>JAPVLO010000071.1:1727500-3097196 GCA_027257055.1 Cephalopachus bancanus | reverse complement strand
ACTTATTCTGAGTCCCATTCCTCTCTCCCTAGCTTCATGGTAGCCTTGAAACCCAGAAACCCAGTAACCATTGAGGGTTCCAGAATGGGTTTGGTGCTTCCCAAAAGCCTCATCCACGAAGAACTGTCACTGTATGACCTGTGGGCAGCAACCTGGAAAGACCCATTCTCAGGATTTACATTTGTTTGCCCTAATGTAGTCTGCAAGGTAAGCCCTATCCCCAGAGCATCTGACTAACACAATCGGCAGTCGCTGTTCAACAGCCCAACTGTCTGAGGAGACAACCACCAGTACAGACATGCAAGAGGTTGGCCAAAAAACTACAAAGGAAAACAGGTGAATGAAATGTCAACAGTGGGCTCTGAAAAGCCTGGTACATTCCTAGGGATTGAGAAGGCTGCATGCATGTACCGAGGCGATGTTCACATCCAGGAAAGACCTGAGGAGGGGGTCCGCATGTCTCATCTGTGGCAGAGCTTGAGGATCTGCACAAACAGGAAGCGATGGTATACCCCAACGCATGCACGTATGTACGCATGCGTGTGCGCGCGTGCGCGCGCACACACACACACACACACACACACACACACACACACACACACACACACCCCCGTGGGTAAAGGATGGGAGACATATTGGTTGCAGTGACTTATGGACTTCTCAGTCCAATCATTAGCCAGCCACTCAGTTAACCAAGCAGGAACTTTAGGGGCTGTATGGACAGACTTTACAACCTTTGTCCAGAAAAGTAATAAGAAAACTGTAACAATAAATAGCAACAACAACAACATCATAGGGGAGGACAGAAGAAGTACCTAATTTCCAGAGTTGCCACATTATTTTAAATGCTCAATTTTCAACAGAAAATTATGAAATTCTCAAAGAAAAAGGAAAAAAGCAGTCAATAGAAACTGTCCCGGAGGAACCTCAGACTTGGACTTACTAAACAAATACTTTAAATTGGCTATATAGGCCAGGCACCATGGCTCTGTAATCTTTGGGAAGACAAAGTGGGAGGATTGCTTGAGCTTGGAAGTTCAAGACCAGCCTGGGCAACACAGTAAGATCTTGTATCTACAAAATAAAAATAAGAATAAAAATTTTAAAAATTAGCTGAGAAGCCAGGCTCGGTAGCTCAGCCTGTAATCCCAGCACTTTGGGAGGCTGAGGTGAGTGGATTGCCTGAGCCTGCGGGTTCAAGACCCTCCCAGGCAACTTGGCAACACCTCATCTTTACAATAAATCAAAAAATTAGCCGGGCGTGGTAGCGCATGCCTATAGTTCCAGCTACTTGGAAGGCTGAGGCGGAAGGATCACCAGAGCCCAGCATGTCGAGGCTGCGGTGGCCAGGAGCAGCCACTGCACTCCAGTCTAGGCGACAGAGTGAGACTCCAACTCAAAAAAAAAAAAAAAATTAGCTGAGCATGGTGGCACATGCCTGTAGTCCTAGCTACTCAAAAGGCTGAGGCTAAAGGATTGCCTGAGCCCATGAGATCAAGGGCATGGTGAGCCATGATCATGCCACTGCACTCCAGCCTGGGAGATAAAGACCCTGACTTAATAATAAATTAATTAATAAAAAATATAAATAAATAAAAATTAAAGGAAACCATGTCTAAAAGAATTGAAGGAAAGTATGAAAATACTTTCTTATCCAATAGAGAATATATATAGACAAATTATAGGTATGAACCAAATAGAAATTTTGGAGTTTAAAAGTACAATAGCTGCCGGGCTTGGTGGCTCAGCCTGTAATCCCACGCTTTGGGAGGCTAAGGTAAGTGGATTCCCTGAGCCAGCAGGTTCGAGACCCGCATGGGCAACTTGGCGAGACCTCATCTCTACAATAAATAAAAAATTAGCTGGGCGTGGTAGCACGCCCCTGTAGTTCCAGCTACTTGGAAGGCTGAGGCGGAAGGATCGCCAGAGCCCAGCAGGTTGAGGCTGCAGTGGCCGGGAGTGGCCACTGCACTCCAGTCTGGGTGACAGAGTGAGACTTCAACTAAAAAAAAAAAAGTACAATAGCTGAAATGAAAAATTCGCTAGAGGTCTCAACAGCAGAACTGAGTTGGCAGAAAGAAAAGTCAGTGAGCTTGAGATGGTCAATTGAGCTTATTCGGTCTGAAAAACATAAAAAAGAATGAGGAAAAATGAACAGAAGCCCAGAAGCTTGTGGGACAGCATCAAGCATAACATCATACAATAATGGGAGTCCAAGAAAGAGGAGAAAGAAACAGGAATAGAAAGAGTATTTGAAAAAATAATGTCCCAAAACTTGATGAAAAACACATTCATACTTCCAAGAAGCTTAATGATCTCCAAGTAAAATACACTCAGAGATCCACACCTAGAGGCATCGTAATGAAGCTGCCAACTGCCAAAGACAAAGAATCTTTAAAATAGCAAAAGGCCGGGCTCGGTGGCTCAGCGTGTCATCCCGCGCCTTTGGGAGGCTGAGGTGAGTGGACTGCCTGAGCCTGCAGGTTCGAGACCCGCCTGGGCAGCGAGACCTCATCTCTACAATCAATCAAAAAATCAGCTGGGCGTGGTAGCGCATGCCTGTAGTTCCGGCTACTCGGAAGGCTGAGGCGGAAGGATCGCCGGAGCCCAGCAGGTCGAGGCTGCGGTGGCCGGGAGCGGCCACTGCACTCCAGTCCGGGCGACAGAGTGAGACTCCAACTCAAAAAAAATAATAATAATAAAATAAATAAATAAATAAAATAGCAAAAGAAAAGCAACCCACTGCATACAAGGTATGTGATAACATTAACAGCTGATTTTCTCATCAGAAACTGGAGGTCAGAAGGCAGTAGGAAGACATATTCAAGGACCTGAAATAAAGACTGGACTAAGAATTCTATATCCAACAAAACTATCCTTTGAACAGTAAAGGAGAAATGAAAACATTCCCAAATTTATAAACAAACAAAAAGAGAATTCATCACTATAGACTTGCCCTACAAGTAGTACCAAAGGGATTTAGTATGCCTGAAATGAAGGGACATCAGGCAGTAATTCAAATTCACACAGATAAATAAAAAACATCATTAAAAGGTAAGTACAACATACAGTATATTTTTGCACCTCTCTTCTCTGTATTTAAAGGCAACTACATAAAACTGTCAGGGGGCTTAAATTATATGAAGATGTAATATGTGTGACAATAATAACACAAAGGGGGAAATGGATTTTAATAGAAGCAAAATTTTTCATATTATTGAAGTTAACTTCATTATTATTTTGAACTAGACTGTTAATCCCTATGAGCAAACACTAAGAAAATAACTAAAATGTATATGTAAATGTATAAATATATATAAAGAACAAGGGAATTAAAATAGTACTCCAGAAAATATCTATTCAATACAAAACTAGTCAGTAATAGAAATAAACAAACAGAAAGATAAATGTACAGAACAAATGGCAACAGGCAACTCTACCCTTACCATTAAAAGTAAATGAATTAAAACACCCCCAATCAAAAGGCAAAGGTGACGATAATAGATTAAAAAAAAAAAAAAGGCTGGGCACAGTGGCTCACACCTGTAAGCCCAGAACTTTGGAAGGCTGAGGCAAGGGGGGTCTGCCTGAGCCCAGGAGTTTGAGACCAGCCTGGACAACATAGCAAGACCTCGTGTCTCTTACAATAAATCAAAAAACTAGCCAGGCATGGTAGCACGCACCTGTAGTCTCAGCTCAGACTAACTCGGGAGACTGAAGCGGAAGGATCACTTGAACCCAGCAGATCAAGGTGGCGATGCCCTGGGTAGCAGAGAGAGACTCTGACTCAAAAAAGAAAAAAAGCAGCTATATGCTATCTACAAGAGATAAGCCTTCGAGTCAAAGACACAAACAGGCAGACAGTCACCAAAAGAGAACTAAAGTGCCTATACTAATAACATAAAATAGGCTTTAAGACAGAAGTTTTACTAGAGAGAAAGAATATAATGTAAAAGAATCAATCCATCAGGACAACATAAAAATTATGAACATGTGTACACCTAACAGAGCAATCTTATGGAACTGAAAGGAGAAACACAATATGACAATAATAGTTTGTACAATTTAATACTCCACTTTAATACTCCACTTTCAGAAACAACTAGGCAGAAGATCAATGTGCAAATGACATGATCATATATAAAGAAAGTTGTAAGAAATTTGCTGAAAAAACTATACAAAATTTAATTGCGTTTCTATACACTAGCAATGAAAACCCAAGAGTGAGATTAAGAACACTATTTACAATAATAACAAAGAATAAAAATGGGAATAAATTTAACAAAAATTCAAGATGTATACACTGAAAACTACAAAACATGATTGAAAGAAATATTTAAAAAGCTAAAAAAAGTGAAAGGACATACCATGTTCATGGATTGGGAAGACTTAATTTTGTTAAGATGGCACTACTCCTCTGTGTTTATAGATTAAATGAAGTCTCCACCAAAATCCCAGTTTCCTTTATCGCAGAAACTGACAAGCTGATCCAAAAATGTATAGGTAAATGGTAAGGGATCAATAACAGTCAAAACAGTTTTGAAAAAGAAGAACAAAATTGGAGGGCTATGTAATGCTGAAGTTATATAACTCTCAGAAGAAAATACAAGAGTAAGTTTTTCTGATTTTATTTCAGGCAATGGTTTCTTAGACATAACTTCAAAAGCACAAGTAAAACAAAAAACAGAGACACTGGATTTCATCAAAAGTGACAACTTTTGTACTTTAACATCAAAAAAATGAAATACAACTCTGAGTGGTAGGAAATATTGGTAAAACATATATCTGAATGGCATCTAGTATCCAAAATATGTAAAGAACTCTTACAATTAAACAATAAAGACAAATGAACATGAGCAAATAATTTGAACAGCCATTTTTCCAAATGTGAATTGCCATATACATAGGTCCAGTAAGCATATAAAAACATGCCTGGCCAGGCATGGTGGCTCAAGCCTGTAATCCCAGCAGGGGTTTGAGACCAGCCTGGGTAACTTGGCAAAACCTTGTCTCTACAATAAATCAAAAAATTGGCTGGGCATGGTAGCATGCACCTGTATTTCCAGCTACTTGGAAGGCTGAGGCAGAAGGACTGCCTGAGCCCTGTAGGTCAAGGCTGCAGTGACTGTAAACATGCCACTGCACTCCAGCTTAGGTGACAGAGTGAGACTCCAACTCAAAAAAAAAAAAAAAGCCCAACACCATTAGTCATTAGGGAAATACAAATCAAAACTACCATGAGATTCTACTTTATACCCACTAGTACAGCCAAAATAAAAAAAGAAAGATAGTAACAAGTGTTGACAAGGATAGGGAAAAATTGCATTCCGGGTGAGTTTGTACAATTACAGAAACAGTTGGAAGCTCCTCAAAATAGTTAAACATGGAGTCACCATATAACCCAGCAAATTCCACTCCTATGTATATTCCCAAAAGAATTCAGAAAAAACTCTGTACATGAATACTCATAGCAGCATTATTCATTCTAGCCAAAGAGTGAACACACGCTAATGTCCACCATCTTATGAATAGATAAATAAAATGCATATCCATACAACGGGATATTAGTCAGCCATTTAAAAAGGAATGAAGTACTGGTACATGCAAAAAAAAATTACACAGAGACAAACCAGTTACAAAATAACATATATCGTATGGTTCCATTTATATTGTGTCAAGAATAGGTAAATCATGGAGACACAATGAGATTAGAGATTGTGAGGGCATGGAGGCAGAAGAGGACTGGGAATGACTGCTAATGGTATGGGGTTTAAGAGTGATGAAAATGAGCCGGGCTCAGTGGCTCAGCCTGTAATCCTGCACCTTTGGGAGGCTGAGGTGAGTGGATTGCCTGAGCCTGAGGGTTCGAGACCCGCCTGGGCAGGCGAGACCTCATCTCTACAATAAATCAATAAATTAGCCGGGCGTGGTAGCGCATGCCTGTAGTTCCAGCTACTCGGAAGGCTGAGGCAGAAGGATCTCTGGAGTCCAGCAGGTCGAGGCTGCGGTGGCCGGGAGCAGCCACTGCACTCCAGTCTGGATGACAGAGTGAGATTCCAATTCCAAAAAAAAAAAAAAAGTGATGAAAATGCTCTAAAATTAGACAGCAGTAATGGTTACACAAGTTTTGAATATTCTAAAAACCACTGAATTATACTTTTTAAAGGGGCAAGTTTTTATGGTATGTCGATTATTTTTCTTTTTTTTTCTTTTTGAGTTGGAGTCTCACTCCATCACACAGACTGGAGTGCAGCGGCCGCTCCTGGCCACTGAAGCCTCGACCTGCTGGGCTCCAGCGAGCCTTCCGCCTCAGCCTTCCAAGTAGCTGGAACTTGTGCTATCACGCCCAGCTAATTTTTGATTTATTGTAGAGATGGGGTCTTGCCAAGTTGCCCAGGTGGGTCACGAACCTGCGGGCTCAGGCAATCCACTCACCTTAGCCTCCCAAAGCACGGGATTACAGGCTGAGCCACCGAGCCCGGCTTACATTTCTTTTTTTAAAACAGCTTTATTAGGATACAGTTCACCACCACTACAACTGACCCATTTAAAGTGAACAATAGGCCAGGCATGGTGGCTCGCCTGTAATCCCAGCACTTTGGGAGGCCAAGGTGAGAGGATTGCCCGAGTCCAGTGGTTCGAGATCAGCCTGGGCAACTTGGTGAGACCTTGTTTCTACAATAAATCAAGAAAAATTAGCTGGGCGTGGTGTTCCAGCTACTTGGAAGGCTGAGGCAGAAGGATCACCTGAGCCCAGTAGGTTGAGGCTGCAATGGCCATGAGCGTGCCACTGCACGCCAGCCTGGCCAACAGAGTGAGACTCCAACTCAAAAAAAATAAAATAAAGTGTACAATATTCACAAATATGCGCAACTATTTCCACAGTCAATTTTAAAACATTTTCACCACCTCAAAAAGAAACCCTGTACTTTTTAGCTATTTCTCCTTCTCCCTCCAGCCCTCTCCAGCTCTAAAAAATTACTATTTTCCACCTGTATAGATTTCCCTATTCTAGATATTTCATATGAATGTAATTGTGTAATGTGTGGACTTCTTTCACTTAGCATAACATTTTCACAAAGTTCATTCATGTTGTAGGATTGCAGATTCCTTTCACGGTCTAATGATATTCCACTGTATGGCTACACGTACACTTTTTTGTCTGCATTCATTGACTGATGGGTATCTGGGTTGTGCATACTTTTTGGCTACTATGAATATTGCTGGTATGAACATTCATGTAGAAGTTTTTGTGTGAGCATATATGTTGCCTTCTCTTGGATAGGAGTAGAACTGCCAGGTCATATTGAAACTCTATGTTTAACTGATGAACTGCCAATCCTGTTTTCCAAAGTGGCTGCACCATTTCATATTCCCACTAGCAGTGTTGGAGACTTCAGATTTCTCGCTGTCCTCGCCAACACTTGTTATTATCTGAGTTTTTGATTCTACCTATCCTAGTGGGTGTGAAGTGGCTATGTTTCCGATTTTAAAAAGGAGCAGGAGACTCCCATGGAGCTTGAAATTCTGATATCCTGCCAAGTGTCTCCATGATGTTGTTTTGGGGAGAAGCCTGGGCTAAAACATGGGGGTGGGATGAGAGATGTGAAATAAACCACTACAATCCAGGGCATGCCCCGGCCCCAGGCTGGAGGCTGCCTGCCGCATGTCAGAAGTCCTGCCTGGCTCATTCAAAGGGAAAGACTCTCCTATGGCAGGAAAGAGGAAGGAAACAGCAGGGCTTAATTTTAAGGAGCCCTGTAAACAATGCAATGGTCAAGGGCTCGATGAACAGTGGGCTAACAGCCATTTTGGGCTGAGGGAATGGAGCCATGCCCAGCATTACATTCCCCTCAGAAGGCTCCATAAGACTGGTCAGTAAGAAAAGCTCAGTCTGGAGGGCTGCTACCATGTTCACCGTGTGTTGAAGCCTCCTCCCTGGTCTGGATCGGGAGGAAATTCAGTAGGACTGCTCTCAGAAGGCATGGGTGTGGGGGTGGATGCACGGAAGGAGGGCACTCATATCTTGGCCTCTAGTAGACACACTGGGTGTTGTGATGGCCAAAAAGTGGCCCACAGGAGTCCCCGTGCCACCAAGTGAACTCTTAGTTAGGATTCCGGCAGCAGGGATCCCAAGGCTCAGGGGAGGCTGGGGAGGACAAGAGGAAGGAGGGGCCCACATCTGCCCAGCAGTTCCAGTCAAGCCCAGGAATCACGCCCTCACTCCCACCTGGAACAGAGACAGGAACAGCTCCAGATTCACCTCAGCCTTGAACCACATCGTCCTGCGAGACTGCGTCATTCCTGTTTGAGTGAGTGCGCGCGTGAGTGTGTGTGTGTGCGCGTGCGTGTGTGTGTGCGTGTGCGTGTGTGTGTGTGGTTTCAGCTGTCCGGCATTTTCAGTGCTCTTTGCAACCCAACTTGGATCCCGGCCCCCCAGTCAAAAAGGTGGCAAGAGCTATGTTCCAACAATTAGAAGGCAAAAAGAACGTAAAGCTGCAAGTGCAGATTTCAGCGGTTTGGAGAAACAGCAAGAGTACAAGTCAACATCAAGGAATTATTTTTACTACAGCAACTGTTCTCTTGAGGCTCATTCTTCCTGTGTTTAACCTTTCATTCTTGGGGTTGGAAAGAAATGCACATTAAAACCCTAGCCTCATATGCTGAGAAAATTCAGGCTAAACCCGGGTACCAGAGCCCTTTTGAAACAAAAGAACTCTCTTCCTGTAACTGATTATTCTGATTTGTAACTGAACCAACTCATGCTCCCTTCTGATTAAATGCATGTACTCCAAGAACCACATAATGAGGCAACTGTTCGGTAAATACTGTATGTGGTTTCAGTGGGAAATAAATTGCATCCAGCAGCTGTATAACCATGGGTAACCATGGGTTGGGGTTTACTCTGATAACAGGAATTACTCCCATAATGAAGAGTTCCTCTGGGCCTCCCAGCCCTTCATAAAAATACCCAAGAAAATCACAAAGACAGTCTTACCACATACAAAACTCTCTGGTGGCACAGAGAAGATGCTCTGGCCCTTCAGCGACTCTGGGTGAGCACAGGCGGCTGTCACGAAGGCCTGCAGTGTCCTGCTCACTAGCCACGGGGGCAGCCACTTCAGCTGGCAGTCACACAAGAAGCTATCACTGCTGATACGGCTGCAAGAGAAACAACAGCACGAGCCTGAGTGTGGTCACAAAGGAGGGAGATGCTCTTCACCCACAGCACAAGCAGCCGCCTCCAGCCTGCTTGATGTGACCACCAGCTAGCTGGATCTCAGTGCACACAACCCACCTGGAGAAACTGATAAAACACCATTGCTGACTGGGCTGGTCACAAGTGGATGTAAGAGGGAAAAAAGAAGGGAATGTAAGGGGAGAACAAAGAAGTGACTTCGACCTTGGAGCAGGCTTCACAGACTTCACTCCCTTCCTGAAAACTGTTTTGAAAACGTTGCAAAATTAATAACACCCTTTTCCACTGCACCTGCATAACTGGCTCTGTATCTGCTTCGATAAAATTGCTTGCTTTCCCATGCCAGCAGAATAATGCGATAAGAGCCCCGGAACATCCCAAGTTCTATCTTTAACCCACTAGAATGTAAATCTAAACTACTTAAGGCAGCCCTGTGCTGCAGCTGGCCGCCCTTGCTTTGGAATTCATTATCCAGTAAGTGGCCACCGACCATGGCCGAATCTGGCTAATAAACCCCTCCTTTGTTACTTATAACTTTGTGTCGGTGTCTGTGATTTAAGCTCTCGGACCCTACTTCATTTGGGAGCTCTTCCGGGAGAACTGAGTGGTTAAATTACACCCGTTTTAACTGACGGGCCTTGTGGGGCTGCGTCCCTGCAAACTTTCTGGGTTCGATTGGGCCTGTATCTTTGGCAGACTCACAATGTCCTTGGAAGCCCTCAGAGAGGCAAGTCAGGTTCCTGATTTCTGTTTTGAGTGCACTCCTGTAGGGACCCTCAGGAAAGCTGGACGCAGCGCTAATTCCAGGGTCCGAGGTCCCAGTGAGATGTCACTGGGATCTCCTGTTTTGCCTTTGGGCAGTCAAGTCTCTTTGTTCAGTCCTTGTCCTTGTCTTTTCGTGTTTGGTGTATGTCACTGTTGTGTCTATCATAACTGTCGATATCATGGGACAACAATGTTCTCAGCCTGACAGCCCTCTGTAGCTGGTCTTATGTCACTTCAAGGATTTGAAGAAAGCAGCACAAGACTTGGGTGACTAGGTAAACAAGGGTAAACTGACCACCTTTTGCTCTCTCGAATGGCCCACATTTCCTGATTGCAGCTGGCCATCAGAGGGGACTTTCAATCCCACTGTGGTGGAGAGAGTCCGTCAGTTCGTCTGTCACTGTCATCTGAACCAGATCCCGTAGATTACAGTCTGGTACCTCCTGGTAATGCAACAACCGTCATGGATGAGGAAGGCCCAGAGAAATAATAACCTTTCTCACATTTTATCTCTACAGGAAACCCCTAAAGCCAAACCCCCAGTCCTCCAGAGTCCTCCAGAGGATGGCAACATTTCCCCCGCCATACCCTGTGCCCGGGCGGAAACAAGGGGCTCAGGAGGCTCTCAGCCCGTCACACACTAGGAGTGGGTCCCCCTATCAGCCCATCTATCCCCCGCTTTCCCCTCAATTCTCAGGAGAGCCGACAGGTCCCCCTCAACCAACAAGCCTGGACTCATCCTCAGAAAAACTGGAGATGCAGATGCCGGCAGTTCTCCCCTAGCCTTTTATGGTATATGTCCCTTTCTCCACTAGTGATCTCTACAATTGGAAAAACCAACACCTGCCATTCTCTGAAAGACCCCAAGGTCTTATATCACTCTTAGAAACTATTTTCTATACCCACCAGCCCACATGGGATGATTGCCAACAGCTTCTCCAAGCTCTCTTCACCGTGGAAGAGAGGGAGAGAATCCGCCAGGAAGCTGGTACTGGGACCAGATGGCAGGCCTGCGGATCAGTCCCGTGTGGAGCATGTCTTCCCCACTGAGAGACTTAACTGGGACCCCAACACTGACCGTGGTAGGGAGAGTCTCACCACCTATCGCCAGACTCTAATGGGGGGTTCTCCGGGCCGCCGCGAGGCGCCCAACAAATTTATCCAAGGTAATGCAATAAGAGCCCCGGAACATCCCAAGTTCTATCTTTAGCCCACTAGAATGTAAATCTAAACTACTTAAGGCAGCACTGTGTTACAACTGGCCGCCCTTGCTTTGGAATTCATTATCCAGCAAGTGGCCACCGGATATGGCCAAATTTGGCTAATAAATCTCTCCTTTGTTACTTATAACTTTGTGTCGGTGTCTGTGATTTAAGCTCTCAGACCCTACTTCAATGGAACCCCAAATTCTCCATGTCTCTGCAGCCAGATGATGCTGGCACTGTAGGCTGGAGGACCACATCTGGAGTAGCAGCAACCCTGAGCTTACCTGTGTTCTGAGATAGACACTGCTCCTATGTGACCCTGGACACGCCTCTGACCTCTCCTGGCCTCTGGTTTATCCAACTGTGGCAAGCTACTGTCTCCTCTCTTGTTTTTACCACTTTCCTGATAAGCTACTTAGAGTTTCCAGACTCAACCTGAGACTTGGATCTCAATTCTACAGCAAGCTCCAAGTGCTCTTTTTCTCAATGGCTGCTATGTTTTGATATGGTAAGGCTGCACATTTCCTTCCTTCCTTCCTTCCAGCATAAGCCTCGTGGCATGCTTCCCTCTCTGTACAGTTATCTCTACACCGGCATTACTCAGGAGGCCAGCAGCATTCGGCTCTGCTCCCTAAATAGTGCATGTTAGTTAATTGCCACTGCCCAGGGAGCATGAGAATGCACAGCTTTGGTTTTGTGAGGCTCCAACCAAAACAGAGAATATTTTCTTTTTCATTTCTCAGCAACTGAGGATAAGCTTTTTAAACAGAAATCAGAATCACCATCTCAGTGGACATTCCTTCCTGAGGAGTCACTTGAAGATAAGTCAACCAGCGAGTCTAGCTGCCCTGATCCTGGAAGACTTCGAGGCTGTGATGGCCGGCTCACGACAAGGAAAATGACTGGGAAAGAGAACACACAGGCTTCCCTATGACATACTGTCTCTGGTCTCAGTGGCAAACAAGGGGCACAAGTATGCTCAAAAATTCCAAAAACATCACGCGGGCCCACAGCCTCCTTCTCCACCCACCACTGTCCTCAGATGTCGCCAAAAGGATGGAATTGTTTTCTTCTATTTCACACTGGCATTCTAATGAGCAGAGAAACTGTCAAGCTAGTGAACAGCAAGGAAGAATGAAATTTGAGCCAGATAACCCAAGGCTAATTAAGTAAAATCAACTCTTCCACCTGTTCATTGTTTCCAGATGAGTTGGGCATCTTAACTTACTAAAATAATTTTGGAAAGTGCTTTTCCAAAGACTGAAATAACTTATTTCGAAGTCATTATGACTGGGATGCTGGCCCATACTAGACCTTAAAATCAGCATGAGAGCTTGTATTTTTATTTGACGGGAAGGTGGTGTTCTACTGGGAGCCATCTGGAGGACAGTCCAGTTGAGGATGTACTGCAGTTGGTGGAAGGGCCATGACAGCTGACCATGAGAAAATGCCCAGTTATCACGCTGCATGCAGCAAGGAGCCTCCTGCGAGTACACTGTATGGCGGTTGGGGAGGCTGTGCCAGGCACCAGGGAACTCTGCCTGGGTGGAGAACAGAGGAACTCTCACGCTGTCAGAGGCACCTCCAGCTCACAGCAGGAGGGCACTTCTGCGCAGTTGGGAAGGCCAGCCTGGACCCTGTCTGTGAAGGCCTAAAGGAGATGTAGGGCTGTCGCTGAGATATTAGGCTCTCATGTGGGTGGTATATTTATTTATGCCAGAGGAACAAATGGGGGAAAACACATTTGACATTGATCCTTGCTCAGATACGTGTGTGAACAGGGTTAAGCCTCACACCACACATCCGTGGGTTTGTGGGGTTCCTACCTCCTCCACAGTGAAAATCAACTCAGGGAGGAGACCAGACCTAGAAAGACACTGGGTACTCAGGTGGGGAGAGGGTGTCCTAAAGGAGTTAGGCCCCAAAAAAACAGGTGGAGAGGGACTGGAACGTGACAGCAGTGAGGACACTGACCCCCAGGCTCTGCAGTGAGCCCAACAGCAGCAAGGACCCCAACCCTACAGACTCTGCAGACTCCTGCCTCCCTTCTTCACCAGGGAAAAGCATGGACTCACCGGCCGCCAGCAAGCACAGCCTTCTGCAGGTCCCCGGCTGCCATCCCAGTGCTTCCCTGGCTCACATGGTAAACTTTCATGATTCCAACCCAAAGTGTGTTTCTAATCATCACTTGTGGAAATTCACCCAGAGGATGATGACTAAGTGCACAGTACGGCCTGCCTTGATCTGATGGGGGAAGAAAATGACCAAGAGGAATTAACCGTTTGTCCTATCAGAGGACTTGGCCTGGGGCCAGCCCCAGCTGGGTACATACAGCGATGATGGGAAACCCAGGCAAGAGACCAAGGCCGGGCCTGCAGAGCCATGCAGGAGCACGTTGGAGGCTATGCTTCGGGAGGGTCCAGTTCTTCCAACTAGAACACGGTTTCATGAGGGGCCAAAGGAAAATCTTTTCCTCTTTCTCTCAAAATACCCTCTTTCCATTTCGTCAGAACTTTTCCACTCCCAACATCGTATTTGAAAGTTTCAAAAACAGACAATTTGAACGGAACTGCACAGGGAATACCCCACGCCCACCACTGTCTTTTACAACTGACCTTGTACTCCAATCACTCTATCACCTGCCTATCCACATCCAGCCCTTCACAGTGGTCTGGTATCTTTCCTCCCTGCCCTGGAAGGAGAGCCATGGAATCCTTTCTTCATATTATGTCTTATCAGATAGACAAAAACAGAACTGCTGAGTCTGGAAACGGGAAGGTGCTCGGCACAGAGCTGCTGTTTGCAGAGCCCCAAGGCTCACAGAGTCTGCCACAATCTCCTGTGCTACGATCTGGTCCTTCTGCAGAAGAGCATCTACTCGGCAGGCTTGAGTCTCACATGTCATAGGGCAAGTGCCCGGACCACCTCCCCTCACTCAGCAACGTCGCTGGCCTGCTTTGGTTCTCTGTCACAGGGACCGTACCTCACCTCTCCATTCTCACCCTCCCTGTCCCAATCTAGGGTCTACCAGGAGAAGCTTCAGGAATGGGGAGAAGGTCAAGGAACAAAGATGACTGTCCTTTGGCATCTGCCATTTTGTTAGCACTTCTAAGAACCAAAAGTTACACCTTTATGGAACAGCTCTAAACTTAGAATCAATTTCATCGCCAAGAGACACGGTGAACAAAGTCCTTGGTGGCAGCGCTTCCTGTGGACTGCTCCTAGAGGCCTTGGAGATAGTATGGACCGGGCATCACCACCCCTCCGAGCATCCCACCCAGGCCTCTGGGAGCAGTCCACAGGAGGTGCTGTCCACCAAGCTCTTTAGAGAAGCTCCTCTCAGTATCGGTCTTCAGTTTAAACAAACCCACAAGATACAAACTTGTCCTTGACATAATTAAAGACGCTAATATCACTTTACAGAGAAGATTTATTTCCCATTACCCAGAATAGTGGTTAGCCATCTATAGCCTGCGGGCCCTGTGCCTGTTTTTGTCAATACAAATGAATGAGCATACAGCCACACGCACTGGTTGTTGTCTGATTTATGGCTGCTTTCTGCACAGTGACACAGTTGAGTAGTCATGATAGAGACCCTGTGGCCCACTAAGTCCAAAACATTTACTACGTGGCCCTTTAAGAAGTGAGTAAAATACAATCCCAGGAGTTTCTTACTCTGCAAGTCTCCACTCATGTTCATCAGAGCCACAGAATCCAGGTACTTACAGCTCTTTAAGATTCTTCATCTTCACAAAGGCATCAAACTGGACAGATCTGATTGCATTCTCTCCAAGGTTCCTGAAACAGAGCATACTTTTTATGCAAAGAAACTCTGGGCACCACTTAGAGATTTTCAGGACAGCCCTGGTTTCACAGATGACTCACAGGTACCAACCAGACCTGTGTCCTAGGTCTTCTGCAAGTGGCTGTCATTTCACATACTGACACAATCCATGGCATGACCTTAAAGCGCAGCATCGATGCTAGGCTGAGGCCTGCTCAACAAGTCAACAGGCGAAGCCTTTCCTCCACACAATCAAGGTCAAACTTGATTAAAAGAGGAAATGAACTAGGAATCATGCACTAGAGGCATCTGCCCCAGATGGTAACAACATGAACGTCACAGGGCTGGCTCCATCCCTCTTTTCCCAGGGTCTCAGGAGCACCCGAGTAAAAAAGCTCCCAAGTAAGCACAACATGTATTCAGCATCATTAAGCTGCCTCAGTGGTGGTGGCAGGCTTGGCCAGGATAAAGCATCCTGGTGAAAGTGGCAGTAAGACCCAGGCCGAGAGAGAGTCAGCACAGTGAGGCCAGAGGAGGGAGGGTATTTATCCAAATACCAACTGTATTAACTGGGAGCACACCAACCGGCCTTATGTTCTGTGGCTGTTCCTGGCATGGGCAAAATAAAGGCCAAAGTTGAAGCTGGCTTATAATGAGAAGGAAGCAGCTGGTGTTTCCAAATAGCCTGTTTCTCAGTTTACAAAGATGCAATTAAATTGCAAGCAGACTTCCCCCGCAGCCGTGCTTGGCAGGCCTGTGCGTCAGGCAGGGTCTGGCAAGATACTCACAGGTGCTCCAAGCCGTCCAGTCCCGAGAATGCTCTCTTAGCCACGGACTTGATCTTGTTTCCAAACAGAGTCCTGCAGTTTCCAAACACCCAGAAATGGTGGGAAGGGAATCAGGAAAGGGGGTGGGGAAGAGAGACAGATGAGAGGGTTGGGAGAAAGAATACACAATTAGAGTAGTGCCACTTGATAAGTCTGTCCAGTGAGGGGCAGGTGGAAAGCTGACCTGTGCTGTGATTTTGGGATTCAGGTACACAGGCCTTCCCTTTTTGAAATGAAATACTTTTATTTTTATTAGAATTCAATAGTGATGACAGGCTGGAATTGCATGCACCGTCTGTCCTAAAAAGGCTCCTTTCAGTGTCAAGTAGAAATCACCTTGTCCAGCCCAGGCTGTCTCTCTTCCAGGACCACCCAAGGGTGGGTGGGGGGAGAATGGTGAATCTTAGTGATGGCCCTACAGGAGGGATGGAGCTGGTTACTGTTTCGGTGAGAGGAAGCAGAGTCAAAGAAGGCAAGGAAAACTATGGAACTGAAAAACTGCCACCCACTTCTGAGAACTGCACTGTAGGAATAAAGGTTCCCAGAGAGACAGGAAGAGGACAGGAAGATGGGTGTCAATCAGGAAGGCTCCATAGCTCTTTGGTACCTGGATGCCTTGGCAGCCTGCATGTAGCTCTGGGGAACTGTGTCCTTGCCTAAAGCAAATGACCCTCCAGGGCCCGCAAAAGATGTCCCAGGGCTCTGGCCTCTTGGCTAGACGCCAGGTTTCATGTGATGGTTCATAAATCACATATCAGATCCTCAAAGGGCAAGGTCTAAGGTTAACTAATGCCTGTCCCCCTGGACTGTGTACCGATAAGAAGGGGCCCCTGCTTCCAGGTAATTCCAAGCCCAGCCTGATCAGTGACTGTTAACTGAAACCTAAGTCTGCCCTCCTGTAACACACATGAAAGAAATGAGTACCTCTTCTACTGGGCTGTATAATCCAAGGGGAAGTTTGTCTCTGAAGCCCCTGGAGTATGCTGGGTATAATGAAGAGAGTCAAGTTTTTCCCTCCTTGTTATCAGGTTCTCTGATGAGAACCCACCAAAGGCATTCCCCTAATCCACTGGCATTGGAGACTGTCTACCAGGGAACAACTGAAGGAAACGCAGGCCATCTGCTACAGGGACTCGTCAACTTTAAGGAACACCAGGATTATCTAAAGGGCTTGCTAAGAATGCCGAATGCTGGGAGCCAACTCTTGGAAATTTTCAGAATCAACAGGTCTGTCCTAGCAACAGGGTACAGATGGGCAAGGGAGAAAACTCAGCTGGATTCCACTAAGAATCAGGGAGAAGACCCGGATGGAGGCCAGCTCTCTCTTTCTCTCAACCGGCATGAAGACTGGGACGCACAAGGGAAGACAAAAAGCCCCAGTCCCTCCCTGAGAGGAGGAAAAGAAAGGCAGAATGAGCTCTGAAGAAGACCGAAGATGGCAGGGCAGCCTGGGCCATGTCCCATCCGTGGTCCATGCCGCCTCCTACCTGTAGCAGGGCTCCTGGGCAACCACCGAGGCAGGGACCACGGGGCTGCCTCCTGGGTCACAGGCTCATACCCAAAGCCACAGAAGGAATCACTGCCAGCCCGTGTGGCAGCTTCCGGGGCAACACACCACAGAGACTTCCTGACCCTTCATTTCATCAGAAACAGACTCCTTCCCCGGAGGCCTCCATTTAAGCAGACCCCAGTGGTAACTCCGAGTTCAGCCTTCAGACAAAGCCAGCTCTGTTTCCTGCCTCCGGAGGGTGAAGGGGCACACAGGCCAAAGACCCCTTTGCCTTTTCTTTCTCTGAGGCAGTCTGCATGGATGTGAAAACAATCTCATCCTGAAAGAGTTTCCATAGCCTCTCTCAATCTGAAACTTTTATTCTAAAACAAATAAACCAAACACACAGAAAACCCAGTGGCCGTGCTAACCTAGGCTTCTTAACCGCAAAACTAGCCAGCAAAGAACAGGCTCACAGGGCACTAAACTCCACACACTTCGGAGGGTGCTGCCAACTTCTACACTTACTCAGATCCCCCCAGGCTGAGGCACTGTGTGCTCCAGGTCCCAGTAAAAACGTATTGAACTGTTTAGTGAAATCTCCCATAAACTAGATCCAGGAAAAAGCTGTGCTTTATTTCACCCATTAAATATTAGTCACATTGACCTCTTTTACAATGAGGGCAGGCTGTTATTTCTAATAGTGACAATAGCAATAAAACAAATTCTCAAATTCTCAATTACACAGGGCTAATCATCCTGCTGGTGGGTTAGACTGGGTCCTTCCCTGTCCCCAGCAGACATCTGGGCTTGGGGAGGAGCTCCGGCTAGCGGACAGGGAGGGCCCTAATGAAAGGCGGCTGTGTGGAGAAAGAGGAGGCGGGACTATGGGCCAGGAGAATGCAATGTCTGTCCCACAGCTGGGCTCCTAGAGCAGGGACAGCTGGCCTGACCTCCCCGGCACCAACTCGGAGCAGACAGCGACCTGGGGAAGTCACCTGTAAACTGTTCCATCCATCTCCGGGTCCATTCAGCCGAGGCCTCCAAAGGCCTGATTAGCACTTGCTAAGATGACTATGGCAGGCCCTAGGAGGCAGTGCTAAAGTGATCCTTGGACTCATGTCCTTGGGAGCAGACATGACATGTGCATCCCCTCACCCCGTGAACTCCACTCTGCAGGCCCAGCCCTACCCACCCAGCAGGGAGCAGAAGCTTTGCCTCGTGATCCAGTCCTGCATGTCCCCCTTCACGTGTGCCTATGTGAGACGTCCCCCCCCGGCAGGGAATGCCCTGGAGAGAGCTGGGACCACAGGACAGGCACTGCAGATGCAAGTCACTAATGGCTCCTCTTGGCCTATAAATTGGGGTCTAGAAATTCTCTCGTTCCTCCTCACATAGTGACTATGCCCATCCCCAGCAGGGGAACCCCATAGCCATTTTCAAACAGTGCAATGATCCCAAGTAAACTGGGAAGAAAGGCCTGTGCTGGAGTCTAGAAACATCTACACCCTGCCAGGAAGCTCAGTGTGAAGAACTATCCAAAATGACTGTGTTCAGGCTCAGGAAACATGAAGAGTAGGACAACCACCACCCCATCTTCAGAAAGAGAGATCTTTTATGGCTCTGTGGGTCACTTCTTCCTTTCTTGGAAAACAATTTCATTTAGGTCTAGCCACTCTGCATGGTGGGAAGGACCCCAGGTCCCTGAATAGTTCCGCAAAGGCAAGAGTCTCTCCCTTCGCATCCTAAGGCAGACCCTGCATACCAGCCCAAGTCTCCAAAGGCAAACCCATGCCAGATCAGAGGGACTCAGGGTGCTGACGCACTCTCCTGAGGGATCAGTGCACCAGGCACAGCAGCTCTAGCAAGGCAGTCCTTCTCCTTCTCCGTGCTAGCATGTGCCTCACTTCTCAGTGGATCCCATCAGACTTGGAACTGGATCACTCAGATACAGTGTCGTGGCCACTTCTCCCAGCCACGGCCTTGGCACAGAGCTTTCCTGGCAATGTTCTGAGGAGACTCCTGGGAAAGGGACCAAAGCGCCCTCCGTTCCTTACCTCCCTTCCTCCTTCCTTCCCCCCCTCGTCTTCCTCTCTCCCTTCCACAAATGTTGACTCAATACCTGTGATATGCCAGACACAGTGGTTTTTAACTAGGCCTGTGCACGGGCTCACATGGGAAGCATTTGCTTGTCTTGCTCCCTTTTGATGTGGAAATTTCCGCACACCATCCTAGGTAGACAATGGTATCCTGAACCTCACATGCCCATCATCCAGCTGAGCCAGTCTCATCCCATCACTCTACCCACTGTCCATTCCCTAGCCTGGCTGGATCATGCAGAATCCACACACAAGTATCATGTCATTTCCTTTTTTATCCAAGAAGAAAAGGATTCGTTTCTTCTTTTGCAACATAACCATGGTACCCTCACACTTAAATTAGTGACTGCATATATTTACTCATTGATATAGTTTGGATATTTGACCCTCTAAATCTCATGTAGAATGTGATCTCCAGTGATGGAGATGAGGCCTAATGGGAGGTGTTTGGTCATAGGGGCAGACCCTCATGAATGAATGGATGAATGAGTACCATGCCTGCAGTAATGAGTGAGTTCTTGCTCTGTCTGTGCCCACAAGAGTTGGTTGTTAAAAAGGTCTGGCACCTTCCCCCTCTCTCTGCTTCCTCCCTCACTGTGTGATCTCTGCACCTACTGTCTCCCCTTCCCCCTCCTCCATGAGTGGAAGCAGCCTGAGGCCTCACCAAAAGCATTGCCATTAATCCATTGCCATTGCTATGCTTCCTCTACAGCCTGCAGAACCATGAGCCAAATAAACCTCTTTTCCTTATAAGTTATCAGGCCTCAGGTATCCCTTCATAGCAATACAAACGGATTAATACAATCGTGTTAAGGAATTCTTGTTACTGTCCCAGTTTCCCTTGATCGGGAATGTGTCTTTCCTTCTCTTGGGCACATATAGCACCTCCAGCCCCAGGACACAGACTCAATGGGTCTGGGTGGGGTAAGGCTTGAGATTCTGTATTTTTCTAAGTTCCCAGGACTCTCAGGACCAGGTCAGCATGGAGACCACTGCTTTAATAGAGTCCACATCAAATGACATATGTGAGTGGCTGACTTCTTGGGGTTCAGATAGGACTGCTAAACCTCATCCAGCTGCTGGAAGTGGGAGACAAACTAGGAAAGAGAGCAGGTACTCAAGAAGGCAGCAGGCTGATTCACGCAGCACCAGAGGCCCTGGGGTCCCAGGGCCAGCCTTAAAGGGTACAGCTTTCTTTTTCCTGAAGCCATGACACCCAAGAAATGGCTCTAGGTTAACAACGGAGGGACATGCCCTGCAAAGAACCTGGCAGTGTCATCCACTCTCCTCGCCCATCAGTCAGTCACGGCCAAGGCCAGGAAGGCTTGTATGGAACGATGGCTCAGGCACTTTCTAGCCCAGCAGCCACATCTCAAGACTGGTGCTCCTCTTGCTAACAACAGGTCTATGTCCCACCGCACTTGGCTGCTCCTGGCTCCTCCCAAGCTTGCTGTGCATGGATTAAAGGGGCCAGGAGGCTGAGGGAAAGGAAGCATGGTGTTTGGGACAAGAAGGAAGAGAATAACTGCCAAGCGTTTCTGACATGACTTCAGGGTATGGGATACTCAAGGAGAGATACAACCTCAGATGGTCAAATAGCTCATTCCTAATCAGGACCCTCCCAGAATAAAGGATATGAAGAGCCACACTTTTCCAAACATGTCAGAAGCATCTGCTATACAAAATGACTGTCTCAGTTGGGCTCGGTGGCTCAGCCTGTAATCCCACACCTTTGGGAGGCTGAGGTAGTGGATTGCCTGAGCCCGTGGGTTCGAGACCCGCCTGGGCAGCAAGACCTCATCTCTACAATAAATCAAAAAATCAGCTGGGCATGCCTGTAATTCCGGCTACTTGGAAGGCTGAGGTGGAAGGATCGCCGGAGTCCAGCAGGTTGAGGCTGTGGTGGCCAGGAGCGGCCACTGCACTCCAGTCTGGGCGACAGAGTGAGACTCCAACTCAAAAAAAAAAAAAATGACTGTCTCCATTTTGAGATTAGAATTAACAACAAAATTACTGACAGGAGCCTCAAAACGATCAAGTTACTCAGCTTTACACAATTCCCGCAACTTTTAGAAATGAAGTAAGAAACTCTTATTGGCAAAGGCCAATAAAAAACCTTAGCTGCTTTCACATCAGTAGTGAATTAAGCTGGAGTGAAGCTCCACCAGGCCACCAATCACCTGGTCTTCAGTTCAAGGAACCCAACACCTAGACCAGTGAGGAGCCCCCTGACTAGTGAGGAACTAGGTGTCCTCCACTCCCTTCCTCAGACTCTTCTCCCCAAAGAAAAGAGGTTCTGCATGGAACCAGCTCTCCCAGGCCAAGGCCGGGAACAGAGATGGGTGGGGGAGAGGGAGACAGCTCCACCCCACGAGATACTCACAACTTGCTGAGGTTGTCCAGCCCTGAGAAGGCGCCACTCGTGTCCTCTATTGTGCCTGAAATCTCGTTATGGTCCAGATCCCTGGGGAGAGGACAGAAAGCAGACTCACCGTCCAGCCTGAGTATAAAAGGAATAACGGGTTTCCAAACAGCCTGCCACTTGAAAGGTGAAATCACCTAGTGCACCCTGGAGACCCAGGCATGATACATGGTTAAGAGAACATGGCCTGAGGAGGGAGTCGTGTTTTGCATACCTCACAGGGCGGCCTGGCTTTCTCAGCCCTCTACCCAAGCTGAAGCATACCTCAAACATTAAGTGTCTCTGGGCTCCATCTGCTGTTCCCTGTCGGCAAAGGCCGAGCTCTGGAGAAGGGAGACAGTGTGGACAGCCTGGTTTGCATTCCGCCCCCAGAGAGTGGATATCTGGCCCCTGGCACTGAGGATCAGCCCAAAACGTTCCTGAAGCTTTCTGTCTGCTCTCACACCAATCAGAATCTCCTTTTTAGACCTGATGAAGAGCACATGGAGGAAAGGGATGCTGAAGAGAGGCCCAGCACAGGGCTCTCCTAGGGTCCCTCCACAGGGGCCAGTGGGTCTGGAGCCCAGAGCCCATCTCCTCCCAAGGCCTGCACAGTGTGGACTCTTAGCCAGGGAGGACATCTGGGTGCTGAGTCAGACTGGTGACCCACTCGCCAGGATCGAAGGATGAGGCCAACTCTTCAGCCCAGGCCCCTCCAACAATGTGAATCCCATGGCCGATGAGTCAACCTCTCAGCTTCCAAGGTCACAGAGCCCAGGCGAGACATCATACCTGGTGACCAGGCCCCCACTCTGCATACATCCCACCCTCTCCAACTTTCCAGAAGGTTCTTGGCTCCTCGGCTTTCCCCTCCTGAGTCTCTGCAGCTACGAGCCACGAACAGAAAGGGATGCTGCTCTTGGCTTCTGTAAGAACCTTCAGAAAGACTCCAAAACTGCCAGTAGGAGGAGAGCTCTCACTGAAGAGTAGAATGCTTGTTGTGACCTTAATTTTACAGCAGGAAGCTCAAAGAGCCGAAGACTGCTGCTGGAAGGGACCTCTCCTTTCAATGGATCCCTCCCTATTATCTTCATACTGAAAAAACCAGGGACCCGGAGCTGTGGCTTTGTGTGCCTGTCTCCCTGCTCCCAGCCCTGGTTGCCAAAGTCTTTCTCTTCTTTCTGGCCCACTCAGTCTGAATGTCCCTGGCCTTGTTATTCAGGCCTCACAAGGGCTCCAGGCTGACCTCGCCTTGAATGGCTTGGCTCAGGCTCTTTCACACTCCCCAACAATGGCTCCACATTAAAGCTGACTCTGCCAGGTGCAAGTGCAAAGGCCTCCCTCCCACCCACACCAGGCCAGGACCCCTCTCTGTGGGGCTCATGCCTGGGAAGGAAGTCTCAGCACCCACTACTGTCTGTGGAAAGCTGTATGCCCCTCTTTGGGGGCTTTATGCTGACAGTTACTTGCAAGTTCCATGAACAAACAATGGAAAAGTTTCACAAAAGTCCCAGAAAAGCATCCTGCAGCCATTTCTGGCAACCTCACCTAATTAGGGATTTGGAGGGAAGTGACATTATCACCTCCACTCTGTTAAATGGCCCCCTGAAGAGGTGGGATTCCCTAAGTGCCACTCTTGGAAGTGAGGCTTCCTGGATGCTGAAGTTCAAATGCAGGGCCCAGAGATGAACTGCAGCATTCCCTTGGCTTAGAGGAACACTCAGGATTGAAAAACAGGAGTCACCACTGGAAGTCTCGAGGCTGGAAAGCCTGCGCCCATGGCTGCTATCCTGAGGTTGCTCTGGGTCAGCGTGGAGAGGCCTTCCAGCAAGTGCACCCCAGTGTCCTGCCCAGCACAGCGAGGAAATTACCACTTGAGAACAGCTATTTTTAAAGAGTTGTCATCCCTCTACAGGCAGCATCCTAGGGAATGAGAGATCTTTCTACTAAACCAGTTCTTTTTCCACTGATTTACATATAAAAGTCAGAAACTTTGCACACAGACCAAGTCAGTTTTGGATCGGAGGCTGCCTCGAAACCAGTGAGAAGAGCACCCAGCAAAGCAGCTGGTTTGCTTTATTCTGCTCTCCCTGTGGGGAACCCTTTGTTCTGCCAACAGTGTAAGACCTACAAGACTCGCAAGTTCTTGAGTCCCTTGAAGGCGCCTTCTGCAATGTGGCTGATGGAATTGTGGCTGAGACGCAGGATGCTCAGGCTGCTCAGCTCGGCCAGGCTCTCCTCGTCCAGTCGTGTGAGGTTGTTGAAGGACAGGACCCTGAGGAAGGGGAGGAGCAACATTACTGCCAGGTCACATGCACCCTCTCCTGAACATCAAGCCACAGCTGGCTGGCTCTCAGTGGAAAGAGACCTCACACACACACACACTCACATGGGCACACCCACAGGAATTCCAAGGGCAAGAGTAGCCATGCCACTAGAAACCCATCAGGGCCCAACATCATCAAGCCCAACTCCTAAAGGGACACCAGGTCATCATGGACACCAGGGTGTCTGTTAAACTGTGAGGACTACACACAAGGTCGTGCAACACAAGGACCCTCAAGCCCCAACCCCTTCACGCTGGTGTCCAAGGCTGCTCCTGATTCAGGCTACAAAAGACCTCTCCCTGCAGAGGGCTGAGACTTTAGGCAGGACTGCAGTAGGCTCTGACAGTGAGCAAGAGAGCACCAGGTAGACTCCCTGCGTCGGCCAGAAGAGGGCACCACCAGCCACTGCCTTGGACAACCACACCAGCGCCTCACACTTGAGCTGGGCAATGCCCATGGGAGGGAGGCTCCTGTTCAGCCCTCCCTGCCCTCTTCTACTGGACCTCTGAGCATGACCCCCCTACTGTGAGCAGTAAAACCGGACACTCTGCCTGATTGTCAGAATCAAACCTTCCTCCCAGCAGTCCTGCACTCCTGCAGGACATAGCCCTGGCTTGGATACGTGACATACTGGTCATCTACTGCTGCAAAATGAGAGATTTGGGCTGGGGCAGGAGAAAGGAAAATAAATTCAGAGGAGATTAATGAGTTTTTTAAGGTGACAGGGAATGACATTCTTTCCCTTCTGGACAAATAAGTCATGGTGTCTGTCAGTTGCAAAGACCTGGCAGGAGATCAAAATTGCATCCCACCTGCAATTCAAGAATTTAGCTTCAAGGAGGGGCAGGCAACACATGCTGGAAATAATCTTGAATCTGTATCTGGGGTTCCCTAGATACACGGCAAACCACGAGCACTGGTCAGGCACACTTCCGTGACCTCTTCTGCCCCTTCTAAAGGGCACAGAAGATAGGTTCGTGTTGTTCACCAGCCAGGATGGAATCCCCAGGGGACTCGAAGGCCTGCCTCAGGCCTCAGCACCCTCTGGGAGTAACAGAGGACTGCTCCTCACCTTAGGAACTGAACTGGCTCAGGCTTGGGGGACTCTTGCTTCCCCAGTTCCAAGCCCTGGCTGACAAAACCAGGGATCCCTGGAGTTCCCTACTGGGGTCACAGCTTGAGTACAGAGCTTGTCAGGCGCCAGCCAAACCACATGGAATGTGCAACTGCAGTGACTCAAAGCATCAGGAAGCTGAACCCAAAGGGTTAACACTAGCACACATACTCACAAAACCCAAGGACAGAGAGCACAAGGAGAGGGGCAGAACCACTGCGTTTTGCATTAGCTAATGATGGAGTCACCGAAATATAAACTCCAAGTCAATGGGCTGTGTATGTCTGTGCAAGTGTAAGAGTGAGCGGGGGAGAGAGAAAGAGAGGGAGGGAGGGAGAGACAGAGAGACAGAGAAAAGGAGAAACCAAGAGAGAGAAGGAGAACACAGAAGACCAGATAAAAACACCAGCCGCAAGAATCAACATTAGGTTCAAACACCTCCTTGAGTTTGCCTGGTAAGGTCTTTCACATCAGTGGGTGAACCTTTTTCCTATAGCCAAGCCTAGAAAAAGAAGATAAAAAGAAGAAAAAAAAACCCCCACCCAAGCTCTACTGAAAAATAAAGAAACCTACTGGCCTAAACTTGAGCAACAAATACAGTAAAAACCTGTATTTCTGAAATATGTTCCCTGAGTCCTTAGTGATGCTGTGTTCACAGTTGATGACCTTACCCTGACATGAAGGGATGGCCAGGGCCGTCCTCTCCCTGCCCAGGAGAGAGACTGCCACTGTTGATCTCAGAACTTCAGACAGACAAGCTCAGGAGCTCTCAGGCCCAACTGGGAGCCCCATCTGGAAATCTCCAAAAGGCAAGGGGGAAACATACGTCTCTGAACCAAGTATAAGCATACATGACTGCATGGGAGCCTTTGCAACTCCCCCTGCAATGCAAAATGGGGGAAGGGAAGCAGGCAAGAGTCGAGACAACTTGACTACAGAAAGGAAGGTGGAAACTCTGAGGACACATAGATTCTTCCACGGTCAGTGTGTCACCGCCATCTCTCTAATTTTCTCAAAGTCACCTTTCTGTATTTGAGCCCAAGTAGCCCTCTTCACTGAAGAAGTGCATGCTATTTGGTGTGGCCATTAACACACTGTCCTCAAAACAGCTGCCGAGGGAGCACTTTCACAGGCTGCCCTTCCTAAAGAGAGCCCTCTACCTCAGAAACTTTCTCCAAACCCCAGAAGGCCTTGAGGGCAAGGCTCCCTGCAGAATACTATGCCTGTAGCCCCTGCTAAGGGGAGATCAGGAAAGGACTGAAATCACTAGGTGCTCTGCTTTGGGCCCACTGGCTTGGGGATCTGTCTTGCCTCCAAGACAGGACTGCTGGCCTGTCTGCCTCTGAGCACCCTCCCTGCAAGAACCCTCCGCATGCCCACTGTGCTGTGGAATGAGCCAGGCCTAGGGCTTCCTGTCACAGCCCAAAGCCGAGGACACTTACAACTCATGCAGCTTCTGGCAGAAGCTCCAGCCGTCGCGCTGGATGTGGGCGATGGAGTTGTTGCTGAGGTGGAGCTGGTGCAGCGCTGTGAGGCCGTAGAGCGAGCCGCTGTTCACCTCCACCAGGCTGTTGTACTCCAAGTGCCTGCAATGACAGTCCCACGCACAGTGAAGAGGGGACTCCACTCATTCACTGAACAGGCTGCAAGAAAGTAGCCATTCTGTACGAGACACTGTGGTCGCAGCAAGGATGTAACAGTGCACGAGAGAACTATGGAGTGTGTATGGGGGGGGTAGGGGGTGCAGGGGCTGGGAGAAGACAGGCTGATCATAACATGGCAGTGAGTGCCAAGGCAGACTGAGAACGTTCAGAGGGCAAGGAAAGCTTTAGCTGAGTAAAAACCAGGCAAACAAATGGGCAGAGGTGTTCCCAGCAAGGACGAGGGCCATTAAAGGAATAGAAAGGAGAGAGAATAGGGGGTGACTCGTATTATCATCCACATCTCACAGGTTAGGAATCCACAGGTGAGTGAAGTTAGGTAACTTGTCTAAGACTTCACAACTTAGGTAGGGAAGGTGCCAAAATCAATTCACATCTGGGCCTGGCTACCAAAGACAGGAGACTCCTTTTTTTTTTTTTTTTTGAGTTGGAGTCTCACTCTGTCACCCAGACTGGAGTACAGTGGCCGCTCCCAGCCACCGCAGCCTCAACCTGCTGGGCTCCGGCAATCCTTCTGCCTCAGCCTTCCAAGTAGCTGAAACTACAGGTGTGTGTTACCACGCCTGGCTAATTTTTTTGATTTATTGTAGAGATGAGGTCTCGCCAAGTTGCCCAGGCGGGTCTCAAACCTGCGGTCTCAGGCAATCCACTCACCTCGGCCTCCCAAGGCATGGGATTACAGGCTAAGCCACCAAGCCCGCCTTAGACAGGGCTCTTGACCACTATGCTAAGAGACCTGTCTTTAGCTCTGGGGTCAGATAACTTGGATTTGGGGGGGGGGTTTGAGTTGGAGTCTCACTCTGTCACCCAGGCTGGAGTGCAGTAGTATGCTCACGGCCACCCCAGCATCAACCTGCTGGGCTCCGGTGATCCTTCCACCTCAGCCTTCCAAGTAGCCAGAACTACAGGCACGTGCTACCATGCCTGGCTAATTTTTTATTTATTGTAGAGACGAAGTCTTGCCAAGTTGCTCGGGCTGGTCTTGAACCCACAGGCTCAGGCAATCCACTTGCCTCAGCCTCCCAAAGTGCTGGGATTACAGGCTGAGACACCAAGTCTGGCCATAACCTGGATTTAAATCCTAACTTTACCACTTTGCTGGCTGAATAAACCCACACATCTGCAAAGTGGAGATGTCAAGAGCACCAACTTCACAGGGCCCTGATGAGAAGGAAACACGGAAGTACACAGCAGGATCTTAGCACAGTACTAAGGACTCGGCTTTCAAGTTCATTACATAAGTATGCTGTTATTTGCTTCCCCACACAGCACATGCTAGCCAAGGATAGCTTGAGCTCTGGCCTCTTTAACAAAAGTCACTAATTCAAATTTTGTTCCATGTTCAATATTACAAGGGCTTCAAGCAACCAAGTTTTGGTTTCTTCCAACTTATTTTCTGCCACCGTTCAAAAAAGTAAGCACTTCATGTATAAATAATCTCTAAGGCAACTAATCTCTCCCAATTTGTATAAATTTGTTCAACATAAAAACCAAATGATAGGTGCTAATTTCATTTTCTTCCGAGATTTCTTTTGATTTTAGTCCACGTAACACTGCAAAGTTCAGAATGACAGTTTTAAGGATGTTAAGTAGAAGTGTTTTTGAATATGTAAAAAGAGAGGTCCAGTTAACTAAGGGTAGACAGTGAGGAGAGTGAGATGCCCAGCAGGGGCTAACCTCCTCACTGCTCACGGTGTGGGGAAGGGGTGGCCATCAAGTGATGCTCTGGGAGTGAGCACAGCACAGCTCACGGATAGACTGGACGTAGGTGGTTTCTGTTCCCAAGAAAATGAAGACAGGTAGAAAAGTCATAATCTAATCTGCACAGATTAGAAGGGAGAAGAGGCTACTATGAGCAAGTAAATCACCTATTCTGAAGCAGGAACTCTCCAGTGGACAAGTAAAGACAGTGGTATAAGTATGTTAACTTGGAAGTAACCACCAGCAAGATGAAAAACAGAAAACCAAAAAGAGAAACACTTAGGACTGACTGTCTCTTGGGAGAAGAGCCGGGGTTAAGAGGGTAGGGGCTGGTGGGGGCAGTAACTGTTTCTCCTTACTATCTGATTTTATTGAACTATGCAAATTATTTTTGATTAAAAATAAACACATTTTAATGTTTAAAAAGAAAAGATCAGTCATTGCTTTTTCCGTATGCTTCTTTGTTGTTGTTTTACATTACTCCAGCAGGCCAGCACGTCCTGCTTTGTACACATCTGGCTGAAGAGAATGCTCCCTTGATAAAAGTCAACATCTGCACCCAGTGTCTTGATTAGCTCACAAGACAGAAATAAATCTCTTTGGATGAGCTATGCATTTCTGGCCCACCTGCACATCAAGAAAGACTGTCAAATCCAGAGTGGGGAGAGAAGGAACTTCCTGCAGCGTATGGGAATGGAGAGGACATGAGGAAGGGTCTGCTCTGCGGCCCCATGTTCCTGCGTTCACTGAGGAGCAGGGTGGGGGTGGGGTGGTAGATGTGGGTCGGAGATGGAGGGCTGGGAACGGGCCCATCAAAATGGCTCCCTCCTCTGTCTCCATCAACCAGCAGACCTGACTCAATCCACTGAACTTCCCCCAGGAGGTTTTCCTGATCTGCTAGGGACACACCTTCAGGTTTGGCCCAGTTCCCAAAGACACTGAGTTGGGTCCAGCTAAAGTTTCAGAGGGCAGGGGCCTGGGTCCAGCTGAAGTCTCAAAGGATCTTTCAGGAGAGGGTGTTGGTCCTGGTGCCCTGCTCCAGGCCCAGTGCTCAGCTGAATGAAAACACACACACGCGCGCGCACGCGCACCGCAAACAGATCACACACACTGGTCCTCAGCAAGCCAGGGCTCCGAAGTCCACACTTACAGCACATGCATCTTGGACAGTCCCCAGAAGGCCCCGTCTGTTAGTTTGCTGATGTTGTTTCGCTGTAACTTCAGCACCTCCAAGCTGTCGAGCCCCTGGAATGTGAGGCCCTCTATCAGCCGAATCCTATTCCGATTGAGGTCCCTAAAGAGATGAAGCCAGTGGTGTCAGAGCATCCCCTGTGCATACCCCACCTCCAACCCTTCCCAGGCAGTCTCAGCTTCTTGTCCAAGCCAGGAGTGAACCTAGTGAAGGAGGCTCTGGGAGGCAGGATGTGCAGTGGAAACACCGGGTGTCTTGCCCGCCATGCAGGCACAGATGCAGCCACCTGGCCATAGCTAATGCATGAAACAGGGGTAAGGTGGAGCGCCTCTCAGCTGACCCCAAAGCTGGGTCCGGGGCTACTGGGACACAGTGTGTATTTCTCCTCCAGCAGCCCAGGTGCCATTCATGACTACAACAAGGACATGGGCATGACTCAGAAGGGGAACTGAGCTCAGCAACAGAAATCTACACCAGATACCACAACCCAGGAAAAACCTTAACCACTGGACATTACACTTTCCACTGGGTGTACATCATAGGATCTCTACATATGGAGAGAAGTCACTGTCTGGGGGGGAGAAGCAGATAGAGGAAAGATACCCCACAAAGCACACATATTTGGCTTTTAGCCCCAGCATGATAAAGCCTCAGTCAACCAAAAGATGTCAGGAATCTTGGGGGGCTGGATCCATTAGCAACCCTGGGGAAGAGGAGGGAGAACACAGGGCTAACCAGAAAGCCCTTGGTTTTCCCCAAATATTTCTGCAGTGTCTCATGACCCTGCCCCACACGCAACCTAGTCAGCATCACTGAGACCTTCTCCTCAGACTAAGCAGAGCCCAGGCCTCACCACCCAGGGAGGCAAAGCACAGGAGGGCAAGAGTCGGGGTACACCTGTGTCTTGCTGCCCACCCAACCCTCAATGACCATTTTGTTCTGCTTCAACCAAATTTCCAGTATTGGCTTATTTTCCTGAAATATATCCTTCCACTAAAAAGAAGACACAGAAAAACAAAAAAAAAGAAGAGAAAAAAAGAGTCCTTCACCAAGCAATGGTTAATTGCCCTTTTCTTGAATCCAAAACCCTGTGCCTTCTTTGTGGGCACTCAGCCTTGATCATCAAAAAATTAAACAAGTAAAAATGGACCACCTGAGACCCAATCCCTGCCACTACGTAATATTCCGATTGAGGTCCCTAAAGAGACGAAGCCAGCGGGGTCAGAGCATCCCCTGTGCATATCCCACCTCCAACCATTCCCAGGCAGTTCCAGCTTCTTGTAATGAATATGCATGTGCACCCCTGAATCTGAAATATTAAGAATGGTAATAATTTAAAAAAACCTTAAAAAATAACAAAGCAGCTCTTTATATGATTTTAGAGGCAAAGATGAAGGCCTGCCTCTTGTTTAGTATCTCTGGCTACACTAACTTCCTCTCAAACAGCTCGAGAAGTGTCAGACCCTACCATGTCCAAGATACAGATTTTACGGATACCTTTAAAAATACACTAAAACCTCTAAGATAAAGAAGAAACCAAACCCACGCAGCCTAAGCATTAGCCACCATCCACTAACCAGCAGAATCTCTGATTTCATTTGGAAAACGTCAAAGAAGACAAGCATATATAAACTCAGTGGATCTTTTTCTCAGCCATCTGAGGTAGCACTGGCACCAGATCTAGCTCCTAATGTGCATTTACTAGGCGCTGCCATAGAGCCATTAATGGTCGCTCATGCAGAGTCATACCTAGGGGGAGGGGGAAGAAGTCGTATGTGGTACGAGGTCCTTGGGGAAATCTGGCCTCCATAAAGTTTGGTTAGCCTTAATTAAAGTGCAGGTTTCTATACTCACAGTTGTGTCAGCCTGGGTAACTTGAATGCTTTCACAGGAAGCTGTGTGATCCTGTTTTTGCTCAGGCGAAGAGTTAGCAGCGACCGTGACAGACCATCAAATGCTCCCGACTCCAGGGTGCCAATCCGGTTGCTTGCCAGGTTGCTGGAATATGCAGGAAAGAAAATGTAGTGGTCGGTAGGAGGCCTTCCTCACTTTGTTACAGACACCAGACCCGGCTGGGTCTGAATTGGGAAAACAAGATAAGACACACCCAGAGGGACAGGTTTCCAATGCAATGTTTATGATCACCCGGCGGCGGAGCCTGTCTTGACTCCCAGATGGGGGGCCAGAGAGATGCAGGTGTCAGGACTGTGCAACTAGAATCTGGAGGCAAGCGTTGCTTCAGCCAGAACACATGGTGCTTGGGCTGGTGTGCCAGCCCAGCGGTGGGAAAGTCAAACACCTCCAAGTCTGACCACCCTGACGCACCAGCCCTGCCTGAGGAGTCACCGCAGGGCCTTCCTCACCACCCGCTGCCCAAGGGCGATCACAAAAGCCGGGAGAAGCAGAAAGGCAAATGAGAGGCAAGGCCAGATGATTTAATAATCTGAAGAAACAGCCTTTATTTTTGAAGTGGCTCTCACTGTATGAATTGCATAATAAATCTGTGTAAACCAACTTATTTTACTAATTTTAAATGCCTCAAAAAAACCACTCTTGTTAAAGAGACCTGCACTGAGTCCCATTAGAAAACAAGCCGCACTTCATGGTGCCTGTGCTTACAGGGTGAGGATATCAGGGCACCTCCCATGACTACAGAAAAGGCAGATGCCGTTTCTCAAAATGCACTGAAGCGTACATCCAGATCTGTGCACCTCACTGTATATACATTACAGCAAGTAATTTAAAAAAGAGGGAAAAAAGAAAAAGGAGGTACAACATGGCATTCCTGTGAGAAGCTGCGCCTTTCTGCTTTCCCCAGACAAACGCTGCTTTGTCTTGACCTAAAGTGAAAAGGAGAAAGACCAGAGAGGATTTTCTACACAGACAGCAGAGGGGAACAAGGCACTTTTCGTCTCTCCATCAGGCAGGGGCCCAGGACAGGGCACATGAGGATTCTTTGCAAATAGGGCTGGACTGTTTGTTCTTAACACTCTAGATTAAAGAACAGACTGTGTGATGAAGATACACTGGCCAACAGCTGCCAAAATAGAGTCCCTCCCACTTTCATGCGGGGAGAGAAGGCCAGCACAACCCAGCAGAGCAGTTGTGGTTTGTTCAACCCCAGCAAGAAAGTGCCGGTGGCAGTTGGACACCTTTCAAAAGCCCACATGGGAGGTTTCCCAAATGCCAAGCTCTCCTGTTCCCAACTGGGGCACCTTCATGCAGCCTGAGAAATAAATTGCTCCTCTCCTTGGGTTTTTACTTGGGAAGTCCATGTGCCAAGCCTTATTCTCCCTGAAAAGATGGATCACAATGACCCCTAAACTGGCCTTGCAAATGATTTCCAAAGTTACTCTGGAACCGTATGAATACAGGGAATGAAAACTCACCTGTAATTTGAAAATGTCTCTTTAACCTGAGTTTTCTGTTTCTTTCCCAAAGCAACACTTTACTACCCACAAGTAGTAGATTAAGTAGGTTTTAACTTTTCCTTCCTGTCTACCATCGTGTGTGAGATGGGGCATTAGCATGGGTAAAAGAGAAACAAAGAAATCTCAAATGTGCTGAAAGACCACAGAACAGAGTAACTGCCCTTCCCTCAAATAAGCCCAATGACTTTTTTTTTTTGAGTCGGAGTCTCACTCTGTTACCCAGCCTAGAGTGCAGTGGCACACTCACAGCCACCACAGCCTCAACCTCCTGGGTTTAGGAGATCCTTCCACCTAAGACTTCCAAGTAGTTGGAGCCACAGGTGTGCGCCACCACACCTGGCTAATTTTTTTTATTTATTGTAGAGACAAGGTCTCACCAGGTTGCCTAGGCTGATCTTGAACCCAGGGGCTCAGGCAATCCTCTTGTTTTCACTTCCCAAAGTGCTGGGATTATAGGCGTGAGTCATCACGCGGGCCCAATGACTTGTTTTAGTAGTGCAAGATACTAAAAAAGATAAGCATTGACAAGAGTAAGCCTCATCAAGGAGATCTTCCACCAACCACTCCTGAATCTCTTCTGGAAACTTTCCCAGGAGGCAGCCCAGTAAACAGGAAAGAAAACAGTAGCCTGTATCTGACTCCCAGACTTTCCTCTGCATGGTAAGTCCCCCTAATTAACAGCTCCCTGCCTCAGTTTCCTCATCAGTCTGTAACATCGGAACATGCTGCAGGATTTGGAAATGTTGTCTACATGGGCCCTGGGCCCTGGCCCCTGTCCTGCTGAGGGAAGATCCATAACATCCCCACTGACTCAGCTGAGCCACGAGGGAAGGAAACACCTATTCCGTGTCCGGACCTGGGTACTGTATGTTACATGGCCAGCAGCATAGGACCACCACAGGCAGCAAGAAGAAGGCACTTACAGCTCCTTTATAGGCAGTCCATGTGGAAAGCAGGTGCTCCGGACTTCCGTGATGTTGTTTGAACTCAGATCCAACACTTCCAAGGAATGGTAGGCCTTCAGCTGACTTCCCTCCACGTTGCGGATCTTATTGTGTTGCCTAAAACACACCAAGGCAGGTGACCAGATCATTGCTTTTTGCAAAGGAACTCCAAGAAACTATTATTTCCCCCCACCTGCCACTTCTTTTAGACGATGTTTTTCTAGTTATTTTGCTCTTTCATAAAACTACAAATACAGTGATGCTCTTAAAATGAGAACTTCAGGTCAGGCGCAGTGGCTCAAGCCTATAATCCCAGCACTTTGGGAGGCCAAGGTGAGAGGATTGTCTGAGCCCACAGGTTCAAGACCAGCCTGGACAACTTGGCAAGACCTCATCTCTACAACAAATTTTAAAAAATTAGCCGGGTAGGGTAGTGCACACCTGTGGTTCCAGCTACTTGGAAGGCTGAGGTGGAAGGATCACCTGAGACCAGCAGGTCAAGGTTGTGGCCATAAGTGTGGCACTGTACTTCAGCCTGAGCAATAGAGTGAGACTCCTACTCAAAAAATAAAACAAAAAACAATAAAATAAAATAAAATAAAATGAGAGTTCCTGTTTCTCTCTCCATCACTATTATCTGCTGGCTGGATGCTAGCTGGAATGATGGATTTTTCTGTCTGGGACAAGTTTGTCAAAGTTCTATGCCTAGGATGCTCTTCCCAAGGGCAAGAATGTAGCAGTGACATTTAAGACCATGTGAGACCAGCATGATGTGACCAGAACCCACGATGCACTCCCGTAAGTTGTGCCTGGTGCAGGCAGACAGCTCCACCCAAACCCTCACGCATATCTTCAGAACCCAGTGCAACCCTGGGACTTAACAAAAGTGTAGGCCCAGAGCCCAGAGTTCACTTTAATCCAACTTCACACATCATGACATACCTTTTACCAACACCTACCAGGTACCAGGCAAGATGAAAATCCAAAAATGGAAAGAGAGCCGGGCTTGGTGGCTCAGCCTGTAATCCCACGCCTTTGGGAGGCTGAGGTGAATGGATTGCCTAAGCCCGCGAGTTTGTGACCCGCCTTGGCAGCGAGACCTCATCTCTACAATAAATCAAAAAATCAGCCAGGCGTGGTAGCGCACGCCTGTAATTCCGGCTACTTGGAAGGCTGAGGCGGAAGGATCGCCGGAGCCCAGCAGGTCGAGGCTGCGGTGGCCGGGAGTGGCCACTGCTCTCCAGTCTTGGCAACAGAGTGAGACTCCAACTCAAAAAAAAAAAAAAAAAAAAAAAATGGAAAGAGGAGCTCACTGCTGGGTATAACTAGAATAGAGTCCCCTGAATCTCCTGACTTTACTCTTAATAATTTAGTACGTTTTCTCATCAGGAAGATAGGGCCACAACCTGTCACTTCAAGGTTATGGACAATCCAACCTGAAACCACACTAAAGCATCTAGCAGACATTAAGGTAAGCATTTGGAGTGTTTACCACTCCAAGAAAGGCATTTTCCATCGTGACTTATGTGCACCTTTAATCCTCTCTCTGACAAACCCATAATCTAACCAACCAACCAGTAATTATTAATCAGGAGAAAGACAAAAGCTAACCAAGGTTGGTATAGCTGACTGCCCTGTTGTGGGTTTGACTCTGTCTAGCAGATTCAATTCACCACAGCCCTAACTCCAGTATTAGATACTTAAGAATCTGCTGGGTGGTGGCGATGGGCCTCTGGGTTCCAGGCACTCACACTCGGGCCAGTTCTGAGTAAACAGTGTCAGCGTCTCCAGCCAATCAAAGCATTCTTGAACGCAACACAAGTAAGCCAGGCGTCGCTTACCAAGTGGCATCTCCATTAAACAAACACTTGACCAAATCAATTCCAACAGGCATAAAAAAGGACCTCTTTCCCAGAAGCTCTGGGGCTTCTCGTGGACTCTTTTGTTTTTTTCACAAGTCTCCCAGGCTCCAAACTCAGAACTTCATTTGCAAGGGCACAACTGCGCACACAGAGAAACCTCCCCAGAATGAAAGAACCCTTTCCCCCCACCGCTCCTCCCCACCCCCCACACTTCCTTTGAGTTATTTACTAAGTTCTTTTATAAAGAGAGTCTCTTCAGTTTTCAGACTCCAAAGGAAAGAGAAAAAAGAAAAGAAAACCTTTATCATGTAAAGCATGGGAAGAAAAAGAATAAGAAATCAAGGCAACGGAGCTGAGCCTTGTCTGGGAACTCTGAATACAGTACCAGGGAGCCAGGAAAAGAGGGTCTGCAAACAGAAGAGACGGGGCGCTGCTGGCCCAAAGAGGGCTCTGGGTGGCGAGTCCTTACGTGCGAAGTGTGGGACAGCTGCAAGCCCTGACACCTCTCCCACGCTGGCTCCCTCCTCTCCCCGCTTGTCTCCTTGGTCTTTGTCCTTGGTCTTATACCTTTTGCTTCTTTCTTGTCAGTGTATTCATTCATTGACTCAAACACAGGCTGGGGCCCGTTCTGAATAAAGGACACTGTGCGGAAGGCAAGTCTCCTTCACATGCTGGGAAACGTTCACGGCTTGGCAGAAGAGAAAGCCGTGGAGATTCAAGACAAGGGCGTATGGAAGCTCCAGCAGCAGGGCCTGCGAGAGGAGCAAGGGCAGCATTCACTTCTGCCTGGAGAAGTCACTGGGGCAAGTGTCCAAGGCTAGGATGCTGAGGGGTAGACAGGAGGGGACAGGCCAGGGGCCTGGATCCAGTTGTGGAGCAGGGTGAGAGATGGTGGCGATAGAGGCAGACACAGGAGAGTAATAAGTAAGGAGTCCGCAGAAGCTGGAGGTGGCAGCTGGGGGCAGCAACAGTGATCCAACATTTTCTTTCTTTCTTTTTTTTTTGAGTTGGAGTCTCACTCTGTCATCCAGATTGGAGTGCAGTGGCCACTCCGGCCACCGCAGCCTCGACCTGCTGGGCTCCGGCGATCCTTCCGCCTCAGCCTTCCAAGTAGCTGGAACTACAGGCATGTGCTACCACGCCCGGCTAATTTTTTTGATTTATTGTAGAGATGAGGTCTCGGCTGCCCAGGCGGGTCTCGAACCCACAGGCTCAGGCAATCCACTCACCTCAGCCTCCCAAAGGCGCGGGATTACAGGCTGAGCCACGGAGCCTGGCTTACATTTTCTAGCTTGGAAGATAACCACGCCCCCAGCAACTGGCTATACCTCTGTTCTTGTCCACTTATGGTCTAACCCCAATGCAGCAGCCAGAGAGATCCTTAAAAAAATGAGTTGTTCATGAGTCCCACTGAGTAGGAGAAAACATTTGCAAATCATAAACTGATAAGGGGATAATGTCCAGAGTGTATAAGGAACCCGGACAACTCAAAAACAAACAACCCAATTTTTAAAAGGAGGAAAGAAACTCAACAGACACTTGTCCAAAGAAAACATACAAACAGCAAACCAGACATGAAAAGATGCTCAACATCACTATTCATTAGGGAAATGTAAATCAAAACCACAATGAGAGATCAGCTCACACCCACTAGGATGACTACTATTGAAAACAAAACAAAAACAAAAACAGAAAATAGCAAGTGTGGGTGAGGATGTGGAGAAATGGAAACTCTTATACACTGTTGGTGGGAATGTAAAATGGTGCAACTGCTGAAGAAAATTAAACACAGCATCACAATATGATCTAACAATTCTACTTCTAGGCAATAAAAGAACTGAAAGCAGATCTGAAGGAGGTATTTATACACCCATGATTCGTAGAAGCATTATTCACAATAGTCACAAGAGGAAGCAACCCGAATGTCCAGTGAGAGCTAGATAAACAAAATGTGGTATATGCATACAATGGATATTCATACATTGTTCAGCCTTCTGAAGAAAAGAAACTCTGATACATGTTAATGAACGGATGACCTTTGAGGAAATGACACTAAGTGAAATATGCCAGTCACTGAAAGCCAAATACTGTGTGATTCCACTTACAGAAGGAACCCACAATCAGATCCACTGAAAGAGAAAATGGCCAGGGACTGAAGGTTTGTTGTGACTGGGTATGGAGTTTTAGTTGTGCAAGATGGAAAAAGTTCTGGAGATGAGTTGCACAACACGAATGCCCTTAAAACTACTGAACTCTACACTTTAAAAAAGGATTAAGATGGCAAATTTTATGTTACATGCATTTTACTATAATTTACAAATAAAACAAAACACAGGTCAGTTCACAGTACACTTCTATCTAAATCTCAAATGACGACTCTCCTGTCTCACTCGGAAGTAAGGTCCTCACAATGACCCCCCCACCCCAAGGCCCACGTGACCTGCCACACACCCACCTCACCTCCTACTCCTCCGTCTCATACGTTCCACTCCACACCAGCCCACGAATGTGTCTGGCCTCAGGACCTTTGCACTTTCTTTTCCCACTGCTAGAACGCTGTCCCTGGAGACCCCCTTGTCTCAGACCCTTACTTTCTCCCATCTTTATTCAAAAGTCACCTTCTCAGTGAAGCCTTCCCTGGCTATCTTCTCTAAAACCACAAGCTCCTTCACACCCAGAGACACACACAATTTCTACCCCCTTACCTGCTTTATTTTTCTCAATAGCCCTAATTATCTAAAATCCTCAGTATTTGCCTATTTATAGTCTAACATCTTCTCTTTCACCAGGATGTGGCTTCACAAAGGTGAAAATGTTTGCTTCGTTCACTATTGTGTTTCCAGCCACTGGAACAGTGCCAGACATATAATAGGTGCTCAATAAACATCTGTTGATGAATCATAGAGAATAAATACAGGTTGAATTCAAAAGGGCTGAGGCTAGATACAGATTTCAGACTCTTCAGCAGTTAGGCAGAAGGAAACCATGCAGGTGGATAAGTTTCATCAGGAATGTGAGAAGAGTCTGTAGGTGCCCGCAATAGTGCTGCCCAGACACAAACAACTGAGCCCACAGCAGCTCCAGAGACCCCTGGGGCTCCAACACTGCTGTGCTCAGCTGCTGAGGATGCATATCTTCTCCCCTACCCCCCACCCACTGAATAGTTGGGGCTACAAGTGCGTGCCACTGGGCTTGGCTATGCTCTCTCTCCCCCCAGGGTCAGACTCTCTGCTCTAGAATATAGCCCAGGACCTGACGAAACCCATCCCGAATGCCCTGTGCTCAGGAAAGCTGTCTTCGAAGCTCTGTGCTCCTGTAGAACTCTGTATCCCTTCTCTTAGAACCAAGAACCACACAGCATTAGCAGCCTCTGTAGACCCCAGCAATTCCACCCACAGACCGGGAGTTCTTCCTGATCCAGAATACAGCATAGTAGAACAATGTGCTGTGTCTCCCTGCCCGAGTTCCAATCCCAGCTATACCACCCACAGTCGTGAACCCTGGAGGACCCCATCTGTAAATCAGGGTGTGGGATTCCTACACTCCATGGGCTGATGTGACTTGACATGCAGCAGTTGCTCAATAAAACAAGTTATTGTTCTTGGTAGTCATATTTGTATCCTCAGAGTCAGGCTCAAGATCTAGTTTATAAGAAATGCTCTGGGAAAAGAATGAATAAAATTAATTACTGGTTCTTGTCTACTCCTCTGATATATTTCAAAGCAGACAGGCAGGCCCGGATCCCCTCTCAGGAACCAAGGTTTGATTCTAAGCTCTCACTCTCAGCTTTATGCATGAAACAAGCCTGCTCCAGTTGGAGAGTATCAAACCCAGCCACTGAGAAGACCCCCCATGCTTCAAAGCAAATCCCAGGCTACAACTTTTGCAGGACTCAAGATGGTCAAACAGCCGATGGGTTTCCCCAGCCAGCTGGATGACACCCCCCTTCTCACTCCCAAGACAAATGGAACTCAGGTCCATGTCCTTGACCCAAGCCCACTAAACCCACCACCCACTGCCCCAGAAGTAGTCTGCCCATCTAAGACATCCTTCCAGGTCCCACATCCATCAAAGTTAGAGGAAACAGTTAATACTCGAACTGTCACAGGGAAGCCCTCCTATTTCCCGCCTGAGAGCTGTGGAAATGTGTCTCCTGCCCCGACTCAACCCAGCATTCCACTTTCAGGAAACTGTCCGTGTTTCTAATGCCCCACGAAAACCCACGTGGTCACCATGTCACTCCTTTAACACAACTACCTGCTCAGTTCCTGAGAAGGTCCATAATCCTCTTTCTAACCTTGAAATAGCCGACCAGTGAATGAATGAATACCTATCATGTATATAGCAGGCCTTGGGTAAAACACCAATGAAATCATGTGGCCATCAGACCAAGTAGGTATGATTATTATTTCTACAAATAGTCCCCAACTTATAGGGATGGTTTGGCTTATGACTATTTCACTTTACAGTGGATATGTGTTCTGTAGAAACCATATTTAAAGTATGCAAATAACTGTTCTGTTTTCCTTTCAGTATAATATTCAATAAATTACATGAGATATTTAATATTTTATCATAAAATAGGCTTTGTGTGAGATGATTTTGCCCAAATGTAGACCAATATAAGTGTTCTAAGCAAGTTTAAGGTAAGCAAAGCTCAACTATACAGCTCAATAGGGCAGAAGTACTAAATGCATTTTCAACTTTACAATGTTTTCAACTTACCATGGGTTTATCTGGACATAATCATAAGTTAAGGCGCAATCTGTACTCAGCCAGTTGAAGACACCAAGGCTTGGAGGTCTGCTGGAGTTTGCCCCAAGGACACATGGCTGGAAAGCCAGAGGGGCCAGGATGCAAACCTGGAGAGCAAGACTATCTAGCCCGCCTGAGAGGTTCTCTGGGCAGAATTTAAGGGCACCACCCAGATTCCACCCACAAACCTTCAGCAAAGCCTGGTTAAATCTGAATGCTGGCTTGGTCTACACAGATTAGCCTCAGCCAGGTGCCCCAGCATTGTATCAACTGCCCAGAGTCCTTCATAAGCAGCAAATGTGCACCGGGGTTTGTGTGACCAAATCTCAGCAAATAAGGCAGATGAAACTAAAAAGTTCTTATTTCGGATGTTCTGGATGGAAAGAATAGTTCCTCTGAGATCTCTACAGAGCTGCATTCGAGGAAGGAATGAGTGCCTTTGTTCTCAGGAAAGGTAAAGCTGCAATGGGACTCACTTAAGTTTATTTTTAAAAATGGTGAGGACAGTAAAAGACAAGAGGACAATGCTATGCTAGGAACAGTTCTTACAAGCCTCATCAAAGGAACAGGCCAGCCTCTCTCTGCAACCAAACAAAACTAGTGATTCTGCACTTATGGGGACTAGGGGAAGTGTGCAGTGGCCAGGTCACGTGGCTTTCACCTCCATCCACAGTGTCAGTTTACCCCTTGGGCTGCCTTCTGGAGCGAGGAGAATTTAATACAGCAGAGGTCTATTAAAACGACACCTGTTAAAGACTTCAAAAATAAAATCAGTCTTCAAAGGCTGAAAGCAGGCAAGATAAGCTCTCCTCACTTGGTTACATTTTCAGAGCCAATTTTAAATTAGACAGTGAAACAGACGGAGGCATTTGAAACCAACATTTAAAACTTTTTATCATAAGTGATTGTTCTACCACGGTTCTATGAAAGTCTGGTTTACAACGTATTCCTGTTAGTGGTAGAAAAGATCTCATGTCACAGACAACAGCCAAGAAGAAAGGGCAAGGAGATCAAAGGCAGTAGGGCCAAGGCAGGTCAAGTGAGTAATTTCTGATTCCTGAAATTATGCACCTATTGTCTACACCAAAGAACAGCAAACTTACTCTACAATGGGCCAGATGGGAAATATTTTAGGATTAGTGGGTCACACAGTCTCTGTCATGACCACTCAGCTCTGCTGCTGTAATGTAAAAGCATCCATAAACAATATGTAAATAAATGAGTGTGGCTGTGTTCCAATGAAACTTTATTTACAAAAGCAAGTGGCGAGTCAAGATTTGGCCCACCAACTACAGTCTGCTGACTCTATTAACATCACGGCAACCAGTCTGGGTTTCTGAGGGACAGGGACCCAGATTCTAATTCTAGCTTTAATGCAACTTTTGAACTGCATGTAAATCACTCTTTCTCTGTTTGGTTTACCCACCTGAGGCTAAAATGAGACTAAATACTTCTTGATTGCAGATAGAAAACCCTTCCAGTCTCCCTCCATGCCCGTGTCAAAAGATGTCACTAACTAGAATCTTTTCTGCCAATGTCCTTTCTACCTCTTCATAAAGTGAAATGCAATATAAGTCTCTATCGCTCTTAAGTTTCTCAAAAGATAAGTCAGGTTCCTTACTGGAGTCAGTGAAGATAGATGAACAAACAGCATTATCTTACAGATGAGAAAGATCCACATCGTATGTCCTTCCTTATTTTACTTTATTTTTCTGAGTTGAAGTCACACTGTCACTCAGGCTAGAGTGCAGTGGCATGCTCACAGCACCACAGCCACGACCTGCTGGGTTCAGACCATCCTTCTGTCTTAGCCTTTCAAGTAGCTGGAACCACAGACGTGCACCACCACACCCGGCTAAATTTTTTTTTATTCATTGTAGAGATGAGGTCTCATCAAATTGCCTACACTGATCTCAAACCCCTGGATTCAGGCATACCTCTCACCTCTACCCCCAAAATGCTGGGAATACAGGCATGAGCCACCGTGTCTGGCTCCTTATTTTAGTTCTGCCAATTAGTCTAAAACATACTAAAGCTGGCCCAACTTGCCAGTCCTAAGATCTAAGCAGGTATGCCTTCAGCTCTTCCAGACTATTAAGGTGATTCACAGATGTCAACGCTGTCAACTCCTTGAGAGTGGACTCCTAGCAGACATAACAAATTTTCCATAATTTTACTTCCAGATCAAATTTTTAACATGTCTTAACAAATCAGCAAAATCCAAATTGTAACTCTTTGCCTCACCTGAACCTCTGTCTAAAATAAAGTTTCACATAATCTAGCCCTGAAATGGGAAAAAAAAAAAACTGTAACATATCTGCCCCTGCCTCACTCCCAGATTCCCAATAGTAATCTTGGCAGACATAGTTAATCAAACTCCACATCCCATACACACTGTCCATCATGGTATCGGGTGGAATTTTCACTAAGGCTCTGTACCATACATTCACTCCCACAGCCTCCACACAGCTGGCACTCAAAGATCTGATCCAAACGTGTGAAGGTGTGCACAAATTCATATGTGCCGTCTAAGGCTACAGCATAGCTTAACACATATCATACATGGAATCCACACAGAGTGAGACTATCTGAGACCCTGATATTATTGACTGCATATAAAACTCAATACACAGCCCTGATGTCGACCTAAGGAGGTGTCAGTCCTATTGCAAGTGCCAAAAAATGCTAACCATTTCAAATACTCACATGAAGATCATGAATTCTCCTTTGTCCAAAAATACAGCACCACTGGACAGGCCATATGGCCGAGTGCTGCAGTTGTTTTGTTTGTAAACATTTTTCCTGAACTATTAACAGTCAGTTTTGACCTGAACAGTGCAAAATTATGAGTGTAGAGCTCAATGCGTTTTTGCAAAATGTTACTTTCCTGGTTGTTATTACTCCCAAAGAGAACCTCTGATTTATATCACCCATGATTAATTTTGCCTATTTTTGGCTGTATAGACACACAATTGTTCTGTATATACTCTCCTGTATCTGGTTACTTTCACTCAACCTGATGTTTATGAGATCCATCTAGGTTGTGGCATTAGCAGTAGTTCATTCTTTTCCCTCTCTGTATAATATTTCTTTTGAAGGAATATACAGCAATTTATTTTTTCATTCTATTACTGATGGTTACTGAGTTATTTCCAGTTCAGGTCACCAAAAGAATCACAGCTATGGACATGGAAGTGTCTTCTACATGTGGCTTTTGGTGCATATTTGCCTGCATTGCTGGCAGGTGTGCCAGATCCGGCATGAAATTGCTACACAGGTCACTGAACATGCATATGTTTGACCTTAGTAGACACTGGGAGATTTCTTTTAAACCAAATCCCCCAGGGTGGAAATGAATCTGAAAACCATTTCATCCAAGTGCCCTGTTTCATGCTGTCTCATTATACCACATTCTCAGATGCCACTGCCCTTATGTATCCCCTTCCTGTACCCCTCTCCTCAAAACACATTAAGAATATAGCCTGGGGCCACCTAGGCATGGCCATACTCATTCTAATCTTGTTCAAGTGTCAAACAAAAAAAAATGTTTTTAATAAGAGAGGGCCTAATGAGCACCAACATATAATAAATATCAAACTCCTAGCTTCAAGTAAGCCCCCATCTCAGTCTCCCAAAGTGTTTAGTATTATAGGCGTGAGCCACCACGCCAGAATTAATAAGTCTAAGTCTTAGACTGGCAAGAAATAGTGTTAATGCATCTGACGCCAGGACCAATACCCATCTATCTACAACTTAAAAATGAAGATAAAGAGATATTTTTCAAAGAACCAGACATTTTCAAAGAGTTTTCCAAAGTTAATTTGAAGTCTCTTTTCTCAGAACAGCAGTCAAAACCATTACCCTCTCACTAGCTTGCTTTACATTCATCTTCTTAAAAATGAAACCCAAAATCATTTGTTCTACTGCATAAATTGATCATTTGCCCAAAGAAACTGCTGTCTCGTAAGAAACAGGACAGCCTGGGTTATTTGCTGGACAGGAAATGAGAATCAGAATGAGCAGGTCTTTCTGTCCCTCCTGCTCTCCTTCCCCTGCTGCTGGTGAATCACCAGTTCCCTGGGGAATTTTGGCAGATTCTCAGCCTGGCTGCAGATGACGGCCGGATCTGTTTATTCAGGTGGAGACTGGATAAAAAACAAGAGCAGCCCAGTGGCGGGGATAAACAGCCTCCGCCAGGCAGGGTCAACCCCTTCGAAGGCAGGACTGGACTGTGTCAACCAACCTCCCAACCCGTTCACTTCCTTTAGGGGTCACTCTCCTCTGTGGTCTTCAAGGAACAGTTTTCATTAACTCCTTGCAAAAAAGAACCAATATCCCTTTCCCATGAAAGTACTTGGCCCCAGGGACCTTGCTGCAGCAGATCCCACTTGGTTCTCCCACCGACCAGCTTTTGCCCATGGAGCTGGAAGCCCCAGATGTGAAATAAAGAGATCTAGAAAAGACCGAGAGCCTGCCAACACTGGTTTTGAAGTCTAGAGTGACCCAATCCATGAATGACTCTAGATCATTGGGATGCAATCCAAACTATCAGAATGTTCTGCATTTCATTTTAAGATGCACAAATAAAAGACAATACCAACAAAAAGCCTTCTAAGGAAATGCACTGTTGAGTGGAAGATGCCCGTCCAAAAAGACTACCTATTATACAATTGCAAAGATACAACATTCTGAGAAAGGCAAAACTATGGAGACAGTTGAAAGATCAGTGGTTGCCAGGAGGTAGGGAGGAGGGAGGAATGAATAGGTGGAGTCCAGGGGACTTTTAGGGCAGTGAAACTTCTATATGATACTGTTATGGTGGATACATGTGAGTATACATGTCAAAATCCATAGAATGTACAACACCCAGGGTGAGTCCTAATATAAACTATGCATGTTAGTTAGTAATAATGTATCAATACTAACTCATCAGTTGTAACAAATGTACAGCACTGATGCAAGATGTGAGTAACAGGGGAAACAGGGTTGTGTGGTGTGTAGGGGTGGAAGGGGTGGGAGAGGGGAGGGAGGGAGGAAAGGAGAGAGAACTAAGAGGGAGGGTATATAGGAACTCTCTGTACTTTCCACTCAATTTTTCTGTAAATCTGCAAATGCTCTGAAAGTCTATTAATTAAAAAAGAAAACAAAATCTACTAAAGTAATAAGTAGTCCTGAGGTCTTGACACCAGCAGTGTTAGCCACACATGGGCTAGAGTTTTTTTTAGTGTATCTTATTTACAGCTATAACCTTAGAACACGGAATAATGCTTAAAATATAAAAGGTGCTCACATTCAATTTCTGTCAAATAAGTAAATGATTACAACTTTAGTGAAATCTCCTACATTCACCACAATGAACCTGAACCAAAGAACATCATTCAGAAAACACACACACACACACACACACACACACACACACACACACACACACACACACCCTGAGGCAGGACCAACCAAAAAATTTTTTAAAGATAAAAATTAATGGCATAACAACAGAGTTAACTTTTGGGGGGGGGGAGGAAAGCTGACAGACCTATTTAAAAGAAAATGTCCAGTAGCATAGATTTTCAAATAAAAAAAGATTTGCATTTCCCACAGTCCATTTAGCCCCCAAACACTGGAATTCATTGACTCACCAGGGTTGGAATGGTGAGACAACTATCTTGGTCCCAGGTTGGCCAACAATCCCTCCTTTGGCCCATCTGCACACACCCCTCCCTATCTGCTCTGGGAGTTCCAACCAGACACTGCTGACCCGAGGAAGTGTGCCAACCACATCTAGATCACACTCCCCAGGAGAAAGGCTATGCTGCCCTAACATTGAGCAGGGGCTTCTTGGTGTGAGGAGTCAGTTCCATGTCCACAGGGAGGTTCGTTCTGGCATCTAGATAGGACAAAGTGCCAGGTTGGGCCAGGAGACAAAAAGCTGGGAACAATGAGCCATTTCCATCAGGATTCCCATCTACATATGGGCACCTCTGGGTCAGAAAATCCAAAAGTGTTTCTCTCTTTTGGTCAGGGCCAACATGACCACTCGATTCTCTCTCTCAGCTTTATCTTCCCCTAAATGCAGCAATATATCCCTTCTTTTCTTCCCCTTTTGCTTCCTTTCCCTGGTGACCTGCTACCCTACACCCTGGCGTGCTAGTGGTGTTCCTGCCACAAGATCTCAGCCTCCATGGAAGACGGGCCCCAGCCTAGGAGTTGGCAGAGCACCAGGTTGTCAAGCTGCATTGTGTGGATCCACCAACCACAGCATAGCTGTGGAACCCGGGCTGCTGAACAGCTGGCCCCTGATTTCTCTCTGAGAACAAGGTTAAATTTACTCTCATTACAGTTGTCAAGGTATGTGTGCCCTGATTGTTGGGCTCTGCCCCTCGAGAGGAAGCGAGACACCAGGACATGAAACAAGTAGCGTGGGTTTGCCCACACTCCAAGGGCTGAGCTACCATTTTTGGCCAAGGAAAGTGGAGGAGGTAGAGAGATGGCAAGGATCAGGAACAAGGTGGCGAGAGCACCCCTTCGGGCCAGGGATGAACCCCAGAAATTCTGACTGAGGAGTGCCTACACCACCTACCTAGGAAGACGTGAAGAAGCTGCCACGAGTAGTTTTCCTCTGAGGAAGACTCAACACCAACTAGGGTGAGGTGGGAAGGCCCCAGCCCTAGGAACGTGAGAAGGCAGAGCGACTGCACTTCCCAGAGCAAAGACCTCCTCTCTTCAGGATCCATAACTGCTGCTCAGCACCTGAGGGAGGGAATCGCTCAGGAGGCCAAGACCAATTGGCTCTGTCGTTAGCTACAGTGGTCCAGTTCCTCTGATCTCACCAGTCAGAACTTGAATAAACAGAACCACTGATGAGAAATAGCACCCTGCCCTCACTCAAAACTCCCAAAGGGGATACAACCTCTTTCTCATGGCTGCCCTTCTGTCTCAGCCTTGGGTATTGAAGGGTCTGCAGTACTCACACACCCAGGAAGCAGTCCACACCACCATGATAAACCACTAGTAGGATACATAGCTCATCAATTCACATGACTGCTGCTCTCTAAAAGACATACGTGGAAAAAAAGGTAGGAAACACAACAGGTAACTCTCAGACACAGTATGCTGATCATGGAATTTCCCCATTCTCTATTTTGCATATCAGTGTAACATGCCTGTCAATTATGAGAATATATTTTTAAAACACACACACACACACACACACACAAACACACACACACACACACATATATATTTTTTCCTTTTGAGTCAGAGTCTCACTCTGTCACCAGGCTAGAGTGCAGTGGCACAATCACGGCTTACTACAGCCTCGACCTCCTGGGCTCAGGCGATCCTTTCACCTCAGCCTCCCAAGTAGCTAGGACTACAGGCACACACCAACATACTCAGCTGATTTTAAAATTTGATTTATTTATTTATTTTTTGCAGTGATGAGGTCTCACCATGTTGCCCAGGCTAGTCTAGAACTCAGGTCTCAAGTAATCCTCCTACCTAGGCTTTCCAAAATATTGGGATTACAGGCGTGAGTCACTGGCCCGACCTTAAATTTGTATTTACAAAGCAGTTAACAGGAACCTAGACACTAAGCTCTGGGACCCAATCCTTAAGTGTAGAAACACCCTATGCTGTGAGGTGGAAAGCTTTCCGGGGCCTGAGCAACTCTACTGTCCCTCCTTCCGCCAGGCACAAGGGGGGATTTTCCACGCAGTGTCTCTTGAACCCTCTGGACCCTAACTCTCCTGACATACAAGCCTGCTCTAGGTGGTGACAACTTCAAAGGGTTTCGGTAGCTGGAGGCCGGAATGGAGTCTTGAGGATTCTCCAGGAAGTGGTTCCAGTGTTAGCAGTCAGCTGCGCAGGGCAGTGGATCTCCCGAGAGCTTCCCCTTGCAGCTCACCCAGGGAGGAGGCCTACTGCACTGTCTTTCTTGGTAAAAAGCGGGGCAGGAGTTGCCGGAGCTGTATTACAGGCGAAGAGTGGTAACAAATCTAACATTTCGTCAGTACTCAACAGCAGCTGGGCCCTACTTAACTCTTCACTCACTTAACTCATTTAATCCTCATGACAACCCCAAAGGGGGCTGCTACTACCATCCCCATTTTACAGGCGGGGATGCTGAGGCATGGGGAGGCCAACTCACTTGCTGTCACACAGCAGTTAGAGTGCAGCTGGGGTCCAACCACAAAACATGAATGCATATCCCACACACCTACTCGGGATGGAGAACTGCCTCATGGTGGGATCGGGCAGAAGACCTCCTGGGAAGAAAGCTCTCTGGACAGTACCCCATACCTCCCACTTCTTCTCAGCATCAACCAGGGCGAGGTGTCCATGCTGGGGATAACATCATGTGATTAGAGCCAAGAGCACACCTGACTCTGCAGATGTAGAGGGGGCAGATCCTGCCATAAGCCACTGCACATGCCGTGCTCATGCCAGGGGCCCACGCCCGCTCACGCACACGTGGGCCTCCCATGCCCTTAGCCCACAGCGTGTCAACACACAGTTGATGCAGGGTCCAGCCAGACCACCTGTATTTATATTTAAAATGACTGGAGTGGTCAGTTTCCCCATCCTTACATATGTGGGTGAGAGTGGCTCTTATTTCCTCAGACAGTAAGTATGTATGGCAGCACAGAGCTGAGCACTCTCCAGGGACTGCTCACCACCATGCCAGAGAAGGCACCTCCTAATCTAGATTCAAAAGGTTAAGACCCTGGTCTGGTGTCACCCAGCTAACTAGCAGGCAAGCCCAGGTATCCTCTGATTCCAGGCATGCTACTCTCTGGAGCAACAGAGGCATGAGAAGCTGGACCAGACAGCCTGTAGCTAAGAGGACAAGAAGGAGACGGCAGGGGCTGGGGTGCTGGAGCTCCCTTGGGGCCACAGAAGGGCCCTTCACTTCTGTCGGACACTAGCACCTTCTCCAAGATTCACATGCCAGCTTCCTGACAGCTCTGCAGTTTCAGGCAAAGGAGGAAGCTGCTTCAGCACTTGGCTGTGGCCTCCAAGACAAGATCCTTCTCCCTCTGGGGAGTGATACCACTGATGAGCCTTTAAAAATAAAACCAGGCTTGCTTCCTGTCCCATCTGAAAGACTTAGATCTTCCAATCACATGATTTAGGGTATCTCTTACCATGCCATTTCCCAAGCCTTCAGTACAAGACCTGACAGCACTTTGGGAGAATTTAAGATGTACATGGGTGGGATTAAGAGCTGGGCCCTTACTGCAGCCCTTCTTTATACAATCCATAGAGGATAAGACCTGCTAACATCAAAGTGGCACTATCTCCGGCACCACTGGCCATACCCCAGAACCACCCCACCCCTCGTCTTATCCATTCAGGTTAGTACGAGAGGCAGCACTTGTTCTGTTTCTTTCTTGGAACCACAAGTTTCAAGTTTCTTCTTGTTTCAGGCTTTTAAAAATATGTCATCATGGACTTACACGCAAAACACAAAACTACAGAATTTCTAGGGAACAACACAGGAGAAAATCTCTGGGATCTGAGGCTAGGCAAAGTTCCTAGACTTCACACTAAAAAGCATAATACATAACAGAAAAATTAACACACATTGGACTTTATCAACGTTAAAAATGTTTATTCTGTGAGACACCCTGCTAAGATGAAAAGACAAGCAACATACTGGGAGAAGACATTTCCAAACCACATATCCAAACTAGTATCTAGAGTACAGTATATAAAGAACTCAAAAACTCAACAGAAAAAAAAATCCAATTAGAAAATGGGCAAGCTGGACTCGGTGGCTCAGCCTGTAATCCCGCACCTTGGGAGGCTGAGGTGAGTGAATTGCCTAAGCCCGTGGGTTCGAGACCCGCCTGGGCAACTTGGCAAGACCGCATCTCTACAATATATCAAAAAATTAGCCGGGCATGGTAGCGCGTGCCTGTAGTTCCAGCTACTTGGAAGACTGAGGTGGAAGGATCGCTGGAGCCCAGCAGGTCAAGGCTGCAGTGGCCAGGAGCGGCCACTGCACTCCAGTCTGGGTGACAGAGTGAGAGTCCAACTCAAAAAAAAGAAAAGAAAAAGAAAATGGGCAAAAGCATGGGTAGAAATTTTGCCAGAAATAATCTACAGGTGGCAAATAAGCATATGAAAATTGCTCAACATCATGGGCCACCAGGGAAATACAAATTAAAACCAAAATGAGACATCACAACACACCTACCAGAATGGCTAAAATTGGGAAAAAAAAAACAAAACAAAACACTAAATATTGGCCCTAACATGGAGAAACCGATCACCTATACCTTGCTGACAGGGATATAAAATGGTATGCCATTCTGGAAGAAACTACACTTGCAACTACCATACTACCCATCAATTGCACTTCTGGGCATTTATCCCAGAGAAATAAAAATTTATGCTCACAAAAAAAAAAAAACCCATGCAAGAAATGTTCAGAGCAGTTTTATTTTTAACAGCCCTAAACTGGAAACACCCAGATGGCCTTCAACAGGTGAATGGTTAGACAAAGTGTGGTATATCCACACCATGGAATACGACTCTGTAATAAAAAGGAATGAGGTCAGGCATGGTGGCTCATGCCTATAATCCCAGCACTTTAAGAGGCTGAAGCAGGCAGATTGCTTGAGCCTAGGAGTTCGAGACCAGCCTGGACAACAGAGTGAGACCCTGTCTTTACAAAAAAAAAAAAAAAAAATTAGCCCAGCATGGTGGCACACACCTGTAGTCCAAGCTACTCAGGAGGCTGAGGTGGAAGGATTGCCTGAGCCCAGAAGGTCAAGGCTACAGTGAACCATGATGATCATGCCTCTGCATTACAGCCTGGGCAACAGAGTGAGACCCCCGACTCAGAGGCAGGAGGGACAGTCACCCCAAACTATAATTAAAACAAAAAATTGTCATGACATTGACAGTGGAATCAGATGGAAGGTCTGGTGGAGTTCCCAGTGAAGTCAGAAAGCCTTCCTGTTACTTTACTTGGTCTCCAGCATTCCTTCAATCCAGCAGAAATGTACACAGCCTAACTCAGTTCTCAGAGCCAAGAACCAAGTACCACTGGGCTCTGTGGGATTTCTGAAATCCAGAGATGTGCATGAACTCTACAATTACTTTCCGTTGTTTAGGAAAGGGCTAAGGGGCTGGGACTCCTAGAGACAAGGTGCTCCTGATAAGGTGAGGGCAGCTACTGTGAAGCCTTGCCTGGCATTAGGGGTTGTCATCCTGATGCCAGACCTGTGTCCTCTCCCAACACTACTTGGCCAAGGAGGAGGGCTTGCTGCTCACAACCAGAAAGTAGCAGACACAGGCTGCCAGAAACCAGACTCCCAAAGCGGCATCCCTTGAATACTAGCCTTAGAGGGTGTTCCATGGAAAGGATTCTGGCCCAGTCAAGCTTCGGAACAGGTATATATCCTCCACTGCTTCTTGCAGACTCCCATAATAAGTCAACAAAGGAAAAGTGCTGATGACCGCTCCAGTAGAGATACCTTTCAGTCTGCTCAATTTGGCATTTGCTAAACGTATATGACCACAAACTCCTTTTCTTGTAAAACAACCGTTAACATCCCACAGAACAAATGCTCCAGGTGGAACAAAACAAGTGTTTCACTGTATGTGAAAACACCTCATACCACGCCCTCATCAGAGGTCAAGATACATACAATGCAGAGCCCAAGGTGTCTGGTGCCAGGCTGAAGGTGAACCCAAACTGTGACAAGTCTGCACAGGAAGAACCAAAGGGAAAATGGAGGGATGCTTGACCATGGTTAACAAAGAATTTAATTCCCGGATGTGCATTTAGGGACCAGAAAGCAGTACTCTCCCGGGCCAGGGGTATGTAAGGAGCAGAGTTTATCATCGTCCTTCTTTTTTTTTTTTTTTTTAAGCCAGGGTCTCACTCTGCCTCAACTGCCCGGGCTCAGGTGATTCTTCTGCTTCATCCTCCTAAGGAGCTGGGACTACCATGTCCGGCTAATTTTTATTTTTATTTTTTGTAGAGACAAGGTCTCACTAGGTTGCCCAGGCTCGTCTCAAACTCCTGGGCTCAAGCAATCCTCCTGCTTCAGGCCACCAAAGTGCTGAGATTATAAGCGTGAGCCATTGTACCCAGCTCAGTTTATCATTTTCCAGGTCAGCACCTCTCATACTCCTGAAATCACCCTCCCCACCTCTGAAATGAAAATGAAAAACTAATAGCACTATGATGAAATGATCTCAAGAAGAGCTGCCCTGCTTGTCCTTGGAGACTCAAAATCAACATCGGGACATTCAAGCCTCTGAAATGTCCCATAGCAAAGAACTTTCTGACCTCAGGGCACTCTTTCCCCTCAATGCATCTACTGGCATCTGTAGAACTCAAAGTCTTCCTGTCATCTTTTACACAGGCTGCTGTACCCCCCTCATCCTCCTTCTGTCTCTGCGGAAGGAACGGTGGCATCTCCCAACACAGGCTGGGTGCCTGTGGTAATCTGCAGTGACATTCTATCTTCACTTGGGAGAAAGTTTTTCTCCAAACAAGATGCTGGCCCCTTAAGCAGGTGAGCAGAGACTGAGAAAGCCCTTCTCTGCTAGGGTTGGAGCAATTTCTTTTTTTGTTGTTGTTTTGTTGCTGTTGTTGTTTTTTGAGTTGGAGTCTTACTCTGTCACCCAGACTGGAGTGCAGTGGCCGCTTCCGGCCACCGCAGCCTCGATCTGCTGGGCTCCGGCAATCCTTCCACCTCAGCCTTCCAAGTAGTTGGAACTACAGCCTTCCAAGCAGCTGGAACTACAGACACGCGCTACCACGCCCGGCTAATTTTTTGATTTTATTGTAGAGATGAGGTCTCGCCAAGTTGCCCAGGTGGGTCTCGAACTCATGGGCTCAGGCAATCCACTCACCTCGGCCTCCCAAAGTGCGGGATTACAGGCTGAGCCACCGAGCCCGGTGCAATTTCTTATCTAAGCAAACTGAGGCTTGGAAAGTCACTCCTAGAAAACGGCAGAACCAAGACTCGAACCCAAATAATGAAACTTTGAGGCCTGTGCTTGCCCCTCTGGGCCAGGTGGCCTCTCAAGTGATAGTTCCTGGTAATAATTTCCCCCTAGGACACCTTGACCGACTCTTCAATAAATTAAGGAAACCAAGTCATATCTGCTGGGGGTGTACTGGAGGACCCCCCCAGGAGACCACTTCTGCCATTACCCACACCAAGCTTTTTCCTTCACCTTGAATAAATGTCTAAGACCATCCAATATCTGTCCCAGATGCTGTGATTGCTTGCTGTTGATATTATCCATTCACTTAGTCCCTTACTGGTTCATTCGTTCACACACGTACTAGGATGCTTGTTACGTACAGCTGCCGAAAGAAAAAGAAGGATATGGCCACTGGCTGTCAACCCCTGACTCCACCCTTCAAGGAGACACAGAGAGAAATAGATGTGAAGGGTGCACTGGCGGAGGGAACACAGGAGAGGGGCAGCTATTTCAGACCAAGGTGACAAAATGAAAAAGGCACATGATCCAGAGACGTGGCCCATGTGGGTTTTTGTTACACACAGATGGATTTGAAGTTCAAGGCAGGAATTGGTGACAGATCAGAAGGAAATGAAGCCACGGCCAACTCTGAAAGAGCCAGGACTTTGTCCCATAGAAGGGCAAGCCAAAAAGGGGTCTCATTCATGTCTTTGTCAAATACTGACTGTGAAGCAACCACAAGCCAGGTACTCCACCAGGTGACAGGTGTGGAGTGGGGAGGGATGAGATTAGATGGAGCTGCCTGGGGGCCACTATGGACGCTTGGGAGCCAAGGCCTTGAGTACCCCTCTTGAGGGACAAGTTACATGGCTCAGATTTGGCAGTGGTCCAGACAGGCCAGCCAGGGTGCTAACCCCCTGCCTCATTCCAAGCAGACTTCTCAACACAGAGCACGTGACTCAGAGGGCCCTCTCCACAAGCACCTGAGCCTCTGCCAGGATCCTGGGGTCGCACAACTAGCGGGCCACCAGTGACAGCAGTTCTCCACTTGTTCCAAAGAACATACAGTCCCAGCCTCCAGGAGGGAAGCATCCGTGTGCATTCTTGACCCTGGTTGAGCAGGCTGATGTGATATCAGCCCCTTTCCTTACAAATGAGGGGAGCAGAAGCACAAAGGGGAGAAATGTTTTGTGAAAGATCCTACAAGTGGATCTCTGGCAGAATAAGGACTAGAAGCCAGGTGGCCAACACTTTTTCCTCTCTGAACATTACTGCTGGTGCTGAGGAGGAGAGGAGGCCGTGTGAACTCCAGGAAGGGACATTTCCTCCCCATTCCCAACACACTTGGCACCCCCACCATACTGCAGAATGAATGACCTGCATCAAGAGGCAGGAGGTGTCTCGTTGAGTTACGCTCTGACAAGAGGACATTGAGGGACTTCTCCTGCTGACAGAGCTACCATTCTAGACATGCCAACATCCAGCTAGAGATGAGCAAAGAATGGACCAACGTGCTCTACTGAAATGCCCATGAAGCAGCAGGCCACCTGGTCCTCACCACTGTGCCAATTCCTTGAACCTCTGGCTTTCTCTTCCCAGAGGTGAGTCAAGAGGCCACCACGACAGGGAATGTATATCTGAATCCGTTTCCTTTGACAAAGCACTGAATGTCTCAGGACGTGGAGCTCTTTTTCAGGGAATGGAGGAAAGTGAAGACAGGCATTGGACTCTGACTTGGAACCACGTAATTGCTACAGAATCACCAAATCAGGGCTCTTGTTAACACACACTAGAGACTAGGAAGAGAATAGGGGGCAGCCTGGCTCACAAGGAAAGCCAGGTGGTGAAAGGGTTTATCGTGGCTGTCAGCAAGGCCACAGGGAAGGGGGAGGCCCTGGAAAGGCTGCGCTGGGACCTCCCCCAGCCTGGCCCAGCCCAGGAAGCCGAGGCTGGCTTTCTCAAGAGGCCAGCCCTCATTTTGATTGAAAAGAACCAAACAATAACAACGAAGCAGACCAGAGACCCAATCCTACCACTAAACAGTATGTCCATGTAATGAATATGTACGTGTACCCCCAAATCTAAAATAAAAATAAAATTAAAATTACGAGGCAGAAAAACTTCTCTAGGCATGCTGATAACCACCGTTTTTTTCACTTATAAAAAACACACTTGATTTGGAGAAAAAGTTACATTCTAAAAAATCCAAGGAGAATTTTTTTCTTATTCCTAAAGTTCTACTTTCTGCAAATTATCTAAGCATCTAATTCCAAACACAACCTTCACAAAATCCCATCCGTTAATTATCCAAGTCAATCTTAGCATTAGAATTTTTCTATATTATAATACAGCTTTAGTGTGAGATTCTTTACTTTTTGTATCATCTGTTTATAAATTCTTTAATTTTTGTTGTTGTTGTTGTTGGAGTCTCACTCCGTTGCCCAGGCTGAAGTGCAATGGCATGCTGACGGCCACCCAAGCATTGACCTGCTGGACTCAAGTGATCCTTCTGCCTCAGTCTTCCAAGTAGCCAGAACCACAGGCACGTGTTACCACGCCCGGCTAATTTTTTGATTTATTGTAGAGACAAGGTCTCACCAAGTTGCCCAGGCTGGTCTCAAACCCAGGGACTCAGGCAGTCCTCTCGCCTCAGCCTCCCAAAGTGCTGGGATTATGGGCTTGAGCTACTGTGATGGGCCTATATATTCTTAAAAAAAAAAAAAGAAGGAAGAGGAAGAGGGAGGAAGGAGAGGAGGGGGAGGAGGGAGGAGGAAGAGCGGGAGGAGGCGGAAGAGGAGGAGGAGGAAGAGGAGAAAGAGGAGGAAGAAGAAGAAGAGTCAAGTCTTACTTTTGAGCTTACAAAGAAAAAGGGGTTTAAAGAGTTTGGAATAAGTAATTTTTGCCTACTGCTTTACTATAAATGTTTTTTCCCACCATCATTATGGCATTATTTCTGACTTACAGAAGAACGCAAATGAAGGATGGGTGGGCAGGCTGTTGGGAAAGAAATGAACCAGATGGGGGCAAATTCACAAATTCTGTGATCTCCAAATGAGGGGTCAGGTCTAATCAGAGCAAACACCCTCACTCATATACCACCAAACAATTTCCTAGTCATTCTAAGTGGATAACTGCACAGTATCTTCAAATTAAATCAGTGGTGAAAGAAGTGACTAAAACCTCTCATAGGGTTTCTCAAAATCGTAAGTGCTAAGCTGAAGGTCAGCCTTAGTATTTATTTCCTTTCCACTGCTGAAAAAAAAAGGGAGAGAGAGAAAAGAAGTGGAGGGCAGAAAGGTGGTGGAGCCTGGATATTTTAAATTATATATATAAGAGGGAAGAGGAGGAGCAATACCTATCACTTGCAATCATCCAGCTTTTTGGCTTATTAAAACTTTTGGCTGCACACTGAAATGACCCGGAGAGTTTAAAAAAAAAACCACTCCAATGCCTGAACCCAGCATCAGCCCTCTCTCACACCCAACCTGAGGTTTTAACTGAACTGCCCTGAGACGTAGACATCTGGAATTTTTAGCGTTCCCCATTCCTTCTATTACTATGCAGCTGAGGAAGAGAGCCACTTCTTCAATGGCATTCTGTGGCTTGCTGCACCTACCCCAGGTAGCAAAAAGACAAGGAGGAAAAAGGAAGGAAAATCAACTCAATTACCATACTCAACAGCTCCCATAAATGAATGAATATGTACAAATAGAGGAATTTCCTCTAAACTTCAAGTGGTTCTCCAGAGCGAGCCATAATGGGTATCTGCAAGGAAGATCTGTTTTTAGGGGATATAAACAGACTACTCCAGTCTCCAACACCAGGCTTCTTGGGTTCAGTGTAGAAAATGCCAAACCGCCCTCAGAGCACTACAGCAGAAGCAGGCCCACCTTACCCACAAAGGAGCTCAATCCGAAGTCGTCAGGGAGAGTCTAGCACTCAGCGCACATTCAGAACACACCAGGCATTGTCTGAAGACATGTACTGTTTTAATTTTTATGGGGTTGTTTCTGTTTTTGAGTCAGGGTCTCATTCTCTTGCCCAAGCTGGAGTGCAGTGGCATGATCTCAGCTCACCAAAGCCTCGATATCCTGGGCTCAAGAGATTCTCCCATCTCAGCTTCCTGAGTAGCTGGGACTACAGGCACATGCCTCCAAATCCGGCTAATTTTCTGAATTTTTGCAGAGACAAGGTCTTGCTACGTTGCCTAGGCTGGTCTCGAACTCCTTAGATCAAGCAATCCTTCCACTTCGACCTCCCAAAGTGCTGGGATTACAGATATGACACACCACACCCAGCCTGACATACACTCTTTGGCTAATACCAACCCCCACCTCATCAGCATGTATTATTTTAACAGTGAGAAAACCGAGGCTGGAAAGAATCTGGCCAGGTGATGAAGCAAGGGTGATGCAGGCAGGACTCAAACCCAGACCCAACCCATGCAGAGCCCTCTTCACTGTGCAAAACAGCTCACTCTCTATGAAGCCACATCATGCACGAACCAATGTCAGGTGAAGAGATCTATCTGTGCCTACCTTTGTCCTACAGCTACTTTGGCGATGGAGCCCTGGTATTTACAAACTAATTTTACAGCAGCCCTCCCAAGGATAAAATGTTTCTGAGCCCCCAAAGAGACTCCACAACTGGACAGCTGAGCAGAATCCAGAATCCCTAGAAAGGACGACCCCTGAATAGCAGAGGAGGTGCACGCTTCACAGCACACGCTTTTACCTCCTTGTTGAAGAAGTCGTGAAGAAAAAAAACATAAATTGGCACCTTTATTTCAGCTGTTTGGGTTTGAAAGCCATCCAGGAAGTGAGGAAATTGCAGAGGAATTCGCCTTGAAGTGATGTCTTCGAGGGCAGATAGCCACTATCCGAGAATCTGCTGGCACAATCGAACAACAAGTTTGGGCTCTGCTGAGACCTGACGACAAGATTATTTTTTCCTCGCTGTGCCCTTAACAGATGACCAATCATAACCAGCTCGGAATAACTGATTTGTGTGTGTGTGTGACTGGGGGGAGGAGGGGAGGCCAGTCTGTCTAATAATCTTGAGGGCTTGAGAAAGACTTCCTGTTACTTTGTATCAGTTAATGAAAATCACACCAAGGGCTGCCCGAAGTAAGTTCACCTGAGGCCAAAAATAGGCTTAGCACAGGCATTACAGAGGCAAGCAGCACCACCTTGAGGGATGCGTGCTGCTTCTGCCAACGTAGGAGTCTCTCACTCCACACTCCAGAACAACATCAGAGCCTTTGGGCCACAAGCCCAAGGCTTCCCACGCCTAATACAATTTGATATGTCAGCACTTAAAATGATAAGACCCTTCCAGACCACATACTTCCAAATATATAATGAGCATACTAAACCCCAGAGATGAAGAGATGAGACCAGGACCCACCTTTGATACCTCTTAGCTCTGTTACTGCAATTAGTTACTTGCCCTCTCTGTGCCTTAGGTATCTCATCTGTAAATTGTGCTTAATAATAGACCCTGTGTCTCAATAGGACTGCAGAGGTGACACAATAAGATGAGGCCTGGGAAGGCACAAAGAGCAATACCTGCCAATGTCAGTGTACCCTCATGGGCTGTCACTATTTTTCTTCTCTAAAGACTGAACAATACAAGATTGCCAATATTTGACCATTTTCAAACTACAAAAATAGCAAATCCATAGGCCTCAACATATTGAGTTAACTGTTCTGTCTTTAGAAACCCATGTCTTTGAACAAGCGGGGTGAATCTAATATTCCCTATGTATCGCCCAACAATGACAGGCCTTATGAAAGAAAGGCCTGGCATAAACACAAACACATTTCTTCCACTTAGGCTATAAAAGCTGAAAATGGCTCCCAGGTGTGAGCCGACACAACAGGCCCTGCCTCCTCTGCAAGGTCACCGCATAGGTCAAAGTCAAGCCAGCCATTTTCGGATTAGGTGCATATGCACACGAAGCTTCCCTGTGGTAACTGGATTACAGGAGCCACCTGCAGGAAGTGAGGAGGGGGAGGAGGAGGAGGAGGAAACGGTCCCAGCTGGAATGAGACTGTTGATATGGGCCAGGGCCAGCCCCCTCACACTGGAGATTGTGCAATGACAGAGCAGCTCTGCTTCCCTGCTCTGTTCCATGCAGCCCTGGAGGGTTTTCTGTACCCATGGCTGAAAGGAGCGGCACTTCCCCAAGACCATCCACAGCTCCTTCGACATCAGGAGCAGCCCTGTCCCTTCTGGATCTTGGGCTATATTTAAAGCTTACGTACTCATGGGGGTGGCGGGAAGAGAGAGAGAAGAAAAGCCAAACACCCAACAAAAGTTAACTTTCAACAACAAAACTTTAGCTACCGAGTTTCCAAAAAAGGCAGTGACCTCCATGACCAAGCTCCTATTCAGACTCCCCTCCCCAGTTCCCCCAACCCCAACAGCTGGTGTTCCCTTCACTTTCTCAGCAAATGAGTTGCAGATGTACCTCTCATCTGGCTGGCTCACCACCCCCACTCTCAAAGAAAGGGGAAAAAAAGCAAAGAGAAGGAAAATGACAAGTCATGACTGTGTGTAATTTGGCAGGCTCGCTGCGGAGGCCACAGCGGCTTCTTTCCAGCAAAAGGCTTGCTTCGACTGGGGCAAAAGGCAGTCTGCACTGCAGAATCCCTGGGAAGTTTCCGGGACAGAGAGCTGCTTTCTTTGTAAATTGGTGTTTAATTTTCTATTTTGAGGCTCATTGGTGGTATCCAGCATCTGATGAGGCTGCAGTTGTAAGAACCATAGGCCTTGCTCTGCCTTCCAACAGAAGCTTACTGGCTCTCATAAAATCCTGTTTGAAAAAAAAGGCAGGGGCTGAGGGAGGTCAATGTGTGCAAATTGGCCTACAAACAGAATTAGCCAAGCCCTTTTGGTATTCCTCTAAGTACTCCTCCAAGTATCCAATGTATTTGCTGAACATTTAGGGTGTTCCATCTAATGCCTGTAACTTATGCCCCCTTGCAGGGGAGAGAAAGGAGGTCTCAGATAACATTTCACTTCATTTGGGAACCTTCTCTGTCATGCACTCCACCAGTGATGGGCAGTGTCCCTTAGGGCATCCCCTAGCCCCTGCATGACAACTGTCTGTTTACCCATCTTTCTCTGTAGTTAAACAGCCAGTTCCTTGAGGACGGGAACTCTGGGCAAGACCCACCCTATTTGTTCATACTGGACTTCACGTGGGGCACGTGATGGTAAACCTCACAGCAGCCTTGCAAATGAACCCACAGTCTCCATCAGAAACCAGCCGCGCTTCCTTGGTATTTCTTTCAACTGAGGGCTGGAAAGAGGCAATAGGGCCGGTGTGGACCCCATGAAGAGTGTAGAATTTGGCCACCTTTCAGGTACTCCTGTTAACGTCCACTTGGCACCAAGAGGTGCCATTCAAGTCTTAAGTGAGGACAAAGATTTATCAGACACTGATGAATGATAATCAGCAGGATGGTAAGTGTGTTAAAACAAACTCCTTCAGCCTGTAATCCCAGCACTTTGGTAGGCTGAGGCAAGTGGATTGCCTGAGTCCGAGGGTTTGAGACCAGCCCAGGCAACTTGGAGAGACCTCGTCTCTACCATAAATCAAAAATTAGCTGGGCATGGTAGCGTGCACCTGTAGTTCAGCTACTGGGAAGGCTGAGGCAGAAGGATCACCAGAGTCCAGCAGGCCGACACTGGGGTGGCCACTGAGTGTACCACGATACTCCAGCCTGGGCGATGGAGTTAGACTCCAACTCAAAAAAACAAACAAACAAACTCCTGCCCAAGGGATGCACAGTTGTAAGCAGTGCTGCCAATACCTACATGCTGAGATAATCACAAGTCTCCTGCCACAGAGGCTGTTCACAAAGCACTCTCTGCCTCTGTAGTAGCTGGTGAAGGTCTGCTGGGAGGCGTGAGTGATTATCAACAAAGAGCAAATTAACAAATATGTAACGGCCATGGCCCTCAAACCTCAAGCCACAGCCAGTTCTGTTCTGAGGTACTGGTACCCACTGCCCCTAGAACCTTTCTCAGAAGTGATGACCAGGGCTATGGAACTCCACTTTCATAGCCATGTCACATTGGTGACATCAGGAATTGGTCTAATTAATGTACTGTCCCTCAAAATCCAAGTAGCTTTATAAGAACTGTCACATGAGCCTGGGTCTTCCTGCCATCTGCATATAGGCCTAGACAGCAGTTCTCAAAAACAGGCTCCCAGAGCTGCAGCAGTGGCAGCATTTGGGAACTTGTGAGCAGAGCAAATTCTCTAGACCTGCTGAGTCAGAAACGGGGGCTGAGGCAGTCATCTGTGTCTCAGCAAGCCCTGCAGGTGGTTTTGACAGATGCTCCAGGTTAAGAACCACTAGTCTACCTACCTGTGAGGAAGAAGCCACCATCTCCCAAGGGAATGGGTACTAGGTTTCATCTGGAAGAAACAATCAGTTCACACCAACAGAAATCTGGGCAAACAGGGCAGAAGTGAATACATCTTCTAAAGATTCAGAAGAGGAACTACATCTTATGTGTGCTTTCCTGCTGTGCTGTTTTTTGATGAGGACTGTATTTCCTTCTCTTCAGCATCTTGGAACTGAAAAAGCTTCAGCCTGCTCAAAGAACAAAAGAACTTAAACTTGACCTGAACCTTTTTTTTTTTTGGAGTTGGAGTCTCACTCTGTTACCCAGACTGGAGTGCAGTGGCCGCTCCTGGCCACTGCAGCCTCGACATGCTGGGCTCCGGTGATCCTTCCGCCTCTGCCTTCCAAGTAGCTGGAACTACAGGCGCGCGCGCTACCACGCCTGGCTAATTTTTGACTTATTGTAGAGCTGAGGTCTCACCAAGTTGCCCAGGCAGGTCTCGAACCCGCGGGCTCAGGCAATACACTCACCTCAGCCTCCCAAAGGCGCAGGATTACAGGCTGAGCCACCAAGCCTGGCTGACCTGAACATTTTTAAACACAATTTTGCCTACAGTTTCTTCCTAACGTGGCTGCAGCCACTCACTGTTACCTTCACACTCTTGATGAAAGTGTTTTATTGCCAGAGCAAATAAAACACAAACGGTCCACATAAGATTTACTTTTATACTAACACCCTAACAGACTGCCCTTCCTTCAATCAAAAGCCTAAATCAGGTTCCTATGTGGAGGGAGCCCCTCCAAAATAGAATGGGGGCATATCTACCTGTTTCCATATTTTCTTTTTTTGAGTTGGAATCTCACTCTGTCGCCCAGACTGGAGTGCAGTGGCCACTCCCAGCCACCTCAGCCTCAACCTGCTGGGCTCTGGCGATCCTCCCGCCTCAGCCTTCCAAGCAGCTGGAACTACAGGCGCACGCTACCACAGCCGGCTAATTTTTTGATTTATTGTAGAGATGAGGTCTCGCCAAGTTGCCCAGGCGGGTCTCGAACCCGTGGGCTCAGTCAATCCACTCACCTCAGCCTCCCAAAGGCGCGGGATTACAGGCTGAGCCACCGAGCCCGGCTTCCATATTTTCTAATGAACACCCTTGATTAGGTCCCCTCTTGATTGTGATGACGGGCATCAGATGGTCCTGGAGGCACAGGAAGGATGGAATGGGCCTTGATTTCGAGAGAATCACTCTACATCCACCTCAGATGTTCACATATCTATAATGCCTACAGTTTTAGCTATGAACAAATACACAAAGAGCCCTATCACCTGAGATTACCAATCAACTTCTAAAAGCAAACTATTATTTCACACCTGCAGGGATCATGTGCAAAAGATTTTCACATCAATTCTTTATAATGTCTGCAAAGGATGACCTTGTTTCAGATGATACAGTATGGAGAAAGTTTTAAGGACAGGTAGCAAAGAGAAAGGCAGGAGGCCTCAACTCAACTCCTTCGGTGGAGAATAAACCCCCATATTTCCCACATGCACACGTGCAAACACACACACAATTTCAGGAATACCAGTCAACTATAATTACTCAGTATAATTTCACCTGTTTTTAAGTCTGATTATGCATGGCCATAGCTCAGGTCCTGAGGCCGAGTCTAATTTTCCACAGTTGAATTCTGAGTCCTGTCCTTCCCTGCTTCCCACTTGGGACCTCTGAGGGGCTCTAATTATTCTCCCCAGCAGCAGATCATGGTTGGCTCCCTCTTTAATTACACTTTAATGTGAACTGATCTTTGCATTAATGAGCCTGTAAAGAAGATTGATTTTGCCTCTCTTTTTTCTAGGTTTGCTGGGTACTCTGAGAGTTAAGTATTCCTATGAATTTCACTTCCACCAGCAGACCCATCCAAGAAGAGGGCTCAGGCCTTCACTGCCTCTGATCCTTCAAACTCCACCCAAGGCTCCTTCCACTCTTCCCTCGCTCCAAGTGGGGTCACAGACAGGACACCACATTTCTTTCCTTCCAGATTTTATTCTCCAGAAGTTAACAATAGAGAGATGTTAAAGAGATGTTATCCCTTTTATTCGATCAGTTTTTCTTCAGCTAAGAGGTCACAGCAAAATACAGTAGTGAAAGCCACCTGGATATTTTATTTAAGTTATTCATATTCTAAGTCTCCCAGGTACATTTGTTAACATGAAAGAAAAATACTTTCCTAAAAAAAAAATTAGCTTTCAGATAAGTGGTTGCCAGAGGCTAGAGAGAGGGAGATATGGAAAGTGGCTACTTAAGGGGCACAGGGTTTCTTTATGGTGTGATGAAAATGTTATAGTGGAATTATACAGTGGTGACGGTTGCACAACATTGAGAATGTACTTAAAAGTGGCTGAAATGTACACTTTAAAATGGTTAAAGGCCGGGTGCAGTGGCTCACACCTATAATCCCAGCACTTTGGGACCCCAAGGAGAGAGGATTGGTTGCCTGAGCCCAACAGTTCGAGACCAGTCTGCACAACTTGGTGAGACTCATCTCTACAATAAATCAAAAAAATCAGCCGGGTGTGGTAGTACGTGCCTGTAATTCCAGCTACTTGGAAGGCTGAGGTGGAAGGATCACCTGAGCCCAGCAGGTCAAGGCTGCAGTGGCCCGTGAGCATGACACTGCACTTGAGCCTGAGCAACAGAGTGAGACTCCAACTTAAAAAAAAAAAAAGCTGGGCTCAGTGGCTCAGCCTGTAATCCCACGCCTTTGGGAGGCTGAGGTGAGTGGATTGCCTGAGCCGCAGGTTCGTGACTCTCCTGGGCAGCGAGACCTCATCTCTACAATAAATCAAAAAAAATCAGCCAGGTGTGGTAGTGCACGCCTGTAGTTCCGGCTACTCAGAAGGCTGAGGCGGAAGGATCGCCGGAGCCCAGCAGGTGGAGGCTGCGGTGGCCGAGAGCGGCCACTGCACTCCAGTCTGGACGACGGAGTGAGACTCCAACTCAACAACAACAACAAAAAAGGTTAAAATGGTGAGTTCATGGTATGCTAATTTTATCTCATAAAAAATAGTTCTCAGTTTTTTTCAAGATTAGGAGTAAAAGGCATTTCAGTGTGTTTTCAAAACAGTATAAACTTAAAGAATGTTAACAGCAATATCACAAAGTCGCAAGTAATTGTGTACACCTAAGTTTTGCCTAGTTCTCCCACCTGATCAAGGACACAGGCTTGGGGACACCAAATGATGAGGCATGGTTAAGGGATAAGGACTAGAATATACTGCCAACTGGAAAAGAAGTCAGGTAGACAAAGCCAGGGGCCATCTGGGAATATGCTACAGCCCATGTACAGGAGACAGAGCTACAGCTGGCTTTATAGCAAGTCTTTTTACTCTTAGGACTGCAAAAATTCAACCATTTCCACTGTAACCAATCTTCTCAAAGTGTAGTAACACCACAGGAAAAGCGGAAATTTTTCTTCAACAAAAATGCCGTTTATGCATCAGACAAAATTACTGTTGCCGTGGGAATCGTAACTTGAGTTTCCTGGACTTCAAATTAAAAAAAAAAAAATTCTCAAACGTAAAAATACACTGGCAGATTCTTCCTCCATTTAACGAAAGTCTGTTTCTTTTTCTGAGCACTATTTTATGATATTAGCTCCCTCACTGCAACCCAAGAGCTTTCCTTGAGTTTTATGCTTTCTGTTATAAGGACAAATGGCTTCGGCATTATCCTCAGAACACACTGCAAATAAAACTGTTCTTTGACAAATTCTTTAATTGAATTATTCCTTTAATCAGAAAGTATTAACCAATTGAAATTTTGCTGTATGCCTCCTATTCCACAACCTCTGGAACCCTTTTCTAAAGCCCCGATATTAAAGCCAGGCACAAAGTAAAGCCTCTTCCCACGAAGCCCTCACAACCGTGCCGCCCAACTAAGAGGGCTCTGGGAAGTCAGAGTGCTCCCATGTAAGCAAGTGAAACACAGAGATGAAGAGCCAGCTTCCAAAGGTGAAGGTCTGTAATCACAGGTATCTGAGCTGTAAATCTCAAACTTGCTACTTCTACAGTAAGATAAAAAGCAGCAACAGTGGTTACCAGACAGAGAAAGAACTATGTCTTTTGTGACATTATTACCCCTACTCTCAACTTCTGGGTCACAGAAGGCATATGAAAGCTATAAGCATTATTTTTACCATGTTACAACTCCCTCCTTCAACATATGATAAAAAATGCAAATTATCCCAGGCTCAACTACATCAGAGACAGAGCTGAATATAGAGGCCTGGTCCCCACTTTTCCCTGATGTACCTGTCTGTAAACTTTCTCCAAGAAAGTTATCCCAGCCCCTCTAACTCACATAGCCTTGGCAGATGTCTGCTCTACTCCCTTTGTACATTATGATTATTTTTCTGATCTTCTGTCTGCCCACAAAAGAATAATAAAAATTTGGGGATTAAGGACATCTAACTATTAACTATCAGATTTTCAGATAATGTGTTAGGGTTTCCACATCACATCGGAATAGCCTCTGGGCCACAACTCACAGGGGCATGAAATATTTTTGGAACATGTGACACCTTTTATTTCAGAAGTTAGGAAAAGTAACAGACACATCAGCAAAACATGCTCTTCAAAGTCTGAACGACTGGAACCATCATGTGGATGGAGATGCTAAATCCTCTGCCTTCATTGGTTCTGTGACTATAAAGTGATGCCCAGTGGCTGCTTGCTCTGCTATTTTTTCTCTTGTCCTTTGCATGGCCCACTTGGGAAATACAGAAAAGGCATGAAGGATGACAGCAAACTTATCAATAATCCTGTTACCCAGATGTTACACTGCTAACCTAACCTCTGCAAGCATTAAATTTTGGCATCCAGTCTTAGAACAGAGAACACAGGCATCTCAGGGAAACCAAGATAAAGAACCTTCAGTTTCTGAAATCACTGACCAAGTCAGATGGAGCCCAACTTAGGCCAAGAGGTGGCTGCCAGTGCTAACCTGCATTTTCCAAACTGAATCAAAACAGGGAGGGAGTCTTTTTTTTTCTCTTGCTTTACATATTTCAACGCTGTCTAATGGAATATCAGGACCAAGGCCAAATGGCCCCACTTCTCCTGGCACTTGGGCCAAGGAACAAAAAAGTATTTTTAGTAGTAGAGCAAGGCGTGATTCAAAGTGCCACAGGCCCGTGGGGCAAGCTGGGGGCCCTGCCTGCCTCTGGCACTGTGTGGTTCAGTCACCTGTTGTGCTCCTGCCCTGCGTGCACATGGGCAGATAAGGGAGAGATCCATGGGCATTTGTGTCCAGTCGTGGTTCTCCTCTCACTTTTGCAACTTACAAGACCTCCAGGGAGCCTCAGTTTCTTCTCTGTTAACACAAAGATATTCTCCGTGGCCCCAAGTAAAGAACAAAAGGAGTTATATCAGCATTTCTCAGACTTTAACATGTGGACAGATGGCCAGGGACCTTGTTCAATGCAGCTTCTGATCCAGTAGGGTGGGGATGAGGACTGAGGTTCTGCATTTCTAACAAGCGCAAAGCTGATATACTGATGGATCATGACCTGCACTTTAAGCAGCAAGGAGTTATAAGCATCTCCAAGTGCTTTGCTTTATGAATACACGAGGGGTTCTCACATTCCCAATTAACCTCACATAAGGCTAATTCATTTAATCTGTCCAACAATTAAACACCTCTCAGACAATGGGCACAAAATAAAGTCAGACCTTTGCCTATCCATCAATAAGAAAAAGGGCCACAAACCTTCATTCCAGCGCTTCACGGGAACAAGGACTGACTCACAAATCCTGTGGCCCTAAAGCTAAGATCTTTCCAAGACCCAAGGAGCCATGTGACAGCTAGCCACTAGCCAGAAGTAGCAGCTACCATTTGTCAGACACTTACTAGGGTCCTGCATGATTCAGGAGTTTCATATACATTGCACTCCTCTTTCACCTTGCCCTCACTCTTCCCGTGCATAAAGTAGGTCAAAAACTTACTACATCAATGAGGAAAACAAGGTTCAGAGATATTAAGTCATCTGTCTAGGACAGAGAGTGAGCCACAATTTAAACCCCCCAGGCTCTCTTGCAACCTGAAAAGGGTTAAGCTCAAGACCATGTTTCCCAAGGACATAGCACCTCCTAAAAACAGGGCCTGGTGCCAGCAAAAAAATGGAGATCAGCAAGCCACAGCAGCACTCTTACTAACAGCATCTTTCTGCCAAGTGCCTTTGCGCAGTCAGCCGAGTCTCCATCTCAAGAAAAGATACATACAGGTGCACAAACGAGTTACAAAACCAACAAAATCAAAATAAAATATAAATATGCAAGGCTGGAGTGGAAACAGGAAATTCTGTGTGAAGAGGGCAGTGCTCTGCTGGGGAAGCTGCCAATAAAATTTGGCCTGGAAAATTGTTGGACTCGTGGCTAGTTTATCTGGAAAGTCTTTGGGATGAGTTAAAAAAAATCAAGCGAACCCCCCCCACCTCTCCCCTACCTGACCACTAAAGAGACAAAGGTGAGGCCAGTGCACAATTCTCTCACGAAGGCTCTTCACAGCTCAAATGACAGCATCCCCTATGACTTCCTTTTTCCTTTTTTCGTTAAGATCCTTTAAACCCTTTATCATTGCCAATGTATTGTCTATAATAATAAACAGGTCATATTTTGTCAACACTTGACCATGACAAACAATTCCTTACTTTTATGTTGATTTCAGAGCCCTGAGGGCATTTTTTTAAAGCCAATAAAAGTAATTAGAGTCACATTACCAAATTCACTGGCACAAAGATGAGCTTGCCATTTTATAATTCATGCAGCTTTCTTTAACTCTAGTTTATTCAACAAAGCTGCAGCTTAACCACTAGGAGCAAGAAATCTAGTACCATGTACCTCTGGGCATTTAAGAAGATCTATTTCCTCCCCAAATAAGAGAACAGGCAAAACTTCCAGCTCTTAATTTTGTAAAACTCAAAACAGCAAGCAAGGTGTCTGTCAGGATCACTGGGGACACATGAAGAAGGTTTCTTCACCAACCAGCATATCGACTCAAGTTTTCTTGCCCCCTAGTATCAGCAAGGAACAAACACCATGGTCTCACCACATAGCCCAGGGTCCCCCAAACAGCACCACTTACAGAAAGAGAGAGATGATATGTGATGAAGCAGCACCCAGGGATGGTATGGCTGTCAACTCATTGTTATTGAGGTACCTGTAACAACAGCAACAAGAAATCAATCGTTTAAAGCATTTAAATTTGCAGTCTGAAATCATACACATACAAGAGAAATAAAAAAATACTGGTGAGTCAGCCATATTAAGGCTATATTGCAATGTTGGATAAAAGATAAAAAATAAGAAGTGATTGTTTTTAAGGGAGAGGAATCACGTGAGGTCATAAAAACTAAACATTTTTCACACCCATGGTTAGGAATAAACACTAAGAGGAAACTTCTCCTGTCTCCTACCGGCTTCCTAAGACTGACAGACAAGAAACAATGAAAATAGGTCATGATGCCGATTCAGGACAAAAGCACCCCCAGACCATGAGAGCATTTCTGATGAGCTGAAACCTACCCTTGCCAAAGGGCAACATGTACAGACCCAGAGCTAAGACTTATTCCCTTGCTTACGCGGAATTCTGAGGGACTCGTGACACATGGGGCCAATTATTTCAATGCTTCATCTGTGAAATAACAAAAGAGATGGACTCAGACTTTCATCCATTTGAGGTTCCAGCTTTTCTGGACTCTACTGAAGCCTCCAGATGCTTCTTCCAGGAAAAAGAACATTATATGCACATGCTTTTAAACATAGACGTTTTGAAAATTCTCCACGATTTGCTCTCCAAGCTCTCTTCCTGCCTTAACAGTCTAAATTTGCACTTCCATAGCTAATATCTCTTTATGGAAGGGGAAGCCCACAAACCAAAAGACAGCTTGCATGGTCTGCCCCCAGAGGCTGTGCAATCTGGCCTCCATACATGGACATGCATTTCCAAATCTGGGAAGAGAATCCAAACTCAGACTTGCCAAGTGAGCCCAAAAATCCTTAAGAAAACCAAAGCCCGATGCTCAGGCTTTTTGCCGGGTGAAAGGCTAGAAAAAAGCTCTGTTTGAGACGCAAAGTCAAGGGGATAAAACTGGGTTATCGTCGTTTCAATTTTATGAGGAAGGTATGTCTTACACAGAGCATCTTGTTACTGTTTGAAGACAAGGCCACTGAAATGACAGCTGTATTCATACTAGTATACAGCTAGCCTTTGCTTGAATAGAATAATCTGGTTGTCTGCCATCTTTTATAGAAATGAATAGGAGGGAAAAAAAAAAAAGGAAAGCCTTGAATTATCCCATTTACTTTCTTCAGTGCCAAAGCCAGTTAGGGATGAAGACTAGCAATTACTGGGCTGTGGGACATATAATGCCTGTTTCAATAGCTTCATGACTGAAGCATCTGGCGGAGAGAGAGCAGATCCGTATCATGTGGTAAATCCTTTCTCCACTTAAAGGGCCCTTGTTTGTGTGTTGAAACAGACAATTAATTACTTTAACAGTCTCTTATCTTACTGCCCCCTAAATCAGATTGTTTCTGCTTCACCTTTTATCTCCTCCAACCCTGCTGTGATCCATTTCCCATTGTGGTGCAGGGATACTGAAAACTCCCATCAGTCTTAATCTTCACTAATAAGTCTTCATAGTACCCCATCAATGTACTTATTATTATGAGACTCTTGGGTTTTATCAGAGCAAGAAAAGCTAAGGTCAGGGACCTGCTGCCAATAAGGCCACATGCCTAAGAACCCTTCAATTCTTAGAGATTTATTCTAAAATACAGAAGATAGTAGTAATAATAGTAACAGCAGGAGGTAATTTAATGAAGGCTACAATGTACCAGGCATGGCTCTAAGATCCGTTCAGTGTATCATCTCATCTTTAGACCCCTAGGAAGTAGGTCCCAGGAACATTTCTACTATACCACTGATGAAATGAAAACACTGAGATGTTAAGTAATTTGACTAAGATCTCCAGCAATAAGTGCCAGTGGCCCAGGGTGTCTATCCCAGAGTCTAGGTTCTTCATGATTACCCTATATTTCTTTATAATTAAAACAAACAGCCGGGCTCCGTGGCTCAGCCTGTAATCCCGCGCCTTTGGGAGGCTGAGGTGAGTGGATTGCCTGAGCCCGCGGGTTCGAGACCCGCCTGGGCAGCGAGACTCATCTCTACAATAAATCAAAAAATCAGCCGGGCGTGGTAGCACGCGCCTGTAATTCCGGCTACTCGGAAGGCTGAGGCGGAAGGATCGCCGGAGCCCAGCAGGTTGAGGCTGCGGTGGCCGGGAGCGGCCACTGCACTCCAGTCTGGGCAGCCGAGTGAGACTCCAACTCAGAAAAAAAAATAAAATAAAATAAAACAAACACTTTTCATGCCTTATGTAATTTCACCACCACAACTTTGAGTTAGGTACCAGGTACTCCTCCTGGTCCCTGAATTATAGATAAGTTCTCTAAGCCAGTTTAAGTAACTAGCCAAGGGTCACACAACTAGGGAGGACACAGCCCAGTGCCAAACAAAATGTGACTGCAAATCAGAGGCGAGTAACATGCTAAAAGGCCAGTTGGAAAGCCCATAATCCCTTGGGTAACATCATAGTTGTTTTCCAGCCTGCTTACCATTTTAAACCTGAAACAAAGAACGTAGACTTCTCTGTAGGGAGCTTTGGCTGATGAGTCTGGTCTCAGGCCAGCCTCACCGTACCTAGGACAAACTGCTCCACCCAGTTTCACAGAAATAAACGAACAAGGAAAAGGGGCGTAACAATATATCCAATCTTAACAGAACTGCTGGAAGTGGCACATACAGGGGCAATAGACCAATGCTGAAGGTTAGCGGGGCATTCACTGTATGTCTTATGAGCAGCCCCAAGTCAACAGGCTCGGTCAGAAATAGCAGGCTTTAATCTCAACAGGGCTGCCTGATTACAAAGAGGACAGTCGGAGCCCCAAAGAGACACACTGCACAGTGCGCTTACTTCTAGATCATTTCCTCTTAAAAAAAGAACCACTGGTTGAAGTAAGTCTGAGAGCTCCGCCACTACTGGCTTCCTCTTCGTTTGCTCTGTCCTGTTAAACAAGAATACTATCCTCAGAAGGCAATAGAGGCCCAACTCACTGTGAGATGCAGTGAACATCTTGCCAGACAGAAATAGAGACTGGTCAAAAATAGCTCAGCTCAAGCTTTGAGGGAAAAGGCTCTTGGGAAGGACAGCAGAGTCTCCATGAGGAAGGAAATTTTAGAAAATAAAGACTGTGCCTGATGAATCGTTTGACTATCTATGGTTGTGCAGTCTTCTACCACTTACCCCATTCCTCATCCCTCTCCAACTTACTCCCCACTCCGTATCCCTCTCCAAAATTTACTTCTATCCAAAGCTCTAAGAATCGTTCTAAAATGTCTGGCTCTAGAACTGAACTTTTTACTGGTGATTCAGGATGAAACAGTGCCTCCGATGCATCAGACCATGAGTCACAGCCTGACCCTGAAGCTGGAGAAGACATAAGTGAGGGACATGGATGGCCTGACATGGAGGTGGAACCTTTTTCAACTCAATCCAAAGGGCGGCTTAGACCTTCTGGTCCCTCAGCTTTCTCACAAAACTTCCACTTACTTGGTTTGGTTAAAGGAAGTTTTACATTTTGTAAGACGCAAAATGTTCGGAGGGATATTTCATAGTAATTCATCATCATCATCACCTTAATCAAATTTGGATTTAACAAACAATGTAAAACCAACCCAGGAATAATTTGGGGTTATAGTGCTTTTTTAGGCTGTATTTATTTATTGAATAGCTGTTATAAGCACACAATAAAAATTTTAAACTATTTCAAAAAAGAATACGAGGAATATACAAAGAAAAACAAAGTGTCCTTGTACTTTCATCCTCTGATCTACCAGCTACCAGAAATGCACATGTGTTTTTCTTTCGCACAGATGGGTGTGTGTTATACAAACTGTTCTGTACTGCTGTTTTGTCCCTTAGTAATATATCCTAGAGATTGCCACAGTTATTTTAACCAGTTATAGAGTACTCTTCTGCTGGTATGACAACCATACTTTAGCCAATCCACTACTGGAAGACATAGCATTTGCTTTTTGGTTGCTTCCAATTACACACAGAGCTGCAATTAATAACAGTAAAACTTGGGCAGGGGGTTAGAACTTTAGTTGGTTTTGTTTCTTAAAAGAGGGAAAGCCATGAGCAGCAAGTAGGTAGAACCATAGGATTTGGAGCCAGGGTCACTTGATAACTATTATTATGCCTTAGTTACTTGAAAATAACACAAGCTAATTAATTGCTTTGGCAATATACGAGGGAGATTCCCCTCCCCCCAAAAAAACCCTGGAATTATTTTTTTGGAGGGTGGGCCCCTTGTAGTACAGGCTTCCCCTGCCAGGTAAATGTTCTAGGAACCCACCAGTATCACTATACCAGCTAGTGTTGCTGTGAAAGACTGTGTTCAGCTTCACTGAATTTTTTTTTTTTTTTTTTTTTGGTGATTCTTTCCACCTGTTTGCCCATTTCCTGATAGGTGATTTACAAGCGCACCTGCCCACACCGCACTGAGTGTTTAGCAGTTTTTTCACCCAAACCAGCATGACCCCCATGTCCCACCCTCCCTATTCACCCTATCTTGCCCCAGGTAACTTTTTTTGTTTCCCCAATATTAAAAAATCCTCAGAGGGAAACATTTTGCTGATGAGGAAGAGGTGAAACAAAAAATGACGGAAGCACTAAAAGGCATCAAAATTGACAAGTTCAAAAACTGTTTTGAGCAGTGGAAAATGTGTCTCAATAGGTGTATTTCATTAAACGAGGAGTACTCTGAAGGTGACCAAAGTTTAACATGTAAGAATATACAATTTTTATAAATAAATTCTGGGTTTTTTTGGGGGTCCCCCTCATATACTGTCTATATCAGATAGCCACATAAAGTTATTTTAGTATAAGACAGATATAATTACTTTATGTTAACAATTATAAACAAAAATATGGTTGACCATTTACTATGTGCCAGACTCTGCCCTAAGTTCTCTATGTGCAATATCTCACTGAATGATATGCCAAACCTTTGAGGAAGATATTACATTATTACCCCACCTTAAGAAAAGAAATTGAGGCATGGTTCCAGAGCAGAGATTATTAGGAGGGGATTATACCACTCAGATTGTTAAATCAGACTGACCTGGGTTCACTCAACCCCAATTCACCCCTTAACAATCCAATGCTAAGCACATCACTTAACCTTGCTGTGCCTTAATTCCCTCTTCCCCAAAATGTAAATAATACAATTTCAGCAGGATCCAGCTGAAATAATGAAACCTAAGAGCCTAGAATATAGCCAGATATGCAGGAATTGCTTAGAGGTGGTAGTGATTCACAGCCAAAAAGCCAGTGCCTTAAAATGACACCTCTCATTATTCACCCTCCCCTTAAACATACCCCATCACACTCTCATACATACACACAAGGGAGCAGCAGCCAGCCAGAGTGGGATGAGCCACAAATATCCAAAGCAGGGCACACTCGAGGCCTCCTCGCCACCTTGAGGAACATTTTAGGTCAGTGGCCCTGGCAAGCACACAGCAAGCACTAGCAGGCCAGGCGGCAGTAACGTGATCCGAGCGTAGCTTTTACAGAGGACTATATAAATAGCCCCTCTTATTAATAGAGGAGCCTTGCCTGCCAGGCCCCCGGCTGAAAGCACTCCCTGGTGGGCTTTCCTCAGGGCTGTGGGCAATGAAGCCCATGTGGCTTGGAAGCAGCTGTACAAGTGTTCTCGTGTCCTCCAGGGGCCTCCACAGGGCTCGCCTTCTCTCTCAGCTGGTCCATGATGTTATGTGGTTCTGGGGCCTCCAAAATAAAACCACTGCTAAACCACTACCCACTGCTCTGTCAGTCTGTGGCTCCCATCTTGCTGAGGACACCAGACCCTGACAGCTCTGCAGGACTGGAGAGAACTGACAGCCCCTGGGGAATGCTCAAGCCTAGTTCATTTTGAAGCAATGGTGGTCAGCTACAATTTTCTTCTTTTCTTCCATATTCTTCTCCCCACATCCTCATCCCTCACTCCCAAATGCCTCTTTCTAGCTCCATATTAGAATTCCCTTAGGAAAAGGCCTGGATTCTTCTCAGTGAGAAGTCATGCTGCTCTGGGTAACAGTGAATTCATCTCATTCATCCCACAGGACAGGGAATGATAGGAGGTGGTCACAGTGGTAAGAGTTCAGCCTGTCAGCCCTCAAGAATGTGCTTCTAAACAATGCACCCAACTTGGAGGGTTGCATGGTTCCAAAATTAGCAGAAGAGGAGGAGGATGACATTCAGTGAGGCTGTCCCATGTACAAGGCCCTGTACATCAACTTAATCACCATAACAATGCTGACAATGTTACAATGTCATTACAGAGGAAGAAGGGAAGTTCTAAGAAGCTAAGTAACTTGTCCAGAAACACAGACCCCGTAACAGGAAAAACCAGAACTCAAAATCAAATCTGCTGCTACTGAAATGCGCTACGCTATATTCAATCTGTAAAATTCGACATCTGTCTTAACATCTCCCCACTCAAGGGAGGTAGCGTTGCCACAGAAGATGTGGACCAGGAGTTTGATTGTGGGGGCACAGGCCCAGTTCTACCACTTACAAGCTATGCAATCTCAGCCAAACCCCATGCCTTGGCTCCTTCAACTGTGTAAAAAAGGTGGAAGTGATATTTTACGGAGTTAACACCATGGCTAGCGTATGGTCAGTCTTCTTAAGTGCACTGGCAGATGAAAGAAAGAATTCACTCACAAAAAGGAAGTGCACAGGATAGGGTCAGGAGCATCATCCTGCCCAGAAAGTTCAGAGGAGGAAGAAAAGTCAAAACATGAAGGGAGAAGAGAGGCCAGGCTTGAAGGACAGTGTGGGTTTTGATGAAGGGTCTGGGAGTAAGAGGTAAGACTCTGTATGCACAAAGGGAAGGCTGGTATAGAAACAGTGAAGCAGGGTGAGAAATGCAGGCAGAAAAATTCCTGTCTTTTTTTTCATCTTAAGTTGACTGCCTTGGTTAAGATAAGGGACTCCGGGATTTAAGGCAATGCAGCCTCAGGGTTAAATGCACAGGTTTTGGAATCATGTGGCGCTGAGCTCAATATCTCAGCTTTACCAGCCATGTGACACTGTTCAAGTTTCTTTAACTTCTCTGAGTTTCCGTTTACTCCTCTGCAAAGTGGAGAAAAGTCTTGTAAAGAAAATCTTCCATATCATAGTTGGTGTGAGGGTTAGATGATGTCATATTCCCCAAAGGCTTATTAGCACAGTGCTGCTATGATTACTGTTACTGTTGTTAAGTAAGAAATGTATTTTAAGACTCATAGCTAGCATCTTCAATAAAGGACAGGCGGAAGTGAGTTCTCAGTTCAAGATCTAGATGGGGCAGAATCTCTGAGAAGTACCGAGTAAAGGTTGGCAGTCCAATGATGGTCAAAATTATATCTACTGTGACCTCAGGGCCCTAAAGGATCCGGGCCCTGGTCACATACCTCTCCCCTCCCCTTAAGCACACCAAGCACAGTGGCCCTCGGCATGTTTCTTCCTCAAGGCCCCAGTACTTGCGGTCCTTTCTGTCCTCATCATTCATATCTGTTCAACTATCACCTTCCTGACCACCACATCTCCACCATGCCTCCAGAGTTATCGTTATTATTATCATCATTATTGAGTCAGGGTATTAATCTGTCACTCAGGCGGAGTGCAGTGGCACAATCAAGACTCACTGTAGCCTTGACCTCCTAAGTTCAGGTGATCCTTCTACCTCAGTCCTGAGTAACTGGAACTACAAGTGCACGCCACCACACCTGGCTAGTTTCAAAATTTATATTTTAAAAGAAAACAAGATGAAAAACAATTTCTTACATTACTCTGTTCTATATCCCCCATATTACTTGTAAATCTTACTGGTTTCCTTGTTCAGAGCATGGCTTCCCCCAACTTAATGACAATTCTGTGAGAGGAGAGGTTTGTCAGCAAGGCTAGACTTGGATGAGGAGGGGCACAGAATTTAAGGGCAGCCAAAAAACTCAGTCACCAGGACAAAGAATATGTTGATGCAATATTTTTAAACTATCCAAATGAACGTAAAGCATCCACAATGAACAAAATATCAAAAGTTTAAATCAAAAGAGGATCAGCAGAGTGCCTTGTCAAGATACCCCAAAACCTGAGGCAAAGGCACAGAATCAGTAATGCTGATCCTGTCCTGATTTAAACATTTCATATTGTGCTCATCATGGATTTTTGTTTTTTAATTCATTTTGACTTTTTAAATACTGCATCAAAATATCCTTTACCTTGATTGCTGAGTTTTTGGCACCCATGTAAATTCCGAGTCTGTGGTGAGCGCCTCACCTGCCTCTCCCTAGTCCTAGCCCTGTTTGTGTACCTCATTCACCCATGTACTCCCAGGACCCAGAGCAGTACCTTGGCACAGAGTAGCTACTCATATAAATGTTAGGTAAAAACTTGAATGACATAAGAGGGAATACCCCAATTTTAATTTTGACCAATTCTAAAAGAAGCCACTAAGCTTTGAGACATAACACACATGTGCTCACTTCGGCAGCACATATACTAAAATTGAGTCTTAACACTCAAATTGAATATATTTTAACCACGATCATTAAAGACAGCTTGGATCAAGGAAAGCACTGGGTTCTAACCCACTGATGGACTGTGCTTATCATTTTGGGTGACTATAATAGGTTGAACTGTATTCCCTTAAAGTTCATGTTGGAGGTCTAACCCCTAGTACCTCAGAATGTAACTGTATTTGGAGACAGGGACTTTTAAATTATTATTATTACTGTTTGTTTGTACGTTTTAAGGAGAAGTCTCACTCTGTTACCCAGGTTGGAGTACAGTGGCACGCTCACAGCTCACTACAGCCTCAATCTCCTAGGCCCAGGTGATCCTTCTGTGTCAGTCTCCCAAGTAGCTGGGACTACAGATGCATACCACCAAGCCCGGCTAATGTTTTTTTATCTTTTTTCAGAGGTGAGGTCTCACTCTGTTGCCCAGGATGGTCTCGAACTTCTGGGCTCAAGTGATCCTCCTGCCTTGGTCTCCCACAGTGTTGGGATTACAAACATGAGCCATGCACTCGGCCTGATAAGGACTTTAAAGAGATGATTATGGTTAAATGAAGTCATATGAATGGGCCTTAATCCAATACGACTTATGTCTTTATAAAAAGAAGAAATTTTGGCCTACTACAGTGGCTCATACTTATAATTCCAGCACTTTGGAAGACAAAGGTGGGAGGACTGCTTGAGGCTAGGAGTTTGAGACCAGCCTAGGACACAGAATGAGACTGTGTCTCTACAAAAGTATTTTTAAAAGAAAATAGCCTGTGGTTCCAGCTACTAGAGAGGCTGAGGCAGGAGGATTGCTCAAGTCCAGGAGTTTGAGGCTGCAGTGAGTTATGATCACACCACTGCACTCCAACTTGGGTGACAAGAGCAAGACCTTATCTCAATAATAAATAAATAAAATAAAAAGAAGAATAAAAGATTGCAGCCTAATTTAAAGAACACTGCAGGAGATTGCCAGCCTAGAACTCCAAAGGCAACAACGCCTAGCTCTGTTTGGAGGTGGAGGGGAAAAAGTAAGTTCCCATTGTCCATCCTTCTGTACCTTAGTTTCCTAGAACACAGAAGGGGTGGGCTGGCACCAATGGGCCACTCTTGAGTGGCCTGCTCAACCTCCCTGGGAACTGTGAGGAAGTACCAGCCCATGTGTGTCATCCCCGGTTACAAGACTTCCCACAAGGGAGGGGACTCTGCTATACACCCACCATGTACCCATGCTTTCCAAGAACTCTATGCCTACTGGATTATAACACACCCTGGACTGCCTAGGAAGAACAGAGAGGCTGCAGCAAAAGGGAGATAAGTAGGTCAGACAATTTGTCGCCAACAACTCAGACACAAATGTCCCTTCCCACAAGTTTAGATGGCAGATCTAGGGGAATGAGTGATGTTGCAGCATGAGAGGATTTTTCCAAAGGGCTTTCCATCCCCTCACCCCCCAGAGGGTTAGGGGAAGCACTCACACTTCTTGCAGATTCGGCAAGTCCTCAAAACCAGCAGGGTCAATCTCAGAGAGTTTGTTGTAACTAAGGTTTCTGGTGAGAGAGAGAGAAAGAAAACAAAAAGGAATAAACACTTGGCATCACACCCAAGATTCAGGAATCTTCTCTTCCCCTGTCTCCCACACCTCAGAATTCAAGCCCTCTCTCTCATAATCGCCCCTGTCTCAAACATTATTGAAAGTAACCTTATTAATTCTGAGATTTACAAATACACCTCCTTCCTTGCATCCATAAACATGGCACTCCAAGTAACACTGTGAAAATCCAAATCACCTGAGGTTGGCTAAACCCAAAGGAATTTCAATCAATACTATTTAAATACTTAGCAATTTTTAAAGAAATTCTAAGGTAAGCCAGTCCTCTACCTACATTCAAGTGTCCTTGTCCAAATGCTTTGTTGCCATACTAAGTCCAAGACTATACTTAATGACATTTAAAAATTTTATAATGTTTTACTAAAGCATCAAGTAGTAGTATAGAAAAAAAAAATGAAGAGAGAAAAGAAAGTCTTCACTGTTTAATCCAGTGTTTCTCAACCAGAAATGATTTTGTCCCCCAGGGGGCATATTTGGCAATATCTGTAGACATTTCAGAGAGAGGGTGCCACTAGCATCTGATGAGTAAAAGCCAAGGACTCTGTTAAACATCTTATGACACACAGATAGCCCCCAACAATAGAGAATTACCTAGCTCCAAATGTCAACACTAGTATTCAGAGATTGAGAAACCTTGGTCTAAACAAGAACTTAAGACTAAAAATCGCTCAGATGTATAGACAAAGTTCAAATGACTGCTTAGAAAGTGAACACTCTAAGATTCTGACTCATAAGGCTGCTTATGAACACAGTATTCCTGCCATCGGTGAATGAACCAGGAGTGACAGTCACACCGGAGATAGGAGCCAGTTGTTGGAAATTCATGTTGGTGTTAACCACAGGCAGAAAAAGCCTCCATGGGCAGTCTTCCCAAGATGGTAGTGTCTGTCTCAACTGCCCAGAATTACATCCCCACTTCCTCATGCTGCCATACCTTAGAGATAGACAAAGAGCAAGCGGGGCAACATTCATCAGCTGCGCTTCTCTGATCACAATCTCAATCAGACCTGCTTCATCTTTCAGGAACAGAAGCCACAAAGATGTGATCCAGATGAGCCCTAAGTTGTTTCTGCACTGCAATCTTGCTCCCTGCCACCCAAGTCTACCCAGCCCTGTGTATGCTAAAGAGGTTGACATTTTTCATCTCAGAGATTAATTTCATTGACATTACTGCCAATTACAGTTCAAGTATGAACTAATCAAGAGTTCAAAGTCTGTCTCTTTAAAGTCTCACTTAAGTGGCAACTACCTTTTAAAATTACTCCAGAGACATTCCAGTCAATACTAACCTAGAGCTGAGAGCCATTTCACTGTGAACTTACAGACATTCATCTAAATAAAAGTCAAACTACACTTGAAACTAATGGTACATCTGTATTCATGACACAGCCTGAATTAAAAGCAATTTGTCCAGAGATTGTGTTACCATAAAGATTGAAGGTGGTAATTTTTTAAACCACATATTAAAGTCAAGTGTGAACATGTCTGCTCTTGGGGTGTTTATTAATAGGTATATAGAAATTACAAGTTAGACTTGGAAAAGAAAATCCACAAATTGAGAGAATTCTCCATATGAGAAAAAGGACTAGATAGACTGAGATTTTCTTGTTTTGAGCAGACTCTCAAAAAGAAGTGATGGAAATATTATTCCTGGATGTAAAGATACTGAGTTTACAATGACTGTACCTTCTATATCATCATAGGAATTGTTAAACTGGAGAAGACATTAGAGAAAGACTCAGATACTACAACAGCAAGACCCTAAAAGGGCTGGCAAGTCACGTAGCTGGTGACCCTGGCCCATGTGGATTGAGGCCAACACAGAGCTGCCTGCCTGCCCACCAAAAGGGGCATTTGCTCCTTGTCTCCTGAAACAAGGGCTGATTAAACCAATTTTCACAGTTTTCTGGAGAAATTAAAAAATCTGAATGCGCACGTGAATCTTTTCAATTCTTTAAAGGAAAAAAAAGTTAAAATGTAACTGTGAATGGGTCAAACAAAACATATCTGTAGGCCACATTTGGCCTGAGGACCGCCAGTTTTCGCCTCTGATCTAGGCCACTGACTCTTGAGGCTATTAGGTTCAAAGGGAACGGCGTGTTTCTGGCTTACACATGTGGCCGGGGTGGAGCTAGGGCTCACCAGGTCTTATGCAATTTACTGATGACTGCGTTTTGAACTAGCTGTAATGAGATCACTTCCCTCATTTCCCACCCAGCACATGTGTCCATACTCTTCAACAACTTAGAATAAAGCCATTTTAAGTCATAACACCCTTCGGTTTGTCTTGCCCTTGAAGATCAGGCAAAATGTATTTAGTTTCAGAAATGATGTACAAACTTTGCTTTTTAGATAAGGCTACCTGAGAAAAGGGTCTTCCATAGTTAATATGATCAAGAAGCCAAGTAACATCAGACTCAAGCAACAAAGAGGAAGAGACTTTTAAGTGGAAATTTAAGTTCTCACTGGGTCAGCCAGGATGCAGCAACTTCTGGAGTTCCAATCGACTAGAAAAGTCATCTATCAACAAATGAGTGTCAGGGTACTGGCCATAAAGGGTACTTCTCTCAGAGCACCTGTTGTCCACGCAGAGAGAAGACAGCCACTGAAGTTCATGCCCCTTGGAGCAGCCTCCACTAGGGGCACAGAACTGCCCTAGCTTTTAAGTCTGAGAACTAAGTGATCCTGAAGCCCAGAACAAGCTGCTGATCGTCAACTGCTTTATGAGGAAATGAGGAAAATATTTACTCTATTCTCCCTGACAAAAATGTGAAATAAAATCCTCATAGGCACGTACTTGTTGGCCAGTTTCATAAATTTTGAAATAAATAAATTTCTTAGCATAAATTTTGTGATCGTGGTAAAATACACGTAACACAAAAGTTAACCTTTAAAAGTGTACTACTGGACAGGCTTGGTGGCTCAGCCTGTAATCCCAGCAATTTGGGAGGCTGAGGTGCAGGGATTGCCTGAGCCCATAGTTCAAGACCCGCCTGGGCAACTTGGCAAGAACTCAAAAATTAGCCAGATGTGGTAGCACACCCCTTGTAGTTCTGGCTACTTGGAAGGCTGACACAGAAGGATAGCCAGAGCCCAGCAGGTCAATGCTGGGGTGGCCGTGAGAGTGCCACCGCACTCTAGACTGGGCCACAGAGTGAGACTCCAACTCAAAAAAAAAAGTGTACTACTGTTTGGTGGCATTAAGGACATTCACTTTGTACTGCAACCATCCCCACAATCTATCTCCAGAACTTGCTCAGCATCCCAAACTAAAACTCTGTACTCATTAAACACTAGTTCTCCATTCTCTTCTACCCCACCCACCACCATTCTACTTATGTCTCTATAAATCTGACTACTCTGTGTCCCTCATATAAGTAGAATCATATAATATTTGTCCTTTTTTGACTGGCTTATCTCACTTAATATAATGTCTTCAAGGTTATCCATGTAGTAGCACGTGTCAGAATCTCATTCCCTTTTAAGGCTGACTAATATTCTATTGTTTGCATATGCCACATTTTGTGTAGCTATTCATCAGATATCATGTTGACAGACATTTGGGTTGTTTTTACCTTTGGCTACTGTGAATAATATACTGCTATGAACATTGGGTTTTTTTTTTCTCATTAACCCTTTGACTGCTACACTTATTGACAACAATCATTTCTCAACAATTAAGGAAACACACTTAACCAAAGAGCTCTTGGATCCCAAGAACAAAGGGTTAATCAGTGAAAATCTTTCATGAGACTTTCTTTCAGGTAGCAGCTGACATGCACATACATCTAAAGCATCTCACTTATTTCTATGAACACGGTCGCCCCTTACCAGGCCTGACATCTGAATGTGTCTTCAGTTGAAGGTTTCAGATTCTCCTGTCAAAACAATTCATCTGTCAGCAGGGCAGATGCTGTCAAAAGCATTTCTGCACCTTTCAGTAGCAAAGAGGAGAGGAAAGAAACTTCAGGGAATTTAGTTACTGCCAATTGCAGCTTTCATTAAACATTTTGTCAGCCACTGTCATAACACAAATTTTCCCTGTTCTTGCACAAAGGGCGTGCAGATCTTTGAACAATTGAGACCAGCCATAGATATTCTTTCAGTTAATCTGCTGAAAGATGACCGTACAGCCCACCATTTGCAGAACACACAAGAGGTACCTCTGCAGAGAACAACTCAAGTTTTATCCAGGCATGTCTGAAAAGCAAAGTGTTTAACAACGCCTGACAATAGTCTGCTCACTGAGCATGTTTCCTGACAAGACCCCTTATCCCAACCCCAAAGATTTTGCAGAGCTTAAGTTTTTCAATAGCTGAGAAAACCCCACCACTATTTAAACCTGTGTTGTCCAACTCAGTAGCCACTAGCCATGAGGCTACTTACATTTATATTTAAACTAAATTAAAATTACATAAAATAGCCAGGCTCGGTGGCTCAGCCTGTAATCCTGCACCTTTGGGAGGCTGAGGTGAGTGGACTGCCTGAGCCTGCAGGTTCGAGACCCGCCTGGGCAACTTGGTGAGACCCTATCTCTACAATAAATCAAAATGAGCTGGGCGTGGTAGGGCACGCCTGTAGTTCCAGCTACTTGGAAAGCTGAGAGAGAAGGATTGCCAGAGCCCAGCAGGTCGAGGCTGCGGTGGCCGGGAGCGGCCACTGCACTCCAGTCTGGGTGACAGAGTGAGACTCCAACTCGAAAATAAATAAATAAAATAAAATTACATAAAATTAAGAATTCAGTTCCTTGGTCACACCAGCCATATTTCAAGTGTTCAACAGTCTCATGTGGCTAGCGGCTATCAAATTACACCATGCAGGTAAAGGATATTTCTACCATCACAGAAATTTCTATTAAACTATGCTATATCTAAATTATAAAGCAATCAACAAATATGTCTAACTGGTGAAATAACCCACAAATATTTCAAGTGAAATGGCACCTACAGAAGAAACTTGGATCTAAAAAATAAATCTGAGCTTCCCCAAAATTCAAGAACTCTGTTGAAAATTGTGGTGGGAGACAGACGCTGATAGTAACCCAAGTCCAACCATCACATCGAGGGAAAGAGTCTTTGAAAACTGAAGTCACTGGGAAGACACTCAACAAAAACTGCCCTTTGCATGTAATTCTATAGGCTTAATCGGTATTTACATAATCTGACCATCACCTTCCTGGATTACAACCAGAACCACATATTACACACTTTGGCACATGCTATTCAAAGCTGGCAAACAATAATCCATTGAATCCTTGGAAGTTAAGGGATAAAAAGTTCCGTTCACATTTAAGTAAGCTGTGGTGAGGAAATAACCCCCCACTTTGTTAGACAACATAATTAGTACTTCATTCCCAAAAGCTAGCATTGCTCATAGACCACTGACTATACAGGCAAAATCTCTGGCTGTGAAGAGCAGTACAACGAATGGCTCTGTGTTCAACATGAGCAGAATAACAATTCCAAGTGGAAGGAACTGGTCCTACATCTGTGGCAAGCATTCCCTTGAGGAATGAGATTTTCGTATTCAGTTTGGTTTCTAGGCTAGCCTATTTCCCATTACTCAACCCCGTCTGGACTCCTGAACGTCACAGCATTTTGCACAGTTTAAGCTTTTAAATGTCTGCTAAATTGAAAAGTGTGAGGCAATACAACAACCCCACATTTGGGCACCAGTGGGCGCCCAGGTCTGGCCTGGGACCTACGGCTCCAGCCATCCATCTCTCTCTCACCTCAGAACGTGTAAGGTTTGCCACCCGCTAAAAAGGGATTTGCCTGCTTAGGACTCGCTGGGAAAAAGCGATTGGTCCTTTCAAGATTTCAGGGGGTGCGACTGAGGAAGAACATGCAACGTATTAAAGTTATTTAATCCTTTAAGCTTTTAAGTCTGTTTCCACTGCATTTTTATTTTCTGAGGAATTATATGAAGTACACATCAAGTTCCAATGAAATCACCACATTACGTTCCCATGTTGTAAGGTTTTATGAGAATAAGAGATTTTTCTAAATCCTAGAATATCAGATGTTCTTTTTTTCCTTTGCAATGCTTTCCCCTTGTTAACCAAAAACCACAACTGAACAACTTGATAACACAACATTAAAGGATTACATTAAGATGATAAAATTGCATCTGGAACTAGAATCATTCCTCTGGTGTCCTATCCAAGGATTCCCACTCAGGAAAAGGTTTTGTACTTGCTGCCATGTCTCTTCAGTAAGCTAAGCAGCCACATAATCCCCAAACAATTCCTGAACTGAGGCTTGGCAAAGAGGCACATTCTGTAAATAACCAACCCCCCCCCCCAAAAAAAATCACTGGGATCTCAACACCATATAGATAGCTCATTTTGTAAGCTTTTGGTCAGTTATATTTTATATAAAGTCAGTAATGAGTCACAATTGTTTCAATTTTTGAAAATGGTACAGAGACCATTATCTATGCAAATAAGGGAGACCTACAGGTGACTCAAAAGAAGAAATAATATATACTTGTCATATCAGGACCCAGAGTCATTGCCTATTTTTATTTTTAAAATCAGCTATAGAAATCAGTGTGGGTCTCTGAATTACACATTATGTGAACAACACATGAGCTGAGAAAAGTCACTTATGCCTGCCTCTATGATCCCATAAGGTCTTGTATGTGCTTCTTGATCTTACTAGTCCACACATCTCATCCTGGCCTGTGGTTAATTTGAGGACAGCCTACATCATCTTCCTCCAGCACCCAGCAAATGTCAAATTCAACAAATATTTCTTGGGTATTTGTCTACAATATATGCTGTCCTGTGATCAATTCTGATAACAAATTAGGATAAGATCTAGCCCAAAGGCTGGGCTCAGTGGCTCAGTTTGTAATCCCAGCACTTTGGGAGGCCGAGGTGAGTAGACTGCCTAAGTCCGCAGGTTCGAGATCCGCCCAGGCAACTTGGCGAGACCTCATCTCTACAATAAATAAAAAATTAGCCGGGCGCAGTAGCATGTACCTGTAGTTCCGGCTACTTGGAAGGCTGAGGTGGGAGGATCGTCTGAACCCAGCAGGTAGAGGCTGCGGTAGACAGGAGCATGCCACTGCACTACAGTCTGGGCGACAGAGTGAGACTCCAATTAAAAAAAAAAAAATCTAGCCCATGACCTAAAGGAGTTTACAACCTACTGGTGAGAGAAGACTCCTGACCAAATAACTATAGCCAAAGGCTCTCATATCACAAGGATTATGCAATGGTAGACCACTAGTTGCAGAATGGTCATTCTTAAGCCAATGCTGGGCTGCAGGGAAATTTGCTTATTAGTTTGTTTCTGACTTAACAGTGTTTATAGAAACCTAGTTTTCAAATAAATAAAGAAACATTTCAGATTCTCTTGAAAATAATCACCAGGTCGGCATTCCTGATAGCAACAATCAGCTACATGCATTTGGCAAGCATTCCATTGACCACAAACCTCACCATTCCTTATTGTCTCACCCAGCCCCTCACTACTCATTGGTAGTATCCACTTGACCCCTGTTGGCACCTGAGTTTGTCATTCCTGATAGGGATAACCCTGAGTCCAGATGGCATCCAGAGAAGAAAAATTAGTTGTGATGAGAAAGTTTTATCAGAAAATGCCAGACTTCAGTTAAGCCTGGAAGAAGAGAAGAAGGGCATGTTTTTTGATGGAAAGTGTTAGGAAGCGAGGCCAGAAAAGTAAAATAAAGCATGGAGGGCATGGAATAACATAAACAAACAAAAAGGTCAAGAAGTCAGGACCTCCTAGAAAGGAAAGGGACAAGACATAAATGGTTTTAAGGCAAAGTCAAGAAGAGTCGCCCCACGTTGCCACTCCCACAGCCTGACAGGCAGTTAAGTCAAGGGTTATATAAGCCTCAGCAAACCCCAGTGCCAGGTCCCTCATGAACATTAATCTACAGAGCCATTAAAGTTGATTTCCACAGGAACAGAATATCTCCTTATTCATCTACCTAAAAGTTTTGAACTAAATAATCTAAAAGCCCAAAATGTTTTCTTTTTTTTTTTCTTTCTTTCTTTTTTTTTTTTTTTTTTTTGAGCTGGTGTCTCACTCTGTTGCCCAGACTGGAGTGCAGTGGCCGCTTCCAGCCACCGCAGCCTCGACCTGCTGGGCTCCGGTGATCCTTCCGCCTCAGCCTTCCAAGTAGCTGGAACTACAGGCGCGCACTACCACGCCCAGCTAATTTTTTGATTTATTGTAGAGATGAGGTCTCGCCTTCCCAGGCGGGTCTCGAACCCGCGGGCTCAGGCAATGCACTCACCTCAGCCTCCCAAAGGCGCGGGATTACAGGCTGAGCCACCGAGCCCGGCTTCTTTCTTTTTTTTTTTGAATTGAAGTCTCACTCTGTCACTGAGGCTGGAGTGCAGTGGCACACTCACGGCCACCGCAGCCTCAACCTGCTGGGCTCAGGCGATCCTTCCGCCTCAGCCTTCCAAGTAGCTGGAACCATAGGCATGCGCCACCACACCCAACTAATTTTTTGATTTATTGTAGAGATGAGGTCTCGCCAAGTTGCCCAGGCTGATCTGAAACCCGTTGGCTCAGGCAATCCTCGCACTTCGGCCTCCCAAAGTGCTGGGATTATAAGGTGTGAGCCACTGCACCTGGCTCCAAACTGTTTTCTCACCAACACTGAAGGCAGTCAGCATTTGCTTTTGATACCATCCCTTAAAACGGGATCACAGAATCTTTTTCCTACCAACATCTTCGTTTGGTAAGAGACAAAGTAATTAGGTATAGTGTGTTTTTTTTTTTAATTTAAGCAGTCTCATGCTTGGTGGACATTAGTACTTTGGGGAAGCCCACGGATTTCCCATAATAGTCTCTCGCTAATATGGTACGTGCATCATTAACCCCTAAAGACTAATTAATTTAATTAAGAAGAGGCACTCCAGCACACCAGCTCTGCAGTTGGTAGGGACTTTACAAGCAAAAGGAATTTGGGCAGGGAATAGCTGCTGCCAGAGGCCTGACCCTCCCACAGCCCTGCCACAAAAGGAACATCACCATGACCACTCCATCAGGCAAGAGAGGCCTACGGCCACCATTTAGTTTTGCTATTAGAAAAGAACTTTACAGAGACTTGGAAACAGGGAGGGGAAGGAGAGGGGTCAAAAGTCTGGTGCCTCAGGATTGCCTATTTTCTACTTTATCATCTTCGAAAAGGAACCACAAATTCACCGTTTCAGAGAGTCCTTAAGCATTACGGGACTTTCCAAATTCATAGCCCGCACAATGGCACACCCTCCCCCCCCATCCCGCCTGGCACTAAACAGCTTAATCTTTACCTCCTAAGAACCCAGCCGTTATGCAGAACACAGGGTGGCTGGAGTCTCAGAGCCGCCCCACTGACCTCCGCTGACGGTGGCCCTCACAGCCTGAGGCCCAAGCTCATCCATCCTGACCAGAGGGGATGAAGGGCACAGCACAAATGTTCCTTCCCCTCTGCCCTGGAGGTTCTCCCAGTTAAAGGATGGCTGGGATTCTCCTAAATGAAAACCATGCTCTACCAAGACAGGAAATGGAGACTTTTGCCTCTGGACTAGTGAAAACAAGGCAGGCAAAAAGGGACAGGAAGTGAGGGGCAAACGAGTAAGGCTGAAAAAGAGAACACATTGACCTAGTGGATAAATTTGAAATCCCAGGTTCACTGAGTGCTTTGTAAAGTCCATCAATGCTCCTCTGGTCACGAATTACTGTTTTCCTAATACCTCCACCTTTATCCCTATACCCCCACAAATGTCCACTTTCAGAAGATCCACTTCCTATGAAACCACCAATGCAAAATACAGGTGTTTCCCTTTTTTTTTGAGCTGGAGTGCAGTGGCACACTCATGGCCACCCTAGTGTCAACCGGCTGGGCTCAGGCAATCCTTCCACTTTAGCCTTCCAAGTAGCCGGAACTACAGATATGCGCTACCATCTCCAGCTAATTTTTTTATCTACTGTACAGATAAGGTCTCGCCAAGTTGCCCAGGTTGTTCTCGAACTCTTGAGATCAGGCAATCCCTTTACCTCGGCCTCCCAAAGTGCTGGTATAACAGGCTTGAGCCACCAGGGTGTTTCTTAAAATGTGATACAGCTTTAAAACTCATTCACTTCGGGTGTACATAGAAAAGATGCACACTAGTAATACCTTATGAACACTTTTGTGTCACACTGTAGAATTTAGTTGTGTAAACCCTCGCACAATCACCATCTAAGTGGTTCTGTGATCCATCTCCTTTTCCAACACACTGAAATGATTCTCCACTTAACATTGAGTGATTTCACACACTATGTGGCCACATCTAGGGACCCTGAGAGGAAATTTCTATCCAAGAGGAAAATAACTACTTTAACACAGACCCATAAAAAGTATGCCTGGTCACAAGAACAGGGTGGCCAAATTTCAAGCCTGTCTTTCTGGCAGAAGATACCAACCAAGGATTTCACTGGGATAAAGGGATAAGGAAATTCTATACCAGTGACTCTTGATTCTTCAAGAATGAAACCTCCAATAAAGCATTACTTCCTCTGGGTGCAGCAAACACAGATTAAAACATCAAAACAAACAAACAAAAAATCTTCCCCTTCATCTGTGGCATTACACACTATTCTAAATGTTCTTGTCTAGGATTTTCCTACAACCAGGTATTTTGTGACTTTTTAGCCCTCATTTCTGACAATTCACTCTTGAGCATAATCCAATCAATGAAACTATTAGTGCGAGGGCTTCAAGTTACAGAAATGCATGCCAAAAGATTTTTTTTTTGAGTTGGAGTCTCTGTCACCTAGACTGGAGTACAATGACCCTCCCGGCCACCGCAGCCTCGACCTGCTGGGCTCCGGCGATCCTTCTACCTCAGCCTTCCAAGTAGCTGGGACCACAGGCGCGTGCTACCACGCCCAGCTAATTTTTTTGATTTATTGTAGAGATGAGGTCTCTTCAAGTTGCCCAGGCGGGTCTTGAACCCGCGGGCTCAGGCAATCCACTTACGTCGACCTCCCAAAGTGCTGGGATTACAGGCTGAGCCACCGAGCCCGGCCCAAAAGATTTAAAAAAAAAAAAACTCGACAGCAACTCATTTCTAGAGATGTAATGATTAGAGATTTTTGTTGTTGTTTTTAAAGAAAAGTATTTAGAAGGCAATTTTAGGCAAATACCCTTCTAGGTTACCAAAAGCAATGTATAATAAATGGCCTATTGGTCCCTCCTAACCGAGAGGAAGAAGGAAATGAAAGTGGTTTGTTTTAAACAAATACATCTGTACAAACAACAGCTTACCTTAGTGTTATCAGCAACTCTTTCCTCCCCCACCCACACACAAAAAGTTTTAAGGCACGAATGACATAAATGGGTGTAACTACCCAAGCTGGAGCTGCTTATAAGGAAAATCCTTTCTGGGAAGCCAGAAGTTCCTGGGGGCGTGCTCCCAAATCCTCTCAGCTTCCACTGGAACTGAGATGTGTCCTTCATTTCTCAACTGGTATCACACCCACAGCCACTTGTTATGTCTCATTGTGCCTGTTTGAATTTCAAGCATCCAAAATCTACAAAGCTAATATACAAGTCCATGTTTACTTGCATTTACCACAATGCTCTGCATTACAAGTGGATTAAGTACAAGATTTCTTCATATTATTATGTTCTAGGTTTATCCTCTCTTCCATTCCCAGCTACCTCAAATCTCACAAATGACGGATCACTTTAAATATAGACAGCACCTGGGCTCGGTGGCTCAGCCTATAATCCCGCTTTGGGAGGCTGAGGCGAGTGGATTGCCTGAGCCCGCGGGTTCGAGACCCACCTGGGCAACTTGGAGAGACCTCATCTCTACAATAAATCAAAAAGTAGCCGGGTGTGGTAGCGCGCATCTGTAGTTCCAGCTACTTGGAAGGCTGAGGCGGAAGGATGGCCAGAGCCCAGCAGGTGGAGGCTGCGGTGGCTGGGAGCGGCCACTGCACTCCAGCCTGGGTGACAGAGTGAGACTCCAGCTCAAAAAAAAAAAATAAACAAATACAGACAGCAGATCCCTGATACTTAAATCTATCCAATTAGAAAATTGAATTTACCCACAACTTTTCAAAAATACATCTGTTGCATTACACGCAGGCACCAGAGTATCTCTAGCTAAGTATCTTAAAGAAAACACACTGTTTTAAAAGATCAGTCACCCAGCCAATAGTTAAGTCGTTGACTTTATTAGCTAGCTTATCAACTTAGGATTTTGTTCTGTCCATTTTCTCATTGGGCTTTTTAAAGTTTATGTGTCTCATGAAATGCTTAGCTAAAGCTAAAAGGCAAAATTTTTTTTCTACAACACTGCAACACTATGAAATACTCTAAATTTAAAAGACCATCTATTCCTTTGCTTTCCCTGCTTTAGAGGCACGGGGGCAGTGACGATTTCTCTGGCTCTGGTTGTGGAAATGGCTGAGAAGACACAAAGTCAAGGTTCAAAAACCACACAGTATTTCAGCATACATTATTGTACACAGACTGCTTTCTGCTATTAAAAAATGGAACTTCTGGCCAGGTGCAGTGGTTCAAGCCTGTAATCCCAGCACTTTGGGAGACTGAGGCAAGAGGACTGCCTGAGCCCGAGGGTTTGAGACCAGCCCGGGGAACAAGGTGAGACCCTGTCTCTACAATAATCAAAAAAATTAGCCAGGTATGGTAGCTCATGCCTGTCGTTCCAGCTACTTGGAGGGTTGAGGTGGAAGGATTGTTGGAGCCCAGTAGGTCGATGCTGGAGTGACTGTAAGCATGCCACTACACTCCAGTCTGGACAACAGAGACTCCAACTCAAAAAAAAAAATGTCCGAGCACGGTGGCTCAGCCTATAACCCCAGCACTTTGGAAGGCCAAGGAGAAAGAATTGCTCTGTCCCAGGGGTTCAAGATCAGCCTGGACAACTTGGTGAGACCTCGTCTCTACAATAAATCACAAAAACTAGCCAGGCGTGGTGGCATGCGTCTGTAGTTCCAGCTACTTGAAGGCTAAGTTGGGAGGATCACCTAAGTCCAGCAGGTCGAGGCTGTGGTGGCCATGAGCGTGCCACTACACTCTAGCCTGGACGACAAGAGTGAGACTCCAACTCAAAAAAACAAACAAACAAAAAACACACACAAAAACCCCAAAACAGAACTCCTTTTCACTGAAATTACAAGCACAAAGAAGCAGATGATGCATATTACTTCCATCCTCAAACATATTAAAACGTTACTATGTCAAATGGAAAACTGGCTGTGAAAATGAGCCATAACACACTTTTGTTTCTCATTTTGGGTGTTTTTTTTGGTTTGTTTGTTTTTGAGTTGGAATCTCACTCTGTAGCCCAGGCTGGAGAGCAGTGGCACGCTTCTGGCCAACTGCAGTCTCAACCTGCTGGACTCAGGTGATCCTTCCATCTCAGCCTTCCAAGTAGCTGGAAATTACAGGCACATGCCACTATGTCCAGCTAATTTTTTTGATTTATTGTAGAGATGAGGTCTTGCCCAGTTGCCCGAGCTGGTCTTGAACCCATGGGCTCAGGCAATCTTCTCACCTTAGCCTCCAAAAGTGCTGGGATTATAGACGTGAGCCACCATGCCTGACCTGTTTCTCTTTTTTTAAACATTCATTAAAGCCTCTAAAAAGATGCCTCGCATCTTCAACATGGGCCATCTACACTTAATGAAGTTTAGCGTATCACCCTTCCAATCTGTCCCAGTTTACACTTTCTAGGCATTTACTCCCAAAAGATGCATCTTAAAAGGTGGATACTAGCAGTAAATTCCGGTAAATGCTACTTGCTAAACTATACCTTAGCCAAAAATGAATACTGGTCCCTATGAGATATGAGTCTATTTTTTTAAAAAGCAAATCGCCAGCATAAGTGATGAAAAGCCCCACCAAAAGTTAATCCTGGCTGGACGCGGTGGCTATGCCTATAATCCCAGCACTTTGAGAGGCTAAGGTAAGAGGACTGCCTGAGCCCATGGATTCAAGACCAGCCTGGGAAACTTGGAGAGACCTCATCTCTACAATAAGTTAAAAAACGAGCTGAGTGTGGTGGCGTGTGCCTGTAGTTCCAGTTACTTGGAAGGCTGAGGCAGAAGGATCACCTGAACCCAGCAGGTCGCGGCTGCAGTGGCCTTTAGCGTACCACTGCACTCTAGCCTGGGCGACAGAGTAAGACTCCAACTCAAAAAAAAAAAAAAAAAAAGTAGGGCATCCCCTTCAGGTCCCCTTCCATTGTGAAAGCTTCTCTGTCCTCTCAATAAATCCTGCTTTAAAAAAAAAAAGTAAATCCTAAATGACTCCTCCTTTTGGAGTCTCAGTTACAGGCAGAAACCTAAGAAAACACCATGCGTACTTTCTAAGTTCTCCATATTCTCTCCGTGCATGAGGGAGAAACAGAGTCATTCAATGCACAGGGCATCTTCACATCTGAGGAAGAAATCCAAGTGCATCAGTCACCCCAAACCCAGACATCCACACAATCAGCTCCAATGAGGCAGCTGCCCTATGAGCAGCTAGGACTTTGCTGCCTAACACTTGTTATGGAATGAACACACCATCTTCTGAGTAATCAAATTCAAGTTTGTTAAAGTCTCTACCTTGCCTGCCCTACATCAAGTGACTCCACCATGACTTCCCTCCAATAAGCATACTACCTCTGGAGGGAGGTGGTGGAAGAGGAAAGAGTGACTTGCTTCAGTATACTTCACAATCATAGAATCAGGCTAGTTCTGTTCAATGCCCTGAGATATGGGAGATTGAACAAGGTACGGTTGTGGGTGGGGGCAGTGTTGGAAAAGGCATACATAAATCAGACTCAACCCTACACTCCAGTGATGTACCCCCAGGCAGGCTTTCCTTTCTCCTCACTCCCCACATTCAGTGCTGAAATCTGTCAAAGTAAATAAAAGGTGCTCTGATCCCAGGTCTGGTCCGCATGGTCACACAAGCATGACTCTGCAAAACTGTGCTAGTAACTACATTTACTTGCAGCAAAGTCAACCGTGATCGATAAGCCAAAGCAGGCTTTGATTCGGTTAGCTTTAAGCTTGCACAAGCACAAAGAGAAAACCACCCACTCTCAAACCCAAAGAACTAGTGCAGAAAACACCTGCACAAACTCATCAGAATGGTTTATAAGGTCACGAGTACCTGAGAAAAGGTCTTTTATTCCTAGGGGCATGAGACAAATGGTAAGCCTGTCACACTCTGATGTCAATATTTATCTAAGGTCTAGGTATTCATGATGGTATAAATCAGGCACCTTTTCAATTCACTCATTCACATAATTTGCAACTACAAAGCCCCAAGATAGATATTCATTTACAGCTTGAATTTCTTTTCTTCCATTTCCATACACAAGGGGTTGGCTGTAGGACCCACAGTCCATGTCAGCAATAATCCCAGCAGCCTGAGAATAAAGCATTCAATGTGTTTCAGAACTACCGATATCAAATAGCATCGCACCCGAGGACAATGAAGAGGTGGGGAAGGGAGACAGAGCACCTGCTTTTTTCCTTCCAATGGCATGCATGTTTTCTGCACTGGAAATGAGCAAAGCTTAGACCCTCAGTAAAGTAACCAAATCCCAAGAATCACACCCAGGCATTTCTAAGTATGACTTACACTGCAGGATTAATCCAGTAACCAATACCCAAAGGTATGTGAAGCTAAAAGACCTGTGCTATCAAACTGCCCTGTATGACCAGTTCCAATTCCCCCAAACTCCTTCCTCCTTCACCCCTTCATCTTTTAGCCCTCCCCTTTCCCCAGCTAAAGGCCTAAATACAGTCCCTTCCCAGGCAAAAGTCAGAGGAAATAACTTCCATTAATGTCAACTTTAAGAGGCCCTAAGCACGGCTAAAGGTGTATCATGGAAACTGGGTTCACAAATGGATTTCTCCAAGTTGTTCCCCATCGCTCAAAGTCTTCAAGTCCCCTTTTCTGATGGAAGCCACACTATAGCTCCTTCAGTCAGATCTGCTGGCTTCTTCCAAGGAGACATACCGCTATGGAAATCAAAACACTGGAGAAGGATGGCTCTCTCTCCAGTGACACATTAAAGAAAGACCCTGCCTCAAAACCCTTTTACAAAATTGCCAAGGTGGTCACATTAAACAGACTTCTCAAGCCAGCTTCTTATGATCCACTAAACCTGGTTTTCTGATCCCATACAGACAATTCTTCCCAACTAGACAGGTATCCTTACCAAAACCCCCACTAGGATTCTGGATACTTGATGCAGGCTGATAAGTATCATCACACTTATATATCCCAGCAGGCTGCAAAACACTTTTGTTCCCTACTAAGCAAACTCAAAATGGTAACTGAGGAGCTCTAACACATGATGCACGTGTGGTCTGTGAGGAGACAACATTCCCACCTCTGCTTTAAATATGTCTGTTGAGGGAAAGCAGGCAAATACTGAGCCCAAAATAGGAGCAGCTGAGGGTGTGGCCAGTTTTATTTTTTCTTACAAAAAAATATACTTACACAGTCAGTATTTCCTCACACACACTGAAGTTAATCATTCACAAACCAACTAACATTCATCAAGGATCAGAAAATTTAAAGGATGGCTGTGCAAACACTCCTGTTCTTGCTCTTACTTAACAGCTGGTTTCTTCAGCTGATGGCTTCTGTTGCCATTAGGGGCAGATTGTGCTTTAAAATGTTATTTGTTGAGCTAGACACACTACTACCTGGGCCTGTTGACCTCCACGATATCCAAACTCCTACCCTTATTTTGCCTCTAGCAAGGAAAAAAAAGGACAATATGATCCTGGTTTGCTGATAAGACATTACTGTGACCATGCTCTCCCATTTTGACTCTGGCCCCTCCAAATGGATAATCCCCAAAGATGCCACAGTACAATGAAGCAGTAAGTATGGGTGAAATAACCCTCAGCCAAGAGACAAGCTGCCTGGACCTCTGACCAGAATGTCTTATATGAGGAGAATACATCTCTATACCTCAGACACCCTCAAAAATGGAGGAGGGGAGGGTGGAATTGGCAGTTGAGGGAAACTGCTGGGGGGAGGGCTCACCTCATCAACAAGGGTAACTGCATAATCAATGTTTGTATACCTAACCCTGAATTGTACCCCACATCTTTAAAAAAGAAAAAATAAATTAATTTTAAAAAGAAGGAAAAAAAGGAGGAACCAATTCACTCTCCCCTCAAACCTTATTCTCTCCTTTTTTTTTTTTTCTTCAGTTTTTTAAAATAGAGACGGGGTCTTGCTATGTTGCCTAGGCTGGCTTCAAACTCCTGAGCTCAAGCAATCCTCCCTCTTCAGTCTCCCAAAGTGCTGGGATTCCAGGTGTATGTCACCAATCCCAACGCCCTCCCCTTTCTTTCTTGAACTCACTTAACTTCACTCTCTCGTTTTTTTAAGATGTTACAGCCAGAGGCAGAAACCTAAAATCATGCCTGGGTGTGCTGGGGACAAGGGAAAGGAGAGGTGAGCTAAGAAAGCCTTCCTCAGTCACTATTTGAATTTCAAACCTGTTGCAGGAGAGGAGGATTACCAAACAGTTTTTGGTTGTTGCTCTAACCAAAGGAAATTAAACCCTGGGGGTATGAGTTAGCTGCAAAGTCATGGACTTACTATAAGCACATACTACACAGTCTGGGTTTATGAATCTGCAATAGCTGCAAGGCCATATAAACATCCACATAAGCCTTGTTAAAGAGGTTACACATGAACCACTGCACATCTCAAGGAAGATCCTATCACCTCCACCATCTCCACACCTTTTATATCTCACCTTTGAAAGGACTTTCTAGAAGTTGCTATCATGGAGTTTGAAATAAATGAAGACGAGTCCAGTTTTTGGTGTATTTTTGTTTTCAATACACAACTAATTTCAGTGGGTGCAGGTGGTCCTGAAAACGCAGCTAGTGAATCCCAGTCAGGCAGAAAATAACTAAGGAGTAGAAGTTAAAAAGAAAAACTTGAAGATCTGACTCTCTACACCCAGGCCCAAATGCTTGCAGATTCAGTCCCAAAAGGGCAGATCTGTAGGACTGGGGACCCATAGTTATCTTGACAGGTGTTTGTAGGCAGGAATTTCAGGGACTCGAGAAAACAGTGCCCCAGATAGTGTTGAGGCAGAAAAGCCAATGGTCACGCATAGTTGGCTTGGACATGAAGGAACTCACAGATGTTTATTAAGCACCTTGTGCCAGGAGAACCACAAAGGTCAATAAGTTAGGTTCTGCCCCCGGAGTCTGCAAGCAGGAAGGGAAGACAAGCGGCCAAAAGCTCTCTGGCACACAAAGGTGCCCACTTTCACCTAGGTTTCTGGGAAAGGCCTCCCAGAGAGGACCCGAAGGAGAACCAGGAGGCACACCTAGAAGAGCACAGGCAAAGGTCCTGAGAGAGGAAAAGACTGGGCTACTGAAGAAATACACAGTCCTTTGGGGCCAGAGTTCTGAAAGTCCCTGATACAAAGTGACTGCAGAGGAAGGCAGGAGGCAGCAAAGTGAGGACTTGAAACTGCCAGGATTTGCAGCTGAGCCTCGGCAGGACCACAGTCTAGAGCAGCAGCTCTCACACTTAAGACCCCAGAGCAATTCCCCAATAGTTGTTTAAAATGCAGATTCCCAGGCCCTGGCACCATAAATTCTGACTAAAGGACTAACAGAGGCTACCATGTAGTTATTATTTCACTTGTCTCAAGAGGTCAGCACATTGATCAGTCTCCCTAACTCAGTGAGGCCTCCAAGGATGGGGGTCAGCGTGTTTTCCATGTATCCCTGTAGGCCTTCTCTTAAGCTTTCCACCAACACCCGAATCCCCTCTGTCCACTCAGTTCATCTAGAATAGAACTAAGGAGTAGCAAATTAAAAGAAAAGCTTGAAGCTCTGACCCTCTACACCCAGGCCCAAGGTTCTAAATGTTTACAGAGATTCAGTCCCAACCCCTAGAGTAACTCAACAAGCTACTTTCCTGCTTTAAAGGAAACCGCTGCAAGGCCTCAGCTCCCTTTCCCATTAAAAGCCACCAGAACTATAGTTTTCAATTAGCTCTGTCAGCCTACCGCCCTGCAGCTGCCCAAGTTCAATACATCCTCCCTTCCCCGGCTTCTGGTCTCCACCAAGCACTTCACACCTCCCTATTGTAAACCTGTCCAGAGCAATTACCCTGCCTGAGTTTGGACAGCCTCAGTACTGCACTTCTGTCTAATTTATAGCGGCAAGGCTCTGTGGGCAAAGGCAGGCTTGCCCTGGAGCAGAGGAAATGCAGAGCAAATGGTCAGGCCCTGTGATAAATGCATAAGCACAGCATATTTCCTTGGGTTACAGGAGAACAAGTTCTCCCGTTCTCCTAGGCACAAAAATTGTGTGATAAGCTCCCCTAGAGAGGCTGAAATCTGGAAGCACTGCAAGAACAACTTTCCTGCCACATTTTCTTCTTCCCTTAGGATTACAAACTGGGGCTGGGGGTCAAGTGACCAGGCAAGTACTGTCCGTTATGTTTCTACTTGAAGATCTTAAAAGTCTTAAAACAAAAATTCTTCTCACCTGAAGACAGAAAAGAGTACACTACCTGGAGAATACCCCAAGCTGTGTGAATACCCCAAGCTGTACTACTTGTCTCTTTCTACAACATGGCCAGGTACGGTGGCTCACATCTGTAATCCCAGCACTTTGGGAGGCTGAGGCAGGAAAATCACTTGGGTCCCAGAGGTTGAGACCAGTCTAGGCAACATAGCGGGACCTTGTCTCTATAGAAAATTAGAAAAATAAGCCAGGTATAGTGATGTGTGCCAGTAATCCCAGCTACTCAGGAGGCTGAGGCAGAAAGATTGCCTGAGCCCAAGAGGTCAAGGTTGTAGTGAGCCATTATCGTACCACTTCACTCCAGCCTCGGGGACAGAGTGAAACCCTGACTCCAAAATAAGTAAATGAAATAAAACATGCTCTGCTTACAAGTTAACAATAAGATGACAACGGATCCAATTAAAATACGGAGAAAGACTCTGAACAGACATTACTCCAAAGAAGATATACAAATGGTCAATAAGCACATGAAAAGATGCAAATCAAAACCACAGTGAGATACCACTACACATACACATCCACCAGGAAGGCTCAAATTTTTTTTTTTAAGAGATAGTCTCAGCTCAAGACCAGCCTGGGAAACTTGGCGGGACCTCATCTCTACAATAAATAAAAAAATTAACTGGGAGTGGTGGCACATGCCTATAGTTCCAGCTACTTGGAAGGCTGAGGCAGAAGGATAGCCTGGTCCCAGCAGGTCAAGGTTGCGGTGGCCCCCAGGCTGGAGTATACAGACACAAGGATTACTCACTGCAGCCTGGAACTCCCAAACTCAAGTGATCCTCCCACCTCAGTCTCCCAAGTAGCTGGAACTACCAATGCAAGCAACCATATCTGGCTTAAAAGAAAAAAGACAGATAAGAACAAGTAGTGGCGAGGTTGTGGAGGACTACACTCCTGGTAGAAGTGCCAAATGGTACACACAGCTCTTCAAAACACAGTCCAGCAGTTCCTCAAAAAGTTAAACACAGAGTTATCCTATGACCCAGTAAGTCCACTCCCAGGTATATACCCAAGAGAAGTGAAAACATACATTCACGCAAAAACTTACACACAAATGTGCACAGCAGCATTATTCATAGCAGCCAAAAAGTGGAAACAACCCAAATGTCCATCAAGTGATAAATGAACAAAATGTAGTCTATCCACACAAAATAGCATCACTCAGTCATAAAAAGAAATAAAGTACTGATACATGTTACAACATGGAAGAACCATGAAAACATTATGCCAAAAATAAAAAAGAGAAAACATTATGCTAAATGAAAGAAGTCAGACATAAGAGACATATATGATTTCATTTATATGAAATGTCCAGAAAAGTCCATGGAGACAGGAAATAGATATTGTCAGGGGATGGAAGGAAGAAAGAATGGGCAGGGACTGCTAATGGATATGGGGTTTTGTTTTGGGGTGATAAAAATGTTCTAGAATTAGTGGTGAAGGTTGTATAACTCTACAAACATACTGAAAACCCAGAATCCCATAATTTAAGAGGATGGTTTTTGTGGTATTTGAATTATATCTCAATAAAGCTGTTATGTGAAAAAAAAAAGTGTTGCTGCCTTGTACCATAAAAATGTGGAAATAACTGCTCCTCTAAGTGCTAGAAGATAAACGGAACTGGGACCAGACAAATATCCACATTTAGGATGGTAAAGCACCTTCAAAGCGCCACCTTCAAATATCCTTCCCACCCAATCAGCTCCTTTCTTCTTCCCAAACAGTTCACTATCAAGCTCTGCCCACAAATCCATCAGATGTGGAACATCTCAGCTGGAGTTTATCCTCCCACAGAAAGCAAATTCTTGGATTTTAAAAGAGCTTTTTCTTTTTACTCTTCCTTTGACTAATTATTTAATAAGGCAGCGGAAAGCAGGGTTCCCAACGGCTAGTCATTCAAAAATTAAGGAAAATTCAGAAGGCAGGAGAACATGTCACAATGGGGTGAAAATAAATTAGTTAGATTAAGATCTAACTCCTTTCTGTGGTTGGGACAGGCAAATGTTTAAAATAATAGTATGCCATTTCTGCAAAAGTCTATCCAGAGGAAAAAGTTGGGAGGGTAGGGGTGTGAAATTAGACATTTCCGTCAGATTAAAATTTGTGGAAGTTGATTGAAAACAGATATAAACAGCCAACGGTTCCCACAGCCTGCACAGGTGTGTTGGTCCTTTGTGGCTGAGAGCAGGTTCCTCTTTACCTCAGGCATCACACCACAGCACTGCCCTCGCCAGCAAAGATGCAGTTAATCAGGAAGGCCCAAAGTCTAATGGGGCCAGGATGCTAACCAACATCAAAGAGATTCCAGTTGCTCCCCTTGTGCCATAAACTCTTTCACCCAACATCATTCACACTTTCAGAGTGCAAAGTTCACTCTGATATTGGTGGCTTTCTCACTTTATAGCTTTTTTGGCAAGTGCCCCTTGGCCTGGTTGTTCATTAATATATAATCAGAACATTAAAAGCATTGTTTCGCCTTCTAGGGAGGCTGTGGCCAATTTAATAAAGCCAACATTGTCCCTAGGGTGGGAAACCACCTTGAAACTGGCAGAGACTTCACAGATGCACAGACTGGAGGCTGTGTGTGTGTACACACACACACACACACACACACACACACACAGTTAAGTATCTCACAAGATGTTTTTTAAATACCCCATGGCAAAGGGGCAAAATTAAATGTTTATCTCGCCACAAAAATTGACCTGACATTTCTTTCTCTTAATCCTTTCAACAACAAATTACTCCTTACCATGAAAGCCTTTAGAGGATGCCGTGATCTTTGTGGCAGGGAGAAAAATGAACAAGAAGGGATGTCTTAAACTCTCAGAACTGTCTCTGAGAATGCTGGTTCAGTGCACTACTTTTACTTTTCAAATCACACACACACACAATGACAACTCACTTTCGAGACCGTGTTTACTTTGCTGAAAGCCACATTCTAAACACGAGCTTGTTTGCAGAAGTGAAGCAGCTTATAGTCCAACTTTGTTTATGCTCCAAGTAGGTTTGACAGAAAAACCACATCAATTTGTTTTAAAATAATTTCCATTTGCTGGAAGCTGTTCCTGAAGGGTTCTCAGCCCTGCTAATCTGCTCTGATTTCTACCAGCTGTAGGTACCAGGAACGCAGGCCACAGACAGGGCAGCCTGGGCACAGCAGGCTAGCTCTGGAGAGGGCTGCAGCAGCACTGCATCCACAGAGATGCTGCAACATTCCCCTCTGGAACATACAGTCAACATCAGTTTAAGAACACAAAAACATGTCCTGGTTCAGAGTCAAAGCTCATGACACACCCATTGGGAGCACAGTTTTCTATGTAATTACACCTGTGCTCTCTCAGAAACACATCATCTCTAGTACCAGAGATATATACAATTTATGCTCAAGCCCAAAGTCCACAGTTGAGGACAGCAAGATAATTTATTGCACTGAACATCAAAAAAGGAAGAACACTCAAAAAGAAAATGTCTATCAGTCTTCAACCACAGAAAGTCTTCAACCTCACCATCCAAAGAAATGCAGATTAAAATAATGCATGGCAATGTTCACGTATTAAACTGGTATATGGTTACAGAAATAAACAGCAGCATCTCATGCCTGTGAAGGTATAGGAAAAAGAGCACAAGTTCACATGCAAATCAGTGGCCTATTTCTTAGGGATAGTGGTACCAAAAAGTCTCAAGAATTTGCATATCCAGAGCAATGTGGATTTGGTAACTCATTCTAAGGAAATAAGAAATGGTTAAATATTTGCATTAAATGTCTACTAAAGTTTAGACAAAAACCTTAATGCTCAGTATCAGGGAAAGTTTAATTAGGAATTTTATAGTAAATTCTATGTATTGAAAAATATCAAACCATATTTTTAATAATGTTTAAAGTCAGAAACATACTCATGATTTTGAATCTTTAAAACAAACTCAAAATAGGCATGCAACCTCAGACGTTACTGGAAACCTATACACCAAAGTGATAATATTTATCACTGGATAAAGGGATAAAGTCCTTTTTTCTTTTGCAGTTGGTTCTTTATTAAATTAATGCCTAACATTTGTCACCAGAAAATTAAAAGTAATTAAAGTCATAGAAACTAGGCTAACAGGTCAATAGCACAACCCCTCTGTCCTCACCAAAGAGTAACCCCCGTAGACTATTCCAGCTCACTGAGGACAAAGGGTTTCCCCATAATATCACAGCCCAAGACCTCAATAGCCATTAAAATAAACATGTGAGACCGAGCTCACCAGGCAGCACACAGTTTCCCACTGCCTCACTATCATCTCTGGAAAACTGCCCACAGATGAGCCAAGCCGAGCTGTGTTAGCAATGGTCCTCTGCCATGGACAGAGATCCTGTGAGTCTGAGAACACATAGGGGCTGATGTCTCACACCTGAGGTCTATGCTAAAGGAGGCCAGATCTGCAGGTGTACCTGCCCCAAGTCTCCTGCCATAGAAGCTTCAATCAATCTTCATTGTTACTCTGGCTCAGTTGGCTGAGGGCAGGATAACCTGCCCTCAGTGTTTATGCAGTTCCCTCTGGTCAAGTACAGCAGTCTTTCCCTCTGCCAGCAGCAAAGAGGGAGAAATGCTACCTTGGCTGGGTCATCCTTTTTGTCAAAGCAGAGATCTGAGCAAAGTAACTGAGAGCCCAAGCAACCAGAACCAGCTGCCTGGCAAGGGCTCAGCATAAACTGAGCAGAATAACCACAAGGGGAAGGGTGTCTAGACAGCCTCGGTCTATGTAAGAAGCCACCCTCCCCTGCAGTGTCAACTCTGGAAAAGCAGACTCAAAATGCAGCTGCAGCAAAATAGCAGATGAGAGACAATGTCAACAGTAGGGAAGGGCGCTGTGGGCTCCCTTGCCAAATGCAATGCACACCGGAGCACCCACGTCAGCCCACCTGCCAAGGACAGCCATCAGAGATCTAGCAGGGATGCAGCGCCCAGGGACCTTATGTGGGAGACAGTTCACATGCAGTGCTTAAACTAAAGCCACTTCAGTGACAATTCTTGCACACAGGATTTAAAAGCCACCTTTCCAAAATTCAGAGGGAATAAAAAGACTACTAATTTTTAACATGGCAGGTAAATAGCCCACCTGTCATCTTTTCAACTTTAATTCTAACACTAGTTTCTCAACACTAGTGGAGAAGACGACTAAACAAGCACGATATATGCAGGAAATGTACAGACAGATGAGCCCTGGGAGGTCTAAATTATTTTACTTGTCTGACAAAGGTATTCCCATAGGACTTATGGGACTCTATAGAAGCAATACCACTATTTACACTGATATCTGTATGGCGCACTGGGAATCTAACTTTAGAGGGAATATCAGCAATAATTTCCAGGGGAAGAAACATTTAAGAAGGATGAATAAGAGTCTGCAAGGCAAAGAGGAAAGAACTTTCCGCCAGGTCAAACAGACAGCAGGTAAGGGACATTAGACATAGGCAGTATTAAAAGAGCCTGAAAAAAAACCCATGTGGTGGCCAGAGAAGACAGTGCCAGGTAAGAGGGAAGCTGGAGAGGGGAGCAAACAATAACTGCTTTATTTATTTTTTTAATTTTATTTTTTGAGTAGGAGTCTTACTCTGTTGCCCATGCTGAAACGCAGTGGCATGCTCACAGCCACCACAGACTCGACTTGCTGGGCTCAGGCTATCCTTCCGCTTCAGCCTTCCAAGTAGCTGCAAGTAGCTAAAACTACAGGCATGCGCCACCGTACCCAGCTAATTTTTTTATTTATTGTAGCAACGAGGTCTTGCCAAGTTGCCCAGGCTGGTCTCAAACCCTTGGGCTCAGGCAATCCTCTCGCCTCTGCCTCCGAAAGTGCTGGGATTACAGGCGTGAGCCATCACACCTGGCAACAATAGCAGCTTTAAGCAACGGGATTCATGTGTTCCAATCTGTGACTCTGTAAAGATCCTTGCAGCTGGGGACAAGGGAGGCACAAAACAGATGTGAAAAATAAGCGCTCCACTCCCAAAGTCCACATAACCCTGTAACAGAGTATAAAAGAAGTCTCACATAATATTTATCATACAAAACCACTGATAAATTCCATCTTTCCTCATTCCATCTCTCTGCCGAGTTCCTTTTTTTAAAAAATGAAGGGTAAGGGACAGTGGGTTACGGGGTGACCACAGCAGTCTCCCAGGACCACGTATATCTCACAGCAACACACAACCCAAGGCATGCCAAGGATTTCAGGCAGAGCACACACTCCATCGGCAGGCTAAACTGTTTGTATGTTCTTGAGTTAAAAATACACCACTCGGGTCAGTGTTAACACCAGGGCCTTATCACCAAAGCTATCTGCGAACTAGTTACACAAGGCCCAACTATGATTTGCCCATCTTTTAAATGTGCCTCGATCTGCAAATTGCCTAACGATACATCAGTGAGATTATAATAAAGCCACCAAATATACAGGCATTTGAGAAAAAACACTTTCCAAACCCAAGGATACTTTACTGTTTATAAATAGTTTACTTTTTTTGATCCCCAGCATATAATATTCGCAGTTGCTCCAGAAACCAAAGAAACATGGAACAGGAACACAAACCACAACCTAACAGAAACAATAAACAACAGATGGCAAGACATATGCACATGCTACCAGGTCCTTCACCAAGAGGCAAACTCAAAATGGATTCTGACACATAAGCCTACAAACCAAGAAGCATGCTCTTCAAGATCACATTCAAGACACCATTTATAGAGCTCCAGTTGTATGTATGTGCAGAACAGTATTTTTTCCAAATACGCAGATGCAGGTCTGAGTTCCAGCTCTGGCAGTTGCTATGTCCTGGGCACGTATTTCAACCAGTCTGGGCCTCATGCATAAAATAGAAGCAATATATTTCACAGGGTTAAGATGATGATTACATTAGTTAACACAGATGTATCCTGCTACAAAAATGCAAACTCCTATTACTGCTATAGTTTAATAATAATACCTAACTCTCCTCAAGCTTCTGCTATGTGTTAGGCCCTGTTCTAAAAATTGTAAGTTATTTCATTTCTGGCCTCATGAAATGCTAGGTGAGATGGGCAGGACAATTATCCTTATTTTACATAAGAGGAAACTGAGGCAGAGAAAATTGCCAAGGTCATCCAGACAGCCAGGTCCCAGAGCTGCCTTTTACCACTGTGTCCCATAGCAGCACAGCTGCTTTATCCCCAAGACCACTACCCCTTATAACCAGACAGGAGGAAGGAAGGACTTTACAGTAGACAAGGATACAATGTTATATTGCCCTGAAGACCCTGAAACACAGCATTGCTCTTAGTTTTCCACTGGTGAGCAATGCCTGAATTTATTTAAAGAACTCAAGGCCTCAAGACAAATGCTTAAAAAAATTCTGAGTCTCAAGTCACATTTGCCTTAACTAATGATTCTGATCAATTTATGTTCATGACATTTAAAAAACTGTCATCTGTCTCAACACAAAGGGGGGGGGTCCCAATAAATAAGCGTGGCTATCATATTGCTTTCCATATATGGACATGTCTATTTTAGGTCTCACAGTCTCATGTCCAATCACTCTGCCAATTTCACCTCAATGCTAATATTTTAAAACTCTGACTAGAATTTTCCAACTACACTGTAACTTTAAGCTTTTGTGTTTCTTCTACATTTAAAAAGAATGCCATTTCCCAATATATAACTCCCAGATGTAGAATTCACAGATGATTCATCTCACAGAACAAGTGTTCTGAGACACCAGCTCCAAATAGAGGAAAAACTTGGAATTCCCTTCTCCCTCAAAGTAAGAGCTTGCCTAGATCTGCTTTGCTCAACAAAGTTTGTTTTCAATTATATTTCCAAATTCTTTTTAACAATAACTGCACGGCGTCTGGCACCAACACATCTGACTCTTTGAAGTGGTTCTCAAGCAGAAAGTAGAAATAAGGAGAAATGGGAAAGGAAGGGAGGACCATCCATAATTTTTGCTTTAGATCAAATATTCTCTCCAAAAGTTCTCTCCCTGACACATAAAAATCAGATAGACTTTGCACGCTACGACTTCTCACCAAGGGTCCACATCGCAAGGAACACCAGCAATTAAGAAAGCCTGTGGCCGGGTGCAGTGGCTCATGCCTTTAATCCCTACACTTTGGGAGGCCAAAGCAAGAGTACTGCCTGAGCCCACAGGTTCAAGACCAGCCTTGGCCAACTTGGTGAGACCTCGTCTCTACAATTAAAAAAAAAATTAGTGGGACATGGTGATGCACACCTGCGGTTCTGGCTACTTAGAAGGCTGAGGCAGAAGGATCACCTGAGCCCAGCAGGTTGAGGCTGCAGTGGCCGTGAGCACTCCAGCCTGGGCAACAGAATGAGACTCCAACACACACACACACACACACACACACACACACACACACACACACACACACACAAAGTCTGTAAATGTATCCCTTTACCCATCAGTGGGCTCTTGAGGGGAAGACAGAACCTCAATACAAAGAAAATGGCCTTTTATCCTTCCATCTAAAATTCCAAAAACGCTTCTGTCAAGTTCTCCACACAGGCCATTGAGGAATAATCACACTTCAGGGGTAAACCTCAGAAACCCTCTGAGAAACAATGAAACCCTGGGATCCTTTCTGCCCTAAAAGAATGTACCAAGATCCAAGAGAGAAACAGTAAGGCAATAAACAAATAATTACCAAAGGATTCCTAGGTACCTGGAATAGAAGAATCCCTGCAGTTTTCAAGTCTACATGGAGAAAAAGGTCAGGGAGAGGTGTGAAAAGTTACCTAATCAGATAGACTCAGAAAATCCTCTGGGGGAAGACAAGATATAAATTCACCAGAAAGAAATCACGTGAATAACAGAGAGAACGTCTAACAATGACATAAGAGACTGTGGAAGGGTGGGAAGATCATTTGGCCTATTCTGATCTCAGAAAACACAATGGAAAAAGGTCATCTTTGGGTCTTAAAGAGAGAATGTTTTTTTTAAAAGTCTGGTTTTTTGGATTATTTCCCTTAGTCCTAAAGTAGTCCCTTATTCTTGTTAAACTTCTGTCAAGAAGCTCCAAACCACTAATTGTGCTTACTGCATTTTAGCTGTATCCCCAAACAAAGTTCCAAATTCCAAGAATTTGTTCTAAAGAAAAAAACCCAAAGGTTTCATCTTATGTCAATTTACACGATAAAGAATGAGTGGAAGGAAGAGAAAAGCTCAAGAATTTCCACTGAAGACACTAACAAATTCTATGTGGAAGAAAGAAAGATACTCCGAATAAGGAAAATAAAAGCTTCTAGATTTTGCACAAGTAAATTATTTTTAAAAGCCCAGTTACTGTCATTGTCAAGATTTTCAGAAACAATGTTTAGCCAAGAGGAAACCAATGCAAAATTGAGTAAATGTAGTACAGACTTGACCAAGAACAGAGGGAAAGAGAGAGACAGACACAGACACTTCAAAACTAGAGAAAGAAGCCACTATGCTGTACACATTAGGCTGCTGAGTTTCCACCTTGAAAGGTACACACGAAAGATCTTCCTGGTGAAAGGGCTGGAGCTACTCTGATGGCAAGCTGGCTCAGAAAGGCAGACACAGTGGGTAGCCGCCCTTCCTGCAGCTGTTACTAAGGAATGTTACAGGGAGCCCATCCAGTTGCTAAGGCGGTCTATCAGCATCGCCTACAACTTCACTCATTCCAACTTTTCACTGAAGGCCTGCTTGGGAGAGATACGCCTGAAGTCTGAAGAAATGACTCTTTGGAAAAATGTGCCTTTAATTTATTTGCCTGTTTTTGTTTTGTTGGGTTTTTTTTTTTTTTTCAGTTTTTACCTAAGTTCTTAAAAAGCCAAATCAGAGATCTAAAGTGGATCTGTACTTGCTTCCATAGTTTTCTTTGGGCCAGAGGGGAAAAGAGGCAATAATCAAAGAAAGTTTTGCTTTTTTCAGGGAGTATTCACTCCCCCTTAATAACACCTAAATACCTAAAGAAGGGTCCCTTGTTGAGACTCCCCCATGCACACATTTTTTTCTCTTTGCTGCTCATGGTATCCATTTTAGGATTTTACTCAGAAGCTCCAAACATGCAAAGAGTACTTTAAGTATCATAGACACAGGTCAATTCATTAATTCTTACCATCCAATGAGCTGTAAGTATATGCGCTCTTTGCTTTCAATTAAGATAGAATCATAAACCTGAAAACAAGAGCTTAGAAGTTATACATCCCTTTACAGACAGGAAATTAAGTGACTAGCCCAAAATCACACTGCCAATAAGTGGCAGAACTGGGACAAAACCCCAAAGTCTCCTAAGGCCCAACATGGGCTAGTTTTCCATTCTACCACATTTCCACCTTTAAAGCTTTAAGAAAATTAATTATTTCCCCTTTAGGCCAATAGTTGTTATTCCTCTTGGGCCAAGAATTCCTTTAAGAAACTTAATGAAAATGTGGGCTCTTTCTAACCAGAAAGATGTGCTAGATACGAAAATTTCACATACAATAGAGCTTCCTAGACCCCCAAGTAAATAATAATAATTGAGGTTAGCCAGTTTTTAATATAGGATGGTATGGAATTTAATGTAATTTAATCATTTCTAAGTACTGTTTCAAACCAATGTGTGAAAGAATCCAAAAATATCCATAGAAGAGTTCCTGATTTTTCTACTGGGTAATGGATAGCCCCAGATAAGGCAAACCACTCTTTGCTAAGAGTCCTACACAGACTCCGAATTTGAGAAAACCGCCAGAGAAATCTGGGATGAGGCAGACCTTAATAACTACAGGACATGTCAGTTTGCTTTCTGAATCTCCTCTCCTTCAAGATGGAAGGCAACCCTGTTCCATTCGAACTGCAGCATTTGCATCCATCACTTCATTGCATCGACAACCCACTTCCTGGAAGCAACAAGCTCTTTTGGCTGTCTATAAGTTTTGCAAGCACCAGGAGCTTGTGCACCAAAAATTCACACCAGCCCAGGTGGAGAAGGAAATCTCAGACACACACAAAAATTCTTTTTAATTAAAAATAAAATGAAAACTAATATGTAGCTATGATGGTGGACCAAGGAACCACACTGCTGAAATCAGATGAAAGATGAAGTTCTCCCCATTTGCAAAATAGAACTTAAATTCATAGTCAGAATCTCTCAATTGTAAGTTTTTTCTCGCCCATACCTTTTTTTCAAACCCTTTGGAGTGTGCTTCTGCTTTTCTAAACAGAGAACTGCTGTAAACGGCATCTAATCAAATATCATATAAATGTAATGAAGCTTCATAGATTCATGTGTTTAACCTGACATGTTGAGCAGTTTTTAAAACCACTGAACACTCCATAATCTGGCTGGAATTAGATTTTCACAGCTGGAATATGAAAATCATTCCATCAACTGTGATAAAGTGAATGGAATTTGGAGGTCTAGTAACTCCCATTCAGATTTCTAATTAAGCTGCAGCCAGCACTAAATCTATACGAATGGAGCCCCCTAACCAACAAAGTAACAGACTGTGGAGAAATTAAACTATGGACTTTTACAAAACAAAACAAACTATTCAGCAGTGACTTGGAGAAAGCATTTTCAACTCTGTGTGAAGTTTAAATCAAGCACAGAGGGTTCCAGGAACCCAGCTCTTTGCTTTTTGAGGATTTTCTTACAGGGTGCCTCTATCGCTATTTAAAGTTGCCTCAAGTAGCCACAGCTGGAGGGTCAGGGCTTGCAACATAAACAATAGTTAATTCAGATTCATTATGACTTAACTATAACAAATGGCTAACTACCCACTATTAAACAACAAAATCTGAATTATTACTTTTTAACTTATCTGTTCCATTTGTAATTATGCTTGTTCACTAATGGGTGCTAATCAACAATTAATAGCTTGGTAGAAATCTCTCAGCTATGTGGAGAGAGAAGATGAATTAATATTGCACATTCTGGCAAAGAACTCTAGGACAAAAGAACTTTCTAAGCATCCCCTACAAAAGAAAAAAAAAAACCCTGTCTTCTGAAAACATCTAAACCAGAGTGCACACAGTATGTGTCCAATAAACATTTTATAAATACATAGCTTACCAAAATTCCCTTTGGGAAAACGCTGTTAAAATAAATGTCCATTTTTTCAGAAGTTGTTCAGATTCACATTTCTTAAAACCATAGTACAGTGAATAGCAAGATATGTGAATTATATCTCAACTAAGCTGCTGATTTTAAAAAAAAACAGACATTTGCAGATGAAATGTATGCCTTGGATTTACTTCCCCCCAAAACATGAAAGGACAGAAGTGTATCGGTGCACAAATCTAACAAGACAGACCATGCGTTAATGACTGCTGAAGGTGGATGTCAGGTATGTAGAGTTTATTATACTATTCTGTCCATTTGTGTAGATATTTGCCTATCTCCATCATAAAAAGGCATTAAAAAGCACCACATACCACAAACCAACAGAAATGAGTTAGTCTATTTAAAGCACCTAGCTACATATCAAACGTTCCTTTAATTCATAATTTTTTTCCTAAAACCCGTATCTTTCTTTTTTTTTTTTTGAGTTGGAGTCTCACCCTATTGCCCAGGCTGGAGTGTAGTGGCCACCGCAGCTCTGACCTGCTGGGCTCAGGTGATCCTTCTACCTCAGCCTTCCAAGTAGCTGGAACTACAGGCATGCACTACCACGCCCGGCTAATTTTTTGATTTATTGTAGAGATGAGGTCTCACCAAGTTGCCCAGGCTGGTCTCGAACCCATAAGCTCCCAAAGTGCTGGGATTACAGGTGTGAGCCACGGCACCTGGCCTAAAAACTGTATCTTTCACAAGAAAAAGCAGCTCTATCTGCAATAGCCTGCTTCCTAATCAGTTGGTAATTTTCACCAAGCAGAGCCCAGCCTATTAATTTCTTGTTATCCAGCCCAAAGTGCTAATGCTTGAGATACAAATGCTTTCACACTGAGAGCACTGGAACTAAAGAAGATTATCTATCCCACAGTTCAGAGTGCTCAATCCTCCTCATTGTGTCTAACAGACTATCATCAAGTAGGTAATCCAGGAGAAAGAATGTATCAGTGCAATGTGCGTTCTGACCAAGATAACCAGTAAAGTGGTAAATTATTTGAACAGCAAATTATAAATTAGTGGAAGGAGCAAAGGACAGTAAGTGTGAGGGCGGGGACAGCTGCTAAATGTTACCAAAAAAAAAAAGGAGTTTTAGAAGATAAAGTTGAGTTGTTCTTTTTTAATAAGCTAAAGAAGAAGAAGAAAACCCTCCATTATCTCTACTTTGTTTCTCAACATTCAGCTAGTTCTGCTTATGGGAGGGACCCTTACTCATTTCATTCATTTTCTTCCTAATAATTTGAGATCTTGAAAAAGGAAAATGTAAATCATAAAAGATTAGCGACATGTGGACCCAAAAGTTTAAAAAATGATTGCTGCAAAGCACTTAAAGAGAGACAGGCCATGCTTTCTTTAAACCCTTTGAATGTTACCTTTTGCCAAAACAAACTGAACAAGTAGTGATTGGAACCCGCATCCTGGTTCATAAGGAAACCAAGATGTCTTAGGACTTGCAGAGATGAACGGATTGGTTGTTCGCACAATAGGCCTTACCGGTTATACTAGAGTAAATAGTAATAAAGACGCAAACAATCATAGCTGTTCGTATGGGCAAAGCTGTGAATCATGGCCATTCACTGGGGAAGAAACTCAGGTCCAGGTGCACAAGGAGCAACAGCAAACAGTAAATGGCTTTTCAGGTGGCATACCTGCCAGATTCCCCAGATGACCCTGTGTTCAACTGCCTGTGTCCCCTACAAGTTACCATACGATTATAAACAGAACAAAAGAAATGAAAAAAGTTCTCTGTATACAACTCAACAATTGTCTCCCCTCCTACCTCCTCCTCTCTCAAGTCTTTCCAAAGAGTAGTGGGCACAGTGAGGATTCAGCCAGCCCTAAAGTCTATAACCCAACCCCGTTTAGAAGAGCACACCTGCATTTTTCCAAGCTATTGACCAAGACGTGCTACTTGCATCTTGGTAGAGCTGTTTCAAGGAGACCTTGGGAAATTATAGGATAAAATTATTAGTTTAAGGGCCTCTCACCTCCCTGCCTCCTTCCCATACCCCACCTCCCAAGAGGATAATGCTAAATAAACAGAAGTATTTGCACAACTGGAATAAATTTATAAATGCCTCAATAATTTTTTGCTAATTATATAATTTGCTGCAATTGTTCATAACTTCCTGCCTATTTAGCTAAGATTTCCAAGGGCACATGAAGTTTCACTTCTTGTACTTTATACCTATCACCAAACTCTTATGGCTGCTTGGGTTGTGAGCCCTGCCATCCTCTCGCCCCAAAAGAGTTCATATCAGAAAGGCAAACTCCTCCCAGGAAAGCCTTTGCCACCAGAAAATCTGACTTGGAGAAGCTGCCCATGAGAGAGGATGCAAAATTTGAGCTACTGAGGCTTTAAACTTCAAACTGTGCTCTGGAATCATCAAATTGATTGACCTACATTGAGGAACTTGGCTAAACATGCATCATCTAACCTTGTCCTCACTGCAGCTATAAGACAGAATACTATGATCACCCTTTTGGAAATAAAGGAAAAAGGTTTGCTCAAAACCACACATGCAGCAATAGAATGGAGGTACCAGGAATGGACCACGTAAGTAATTTTCAACCCCTTCACCCAGTGAAGGGTGTAGGCCGGCTGTGACCAGCAGAGATGAGGGTTCCTACATATTTAACAGAGTAAAAGCAAAGAAAGCTATGTCTTCATTCCTCCTTACCCCCAGTCAATAACTCAAATGGAGACCAGGGTAGCAAATGTCCATTTAGAAGACATAAATAACTCAAGGGAGGAATTTAAGAATATAAAACCCATGGAAATAGAGAAACACCTTTAAAAAAAAAATTGAATGACTTTTTTTTTTGATACGGGGCCACTACGTTGCCCAGGCTGGAGTGAGTGCAGTGAGTATTCACAGACAAGATTACAGCTTGAACTCCTGTCCTCAAGCAATCCTCCCACCTCAGCCTCCTAAGTAGCTGAGACTACAAGTATATGCCATCTTGCTTGGCTCTAGAATTATTTTTATAAGCAGTCTGAGTTTTTAACTTGTGTTAAGAATATTATGCATACAGTGCTTGGATAAAAACCACAGACATAGCATTAAATTATACAAAATACTATAGTATAGAAAGATATAAAATATAAAGCCTTTGTTTAGAAAAGTTAACAAGCATACCTACCCCCGCCAAAGGGCTACAAAATAGCAACTTCCAATCAGACCATGGACAAACTGCAATCCTCTCCCAATCTTCATTAATCTATCCATTCATTTACATTTTGCTTAATGACAACAATGGCCATGTATCATGTTCTTCAGTGGAAAATTTCTCAGCTCCAGTCAAAATCTGCCAGTTAATTGATCAGTCTGGTTTGCTATTTTTAATTCTGCAACTATATAAAATTATTTGAAACCAGCATAAGCAACAGAGCAAGACCTGTCTCTACAAAAAATTTTTAAAATGAGCCAGAGGAAGGGATGGGGTGGGGGGGACAACACAAAGGGTACTTGGGTCATTACTAGGGGGAGTGAGGGCTAGTCAGAAGCCCAAACTTCACCGCTGTGCAGCGTACTTATATAATTAATCCTCACCTGTACCCCACATTCTTACTATAAAATAAAATTTTAAATAAATAATGAGCCAGCTGGGCTCGGTGGCTCAGCCTACAGTCCCAGCACTTTGGAAGACTGAAGCAAGTGGACTGTCTGAGCCTGCGGGTTCAAGACCAGCCCCAGCAACTTGGTGAGACCTCGTCTCTATAATAAATCAAAAAATAGCTGGGGACAGTAGCACATGCCTATAGTTCTGGCTACTTGGAAGGCTGAAGTGGAAGGATCGCCTGGAGCCCTGCAGGTCAATGCTGGGGTGGCCATGAGTATGCCACTGCACTTCAGCCTGGGCGATGGAGTGAGACTCCAACTCAAAAAAAAAAAATGAGCCGAGAGTGGTGGTATGCACCTGCAGTTCCAGCTACTCAGAAGTTTGAGGCAAAAGATCGCCTGAGCCTAGGAGGTTGAAGCTTCCGTGAGCCGTGATCATGTGCACTGTACTTTGAGTCTGGGGATCAGAGTAAAACCCAGATTCAAAAAATTAGTTAACTAGTTAATTAAATTATTTGAGCAAAAAATAAATACAGGTTCCAGAGGGTAAACTGTTATGAAAATTTTAACCTCTGGTGTTCAAAGTCCTCTATTTCTTTACAGAGGAGGTAAGAACAGACCTGAGCTTCTTACTGATCCCCACACTTCAACCTGAAACAAACGCAGAAAATAACCACATTACTGACACACAACAAGAACTGACGCCATGAGGTAGATGGAATGAACTCATTGGCTCAATGTCATGCTTAAGTCATGAAAAATAACACTAACGGCCTCTAAATTTCCCAGAGACTAGATAAGAGTCGAGATTTTTAGATATTTCCCCTCCTCTGCCTGAGAATTTTTCCTCTCTCCTGCCGCAAGACAATGCCTTGAGCCTTTGAAACTGCATCCATTGTAAACAGCTCTGAATATTAACATAGCCCAGAGTCCTATTCACTTTTAAAAGACCCCCAGGGTTTCAAATTACAGTCACCGAGGAGGGGGAAGGTCCCCAGTGAGTAAATGTCAGCAAGCTTATTCAAAAGGAGTTGAAAGTTAGGCTTGCTTGTGAAACTCCTTCTACCTATGTGGTAAGTCAGAAGAATCCCTTTCATGTTTTAAACAAATGAGGAAAAGAAGAAAAGACCCCAGTACAACGAACATCCTTTTCTACTTATAGCAACTTTCAATTCAATGACTCCCTTTTCTAAATTTCTCTCTTCTGTGGATGTCACTTTTTAAATAACCTCCAACCAGCCTTACTATTCAACAAACCTTGGGGACTTTAGCAGGTGCACAGCACTGGGCCAGGTGCACTGTGAAGGCACACAAATCCGTAGTGCTCTCTCCCACAATCCTGTCCACCCTGAAGGAGAGGATGCAGAAAAGACTCTGCACCAAGGAGACACCTCTGCAGAAGGGGGAAAGGCCCCTTCATTGTGAGGCTGGTATCTGAGGGAGAGAAAGGTCAGCCAGAGGCCATCCCAACATGCTCAGGGAAGCGACATGGGGAACCCAGGCAAAGCAATTAATACTGAAGGAAGGGAAACCCAGTTCACAGCACAGAGCTAGGGAGCCGGGACATGGAGACATCCACCAGGAAACAGCCCTCATTACGCCACAATTAAGTTCCTCCATCTTTTTGAAGATGTTCTCAAGATTTAATGCTGATAATACATTCAAAAGTTCAAAGTTTATTGAATCTACTAACTAAATGTAATTATAGAAAGAGATGAACACACACCACTTTTTAAAACAGTCTCTTGAAATGGGGGGCAGAAGGTCAGGCACGGTGACCCAAGCCTATAATCTCAGCACTTTGGGAGGCCAAGGCAAGAGGAATGCCTGAGCCCGAGGGTTCAAGACCAGCCTGGGCAACATAGTGAGACCTCATCTCTACAATAAATCAAAAAATTAGGCCGGGCTCGGTGACTCAGCCTGTAATCCCAGCACTTTGGGAGGCCGAGGTGAGTGGATTGCCTGAGCCCATGGGTTCAAGACCTGCCTGGCCAACTTGGCAAGACCTCATCTCTACAATAAATCAAAAATTAGCCGGGCGTGGTAACGCGCGCCTGTAGTTCCAGCTACTTGGAAGGCTGAGGCGGAAGGATCGCCAGAGCCCAGGAGGTTGAGGCAGTAGTGGCCAGAAGCGTGCCACTGCACTCCAGCCTGGGCAACAGAGTGAGACTTCAACTCAAAAAAAAAACAGAAAAGGAAAAGAAAGGGGGGCAGGAATAGCTCCCTAAAGTCAAGAGAGACACTATGAGCCAATATAGAATCACTTACATTGGGCCCTTGGGGTCTCTGGACACTTCCTAATTGCATCATACTCAAAAATTAAGATTGTATGGCCTATCTCATGTCAGCAAGACATAAACAGCGTGTCTTTCTCTTAAGGCAAGTAACATTATTTGCCAAAGCAACCAATATTATTTTCCAGAAACTTCCATTTACTCAAAAAATGTGTCAGAGAACTAGCAACAGACAAGTTCTCCACCAAGAGGGAAGCAAGACCAGTCTTCCAACACTTGTTGCATAGAAAAGGACTCTGAGCTCAAGTTAAAGCTCCCTAAACTCCAAGAGCACTTGCATCTTTGAGATTTTTTCCTTGGTCATTATTCTGTGTTTATTGGTTTTTGTTTTTTTCAGTTAAGAGTCTCACTGTCACCCAGGCTGGAGTGCAGTGGCATGCTCACGGCTACCACAGCCTCAACCTGCTGGGCTCAGGTGATCCTTCTGCCTCAGCCTTCCGAGTAGCAGGAACCATGGACATGTGCTACCACACCAGGCTAAGTTTTTAAAATCTATTGTAAAGACTAGGTCTTGCCAAGTTCCCCAGGCTGGTCTCAAACCCCTGGGCTCAGGCAATTCTCTTGCCTCTGCCTCCCAAAGTGCTGGGATTACAGGCATGAGCCACCCCACCCAGTATTAACCTGCGTTTAAAACACTCCCTCTTTCAAAAAACCACAAATTAGGAAACATTCAAGGTCTGTTGAATTCTCAAGTGACAAGAAGACAAAGAGGGAAATGGGCAGAAGGGAATATTTCAGGACCATCCAACAATCCACTTCTTTAAAAAACATCAATCTCAGTTTAGGTTCTGGAACAATTTGGTCTTCTGCACTTGAAATCTAATTTGCATAAACAGGATGGGACGTGTTTTCCAATTCCTTAATTCACAACACCCTGCACACCTGGGCCTTCAAGCACAGCTGTAAAATCTGAACGACAAGGCCCACTTTGCTTCATAACCATAATGGCAACCATAGTCTGTGTTTATTCTCTAATGTAACCATAAGCACTACTGTGTCAAAACCGGCAAGGTTAGATTTCAGTTACCTGATTTGGTATTACAAACGCTTACTATAAAAGACACTCAAATCATAAACTCATCTTAATGTGGCTTGGGAACACCACATTTGGTGTCCTTTTGTAAGTGTCCTTGCTTTTGAATGCCCTGTCACCTTTCTTTCACACCGAGATAAAAAATCTGGGTTCATCTTTCCTTTGGGTGCTGCCTGCCTTTTCAGTCCCAAATGGCCATCATTCAGCACCCAGAACATTTAAGCTAGCAACATTTTGTGACTAAACGGTGCTCAAATTTACCCCACAGGTTAGAGTCTAAGGTAAATTGTATTGAATACTTCTTAAACAGCTTCTGAAGCCTTACTCTCAAAAATAATTTCAAAGAAAGCAAACATCAAAATCTAATAAGTTCAACTTCTTCTAAGGTTCTGGGAAGCTGGAATAAGGCTTGGCAGTGGCTTGGTGCTATTTATGAATGTACTGGATTGGACCATGCCAATCACACCTACGTAATGGGATGGGAAATTCAGTTATGGCTTGACTACTACAACTATAAGTTATTGTGCTAAATAAGTTATACTCAGGTCCCAGGAATGAACCTAGTTCCGCCTCTATCAGCTCTATTCCATTTCTTCTGTTCACACAATTTACATTCACTGTTTAGAAGTTTTGCTTTCCTTAAACTAGGCCTAGGAGCAACGTCCTAAACTAGATACACTGTTTACAAAAGCAAAAAAAAAAAAAAAAAAAAAAAAAATCCCATAAAGTCACAGATCCCCTACTATCTCAAACCCACAGCCTGAAATTGTTTGAACTAGCTGTAGTAAATCTAGCTCATGGGATTATAAACTGGCTCAAAGCATTTTCTAAACACAATGGGCTTAGAGAGGGTAAACTTGTAGAAACTAAAAGATATTTTATTATATTATACAGATATTTTCTCCCTGAAAATGCTGCTGAATCTCAGGCAGAAATATAAGGCGTATAAATATCCTTAAGAAATTTTTAGAATAAGACTAATGGTTTAAATAGAGGAAGTCTGAAATTTAAAAACAGAAAGTTCCACATTTGCTTGGTGTTTGTTTAATTAGAAATAAGATAACTGCACAAATATCAAAGGATAGTGATTTGGTACTGTACTGCCACATACCAACCAGAAATCACACTGCTCACATCTTAGAATCTAATCAGTTGTCACTAAAATCAGAATAATCAAGTCTACTGAAGCTCAAAATACCTGGTCTAGTATTTACTGATCATCAAATGTGTGAGTAAAAGAAAACGACTGCAATTTTAAAGGTATTTAAGCCATGTAAAATGTTACTCCTAGGCAACTGAAAGCATTAAAAAATTTTTTTTAATTAAAAATTTTTAAAAAACAGTATGTTTTGCTCCAAAAATTAAAAGGCAAGGTAAAGTGAAACTTGTGACCACAATGCAAATAAGAGGTCACTGTTTCCTCTCCTGGAGGTAGCCGCTTCAGAACTGTGTTCCCTACAATGCTCCTGACACATGGCACTGGGAGTCAGTCTTCCAACAGGTGAACGCTTAAGAAGTTAATCTGATTCTGCCCACATGATTCTATTTTAAAATATTACCTTATGTAAAGGAAAAAAAATCACAATACCTAGACTACCTCAACTAAATAAAACACTACCTGAGAATAATACTGGGCTCTCTCTCCCAGTACTTAACATGGTTACCGCCTATGTTAAAACCTGGCCTAAGACCACTGACTTTCACTAAGTCAGTAAATTCCACAGAAGAAGCAGGTATTGAAGAAAAAAACCTAACGGTAGCTAGAGTACTGGCCAGCTTCAGACGCTGTAGTACTTGTGTCTCTTGGGCCAAGTTAAAGATCCGTGCCCTATTTTGAGAGAGAGGTGCAGGACCTTCACATTAGAAGGGAATTAACTTCTTTCCCTTCCTGGCAGCCACATACCCAGACCACATTTGCTTCAATCAAGCCACAGGTGTTGGTTAAAACTTGTGTCACCAGTTTCGTTTCTCTTTTTTAAACAGCGAATGTCATGCCTGAGGTTACTACTGTGCCTCTTCTATGTTCTAGGAAAAATGTCCAATTATTCAACTGAAAAGTCGAGTATTTGAGCTAGGCCTTTTCTAGAAGGTACTGCTAGTTCTACAGAGATGCTAATTGCTGATAACTGGACAGGATTTAACTCATGGACCAGATTTTTAGTGTTCTATTCTACCATGTTTACAGAAATCTAATGTCTTTTTTTTCCTGCCAAATCCCCTGTAAGAAGTGTCCCACTAAGTCCTAATAGGTCCAAATCCTGATAGCAAAGAAAAGAGCTTCTTTCAAGTGAAACAAACAGCTTAAATCAGCCAAGCCCTGGCACCCTCCCTCGAAGGAGCACTACTCCAAAACTAATTTGCACCATTTATGGAGGAGAAACTCTTCAGGGTGGGTCTCACCCCATTGGATCATCAAGCTCAATGGGGCCCTAGGGAACATACAGGAAGGGTCTGGAACACAGTTCCCTAGAGTGTCAATCAGGCGGAAAGAACAAACTCCCGGCACTCACAGATCTCCCCAAACTGTCAAAGTCCTCTAACTCGGGAGTCCTCCGGGGAAAGCTGCCTTCTGCCCCGGGCCAGAGCCAAGTCAGTCCACCGTGGTCCTCGGGGACCAGGAGGCGGCTACACACACACTCTCACTGATAAATAATGTAAGTGAAAGACTGGTGCCAAGAGTCACCTTCATTCATTACCCACTGGAAAACCAAGGAGTTCAGTCACCAATTGCAGGGGAGAAGAACCAGAACACATACCCACAGACCCCCACACAGACATCCTCACACCCTATTTCAGAAGATTCCCACCCACCCACAAACACACTCGCCTCACTCCTCACTCACATCTCTCACCTCCAGACTCCCACTCACTAACCCCAAGATCGCCTTCACGACCCCCGCTCGCTCACCTCCGGGCCCCACGAGGCACACTTCTCCGGACTGGGGCCCGCTCTCTCCCCCCCGGACTCCTACGCACCATCTCACCTCCGCCACCCCACGCCAACAGTCTTCCAGCCCACACACCCCAACCCACACCCCCGGCCCCAAGTGACTGCGCCCCGGGGTGCACGGAAAGGGCGGTACTCACAGGCTCCGCGTCCAGGAGGGCAGGTCCCGGGGCAGCGCCGCCAGCCCGCGCCCGCCGCAGTCCAGCGAGTCCCCAGCGCAAGTGCAGGCGGGCGCGCAGGGCGCCCGCGGGTCAGCCACAGCCGTCGCCGGCTCCAACCGAAGCAGCAGCAGCAGCCACAGAAGGAGAAGGCAAGGCGAGCAGCGCGGGACCCCGAGCGCTCCCCGGACCCGCCGCGCCATCTTGTCTGGAGCGCGCCGCGAACTCCAGGAGCGGGGACTGTGGGGCCCGGGCGTCCGCAGGCGCAGGGGGACCCGCGGGGACTCCGCAGGGCACTAGGCTCCGCGCCGGGGCATGGCCGCCGGCGCAAGTTCTCTCCGCTGCCGCGGCACTCAGCGGGCCCCGGGTGCCCGGGCCGTTCCGCAGCGCCCGGCGGGGGCCGCGAACCCCGCGCCCATCCGGGCCGGCCCTTCCGCGCTCGCCGCGAATCCCGCGGATCCCGGCGAGGGGTGGTCAGCTGGCACTCCTCGTCCTCCCGCCGCGCTCCGGGCTGCCTCCCGAGCCTCCGCGCCCGACGAATGGCGCTGCCGACGCCGGCCGAGGGCAGTCCTGCCGCCGCTGCTGAAAGGAGGGCGCTCAGCCGCGCAGCCCGAGCTCGGCGCAGGCGGGCATCTTCCTCTCGGCTCGGAGCTCAAAGCTGGAGACCGCGGGTTGGACGGCGCCGCCGGCCTGGCGCTCGGAGGGCCCCGCGCGCCCCGCTGTCCCAGCGCCGCGGACCGAGCGCGCGCACAGACTCGGGTTCCACACGGCTCCTCCGCGCAGCGAGAGCGCCGCCGACCTCGCGACCGAGCAGCCAGCCACTCGCCGCGATCCTCCCCGCGGCCCAGCCCCGGCCGGTCCCCTAGGCCCCGCCCCCGGCCGACCGTCCCCACACACCCCCTCGGCTCCGCGCCCCGCGGCCGCCCGCCGGCCCACGTTGGACGCTTTGCAACAGAGCCTCGCCACGCCCCCCCGCCTGCCGCTCATTGGCTGCCGGGGTCCACGGTGGCCAGCCTCGGAGGCCATTGGAGCGCTCGCCATGATCCCGCCCCTACCGCTCGCCAACCACCCCGCCCCCACTCTCTTTTCCCACCCAAGGTGTGAAGGGCGGGGGACTGGGAGGAGAAAGGGAGGGACGGCCCCTGCCTCTTAAAGGAGACGCGCAGGTTGCTGGCGGAGCATGGGGACGCGGGTGGGGGAAAGGAGGTGTGGATCGGCCCTCTGCGTTGAGAAGAGGAGAGAAAGTTGGTTAAGAGGATAACGCCTCCGGTTTGGAGCTGTATGACCCCAGGGTTTCTTCCCTTCTCTCCAGGCTGCAAACATAACTGCGAATTTAGAGCAAACCCGCACCCATTTTCAAGGTGGCTTCCAGGAGCAAAGACATAGGTTTAAAACTTAACACATTACCTCCTGATTAGGGCATCCTTAGTTATTTCATTAGGGGTGGCCCCCTTCCTCCTCGAACAGCCTGGAGCTCATTTCTTCTGGCTTGTTTTTGGATGTCTTCAATTCAGCATTATGTCCTTGATTACCAAGGTGAATTTGTGTACTGCAGAAACCAAATCTCAAAGGGGCACCCCCACCCCCGTCCCAAGTTAGTTGAAGGGTACTTTTGGAAATGCTCCAGCCTTCCATAAAGGAGTTGCTTTGCTGCTGTTGTTCGTGTTTGGGTTTTTGTTTGTTTGTTTGTTTGTTTTGAGTCGGAGTCTTATGGTCGCCCAGGCTGGAGTGCAGTGGCATGCTCACAGCCACCGCAGCCTCGACCTGCAGGGTTCAGGTGATCCTTCCACCTCAGCCTTCCAAGTAGCAGGAACCACAGATGTGCACCACCACAGCCAGCTAATTTTTGATTTATTGTAGAGACTAGGTCTCCCCAAGTTGCCATAGGCTCAGGCGATCCTCTTGCCTCAGCCTCCCAAAGTGCTGGGATTACAGGAGTGAGCCACCGCACCTGACCAAGGTGTTTTCAAAAAGTTATAGATAGAATACTCCTAAAAGAGTAAAAGGAGGAATAATAGTTAAAAGCTAACATTGGCTTTTACAGATCAGAACACAGTAGCCACATGTTATGACAGTGCACACACACACACACACACACACACACACACACACACACATCATGAAAAAAGAAAAAGATTAGCATTGTAATATATACCTGCCCCTCTGGACGTTTTGGTTTGCTGGTGTCTCATATCCCTTCCCAGGAGTATGTAAGTTTCTAACATAACTGCACACATTGTCAGAAAAATTAAGCAGGTCAAGCCTGTTAAAAAAACATTTGCTCCAGCACATTAAATCTGAGTTGTGTTTTATGGAAATGGGGAGGAGATATTCCACAAGAAGGAAAAGCAAAAAAAATTATAAAGAGTTTTATTCCATTTTTTGACATATTCTAAGGGTTTTGCTTTCATTGAGATGCATTAAATGGGGGCAAACTTTTCTTCAGCTATAAGATCACCTCTTTAACCAAAATTGGGTCTGGGTTGGGTAGTCAAGTAATTACTGGTTGCCATTTTTATTCCTTCCTCCCATCTTTTTCTCCTTTCCCTTCTGATTCATTGTGCTCTCAGATAATGGTGCCCCTTTCTCTTTCTCTCTCTCTCTCTCTCTTTCTCTCTCTCTGTCTCTCTGTCTGTCTCTCTCTCTCTCTTTCTTCCCCCACTTCTCTCACCCCCTTGATCACAGCAGCAATGCCCAAAGCAGTTCTCAAATATGTGTGTAAATCAATTCAAATCTGATTCCCAAGAAATATTAACAAGAATGCTGCACTTGACCCATTCTACCCAGGGTTTTGACCAGCTTTTATGTTTCATTTGTAATCCATATTAACATATACCTTCCATCTGGACAAAAAGAAATATGCCTTTTTGTTTTGTTTTGTTTTTTGAGTTGGAGTCTCACTCTGTCGCCCAGACTGGAGTGCAGTGGCCGCTCCCGGCCACCGCAGCCTCGACCTGCTGGGCTCCGGCGATCCTTCCGCCTCAGCCTTCCGAGTAGCCGGAATTACAGGCGTGCGCTACCACGCCCAGCTGATTTTTTGATTTATTGTAGAGATGAGGTCTCGCTGCCCAGGCGGGTCTCAAACCCACGGGCTCAGGCAATCCACTCACCTCAGCCTCCCAAAGGCTCAGGATTACAGGCTGAGCCACCGAGCCCAGCTGCCTTTTTGTTTTTTGATAAAAATAATAATGATAAGCAGAGAGAATGGAATTTAAAGGGCCCCAAATTTATGCAGTCCTCTATGTCAGTGGTGAAGCTTTTCAAGACCAAAGAACACAAAACAATAACATAATTTAGTTCAGGATACCCACGACCATTGCCTGAAATGAAACTGTCAGGTCCTCCCTACCTCATGGCACACCCCCAATAAAATAGCACATGCAGCAAAAATAAAAATAAATTGAACTAATTGAACTTCTTGAGATGCTGGCCTAAAATTATCTTTTAGATTTGTCCCATTATTAGTACTGTAAAGTGGATATGTATGCAAGATAATTTTCACATGCTTATAGGTGTACATATGAGATACTCCTAGAATCCCAGAGTTCTGGAAGGTAGGATTTGAGAATCTGCAAGGTAACTGTGTACTCACAAATCTAAGGCATCCCCTGTGGTCTGGCTACCACGCAGCTGGAGAAAAGGATTCTGAAGCCGAGGAACATTTAGGGGGACAGGGCGCCTGAGCCTTGGCAGTTCCTCTGTCTACAGCAAAGTATGAAGTCATGTCTGCTCCCTGTACCATGTATGGAAGTTTGCCCACATACAAGCAACCTGCTTGTGATTGCAATGAGAGTGTGGGCTTGGAGAGCTGTGATCTCCCGCTCACAAAATAATTCATCTGCAGCCACAACCTGAAATCAGAGAGACTTCAACAGCAATGGCAAGTTTCTAGGGGGAATCTGTGTCCCTGCTTATACAAGAGCTCTGTGCTGGTCCATTCAGCACAGAGCAACAGTTGTTTTGGGTACTCTGGGTCCTTATTTTCCTCACACTAACTTTTTTTTTTGAGTCGGAGTCTCACTCTGTTGCCCAGGCTGGAGTTCAGTGGCATGCTCACGGTCACCGCAGCCTCGACCTGCTGGGCTCAGATGATCCTTCTGCCTCAGCCTTCCAAGTAGCTGGAACTATAGGCGGGTGCCACCATACCTGGATAATTTTTTTGATTTATTGTAGAGATGAGGTCTCACCAAGTTGACTGGGCTGGTCTTGAACCATGGGCTCAGGCAGTCCTCTCACTTCAGCCTCCCAAAGTGCTGGAATTATAGGCATGAGCCACCATGCCCAGCCCCCACACTGCCATTTTCAGAATTTTATTTTATTTTAAACATATTTTTATTATAAAATTGTAAGATACAGTTAAGGGTTAGGTATACAAATGTGCATCATTCAGGCACCCTTGTTAATAAGGGGTGTCTCCCCGTCCCCAGACAGATATTGACTACCATTAGTCCCACCTCCCTTCCCCTCCCTGCCCCCCATAGTTCCCCACCACTGTCAGTCCTTTTCTTATAGTATTACAATAGATGTTCAAGGTCCACTTATGAGTGAGAACATGTGATACTCAGATCCTTGTTTCTGTGAGAGATCACTCAGTATTATCGACTCTAGTTCCATCCAGGTTGCTGCGACATTTTCATAATTTTAAATAGTTACTTTTAAATAGATAATTTTAAATAGATCCTTGAGTGGGTCATCCAGGAATTTCAGATTTTCCAGTTCATTTGAATTTATCAGATACCAAACACTAGAGCCTGCAAGGAATCAAATCCCCAGTGAGAATCACTGCAAGTCTCTCGACTACAGAAGCCCTCCAGTTAATCATCCTAAATCCACTGCTGGAGAGAGGAACCCCAAATCTAAATAGCCTGAAGGCATCAAGAACTGGGGAGAGAAGCAAACGACAAAATAACAAGAAAGCAGGTTAACCACGGGGATTTTCTTTTTTTTACACAACTTCCTGGGGACTGAATTATGGCAGTTTTGTTACAGTTCTAGGCAGTTTTAAAGAATACTGATGGCGGGCATGGTGGCTCAAGCCTGTAACTTGGCTAGTCTTTTTATAGATAGAGAGAGAGAGACAAGGTCTCACCAAGTTACCCAGGCTGGTCCTGGACTCCTGGCCTCAGGCAACCCTCTCACCTTGGCCTCCCAAAGTGCTGGGATTACAGGCTTGAGCCACCATGCCTGGCATTAGGTGAGATTTTACACTTTTTTTTTTTGGTGTTGTTTTTTGTTTTGGGGGGGGGTTTGAGTCGGAGTCTCATTCTATCACCCAGGTTGGAGTGCAGTGGCATGCTCACAACCCCCGCAGCCTCAACCTGCTGGGCTTAGGCGATCCTTCGGCCTCAGCCTTCCAAGTAGCTGGAACTATAGGCGTGCACCACCATGCCCAGCTAATTTTTTGACTTATTGTAGAGATGAGGTCTCACCAAGTTGCCCACGCTTGTCTCGAAGCCCTGGGTTCAGGCAATCCTCTCATGTCGGCCTTCCAAAGTGCTGGGATCACAGGTGTGAGCCACCATGGCCGGCAAGATTTTACACTATGTTTAATGTACACCATGCACCAAGGCAGCATTCAAAAGACCTGGGTTCCAACCAGGAGTTGTTGTCCATGAAACCTTGGGGCAGTCATTTCCTTTTTTTAAGCCTTCCTTTTTCCAAATGGAAAACAAAGATAATAGTACCTTTCAACCTGGGTGCTAAGAGAGTTAAGGAAAGATCCTTTTTCATGAAGGACAAAAGGAACATCATAAATGATTGTATAATATAGATGGTAAACCTTAGTAGGTTCTAGCAGGAAAGTTTATTTTCCAGGAATGTGTCAAAGGGTTAATAATTACCTATAAAATCCCTGAAGACTTGCAGAGTGATGACAGCCCTGCTTTGAGCCTGTTTTGTGTCTCTCTTCCAAGGAAAATAAAACTGTGTACTCATTAACTCCTTTCTCGCAATAATCTTGTTAAGGAGATGGATTGATAGGGAAGGTAAGAGAGGAGGCTGATGAGTCTGGGGATAGAATAGAAGAGAACATTCTGAGATCTCATGGGCTTCCATGCCAACATTTTCCTTTGGTGGAGGTGGGGAGAGGTGTGTTTTATTGTGCAATCTCTGGCTATCAGAGTACTGGTTAATGCCCAAACAGTGCCAACCTGCAGCTACTGCATCTTTGCCGTAAGAATGACCGATCCCTGCAACTCAGCTGTGACCCTTCAAAGGTTCCTGCCCTCCTCTACAGGAGCAGCATTGACCCAGAGCCAAAAACCTTTAGTCTACTTTCTAACCCAAACTAGAACCCAGACATTTGTCCTTGCCTTGTGAATTTGCGATTTTAACTGGTTAATTGAAATGATTAAAAAAATTGGGCAACCCCTTGGGTTCCCTCCCACATGGGAGCTTTTCTGTCCTCTCAAATCCTGCTTTCAAAAAAAAAAGTTATGAAAGTTCTGAGCATTTCAAAATTCTGAGATTCTGGAGTGATGACCAGTGTGAGAAGGCACTTCCCCTTACTTCTGATGATAGTGATGAAGGGATGGGCTAATTACAGCATCACTGGAGACTGTGCCTCTACACCCCAATCTGCTGCCTTTCCACATGTCACTTGGAAAAGGACATGGGAGGGTGGTGTGGAGGAAATTTAAGTTTATGCCTACTGTCAGCTACTCAGAAGTAGCACTTTGATGTATATAAAGAACAGCACATTTATCAGAACTTGTAATAATAATCTTCATGAAGTCATATACCTTATATTTTTCAAAGCAATGTCACATTATAACAACAGCTGTCATTTACTGAGCACTTATGTAACTGTCACTTTGCTGAGTGCTTCATATACTTTTGTCATTGAGATAGGAGCTAAGAATAATGTTCAAGGCCACACAAGCTAATAAATGACAGGGCCAAGATTCCAAGCCAGCTCTGAGGACATCAAAGATCCATTATGACAGTTGAGTCTCATGTACTTTGAATATGACTGTTGTTATTGTTTCCAATTTATAGATCAGAAAGCTGAGCTTCAGTGATTGTCACAAGGTCACACAGAGTCAGTAATAAATAGAATCTTAAATCAAAGTTCCAAGTAAATAAAAATAAATAAGTAAAATAAAATAAAAATTAGTAGGGCTGCCTGAGCCCGTGGGTCTGAGACGCGCCTGGGCAACTTGGCGAGACCTCATCTCTACAATAAATCAAAAAAATCAGCCGGGTGTGGTAGTGCACGCCTATAGTTCCAGTTATTTGGAAGGCAGAGGCGGAAGAATTGCCAGAGCCCAGCAGGTTGAGGCTGCGGTGGCTGGGAGCGTGCCACTGCACTCCAGTCTGGGTGACAGAGTAAGACTCCAACTCAAAAAAAAAAAAAATTAGTAGGGCTGTGGTGACGTGCACCCATAGTCCCAGCTACTTAGGAAGCTGAGGTGGAAAGATCCCTTGAACCCAGGAGTTTGAGGCTGCAGTGAGTGAGCCATGATCACTGCACTCCAACCTGGGTGACAGTGTAAGACCCTGTCTCAAAGGGGAAAAAATGCATAGTTCCATCACTATGTTCCAACCACCACTGATACACACATTTTATATTCAGTATATGTCTTATGAGATGTATCATGATATCTCTTTCTCAGGAATATAGTGAGAATGGACATAATTTCTTTTCCATATTTGCCAATAGCTTTTCAGAATTTTTTTATGATTAATAAGCTCAGATTTTTAAAGATAAATATATTGACCTTCCCCCCATACACAGCAGCACTTACATAATAATGATTAATAATGACTGAGCACTTATTTTGCAGTAGACATTATTTCACATTATGCCTTTTTTTTAAAAATCAGAGTCTCACTCTGTCACCCAGGCTGAAGTGCAGTGGCACGCTCACAGCCACCGCAGCCTCGACTTGCTGAGCAGGTGATCCTTCCACCTCATCATTCCAAGTAGCTGGAACCACAGGTGCACACAACCACGCTCAGCTAATTTTTTGATTTATTGTAGAGACAAGGTGTGGCCATGTTGCTCAGGCTGGTCTCGAACCCCCAAGTTCAGGCAATCCTCCCATCTCTGCCTCCCAAAGTGCTGGGATTACAGGCGTGAGTCACCACACGCAGTCTATGCCTTAATTTCGTTGATGCCACATAGGAATTCTATGAGGTAGTTACCATAGCATTCACCATTTTATGGATAAAGTTACTGATATAGGCAGAGCACGGTGGCTCAGCCTGTAATCAGCACTTTGGGAGGCCAGCACTTTGCCTGACCTGTGGGTTTGAGACCCGCCTGGGCAACTTGGGGAGACCTCTCCTCTACAATAAATAAAAAATTAGCTGGTGTGGTAGCATGCACCCATAGTTCTGGCTACTTGGAAGGCTGAGGTGGAAGGATCGCCTGAGCCCAGCAGGTCAACGCTGGGATGGCCGTGAGCATGCCACTGCACTCCAGCCTGGGTGATGGAGTGAGACTTCAACTCAAAAAAAAGTTACTGATATGATCAACCAGCTTTCCCATATTACATCCCAGATAGGTGTTGAGCAGGAATCCAAAGGTTGTGCTCATAGCTAACCCACCACTATCATACACTCTCTAGTATAAGTCTTTTTTGGGGGGTGGGGTCAGGGTCTCACTCTGTTACCCAGGATAAAATGCAGTGCTGCCATGGCCAGCTAATTTTTAATTTTTTTTGTAGAGATGAGGGCTTGCTAAGTTTCCTAGGCAGGTATTGAACTCCTGCACTCAAGCAATCCTCCTGCCTTGACCTCCGAAAATGCTGGGATTACAGACATAAGGGATATTTTCATGTTTATCTCTCCTTCCATACTGAAGCTCATTAAGTTCAGAGATGAGTCTTCATCCTATCTTGGTATTTCCATTGTCTAGCACAGTTTTAGGTAGACACAGAGGCGATATTTGCCAAGTGCACCCTGCCCGTTCTCCAAGGAGGGAGATTTGTCAAGCCAGTTCCTTTCTCCGTTTCATTTTATTCAACTTGCTATTCAAATCTGGGTACCAATAGTAGCAACATCACCTGGAGCTTTTCAGGAATGGGAATTTCAGACCCCCCTCCAGACCCACTGGATCAGGATCTGTCTTTCAACAAGTCCCTAGGTGATTCGTTTGTACATTTGAAGATTAAGAAGTACCCAGTCACCATATGTTCACCACCTACACACCTCATGAAATCAACCCCGCATCACAACCATGTGATAGGTATGATAGAAATGCATAAATACACTTTATATATTTTTATGTACGTGTATTTTCACAAGACCTTAATAATTTCAAAAATAACAGCAAGCATGTGGTTGGCATTATTGCCCCTAAACTGAAGAGCTTTCAAAACATCTGCTGCCCATGAGATTTTGGTAAAAATCCTCCCGTGCTATTCAACTCTCTTTTTCTTTGCAATGCATTCAGACTAATAAAAAGCATTTGTGAATTTTATGGCCTATTATATTTGTTTCTAAGAGGACAGTTGGGTTTATGACACGTTTCAAATTTATTACAAACATACAGACAGATACATATTATATGCTTTTCGTTGTCATTCTTATCCATGAGCTACATTCTTTAGATAATCATTTAAATATCCTTATTTCCCTGGGAGAGTTCTGACACTCTTCTTGGATTTAGAGGCTATAAATCAAATAAAAGTCTTTGTCTTGTCACCAGACCTCCACGCCCACCTGCTCCCTCCCCCAGAATACTGTCTGATTTGAAGTGCATTGACAGGGTAAGATTTGGAGAAAGCAGGTGTGTAGAATAATAGTCTGCAAGGACAGCTGCCAGCAATTACTCCCATCAAGGGGCGGAGTCTATTTTCCCTCCCTTCTTGAATCTTGATTGGCCTCGTGGCTTGCTCTGACCTATAGAATATGGTGGAAGTGACAACGGACCAGTTAGAAGCATAGCAGCTTTAACTTTCACCCACTTCCTACTCTGAGCTGTCATGTAAAGAAGTCCAGGCTGCCAGGCTCGGTGGCTCAGCCTGTAATCCCACGCCTTTGGGAGGCTGAGGTAAGCGGATTGCCTGAGCCCGCGGGTTCGAGACCCGCCTGGGCAGCGAGACCTCATCTCTACAATAAATAAAAAAATCAGCCGGGTGTGGTAGCTCATGCCTGTAATTCCAGCTACTCGGAAGGCTGAGGCGGAAGGATCGCCGGAGCCCAGCAGGTCGAGGCTGCGGTGGCCGGGAGCGGCCACTGCACTCGTCTGGGCGACAGAGTGAGGCCCCAACTCAAAAAAAAAAAGAAGTCCTGGCTATTCTCCTGGAAATAGAGGCCCTGGAGGAGAAGAGATTACGCAGAAAGAGAAGCCAAGTGGAAGAAGAGTGGGTGGCCCAGCCAACAGCCAGCACTGTAACCCCAGACATGACAGTGAAGTCATTTCCAACCTTTTAGTACAGACTAGCTAAATGCACCTGGACAAATGAGCCTAGCCAGTACCACATGAGCAGGGAGAAGTCCTCCTCATGAGTCTTGCCCAGTTTCCGGACCCACAAAATCATGACCAATTAAAACAGATCGTGTTTTAAGCCACTACATTTTGGGGTGATTTGTTGTGCAACCATAGATAACTGAGATAAAAGTGTGGCTAAGTGGGCATGCAATAAAATGTGAATGGATTGGGGGGAAGGAATAAAGTCTAATCAAATAAACCTGTCATTAGAAGTGTCAAAAGAATTAGTGTTATCAGTTGACCTTCCTGACATGTTTGTCAGGGTTCTTGACTGATGCAACACACCAAATGACTGATGCTGGTGAACAAAAATTTTTAGTTAGTAAATATGCTGGTTCTTCAGCAGACCACAAAATGGGCTCCCTTCCTCTTCTCTTAGAAATAGGTATGAGAGAAATGCAGAGTATCTGCATATTTATAAAAGGTATGTTCTCCCATGTAACCCCATGGCAGCAAGATAAAATAACTGATTGAGAGGTTGAAATAATTGACATACTCTTATACTATTCCTGAAAATATCAGATAAGGCTTAAAGTGTTTACCCTATTTTCATAAGGAACAAATGGGTGGATATTAAAACAAATAGAATTCGAACCATAGAATTAACATTGAGATATGGAGCTTATGGAGCTCTGGGTAGGAGGTGAAAGTGGTGGGGGTTCTTGGGGACAGACTAAGGCATCGCGCCTGGGGACTTGAATGCTTTAAATGCATTAACTCATTAATCCTCCCCACAGCCCTATGAGGCGGGAGCTACTGCTATCTTCATTTTGTAAAATTAGAACACTAGCTGGGCTCAGTGGCTCATGTCTGTAATCCCAACACTTCGGGAGCAGAGGCAAGAGGACTACCTGAGTCCAGGGGTTCAAGATTAGCCTGAGCAACCTGGCGAGACTTCATCTCTACAAAAAATCAAAAAATTAGCCGGGCGTGGTGGTGAGTGCCTGTGGTTCCAGCTACTCAGGAGGATGAGAAGGAAGGATCGCCTGAGCACTGCAGGTAGAGGCTACGGTAGTGAGCATGCCACTGCACGCTAGCCTCAAAACAAACAAACAAACAAACAAACAAAAATAGAATGCTGAGATGCAAAAAAATAAGTAATCTGCCTAAGGTTGCACAACCAGAAAATAACTCTAGAACCCACACTCTAAAACAGCACTCTCATATACCTTAATATATTAGATCCACAGCACCTTCACTTTTTTTTTTTTTTTTTTGAGTCAGAGTCTCACTCCATTGCCCAGGCTGGAGTGCAGTCTTGACGGCCACCGCAGTCTCAACCTGCTGGGCTCAGGCGATCCTCCCATCTCAGCCTTCTAAATAGCTGGGACTACAGGCACGCCATCACGTCTGGCTAATTTTTTGATTTATGGTAAAGACGAGGTCTCACCAAGTTGCCCAGGCTGGTCTTGAACCCTTAGGCTTAGGCAATCCTCACACTTGGCCTCCCAAAGTGCTAGGATTACAGGTGTGAACCATAGTGCCCAGCCAAAGCCTCACTTGTAAATCGCATTTCAGGCCAGGCGTGGTGCCTGGGCAACTTGGTGAGACCTCGTCTCTACCATAAATAAAATGTTAGCCAGGTGTGGTAGCACACACCTGTAGTTCCAGCTACTTGGAAGGCTGAGGCAGAAGGATCGCCGGAGCCTAGCAGGTCAATGCTGGGATGTCTGTGAGTGTACTACTGCACTCCAGCCTGGAGTAAGACTCCAACTCAAAAAAAAAAAAAAAAAAAGCCAGACATGGTGGTGTGTGCCTGTAGTTACAACTGCTTAGAAGGCTGAGATGGAAGGATCACCTGAACCCAGCAGATCAAGGCTGTGGGGGCTGTGAGCGTGCCACTGCACTCCAGCCTGGTCTACAGAGTGAGACTCTGACTCAAAAAAAAAAAATGAAGCCTCGCACTTGATTTTTCTTTTCTTGTTTTTTTTTAGTCGGAAGTGAAGTCAAGAGAGTTTGTTTTGTTAAGAGATGAGTGAAATAACGTGTCATTTTCAATGACAGAAATCATTTTGTGGAGAATAGGAAAAATCAGCAATGTTCTAAGGGAAAGGGAGAAATGTGAGAACAATATTATTGAATAGGCAAGAGTGGACAAGTGGAGAAGATGGTTTCAACTAGAACCACAGACCTTTCAACAAGCTGGAAGGCATAATACAGGCATACCTTGGAGATATTGCAGGTTTGGTTCCAGACCAATGCAATCAAACAAATATTGCAATAATACGTGTCACAAGTGTGTTGGTTTCCCAGTGCATGTAAAATTTATGTTTATGCTACATTGCAATCTATTGTGTACATTAGCATTATGCCTAAAAAAAGTACATACTTAAAAAAAAACTGTATTGCTTAAAAATGCTAACAATCCTCTGAGTTTTCAGCAAATTGTAATCTTTTTGCTGGTGGAGGGTCTCACCTCAATGTTGATGGCTGCTGACTAATCCAGGTGGTGGTTGCTGAAGACTGGAGTGGCTGTGACGGTTTCTTAAAATAAGATAACAGTAGCGGGGCACAGTGGCTCACGCCTATAATCCTAGCACTTTGGGAGGCAGAGGCGAGAGGATTGCCTGAACTCAGATGTTCAAGACCAGCCTGAGCAACATGGGGAGACCTCGTCTCTACAATAAATCAAAAAATAAAAATAAAAAGCCAGGCATGGTGGCGAATGCCTGTGGTTCCAGCTAATTGGAAGGCTGAGGCAGAAGGATCGCCTGAGACCAGTAGGGAGGCTGCGGTAGCCATGAGCGTGCCACTGCACTCCAGTCTGGGCGACAGAGTGAAACTCCAACTCAAAAAAAAAGAAGCAACTCCTCATCTGTTCAGGTTTGATGATGAGATTATGTCGATTCAGTCACACCTTCAGGATCCACTTTTATTTTATTTTCTATTTTTTATTTATTTATTATTTATTTATTTTTTGAGTTGGAGTCTCACTCTGTCGCCCAGACTGGAGTGCAGTGGCTGCTCCCGGCCACCGCAGCCTCGACCTGCTGGGCTCCAGCGATCCTTCCGCCTCAGCCTTCCGAGTAGCTGGAATTACAGGCATGCGCTACCACGCCCGGCTGATTTTTTTATTTATTGTAGAGATGAGGTCTCGCTGCCCAGGCGGGTCTCGAACCCGCGGGCTCAGGCAATCCACTCACCTCAGCCTCCCAAAGGCGCGGGATTACAGGCTGAGCCACCGAGCCCGGCTTATTTTTTATTTTTTGGAGTCGGAGTCTCACTCTGTCGCCCAGACTAGAGTGCAGTGGCCGCTCCCGGCCACCGCAGCCTCGACCTGCTGGGCTCCGGCGATCCTTCCGCCTCAGCCTTCCAAGTAGCTGGAACTACAGGCGCGCGCTACCACACCCGGCTAATTTTGTTTTGATTTATTGTAGAGATGAGGTCTCGCCAAGTTGCCCAGGTGGGTCTCGAACCCGCGGGCTCAGGCAATTCACTCACCTCAGCCTCCCAAGGCGCGAAATTACAGGCTGAGCCACCGAGCCCTGCTGGCTCCACTTTTAATTCACTTGTTATTTCCACCACATCTGTAAGTTACTTTCTCCACTGAAGTCTAGAATTTGTCAAAGTCATCCATGAGATTGGAATCAGCTTCTTCCAAACTCCTGTTCATGTTGATATTTTGACCTCCTCCCATGAATCATGAATGTTCTTAATGACATCTAGAGTGCTGAATTCTGTCCAGAGGTTTTCAATATACTTTGCACAGATCCATCAGATGAATGATTATCTATGACAGCAGTAGCCTTACGAAATGTATTACTTTCTTTTCTTTTTTTTTGAGTCAGAGTCTCACTCTGTCACCCAGGCTGAAGTGCAGTGGCACTCTCATGGCCAGTGCAGCCTCAACCTGCTGGGTTCAGGTAATCCTTCCGCCTCAGTCTTCCAAGTAGCTGGAACCACATGCATGCACCACCAAGCTTGGCTAATTTTTAAAAGTTATTTATTGTAGAGATGAGGTCTCACCAAGTTGCCTGGGCTGGTCTTAAATCCCTGGACTCAGGTAATCCACCAATCCTCTCACCTCTGCCTCCTAAACTGCTGGGATCATAGGCGTGAGCCACTGCATCTGGCTGAAATGTATTTCTTCCCTCCCTCCTTCCTTCCTTCCTTCCTTCCTTTCCCTTTCCCTTTTCCTTCCTTCCTTCCTTCCTTCCTTCCTTCCTTCCTTCCTTCCTTCCTTCCTTCCTTCCTTTTTGTCGGAGTCTCACTCTGTTACCCAAGCTGGAGTGCTGTGGCATGCTCATAGTCACCGTAGCCTCGACCTACTGGGCTCAGGTGATTCTCCTGCCTCAGCCTTCCAAGTAGCATGTGCCACCATGCCCAGCTAATTTTTTAATTTATTGTAGAGATGAGGTCTCGCCAAGTTCCCCAGGCTGGTCTTGAACCTCTGAGCTCAGGCAATCCTCTAGCCTCTGCCTCCCAAAGTGCTGGGATTACAGGCTTGAGCCACTGTGCCTGACAGAAATGTATTTCTTAAATAACAAGACTTCAAAGTCAAAATTAGTGCTTGATCCATGGGCTGCAGAATGGATGCTGTGTTGGCAAGTATAAAACATTCACCTCCTTGCACATCTTTATCAGAGCTCTTAGGTGACCAGGTGCATTCTCAATGAGCAGTAATATTTTAAAATATATTTTTCTAGACAGTAGGTCTCAACAGTGGGCTTAAAATATTCATCTGTAAGCAGATATGCTGTCATCCAGTCTTTGTTGTTCCATTTCTAAAGCATAGACAGACTAGGTTTTAGCATAATTTTTAAGGGTCCTAGGATTTTCAGAATGATCAGTGAGCACTGGCTTCAACTTAAAGTCACCAGCTGTATCTAACAAGAGAGCCAGCTTGTCCTTTGAAGCTTTGAAACCTGGCATTGACTTCTCCTTTCAAGCTAGGAAAGTCCTAGATAACATCTTCTTCCAATACAAGACTGTTTCACCTAAATTGAAAATCTGAGCTGGGCACAGTGGCTCATGCCTATAATCCTAGCACTTTGGGAGGCTGAGGTAAGAGGATTGCCTGAGCCTAGGGTTTGAAACCAGCCTGGGCAACTTGGTGAGAACTCATCTCTACAATAAATCAAAAAATAATTAGCCAGGCATGGTGGTGTGTACCTGTAGTTCCAACTACTTGGGAGTCTGAGGCAGAAGGATCGCCTAAGCTCAGCAAGTCAAGGCTGCGGTGGCTGTGAGCGTGCCACTGTACTCCAGTCTGGGCAACAGAGTGAGACTCCAACTCAAAAAAAAAAAAAATAGAAAATCTGTTGTTTAGTGCAGCTGCCTTCATCAATGTTCTTACCTAGATCTCCTGAAAAACTGGCTGCAACTTCTGCATCAGCATTTACTGCTTTGCCTTGTACTTTTATGTCATGGAGACAGCTCCTTTCCTAAAACTTCACAAACCAACCTCTGCTAGCTTCCAACTTATCTTTGGCAGCTTCCTCACCTCTCTCAACCTTCATAGACTGAAGAGAGTTAGGGCCTTGTTTTAGATTAGGCTTTAGCTTAAGGGAATGTTGTGACCGCTCTGATCTTCTATTCAGACCACTCAGACTTTCTCTCTATCAGAAATAAGACTATTTTGCTTTCTTATCATTCCTGTTTTCACTGAGGTAGCACTTTCAATTACCTTCAAGAATTTTTTCTTTGCATTCACGGTTCGGCTAACTGGTGCAAGAGGCCCAGAATTCAGCCCTATCTTGTCTTCCATACGAAATGACTTCTAGCTTTTGATTTAAAGTGAGAGACATGGACTTTTACTTTCACTTAAACACTTAGAGGCCATCGTGGGGTCATTCACTGTGCTAATTTCAATATTGTTGTGTCTCAGGTCATAGGGAGGCCTGAGTAGGCCTGAGAGGGAGAGAGGAGCATGGCCAGTTCTTGGAGCAGAGCACACACAACACTTATCAATTACGTTTGCCATCTTTTACAGGTGCAATCTGTGGCGTTCCAAAACAATTACAATAGTAACATCAAAGGTCACAGATTACCATTATAGCCATAACAATAATGAAGCCGGCTGCAATATTGTGAGAGTTACCAAAATGTGACACAGACACAAAGTGAGCACGTGCTGTCGGAAAAATGGTGCCAACAGACTTACTCGACACAGGGTTGCCACAAACCTTCAATTTGTAAAAACAAAAACCAAAAAACACAATACCTGCACAGCGTAATAAAACGGGATATGCCTGTATATGGCACAGAGCAGGAAGTTATGGTGGTAGGAATATGTGGCTGCTCTCTTCTGACTGCTCCTATTTCTTAGTGAAACAGAAGGCAAAATCATTGGCTGAGAGAATAAGGTTGGAGGTGAGGGAGGTTTGAGGAACCATAAGATGGTAAAATAAGAGATGCAGTTGATTGTGGAGGGGTTGCTCTAACTAGTAAAGACAAGGTAAGATATAACTGTGGGAGGGAGCAGCTGAGAGAGTAGAAGAGTGAGGCCTAGCACTTGAAAATCTGTCGCGGGGCTTGGTGGCTCAGCCTGTAATCCCGCGCCTTTGGGAGGCTGAGGTGAGTGGATTGCCTGAGCCCGTGAGTTCGAGATCCACCTGGGCAACTTGGCGAGACCTAATCTCTACAATAAATTAAAAAATCAGCCGGGCATGGTAGCGCATGCCTGTAATTTCGGCTACTCAGAAGCCTGAGGTAGAAAGATCGCCGGAGCCCAGCAGGCGAGGCTGCGGTGGCCGGGAGCGGCCACTTCACTCCAGTCTGGGCGACAGAGTGAGGCTCCAACTCAAAAAAAAAAAAAAGAAAAGAAAATCTGTCAAAAGATAATTAAAAGCAAAATCATTGGAATGATCTAATTCAAGATCTAAGAAGACAGGACAGTGGAAAGATGTTGTACATGGTTACAAAAATTAACAAAAAATAGCCAGGCACGGTGACTCACACCTATAATCCCAGTACTTTGGGAGGCGGAAGCAAGAGGATTGCTTGAGCCCAGGGGTTTAAGACCAGCCTCGGCAACTGAGCAAGACCTTGTCTCTACAATAAATCAAAAGTTTAGCCGGGCCTGGTGGCACATACCTGGGGTCCCGACTACTTGGAAGGCTGGGGCAGAAGGATCACCTGAGCCCAGCAGGTTGAGGCTGCAGTGGCCAAGAGCGTGCCACTGCACTCCAGTCTGGGCAACCAAGTGAGACTCCACCAAAAAAAAAAAAAAAAAAAAGAAAGGAAGGAAGGGAGGGAGGAAGGGAGAAAATTACCAAAAATTATGATGGGAAGATTATTGTGAGAGTGACAATGGGTTGAAAGTTGAACTCTTCAGGGATCAGTGACTGCACAAAGGCAGCAGAGGAATGGGGGGGGCATGTGGATGGGAGAATCTGAAATCATAGGATCCAGGGCTGTAGTAATCTGAGGAGGAAGGAAAGGTAATTATCTGAGAGTGGCAATGAGGATCAAGAAAAACATCTACTCTATCTCCTAGCCCAGTAAGCTAAGAGGTGTGAGAGACGCCATTGCCTTACTAGACTCTGGTGTGGCCATGTGCTCTTTGAGCTATGCCCGTCACCATGTTTCCTAACTTTGGCCCCCTCCCCTCCTTGGATAGCTACATATGACAGTCCTAGTTGCAAGAATAGTAACTGCAAAGATTTTACTATAATAAAATAGTTGAGAGGATACCCCAGTCTAAGAGGGTGTCTCCACTCTTTTTTTTTGAGTCGAAGTCTTACTCTGTTGCCCAGGCTGGAATGCAGTGGCATACACAGAGCCACCGCAGCTTCACCTGCTGGGCTCAGGTTATCCTTCTGCCTCAGCCTCAAAAGTAGCTGGAATTACAGGTGCACACCATCACGGCAGGTTAATTTTTTGACTTATTGTAGAGATGAGGTCTTGCCAAGTTGCCCAGGCTGGTCTCAAACCCCTGGACTCAGGCAATCCTCTTGCCTTGGCCTCCCAAAGTGCTGGAATTACAGGCATGAGCCACCACGCCTGGCCACTATTTCTAGAAAAACAATAACTGCTTTTATTGAGCACCTAGTTTTGAGACATATAAATATTATCTCACAGCCGGGCTCGGTGGCTCAGCCTGTAATCCCACGCCTTTGGGAGGCTGAGGTGAGTGGATTGCCTGAGCCCGCGGGATCGAGACCCGCCTGGGCAGGCAAGACCTCATCTCTACAATAAATTTTTTAAAAAATTAGGCGGGCGTGGTAGCGCACGCCTGTAATTCCGGCTACTCAGAAGGCTGAGGCGGAAGGATCTCCGGAGCCCAGCAGGTCGAGGCTGCGGTGGCCGGGAGCGGCCACTGCACTCCAGTCTGGGCGACAGAGTGAGACTCCAACTCAAAAAAAAAAAAAAAATTATCTCACATAATCCTCCTACTGATCCGTAAGGTGCATATTTTCCTCATTTTACTCTGAGGTTCTGAAACACTGAGCAATTTGCCTAACACATCTAGCTAATAAATATCCAAACCAAGGTGTACCTGACTTGCAAGTCTGTATTCCTTCTATTCCCTTCTCCTTTCAAATTGGTTACAAGGTTCTTTAATGACGACCCAGTAAAACATGTATTTAAAAAATTTTCTTCTGGAAACCTAATTAGAGATAATTACATACCTTAAAAGACACTAAAAACATGGTAGGCATGCCAACAAAGAAGACTTATTATTATATCAATGTCTTTATGGATTTGGATTCTGTTCAGAAAAGCTCAGGCTCTCAAGGTAATTGCTGGCAGCATGCAAAATCCATCAACCCATAATTAACATATGACAATTATTCTAATTGCCTCAAACAACATTTCGCTGTTTTTAATTGTAGAGCAATTTGCCAATAGCATTGTTAATTGGCAATTCATATTTTAAACACATAAAGGACAATGAGTCCTTATTTCCTCTGAGGCAACTGCAGGTCTTAATTGAGTTTTTCAAATACGTTTTCTTCTTTTCTCTGACCCCAGAACCTCCTTCAGATGGTTCTGATTGCAGTTCCTTCTGGCCAAAGTGTGTTTTCTCTGGGTAACTTAATCTTACTTTAGCACTTTAAGACATTTTCCTAACAATTCACTTTGACCAGATCCTTGTTTCTCTCTAGACACCCCGAGCAGGGCTCCTGTTGACTTCAAAGGGAAAATAGTTGAGTGCAGGGAAAACTAGGAATCTGGTTCCTGGTTCAAAAAACCTCCACACACTATAAAACCTCACTGGTGTCTTCCTGTGTGTTAAGGGCCAATTAATATATGTGAGTGAAGCCTTTGTACGAAACCACCCTGGTAACTCGTGAACTTGCAGGAAAGCACAGCAGCTAATACAAAACAAAGTTTAGTGGACCCAGTTCCCATACAGACCCCCCATTTACTCACAGGGAGAGAGTGAGAAGAGTAAGAATTACCTCAAAAGGCAGAAAAGCAATAAAGACAGCCATTGACTCTCACTCCTTCCATTCCTTCAACACATATTGATAGCCCACCGTGGACCAAACACTCAGTGAAGTATCAAATATTAAAAATAATTCATTGTCCAAGCATCAGTCCTCAGCCCCAACTTTATGGGTCACTTTCTTCTGATATGTTTGGGTGCAAGGTGGTATACCTTCAACCTGCATGGGACAGCCTGATACAGCTCCTCTGTGCTACAGAATTTTCCCTCTGGGCTGCTGACTGGGTTCATCTCTGTCAGGAGATGCTGCTTCTCTGTGTGGACATCAGTGGAGCGGAGGAGGACGGGCAAGGTGGCTTTAACTTGTCCCTTATCGCCATCACCAAAACCATGATCGCGACCAAGACCTCTAACTTACAGAGCTATATTGGGCTATGAAAATGTAGTGATGTCCTAGAGGTTACTGATGAAAATTGGAATTCAGAACTTATAAAATGTCACTCGCTGGGCACAGTGGTTCATGCCTGTAATCCCAGCACTTTGGGAGGCTGAGGCGAGAGGACTGCCTGAGCCCAAGGGTTTGAGACCTACCTGGGCAATTTGGTGAGACCTCGTCTCTACAATAAATCAAAAAATTAGCCGGGCATGCTGACACACCTGTAGCTACAGCTACCTGGAAGGTTGAGGTGGAAAGATCGCCCATGTCCAGCAGGTTGAGGCTACAGTATCTGTGAGCGTGCCACTGCACTCCAGCCTGGGCAACAGTGATACTCCAACTCAAAAAAAAAAAAAAAAAAAAAGATCAAGCTCTTTGTAACTTTATATAACAGCTCCCCATAGACAAGGGGGACTCCAAGAAAAGTCAACACCTTGACAGGGATTTCTAGCTGGCATTGTTTCTCAGACTTCCAAGCACTCTCTTCCCAAGACTTTCAAATGCAGTGGGACTCAACTCTGAAGGCATATTACTTGAGAAACTCCACCTGGACCAATTAAATAAGAATCTCTGAATATGGGGCCTAGACATCAGTATATATAGTTTTTCTTTTCCCAGGTGGCGTGAATGTGCAGTCAGGGTTGAGAACCACTGCCCTAGGATAGATCCTCCACCAGGCCATGGGGTGGATAGGAGTTGGGGGTGGAAGGTGTCATTGTAGGTCCCAAAGCTGAAATCATTCCGTCTAGACCGGAGTTTGCAAATTGGAGGCCCACCCACAGGCTGGATCCGGCCAGCAGATGTGTTTTGTTTGGCCCATATGGAGTTTTAAAAAAATGAATTACTTGCCAACACTGATTAATGAGAATACATTGCACAAAAATCTGGATATCTGGCTTCTTCTGGAAAACAGGACTATCTGGGCCATTCTTGGTCTGCATTTCTGTGTGACTCTTGGAGGAGAGGAGAAACCACTAGCTTTTAGGTACAGTCTGTGCTCTCTGGTTCACCGTAGTCCTCACCACTCTCTTTTGTCTCACACTGATCCTGCCTCCCTCATTTTCCTTCCTGACCCCTGTAGCTCTAACTAATGGGGGAGAGAAAAGAGAGGAAGCCTTGTCTCCCTTTGTAATACCTCCCTCATGAAGTACATTACAAGGCCTGACACAAGATAAGGGTGGCGATAAACACAAGAGATTCATGGATTCACAGAGAATTAAGGAACAGAACTATCCTAACTACAACTTAATCAACATAGGCCCCTGAGTACATCAGGAAAATACTTAACGTTATCATCACAGAGTGGGATTGGTTGGAGGCCCAACCCAACTCCACCCTGACATACACCACTGTTTCTCTGCCCAACCTTAAGTCTGAGCTTGCATTAAAAAAAAAAACCCCAAAAATTCCACTCCACATCTCCAGACTATCTCCCCATTCAATGGTACACAATTACTGCTTATCAATGCCTTAGGCCAGGTCACATTGCCAGGCCAGATGGCCCCATACCTGTCTTCCTGGGGCAGTATTTCTCAACTGGTAGCTCACCTGGAAGATTCCTTGCCCCACCCCAGATTTACTGAATCTGGATCTTGAAGGGTGGGGCCAGGCATTCACATCTGTGAGCCCAGTGAGTGTTTTGCTCAATAATAATGGAGTAGCAGTTAATCACAGAACTTACTATGTATTTTACGTGTATGATTTCGTTGAATCTTCACTGAATTCCTCCAGTTGAGTAGTGGTTTCCCCACTTAACAAACTAGGAAACCGCAGCACAGAGAAGTTGAGTAACTTGCCCAAGGTCACACAGCGGTAGGTAACAGAGCTGAGATTCTGTGCTAGTTGTAAATCACTGAGCAAAAGGAAGACAAGAGATAGATTTGTGAGCCCCCAGGCCAAGTTGTTTAAGGAAGATAGGGAAGAATTTTGTCAATGACAATGATAAAACATAGGCCCTGCTTTCTCTTACTTGAAATTGTTTGGGGTTAGAGACCAGACGAAAGCATATTGCCCAGGAGATATGGTAGCATAGGATTAGATGACAAAAGATATGCTGTGTCCTGTGGGATCTGGTCTCTGCTTGTCTCTCAGATGACCCTCTTCTGCTCTTGATACCAACCTCTCTGCTGTCCTCCTTGTCCTTGTGCTAGGACTTGGCTTGTGTTGTTCCCTCTGTCCGAATGCTCTTCCCTTAAACCAGATGTTAGCACCCCTTCTCCTTTACGTGGTAGGCTTTGGAAGCCCCGAGTTCTTTGCTGTAACTACTCAGCTCTGTCATTGTATCAGGAAAGCAGCCACAGGCAGGATGTGAACAAATGGGTGTGGCTGTGTTGCAATAAAACTTATGGACACTGAAATGCGACTTTCATATCATTTTTATATATCATAAAATATTTTCTGCTGTAGACTTTTTTTCCAGCCATGTAACAATGTAAAGGCATCCTTGGCTTTCGGGGTGCACAGAAAATGGCAGTGGGTGGGACTTGGCAGGGGGCCATCCTTTGCCAGCCTCAGCCTGAGATCTCACTGGCAGCTCTTTCTTGTGCCTCCAGCTCTGTCCAGCTCAGCACCTGGCTTCTCAGAGCGGCCTTTCTCACTCTGCTTGCTAAAGCTGTTCCCTCCCTACTCCTGGTCAAATCTCTCCTATCAGTTTAAAAAAATGAATAACAGCTGGGTGAGGTGGTTCACGTCTGTAATCCCAGCACTTTGGGAGGTGGAGGTGAGAGGATTGCCTGAATCCAGGGGTTTGAGACCAGCCTGGGCAACTTGGCAAGACCGCATCTCTACAATAAAAAATAAATAAAATTAATGGGGCGTGGTGGCACACACCTGTAGTTCCACATACTTGGGAGGCTGGGGCAGAATGATCCACTGAGCCCGGGCGGTTGAGGCTGTGGTGGCCATGACCATGCCACTGCACTCTAGCCATGACCAAAACCATGACTGCGACCAAGACCTCTAACTTACAAAGCTGTATTAAGCTATGAAAATTTAGTGATGTCCTGGAGGTTACTGATGGAAATTGGAAGTCAGAACTTATAAAATGTCACTTGCTGGTCACAGTGGTTCACACCTGTAAAGTGGGTGACTATCACCCACTCTGGGGGGCTGAGGCGAGAGAATTGACTGAGCCCAAGGGTTTGAGACCTACCTGGGCAATTTGGTGAGACCTCGTCTCTACAATAAATCAAAAAATTGGTGGGGCGTGGTGGCACACACCTGTAGTTACAGCTACCTGGAAAGCTGAGGCAGAAGTGAGACTCCGACTCAAAAACAAAACAAAAAAATAAAATAAACAAAAAATGAATAACACCTATTATATTTTAAGATTTTACTATTTAGTCTGGGCGTGGTGGCTCACACCTCTAATCCTAGCACTTTGGAGGCCGAGGAAGAGGATAGCTTGAGCCCAGCCTGGACAACCTAGTAAAACCCTGTCTCTACAAAAAATTTTTAAAAATTATACAGGCATAGTGGTGCACACCTGTAGTCTCAGCTACTTGGGAGGCTGAGGTGGAAGGATCACCTGAGCCCAGGAAGTTGAGGCTGTGGTAAGTCATGATGGTACCACTACCCTCCAACCTGTGCAACAGAGTGAGACCCAGACTCAAAAAAAGGGAATTTTCATATTCATACTTAGTTTATTTGCATATTGCTGGACTTCCTCTGCTAGAATATACGTTCCATGAGAGCAAGGAGTTTATCTGTGTTGTTCTTTGCTATTCCCTCAGTGCCTAACAGGAAATGGCACATGGTAGGGTGAGTACCTGGATAAATCACTAGGCAAAGCTCTCCTGTCTCCTGTGGTACAACTCACATTTCCACACTAGGATCAGGGGCTACAAAGATAAAATATCACCCAGTCATTGCCCACAGGAGTTTTAAGTTATAGAAAAACAAAACAAATTGATTTCTCTTATCTAGAACAGTTTCTTGACTACAAGGGACATGAATAGGAGATGAATCAGAATAGCTGCAGTCAAATAACGAGTAACGGGCTGGGCACAGCGGCTCAAGCCTGTAATCCCAGAACTTTGGGAGGCTGAGGTGAGAGGATTGCCTGAGCTCAGGGGTTTGAGACCAGTCTGGGCAACTTGGTGAGGCTCATCTCTACAATAAATCAAAAAATAATCTGGATGTGGTAGTGCGCGCCTGTAGTTCCAGCTACTTGGAAGGCTGAGGCAGAAGGATCACCTGAGCCCAGCAGGCCGAGGCTGTGGTGGCTGTGAGTGTGTCACTGCACTCCAACCTGAGCGACAGAGTGAGACTCCAATTCAAAAATAAAATAAAATAAAATAATGGACAATGCACATAAATCTCAAAGTTAGCATACTTATTAATCAGAAAGTGAAAATTTTATCTTGAATGAAACTAAGGATTTCTATACTCCCTTGTGAAAAGCTTAAACCATCAGTGCTCACTATTTTCTCTCTTGTAATAATTAAGACAGTAAAACAATTGTGCCTGATCTGGGTGGGAAGAAAGCTGACTTCTTATAAACTGGCACTAGCATGTACAGGAGGGAATACACCTAGGCTTTTAAAATTATTGCTGGTCGTGGTGGCTCATACCTGAAATCCCAACACTTTGGGAGACTGAGGCAGGAAGCCTGCTTAAGCCCCAAATTTCCAGACCAGCCTGGGCACAGGAGGAGACCTCGTTTCCACAAAAAATAAAAAATAAAAAAATTAGCTGGGCTTGGTGGTATGCACCTGAAGTCCCTGCTACTCTAAAGACTGAGATAGAAGGATCACCTGACTGACCCCAGGAGGTCAAGTGACTGTGATCATACCACTGCACTCCAGCCTGGGCAACTGACTGAGAACCTGATTTAAAAAAAACTGACTCAAAAATTTTGTTGTTGTTGTTAGCAGGACCCATGGGGCTCCAAGATCATAGGAGAAGCTTCTCCCAAGGCCCTCAGGATCAGCCAAGTTGCGTGGATGGGGAACCCAATGATGTTCATCTACCTGGTGGAGGTTTTCCCCAAGCCACACTGAGGAGAACAGCTATCTACTTCATTCCCACTGAAGACCTGTGGGAGGGGACTTTGTCCCAGTTGCAGATTGAACATTGGATGAGAGCGGATCTCAGAGTTTCAAGGGGTGCCACCCTGCATACTCCAAACACACAACCGATTCCCTGAATGTCCACCAGTTTCCAGATGGCGTTAGTCCCATGTAGATTTCACCACACCAAAACTCTCAGACCGAGGGGAGTTTTATAAAGAGAAAAAGACAGCAATGGTGCAGGGCAAAAGGCCAGGTAATGGATGCTGTGTCGATTTCCTCAAGGGTCCTGTGGGTATTAGGGCAAAAGCAGCAATGTCTAAATGCAGCATTCCAAAGTTAAGATGTGTTTGTTCCTGACAGAGGGCCCTGTTTTCCTCAAGGCATTAACAATGTTTCACTCATTACATAAGTTATAAGTCATTTAAATGAGTCAAGGCTCACTTTCTTGTTCCTCAGCACCTGGATCTTTAGTTGAGCTTCCATTGAAATTTAACTCCATACAAAGCAATAGGCTGGAGAGGAGAGACCGGGGGTGGGGGGGGGTGAGGGGTGGGGGGTGGGGGTGGGGGGGAAGGACAAAGACGAAGAAGGAGGGTCCCACCATATTGGAGCACCCGACTGATCGAGAGGATGTGTGTGTTAGACAGCACATTTAGATACTGCGATACTTAGAACTGGGGATTTTTTAAATGTAAGTGACATTATCACTGGAAAAATATCAAGCAAATTGCTCTTACTGATTACCAATGGCTACCGCTTATTGAGTACACAATTTTGTCTTACCTCATTTAATTCTCAGAGGTAACCAGTGACGTAGGTTCTGTTATTCTATAGGTGAGGCAACCAAGGATCAGAGATGTTAAAAGAAACGTGTATCAGTTCACACTGTGGGTCGGTGGCTAAGCTGAGATTAACGTGGGGTCTTTCTAAAGTCCATACACCTGCCCCTTAAGCCCCTTCTGATGGTGCCCTCCTGGGTTGACTAAACCCTAGGTATAGGACGAGAGCAGCCCTGAGAGCAGTCCTTCTTGTTCCAGGTAAACCTGGCTGTGGGAAAAAGAAGCATGGACAGAGGAGATAGTCCCCTCCCTTATTCACAATTTGGCTTAAGGCCACCACCCATATATGTGTTCCTCTCTTCCTGGGCACCTAGCTATGTTACATTTCCCTACCTCCCTTAGAATACATGTGATCTCACCAAGTTCACATATATGAACTATGAGTAGAAATGAAATGAATAGAGAATTCTGGGACCCTAGGAGTTAACGCCTGGAAACCCTCACTCTACCTCTGTCCAATGAACTAGGATCTGAGTAGGAATAAACTTGGTGCATTATGCTACTGATTTGGGGGATTTTGTTGATTTGGAGGATTTTTGTGACAGCAAAACTTCCTCTGCTGTATGTCCCATGCTCTACCTACTGTTGGTCCTCTTGACTTGCCAGCCTCTTCCTACTGTCCTCACGAGTCTTGTGGGAATGAAAAGTTGTTTATTTAGAGCTGTCTATAGCAAGGTGTACTGGGCTGGATAGTGTCCCCCCAAATTCATGTCTTTCCCAAAACCTTTGAACGTGAATTTTTTTTAAGAGTCGGAGTCTCATTCCTTCGCCCAGGCTGGAGTGCAGTGGCATACTCACAGCCACCCCAGCATAGACCTGCTAGGCTCCAGCGATTCTTCTACCTCAGTCTTCCAAGTAGTCAGAACTATGGGTGCATGCTACCGCGCCTGGCTAATTTTTTTATTTTTTATTATTTATTTTTATTTTTTATTTTTGAGTTGGAGTCTCACTCTGTCGCCCAGACTGGAGTGCAGTGGCCGCTCCCGGCCACCGGAGCCTTGATCTGCTGGGCTCTGGTGATCCTTCCACCTCAGTCTTCTGAGTAGCTGGAATTACAGGCATGCGCTACCACGCCCGGCTGATTTTTTTGATTTATTGTAGAGAGAGGTCTCGCCAAGTTGCCCAGGCAGGTCTCGAACCCACGGGCTCAGGCAATCCACTCACCTCAGCCTCCCAAAGGCGTGGGATTATAGGCTGAGCCACTGAGCCTGGCAACTTTTTTATTTTTTATTGTAGAGACAAGGTCTCATCAAGTTGTCCGAGCTGGTCTTGAACCTGTGGGTTCAGGCAATCCACTCGCTTCAGCCTCCCAAAGTGCTGAGATTACAGACTGAGCCACTGAGCCTGGCTTGAACATGATCTTGTTAGGAAACAGTGTCATTGCAGATATAATTAATGAAGAGGACACTGTGCTGGAGTGGGGTGAGATCCACTATGACCGCTGTCTGTATGAGAAGAGGAGAAGAGACAGAGACAGAGGTACACAGGGAAAGCACCATGTGATGATAGGGGCAGAGTGATGCGTCCACAAACCAGGGCATGCTACCAAGGACTGCTGGCAACACCGGAAGCTAAGAGAAAGACAAGACACAGATTATCCCTTTGAGCCTTCAGAGAGAGCATGATCATGCCGACTCTGATTTTAGACTTCTGGCCTCTAGAGCTATCAGAGGATACAATTCTGTTGTTTTCAGTCACCAAATGTGTGGTAATTTGTTATGGCAGCTTTAAAAAATACACAAGAGCCTGTAATTCCGGCTACTCGGAAGGCTGAGGCAGAAGGATCGCCGGAGCCCAGCAGGTCGAGGCTGCGGTGGCCGGGAGCGGCCACTACACTCCAGTCTGGGCGACAGAGTGAGACTCCAACTCAAATAAAAAAAAAAAAAAACAAAAACACAAGAGAGCCGGTCATCATCATTTGTGTTTGGCAGAGACTCAAAGACTGTGAGGGAAGTGGAACGCTTTATAGCAAGAGTTAAGGGAAGGCTTTAGGTGTGCTCTGTGTGGAGGCTGTTGGGCCAGGGAAGCTGGGGACAGGTTAACTAGACATGAGGCATTTCATGTGATTGGTTTGGGAGTATGCTTGGCTTTCTCTGGTTGGTCCTCAGTTGGGAAGTGGTGGCAAAAAATAGAGACCGTAGCAGTCATTGCCTGGTTTCCTGAGCTGGTTGCTGAAGAGGTTGTGTTTGTCTTCCCAAGGTGGTTGCTACAAAGATCGTGGCTCAGAATTATATTGTCATGTATGGGCACACCACTGTCCATTGATATATTCCGTCACTCAGTCAAAACCCTTCAGGTCCAGCATCCTTTGAGAAGATATCACTGATCCCACCTCCCATGCAGCCCCACTCCTCTTGTCTCTTCTGAACCTAAATCCTTCAAAATTTTATGCCTTCTTACCCCTCCACCCCCCTTCTCCATCCTCTTCCTTTGCCTCTTCTCATTCTTCTTTCTCTCTTCTTTAGGGGACACATCCTTACTAAGAAACCAAGACTTTATAAAAATGATAATAATCGTCCAGGCACGGTGATACACTGCTGTAATCCCAGCACTTTGAGAGGCAGAGGCGAGAGGATTGCCTGAACCCAGGGGTTTGAGACCAGCCTGGGCAACATGGTGAGACCTCGTCTCTACAGTAAATAAAAAAATTAGCCAGTCATGGTGGCAGGCACCTGTAGTTCCAGCTATTTGGTAGGCTGAGGCTGAAGGATTGTCTGAACCCAGCAGGTCGAGGCTGCGGTGGCTGTGAGCACGCCACTGTACTCCAGTCTGGGTGACAGAGTGAGACTCTGACTAAAAAAAAAAAAAAAAAAAAAAAGAAGAAAGAAAGAAAAAAGAGCAACCTTGTGTTCCATCCCACTGTGGGAGCTTTTCTTCCTCTCAATAAATCCTGCTTTCTCAAATAAAAAAAGATGATAATAGCTAATATGTACTGAGTACTCACTACATTGCTAGAAATGTACATTGTCTTTTTAATCCTTTCCACAACCTTGTGAACTAGATATGATTAGCTCTGGTTTGCAGAGGAGGAGAAAAATGCTCACAATAATTAGACAATTTGCTAGGAAGTAGAAGAGCTAGGATGTTAATTTAGGAGTTCTTTTTTTAAAATCCATGCTTTTTTTATTCTTCACCTTACCTTCTAACAATTTTCTTTCACTAAAACTATAATTGCCTTATTATTATAATTATCACCTTGTTACTATTATTAGATTTTTAAAAATCTTTCTGTAAAACATTTTTAATGCTCTTGCAAAAAAAGAAAAGTGGTGTTTTTTTTCATAAAACAATGATGGTTCAAGTTGGAAGGGATGCTGCTAAATGCAGTTTGGAAGGAAAATTGTATATTTAAATAAGGGGTTTTAATTTCTAAAAGCTGATGCTATGTTACCTCAGAGCAGAGAGCTGATAAAAGCCAATTTCATGGCAAACACATTATTCGATTATTTCAGATTTAAATTTTGATTGACTCAGCAAAACAAATTATTAAGCAGCATTGAAAATCGTTGTGAAAAGGATTTTTGTGTAACATGCTCACTCATGAACTAGAGTTTGACAGAAAGCAGGTGCTTCATTGGAATCCAATTAGAAAGATTGGTTCAATACAACTCCAAATTGATTATCCACAATTCACATCATAAATACTATTGAAAAATGCCCACAGTCTGCCCTGTAAAGAACACAGTCATTTATTTTCAAAATCTCTCCAGTGACCTTAAAAATAAAAATTCTAGGCCAGGCATGGTGGCTCATGCCTATAATCCCAGCAGTTTGGGAGGCTGAGGTTAGAGGATTGCTTGAGCCCTTGAGTTGGAGACCAGCCTGGGTAACTTGGTGAGACCTCACCTCTACAATAAATCAAAAAGTTAGCCAGGCATAGTGGCGTAGGCCTGTAGTTCCAGCTACTTGGAAGGCTGAGGCAGAAGGATTGCCTGAGCCCAGTAGTTGAGGCTGTGGTAGCTGTGAGTCTGTCACTGCACTCCACCCTGGGTGACAGAGTGAGACTCATACTCTATAAAAAAAAAAAAAGAATTCTAGCCCCTCGGATTTTTTTCACTCTGTGGAATTCAAAATTAGGTGTGGTTGCCTTTGGCAAGAAGAATCTGTTAAACACATATGTTCATTAATACAGCAAAAACGACTGTGCACCTGTTATGGGCAAAACTGTGTCAGGCACCATGGGAACTATTCAATGAACCCTACCCTGGAACTCACAGCCTTGGAGAAAATATCAATTGTATATCAAAGTACCTACACAATGATTTGTGTTAGCTAACAGATGTCCTCACATTATTTGACACACTTCCTGTAGCATGGCGGGGATCTGCTTCTTCTTCCCTTGAATCAGGCATGTGACTGCTCTGGGCAGTAAAGAAGCCAGAACTGATGTTACGTCAGGTCCAGGCTTGCCTTGGAAGGGACTTGCATCCTCCATTTTATTTTATTTTATTTTTTTTCAGTTGGAGTCTCACTCAGTCACCCAGACTGGAGTGCAGTGGCCGCTCCCGGCCACCGCAGCCTCGACCTGCTGGGCTCCAGCGATCCTTCCGCCTCAGCCTTCTGAGTAGCCGGAATTACAGGAGTGCGCTACCACGCCCGGCTAATTTTTTTTTTAATTTATTGTAGAGATGAGGTCTTGCCTGCCCAGGCGGGTCTCGATCCTGTGGGCTCAGGCAATCCACTCACCTCAGCCTCCCAAAGGCGCGGGATTACAGGCTGAGCCACCGAGCCCGGCTGCACTCTTCATTTTAATCTACTGGTGCCTGGAGCTGCCACGTACCCATTCCCACCTACCCTGAGAACATCATGCTCCGGAGAAGCCCAAGTGAGGCATGAGGAAAAACTCTGTGAAGAGATTTAGCACAAGAGGGATGGCCACGTCCACTCAGCTGAGGCTCCAGAAATCATGAAGTAAAGATAAGCCATCCCTGCTGTGCCCTGACTAAAGTTTTTACCCAGAAAATCCTGAAATATAAAAATAGCCACTTGTAGACTGGGCACAGTAGCTCACGCCTGTAATCCCAGCACTTTGGAAGCCTGAGGTAGGAGGATTGCTTGTGTCCAGGGGCTCGAGATCAACCTGGGCAACACAGCGAGACTTCATCTCCACACACACACACAAAAATTAGCCAGACATGGTGGTGTGCACCTGTAGTACCAGCAATTCGGGAGGCTGAGGTGGAAGGATCGCCAGAGCCCTGATCGAGCCACTGCACTCCAGCCTAGGTGACAGAGAGAGACCCCAACTCAAAAAAAAAAAAAAAGTATCTCAGAATATGAGCGATGTTTTGATAGGGGTAATTTTATGTTTACTCTAATTTATTGAACTCATTTTGCAAGGTTTGAGCATTTATATATATATCATAATATTTTATGAGAGGTCAGAATTGCGTTAATATAATGCATCACAAGAAATATACTATATTTCATAAATATCAGCACTGAATGATTTGAACTACTAGTATTACAAAACTGATAATAGCTGCAAACACTGGTCTAGATGCTGGTAATGTTCTTCCTAGCATTGAAGTGCAACAGTTTTAGGAACTGAAGAGTGACCTGAGTTAGCTGAGGGGGGGCTACTTGCAGATGAAAAGGTAGAAAAAAGTGAAGCAGGAAAACATTTTTTTTTTAAATCTTTAAAAACAAAGTCAGTCCCTCCCCCAGCACTCCACCCCCAACCAAACTGACCAAACTCTTGATACGGTGATACATTATTATATGTGTAACCATTTCATTAAGGAATGACACTCAAAACTCAATCCTAACTTTGTGGAGGAAGCAAAGGCCAAGGGCCACCTAGTGATTCTTAATGAACTTCCTATGGGGTATGAGCAAAGAAAGGTTAACAAGGAGAAGGATCAATATCCACAACAGGTCTGCCTGAGTTGCAGTCGCTTTAATGACCCTGGAGCAGTTTCTTGAGGAATATCTGTGCCAGGAATAGTTCTAAATCTGAATATTTCAATATTTTCAAGGAGGTTCAATTTGAGTTAAGCATTCTGACACAAACACATGAATTACTAGAAAAAAGATGATGCGGTGTTGGGAGAGGAGCCTCGACATACAGGCAATGAAATAGTGTGGCTCAGACCGGGGACTCTGGGGGTTGGATATCCCTGTGTATAAATTCTACCTCTGCCACTTACTATGAGTATGACATTAGACATGTCAATTCATCTCTCTCAAATTCAGTGACCTTTTCTGGAAAGTGAGAAGAATCAATGATCAATGGTATCTTTACTTGATGAGGGCTTTAGACTGATGCCCGGCGGGGAGTGAGGACTCAGTGTCAGTTCTCACTATTATTATTCTTTTGAGTCAGGGTTTCACTCTGTTGTCCAGGCTGGAGTACAGTGGCATGATCACAGTTCAATGCAGCCTCGATCTCCTGGGCCCAGGTGATTCTCTTGCGTTGGCCTCCCAAATAGTTTTCACTATTTCTTAATGAACTTCCACCACACCTGGCTATTTTCTTTTCTTTTCTTTTTGTAGAGACATCATCTCACTATGTTGCCCAGGCTAGCTCTTTTTGTTGTTGTTGTTTTGAGTTAGAGTCTCACTGTGTCACCCAGGCTGGAGTGCAATGGCACGTTCACGGCCACCCCCAGTGTCACCTTGCTGGGCTCCAGCGATCCTTCTGCTTTAGCCTTCCAACTGGCTGGAACTACAGGCAAGCACTACCATGCCAGGCTAATTTTTGATTTATTGTAGAGACGAGGTCTTGCCAAGTTGCCCGGGTGGGTCTTGAACCCACAATCTCAGGCAATCCACTTGCCTTGGCCTCCCAAAGCGCTGGGATTACAGACTGAGCCACCGAAGGTTTTATTCTTGCTAACAAAAACAAATCAACTGCTTTGAGTCACTTCTGCCAGGGACTTGCTGTGTTTTTCTAATAATTTCCTGATTCAATCATCTATTTAGAACTACCAGTGTCATTTGCACAAAACCAAAAGCACTTTCCCTGGTTTATTTACCTGTGTTGTTCTTATTCTCTACCTCAGGTCACCATGGAGTGGGAAGGAAGGTCCTCTAACCTTGACACTTCAGATTTCCAATGACTAATGCATCCCCTGCTCTGAGAACTGGGCCAGTACCCAGTGTAGTCCTGTTCTCTAGAAGTCTAGCTCAATTCAAACATTGCAAAAATCAGAATTTAAAGAAGAAAGTGACATGAAAGCCAAACTCTAGAGGATTCCTAAAAGGTAATTAAGAACATAGATAACAGGGTCTAAAATTGTATGTATAAATGCCCATATATTTTACAAAGCTGGCAATATAATACATGACAAGAAAGCAATCTAGTCTACTTGGCAGGTTTTTCCTTCAGGTATCTGTGGTTTTATTAATAATAGCAACTGCAGCAACAAGGCTCCATCTTGGGAGCAGAGACACCAGACCCTTACTAGACACTGAACCTTCTTGCACCTTGATCCTGGACTTCTATCCTCCAGAACGGTAAGAAGCACATTTCTATTATGTTTATACTAAAAAATAAAATAAAATAAAAATTAAAAAATAATAGTAAGAGCTAGCCAAGAGCCGGGCATGGTGACTTACGCCTGCAATTCCAGCGCTTTGGGAGGTGGAGGCAAGAGGATTGCCTGAACCCACGGGTTAGAGACTAGCTTGAGCAACATAACTAGACCTCTTCTGTACAATAAATAAAAAAATCAGCTGGGCGTAGTGGCGCCTGCCTGTGGTTCCAGCTACTTGGAAGGCTGAGGTGGATGGATTACCTGAGCCCAGCAGGTGGAGGCTGCGGTGGCCATGAGTGTGCCACGGCATTCAGGCTGGGCGACAGAGTAAGACTGTTCAAAAAAAAAAAAAAAAGAGCGGCCGGGCTCAGTGGCTCAACCTGTAATCCTAGCAATTTGGGAGGCCAAGGTGAGTGGATTGCCTGAGCCTGCGGGTTTGAGACCAGCCTGAGCAGCTTGGTGAGACCTCATCTCACAATAAATTTAAAAAAATTAGCCAGGTGTGGTGGCACGTGCCTATGGTTCCAGCTACTTGGAAGACTAAGGCGGAAGGATCATCTGAGCACAGCAAGTCGAGGCTGCAGTGACCATGAGCGTGCCACTGCACTTCAGCCTGGGTGACAGAATGAGATTCTGACTCAAAAAAAAACATTGTCTTGTTACAAAAAGTGGATGAATTAGTTGCCAGGGGCTGGGAGGAGGAGAGAAGGGGGAGTGACTGCTAGTGTTTACTGGGATTCTTTTGGGGGTGATAAATATTGGTTGTGGAATTAGTGATGATGGTGGCAAAACTTTGTAAATATACTAAAAGCCACTGAACTACACACTTTTATTTTATTTTTTGAGTAGGAGTCTCACTCTGTCACCCAGGAGATCCTTCCACCTCAGCTTTCCAAGTAGCTAGAACTACAGGTACATGCCACCAGGCCCAGCTAATCTTTTGATTTATTGTAGAGACAAAGTCTCGCCAAGTTGCCCAGGCTGGGCTCAGGCAACCCTCTCACCTCGGCCTCCCAAAATGCTGGGATTATAGAACTACACAGTTTATTTATTTATTTATTTTTTGAGTTGGAGTCTCACTCTGCCGCCCAGACTGGAGTGCAGTGGCCGCTCCCAGCCACCGCAGCCTCGACCTGCTGGGCTCCGGCCATCCTTCCGCCTCAGCCTTCCGCGTAGCCGGAATTACAGGTGCGCACTACCACGCCCGGCTGATTTTTTGATTTATTGTAGAGATGAGGTCTCGCCAAGTTGCCCAGGCGGGTCTTGAACCCGCGGGCTCAGGCAATTCACTCACCTCAGCCTCCCAAAGCGCGGGATTACAGGCTGAGCCACCGAGCCTGGTTGAACTACACACTTTTAAAGGGCGACTCTTGTGGTATGTGAATTATATCTGAATTGTAGCAAATCATCCTCTTGACCAGTTTTCCTTTCCTTTTGTCTAACCTGTATTTTCCTGCAAGATTCAGTTTAAACCAAAACCTTTGCATGCAATGCCTACAGTTATTATAGTTTTCCTTGCTCTGTTTTAAATACCGGTTTATGAGAGAAGGGGGTTAAAATAAAGGAGCATTTTGGGAGACACTGCTGCTGCTTGTAGAATTTCTCACTTGACCCTCACCCCACCCCCGACCTGTTCTCCTAGGCCCCTATAACTCGGACCCATTCTTGGGCAAATCCTAGTTTCCACTTGAATTTTTTTTTTTTTTTTGAGTTGGAGTCTCACTCTGTGCCCAGGCTGGAGTGCAGTGGCATACTTATGGCCACTGCAGTCTTAACCTGCTGGGCTCGGGTGATCCTTCCACCTCAGTTTTCCAAGTAGCTGGAATTACATGCACGTGCCAACACGCTCAGCTAATTTTTTGATTTGTTGTAGAGATGAGTTCTTATCAAGTTGTCCAGGCTGATCTCGAACCCTCAAACCCATGGGCTCAGGCAATCTTCTCACCTCGGCCTCCCAAAGTGCTGGGATTACAGGCGTGAGCCACTGCACTCAGCCTCCACTTTAATTAAGCAGAATCTCGAGTATATTATTTTTCTGATGTGACTTTTTCCACACTTTTTCCTGGGTCTTCTAAGTCAAAAAAATGAGAGAAGGGACTCTTTGTTTTCCAGCTGGAGGCACTGCTTTTCAAAGATTTGGGAACAGACAGGCTAGCAGTCAACAGACAGCTTAGTAGCAGTCCAAGTATTATCTTTTCTATTAATTCTTACTAGAAAAGGTGAGTTTTCCTCAAAAAGAGCCTATGACTTTGGAAGAACCCCAATCCACAAATACCCATAGCAGTTTAAGCAGAGGTTGACTCTTTAAAAGATTAACTGACAGCTTTCCTAACTGGTTTTATCAGCTTGTAATTGGCTCCTGGGGAGCGAGAAACAAGACCCTCCTACTTCTACGTATCTATCCATATCTTGTCTGTTCTAATTGTTTGTTATCTGGGGCTTTTTCTTTTAAAGAGCACAGGCAAGCCCCTCGTGACAGAGCCTCCTGATTAAAAAGTGATTACCTGTAATGATGCCTTTCAGATAAGACAGGACTCTCGCCTCCTCTACTAAGGCAAGGAAAACAGGATCTCTTAGAGGAACACTGGTGGAATAAAGGGAGGCTTAGTGCTCAATGGTAGGTGGAGTCTAGGAGGTAAAGGAACAGGCCAGAATATTCTCTGACCCTGCTTCCAACTTCTAAACTAGAAAGATGCTAGTGCTTCTCAAACTGAAAGGTGCATACAAGTCACCAGGACAACTTGTTAAAACATAGATTCTAGTTCAATAGATCTTGGTGGACTCTGAAATTCTGCATTTCTAGCAAATTTCCAGATGATGTAAATGCCACTGATCCTCAGGTCACACTTTGTGAAGCAAGAAATATCTCTGACTTTCTGTGTACCTTTATTTTTATTTATTTATTTTTGAGTTGGAGTCTCACTGTCGCCCAGGCTGGAGTACAGTGGCATGCTCACGGCCACCGCAGCCTCGACCTGCTGGACTCAGGTGATCCATCCGTTTTAGCCTTCCAAGTAGCTGGAATTACAGGTGCACGCCCCACACCTGGCTAATTTTTTTATTTACTGTAGAGATGAAGTCTCACCAAGTTGCCCAGGCTGGTCTCAAATCCTGGGCTCAGGCAATCCTCTCGCCTCCGCCTCCCAAAGTGCTGGAATTTCTGTGTATCTTTAAAACCTAGATTTAGGCAAGGCGTGGTGGCTCAGCCTGTAATTCCAGCACTTTGGGAGACCAAGGTGAGAGGATTACCTAAGCCTGAGGTTCGAGACCAGCCTGGGCAACTTGGTGAGACCTTGTCTCTACAATAAATCACAAAAACTAGCCTGGCGTGGTGGCGTGCGTCTGTAGTTACAGTTACATGGAAGGCTGAGGCAGAAGGATCACCTGAGCCCAGCAGGTCAAGGCTGCAGTGGCTGTGAGTGTGCCCCTGCACCCCAGCCTGGGTGACAAGAGTGAGTCTCCAACTCAAAAAAACAAAACAAAATTCTAGATTCAGGCCAGGTGCAGTGGCTCACACTTGTAATCCCATCACTTTTGGAGACCAAGGCAGAGTTTAAGACTAGTCTAGGCAACACAGTGAGACCTTATCCCTACAAAAAATAAAAAAATTAACCAGGCATGGTGGTATGCACCTGCAGTCCTAGCTACTCAGGAAGCGAGGTAGAAGGATCACTTGAGCCTAGGAAGTCAATGCTGCAGTGAACCATGATTGTGCCCCTGCACTCAAGCCTGGGTAACAGAGTGAGACTCTGACTCAAAAAAACAACAAACAAACAAACAAACAGCCTAGATTCAAAAGAACTTCCTGAAAGTTAACACTTTGGGGTTCTTTCTTACTGGTCCTAGTTAAATATTAATGATAACAATAATAATTACAATAACAGTGATGAGTGACATTTGTAGAAGGCATGTGTATATAGAAGGTATGTGCAGGGCTAGCCTAGCCTAACTGTAACTGTTACTGTCTTATAAAAGGTCCACCTGTGGTTTAGCAACACTAAATAACTTGCCCAAGGTCTCCTTATTAGTAAGTGGCAGAGCAGGAACTTAAACACTGTTTGACTCCAGAAGTGGCTCTTAAAATTACTGTCTCTAATGTTCCTTCCTCTTAGTTTTGGTTCAGTGGGGCTGAACATGTGAAGTTTGACCTTTGCTTTCAGGATATACCATTTTCCTTGTGCTACAGGACTAAGCCATTGATACAAAGCTACTCACAATATCAGATGAAGGTGCAAAGTGTGATACATAGGTAAAAACTCAATTGATCATGACCTGAAAACTCAGTTGACACTTAACATAAAATGTTTTCCCCAGTTTTTTTTTTTTTGTTGGTTTTTTTTTTTGAGTTAGAGTCTCACTCTGTCACCCAGACTGGAGTGCAGTGGCCGCTCCCGGCCACCGCAGCCTCCACTTGCTGGGCTCTGGTGATCCTTCCACCTCAGCCTTCCAAGTAGCCGGAATTACAGGCATCTGCTACCACGCCCGGCTGATTTTTTGATTTATTGTAGAGATGAGGTCTCGCTGCCCAGGCAGGTCTCGAACCCACGGGCTCAGGCAATTCACTCACCTCAGCCTCCCAAAGGCGTGGGATTACAGGCTGAGCCACCAAGCCCGGCAGTATTTTTTTTTTAATCTTGCAAAGTAGACACCTTATTAGGAAAGTGTTGTCACCATAAGGCTTATTCAAAATTGATTAGGAGGTAAGAGAACTGTATCTATTACCTATTTATAAGTCAGAATTGTGTTTTCTTCATTTTTTTGAGTTGGAATCTCTGTCGCATAGGCTGGCGTGCAGTGGCACACTCATTGCCACCGCAGCCTTGACCTGCTGGGTTCAGGTGATCCTTCCACCTCAGCCTTCCAAGTAGTGGAATTACAGGCATGTGCTACCATGCCCAGCTAATTTTTTGATTTATTGTGGAGTTTGCCCAGGCTAGTCTTGAAGCCCTGGGTTCAGGCAGTCCTCTCACCTAGGCCTCCCAAAGTGCTGGGATTATAGATGTGAGCCACTGCACTCACCCAGCCTCAAATAACACTGTTAAACTAACCATACACTGTTAAGGTGAGCCATACCCTGAAAGAAAATATTTGCAAATCATCTATCTGATAAAGGGCTTGTATTCTTACAACTCAATATTAACCCAATTAAACAAGATACACTGATGATCAAGAAGCATATGAAACAATGCTAATATCACTAGGGAAATGTAAATTAAAGCCACAATGAGATATCACTTTATGCTCACTAAAGTGGCTGTAATAAAAGACACAAAATAAGTGCTGATGAGGATGTGGAGAAACTGGAAATCTCAAACATTGCCTGTTGGAATGTGAAATGACTGAGTGACTTGGGAAATAATTCCAGTCATACAAAAGATTTTGTTTCCTTGCTCTAATTTCCTTGTATTATTGGAATGTCTTTTTTTGTGGTATAGTTCACATACTGTTTCTTTTGAATTAAACATTTTTTTCATCAAAAATATTTATTTTATTTGGGGCTGGGTGCGCTGACTCATGCCTATAATCCCAGCACTTTGGGAGACTGAGGTGAGAGGATTGCCTGAGCACACAAGTTCGAGACCAGCCTGGGTAACTTAGCTAGACCTCACCTCCACAATAAATAAAAAAAAATTAGCCAGACATGGCAGCACATACCTGTAGTTCCAGCTACTTGGAAGGCTAAGGCAGAAGGATTACCTAAGCCCAGTAGGTCGAAGCTGTGATGGCTGTGAGTGTGCCACTGCACTCCAGCCTGGGTGACAGAGTGAGACACTGACTCAAAATAAAAATACATTTATTGTATTTTCATGTTGTGGGGTGCATGTGAGGATTGCTACATAAGTTAATTGTGTGCAGGTGAGGTTTGAGCTTCTAGTGAGACCATAGGCATGTCAGGCTAGTTTTTATTTATTTATTTATTGTAGGAATGAGGTCTCTTCAAGTTGCCCAGGCTGGTCTCAAACTCGAGAGCTCAGGCAATCCTCTCACTTCGGCCTCCCAAAGTGCTGGGATTATAGGCATGAGCCACCGCATCCGGCCAATTTTTCTTTATTTATTTTTTTGAGTTAGAGTCTCACTCTGTCGCCCAGACTGGAGTGCAGTGGCCTCTCCCGGCCACCGCAGCCTCGACCTGCTGGGCTCCGGCAATCCTTCCGCCTCAGCCTTCCAAGTAGCTGGAACTACAGGCGTGTGCTACCACGCCCGGCTAATTTTTTGATTTACTGTAGAGATGAGGTCTCGCCTGCCCAGGCGGGTCTTGAACCCGCGGGCTCAGGCAATCCACCTCATCTCAGCCTCCCAAAGGAGCGGGATTACAGGCTGAGCCACCGAGCCCGGCTAATTTTTCTTTTAAATATGTGTGGAAAGGCAAATTGGGCAGCCCAAGAAGTGAGCAGTAGTGAACATTATTTGTTCAGCAGCTAACTCCCTTTCTAATTAGGGGGGAAGTCACCAATTGCATGTGCTCCATCTCTTGCTGTAGAAGCCAGAGGGAGATGACAGGTTGTTCTTCTTGCTTCCTTCTGTATGCCAGCATGGGAGAACTTGAACCAGAGCAGTCACTCAGCTATATCTACACCGGGTTTGAATCTTGATTGGGTGACAGAAGAATATTATCTTTTAGTTTTTTGGGGGTTTTTTTTGTTTTTTTTTTTGAGTTGGAGTCTCACTCTGTCGCCCAGACTGGAGTGCAGTGGCCGCTTCCAGCCACCGCAGCCTCGCCTGCTGGGCTCTGGCGATCCTTCCGCCTCCGCCTTCCGAGTAGCCAGAATTACAGGCATGCGCTACCACGCCCGGCTGATTTTTTGATTTATTGTAGAGATGAGGTCTCGCTGCCCAGGTGGGTCTCGAACCCGCGGGCTCAGGCAATCCACTCACCTCAGCCTCCCAAAGGCGCGGGATTACAGGCTGAGCCACCGAGCCCGGATATCTTTTAGTTTTTATAAATTTTTTTAAGGTGGGAAAACAAGACTTATTGAGAGGACAGAAAAGCTCCCAAAGCGGGAGGGGACCCGAGAGGGTTGCCCGAGGAACATTGTTATTATTATTATTATTATTATTATTATTATTTTAAGTTGGAGTCTCACTCTGTCGCCCAGACTGGAGTGCAGTGGCCGCTCTTGGCCACCGCAGCCTCAACCTGCTGGGCTCCAGCGATCCTTCCGCCTCAGCCTTCCAAGTAGCTGGAACTACAGGCGCGCACTACCACGCCCGGCTCATTTTAAAAAATTATTTATTGTAGAGATGAGGTCTCTCCAAGTTGCCCAGGCGGGTCTCGAACCCATGGGCTCAGGCAATCCACTCACCTCAGCCTCCCAAAGGCGCGGGATTACAGGCTGAGCCACCAAGCCCAGTTTGGAACATGATTAAAGTTCATTCATGGCAGCAGCCTGGCCATGTCTTAGGGCCTTGGTACTAGTGCTGCTCCCTCTATCCAGAGCATTTTTCCCCTGATCTCCCCGACTGCTCGTTTTCTTCTTTCAGATCTCTGCTCCAATGTCACTCTCCTGACCAGCTCATCTGAAACAACCCAACTCTTTCCGTCATTCTCTGTTCTCTAATTCAACTTTCTTTTTCTATATGACACATATATAGAATGATATATTTATTTTTAACTGCTTACTGTTTTTTTGGGGGGGTTGGAGTTTCACTCTGTCGCCCAGGCTGGAGGGTAGTGGCATGCTCCTGGCCACTGCGGCCTTGACCTGCTAGGCTCAGGTGATTCTTCCACCTCAGCCTTCCAAGTAGCTGGAACTACAGGTATGCGCCACTGTGTCCAGCTAATTTTTTTTTCATTTATTGTAGAGATGAGGTCTCGCCAAGTTGCCCAGGCTGATCTCGAATTCGTGGGCTCAGGCAATCCTCTCACCTTGGCCTCCCAAAGTTTGGGGATTATAGACGTGAGCCACCACACCCGGCCCCTGTTTTTCTTTTTGTACTAAGATGTACTGGATTCTTCTCATGGATACAAAAACTCTATCTTGCTCACTACTGTATCTGCAGGACCCAGAACAGGGCCTAGCACAAGTAAGTGCTCAATACACTGGCTGAAATATTTTCATTATTAAATAAGAATAAAAATAAGGCTGAGTGCAGTGAATCAGTTTGTAATCCCAGCAATTTGGGAGGCTGAGGCGAGAGGATTGCCCGAGCCTGGGGGTTTGAGACCACCCTGAGTAACTTGGTGAGACCTCATCTCTACAATAAATCAAAAAATAAGCCAGGTGGTGTGCATCTGTAGTTCCAGCTACTTGGAAGGCTGAGGCAGAAGGATCAACTGAGCCCAGCAGGTCGAGGCTGTGGTGACTATGAGCATGCCACTGCACTCCAGCCTGGGTGACAAGAGTGAGACTCTAAATCAAAAATAAAAACCAAAACAAAAAATAAGCCAGGAACAGTGACTCACACCTGTAATCTCAGCACTTTGGGAGGCAGAGGCAAGAGGATTGCCTAAACTCAGGGGTTCGAGACCAGCCCAGGCAACTTGGTAAGACCTCATCTCTAAAATAAATAAAAAAGGCTGAGTGTGGGTGGCTCAAACCAATAATCCCAGCACTTTGGGTGGCCAAGGTGAGGGTATTGCGTGAGCCCAGGGGTTCAAGAACAGCCTGGGCAACTTGGCAAGACTTCATCTCTACCAAAAACAAAAAAAATAGCCAAACATGGTAGTGCGCACCTGTAGTTTTCGGCTATTTGGAAGGGTGAGGCAGAAGGCTCACCAGAGCCCAGCAGGTTGACACTGGGGTGGCTGTGAGCATGCCACTGCACTCCAGCCTGGGCACCGGAGTGAGACTCCCACTCAAAAAAATAAAAAAATATAATGAAATGAAATAAAATAAAAAAAATTAGCGAGGCAGGCACACATCTGTAGTTCCAGCTACTTGGAAGGCTAAAGTGGAAGGATCACCTATGCCCAGCTGTTCAAGGGTGTGGTGCCCATGAGCACGCCACTGTACTTTTGTGAAACTAATCAATAAACGAAAGCAGCTCAATACATACCTCTGAAGCTGAACTGAATCAGTATTTGTTGTATATCAGGCTTACTTGGAGGAAAATTGAATCAAGTGAGTGACACAAAGATGAGCACATGATTAGAGTTTCCTTCCAGCAGTGACTTGTTTCTTTTGTTAAGTTATGAAGCATGAAAACTTGACTTAATGAAAAATGGCATCTGCTCACAGGTCCTGATACAGAATCTGCTAACTTCCTCTCAAATACTTATGAGAACTAAGAAAAGTACAGAAACCAGCCCTGATGGACAATCAAATGTAGATCACCAGAAGAATTTTTACTAACTCTAAGTCAAATGGTGCAGTGTTAGGAAAGCAACTAGCAGTTCTCATGAAAACAGTTCAAGCCTGCTTCCTCAAAAGAAAGTAAAAAACACTTTCTTCACTATTAGCTGACAATGGCTAAAAGAACAAAAACCAAATATAAGATGTTGCTTACAAAAATGCACAACTAAAAAAATTAAAAAGAAAAGAGTAGATATAAAAGAATACGTTTTTTTTTTTTTCCGGACAAATGCAAACAAAAATAATACAGAGGTGGCCACATTATTTTTTGACAATTTAGAATTTGAACCAAAAATATATTAATGGGACAAAAGTGGAAATATTACCTTTTATTTTTTATTTTTATTTTTTGAGTTGGAATCTCACTCTGCTGCTCAGGCTGGAGTGCAGTGGCACATTCATGGCCACTCTAGTGTTGACCTGCTGGGCTCTGGTGATACTTCTGCCTCAGCCTTCCAAGTAGCTGGAACTACAGGCACAGGCTACCATGCCTGGCTAATTTGTGATTTATTGTAGAGATGAGGTCTTGCCAAGTTGCCTGGGCTGGTCTCGAACCCACAGGCTCAGGCAATCCACTTGCCTCAGCCTCCCCAAATGCTGGGATTACAGGCTGAGCCACAGAGCATGGCCAAAAGTGGTCATTTTGTATTGATAAAAGTTACAATGCACAGCAAAGATAGAATAGCCAATAATGGAAATGTATCATTTATTGCAGTGTCATAAAAAAAGAGGAGAAGCTGGGTTCGCTGGCTCAGCCTGTAATCCTGCGCTTGGGAGGCTGAGGTGAGTGGACTGCCTGAGCCCGCGGGTTCGAGACCTGCCTGGGCAACTTGGCAAGACCTCATCACTACAATAAATGTTTTAAAAATTAGCCGGGCGTGGTAGCGCGTGCCTGTAGTTCCAGCTACTTGGAAGGCTGAGGCGGAAGGATCGCCAGAGCCCAGCAGGTTGAGGCTGCGGTGGCTGGGAGCGGCCACTGTGCTCCAGTCTGGGCGACAGAGTGAGACGCCAACTCAAAAAAAAAAAAAAAAAAAGAGGAGAAACGAATAAAAGGCAATTGTTGTGGGAGATTTTTTTGGTTTTTTGTTTGAGTTGGAGTCTCAGTCGCCCAGACTGGAGCACAGTGGCCGTTCCCGGCCACCGCAGCCTCGACCTGCTGGGCTCCGGGGATCCTTCCGCCTCAGCCTTCCAAGTAGCTGGAATTACAGGCGCGTGCTACCACGCCCGGCTAATTTTTTGATTTTAAAATATTTTTACAGCTGGGCTGGTGGCTCAGCCTGTAATCCCAGCACTTTGGGAGGCCAAGGCGAGTGGATTGCCTGAGCCCACAAGTTCGAGACCAGCCCGGGCAACTTGGCGAGACTGGTCTCTACAATAAATAAATTAAAAAAAATTAGTCAGGCGTGGTAGCGCATGACTGTAGTTCCTTCTGGCAGCTTGGAAGGTTGAGGCGGAAGGATCGCTGGAGCCCAGGAGGTCAACGCTGGGGTGGCCATGAGTGTGCCACTGCACTTCAACCTGGGTGACGGAGTGAGACTCCAACTCAAAAAATATATGTAAATGTTTGCATACTTGTACAAATCTAGTACTTCAAATATATATAGAGAGGAGAAAATTTCAACAATAAAATTAATAAGATTAAATATGTATATTTCTAACTAGAAACTATATCCTCTTCTTGGGCCTTCATTAATGTTTATAAAAATTGGCTACATGATTTTGAAATTAATGAAAAAATAATATTTTTCAGAAAACCATCAAAACCAAACTCTGAACAAAAGCACTGGCTGAAATAGTTTCATCATTAAATAAGAATAAAAATAAGCTGGGTTCAGTGGCTCATGTCTGTAATCCCAGCATTTTTGGAGGCGGAGGCAAGAGGATTGCATGAGTTCAGAGGTTCCAGACCAGCCTGGGAAACTTGGTGAGATCTCATTTCTAAAATAAATTTTTAAAAAATTAGCTGGGCTTGGTGGCACGTGCCTGTGGTTCCAGCTACTTGGAAGGCTGAGGTGGAAGGATCACCTGAGCCCAGCAGGTCGAGGCTGTGGTGGCTGTGAGCATCCCACTGTACTCCAGCCTGGGTGACAGAGTGAGACACAGACTCAAAAAAAAAAAAGAGCCGGGCTCAGTGGCTCAGCCTGTAATCCCGTGCCTTTGGGAGACTGAGGTGAGTGGATTGCCTGAGCCCACGGGTTCGAGACCCGCCTGGGCAACTTGACGAGACCTCATCTCTACAATAAATCAAAAATTAGCTGGGCGTGGTAGCGCACGCCTGTAGTTCTAGCTACTTGCAAGGCTGAGGCAGAAGGATCGCCGGAGCCCAGCAGGTCGAGGCTGCGGTGACCAGGAGCGGCCACTGCACTCCAGTCTGGGTGACAGAATGAGACTCCGACTCAAAAAAAAAAAAGAAAAAAGAAAAAAAGAAGAAGAAGAAAAATAAATAAGGTGGACCGGACGTGATGGCTCAAGCCTGTAATTCCAGTACTTTGGGAGGCCAAGGTGAGGAGATTGCTTGCGCCCACAGGTTTGAGACCAACCTGGGCAACTTGGTGAGATCCCATTTCTACAATTAAATAATAATAATAAAAAATAGCCAAGCATGGTGGTGTGCGCCTGTAGTTCTGACTACTTGGAAGGCTGAGGCGGAGGGATCACCTGAGTCCAACAGGTCGAGGCTGCAGTGCCGTAAGCATGCCATAGCACTCCAGCCTGGACGACAAAGGGAGACTCTGATTCAAAAAAAAAAAAGGTGGACAAAAGACATGAATAGACACTTCTCAAAAGAAGATACATGGACAGTCAACCGACACATGAAAAAATGCTCACGCAGCCTCACTAATCATCAGAGAAATGCAAATCAAAACCATATTGAGATTCCACTTAACCCCAGTAAGAATGGCCATCATTAGTAATACAAACAACAACAGATACTGGTGAGGATGCGGAGAAAAAGGAATGCTTCTGCACAGCTGGTGGGAATGCAAAACTCTTTAGAAAACAATAAGGCTCTTTATTTTATTTTATTTTTTGAGTTGGAGTCTCACTCTGTCACTCAAGCTGGAGTGCAGTGGCACAATCACAGCCACCGCGGCCTTGACCTGCTGGACTTAAGCTAATCAAAAAATTAGCCAGGTGTGGTGGCACACACCTGTAGTCCCAGCTACTTGGAATACTGAGGGAGAAGGATTGCCTGAGCCCAGCCGGTCGAGGCTGCGATGGCCATGCACTCCCGCTTAGGTGACAGAGTGAGACTCTGATTCAAAGAAATTAAAAATTGCCGTATCTTTTTGAAATAGTTGATTACATTAGTGGACCACCATTAACTAGACCACCTGGAATTCATACTCTTGTGTAACCAGTTGGGCTCCTCCTATGATTCATTTAACTAATCAAATGCAATGGGAGTCATACTGTGCAAGTTCCTGGTCTGAGACTGAAGAAGTCCTGGAAGCTTTCCTCTAGTGCTCTTGGGAATCCTGAGCCTTCTTTTTGAGAAGATCACACCCTGGAAAAACCATGTCTCGAGACCATATGGAGTGGGAGAGGCCATGAGCAGTGGGAGAGGTCCTAAAGCCACATGGCGAGAGAGAGACATCTAGTAGTCCCAGCGGTGCAGTTGATCCCACCCCTAAGCTAAGTCACCAACTGAATGCCGCCCAAAAGAGTGAACCCTGGCAAGACCATCAGAAGAATCAACCCACTGAGACTAGCTCAGATTTTAGAATCATGAGCATATATGAGGGTCGTTTGCAGCAGGTAATCAGAACACGTTCAAAACAAGTAGACTGAATTCAGCTAGGAAAATAAAGATGACAGTAATGATTGTTTCTGGGTGATGAAATACAAACAATCTTTATTTTTTCCTTGTAATTTTCCATATTCTTTCTCTCTCTTTTTTTCCAGTCAGGGTACATATGTTTTATAATCAGAAAAATAAGAACAAATCAACTGAAGGGGTCCAAACTCATACTCAACAGAAATTCCCTCTTAAATGCCCCCAAACATTCCTCCTAAGCTCTCGGTAAGAAATAATTTACCCGATCCTTTTTACTGTACTGAAACAAGTATAAATACTGATACTCTGTTTTAGGCTATTAAAAATATCATTCTGGGAGGCCAAGCGTGGTGGCTCAAGCCTGTAATCCCAGCACTTTGGGAGGCTGAGGTGAGAGGATTGCCTAAGCTCAGGGGTTTGAGATCAGCCTGGGCAACTTGGTGAGCCCTCATCTCTACAATAAATAAATTTTAAAAAATAAACAAGCTGTATGTGGTAGCTTGCACCTGTAGTTCCAGCTACTTGGGAGGCTGAGACAGAAGGATCGCCTGAGCCCAGCAGGTTGAGGCTGCGTTGGCTGTGAGTGCACCACTGTACTCTAACCTGGGTGACAGAGTGAGACGCCAGCTTAAAAACAACAACAAAAAAAAAACCATAATTCTGAGAAGGAGTCATTAGCCTATCAAAGAGGTTCACAGAACAAGAAAAAGTTAATCTGTCTCATACAGTATCTGCCCCACTGACCCTGGTCATAATTCTCTTGGAGTCAAATAACACAAGTTTAGTCTCTTTCACTACTATGCTCTAAAGATTAAAAGTAACATTCATGTGAAGAATCCAGGAATGGATGGATGACTGGAGAGCCTTGATAAATGTTCATCCTATCCTCTTTTCCTTCCGTAGACCAGTGTCATCAACATTTGGAATCAGCTGTCAGCTCACTTCTCTGAAATCTTCTTGCTTCTAGAATGGGTATCTCTAATTCTTTTACCAATTCCTCTCTTGTATCAGACCCAAGAGTTACCTTCTCTGTTCCTCTCAAGCCCTCTGCTTTATTCCTTACTGGTAGGACCCTTCTGGTGTCAGGCATTAATTAATGTGATTTGGGAAGATTATCCTTCCCCATCTCCAGGGAGGACTGAGTGCTGAGTATAAATTAGTTGTTTATGACTGGGGCCATTCTGCCCTATAAGAGACATTTGACAATATCTGAGACATTTTTGATTATCATGATAAAGGTGTTACCACCGGCATCTAGTTAGTGATCAGAGGCCAGGAATGCTTCTAAGCTTCATGTAATACATAAGGCAGTCCCCACAAGAAAGAATTATCTTGTCCAAAATGTCAGTAGTACCATGGTTGAGACATCTTGGTCCAAACAAATCATGGTAACTTCCCAGAGGACAAATCATGTGGCAAAACTGTGATCAGTGAGCACAAGAGAGATCCTGGGAGAAAAGAACTTTTACCCCTGATGCAGATAATAATGAAGACAAACTTCCATTCTTTCTGGACTTTGGACATTAACATGGAAAGATGTAACAGCTGGAGCTTCAGTAGCTTGGTATCATTAATACGAAGAGAATGGCAACAAAAACAAAAACAAAACCTATATCCTCAGTGACATTGCTAAGTATTGGAAATGATCCTGCAACCTCCTTAATGCTCCAGACTTTTTATTGATGAAATAGTTTCGTTTTATTTATTTATTTATTGAGTTGGAGTCTCACTCTGTTGCCCAGGCTGGTATGCTCACAGTCACTGCAGCCTTGACCTGCTGGGCTCAGGTGATCCTTCCACCTTAGTCATCCAAGTAGCTGGAACTACAGGTCCGCACCACCACACCTGGCTAATTTCTTGATTTATTGTAAAGACAAGGTTTTGCCATGTGGCTCAGGTTGGTCTTGAACCTCTGAGCTCAAGCAATCCTCCCACCTTTGTCTCCTAAATGCTGGGATTACAGGTATGAGCTACCTTGCCTGGCTGATAGTTTCATTTAAAATTTACTCTTAGTTCTTTTCCTATTATATGTAGCATTTAAAAAATGTTAATGCAGAATGTTTACAGGCTCACTACCCCATTCTCTTGATGTAGAAACTAAGACCTAAAATATTTAAGGAACTTGCTCAAGGTTACATAGTTTTTTTTTTAGCAACACAGCTGAGACTAGAAAGGCAACTGATATAACTCGGCCCCTGATGTATTTACAACGTTGTGTACTCAGGCAGGCTCTTCTGATTTTAAAGCTTTTAAAGATCTTGTATTGGAACAACAATAATGACGGTAAACTGAGTATCTACTATGTGCCAGCCCCTTTATATGTTTATCTTGAACCTTTACAATCACTTTCCATGGTTGGTATTATTTTTTCCATTTTGCAGACCAAAAAAAAAAAAGGAAACCTGGAGAGGTTCAATGTTCAATGGCTTGTTCAAGGCCACAGCGAGAAGATGTCCATGAAATCAAACCCTAGAGCTCACATTAATTCCACTATACCACACAGCCTCCCTTCCCAAGCATCAAAGCCTGCTAGACTTAATGACAGGGCTAGACCAAAATGGGGTACATCTAAAGGATGATGTTGTTTTAATAGACTTTATCAAATGGACGATACTTCTTGGCAGTGACTTTAAGAGCAAACTGGCCGGGCGCCGTGGTTCACGCCTATAATCTCAGCACTTTGGGAGGCCGAGGTGAGAGGATTGCCTGAGCCTATGGGTCTCATCAGCCTAGGCAACTTGATGACACCTCCTCTCTACAATAAATCAAAAAGTTATCTGGGCATGGTGGTGCGTGCCTGTAGGTCCAGCTACTTGGAAGGCTGAGGTGGAAGGATCGCCCGAGCCCAGCAGGTCGAGGTTGTGGTGGCCCTAAGCGTGCCACTGCCCTCCAGCCTGAGACGCCAACTCAAAAAAAGAAAAAAAAAGAGAGCAAACTGAAAAAGTAACTCTGAGGAAGACAGTTCATATAAAACAACCCCCACCCTGCAGTACGGAAAAGTGAGTTTTAGGCAGGTTGAGTATGGCATAAGAGTAAAGGACTTGATTCAAGGTCAGATTCTCTGGGGAGTTCCTCAGGTCTCTTTTTTGTGCTGTCAAACTTAGCAAGCTAACCATCAACATCGTGATATTAGGAGCACAATAACTATCATTTCTTGTTTAGTTGCCAGTGTCAGTGCCGTGCTATTCTTCTTAATAAGGATGAAAAAGTTGCAACTAATTTAGCTTACATAATTTCCTTTAGTCCTCTTAAAACTTAGTATTTACTTTTTTTATATATATACCTTTTTTTGAGTCGGAGTCTCACTCTGTCGCCTAGGTTGGAGCGCAGTGGCATGCTCACGGCCACTGCATCCTTGACCTGTTAGGCTCAGGTGATCCTTCCACCTCAGCCTTCCAAGTAGCTGGAACCACAGGTACGTACCACCATGCCCAACTAATTTTTTTTATTTATTGTAGAGATGAGGTTTCACCAAGTTGCCCAGGCTGATCTTGAATCCATGGGCTTAGGCAATCCTCTCACTTCGGCCTCCCAAAGTGCTGGGATTATAGGCATGAGTCATTGCGCCAGGCCTTTACCTTTATTTTTATTATTTTATTTCATTTTGAGTGGGAGTCTCACTGGAGAGGCTGGAGTACAGTGGAATGATCATGGCTCACCACAGCCTTGATATCCTCAAGCAATCCTTCTGCCTCAGCCTTCCAAGTAGTTGGGACTACAGGCACACACCACAACACCCAGCTAATTTTTCTTTAAAAAAAAAATTCTGTAGAAGTGAGGTCTCACTGTGTTGCCCAGATTGGTCTCGAACTCTTGGGCTCAAGCAATTCTCCGGCCTCGGCCTCCCAAAAGTGTTGGTTACCTTTCGTGGGTTACAGATCCAGCAAGCCCTTAGCCTAAGGTAATACAGTGAGTAGGTGCAAGGAGACTCATTTTCTACTATACCTGTAGGTCTTTCTCTTGTCCATCCCCACCTCAGACCTGCCTGTTTCTGACTCTGTCTTTACTCCAGCTGAGACCCTGCTCTGAAGGCCACCCTCTCCTCTCCCTCACACTCATCTGTCCTAGCTCGGATGAAATCCTGCATCCTTGGGGAAAATGTGTCTGTGACCACTTTAGTTCATAGCGTTTTCTCCCTTTCCTGATGCCTTAAAAGAAATTACCAGAACTTTATTAAGAACACATCGTCACACCTACATTGACTTATTTAAATTACCACTTAACATAAATAAGGCACACATACAATTTAAAAATACTTCCCTAAATAGCACCTTAGGTTAGAAAACAGAAAACCACCACTTGCTAGTTATGCAGCTCTGTTCAACCACTTTTTTTTCTTTTTTTTTGTTGAGTTGGAGTCTCACTCTGTCGCCCAGACTGGAGTGCAGTGGCCGCTTCCGGCCACCGCAGCCTCGACCTGCTGGGCTCCGGTGATCCTTCTGCCTCCGCCTTCCAAGTAGCCGGAATTACAGGCATGCGCTACCACGCCCAGCTGATTTTTTGATTTATTGTAGAGATGAGGTCTCGCTGCCCAGGCGGGTCTCGAACCCGCGGGCTCAGGCAATCCACTCACCTCAGCCTCCCAAAGGCGCGGGATTACAGGCTGAGCCACCGAGCCCGGCTTCAACCACTTTTTTTTGAATTGCAGTCCTACTCTGTTGCCCAGTCTGGAGTACAGTGGCATACTCACGGCCACCATAGACATGATCTGCTGGGCTCAGGAGATCCTTCCATCTCAGCTTTCCAAGTAGCTGAAACTGGGGCGTGCGCCCCAGCACCAAAGGGGGTGTGTCTGGCTAATTTTTTGATTTATTATAGTGACGAGGTCTTGCCAAGTTACTCAACTGTTCTCGAACCCTGGGGCTCAGGCAATACTCTCACCTTGGGCTCCCAAAGTGCTGGGATTATAGGTATGAGTCACTGTGCCAGGCCAGAATAAATTTTAAAATTGTCACTCCAGCCTGAACGACAGAGTGAGACTTCAACTAAAAAAAAAATTGCATTATATCCACAATAAAAAACTATCCAGCAATGAAAAAGAATACATTTCAACTATAGGCAGTAATATGGATGAATTTTGCAAATATAAGGTTGAGGGAAAGAAGCCAGACACCAAAGGATATGTATGTTTCCATTTTTACAAGGGGGGGGGACCCAAAAAATATCAGAATTTTTTTATTAAAAATTGTATATCACCTTTTCCACATTGGCAAAATGTTTCCCTCTGAGGACTTTTTTTATCAAGGGAAGCAAACAAAAAGTCACTTGGGGTGAGATCAGGTGAATAGGGATGGTGGGATATAGGGTCATGCCGTTTTTTGGTGTAAAACTACGGTACACAGCCGGGCTTGGTATCTCAAGCCTGTAATCCCAGCACTTTGGAAGGCCGAGGTCAGGGGATTGCCTGAGCTCAGGGGTTCCAGACCAGCCTGGGCAACTCAGCAAGACCTCATCTCTACAATAAATCAAAAAGTTATCTGGGATTGGCAGCGCACACCTGTATTTCCCACTACTTGGAAAGCTGAGACAGAAGGATCACCTGAGCCCAGGAAGTCGATGCTGGGGTGGTCGTGAGCATGCCACTGCCCTCCAGCCTGGGCAACAAAGTTAAACTCCAACCCCAAAACAAAAAACAAAACCAAAAAAAACTACTGAACACTCAGCACGGTGTGAGCAGGTGCGTTTGTAAATCCCCCATCATGAAATGGGCAACTGCGTTGAAAGAAACTCCAAAAAAATCCACTAAAGCCAAATGCAGCCTCTCTCAACAAACGCTAGCTGGTACACTGATGCCAACGGGTTCCTAGAACACTAACCTAGCGGGGGAAGCCAGTACTACAAGGGGCCCGCCCTCCAAAAAAATAATTCCATGTTTTATTCTTTTTGGTTCCCCTTTGTATAAATAGAGAAATTGGCATAACCTAATCTATGGGTTACAAGTCAAGATGATAGTAACTATTGGAGACCGGTAGTGACAAAGAGAACACAAGAGATTTCTGAAGTGCTGGCAATATTCTGTTTCTTAACCTGGATGCTGGTTTCAAGGATATGTGAAGATGAATCGAGCATATTTAGACATATTTGTACTTTTTTGTACATCAATATCTCAATGAATAGTTAAAATGCTAATTCCAGGGCCCCAGCCCATATTGACAGAATTGCCGCCGTGTCTGTGTGCGTGTGTGTGTGTGTGTGTGTGTGTGTGTGTGTGTGTGTGTATAGAAGGGTTGTGGACAAGGTCCTCTGGCATTTCCATGCAGGGCATAGGGGAATACCCTTTTAGAAACAGGCCGCCCTTGAATGACATACATACTTCCTTCTTCGAGAGGCTTCTGTAAGCACTCTTGGCTAACTCCTTCTGTATTCTGTATAGCGCCTTGTTGTATATTCCCATGTTTTATTACAAGCAAAGAGGGACAGATCATTAAGAGGAATTATAGGTACCTCCAAATAGTGGCACTTGGGGCAACAGAGAGAGACAGCTCTGATAATGTGCCAGCTTATAAAATATGGCTAAATAAAATTAAATGTTTATGGGGTGACTAATGCATTATATCCCCAGGGGAATAAGTCAAGTGTTCACATTGCTGGATTTCTACTGAATCCTGACTTCTCAGGGGAAGGATTGCTGGGTGGAGGCCAAAAGGATCTAGGGCTTTTCCTGGAAGGAAAAAAGGGAGATTCCATGACTGAGGCAGGGACAGGGGAGGACCAGCACTCTACCTCCAAGCCAAGTCTGTGTTGGTGTGAGAAAGCTGCTGTGGAGAGATTTATTCAGGTTACGCAGATGTGTTCACATTGTGTGTGCTTGCATTTAATAATCTAGAACAAAGTGGATGTAAAAGGGAAACTAGCAGTGAAATTTTTAATAAGCTCTGGGAAGGCCAAGACTATATCTACCTGCTTCATCTTTGAACTCCCAGCACCTAGCACCTTGCCTGGCACTAAGAAAGCTCAATAAATCCATTCAATTATTCAACATCAATGTATTGAGCACTTACTCTAGGTTAGGTACCATTCTGAGCAGTTGAAACAAGAGACAGGAGTTCCTCTCCTTAAGCAACTTATATTCTAAGTGAGAGGAGATAGATAGAAGATAGATAGATGATAGAGAAAGAGAGAGAAAGAGATAGATAGATAGATAGACAGACAGACAGACAGATAGAATGTTCCATAGTGATAAGTACTTTGGGGAAAAATAAATCAGAGAGAAGAACAGGGATTGGAGGATTGAGAAGTGTTGCAATTTTACATGGAGATGTTAAAAAGGGTCTTACTGAAAATTTGAGTTAAGATCTGCAGGAGCAGCCGGGCTCAGTGGCTCAGCCTGTAATCCCGCGCCTTTGGGAGGCTGAGGTGAGTGGATTGCCTGAGCCCGCGGGTTCGAGACCCGCCTGGGCAGGGAGACCTCATCTCTACAATAAATTAAAAAATCAACCGGGCGTGGTAGCGCATGCCTGTAATTCTGGCTACTTGGAAGGCTGAGGCGAAAGGATCGCCAGAGCCCAGCAGGTGGAGGCTGCGGTGGCCGGAGCGGCCACTGCACTCCAGTCTGGGCGACAGAGTGAGACTCCAACTCAAAAAAAAAAAAAAAAAAGTAGGAAGAACAAGAATTATTGGCCACATTTTAAGGGATTACATCACAGAAATTAACAGCTCAGGGTCTGAAGAAACACACAACCAGGTTTGAATCCTGACTCAGCCACATAAGAAATGGGACTTCATACAAGAGTCAGCCTCAGTTTCCCCTTCTCTACAATAGAGATAATATGGCTGTTGGGAGAGAGGATTAGATAACATTACCAATGTATATCACCAGTTAGTGTCCAACACATGTTGTACACAATAAATGATGTTTGTTGCTACATTTTCCAGCTGGAAAGAGCCACAGAGATCATCCAGTTTAGTGACTCCAGGGAGGTGCATCCTCTGGCATGTAGAAAAATATACAGATTCCGGGGACAACCCCAGACCCACTGAATCCCTAATTGTGTTGCTTTGGAACCTCATTTCAATGATTAACTATTTAAAGTGACTGTATCAACAAAGTACAAGAATTGAGGTGAAGGCAACATGGATACAATAACTGAGCAAGTTACTTTAACCTCTCTGAGTCTCACTTTTCTTTTCTTTCTTTCTTTTTTTTTGAATCAGTCTCACTCTGTCGCCCAGGCATGCTTACGACCACAGCAGCCTCGACCTGCTGGGTTCAGGCAATCCTTCCACCTCAGCCTTCCAAGTAGCTGGAACCACAGGTGCACACCACCACACATGGCTAATTTTTTGATTTATTGTAGAGATGAAGTCTCGCCAATTGCCCAGCCTAGTCTCAAACCCTGGGCTCAGGCAATCCCCTCGCTTCTGTCTCCCAAAGTGCTTAGATTGCAGGCTTGAGCCACCGTGCCCAGTCCTACTTTTTTTTATCTGCAAAGTGAAATAATAGAAACATAGACCATTGAGCGTTGTGAGAATGAGACACACAAAGCCAGGTCATCTCTACCTGGGACATAACACTCCATTAAGTTTAGCACCTAAGAAAGGCACTTAAGGTGGCATCGTTTTAATGAAATTAACTCATCATAAGAAAATAAAGTTCATTTGCATTTCTCTGGTTTTTCACCTTTAAAATGTGGTCAGGCATGATGGCTCATGCTTAAAATCCCAGTACTTTGGGAGACTGAGGCAGGAGGATTGCTTGAGCCCAGGAGTTTGAGATCAGACTTGGCAACATAGCAAGACCTTGTCTCTACAAGTAAATAAAAAATCAGTCAGGCATGGTGACACACACCTGTAGTCCCAGTTACTTGGGAGGTTGAGGTGGAAGGATAGTCGTAGCCTAGGAGGTCGAGGTTGTGGTGACCTGTGTTCATGTCACTGGGAGAGAGAGACTCCGTCTCATAAAACAAGCAAAAACAAAACACCATCAAAAAACCCCCTTAATTTTTATTATTATTAATAATTAATTAATTAGTTAATTTTTTTTTGAGTGAGAGTCTCCAGGCTGGAGTGCAGTGGCATGCTCACGGCCACCCCAATGTCGACCTGCTGGACTCTAGCAATCCTTCTGCCTCAGCCTTCCAAGTAGCGGGAACTACAGGTGCGCACTACCATGTCTGAATATTTTTTAAAAATTTATTGTAGAGACGAGATCTCACCAAGTTGTCCGGGTTGATCTCGAACCCACGGGCTCAGGCAATCCACTCACCTCAGCCTCCCAAAGTGCTGGGGATTACAGGCTTAGCCACCCAGCCCGGCCCACCCCTTAATACTTAAAAGATCATCTAGGTACCATCCAAAGTCCCCCTACAGGCTCCCTGGGGTCACATGGATCATGTCCTTGGAGAAACACTGGGAGAGGGACAGACTGATGGAATGGTAGAGTTTCAAAATCGCATCTCTTGTTGGCATTTCTGTCAAGACTGGGAAAGTGTGCAGTCTATTGCCTGGGACAGAGAGCGGGAAAAGGGTTGGTTTGTTCCAGGAAGGGTGAAAATAAACATGTTGGTGCCAAGCTCTTGAACATTTGCACAAGACAGGACACCTCATTGCGCATAGGACTACTTTTGCCTGGCAAGATCCGGCCAATTAAAGTGGTTGTCAAGCTGTGCGGGTTGGAGTCTACGAAAAAAAGCAGATCTGCAGAGCTTGAGATTTATGTTCTGGGAGAGCAGGAGCGCCACTCCGAATACACAACCCTTGTGGGTTCTTGGCTGACCCTCCTGGGTTCCTACTGCTTTTTCCCTGCCTTCTGAGTTAAATATTATTCAGGTATTTATGAAGAGGGAGCATAAAATTTGGCTGAGGTCCAGTGTTGTTCAGTGCAGTCCACTTGCACAAAGACCTGAAATATGCTGGAACACTAATTTTTGTTATTAAGTGAACAAAAATTGGAGAGAACCACACAGGATTGAATTCCATGAAAAGGTGTCCCATTTTAGGGAAGAGGAAATGTTGTGAGAGTAAGTAACATGAGGTCCCATGGCTACCTAGCCCCAGAGCTTGACTCAGATCCCAAAATGCCTCATGTCAAAGCTGCATACAGGTGTTCAGATAACAGAGGAGGTTTTAAAGGCTAGAGAACCAGGGCAGCAGAGTGAGACCCAGTATCTACAAAGAATAAAAAATTAACTGAGTACAGTGGCGCACACCTGTAGTCCCAGCCACTCAGAAGGCTGAGGAGGGGGGAATCATTTGAGCCCAGGAGATGGAGGCTGTGGTGAGCTATGATCACGCCACTGTACTACAACCTGGTCATCAGAGCATGACTGTGTCAAAAAAAAAAGAAAAAAAGAAAAAGCTGGGCATGGTGGCTCACGCCTGTAATCCCAGCACTTCGAGTTAGAGTCTCACTCTGTCGCCCAGACTGGAGTGCAGTGGCCGCTACCAGCCACCGCAGCCTCGACCTGCTGGGCTCCAGCGATCCTTCCGCCTCAGCCTTCTGAGTAGCCGGAATTACAAGCATGCGCTACCACACCCGGCTGATTTTTTTTTATTTATTGTAGAGATGAGGTCTCACTGCCCAGGCGGGTCTTGAACCTGCGGGCTCAGGCAATCCACTCACCTCAGCCTCCCAAAGGCGCGGGATTACAGGCTGAGCCACCGAGCCCGGCTAATCCCAGCATTTCGGAAGGCAGAGGAGAGAGGCTTGGAAGGCAGAGGATGGAAGATTGCCTGAGCCCAGGAGTTTGAGACCAGCCTTGGTGGTCTGTCTCTAAAATAAATTCACTATTTATTTATTTATTTATTTATTTATTTATTTATTGTTGGAGTCTTATTCTGTTGCCCAGACTGGAGTGCAGTGGTACACTCACGACCACCCCAGCGTCGACTTGCTAGGCTCCGGCAATCCTTCCACCTTAGCCTCCAAAGTAGCCGGAACTACAGGTGTGTGCTACCATGCCCGCCTAATTTTTTTTTTTTAATTGTAGAGACCAGGTCTCATTAAGTTGCCCGACCTGGTCTCAAACCCGCATGCTCAGGCAATCCAGTAGCCACGGCCTCCCAAAGTGTTGGGATTACAGGCTGAGCGACCGATCCTGGTCTCTACAATAAATTAAAAAAAAAAAAGCCAGGCGTGGTGGTCCATGCCTGTAGTTCTAGTTATTTGGAATACTGAGGCAGAAGGATCATTTGAGCCCAGCAAGTTGAGGCTATGGTGACCGTGCCACTGCACTCCAGTCTGGGCAACAGAGTGAGATTCAATCTCAAAAAAAAAAAAAAAAAAAGGCCGGCGCAGTGGCTCGCGTCTATAATCCCAGCACTTTGAGAGACTGAGGTGAGAGGATTGCCTGAGCTCATGTGTTCGAGACCAGCCCAGGCAACTTGATGAGACCTCATCTCTACAATAAATCAAAAAATTAGCTGGGCATGGTAGCGCATGCCTATAGTTCCAGCTACTGGAAGGCTGAGCCCAGCAGGTTGGGGCTGCGGTGGCCGTGAGTGTGTCACTGCACTCCAGACTGGGCAACAGAGTGAGACTCCAAAGCAAAAAAAAAAAAAAAAAAAAGGACAAAGAGGAAGACAACGGACTCTGAGGAAGGCTGCTCTATCCAGGGAATATGTGGAAACTGAGAAACTTCATGGTATCCTTCCTGGCATTGGTTTGGCAGACTTAAGTAATGTGAAACACTGGTATAGAGCCATCTGGATCCACACATAACCGTGTGAAAGAATCACTAACACTGGAAGAAAGGTAGCATGCTTCTTATGGAATTAGCTCCTCAGCCAGTGACATACCTACAGTGGACTTACTTGCTTCATGCTGCTGTTGGGAAGAGTTAGCCTAAGCTACCTGGCTAAGCCTCAAACAATGGTGAAATTTGGAAAGGACCAATCAAGGGAGTATTGCCAATTAATTTCCCTATTAGTAGTTCACACGAAATGCCTACTCAATTGTCAGTATCACCTTCGAAGGATGGTCAAGTGTTCAGGTAAAATTCAGATATTAAAATTGTTCAGAAGGCCAGGCGTGGTGGATAACACCTGTAATCCCAGCACTTTGGAACAACAAGGTGGGAGGATCGCTTGAGGCCAGGAGCTTGAGACCAGCCTAGGCAACAAAATTTTTTTTTGAAAAACCATGCAAACAGCCAGGCATGGTAGCTCACACCTATAATCCCAGTACTTTGGGAAGTGGAGGTGAGAGGATTGCCTGAGCTTAGGGGTTTGAGACCAGCCTGGGCAATTTGGTAAGACCTCGTCTCTGCAATAAATCAACAAATTAGCCAGGTGTGATGGTTCTCGCCTGTGGTTCCAGCTACTGGAAGGCTGAGGCAGAGGGATCATCTGAGCCCAGCAGGTCGAGGTTGTGGTGGCTGTGAGCGTGCCACTGTACTCCAGCCTGGACAGCAGAATCTTGGCATTCTCAGATGTGACATTTAATAATGATGATGATGATAATATGAAGATAGTTCTTAATATGTGCCAGACACCATTTGAAGAATTTTTCACATGTAACTCATTGAACCTCTGAGGACACCATTACCATATCTATTTTACTGATAAAGTAGCTGAAAAAGAGCAGTAAACTCTCTCAGGATTGCACATGTGCTAGGTGGCAGAGCTTGGGTTTAAACTGGGACAGGTTGGCTTCACAATATTCAGTCTTCATGAGTCATTCTGAAAACCCATGATATAGAGCCATTTGCTATTCCTTCAGAGACATGAATTCACATTCACTTGTTCTGAGGGGTCTTGTGCAAGAGGAAAGTCATTTATCTAGTGACTGAGCCCAGCTCATTGAACAATATCTGAATCACAAAAAGGTTTTGCTGTTTTCTAGTCAACATAATGTAGGCCTTTTATGGGAGACTTATATGCCACAGTAGATGCAATAATTATGATGGTTTTGATGACAAGTAACACAAATATCAACTAACAATCATTAAAAAAGTAAAGACAAGTTGGCTGCGGTGGCTCACCTCTGTAATTCCAGCACTTTGTGGTGTAGAGGGAGGCGAGAGGATTACTCAGCTCAGGGGTTCCAGACCAGTCTGAGAAACATGGCAAGACCTTGTCTCTACAATAAATCAAAAAATCAGTCGGGCATGTTGGCACATGCTGTGGTTCCAGCTATTTGAAAGGCTGAGGCAGAAGGATCGCCTGAGTCCAGAAGATAGAGGCTGTGGAAGCCATGAGCGTGCCATTGCACTCCAGCCTGGGCAACAGAATGAGACCCCAACTCAATAAATAAATGAATGAATGAATGACAGAGTAAGACTCCAACTCAATAAAAGAATGAATGAATAAATAAATAAAAGTAAAGATAATTGGCCAAATGTGGTGAGGCAGGAGGCTCTCTTGAGCCCAGGAATTTGAGACCAGCCCGAGCAACAGAACAAGACTGTCTCTACAAAAAAAAATTAACCAGGCTTGACAGTACATGACTTGTAGTCCTCGCTGCTGAGGAGGCTGAGGTGGGAGGATTGCTTGAGCCCAGTAGTTCAAGGTTACAATGAGCTATAATTGTGCCACTGCACTCCAGCCTGGGCAACCCTCTTTGAAAAGAAAAAGAAAAGAAAGTAAAGACAATTAACTTTGACATGTAACAGGAAGTCTAGAGAGAGCTGGTTTTAGGTTGGTAAAGTAGCTCAAAGATCCTCAGCATGATGGTACTGTCTCCCCTCATGATCCCAAGATGGCTTCAGCAGTTCCAAGCACCACATCTTCACACTCCAGCATTCCAGGAGGAAATGAGTGAGATGGGAGAAAATACTTCCTAGAAGTTCCCCCACCTCTTGTCACATTTCACTGTCCAGAACTATGTTACATGTCAACTCCAGTGTGAGGTTCTCAACCTCAACCATTATTGACATTTTGGGCCAGATAATTCTTTGTTGTGGAAGGCTATCCTGGGTATTGCAGGGAGGGTACCAGCATCCCTGGCCCACTAGATGCCAGAAGGACATTCCCAGTTAGGACAACCAATAATGTCTCCAGACATTGCCAAATGCCGTGTGTGTGTGTGTGTGTGTGTGTGTGTGTGTGTGTGTGTGTGTGTGTGTGTGAAATCACCTGGGGTTGAGAACCATTACCCTAGACCAACAACCGGCAAAAAGAAATGGGATAGTCATAACTGACTTAGACCAGTCATCAGTTATCCTTTGGGCTGGGCACACTCCTGCCTGAAAAGAGAACTATTTGGAGGAGGAGTAAGGACTGTGGGTTTGGCGATCATTCCCATGTTGCTTTGTTGTCCTTCAAACAAATGCTCTTATGGGTAGTCTGAGGGGAGAACTGAGAAGGAGGTTTTCTCTCTTCTCACTTCCAAGAAACCATTCATGTGACATGTTGGGAAGAATCAGGTCATAGAAATGGGAGTCTCAATGATATTTAAGCTCCAGCGTTGGTGGCCACAGGAAAGCAATAGGAAATTAGGATAGCCAATCATTTTATTTAGAAAATCTATACCAAGTTGCTTTCTTTTTTTGTTTTTGAGTTGGAGTCTCACTCTGTTGCCCAGACTGGAGTGCAGCGGCCGCACCCGGCCACTGCAGCCTCTACCTGCTGGGCTCCAGCGATCCTTCTGCCTCAGCCCTCCGAGTAGCTGGAACTATAAGGCGCGCGCTACCACGCCCGGCTCATTTTGATTTATTGTAGAGATGAGGTCTCACCAAGTTGCCCAGGCGGGTCTCGAACCCACGGGCTCAGGCAATCCACTCACCTCAGCCTCCCAAAGCGTGGGATTACAGGCTGAGCCACTGAGCCCAGCTAAATTGCTTTCTTTAGGACATTCCTTGCTTTCTATTTTTTCCTTGTCTCCTCTCCCAATCCCCCTCCCTTTAAAGACAAATTTATATTTGTCTGGGGACATTTGGTAAATAAGGACTTTAAAAGAAAAAATCTTAAAATTTGATTTTCAATTACGTGCCTTGGACATTTATTTTCAGAAATTAGGATTACGGTTGTATCAAGCTAATGCAAAAAAAAAAAAAAAACTTGTCTGTTTTGTAACTAAACACACACATATACACAACCATCCCAATCTTTTCAAACTGGTTGTTTGAAAACCGTTGGTAAACACTATCAAGTTGGTCGCCCAAGGTCATTTCAGTATTAACATTTCAACCAGTCATTTTCACTTAGGAGACATACTTGGATTTAAAGGGTTACAAGGTGTGAGTTCTCTGGGTCTTAAAGAACTGTATTTCAGATCATGGTTTTCATCAAAGTCATTTTCTACGTTTTTATAAACATGCTTAATAAGAACAAATTTAAATAGCCAAAACAATATGAAAAATTGCTCTAAATATGGAAACATTGGAATGAATGCTATGTTTTAAAGATACTCACTTATGAAAACACTAATTATAAAGCCAGCACTGTGTGTCTTAGGGGAAGGAGATGCTTCGTGACTGCTTTCTAAAAATACTTTTTCTCTCTATCCTTTAGTGGTAAGAATGAAAGACTATTGGGAATTCCCAAATGAGAACCTGGCTTTCATTATTAAAGGGAAGACTCAGAGTAAATATGAAATTACTTACATTAGGGCCGCAGACTCCAATGAAGGCTGAAAACTAATTGTAATAAATGAAAATTCTGTTATTTTAATCCCCTGAAGCCCCGGAGGCATAAATACTTCAGGAATTGATTATCTTTTACTCAGATACCTTATAATGATTCAGCAGAACAAAATTATAAATACTTCAGCTCTGAGTAACATTAAATTGGGAGCAGATTTGATCCTTCTGCCCAAAGTCAGCCTGTCTCAAGAGTCAGCAATATCAGGATGCGCTTCAGTGGAAAAGTTTATCCTGAATTGATTGGAGCAGAGAAAACAAAACCTGATATATGTGTTTTTCAATTCCCACCCTGCATCATATGCTCAGCATACTTTTTCCCCTCATTGCAATTTTTTCAAGATCTGATTTAAATATCTGATTTGAAAATGAGGTTAATCAGATTTTGGAGGACTAATAAAAAAGAACAACCATAAGGTGACACACACCCACACAGTCAATTCCATTATTCTGTGGTAGTTACATGCTATAAAGCAAGCACTGAATTAGCAAATCATTGCCCCTAGGGGAAATACAGGGCTAGGTTTCTGCAAGCCTCTGGTCACAACATTATTGTTAACTGATCAACATATAACTAGGTTTTATGTGCGTTTCTGTTTAAAGGCACCTTATTTAATATACAGTGTAGATCCATTAACACTGAATTCATGGCCTACAATACCATAACTCACCTCTGCATTTCAAAACTTATCTAGCACATATTTTCTCTGCAAAGAACTTGGGCTAAGCATGTGCCTCAGTTTTCTCAAGTATGAAATAGGATGAATTTTGGAGCACACCTCTTTGAGTTGCTGAAAGGATCAAATGAGATAATCCATTAAAATTAAATTAGAAAGCACAAATCTTTGTTGATACAACCAGATAACTCCTGATGAGATACAATCTGTGAAACATACAACCCAACAATGACATGCTATTGCTAAAAAAAGTGAACCCTAATCAAACCTCCAGAGCCAACCAAGAGGCAGAGAGAGAGAGCTGCAGTACTAGGCTTAGGAGATCATTCCTTAGGAAAGGTACCCCTGGTACTGGGACAGGAAATCATTTCTGAGAAGCCAGCCCGCTGCTAGCATGGGTTAATCACTATAATTGCTCATTGCGGCTATTAATAATCACCAGTTATTCAGTTATGAGGCAATTAATTCACCACTAGTAAATAGAGGTACTTAGTAAGGAATTAAGTACCTCACCTAAGGCCATTCTTAGAATAAGGGCAGAAAACATGGTAATCTAATTTAGAGACTGCTCTCTTCCAGGTCAACTCTAGGAACACCTGGATGGAAGGATCTGGATGAGGATGTCATACCTTACATTGTAGAATGTCCTCAGAGGGCTGATACCTATGTGTCAGGAAGAGTTGTGTTGTTACTTGACAGTGTGAGTTATATAGCCTATCCTGACTCTCTTTTTGTGTTAATTGCTGGAAAGCTCAGAGTCAAATTTGTGACTTGCCTATTCAGGTTTTTATGGTATTCATTTCTGAAACAAGTCTCATTCTTAGCTCCTTACTTGTGTTTTTATTTCTTTTGGCTTACCTACTTAAAACAAAGCAAAACAAAACTTCCCCACCCTGCTCTTATGAAAAAATAATACTTTTGTTTACTCTCAAAAATTAATTCTTAGAAATGTATAAAACACAGATAAACAAACACAAAATTAGTAAAAATCACTTGCTAATTTCTCCCAGAGAGAACCACCATTTATGTAATGTCTTTCCCTCCCCTTGTCCTATGGTCTCACATATATTTTACAAAAATGAGATAATAACATAAATAGTGTTTTACAACTGTCCTTCTCTTCACCCGCACTTACTACATCATGTGCATCTTTCTAGATAATTTTTTTTTTGAGTTGGAGTCTCACTCTGTCACCCAGGCTGTAGTGCAGTGGCATGCTCATGGCCACCGCAGCCTCGAACTACTGGGGCTCAGGTGATCCTTCTGCCTCAGCTTTCCAAGTAGCTGGAACTACAGGTGCGCGCTACCACGCCTGGCTTATTTTTTTATTTATTGTAGAGTCGAGGTTTCACCAAGTTGCCCCGGCTGGCCTGAAATCCTTGAGCTCAGGCAATCCTCTAGCTTCAGTCTCCCAAAGTGCTGGAATTATAGACATGAGCCACTGCGCCAGGCCTCTTTCTAGATGATTAACTGTCTTCTGTCTAGTAGATATCCCATAATTTATTTAACCAATGCAAGATTGTTGAATTTGAGACTGTTTCTAAATGTTCCCTTTTATTAAGAAAGTAATAAAATTTTGAATCCTTATATGTATATTAATTTTTCTCTCAGTTAAAATGTGTAGAAGTCCTCATTGGCTTTTAACTTATGTTGTTACATTTAATGTCTCCTATCAAACACCTTTAAATACTTTCTGGAACAAGCTGAGAATTAGAGAGATAGTCTAATGGGACTAGCTTTTGCTCAGCACAACCTTTCATCAGTTAACTGGGATTAACAGCACCACTTTTACACTTGGGTTTTCTCTGAAAAACTCAAGATACAAACGACGATAAGAGATGGTCTCTGTTCTCATGGGGTTTAAATTTGACTAGGTAAAACAGATATGCTACAGATAAGTGCAGAGTGGCATAAGGTTGGAGACAAGTTTATATCAAATAAGGTGGTATCAGAAAGGTGTCTAAAACAACAAAACACGAGGGCAGGTTGATGCATTCAATAAATATTTACTGTGCCAATTGTGCTGTGTGCTCCGTGTGGGGGATACATTGGTGAATAAGCCATGGTCTTTGCCCTCAAGGAACATACAGTCTACAGAGGGTGAATGGATAATGGTGGGGGATCAGGGTACTTACAGATGACTGAAAAACAGCCTGGCCAGTGTACTTAGAGACACACAGGCTCTTCGGGAGTTTGGAGGCTGACCTTCCAAGTGAGGAGGGGGGCCAAAGAAAGGCTTCCTGGAGTTGAGCCTAAAGGACAAAAAGGAGAAAGCCAAGTATGAGAGAGGATGGTCCAGTAACAAAAAGACCTTTTGCAGAGAACAGTGGATTCAAACTTTCTGCCTTTAATCGATGCTGAGAAGTTCATTTTAAATCTTGATCTAGTATAGGCATGATTTTATATATGAGAGAAACAACCTGAATCAATGATCTAATACATGCAAAATAATTTTACCTTCGATTTTAATTCATTAAAAAAAAGTATGGTTGCAATCCACTAAATTGTTTTTGTGACCCACTAATGGGTGCTTATGTGCAGATTGAATATTACAGGCCTTAATTGAAGATGGGCTTAGCGCTGGACAAAGCAAAAATGAGATTCAAGTAGCGGCTTGGAGGTCTCTGATCAGCCAGGTCAGGAAAAGGTCCTTGAAAAGCCCCTCTTAGCTTGCAAATGAAAGCGTAAATAGGCTTCAATTGTCTTGGAAAAGAGAAGAAAGAACACCTTTTTGTTCTTTGGAGTGGTTTACTAAAAGCTCCATTGTGCTTCGTTATGGAGAGCTGGTCCCGAGGAGAAGTAGCCTTGAGAAATTGCCTCAACTACCTTTCCCTCAACATGCTGAATTTTAGAGAGCTGGGTCCTTCACAATGGACCCATAGCAAGACAGGGAAACGGAGTCCCTTAAATAAAATTACCTTGGGAAATCTACAGTAAGGATTAGGTTCAACCCAAAGGGCTAAGACCTTCCCAAAGGTGAGGTGGTTTGGGCACAGCGTGTGGATGCTGGTCCGAACTCCCGGGGATCCAGCCATCGCTGCACAGTGGATGGGCTTTAGTGAAAAATGACTGGCCGGCTTGTGGCTGACACCTGTATCCTAGCACTTTGGGAGGCAGAGGCGAGAGGATTGCCTGAGCCCCGGGTTTCGAGACAAGCCTGAGCAACTTGGCGAGACCTCATCTCTAAAAAAAAAAAATTAGCCAGGCATGGTAGTGCATGCCTGTGGAAGGCTAGAGGCTGCAGTGGCCATGAGCGTGCATCCAATGCATTCCAGCCTGGGAGACAGAGTGAGACTCTGACTCAAAAAAAAAAAAATAATAATCCTTGTAGACTCGGGTTCTCAGTTATGTATGTGGGGAGAGGTCTCAAAAGAACGATATAGGACATCTTGTGATTAAAGCAGAGATTAGCTTTAAGAACCAGGATTAGGCCGTAGCTCACGCCTGTAATCCCAGCACTCTGGGAGGCTGAAGTGGGAGGTTTGCTAGAGTCCAGGAGTTAAAGAGTAGACTGGACAACATAGGGAGTCCTCGATTCTTAAAAAAAATTACCTGGGCACGGTGGCACCATCCAGTTACTCAGAAGGTGGAGGTGGAAGGATCGCCCAAACCTAGGTCATGGCTGCAGAGTGAGACCCTGACTCAACAAAACAAAACAAAACAAAACAAAAATAAACTGTGTGATTAGATGTCTGAGTTTGTAGAGCGGGTGTGTATGCCAATACCATGTGGAATTTAGCTTAGTGCCATCTAACTGGGCCCAAATTCTTAAGCATTCCACCAGTGGTTCTTCAAGTGTGGAACTCTGGCCAGAAAAACTTGTTAAAAACGCAAATTCTCAGATCCCCTTCAAGACCTACTGAATCAGAAACTCAGAGAGTGGGGGCTCAGGCAATCTGTTTCCACAGACTCTCTAGGAGATTCTGAGGCATGCTAAAGTCTGACACCTATGGTTTATTGGTTCCCCCTTCTCCCCACCTTCCTCTTCTTTTAGCATTCTTCCCTGTACCTTGGCTGCCTCTCCAATATATTAAAACAATATTTGAGACAAGCCATTTCATTGAGAAATAAGGACAGAGAACACTGAAGGCTCTGCTAAAGAGCTGGGGTTTAGTTCGCTGTTGGAAGTTGCTAGCATTTGAACGGATGGGGAGCAAACAAGAGGATAATTTGGGTGGTGGAGGAGAGCAGCCAGTAGCTTAGAGAGAGAAAGAATTTGGGTGGTGGAGGAGAGCAGCCAGTAGCTTAGAGAGAGAAAGGAACAAGGCCGGACACAGTCAGTGTGGCTGGAGGTAAAGCAGGCATACATTAGGGGGCAACGGAGCTGCAGAGTTAGCTTAGGGTTGGCCTGAGTGGGCCTTGAACCGTTGCATTAGACATGAATGCTTTATCTAGTAGATAGTAGGGATGTGTGGGGGGTTTGTTAATGGAGTCCTAGCAATGCATTTTTTTCTTTTTCTTTTTTTTTTTTTTGAGTCAGAGTCTCACTTCGTTGCCCAGGCTGGAGTGCAGTGGCACACTCACATCCACTCCAGAGTTGACCTGCTGGGTTCCAATGATCCTTCCACCTCACCCTTCCGAGTAGCCGGAACTACAGATGTGCACTACCACACTCAGCTATTTTTATTTTATCATAGAGATGAGGTCTCACCAAATTGCCCAGGCTGGTCTCGAACCCGCGGGCTCAGGCAATCCACTCGCCTTGGCCTACCAAAGTGCTGGGATTACAAGCTGAGCCACCGAGCCTGGCCAATGCATTGTTTTCAAAGGAAAAAGTCGATGACCGCTTGTATACCTAATCATGAATCGTACCCCACATCTTTAAAATTAAAAAAATGGGGGGCAACCCCTTGGGTCCCCTCCCACTGTGGGAGCTTTTCTGTCCTTTCAATAAATCTGCTTTCTCACTTTAAAAAAACAAAAGAAAAGGCAATAACATGAATTTGGTAGCTCACTGTGCTGTGCTACACACCAGCTTCCGTGCATATTTTTGTTACCTTCCAACAACTCAGTGAGGCCTGAGTATAATTCTCATTTTCTTTTTTTTTTCTTTTTTTTGAGTCAGTCTCACTCTTTTGCCCACGCTGAAGTGCAGTGGCATGCTCACGACCACCAACGGCCTCTACCTGCTGGGTTCAGGCGATCCTTCTGCTTTAGTCTTCCAAGGAGCTGAAACTACAGGTGTGTGTCACCTTGCCTGGCTAAATTTTTGATTTATTGTAGAGACAAGGTCTTGCCAAGTTGCCCAGGCTAGTCTCAAACTCCTGAGCTCAGGCAATCCTCTTGCCCCCACCTCCCAAAGTGCTGAGATTACAGGCATGTGCCATCGTGCCCACTCTGTTGTCCCGGCTGGAGGGCAGTGACACACTGCTCACAGCCACTACAGCCCGGACCTGCAGGGCTTAGGTGAACCTCCTACCTCAGTCTTCCATGTAGCTGGAACTACAGGCATGAACCACCATCCCTGGCTAATTTTGTGATTAATTGTATCGATGAGGTCTTGCCAAGTTGCCCAGACTGGTCTTGAACCTGTGAGCTCAGACAATCCTCACCTCAGCCTCCCAAAGTGCTGGGATTATAGGTGTGAGCCACAGCACTTGACCTTCCTTACTTTTTTAATGTCCCAAAATAGAATCTTTATTTATTCAGATGCTAGGTTGCTGGGAGTGGAGGGAAGGGAATTTGGGCAGCAGCAGGAAAGAGGTGATGTTAGAAGGCTGTTTGCATGCGGTGATCTTGGTCTCCTGTAGCCAATGACAAGTGGGGTACTGGACTTTGCAGGCAGAAATGTCTTTTGGGATTGAAAGGACGTAACACGGAGTCAATATACTCATCGAGCAGCCTATTTTAACCTTGCCTAATCTGTCATGTTTCTCTAGCAGTTCATTTTACCTTCTAATCACTAGCCAAGGACAGAACCGGTTTCTCAGAGGTAGCTATTGATAATTGCTTTACAACTCCCTCCCCAACTTGTTTTGTCAACAAATTAACCTAATCAGTCCTTCATGACCTTCATGGCAGACCTCATCAACATGGCAACAGTCACGTGATTAACCTACCCATCTGCCTGCCATCCATTACCTGACATCAGTACCTGTGCATACCTGTCCTCCGTGATGACATGGAACAGACCACCACTCATTCACCTTGGCGACCTTCTCCCATCAAAAGGAAAGTTTAAAAAGGATTTTACTCAGAGTGGCTAGTCACCGTTGCTCTACTAAATTCTGGTGTGACCATGTGCTCTTTGAGCTATGGCTGCCACCAAATTTTCTAAGCTTTGTCCCTCTCTCCTACATTCAGGAGGTGAATCTCCTCTCTAATCTACTTTCTAAATAAACTATATTTTCCAGTCTAACTTCTGTACAATTCTTTGCATCTTTCACATGGTACTGGATCGCACAACCCCACCCTGGAGGGTGTAACCTAACATTTTGGAGGCTCTGTGGTGAGATCTTTAACCTAACAGGGATCCACCCTGGTGAGGTGCTCTTGACAATAGATCATTCCACACTGTTTAGTAACTGCCCAGGGGAGGGTCTCTTTCTCCATTAGGCTGTGATTCTTCCTCCAGGAAGGGTCTTGCTTGGCACATGACTACATCCAGCTGAGAGCTCATGGTGAGGAGAGAGGAGGCAGGGTTTTGGGCCTTGGTCTCCAAATCTGCAGCGGCCTTCTGAATCTAACCTATGCATGTTTTAGAAAAACATGTAAATGGTAAGGGAAATAGAAGAGAGACAGAGAAAGGAACAGAGAGAAAGGCAGAAAGACAGTGAAGGAGAACAAGCTGACATGACAGAAAGAGAGAGAGAGGGAGGGAGGTTAAAAAGATGAGAGGGAAGAGAGAGAGAAAGGAAAGAGAGAAGATAAGGGAGAGAGAGAAGGGAAAGGAAAGAGAAAGGGAAGAGAGAGAAGAAGAGAAGGGAGAAAGAGAGAGGAAAAAAGAAGAAAGAGGAAAGAGAGTAGAGAAAAAAGAGGAAAGAAAGTGACGAAAGAAAGAGAAGGAAGAGAGAGAGAGAGAGAGAGAAGATGGAGAAAGGAAAGAGAAAAGAGAGGAGTGAGAGAAGAGAAAAGAAACAGGAAGAAAGAAAGAGGGGAGAGAGAAAGAGGAGAAAGCATAGAAGGAAAAGAGAGAGGGGGAAAAGAGTGGAGAAAGAGAGGGAGGGAGACAAAGGAAGAGAGAGAAGAGAAAGGGTGCAGAGAGAGACAGAAAAGAGGAGAGAGGAGAAGAAGGAAAAGGGAGAAAAGAGAGGGGGAGAGAGAGAGAGAGAGAGAGAGAGAGAGAGAGAGAAGAGAAGGAAAAGAGAGAGACAAAAGAGAGAGGAGAAAAAGAGAAAGAGGAGGAGAGAGGCTGGGAATAATCCCCATTTTTCACATGAGGAAACTGAAGCTTGGAAAAGGTCCCACCACTAGCCACTGACAGACCCGGATTCAAATGCAGATACCAGTTACAGGACAATGCTCTCAACCACAGTTTTCGACACAATGTCTCTTAAACTCTTTCAGACTGAGTCAGAAATGTAAATTATGTTATGAGCCAGTACACACATACAAAAGTACTAGGAACAACACATCTTTTTTTGTTTGTTTGTTTCTCTTCTATTTTATTCTGTGCTTCTATTTCTTTTTAAACAAGTGTTTAGTTATAGCTCACCAAATTGGTTTCACATCCCACTAATGATTGGGTTGTAACCCACAGTTTGAAAAACTGCATGAAAACACTACATCACAAAGAAAAAGCCAACCAATGTGAAATAAATAGCAAGAATGTAAGACATAACAGATGTCATTTAAGTACATAATTGTTGGGAGTAGGGGAGGAGTGTTATGGTCAAACATTCAAGGGAGAGGGAGAGGGAGATAGAGAGAGAGAGGGCGCGTGTGAGCGCAAGAGGAAGAGATATTGATTGAAATAGGGGAGGTAAGAGAACTGAGGTTTACAAGGAAAGAAGGAATGCATAGTTCTAAGTCTCAACAATGAAATAGAATTCAGAGAAAAAAATCAGGGAAGGACACTCCAATAATTCCTAGGCTCTGAGAGATTAAAATCAGAATTACTAAGTCTCAGAATTCTCATGCATAAAATGGGATAATAATTGTCCTTACCTGAAGGGGTTATGTGAGACTAGAAGGCAATAATGCATGTCCCCCGCTTTGTTTGCACTTAGTCACTCTTTATTTGTGATATGAGGAGAACCACATAAGTAGTAATAAAAAATATTTAGTAGCCACATTAAAAAAATTAAAAACAGGTGAAATTAACTTTTAAATTATATTTTATCCAACCCAGGATATCCAAAATGTCATTTCAACGTGCAATCCATGTAAAAAAAATTATTAACAAGATAATATACATTTGTTTTCATAGTGTGTCTTTGGAATCCAATGTATATTTTACACTCGCAATGCATCTAAATTTGACTGGCCACATTTCTGGTGTTCTGTTGCTACATATGGCTCCTGGCTGCTTTAGAGGGCAGGGTGGACCTAGCAAAGAGTGCTCTGTAAGTATCACTGCTGTTATGATGATGATCATCATTGTTATTCAGTGTTAAGCAATAGGAGTTGGGACCCTTTTGTGGCTGGGCAGCGGTGGTGGTGTGGAGTGGAGCAGAGGAACACCCTCTTTTCTATTTCCAGAATGTCTGCCTGCTGGCATTTCAGTGCAGCGGAGACCTCCAGCCAGTTAAGCCTGTGGGTCCTAGAGTGTGGCCCATGGGGGCCTGTGGTGTGAGCCACAGACTGTTCAAGTCTCCATGCTTATTATACAGCCATGTTTATACTTTTGTTTCTGGTATGAATTACTAATTTACTTATGATATTTAATAAAAACCAGACATCACCTCATCAGTGTTTAAACAAAAACAGTGCAATTCATCTGATGAATTCTGGTGAGGTCGTCTGTCTTCGGCTGTTGGATTTGGAGGGTGGTTGTGGGCATGCACTCCATGGGGCCTTGGGCCTCAGAGAGGCCTTTCTTGCAGGTGGATGTCTGATGAGTCTCTATGGAGAAAGGTGGGATCCAAGAGTGGGGCTGTGGAACCAGGACTGTAGCTGGGTAGAGGAAGCGAGGATGTTCACTCAGACTGGTTGGCATGTGTGCCCACAAGAGCTAGGGCCAGTGCATAGCTCCGAGTGAGAGTTTCAGGGGTGCCGAGCCCTTTACAAGCACTTCCAACTCCACTCTGAGGTGCCCATTTTTCAGAGGAGAAAATTGCAGCTCAGAGAAGCCAGGCAAGTTGCCCAGCTCCATAAGTGGCTCTCTTGGTCTACACAGACCTAAATCAGTGATGACCGAACAGAACGGCATCTTCCTAAGAGTGTCTGAATCCACAGCCTCTGATCTAAACCCTTTGCCTGCAGGTCCTTCCTTGCTAGAGCCATACTCTTGTTGGCATGGTTTTCTCCTGATCTGGAAGCTGACTATGAAGTCTGGTCAAACTCTTTTCTCGCTTGTGAAAGAAAAGTACTTTCTCAAGTGAGCTGAACAGGTCTGAGGGTAGCAGTGGATGCAGGATTTCCAGCTCTCAGGGAGGAGTAGGCGGGAGGTCGGTTCCCATCCCGGCCCTCCTTATTCTGCCAAAGGCCGGAGGCATCCCTCTCTGGAGGAGGAGGAGAGCAAGTGCTGTCATATTCCAATCTAAAGCTGTGGCTGTCACACCACCTACCACTCTTTGGCCATATTCTCTTTCTTTTGGTTTCTTGAATTTGCCAACCTCTTCCCTGTCTTTGGGCCTCTGAGCTCACTCTCTTTTCCCAGGCCTCAGCTGAGAATGTCACCTTCTGAGTCACCTATTTGACCACCCCACATAGTTAGCTCTGTACCACTGCAATGTTTCCTTTCAGCCATTTATTGTATACTTATATTTGTTGGTTTCCTTGTTAACTGTCTGACTCCCCAGTAGAATGTTAGGTTCTTCAAGGGCAGAGAACACATTTATTTGGCTTACTAATGACTTTTTCATGCTTAGCACAGTGCCTGGCTCCAAATAGGATCTCAGTGGTCTCAGTAAATATTTCTTGTGCAAATGAACAAATCAAGATGGAGATCCTTCAAGATTCATAACCACTGTGTGAACCTGGGCGAGTTCCTTCTCTGAGTCTCAGTTGTCACATCTGTAAAATGGCCTCCAGATGACCTCTAAGCTCCCTTCCAGCTTTGAAATTCCACAGCTCTCTGATCTGACACGGAAAACTGCTGAACCCCACCCCATTCAGTTATTTTGCCTTTATCGCCCAAGAATTTCTTTAGAAAATGGGGTGGGGATGTTCTAAGTAGAACCTTAGTTCCTTTTAAGCATTTGGGCAAATTTCCAATACTTTTAATTGCATTAGAAACCAGCAAAGTTAACTGAGTTATTGATTCTGCTGGCGAGACCAAACCCACAAGTTGGCAGCCTGGTATTCCTTTTTCTTTTTTTTTCTTTTTCCTTTTTGGTAATGTTGTGAGATTACAGACCAGTCCCTGAATCAACAATTCTTTCACTCTATAATAAAGTTGTATTTTTAAATTTTGCTTTTGACTTTAATTGCAGCCAGGCATGAAATGAGAGAATGAGGGTGCCGTTCCAGATGAGTGCACATTCAAAATCATTCAAACTCTACTTGGAAGAGGAGAGGAAAATTAATAATGAGAACAAACAGGCCTTTGGAACTGGGCTCCCCCTCCTCCTTCTTTGTAAAATGAAATCCTTCTCCTCGCAGAGTAAATGGAAAAAACACTAGAGCAAACAAACTGGGGAGGTGCTAGCACAAGTGGCTCTCTTGGTCTGCGCAGACCTAAGTCAAGTGAAGACTGAACAGAACGGCATACAGGACAAAAACCAGATCATTCAACGTGCATTCATTCATCCCACAAATGTTTACTGATCATCTGTTCTGTGCCAGACTTTGAGCTGGGTGTGGGGATGAGACAGTGAATAAGAAAAAAATTCCTGGCCAGGTGCGGTGGCTCAAGCCTACAATCCCAGCACTTTGGGGGATGAAGCGAGATGATTGCTGGTTTGAGACCAGCCTGGGCAACATGGTGAGACCTCATCTCTACAATAAATCAAAAAATTAACTGGGCGTGGTAGCGCGCACCTATAGTTCCAGCTACTTGGAAGGCTGAGGCGGAAGGATCACCTTAGCCCAGCAGGTCTAGGCTGCGGTGGCTGGGAGCAAGCCACTGCACTCCAGCCTGGATGACAGAGTGAGACTCCTACTCAAGCTAAAAAAAAAGGAAAGAAAAAAAGAAAAAAATTCCTATCTTGATACAATAATATTATTCATAATATAAATAATTTTATTCACACTTACTATGTGCTTGACACAGCGTAAGAGCTTTTAGTACATTTTCTCATTTAGTGCTCACAATACATTTATGAAGTAGGCACAGTTGTGAGTCCTCCTTAGAGAGGAGGAAACGGAGGCACAAGGGAATGGAGTGATTGTTCAGGACCCTGTGACTGGTCAGTGGAGCAGCATGGATGGCTCTGGGGTCTGGGCTCTGCAGTAATGCAGTTGAGAGCCCAGTGGAGGAAGTAGGCGAGGACACAGGCAATTCTAAGATGGCTTGAGAAGTGACATGATGGGGGCACAGAGGAAGGACAGGCTGGAGAAACTGAGGAAGATGTTTGTGAAGATGTTTCATCTATGCTGAGATCTGAAGGATGAGAAAGAATAGCCGGGCAAAGGTTGTGGACCGTTTGAGAGAGCAAAAAAACGTTTCAGATGGAAGAGAAGTGAGGAGTGGCCCAGGAGGGGAAGAGAGATGAGCCTGACAGGGTAGAAAGGAGGCCAGATCAGGTCATGAAGAGTCTGGGAGGCCAGGTGGAGCCATGTGCATCCTGGTGGTGACGGGAAGGCCTGAAGTGGCATTGTGAGATTCATGCCTTGGAAAGGTTATGTCTAACTGTTCTATATGCAGATTGGACTGGAGGGCTGGAAGTAAAGAGACTAATTAGGTGCAGAAGTGATGGTGGTCCAGTTCCAGGCTGGGGATAGTGGTGAAGAAGAGCAGTGTATTGGTTGAAAAGCATTTCGGATGTATAAATTGTAGGCCTTGCGGGACAATACACGTGTCCACTTTTCAAATCAGATGAGGGTCTAAAGCGCACAACTTTGGTTGCCTGTGATAACTGACAAGTCTCCGCTTTACTTTGTGTAGATGGGCACACATGAGAACAATAGGTAAACCTTCACCCTGTGAAGTCATCTTTTCTCAAGGGCCTAACCAAGAGTCCCTGTGAAGAACACACCTGCATTTGTGTAACAAGCAGCCCTTTAAGCCGTTTGTTCTTTGTACTGTTTAAAGACCCTCATGTGAATTCCTCTGCTAATGTATAACTAGGATCTAGTGTTTTCTCTTTTAACTCGTGCTCAAAAGTGATTTAATCCATCGTGTTTTACTTTTGCCTCAGCTTTCAAGAAGTCGAGGGTACATTTTTATACTCACAAAAACTATTAGACTAAGACTTGACTTATTTGTTTTCCTGTCTTTACATTTAATTTCTGTCATTGAATACATGTGTCTTGTTTATAGTCATAGTGGCTATCAATACTGTTTGGAAGAAGTGGAGTATAAAAAGATAAATAAAATTGCCTGAGAGTGAGCTCTCAGACTTACCTTCTTCTTTTTTTTTTTTGAGTTGGAGTCTCACTCTGTCACCCAGACTGGAGTGCAGTGGCTGCTCCCGGCCCCTGCAGCCTCGGCCTGCTGGACTCCGGCGATCCTTCCGCCTCAACCTTCCGAGTAGCCGGAATTATAGGCATGCGTTACCACGCCTGGCTGATTTTTTGATTTTTATTGTAGAGATGAGGTCTCACCAAGTTGCCCAGGCGGATCTCGAACCCACGGGCTCAGGCAATCCACTCACCTCAGTCTCCCAAAGGTGCAGGATTACAGGCTGAGCCACCGAGCCCGGCTCAGACTTACCTTCTAATCCACCTCCTCTTTCACTTGTCACAGGATCTGAAATTCTACCACTGGACCTATTCTTTTGTTAGGACAAGGTCCTTGAAAGACACACATACGTTGTCTTGGAGGGTAACTTTTCTGTACCTATTAGTAAGCCCAAAGCAATTAACTTAGCAGGACGTAGGACTTTGAAAGGATGGGAAATGGGGAAATTTTGGTGGAGACTCACAGGTTGGAGACATTTGGGAGGTTGGAGTTCTGTGAAGGCCGAGTAGGCTCAGGGTGAATCTGAATGAAAGGTCATGGAAGGACTGGCCAAATCTCCCCAAAGAAGGACAAGAGTCACTGGCAGAAGGAGAGCTGGTCAGTGGAAAGTGGGCTGCAGTGTGGCCACCTAGCCTTGCTTTCTGCCCTTGTGTTAATAAAGGTAGCCAAGACACAGTTTTGATGGACTTGAACAGCAGATTCAGAATACCACGAGGAGGTGAATGCCCATGTGGAGTGATGTTTAGAGGCTTAGAAAGAGATTCCTGCCTTCTCTTACCCAAATAACTTATTACATTTCCACTGTTGTTGGTTCATTCATTGCATCAAGTGATTGCCATCTCAGAAAGTCTCTGCTAAAATGTGAGTAACCCTGAGTGGTGTCATACAATAAGGACAAAATCATAGAAACTCAGACCTTTTGCTGAGCATGGTGGTTCAAGCCTGTAATCCCAGCACTTGGGGAGGTAGAGGCAAGAGGATTGATTGCCTGAGCTCAGGGGTTTGAAACCAGCCTGAGTAACATGGTGAGATCTTGTCTCTACAATAAATCAAAAAATTAGCTGGGGATCGTGGCTCATGTCTGTGGTTCCAGCTACGTGGAAGGCTAAGGTAGAAAGAAGGATCACCTGAGCCCAGCAGGTCGAGGCTGTGGTGACCGTGAACGTGCCACTGCCCTCCCATCTTGAGTGACAGAGTGAGACTCCAACTCAAAAGAAAAGAAAAGAAACTCAGACCTTTGACCTGGAAGGGCTCATTGAGATAACTGATGCAGCCCTCGTGTTATAGATAGGGAAACCAAGCCACAAGGAGTTCAAACCAATCAGACTAAAGTCTCAAAGTCTAGATTAGAATGTAGATCTCTAGCCTCTAGTAGATCTTTCCAGGCCCCATGATTAGAGGCCAGTTCATACCCTCTTCCTTTCTAAAGTAACTTTAGAAGGGAATGAGATCCAAAGTGAGCATGTTTTGGATATGAAAGGAGATAAGAGAGTCAGTCAAGGAGACTAAAGTCCCTCCACCCCCAGCCTGTGTCTACAGTAGAGAACATGTGACTAAACCTAGCCAATCACAGTTCTCCATTCCCATGTTTGTAGATATTGGTACAAGCAAGGGGTAGGTTCTGTCTCCAAGTGGATCCAACTAGATCCCCTTCAAAATGGGATATATGGAAGTGTCACTTCCTCTGTAAAGGCTATTTGGCCTGGAACTGCAAGAGGCCATCTTTCTCATGGCATTTGAAAGAGTCTGCCTGAGTATGAAGGCAACACAGAAAAAAACAGGGCCCCAAACAAAAAAGAATGAGGAAGAATGAAAGGAAGGTAGAGAGAGGAGGAGAGAAGAAGCAGTAAACAGACTGAGAGAAGGAACAAAAAATAGATTGCGATGGAAATACAGAACACAAGAGCAAGCAAGCCACTGGGGGAAATAATTTGAGTTACTGGATCCAGCTATGCCTGAAGCCAGATGCACTCCAAGACTTTTCAGTTTATGGGAGCCAGTATCTTTTATTTATTTATTTGTTAGTTTGTTTGAACCAGTTGAAGTTGAAGTTGTCTTATTTTTAACTGCAAAGATCCTATTTATATAAATTTTATATATATTTTCCCACTTGATTTTTCCCAACCACCCATGAGATAGATATTATAATCACCACTTTAGGAGTTTGAAAGCTTTAGGTGCCTCAGTTTTGTGATTGGTTTAAGATTATAGATCTTTCAGCCCCTTCTGCCACGGCAGCCATTGGAGGACGGCAGCCATGACCCTGCGCTACCCCATGGCCGTGGGCCTCACCAAGGGCCGCAAGGTGACCAAGAACACAAGCAAGCCGCCGCACAGCTGCCGCCGCCGCCGGCACCTGACCAAGCACACCAAGTTTGTGTGGGACGGGATCCGAGCGGTGTGCGGCTTCGGCCCCTACGAGCGGCGCGCCGTGGAGCTGCCCAAGGTCTCCAAGGACAAGCTGGCGCTCGAGTTCATCATGAAACGGGTGGGGACACACATCCACGCCAAGAGGAAGCGTGAGGAGCTGAGCAACGTCCTGGCCGCCATGAGGAAGGCAGCAGCCAAGAAGGACTAAGCCTCCAGGCCCCCCAATAAAGCCTTTGCAGGAAAAAAAAAAAGATTATAGAGCTTTATGAAAGCAGCCTGTGCTATTCCTTTCTTTCTTTCTTTTAAAAAAATCTACTAAAGCCTTGCTATTCAAAATGTAATCGGTAGGCCGGCAGCCTTAGCATCACCTGGGGTGAGATTGGAAAGCAGAATCCCAGGCCTCATCCTAAAACCATTGAATCTGAATCCATTCAAAATCATTGAATCTGAATCTGCTTGTGCACAAGCATCTCAGGTGATTTGAGTGCATGATACACTTTGAGAAACACTTCACTAAGAACAGGGGTGACTTCAGGGTGGTGGGGAAATTGAGGGTGGTTTGGGTAGAGAGGCGTGAGTGGTCTGGATACCAGCTCTATCCTTTCATGGCATGGTGAAGGACTGGCCTTCCTCTGCTGACTCTTCTTCCTAACCTGGTAGGTTAACACATCATTAGCTGCTAAGATAATGCTAAGCAGATCATTTGCTAGATGACGACACTGGCCACATAAGATGGATGGTTGGACTGAGTCCGAGCAGGGGACGCTCACTCCACAGGGAGAGGCAGGCTTGTCTCCAGCTCTGTGTGGGCGAATGCCGTGCCAGCCGCCCAGACCGTGGTCTCAGTACCACAGCAGGCCTCTGCGGGAAGCCCAAACGTGAGTGAGTCTCCTTTGAGGTCAGCATGTGGTACAAGCGGAAGCCTGTGGTCAGCATGTGGCAACTCAAATAATACACTCCACCAGTGTGAGAAAGCCACAACACAGCATGGAGGAAACAGTTCACCAGAACGTTCTACCTCATGTTTGCTGGGCAAAATGGCCACTGTGACTGGGATTTGAGCAAAGCCTCTGAGTTCACCGATGGGTACTCCTTGGAGAATCGTGTTGAAAGACAGGTGGACTGTGACAAAGGAGAGTTCCTATAAACACAAGCTTAAAAGGCCTGAAACCTTCCTGTCTGGTTTATTTCTCCCAGCACTGGGGCTGAATGAGGACACACAGATACATCCTTCTCCTTCTGGGGCTTCTGTCCACCTCCTCAGACAATATGCCAAGTTCTGAACGTCTCTAGTGAAGACACCTAGCCATGTGGTGTGTGACTGAGCTGTTCTGGGGACAAGTTCCTTGGATAACTTGGTGCATCCACCTCAGTCTTAATTCCATGTTCCTGGGAACCACATGGTTCTGCACCACAGGAAGAAAAGTCTGGGAGTTACCGCTCCTCTGACTTGGGAGCACATTTCGCCTCTGATGTCTTTTTCCTGAATGCGTTTCAGCTTTACTCTTCTGATTCTTTCTCTCCCATCTGGTTTCTATCTGACCCAAGCAGCTGTTTTTTCCATTGAAAATAACACATTTACCTCTTTCTTCTTTACATGCCATGTTTTCAGTTCTGAAATGCTTTTTCATATGAACTGAAACAGACTCCATTTTTTTTCTTCTTCTTCTTCAGGAAAACAAGTACCCATGTTTTGATTTGGGTATGTGCAAATTCTTTAAGCAGACCCACAGAACAATGGCAGTGAATGTCTTTACTCCCCTTGCTAGGAGGCCAGACCGTTTATCCACGATCACCATGCTCTGTGCACAGAAAGACTTTCAGCCATAGCTAATATTAGCACAGCACAGTATACATAATGTGGTCAGCCCTGTATCATAAATATTTATAAAGACCATAGGAGTGTCTCTCATAATGCAAAGAGATGTGCCCATTAGGAGTCGAGCAGTATATGTTGGACATTTTTGGGAAATGGAGAGTAGATAAGCTTTTTCTCCAAATGACAAAACGCCCCCCGGATTTTAAAGATAGCTGGAAAGCAGAGCCCTGGAATTTTCTTTTCTGATTGAAGAGTGGGCAGAACACTTGCCATTGGTGATGGAAGAATTTATTCCCATTTTAAGTAATGTTTACACGATCCAGCCACACCACAGGGAAGGGGATACAGGGAGAATTTGAAAAAGAGAGAGGTTTGACATTCAAGAGAGTAGCCATTTAAGGAGAGGTGCTGGGATCAGAAGGTGAGTCAAATCCTGGTGGCACCATTTGTCAGCTGTGTGGCCTTGTTGTGCCCTGAGATTTCTCTTCCTTCTTAGGGTCTTTGCATGTGCTGTACCCTCGGTGTGCAACATTTCTCCCCTCCCCGCCGCTCCGTTTCATGTGGTGGTTACTTTAGGTCTCTGCTTCAATCTCACTTCCTCAGAGAGGCCTTCCCTGACCACCCTATCAACAGGCACAGTCACTTGGCTGTTTTGTTTCCTGAGTTACATAGATCACTAGCTTTTGTTAAATCTTTGTTGTCTTGTTTTAAATCTGTCCTTTCCCTCTATAAGTCTTCATAATGGCAGGGACTGTGGTTTCCCTCTTCCCATTTTTTTTTTTAAATCGATAGGCTTTATATTCTGGAACAGTCTTAGGTTTACAGAAAAATTGAGTGGAAAGTGGAGAGAGTTCCTGTATACCTCCACCCCTGCCCACTGCAGTTTCCCCTATTAGTAATGTCTTGTGTTAGTGTAGTACATTTGTTGTAATGGATGAGCCAATATTGATGCATTATTATCATTAACTAAAGGTCACAGTTTACATTTGAGTTCACTCTTTGGTGTTGTACATTCTGTGGGGCTTGTCAAATGTTTAATAACATATATCTGGCTGGGCTCGGTGGCTCAGCCTGTAATCCCATGCTTTGGGAGGCCGAGGTGAGTGAATTGCGTGAGCCCACGGGTTCAAGACCCGCCTGGGCAACTTGGCGAGACCTTGTCTCTACAATAAATCAAAAACTCGCCGGGTGTGGTAGTGTGCACCTGTAGTTCCAGCTACTTGGAAGGCTGAGGCGGAAGGATCGCCAGAGCCCAGCAGGTTGAGGCTGCGGTGGCCGGGAGCATGCCACTGCACTCCAGTCTGGGCGACGGAGTGAGACTCCAACTCAAAAAAAAAACAAAAACAAAAAACAAAACAAAACAAAACATATATCCACCATTACAGCATCATACAGAATAGTTTCACTGCCCTAAACATTCCTTGGGCTCCACCTATTCATCTCTCCTTCTCTGCCCTGAACGCATGGCAACCACTAATCTTTTTACTGTCTTCATAGGTTTGCCTTTTCCAGAATGTCATATTCTTGGGATCATACAGTAAGTAGTATTTTCAGATTGGCTTCTTACACTTTGCAATCTCTACTCCCTCCATTTGTAAGTACCGTATTCAGAGTTCCTGACATAAGGAGTGCCCAGTGAATATTTATTGAATGAACAAATGAATGAGTTTAGCACTTTAAAAAGAAAGGGCTTGCCCACATCCTGGCCCCTGGGAAGCCCCCCCAAGTGGTTGTTACTTTTTATATTCTGGGAGCATTTCTGGATCTTGGTGGTGATGTTATGTGGCTGAGGATGCTTGGAGGCTGATAGTGTGCTTATGAAACTCAGGCTTCTATCAAAGTGCTAGTTGGTAAAATGACAAATTCTCTATCAGTCTCTGTATCTCAGGACAGCCACTCCCTAAAATGATGGGGCCTTTGGGAAATCATGAAGAACCACTGATAGGATGTCCCTGGTCCTTGTTTTCAGTACAAAATACTTCTTGACTATTTGCAATTTTTTTATGACAGATGTTTCTTTCAAAATAACTCTGGGGCTCTTCGTTTGAAATGTTCTTATTTCTTTTTCCTTACATGCTGTTTAGTAACCCCAGTTTTTCTTGAAGAAAATCTTCACACTGTGTTTCCAGTTCTACCTCCTTTTGCCATGGAGTGGAAATTCTGATGGCTTTTCCAGTAGGAAGCTGATGAGACTGGCCTGGTTGTAAAAGTGTGGCTGGCCAGTTTTCATAAACTCTCCAGTCTTCTGAAAAATCCAGGTTGCTGAATGAACTTCGAAATGTAAAACGTGGAAAGTATTTCACAAGTGCTCCCATCCCTGGATTATTTAAAATGCTCTGAAGAAATGAAACATTTCTGTGACCCTTTTAGGTCAAGATAGAAGTTGTGTCTTCAATTCCTGTGTTTTGTCTATCTAATATCACCCATTCAGATATTTCCTAGGTGACTGGCCACAGGAATACACTGACATTTCCTAGAGTTTTTAGGACTATTCTTTTATAAAAATAAAGTGCAACCTTTTTTGATTTAATAATGGTTTATGCCAGAATTGGTTACAAAAATGTAATACCTTTGTCATTTTCATTGGGAAAAAAAAATCCATCTTTTTGCTCTGAGAAGATAGTGCTACAACCAAATTAACAGAGTTGATAAACTTTGAAATAAATTTCCTTCATGGAATAATCTCATAATCTTCATAGGCTATCAGTTCTAATAGTTAAAAATACCAATTGTTGTTTTGCAGCTTTAGTCATAAATGGAATCTCTTTTTTTTGAGTAGGAGTCTCCTCTGTCAACCAGGGTGGAGTGCAGTGTCACACTCACAGCTACCGCAGCCTCAACTTGCTGAGCTCAGGCGATCCTTTTGCCTCAACCTTCCAAGAAGCTGGAACCACAGGCTCGTGCCACCACACCCAGCTAAAATTTTGATTTACCGTAGAGACACGGTCTCGCCAAGTTGTCCAGGCTGGTCTCGAACCCCTGGACTCAGGCAATCTTCTCACCTCCGCCTCTCAAAGGGCTGGGATTACAGATGTGAGCCACAGTGCCTGGCTTGGAATCCCTTCTTGGGACCAGGCCTGCTTGAAGGTCAAATGAAATTCAAAGATGAGAATAACTGGTGGTGGATTGTGGCAGGGGTTGTCAAACTCTATTGCATGTGGGGATCGGGTGGACACTCGGTGCTCATTAAAAATGCAGAACCACCTCCCACCAAGATTCTGGCTTAGTTTAGTTGCCTGGGGTATGAGATGAGGCTCAAAAGCCTTCATGCACATAGGCCCCAGAAATGTACTGGATTAGCATTACTTAAACTGTTTACAGAGTCCTGTTCTAAGGTTTCTGTATCCTCACAACAATGTCGGGAGGCAGGTACCTTTACTTTCCTCATTTCATAGGAGAGGAAGCTGCACAGGAATTATGCAGCTCACTCTGACAAGGACACAAAGACTCAGCTGACTGGAGCAGAGCTGGGGTGCAAATTCTGGCAGTTTGGTGCCAGAGTCTGAGCCTTCAGTCACTTGGCTACACTCTCTCTCTCGGGTTATTGCTCCTTTCTTACTTTGAATCTGGATAGTAGATTTATTTTCCCCACATTTCATGTGAATGAAAATTTGCATCTGTATATGCAACTACTTCAGCCATGTTGAATAGAGTGATCCGTTGATTACATCAAGATAACCAGGCATGCAGATATAGGGCCACTTAAAAAAATGGACATATTCGTTAGGGCATACCCATTATAAAAAAATAGAAAATGACAAGTGTTGATGGGATGTAGAGAAATTGGAACCCTGGGGCGTTGCTTGTGGGAATGTAAAATGGTGCAGCTGTTATGGAAAACAGTTTGGCAGATCCTCAAAAAATTAAACATAGAATTGCCATATGAGCCAGCAATTCTACTACTAGGTATATACTCAGAATAATTTAAAGCAGGAACTGCAATGGATTCTTGTACCCCATATTTATAACAGCATTATTTACAACAGCCAAAAGGTGGCAATAACTCAAAAGTCTATTGGCTGATGAATGGATAAACTAAATGTGATATATCTGTACAATGAAATACTATTCAGCCCCCAAAAATAATGAAATTCTGACTCAAGTTGCAACATAGATGAACCTTGAAAATATATGTCAAGTGAAATAAGCCAGACACAAAATGCAAATATTGTATGATTCTACTTTTATGATGCACCCAGATTAGGCAAATTCATAGAGACAGAAAGTGAGATAGGGGTTACTAGGGGTTGAGGGGATGGGGGAATGGGGAGTTATTGCTAAATGGATACAGAGTTTCTTTATAGAATAATGAAAAATTCTGTAAATAGATAGGGTGATGGTTGCACAACATTGTGAATGTACTCAGTGCCAAAGAACTGTACACTCAAAAATGGTTATAAGTGGTAAATTTTATGTTATGTGTATTTAATACAATTTGAAAAGAAAGGGAAAAAAGAGAAATGGCAAAGGGAGACTGCCAGGTAAATGAGAAGAGACAGTGAGGCAAAGTGACTTTGGATTTGATTCAGATTCTTATCTCAGCTCTTGGCATTTTATCCAGATAATTGTCTTCATAATTATCCATTTCAATGTGTACATAGACACAGCTGGGATAACTTTAGAAAGACATCACTAAAATTCATCAACTGTTTATCTTTCAGTATAGAATAAACGGCGTTATTAATGCAAAAACATTAAAATATTTTAAAATATTAAATTTCTAACAAATCCTGAGCAATGCATTAAGATGAAGAAAGTCCTTCTTATTCTGATGGGGGGCTTACCACAGTGTTGTTATGACTACGGTGGGTGTTGCAATGGCTCATTCATAAAGACAGGCACCCCAGTTATTGGCTCATCACAGGCACGTATTATTGGAAACAGAATGTGCAACCTTGACCCCCAAATAATGAATCCTTGCCAACTCAACTGAAAGAGCAACTTGTAGATTGTATCCAGTTAAGGACTGTGGTTGAGCAAAGACAAACATTACATAAAACATATTTTTGTTGTTCAGTGCTGCTGAGGATGAGTAAAGTTCACAAGAGCTCAGTTCAACATGTGCAACCTGATTTGGACACCAAATAATTAACATAGACCAGACAACAGAATGTTACTGTGCATAGGGGACCCACTTCATTGTGAGCCATGATGTTTAGAAGAGGAATATCATGACTCAGAGATGAAGGAGTAGTCTCTGACTTTAACAACAATGATTGTATTGAGAAAGATTGAAAGTATATCCTGACAGGGCTAATGCTAGGGATAATAAAGCTTACGATGATGGGCCGGGTGTGGTGGCTCACACCTGTAATCCCAACACTTTGAGAGGCCAAGGTGGGAGAATTACTAAAGCTTAGGAGTTTGAGACTAGCCTAGGTAACATAATAAGGCCCTCTTATTCCAAAAATTTTTTTAAAATTAGCTGGGTGTGATGAGCACCAGCCTGTAGTCCCAGCTACTCGGGATGCTGAGGCAGAAGGCTCGCCTGAGCCCAGTAGTTTAAGCCTGTGGTGAACCATAATTATGCCACAGCACTCCAACCTGGGTGATGGAGTGAGACCTCGACTCAAAAGAATAAAAAAAAGTTTATGATGAATTCTAGTAAATATTTTTTACCATATGGTAGTTAAATAAACTCACAGTGTCTCTGGCCTCTCATATAGGGCACTTGTAAAGTTTTTTTCAATGATTCAATAGAAGAAATGTGCCAATCTTAGAGTCAATTTATAACTTTTTTTTTTTTTTGAGTTGGAGTCTCACTCTGTCGCGCAGGCTGGAGCCTGCAGCCACTGCAGCCTCAACCTACTGGGCTCAGGCTATCCTTCTGCCTCAGCCTTCCAAGTAGCTAGAGCTACAGTCATGCACCACCAAGCCTGGCAAATTTTTTGATTTATTGTAGAGACGAGGTCTCGCCAAGTTGCCCAGACTGGTCTTGAACCTGTGGACTCAGGTAATTCTCTCACCTCGGCCTCCCAAAGGAATTTATAACTTCTTAATGCTAGTGTCAACATCTAGACAGCTAGAAACTGCCAATCAACAGCATTGATGAGAACAGCTAACTTAGGAAATATTTCCTCAAAAAAAAAAAATATATGCAGGTAGGTGTGAATTACTTTATTGACTAAATTGACAACTCAGAAACGGTTATTTGCTTTTGCTCTGTAGTTGTGCCTACTATTTCTCTGTTCAAGAATATTGGGGAAATGTAGTCGTTCTCGTTTCTCAGATCTCTCGAACTTGTCAGTCTCTCTATAGCCACGATCCTTGCCCAAGCCACTATCAACCTTCACCTGCTGCAGAAGCCTCCTTCCTGATCTGGGCTTGCTCGCCTCAACTCAGTCTCTAGTCCTTAACCTGAGTGATCTCTTCAAAACAGTGACCTCATCATTTCACTTCCCTGCTTTCAACTCTCCAATGGCATCCCATTCATTGTTCTTGTAAAACTTTAAAACATTTTTTGGCTTATCCACCTATATATTTTTCTTTTTAAATCTTTTTTTCATATATAATATTTGTATATTTTATGGGGTACATGTGATATTTTGTTATTTGCATAGAATATATAATGATGCAGTCAGGGTATTTATGATATTAATTACCTTGAATATTTATCATTTCTATGAGATGGGAACACTTCAATTTTTCTCTTCTAGCTATTTTACATACATAATAATTGTTATTAATTATAGTCACCCTACTCTGCTTGCAACTTATTTATTCTAAGTGTTTGTTTATACACGTTACCCAACCTCTCCTCATCCCTCTCCTAACCTCAGCACCCTTTCAAGTCTCTGGTAACCATCATTCTATGCTCTACCTCTATGGGATCCACTTTTTTTTTAGCTCCCATATGTGAATGAGAACATGTAATATTTGTCTTTCTCTGTTTGGCTTATTTAACTTAACATAATGACCTCCAGTTCCATTCATCTTGCTGCAAATGACAGGATTTCATTCTTTTTTTTTTTTTGAGACTGAACAGTATTCCATTGTGTACCACATTTTCTTTAGCCATTTGTCCATTGATGAACACTTAGGTTATTCCATATCTTTGCTATCATGAACAGAGCTGCAATAAACATGGGGTGCAGGTATCTCTTTGATAAAGTGATTTCCTTTTCTTTAGGAATTCTAAAGAAATTCCTAAAGAATTGGGATTGCTGATAGTTCTAGTTTTACATTTTTTTTGTTTAATTCTCCATACTGTTTTCCATAGTGGTTGCACTAATTTACATTCCTACCAATAGTGAATAAGAGCTCTCATTTCTTTGTATCCTTGCCAGCATCTTTTTTTGGGGGGTCTTTTTAATAATAGAACTTCTAAATGGGGTAAGATGGTATCTCATTGTGGTTTTGATTTACATTTCTCTGATGGTTTATTGATGTTGAATATTTTTTCATATACCTGTTGGCCATTTTAATGTCTTCTTTTGAGAAATGTCTGCTCATTGTTCTTGTAAAGATTTAAATGTTTATGCAGGCAGACCAGTACACTCTGCCAGATTCGGTCCCTCCTGGCATTCCAGTGCTTGCTCGTTCCCCTGACCATCCAGCCTTCTTTCCATTCTCTGAACTAAGCTGATACTTTCTAGCCACAGAGCTCTTTGCCATTGCTAGTTCCTCTGTCTGGAACATCCTTGCCATTAATTTAGACTTGCCTGCATCTTACTTCAGGCCCCAATTGATATGTCACTTCCTCGGAGAGGCCTTTCTGGGACAACCCATCAACACTGGAACCTCTGTGTGCTCTCATTTTTTCAGATCCCTTTCTTCAATAGCACTTATTGTAGTCAATACTTGTATTTTATCTGAGTGATTATACACTTAATGTCAGCCTTCTGCTGCATTATAAGCATAAAAGGGGCAATGTGTATCTTATTTATTAATGTATTTTCAGCATCTAGCAGTTAAACTAGTGCTTAGCAGTTGCCCAATAAATACTTGTTGAATGAGACATATTTAACCATAAAATGCTCACTGTAGTCAGAAGTAAGATGTAGGTGGAGATGCCCTATAAACAAACCATATGCATTCTTTAGGACTGTAAGTTATTTTTATGAGTGTCCATATACCTCATTAAATTCTGAAATCATGATGATGGGGAGAAATTTAATTAATCATTTAACCTTAATTCATATTTAATATGACTTTTCCAAACAGATGGGGACTGTGCCAGGCTTGGCAGTGGATTTACAAAATTTGCACTGTCAAAATGCACACCAAAGCAACCATGTAGTTTCCCCCCTTTTCTGCTTTTATTGTTCCTTAACTCATCACGACCAAGAATCAATCCAGTATTTGGCAACAAGATGTGTGGAAATGAACTGAAGACATGGGCAACAGTTGATATGGAATCCCTCAGTGCTTCCAGTGGACCCACATTCTCAGGAAAGCCAACACAAGAAGTGTAGCAAACAGAGACAGAGGATGATGCATCTCTAACCACTACCTAACAGTTTTGGATCCGCCTTGAATGGGGCAGCAAGAGCTGTGTTTAAAAAGAACCCACTTTATTCTTAAAGCTCCCCAAGAGAGGGAAATGCCACCGTCTCCACAGGGATGAGGAAAAGATTAAATCAGATAACCCTTGGAAATGATTTAGCAAAGCGGTTGTCGTTAGAGCAAAGTCTCAAGCGGTTGTCGTAGAGCAAAGTCTCAGTTACACTGTCGGCAAGGACTGTTAGCATTGGACAGGGCTGGAAGAACCTTTCAAATCTGTAGTTTTGGAACCCAAGCTGATTGTCTTAGAACTCTACTTCTTGTGCCAGAAAGCTTTTGATAAATCAAACCTAGATTCCCTTCTCTGTCACTCAATAGTCTTTTGTATCCTTTATTATTTCCTCTACCTTTCTTCAAATACGAAATTGGAATAAGTAACTATCTCAGGATGACTATGTCTAAGTGAGTTGGGGTGGATTGTAGGGTCCTAGCAATTAGCCAAATAGCTGAGCCTAGATTTTCCCCTCCTCTCCATCCTGGCGCTTGTTATTTGGCTAATTGCATCAATTCTACACTTGGTTTTGCATGTATTGCCAGAGCCTAAGCTGTGGAAAATGGGATGTCCTTTAATGATTTCCTTTGAATGGCTTTCCATTTAGGGAGGAAGAGGGCCCCTCTTGTTCAAAAACAAAGGAACCATCCATCCACCAAGACCTTTCTTCTCTATTAAGTATCTCTTGAATTTCAAAGGAAGACTTGGAATTTCTCGGTCCCAATCTTAACAGCAGTTGCAGAACTGCAGTTTATTTTCTTTGTCCCTTTAAGACCAGAAAACACTACAGGCAATGCAACGACTGTTCTTATTTTTCTTGGGTTCAAAACAAGACCCGGTTCCAACCTGCTAATGCTTACCATTGCACAGTAACTAAGCAGTTTACGATAATCAGCTCAGAATGCACTTTCCTTCCAAACAAGGATATGGCTACTAGCGGCAACAGCTGTATTTTACTAGTCGATCCTCATGTTAAAGATTTACAGTTTTAAATTCTGTCACTTGGTTTGCCAACTGTTCTTCTTCGTGGAGCTGCCCAGTTGTTTCTGAGGGGCCTTGAAGTGGTTTCCTAGCTATTTAAGCGCCCTGAATGACAATGCGTCCTTAGAGGACTGAAGAATGGAATTCCCTGTTTATATCCACAAGACTTCTCTTGCTTTCCTTCTTTTAAACATATGCAGAGTCACCGCAGAAACTGGAACCAGATAAAAAGAAATGCTGGCTTGTAAGGAGAGTTTGAAAAACGTAAAGCTGGGAGCCGGCTTCCCGCTCTCTCCGTGGTTCCCTTTCTGCGTTATGTGATTCATCGACTCTAATCCATCACCGATTCATCATGCTCATCCATCAGAACCTTCAAAGCAAACCCCACAGCTGCTTTTGCCATTTATCAGTGGGAAATAAAAGGGAAAGGGGGAAAAGTAAGGAAAACATATCACCACCTTCCCGGGCCTGGGATAATGGGTGTGAAAAAGGGGTGGAGGGAAAGCTTATCTAATGAAACCCAGAGCCTTTCTGGGATGTGAGTTCTTGAACAAAGGATTATAACTGAGAGCAAGAGCAGCAGCCAGTCTGCTGTAAAGTTTCAGGGATAAAGCCTACCAGAAACAAAAGGTTTGGTGGGAAACTAGAGGAATGTGGGCACAATAATATCCACTCTAGAGAAGTTTAAAACCTACAGATCTTTGTAGAAATTTGTTCTCTGTGACCAGTTGCCCAGCTTTCAGCGATGCATTAGAACATAGGCGTTAGGGGTGGGAAGCAAACGTTTGACCTGAGTGCCCTTCCTTGCACACCGAGAAATGATGGATGCGGTAATTCACAGTTCTCATTTTCATAGATGCCTTGCAAGTCACCTGCCATTTAAACACGGTCAATGTGTCTTAGTCGTGAATTTTTCATGCACCACTTTTGTTCTCAGATTTGAGAGTTAAAAACCAAGGGGTATGACTCAGTGATTCCACTTCTAGGAATTAAGCCTGTATATTTGTAAGCCCTGTGGAAGGCTAAACTCTTTGTGATCATAAGAGGTAAAAACAACCCAAAGGTTTATCATTAATGACATAATATATAGTTATTAAGAAGAATGACAGCTGGGTGCGGTGGCTCATAACTGTCATTCCAGCACTTCACAAGGCCGACTGGGGAGGGCCACTTGAGGCCAGGAGTTCGAGACCAGCATGAGCAACATATAGAGACCTCTCTTCAGAAATTTTTAAAAAAGAAAATATTGCGCTAATCACGGAAGGATCTTGAAACTGGGGTGCAAGTGGGGTGATGATGGAAAACATTCTGGGCCGAGAGAACAGAACAGAACAGAATAGAACAAAGGTTCTGTAGTGGAAGGGAGCAGGGTGGTTCAAGTCCCGGAAGAATGCCTGGGAAGTGGATTGTAGAAAACACAGAGGACTGAAGTAGGGGATGAGAAGATACCAGAGGGGACCAAACCTTCAGAACATTGAACTTTATCCTGTTGTTTAACATCATAATGTACTTTCTGAATATCCTCTACATGTCGAGTTATATATTTTTCCCTCTATACTGGGACTTATTTTTTTTCCCCCAAAGTACTTTCTCTCTTTTTTTTTTTGAATCAGAGTCTCACTCTGTCACCGAGGCTGGAGTACAGTGTCATACTCATGGCTACTACAGACTCAACCTGCTAGACCCAGGCGATCCTTCCACCTCAACCTTCCAAGTAGCTGGAACTATAGATGTGTGCCACCATACACAGCTAATTTTGTGATTTATTGTATTTTTTTTTTTTTTCAGTTGGAGTCTCACTCTGTCACCCAGACTGGAGTGCAGTGGCCGCTCCCGGCCACCGCAGCCTCTACCTGCTGGACTCCGGCGATCCTTTTGCCTCAGCCTTCCAAGTAGCCAGAACTACAGACGCACGCTACCACGCCCAGCTAATTTTTGACTTATTGTAGAGATGAGGTTGCCCAGGCAGGTCTCGAACCCGCGGGCTCAGGCAATCCACTCACCTCAGCCTCCCAAAGCGCTGGGATTACAGGCTGAGCCACTGAGCCCGCCTGTGATTTATTGTAGAGGTGAGGTCTCACCAAGTAGCAGAGGCTAGTTACAAATCCCTGGACTTAGTCAATCCTCTCACTTCTACCTCCCAAAGTGCTGAGATTGTGGGTATGGGCCATTATGCCAGCATTCCCAAAAGTTCCAAGAGGACATCGAGTAGAACTTGTTACACCTCTTCCCAGGACAAATGAAGCATCTCACGAAATCTCCCGACATCCCAAGTGCTTATATCTCCTTGCCCTTTCCACCTCTGGACATACTTTCAAGGATCAGGGCCTGCATTTCTTTGCATAAGGGCTTTCTTTGACTGCCAGCATCCTCTTTGCCTGATGAAGCAAGCAGATAATACCCTAGAAAGTTAATGACCCCTGAGAGCATCCCTCAACCAATGACTGATGGGAGTTGGTATATTCCTGTCCCAGCGAATCCACAAATGGCTTCTATAGCCTTTTTTCTCTTTCCTTAATGCCAACTGGGGAGAGAGTTGGCTTTGACGACTTCAGTGCAGAATTTGGATTTGTTTAAGAACCCATGTCTTTCGAGCTAGAAGCCTGGGTCTCATCAGAGAAAAATACATTGCTCATCACATTTTCTTCTCAAGAACACAGCTAGTATTTCTTCAACCTTTAATTTTCTCTAGATATAATCACAGAAGCTATGCTCATTTAAAAATTATATTTGCTTGTATTTTCTATAAAAATGCCTACTAATTAATACTTTTGGCATTTGTGTCCTTTATACTCTTCTATGAGACTCCTGAATGTACCAATGACAATATACTTGAAATGATCAAGAACCAAATAAAACAGATGTCGAATAATCTGGTTGGAACAAAAAGATGACTTCATTTGACTAATTACTTTGGAAGGACTTTTTCCTCAAACCTTGAAACTAGTACATGTACTTGGTACAGCTAATTCTCTACATCCTGTCTTTCCCATTTTTCACTTGTTACTATTGAAAAATTGGTGGAATTTTTTTGCAGAGATCAGAGTGAAGAAATCTACGGCAGGGTGAAATTTCCTGGTCTGGAGGCTGCCTTTCTATTAAGGTCTCATTTCCCTTCCTTTAGAAAAATGAGACTGTTTTAGGGCAGGTCTCTGTGGGTGACTCAAATCAAAACCTTTTTAGTTTGGGAAGCCCAAGCACCAAGATATTTTCACGCTGGGATTACTTGTCCAGATGGTTTGAGTGCAATTTTCTTGGCATGCTCGTAAGAACACAGGAATTTTCAGGGGAAACCAGAGAATATAGTGGGGGGGGATGGGTGGGGGAGGACCAGTCATGGCTGAGAAGTCAGAAAAAAAGGTTTGGATTCCACCAAATGGCATCGGCCAGCTGAATTGGAGTCAGTCCTAGTTACATTTGGCAGGGGTACCCCCCTCCCAGCTCCAAGATCACGGACTTTCCCTTGTCACAGTGGGAACTACCTGGCTCTCCTAACAGAAAATGGAAGAGGGAAGAACCACAGGGAAATTCATGGAGCTGATGGAGCTCATGATTAAGGCGCAGCTCCAGACCTCCCCATCAGGAGGGCGTTGGTAAACTGCTGTATGCCTGCATGGGTCACCCAGCGAGGTATGGAAGGAGACCTGTTAAGGGAGAGGTCATTCCAAAGAGCTGTGCTGAGCCTGGAAACACAGCCTGGCCAGGCAACTCTCTTTGATAGCCTCAGCAGCACTGTTTAAAAACATAAATAAAGCATGGCTGGCAGAATCCTAAGATAGCCCCAAGGTTCCTGGCACCTGGTATACACACGCTTTCTGTCAGGTATTCAATCAAACATAATTCTAGGTACTGCTGTGAAAGAGACTTGCAGATGTCATTAGACCCCACATCAGCTGATTTAGGATAGGGTGATTATCCAGGTGGGCCTGACCTCATCACATGAGCTATTTCAAAGCAGAGAGTGGCAGAGGTGGAAGTCAGAGAGCCTGTTCTCTGCTGACCTGGAAGAAAGAAGATACCCATGCTTGTGAAATGCCCTTGGAGGATGTGGCAAGGGACTGGGGGTGACCTATAGGAGCTGAGAGTGGTCCCCAGCTGACAACTGGCAGAAAAATGGGTAGTGTACTTAGAAGAGGACCCAAAGCCCCCAGTGAAAACCACAGGTCTGGCCGACATCTTGTTTTCAACTCAGTGAAGCCCTGAACAGAGACCCTAGCTAAGCCCCGTGCATGGACTTCTCCCCTATAGAAATTGAGAAGTGATAAATGTGTGTTGTTCCAACCCATTAAGTTTGGGGTAATTTGTTCCACAGCAATAGAATGGTAGTACATATGACAATGGTTAGGTTAAAGCCAGAGAGGCATTGTAGCATGCAATCAAGAGAATGAGCTCTTTCTTCAAACTTTTCTGATGAAAATCCTGGCTTTACCACTTCATAGCTGTGTGATTTTAAACAGGTTGACTAACCTCCCTAAGTCTGTTTCCTTATGTGTAAAATGAGATTAAAATAATGGATATAATTAAAAGAGGACTGTGAAGATTAAGTGAAATAATATGTATCAAGTTTTAAACATGAGGCATGGCAGCTAATGATTGTTCACAAAGAGTTAGCAGCTGCAGCCATGATCTGTGGAGTAAGTACCCAGCATGTGTTGAGCTCTATGCAAGGGGCTTTACAAATATTCGTCTTCACAGAAAGTCTGTGAGATTGGAATTATTATCCCCATTTTACAGATGGGGAAACTGAGATTCAGAGAGGCTTCATAACTTGCCCAAGATTATGCAACTAATAATTAGAGGCGCCAGAATGAAGATAAGGGACTCTTTGGTCCTGAACCTCATCCCAAACACTTAATATTTTAAGCCTTATGTATAGCTAAGAGATTGTAACTCCTCAGATTCTTGCTGTGAGAAGACTCAGGACAACAGGTTGTGATTCCTCAGCTGCAGTGTCTCTTATAACAGATTCCAGGTGATCCCCAGTGCACCAGGTGCAGTCTCTGCTCCATGGGATGCCCTCTCCTGTGTCTCTTATGGGTCCCACCTGTTCACCCTTCAGACCTCAGTCCAAATGTTACTTCCTAACCCTACAGACCAGACCAAGTCTAAATCATCACATTTTATCATTATTTGCCAGACCAGTGTTTGATCTGAGGGCAATTTTGCCCCCTAGGAGACATTTGCCTTTGTCTGAAGACGTTTTTTTTTTTTTTAGAGTCAGAGTCTCACTCTGTCACCCAGGCTGGAGTGCAGTGGCATGCTCACGGCCACCACAGCCTGGACCTGCTGGGCTCAGGTGATCCTTCTGCCTCAGCCTTCCAAGTAGCTGGAACCACACGCACGTGCCACCATGCCCAGCTAATTTTTTGATTTATTGTAGAGATGATCTCAGCAAGTTTCCCAGGCTGGTCTTGAACCCATGGATTTAGGCAATCTTCTCACCTCGGCCTCCTAAGGTGCTGGGATTACAGGCTTGAGTCACCATACCTGGGCAGCACTTTTTCTTGTCACAATGGAAGCAGATGCTATTAGCATCTAGTGAGCAGAGACCAGGGATGCCGCTAAGCATCTCACAATGCAGTCTCCCAGAACAAAGGACTGTCCAGCCCCAGATGTCAGTCGTGCTGAGTATGAGAAACCTTCCGTGGGCTCCACAAGACTGGGGTTGCATCTCTATTCCTGATACTTGGATCTCCCATGCCTAGGATGATGCTCTCAAGAACACTTATTGGCAGGGCGTGGTGGCTCATGCCTATAATCCCAACATTTTGGGAGGCCGAGGTGAGAGGATTGCCTGAGCCCATGGGTTCAAGACTAGCCTGGGCAACATGACAAGACCTTATCTCTATAACAAATCAAGAAAAATTAGCCGGGCATGGAGGCACTTGCCTGTGATTCCAGTTACTTGGAAGACTCAGGTGGAAGGATCACCTGAGCTCCAGCCTGGGTGACACAGTGAGACTCCGACACACACACACACACACACACACACACACACACACACACACGAACATCTATACATCTATTGAATGAATAAAAGGAAGATAAATAGTGAATCTCAGGTCAATCTTGTAGCTACCTTGACTCTACTTTCTGCAGTTTCAGAAAACTGTCATCAGTGGCTGACAGTAATGTTGAAATTTATATACGTCCTCAGAGGAGGGAAAAATAAAGGGCAAAATTGGTCCCTGGTAAAGGAGTTAGAGCTCTTTATTCTTACCCTGGTGGTCCTGGCCTCTCCAGATTTTCCTATAATTTTAACAGATTTTTTTTCTATCCATATACTTAAAACAAGAATGAGATTACATTGCACATACAAATGCAATTTTTTTTGCAAGTTAAGAATAATTCCTGAACATTCATTTACTAAATATGTCTAGTGTGCTGGTACACACAGCAGAAAAGATGATTTCATGCCATTATATAGCTTTCTATAGCATCGGTTTTCATGAATGCACATTATTGACATCAAATGGCTATAATTTATTCAACCAACGCTCTGTCATCAGACATTTAGATCCTTCTCCCCTCCCCTCCTCTCCTCCCCTTTCCTTCCCTCCCTCCTCCCCTCTCTCCTTCCCTCCTTTCATCTCTTTTTTCCTTTCTCTTCCCCTCTTCCTCCTTCTTTCCTTCTTTCCTTCTTTCCTTCTCCTCCCTCTTCTTCCTCCTCCTCTTTGCTATCACAAACACCATCACTAGGAACGTCATTGTGGCTTAACCTTTACACAAGCCTGATGACTTCTTCAGAATCAATTTGGTCCTCACTGCTTTGGAAATCACCTGCTGTCACCAAATTTAACCAAGACCACATGTACAGCAAGTAGCAAACTCACAAATATTTCAAATGAAAAAAATGCAAGTGTGTGCTCCCTCCTAGTAACACGGACGGGAGAGCCAAGACTGTAAGAGATGAGAGGCAGGACAACCAATTCTCACTCAAGACGTGGTTTTCACATTGTTTAAACCTGCTGGGGCAGGCCGGCCTTTGGCAGGGAGCAACTTTATCATCTCTTCTGCCAGAGGCTTCCCCAAATTCTTAACTTCTTTTTGAGTTCCCCGTGAAGATTCTTGACATTCACAGAATTAAAGAAGAAAAAGACATGCTTGCAGACAAATTACAACTGACAATGCCAACTGGCTGGGAGTCATCATTTCTGGATATGAGAGGTGGGGAGCCCAGTCAAAGTCCTAGGTAAACAGCTTGTGGAGACAAAAGACAAGGTGTTTTCTTTTCTAGCACTGGAAATTCAGGAAGAACTTGCGTCAGATTTTGCAACCTTCGCAAGAGTTTGGGTATCATAACATAACGATCTTACTCCTGGAACAATCTCAGAGCCAATAACCAGGTTCTTTGACCTGAAAGTTTCCAGAGACAGTTGTGGAACCCGCCCAAATCAGGTTACATGTGAAGGGCTGGGGAGGAGGTGGGTGGGAATGAAGGTGTTGGGACAGCATGGTATATTTGTAAAGATTCCAAGTCAATCCCACTCTCACCTTTGACAATTGCTTGACTCTATGTCGACATTTTGAACTTGACACACTTTCCAGAGGAGCAAAGGACAAAGGGAGAAAGGACGTGTTCCTGCCAAATAAGGAAAACACCTTATACATGCGGGAGGTGACTTCTGGCATCATGTTCTCAGGACACAAGGGGCTGAGATGCAGGAAGAAGCCACCTAACCCCAAAGCATTTCAAGTCATGTGGTTTTCTTGGGCATAAAGCACAGGAAAGAGTTCGGGGGAAGGGAAGAATGCTTTGTTCATAAAATAAAAAGCTAAGTAAACAGTGCAGGTTGGAAAGGAATTGCAATGTTTCAATACTGTGCAAAAGAATAGATGATAAATCCACTTAAAATTGATGGGAGCAGCCATGTGAATAATCCAAAAAGCATTACTCCAAGTGCTGAGAATGAATTATGTGATCTCTTGCACAACATACTTCTCTTTCTAAATATGTTTCCTGTAGTTTATTGTTAAAATTAATGAGCATTCCCTGAGTGGCTGGGGGAAGGTGACCTGTTTGTTGGGTGACATGAAGAAACCTCCCTGGGGTCAGAATGTTCCTGCAGATAACTTGTGCATGGATCAATGAGAGGTCACTGAATGTGCTATTTTTTGAGTTAAAAAATACGTTTTTTGAGTTAAAAAAATTCTTGCATTCATTATTGTCCATGGATATATTTGGTGTGGTTATCCAGTGTCCTTCCCATGACTAATCATTCAAGTCATATTATCTGACCTATAGTACATTCACCATATCTCATCACTTTACTACCACTAGCTGAAATAATTTTGTTGTTATTTCATTCACTTAAATCAGGACATAAGCTTCAGGAGGCTCAGCAGCTCCTCCGTCCTGTTCACTGTACTATTTTATTTTATTTTTCTTGAGTTGTAGTCTCACTCTGTTACCCAGACTGGAGTGCAGCCTTGACCTGCTGGGCTCAGGCGATCCTTCCATCTCAGCCTTCCAAGTAGCTGGAACTACGGGCACATGCCACCACGCCTGACTAATTTTTTGATTTATTGTAGAGATGAGGTCACGCCAAGTTGCCCAGGCTGGTCTTGAACCCTTGAGCTCAGGCAATCCTCTCGCCTCAGCTGGGATTACAGTGCTGGGATTACAGGTGTAAGCCACCGTACCCGGCCACTGTAGTATTCTTAGGCCTAATATAGTTCCTGGCACATAGTAGGTGCTCAGTAAATCTTTGCTGAGGAAACCAACACATGACTTCATCCAATGCACTTTCTAGGAAGGAAGCCAGGGCTCCCTGAAGATTCAGTGGAGCTCCCTAAAATGATCGCCTACCCTTGCCTCTCTTTCTTTTTTCCTTTTAAAAAATTAAGTTATAAATTGCAAACAGTAAAATTCCTTCTTCGTAGTGTGCAGTTCTGCCAACTTTGACAAATGCGTATAGTCACCAATCGTGGACTAGATCCACACCCCCCACTTCCCTGTACTACTCTGTAGTTATCTCAGCTCCCACTGCCCCCGCAACCCTTGATCTAACCTCTGTCCCTATAGCATGAAGCCCTTAGGATCTGACTTCGTTTACTTAGAATAATGCACTTGAGATTCATCTGTGTTGTATGTAACATTAATTCACTCCTTTTTAATTGCTGAGTCATTCGCCATTATACGGATGTATTTTCTATATGTGGTTAAATAATATATTTAATTGTTCCAACCAGTGGCCTCCCTGAATCTGCATCTTTTGCCCTGTAACTTTGTAGGCCCCTGCCACTCTGAATCTGGTCTCCGTCATGTGGCTTTCTTTGGCCAATGTGATATTAGCAACTATGATGTAAGCAGAGACTTGAAAAGCATGTGTGCCTTTCTCTTTGCCCTCTTGTGGGATTGGGTTGTTTGCCTTTGCGTTTCTGTCTAGCTAAGGGAACATGACTGGGCTAGCTGGCTGGAGGGATGTGAGAGACTCATGGACTAGAATGGCCTAGATTGCTCCAGCTGACCCCAGATGTCTGAGACTTCAGCTGCAAGCCTGACAGCTGCTTCCCAGACCTGTGAGTGAGCCCTGCTGAGACAAGAAGAACTGTCCAGTCTTAATCACTGATCTGCAGAATCAGGAGCTAAATAAATGGTTATTATTTCAAGCTACTGAGATATGAGATGGTTTGTTACATAGCACAAGCTACCTGATCCACTAATTACATACCAACTAGACTGAAGGCCCCAAGAGGGTACAAACTTTTGCCTGTTTTGTTCAGAGCTACTCTCAGTGTTTAGAACAGAGCCTGGCAGACAGTAGGTGCTTGATAAATACTTGTTGAATGTTAAATGAATAACATGCAAAATATCCTACAAAGTGGCACTTGAGTTGATGTGTAAAAAATGATAGATATTATCATGATAAGGTTAAATATTTTTATGTCAGAGCCAACATTTTTTTTCTCAAGGTTTTCCGTTATTTTTCTCCCACTGACATTGTTAAAAGGGGGGGGGCGGGGGGAAGCTGGGTTCGGTGGCTCAGCCTGTAATCCCAGCACTTTGAAATGCCAAAGTGAGTGGATTGCCTGAGCCCGTGGGTTCGAGACCAGCCCAGGCAGCTTGGTAAGACCTCATCTCTACACTATATCAAAAATTAGCTGGGCGTGGTAGTGCACACCTGTAGTTCCAGCTACTTGGAAGGTTGAGGCGGAAGGATCACCTGAGCCTAGCAAGTCGATGCTGGGGTGGCCTTGAGTGTGTCACTGGACTCCAGCCTGGGGGATGGAGTGAGACTCCAACTCAAAAAAAACTCCAACTCATCACATTTGAAGTAATTAATCAGTTTCTAAATTATCTTTTTAATTTCTTTCTTCTCTACCAGGCTGTAAGCTCCATGAAGGAAGGGATTATTTCTGTTTTATTCACCATTTTACCCTCATCATCCAGCACAGTGCAGGTGTTCAAATGTATTTATTGAGTGAGTTAATCATGAGTAACCATGAATCATGACCTTGTTCATTTTAAGCCTGTAAAATACTTGAACTGAAGAACCAGGTCTTTCTACAAACATAGTGTGAACTTGGCATTATGGTAGCAGCTCACATATGTACAATCACTCTCATTTCGGGCAAATAACAAGTAGATTTGATTGAGCCTTTATAGCGTGCCAGGCACTGTTTTAAGCACACAATGCACTAACTCACTGCAAAGGTAGGTACTGTAATATGTTCCATTTTATAGGTGAGGAATTGGAAACACAGCCTGCCTTTCTCGGAATACTGTGGCATGCCTTGGGTAAGTCGTGCTTCCTCTGTACTTCTGTCCCTCATCTGTAAAATAAGGGGATCCTTTCCTATTATGTGTTCTGAAGAGAGCTATAAATCTGATATGCTCTGGGGAAAAAGAAAGGCTTTTGTGGTGAACAGACTTGTGTTCCATCCCACAACCCTTTGGCACACCTTATTTCAGTGTATCTGGGTGGAAAGTTCCGTGCATGTTATCAGAGTTCCATATTAAATGCTTCTCTCAGTGTTTCTTTGCTTTGCTGCCTTAAGCTTTCTCCAAAGCCTTGGAGAACTGCTCTTCCAGTGTCTTAGTCTGTTTTCTCTGAATACCAGAGACTTAGATAATTTATTCAAAATGGAAGTTTACTTGGTTCATGGTTCTGGAGACTATGAAGTCCAAGAGCATGGCACTGGCATCTGGTGAGGGCCTTAGTGCTGTATTACCCCACGGCAGAAGGTGGGAAAGCAAACAAGTGTGTGAGACAGAGAGGGAAAGGGGGCCAGGCTCATCCTTTCATCAGGAGCCTACTCCTGTGATAACTAACCCCCTTTCAGGATAATGACATTAATCCATTCACGAGGGCAGGGGCCTCATGACCTAATCACCTCTTAAAAACTTTATAATAGCCATTAGATTTCAACATGAGTTTTGGAGGAGCATTCAAAGCATCGCAACAAGCGTGTAGGTGTAGCCCAGGAAGTTCAGGGCACTCAACCTCGTAGGGGTACCTTCAACCACTAGATAGTGGGAGCCCTAGCTGCTTCACCTTTTAGTGGGCCAATTTTGAGGCCTATTTTATATGGTCCTTCACAGGTTCTCTAGCAATATTGAGTTTCAATTGCTCACAGCAGTAACCAGTTCATGAATGCACTTTTATTGCCTTTGTTCTTTCCCCGCTTCATTCTTCAACTCCCTCATTTCTGATCACGGGAATCAATTCCCAAATAAGCTATACCTGATGCCAAGCTTTTGTCTGCTTTTGGGAGAATCCAAATTAAGACATAAGGACAAGGCAAGGCATGATGGCTTGTAATAAGAGCTCTTTGGGAGGCTGAAGCAGGAGGACTGCTTGAGGTCAGGAGTTTAAGACTAGGCTGGGTGACATAGTAAGATCTTGTCTGTACAAAAAATAAAAATTCAGCTGGGTGTGTTGGTGCAGGCCTATGGTCATAGTTACTGGGGAGGCTGAAGCTGGAGGATCACTTGAGCTTAGGCGTTCAAGGCTACAGCGAGCTATGATCACACCACTGTACTCCAGCCTGAGTGACAGAGTGAGGCAGACTCTGTCTCTAAAATAAATGTAATAGACACAGGGTCAAATAATTTGGGGAAACATTATATGCTTGTTCTTCTCTCAGACATTCACAATACACATTAATATAGTCAAGTCTCTCAGAAATCCTGCTGCAAGGTAACCTGTCTAGCTTTCTTTAACTCAGGCTTTCTCAAACTTATTTACCCACAATTTTTTTTTTGAGTTGGACTCTCACTCTGTTGCCCAGGCTGGAGTGCAGTGACATGCTAACAGCCACCGTAGCCTAGACCTCTGGGCTCAGACAATCCTTCTGCCTTAGCCTTCTAAGTAGCTGGAACTACAGATGCGTACCACCGTGCCCAGATAATTTTTTGATTTATTGTAGAGACGAGGTCTTGAACACCTGGACTCAGGCAATCCCCTTGCCTCGGCCTCCCAAAGTGCTAGGATTACAGGCTTGAGCCACGGCACGTGGCTGACAACTTTTTTTTTTTTATCCCTAACATCTTTTAAGATTCTCTGAAATAAGTGTTCCATGAAATATGCTTTTAGAAATGTTGGCTGGTGTAATCTCTGGGGTCTTTTTCCTCATTTAAATTGATGGGTGGATCCAGCAGCCTCAGCAGCCATTCTCCGGCATGGATTCAACAACCAACTAGAACTCCCTGGATGGGGAGGTCTCTTTCAGGGTCAGGGTACAGAATCTTCAAATAAAACCTCTCCCAAACTGGAAACGTTTTTTCTGAAAATGTCTCTTCCCCTTTTTCTTATGAACAGGATGGCCAGCCTGCTTGTGGCCAGGAATGTTTGGCTGGCTGGGCTGGGAAGGCAGCTGTGGGCATCCTGAGAAAAATCTCCACTTTCTGATGACGCAGGAGACTGGATGAGATGAACAGGAAATGTTTGCCAACAAACCTGCCTCCCCGCACTCTTCTGCTAACAAGCAACCATGGGAGAATTTAACTGGCATGGGTCCAAGGGGGATAATTATTTCCTATGGTGGTGCACAGAAGGGTATTAAGGAGACCCAGTGACTACAGCCGCAGGATGATGGTGTATGGATGCCAGGGGCTTAGGATCTGCAGCCTGGGTGGTGGGGTTGGAGGCGCTGCTTGGTGGGAGTGGAGAGGGATGACCAGTAGCTAATTCATCTTCTTTTGCCTGTCAAAGTCATACATGGAAGGAACAGCATTTGGGTTTCTGAATTTGGGGGATCAGGTTATACTTATTTGAGGAGAATACTTGAAAATGACATCGTTCTCTAAAACTGAAGCCAGTGAAAATAATAGCAATAATGGTAACACTGATTTCTGAATTCTTTGTTGAGAGATGTACATAGACAGCCTTTTACCAAGTCCTTTATATTCACTGATTAGTCTATGCCCGGATTTCTCAACCTCGTCACTATCGACATTTTAGGTGAAATAATTCTCAGTTGTGGAGTCTGTCCAATGCATTGTAGACTGTTCGGCAGTATCTGTGACATCTCCCAGGAAATATAAGCAGCACCTCTTTCCTTCAATTGTGTCAAACTAAAATATCTTCAGATATTGCCAAATGTTCCTTGGGGACACAAAATTGGTAACAGTTGGGAGCCACTGGCTACATTGAATGGTAGTAGAGTATAATTGTTAAAGCACAGATTTTGAGCCAGGCTGTTTTTGTCCAAGTTCTGGTTTTACCACTTTAGCTGCACGACCTTAGGCACATTATGGGGATACTAATAGTACCTAGCTGATGGGGTTATTGAGAAGATATATGTATATATGTAAATGAATACCTATAATGTGTTTAGCAGTCTGGCATACAGCAAGCTTTCAATAAATGTAAACTCTGATTGTTATTCTCATAATCATTAGTATTTTTGTTTGTTCTTTGCTCCTAGAAGATAAGCTCTTTAAGTATAAAGACTAAATCTTTTTATGTTTTAATCTATAATGTCTAGTTCAAGTACACAATAAAGGAGGAATTTAAGAGGAAAGGAGGAAGTTGAGCAATGGAATTTCCAGTGTCCAGATATGAAAGAGGAAGATTAAGAACGTTTCATGGCTGGGCGTGGTGGCTCACGCCTATAATCCCAGCACTTTGGGAGGTCGAGGTGAGAGGATTGCCTGAGCCCATGGGTTCAAGACCAACCTGGCAACTTGGGGAGATCTCATCTTTACAATAAATAAAAAAATTAGCCAGGCGTGGTGGTGCATGCCTGTAGTTTCAACTACTTGGAAGGCTGAGACGGAAGAATCACCTGAGCCTAGCAGGTTGAGGCTGTGGTGGCCAGGTCGGTGCCACCACACTCTATTCTGGGCAAGAGAGTGAGACTCCAACTCCAAAAAAAGAGAACTCACTGGCTGGGTGAGGTGGCTCACGCCTGTAATCCTAGCACTTTGGGAAGCCAAGGCTAGAGGATTGCCTGAGCTCAGAGGGTTGAGGCCAGCCAGTCAACTTGGCAAGACCTCATCTCTACAATAAATCAAAAAATTAGCTGGGTGTGGTGGCACACACCTGTGGATCCAGCTGCTTGGAAGGCTGAGGTGGAAGGCTCACCTGAACCCAGCAGGTCAAGGCTGCGGTGGCTGTGAAAGTGCCACTGTACTCCATTCTAGGTGGCAGAGTGAGACTCCGGCTCAAAAAAAAGGAAAAAAAAAAAATTTTGCACTAACAACACAAAGGGTACCTGGTCCTACACTAGGGGGAGTGAGGGCCAATTGAAGGTCCAAACTTTACATGTCTACTTGTGTACTTAATCTTCCCTTGTACCCACATCTCTATAATAAAATAAAAGTTAATTAAAAGAAAAAGAACTTAGGCCAGACGTGGTGGCTCAAGCCTATAATCCCAGCACTTTGGGAGGCCGAGGTGAGAGGATTGCCTGAGCCCATGGGTTCGAGACCAGCCTGGTCAATTTGGCGAGACCTCATCTCTAAAATAAATCAAAAAATTAGTCAGGCGTGGTGGCTAGAGCTCTCACAGTTTCAGACCAGACCTCAGATGGAAGAGGAGACAGAGGAGAGACACAAAACCTCAGGGGATATGTAAAGGAACCTAAACGCAGAACTTTAAAGAGGGAATACAGATGCAATGGGGACTTGCTTGAAGCTTCTTGAGGCTGGAGGTTGTAAGGGGTCTTTGTGCTAAGTGGAAGTGCTTGTTATAGCCTGGAAGAAGCTAGAAGCAAAATAGGAATATATGCTGTTTGCTTGTACTTCAGGAAGGACTGAAGCTAAATATGGTCTCCTTTCCCCAGTGATTGTTACTGGCAGCTTTGTTGAAGTTGAGTTGGTTGGGAAAACTGGCTGACCATATGAAGAAGAATGAAACTGGACCCCTACCTATCACTATATTCAAAAATCAACTCAAAATAGATCAAAGACCTAAATGTAAAACCTCAAACTATAAGAATCCTAGAAGAAAACACAGGAAGTATACTTATACATACTGGAGTAGGCAACGAATTCTTGACCAAGTCCCCAAAAGCAGATGTCATAAAAGCTAAGATAGACAAATGGAACCTCATCAAACTGAAAAGCTTTTGCACAGCAAAAGAAACTATTAGGAGAGTAAAGAGACAACCCACAGAATTGGAGAAAATAATTGCAAATTATGAATCTGACAAAGGCCTAACATCCAGGATCTAACAAAGTGAAAGGAAAAAGACAACCCTGTTAAAAAGTGAACACAAGACATGGAAAGATGCTTCTCAAAAGAAGACATACAGGCAGCCAACAGACATGTGAAAAAATGCTCAGCCTCACTAATCATCAGAGAAATGCAAATTAAAACTACAGTGAGTTCCCACCTAACTCCAGCAAGGATGGCTATTATTAATAAGCCAAAAAACAAAAGATACTGGTGTGGGTGCGGTAAAAAGGGAATGCTTCTACATTGTTGGTGAAAGTACACACTAGTTCAACCTCTATGGAAAGCGGTGTAGCTATTCCTAAAAAAACTAAAAATTGACTAAAAGACTAAAATTCCTAAAAAAACTAAAAATCCATATGATCCAGCAATCCCTTTTCTGGGACTATATCTAGAGGAACATAAATTGTTCTATGAAAAAGACACCTGCACACACGTTTATTGCCGCACTATTCACAATAGCAAAAACATGAAACCAACCCTACTGCCCATTAAAAGTGGACTGAATAAACAAAATGTGGTACATATACATGATGGAGTATTATGTAGTCATAAGGAAGATCAAAATTGGGTCAGGCACGGTGGCTCAACCTATAATCTCAGCACTTTGAGAGGCCGAGGCAAGAGGATTGCCTGAGCCTGGGGATTTGAGACCAACCTGGGCAATTTGGTGAGATCTTATCTCTACAATAAATCACAAAAACTAGCCAGGCGTGGTGGCGTGCGTCTGTAGTTCCAGTTACTTGGAAGGCTGAGGTGGAAGGATCACCGGAGCCCAGCATGTCAAGGCTGCTGTGGCCGGGAGCGTGCCACTGCACTCCAGCCTGGGCAACAAGAGTGAGACTCCAATTAAAAAAAAAACAATATCATGGACTTCACAGCAAATTGGATGGAGTTGGAGACCATTATACTAAGTGATCTTTCACAGAAACAAAGAACTGAATACTGCATGCTCTCACACTCATAAGTGGGCCCTGAACAATAATCACATGAACACAAGAGAGAGATCGGCGATAGCAGGGCTCTGCTAGGGGAGGGAGGGAGGTAGATGAGGGGCACGCGACAACACAAAGGGTACCAGGTCCACTACCAGGGGAGGAGGGCCAGATAGAAGCCCAGACTTCGCCTACATGCAGCCTACCTATATAGTTAATCCTCACTTGTACCCCACATCTCTATAATAAAATCAAAAAAGAAAATATGAATAACTCAAGTTTCTGCACGCACTTTAATGACTCTTTAGTAATTAAAATATACCCTAATTGCTCTGAGATCCTCCAACTGAAATAAACCCTATATATGCTCACTTCCTTGAGAAAGAACCAGCTCCACCCTGGCGTGAGGGAATCAAGAAAGCTCCTAAGGAGGCTTTTACCTAGTACCGCAGTGTGTTCACTCTTGGGACATTCACTGATATAAGTCATTGGTCCACCCAACAAGCCACTCTTGCTCAAAGAAGTGAAGATGGGACATGGGTACAGATAGCTATGATCATTTGTACAAGCGAATAAAACGTAAAAAATTTCTTAAAAAAAAAAAAGGACTGGCCGGGTCCGGTGACTCAGCCTGTAATCCCAGTGCTTTGGGAGGCTGAGGTGAGTGGATTGCCTGAGCCCAGCAGGTCAAGGCTGCGGTGGCTGGGAGCATGCCACTGCACTTCAGTCTGGGTGACAGAGTGAGACTCCAACTCAAAAAAAAAAGACTGAAGCATTCATGAAACCTGGGAAGTCATCCATGAGCTCAGGGTAGTACTCTTTAGAAAGAGGGTTCGACGCTATGAGACCAAGCTTCCATTGGCCTCCCAGAGCAGAGTCTGTGTTTAAGTGCTGGGGTGAGGGGTGGCTCTAAACAGCATTGTCCAGTTGAACTTTGCAATGACAGAAATATCCTGTATCTGTGCCGTCCAAAATAGTAGCCACTAGCCACATGTGGCTACTGAGTACTTGAATTGTGGCTAGGGTGACAGAGAACTGAATTTGAAATTGAATTAAATTAAATTAAAATTCAAATAGCCACACGTGACTAGTGGCTAGCATAATGAACAAAACAGGTCTAGAAGAAACCACATGCCTCTAGGTACCAGGCTCTTCAAGGACACAGTTGAGAGGTGGTAGGCTCATTCCTCTCCAGAGAAGGGTTAGGCATGAATCCCTGCTACTCCCCACTCATATCTACTTGCCAGATAGGCCACATAGTGTCCTGTTCTAGACCATTCCACTTCCCTACACCATGAGGAAACTAGTGTGAGGGGAGAGAAAGAGACAGAGGCAAAAACAACAATGACAGCAATTACTCTATTACTATTACTGCTATAATCAACAATGTTTATGGAGCACTCAGTGTGTGCTAAGTACTCATCATTTCACATAGACTATCACTTACTGGGGAGGTCTGGTTGTTATCCCTATCTTATAGGTACAGAAACTCAGGCACCAAGAGGTTAGGAAACATGCCCAAATCACCCAGCCAGTGCACTGTGGAGCTAGGGTGTCTTAACACCCTGTGTTAGAGATGTAGAATGCTGAGGGCCAGGTGTGGTGGCTCACACCAGTAATCCCAGCACTTTGGGAGATCAAGGTGGGAGGATTGTTTGAGGCCAGGGGTTTGAGACCAGCCTGGGCAATATAGCAAGACCCCATTTCTATAAAAAACAATTAGCTGGGCTGGTGGTACGTGCCTATAGTCCTAGCTACTCAGAAGTCTGAGGTGGGAAGATCCTTGAGTCCAGGAGTTCAAGGCTGCAGTGAACCATAATCACACCACTGCATTCTAGCCTGGGTGACAGAGTGAGACCCTGTCTTTAAAAAATAATAATAATAAATTAATTTTTTTTTGAGTTGGAGTCTCACTCTGTCACCAGGCTGGAGTGCAGTGGCACTCTCACGGTCACCCCAGCATCCTTCCGCCTCAGCCTTCCTAGTAGCCAGAACTACAGGTGCACTCTACCATGCCAAGCTAATTTTTTTGATTTATTGTAAAGATGAGGTCTCACCAAGTTGCTCATGCTGGTCTCAAACCCTCAGGCTCAGGCAATCCATTCACCTTGGCCTCCCAAAGTGCTGGGATTATAGGTTGAGCCACTGAGCCTGGCCATAATTAATTAGTTTTAAAAAAAGAAAGGTAGATTATGAATTCAGCTAACAATATTAGTGATGGGAAAGGATCTATAAGAAGGTGTTAACAATGTCTACTTTTGCAAAGAAGGCTGATGGGTTGAGATTGTGGGGAGAGGAGATTTTTTTCTTTCTCTGTATTTAAATTTTTCTGAATCATGGGCTATGGTGGCTCACGCCTCTAATCTCAACACTCTAAGAGGCTGAGGCAAGAGGATTGCCTGATCCCAGGGGTTCAAGACCAGCCTGGGCCACATAGTGAGACTTCATCTTTACACAAAATTTAAAAATTGGCCGAGCATGGTGGCATGGACCTATAGTCCCAGCTACTGGGGGGCTGAGGTGGAAGGATAGCTTGAGCCCAGGAGTTCATGGCTATGGTGAGCTGTGATCATACCACTGCACTCCACCCTGGGTGACAGAGTGTGAACCCGACTCAACAACAAAAAAAAGTAAATATTTCTGCATTATATGAAGCAAAAAAAAAAAACTTTAAGTTAAAGAAAAACCTATCAGCAGGGCTTATTTTGTTGTTGGAGTTATAGGCCTTTTAATTTTTATTATTTTCTGTACTAAAGCAGTCAAATTAAGATGGAGAGGGTTCATTTTGTGCGTTTGACCACAGTGGTCAAAGCTTGGTGCTCCTGGTCACTTCGTGGGTTTGTAGTTTCCTCTCTCTAAAGATGGGGCTCAGAGGGAAGCTCATGACAGATAATCCTGTTTACACCACAGCAGGGCCCTGGACTTTTTGACCTTGGTTATAGGATGAAAGACTATTCTGGTTTGCCGGGATTGAGAGGTTTAAAGGACACGGGACTTCCAGTACTAAAACTGGGAAAGCCCCGGGCAAACCTGGCTGAACTGCTGACCCTGCTTGGAACGGGAAAAAAAGATAAGCCCTTTCTGGAGACGCCAATCCACATAGCTCCTGAAGGGAAGGAAAGGGTAGATTTCCAACAGGTGGACAAGGGGATTGCCAAGGACATGCCTTATCTCCCCGGCATTGCTTGTTTTATACTCAGAGGTCTAAGACAGGGCATCCTGAGGAAACACCATCATTTTCAGGTAGGGCTAGAATCAGGACTTCCAAGGGCCCTGGGCACATGTGCCTTCATGAGCCCTTTCCTTTATTTAAAAAAATTAAAAATTATATTTAAGACTGCAGTTGTATAAAGACGATTATAATCCATATAATTATTATAATTCATTATCATCTATCTATTATTGTTACACTAATTTTCCTTCTAATTTTGAAAGAAATTAAAATATTTTGATGCCAGGTGTGGTGGCTCATGCCTGTAATCCCAGCACTTTGGGAGGTAGAGGTGAGAGGATTGCCTGAGTTCAGGGGTTTGAGATCAGCCTGAGCAAATTAGTGAGATCTCGTCTGTACAATAAATCAGAAAATTAGCCAGATGTGGTGGCACGCATCTATGGTTCCAGCTACTTGAAAGGCTGAGGCGGAAGGGTCGCCTGAGCCCAGCAGGTCGAGGCTGCAGTGGCCGTGAACATGCCACTGCACTCCAGCTTGGGTGCCAGAGTGAGACTACGACTCAAAAACAAAACAAAATAAAACAACGACAACAAAAAAACATTTTGATGAGCCTTTAAAAGCAGCATAGACCCTAAGCATTGTGCCAACTGCACTGGATGAGCAAGTTGGCCCTGGTTTCAGTAGTTGAAAAGGCTGAGAAAAGAGGAAGGTTTGAAACCATCAAGGTCAGGGTCCCTAACCTGAAAGAACTTGCATAGGAAAAAAATGAAGGTATCTTTTTTGTGTCGTTGTATGTGACAGGGTTTTTACCCTTTTGCCCAGGCTGGAGTGCAGTGGCATGATCTTGGCTCACCACCACCTCAGACCCCTGGGCTCAAGTGATCCTCCCGCCTCTGACTCCTGAGTAACTGGGACTACAGGTGTTCACCATTACACCCAGCTAATTTGTCTATATTTTTTGTAGAGATGGGGGTCTTGCTTTATTGCCCAGACTGGTTTTGAACTTCTGGCCTCAAGTGATCCTCCTGCGTTGGCCTCCCAAAGTGCTGGAATTACAGGCGTGAGCCACCACTCTGGCCCCCCAAAAAATGTATCTTAATTTTCAACAATCTCTAACTGAGATGTAACATTTCCTTCCATTATAACTGGAGGCAACAAACCATACCGGACTTGGCAGCACCTGCTATTCTGTCACCAGTCGAAATTACAGGTATTTTTAGATCACGTTATGGTTGTGGCCAATGTCTTAAAATAGCATTTTTTTCTCATCACTTCTTCAAAATTACAGTAATTATTAGACCAGCTGCTAGATCATGCTACATGATGTATGACTAAAGAAGCTCATATATTATTATATCATGAATTATTTTAATTTAAAAGATGTGGGGTTCAATTAGGTATATAAATGGTCACTGTACAGGTAAAGTTTGGGCCTCCCTTTGGTTCCCACTTTGCCTGGTTTGAGATCAGGTACCCCTATTATGATTTTTAAATTTAAATACAGCCTGGAAGCAGTGGCACATGCTTGTAATTCCAGTACTTTGGGAGACAGAGGCAAGAGGATTGCCTGAGTCCAGAAGTTTGAGACCAGCCTAGGCAACTTGGTGAGACCTTGTCTCTACAATAAATAAAAAGTGAGTTTGAGCTCGGTGGCTCAGCCTGTAATCCCGCGCCTTTGGGAGGCTGAGGCGAGTGGATTGCCTGAGCCCGTGGGTTCGAGACCCGCCTGGGCAACTTGGCGAGACCTCATCTCTACAATAAATCAAATCAAAAAATCAGCCAGGCATGGTAGCGCATGTTGTTTTATGCTCTTCAAAACCTTATTGTGAAAAGGTGTCCTCAGGCTTTAGCAGACTGGCAGAAGGTCAACTTGTAGGAAATGGTGAAAAACCCCATGCTAAGTGTCTAGAGTTCATGAATGGGGCTCTTCCCTTAGTTCCATCCCTCTAAAGAGTGAGAAAATGTTCTCACTTATAAGTGGACCCTGACACTGGTCACAATAGCACAAGGGTGGGATTGGCAGATGCTGAACACTGCTGGTGGGAGGAAAGGCAGGGAGGGAGGGGACCACGTGGCAATACACTGGGTACCTGGTCAACTACTGGGGGAGAGAGGTCCAGTTAAGCCCAAATTTCAACTGCATGCAATCTACTAGGTGGTAAATTCCAACTCATACCCCACAACTTTAAAAAAAAAAAAGTGAGCTGGGCACGATGGATCATGCCTATAATCCCAGAGCTTTGGGAGGCTGAGGTGAGAGGATTGCCTGAGCCCATGGATTCAAGATCAGCCTGGGCAACTTGGAAGACCTCGTCTCTACAATAAATAAAAACATTAGCTGGGCATGGTGGCTCTTGCTTGTAGTTCCAGTTATTTGGAAGGTTGAGGCATAAGAATCTCCATGAGCCCAGCAGGTCAAGGCTGCGGTGGCCATGAGCAGCGTGCCACTGCATTCCAGCCTGGACGACAGAGTGAGACTTCAAATCAAAAAGAAAAAAAAGTGAGAAAACACTTACTCAGCTCTGCCTACCTGCTAGAGAAGCCAGGAGAGGGTTAAAGAATTACTGGTGGAAGATAAAGTCACACCCCAGGTGTGCAGCCTAATAAGGTATTAATTGGGAACCAGGTGTGCATGGGTGGAACCCCAGGCAGTTGCATTAAGTATCTTGGTTGTTGTCAGAAGATCATCAACTCCCTTCCTGAGTGGAAACAGGCTGTGTGCCTCCCTTTGCAATGCTTCTTTGCAGAAAATTCCACTCCTGTGGTCCTAGGGCTAGGTCCAGAATTTTGGTTTAATATGTCTCATTTAGCTAAATTTATTCTTAACCTTCCTCGAGCACGTCCTGTGTGCCATGCAGTTTGCTAAGTGCTTTATGTGCATTATCTCATTCAGGCTCACAACAACTCCATGGGGAAAGCACTCTTATTATTTCTATTTTTGTGTATGAGGCTATAGAGGGAGGCTCAGTAGAACAAGTAATTTGCCTAAATCCACACAGGCAGCAAGTGGTGGGCTAGGATCTGAACTTGGTCTCATTGTTTCAGAATCTCTTTTGTTTTGCTTGCTGTTTTGTTTTTATTCAACAGAACGTGTTTTTTTGTTGTTGTTGTTGTTTTGTTTTTTATTTTGAGTTGGCGTCTCCTCACTCTGTCACCCAGACTGGAGTGCAGTGGCATGCTCCCGGTCACCACAATCTTGACCTGCTGGGCTCAGGCCATCCTTCCGCCTCAGCCTTCCAAGCAGCTGGAACTATAGGCATGTGCCACCTCACCTGGCTAATTTTTTGATTATTATAGAGATGAGGTCTCGTCAAGTTGCCCAGGTTGGCCTCGAACCCCTGGACTCAGGCAATCTTCTCATCTCTACCTCCCAAAGTGCTCGGATTACAGGCATGAGCCTCCGCGCCGGTCATGTACTGAATTTTTAATGAAAAAGTTAAGGAGAAAAGAAAGTCATCTTCTCTGTTTCCTGTAATTGCTGAATCAAGTTCAAATCTTCCATTACTGGTACTTTGAGAGAAGTAGCTGGTGTTACTATGGGATGCTGTAGATTGGGTTGGTTTGCCCAGCTGTATGCTGGGTCTGGGGTCAGCATCTCCCCATCTTCCCTTCAACCACCAGAAAGGTCAATGCTCAGAGGCAATGACTCCACAAGACACCCACCCTTTGTCACCCACTGTTTATATCCCAAAGAAAGATTTGGCGTTGCAAAACACTGAAATTTGGAGTAAGAGGAGCAAGGAACAATCCATTCCTTGTTCTAAATCAAGTTGTCATAATCCAAAGGCAAGTTCCAACTTTAATAACAAACACCCAATGTTATGACATTTTACCTTTTCCAACTATTTATGTAGGCACAAATATTGTGTTTAAATTTTAAACTATACAGTTAACATAAAACAGTCTACTTACTTAAATATAGTAAAAATAAAGTTAGTTATGCCAATTTTGTTTCCCTGTTAGACCTCGTTCTTTAAATAGATCATTCATTCAACAAACGACTGAATGCTCAGTGTCAGACATTGTGCTTGGCATAGCATACTCCAAAATGCACCAGAATCTGTCCCTGTGCTCTAAGCACTAAGTGGTAAGAAAATGATGGAAGCCACTCTTGAAACGACCTGTCCTTTTCCACCTATAACATCAAAAGAAGTATCAGAAGTAACCTGCATTCCCTTTTCATTCTTGCACCAAGCCTTGACCTCCCAAATCAAGCTGCAGTGAGATCTAAAAGCTGTAGGGTCTCAAACATCATGAGAAGAAAGCCTAAATCACATCTGGAGTATGGTTTTTCAGCAGTTTTATGGATTTAGGCTGTGAAACACAGAATTGAAAGTGTGGAGAAAACAATGTTTCACAGTCACCCACAGAAAGATAAAATGTGTGATGCTCTGGACTTGGCATCCTGAATCTTCATCCCACACTCAGACGGCAATTGGATTTTAACAAGGAGTGGGGTTTGTGGTTTGGGAAATAGAGCATTTTTACTGCCTTGGGTCATATTTGAAATATTTGCAGCCGTTTAAAATAGCGTAATGTTATTTTTTCCCTTGTCTTCAAAACAAACCCAGCAAGCTTTTACAAGTCATAATAACAAGCATAAAATTGGGACATTGGAAAACCCATCGACAGGGCTTTGGAAATCTATTCTCCCTCAGGACAATGTTCGGATTTGGGCACAGAGGATCCTTAGCTTCTTGGTGGCCCACCTGACCTTGAATGACTTTGGGACTCTGAAGGAAGAGGGAAGGACTCCAGGGGCAACCCAGTTGGGATCTCCTACCCAACTGTTCTTCAGCACAATTGTAGAAGTATGCACATGGTCTTTGGGACTTCCCTTTTAGCCAAGATGCCCTGTTTTTCACTCTGGAAATTTCTTTGAAAGAAAAAAAAGTAATCCAGAGACTCATATTTATTTACGCAACCAATTCCCAAAACCCATTGCTTTGGAATTCTGTCCTGTGAGCCACACTGTCTGGGGCCTATCCCTGCCAAAGGGCATCAGGTGGGGGCAAACACTGAAACAAGGAAGTGAACTGGCCTCAGATGCAGGGGTACCCAGCTTTCTATTTATCACAAAAATTATTAGAAAAATGAAACTGGATCAGTCTTTTCCCGGAAGGAAATATATGTTAACATATATATATATATAGTCATACAATGCATAATGATATTTTTGGTCAATGATGGACCACATGTATGATAGTGGTCCCATAAGATTATAATATCATGTTTTTCATGTACCATTTCTATGCTTAGACACACATTACCATGGTGTTACAATTGCCTACAATATTCAGGACAGTCACATGACATACAGGTGTAGTCTAGGAACAATAGACTATACTATATAGCCTAGGTTTGCAGTAGGCTACACCACATATACTTAGGTTTGTGTAAATATATTCTATGATGTTTACACAACAATGAAATCGCCTAACTACATTTCTCAGAACTGTTGTTAAGCAATGCATGACTGTATTCATATAGAGCAAACATATAGTTATACGGTAAACATATAAGTTAATATTTCTTGAGTATCTTCCAGGCCTTCTCCAATTAATCTTTATAACAGGCCAGGTGTGGTGGCTCACACCTGTAATCCCAGCACTTTGGGAAGGTGAGATGAGAGGATCACTTGAAGCCAGGAGTTTCGGACCAGCCCGGGCAACATAGTGAGACCTCATTTCTACAAAAAAATTTAAAAACTTTTCTCTATAAAAAAATTAAATTAGCCAGGTATGGTTGTTCATGCCTCTAGTCCGAGCTACTTGGAAGGCTGAGGCAGAAGTATTGCCTGAGCCCAGGAGGTCGAGGCTATGGTGAGCCATGATCGCTACTGTACTGCATGCAGCCTGGGTGACAGAGTGAGATACAACTAAAAACAAAACCAAAAAACATTATAACAATCCTATGAAGTGTATGTTTTATTTTCTCAGTTTTGTTGGTGGAGAAAACTGATGTGTAGGGAGGTGCAGCAACTTGCTCAAGGCTGCACAGCTAGCAGGCAGAAGAGCGGGGTTTCGATCTGGGCAGCTGGTGGCAGGGAAGGAGTATGAGCATTACGTGTGTTGCCATTACTCGCCCAGACTTGCTTGTCAAGCCCAAATTTAAATACATCCATATCTCAGGTATCAGAAATTCTGAAAACCTGATGTCAAAAGAAGAAAAGCGTTGAATGACTTTCCTTTTGATTTTTAGTATTTAAAAAAAGGTAAGTACAATTCTCAGGTTATAAGGATGATAGAAGAGAAAACAAATGAAGATTGAATAAAGACATATTTTCCCTATCTTAACCCCTCCGTAGTCTCTCCCAAAGAGCAAAATAATTTTTTAAAAAGACCCTTTATTTATTCCTACTTTTTGAGATGATCTTTTCCAACTTTTAAATTCTTGGTTTTAGGAATGTAAGAAGAAATAACAACAACCAAAAAAAAAAAAAAAAGGCTTCCGAAGCCAGGTAGGAAGCTAGTGGACACAGCAAGTCTCGAACTACCGGGCCGCTTGCCGGAGTCTGGGCTGGAGTGTGGGAGCGTCCTCTCTGGAGGAAAGACATGGGAATGAATGCTTTCAGCGGCCTGGGATAAAAGACTTGAGAAGAAAGGCGCCTCTCAATGAATGGTGCTCAAAATGGGCTGGAAAACAGGGGAAACAAGCCCTCTCAATGAATAGCCGAAAAAGCGCCTTTTTTGTTGATTCCCTCACTGTGAGGCGCTGCTCTTGCCCCCCTCATCCTCCCTGACCCCTTCCCCAGCTCATCTCATTGGGCTCAGAGAAAAGGCCTCTTGTTGTAATCCCTTCTGCCTGCCACTCATCCACATTCTTTTATCTCTGCCCAGGGCCTGGCAGTTGGGCTGGGGTTTCAGCTGCCAGAAATTTTGGGTTTCACATAGAATATTCCCAAGACGGGCATCTGAGAAATGTCAGTTTACATCAAAATTGCCTTCTCCAGCGAATAGCCAGAAAGCTTTCTTTCCCTAGCAAGGTCGGGAAATAATTCTCTTTTCAAGATCATGCCAATACAAACTCAGATCCACACGCGGAATGGTCTGACTTAAAGGGACAGGAAACCACTTTGGTCTTACACTAAAAAAAAAAAAAAAAAATCGAATTTAAAGTTAGAATAAAGATAGAAAATTAGTAATGTTTTCTTTCTTGATGGTGCTTTGTGTAACAACGACTACTGCACTGCAACAAATTCTTGAGAACAGAGTTTGTAGCTAAGGTCACAGAGGGGAGTTTTGGGTGATGTTAAAAAAATCACCAATAGAGAACACCTTGTATGGTTGGCAAAGTCAAAAGGATGATGGGGTAAGGGTGAAGATAAGAGAATAAAGGAGTGGGAGCATTTCTTAGTGACCTTTCACTGATCCATAGAAAGTTCTGAAAACAAAGGGAGCTAAGCGCTCTTTGAGGTAGAAGATCGTGCCACTTAACTTAGTTTGGCAGAAAGCACAGAAGAGACATTAGGAGAAATTCTGATTTTCTAACCTTGTAAGAAATCTCTGCTCATAATTATAATTTCCAACATTGGTACATTTATCTGAAAGATAACACTAGATTCTAGCTGTCTTTCAGAGGAAACTTCAGGTGCAAGGATGGGCAGAGGGGTGCCAAGATAAAAGACTGACAGGCCCATTAGACTTGGGTCTGAATATGAGTGCCTCACCAGAAACCTGAAAGGGTAGAAACCCTGTTTTATACCTACCCTCTTCCAGAGTTGTCTTTTGTTAGGTTGATTTTTATCTAAGGGTGGGGGTGGCAGGTGAGAGGTGGAAGAGGCCAGGGGGTGGGCATGGAGTGGAGTTTGGCACAAAGATTCCCTTAGGTGTTGAAGCCCTGGCAGCTTCTCTCCATCCCCATTTTTTCCCTCCCTCTGTGGAAAATAAGCAAATACCTTCTGGTCTCCTTATTTCCCCTTTCAGCAGTCGTTCTAAGACCAAAGGTAGCGAGACCTTTCTAGAATGAGACCGAGAACATAACACTCCAGCTACAAATCCTGCAATGGCAGCTCATCGTCTGCAGGGGAAAGTGCAGTCTTCCCATGACTCAAATGAAGAGTGACTGTTTAAATGATCAAAGGACATTTTCGAAAGTGAAAGTGGGTGCAGTTAAAATCATGCCAGGGCCATGGAGGCTGTACCAGGAGAATCAAGATGTGCTATCACTAACCCAAAAGGCCCTTGGAGGCCTGGCCCCTGCCTGCCTGCTGTCTGAGTCTCTTCTCAGCTCCCTTTTCTCTCTGCTCTCTCTGCTCCTTTGATGCTGGGTCCCTTTTGTTCCACAGGCTCTGTCCCACTTCAGAGCCTTCCCTTGTCCTGGTCGCTTACCTGGCTGGTGCCTGTTGGTCTTCCTATAGACCTCTGCTCTACCCAGGGAAGCCAGCTGCGTTTTGTTTCTGTTTTTTCTAACAGAAAGAAAGCAGGGGTCAGATTTTACTATCAGACAAAAATGAATAGAAGGCCTAAAGCACATAGGATAAAGGCAGCTGCAGTGTAAAGACATCACAAACTTGTTCTGACTCTTATCTCTTCCCTAAGCATTTCTACTCTTACCATTTCTTCAGGGCCCAAATGCCTGGCGGGAGTATCCTGTTTAAATCCCTGGCCAGCCTGAGTCCACCTGCCCCTGGGGCCTCCTTCTCCTTCTTGGTCTTCACCCTCTGCTATACCTTCTTTGGAAGACTGAGTTTCCTTCCGCCTCCTGTGGTCCATCTTCTGAAGGGCGGCCTTCCTCGACCTTTGGCTCTGTGGTTTTTCTTCATTTTCTTCACAAGACTTCTGCATGTTGAGTATTAAATATTTTGTTTTCAGTAAATTAATTCTGAAAGGATCCGGGGTGGTTTTTTCCTTTCCAGTAACAGGGAATTGCTACAGGAAAACAGGCCCTGGACCATAAGCCCTGTGTGTTTTATGGGCCGAAGGACTAGGGTGATAGTCCAGATATATAATCGCTCCTGGGTAATATGAACAAACAAATGCATGAACGAATAGATGAATGAATTAATAATAATTTCCCTTTGTCTTTTTTTTTTGAGTTGGAGTCTCACTCTGTCGCCCAGATTGGAGTGCAGTGGCACGCTCCTGGCCACTGCAGCCTTGACCTGTTGGGCTCCAGTGATCCTTCTGCCCCAGCCATCCAAGTAGCCGGAACTACAGGCGTGTGCTACCATGCCTGGCTAATTTTTTATTTATTGTGGGTCTCGAACCCACTGGCTCAGGCAATCCACTCACCTGGGCCTCCCAAAGTGCTGGGATTATAGGCTAAGTCACTGAGCCCAGCCAATTTCCCTTTGTCTTAAGCAACAGACATTGTTTTCGGTTTTCTCACAGTTCTAAAGGCTGGAAGTCTGAGATCAGGGAGCTAGCATGGTTGGGTTCTGGAGAGGCCCCTCTTGATAGCTCCTCACTTAGGAAAGAGAGAGAAAAAGGGAGAGACAGACAGGAGGGGAGGGGAGGAGAGGGGAAGGGAGAGGAGAGAGATCTGTGTCTCTTATAATCTCATCATGAGGGCCCCACCCTCATAATTACCTCCCAAAGGTCCTATTTCCAAATACGTATATATGAAGGTTTGGGGGAACACTCTTCAGTCCATAGCACCCTTTAATTCTCTAAACAAATTAAAACATATGTTGAGCAAATGTGCTTACTGAGTTACTACTCAGTAAGTTATGTTGTAGTGTCAGTTGTTTATCAAATCGTTCCCATAATGTCCAACTACATTTTAAAAACTATTTTTATAAACCATTTTCAACTTCCATATGTTTTTAAACTATTTAAAACTACTTTTTAAACTATTTACTTTTTAAATAATTATAGATTCACAGGAAGTTGCAAAAATAATTCAGAGCAGCCCTGTGTACCCTTTACCCAGTTTTACTCCAATGAAAACATTTTACATAACTGTAGTATGCTATCAAAAATGCCGGACTCGGTGGCTCAGCCTGTAATCCCAGCACTTTGGGAGGCTGAGGTGAGTGGATTGCCTGAGCCCGTGGGTTCGAGACCTGCCTGGGCAACTTGGTGAGACCTCATTTCTACAATAAATCAAGAATTAGCCAGGCGTGGTAGTGCACGCCTGTAGTTCCAGCTACTTGGAAGGCTGAGGCGGAAGGATGGCCGGAGCCCAGCAGACCGAGGCTGCGGTGGCCGGGAGCGGCCACTGCACTCCAGTCTGGGTGACAGAGTGAGACTCCAACTCAAAAAAACCCAAAAAAACAAAAAACAAGACATTGGGATTGGTGTCATCCACAGAACTTATTTGGAATTCAGCCACTGTACATGTACTTTATATTTGTGTATTTTGTGTGTTCATGTAGGTCTATGCAATTATATCCCATGCGTAGATTTGTGAATCTACCACTGTAATTAAGACAAGACTGCTCCATCACCACAGAGATCCCTTGTGCTACTCATTCCCAGGAAGACTCAACTACCTCCTACCTCCCGCCCATCCCTAATTCCTTAAACATTGTTTTCCAACTCTGTAATTTTGGGTGGGTGCTGTAACGCCCCTCCAGGTCCTCTCTGTAGCCATGTCTGGGTGATATCAGTAAAAGACTTATAGCATTCATCAACCAGTACAGAAAAATTTCAACGATTTAACAATCTTCATTTTGTACTGGCACGTACTACTTACTTACTAAATATCAGCCCTGCACAGAACTTCTCTTCTTTTTGACATGCATCACGCTTAAAGTGGCATTCATTTTCTGTCCTCTCATCTTGCAGTCAGGGCCCTTCTTGTATTTGTCCTCAGTACCTACCTCAGTGTCAGCACATAGTGGGAATTCAAAGCACTTTAACTGGATGAAGGAATGAATAAACAGGAGCCTGATTTGTGGATGACTTGTTGAGTCTAACTGATTTCTCTTAAGAAGAGACTATTCTTTCCTTTCCCAAATGATGCTTTCCCCTTGAATTCCACTGGAATTTTTTTTTTTTTTAATCAAAGAAGATGGGGGTGTGCCAGCAGCTGCTAGCCTAAATGGCCTGGTTATGGTGTTCACAACGTCTCCTGTCCCCCCTGACTATTTTGAAATAAGCACAGGAAATTACGTAAATTGGCAGTAAGAGTCCAGCAGTTGGGATCGGGGAGGTATGCGTATTTGCTTATCCAATTTTCTGCTCCCCTACCAAGCGAACACATGGAGCTTTGACCTTCCATATGTTTTTAATGCATGTGGGAGATAAGTGTTCCAACAAGTTAGAAGCAACAGGTTGAGTTTTGCACCCCCTTAACCCTCTTATCCCATCTGAAAGCTGCTTCAAGCAGGCTGAGGGAGAGACAAAACAACTTCCCATAGTACTAGGCCTCCCCAGAAAGTTCTGGACTCCTACCCTTTTGAGTTGTTTGATCTGGAAATCTTTGCTGACTCGCAGAGCTGAATAAGGTGCAGTCCCTGGCCGTCAGCATCCTGTGTTTACCTTGCAAGGCACTGACTGTGCTATCCTGGAATTGACTGTTTTCTGGTCTGTCACCCACAATAGATTGTAAACCCGAGAAGACTAAGACTGTGTCTGTCTTCTTCCCCACCTTGTTCCTGGTACCTGGCATCACATCTGACCCAGGGGAGGGACTTCATATGTATTTGTTAGATGAATCAATGAATGACTAGAAGGAAAATAAGAACATTAACCAAGCTTTATGAAAGTCAAGAAGGCATCAGGACTTCTTGCACCCCTATGGTTTGGTTCTCATTGTAAGAATCATCCAAGACCATTATTGTTCATTTTTTTTTTTTTTGAGTTGGAGTCTCACTCCGTTGCCCAGGCTGGAGTGCAGTGGCATGCTCATGGCCACTCACTGGGTTCAGGCGACTCACTGGGTTCAGGCGATTCTTCCACCTCAGCCTTCCAAGTAGCTGGAACTATAGGCGAGTGCTACCATGCCCGGTGATTTTTTGATTTATTGTCGAGATGCAGTCTTGCCAAGTTGCCCAGGCTGTTCTCAAACTTGTGGGCTCAAGGAATCCGCTCACCTTGGCCTCCCAAAATGCTGGGATAACAGACTTGAGCCCCTGTGCCCAGCCTGCTGTTCATCTTTATATGAATGTGCATTAGAGTCACCTGGAGAATTTGTTAAAATATAGATCGATGGGCCTTAGTCTCAGAGTTTCTGATTCAGCCTTGTCTGGTGGGGTGGGGCTTCAACTTTGCATTTCTAAGTTTCCAGGTAATATCGATGTTGCTGTTCACAGTTTGAGAATCACTTTTATAACAAGGAAATTGTGTTCAAATTTTCAAATTGCATTTCCTTCAATACTGAAATTTGCATTGCAGGATTTTAGAAAAATGACAGTACCATTGCTTATGACACAAACTAGCATTATTATTATTATTATTATTTTTAGTTTGAGTCTCACTCTGTCACCCAGACTGGAGTGCAATGGCCGCTCCCGGCCACCGCAGCCTCAACCTGCTGGGCTCCGGCCATCCTTCCGCCCTCAGCCTTCCAAGTAGCTGGAACTACAGGCGCGCGCTACCACGCCCGGCTAATTTTTTGATTTATTGTAGAGATGAGGTCTCGCCAAGTTGCCCAGGTGGGTCTCGAACCCGTGGACTCAGGTAATTCACTCACCTCAGCCTGCCAAAGCACGGGATTACAGGCTGAGCCACTGAGCCTGGCCAAAACTAGCATTATTATTAATTAAAATGTGATTTAAAAAACTTAGAAATCTGTATTTTTTATTTTTTTTGAGTTGGAGTCTCTGTCACCCAAGCTGGAGTGCAGTGGCATGATCATGGCCACCGCAGCCTCAACCTGCTGGGCTCAGGTGATCTTTCTGCCTCAGTCTTCCAAGTAGCTGGAACCACAGGCACATACCGCCATAGCTGACTTATTTTTTGTTTTATTGTAGAGACAAGGTCTCGCCAAGTTGCCCAGGCTCTTCTCGAAGCCCTTGTTTCAGGGGTTCTCACTTCTCCCTCCCAAAGTGCTGGAATTACAGGCGTGAGCTACTGCGCCTGACTAGGAATCTGTATCTTTGACCTTGTGATAGATGACCACACTGGGCTTTTCATCAATGTGAACTCCATATTTGAAAGGCATAGAGAAGAAAGATGATGGGCTTTGGAGCTAGTGAGATCTGGCTTTAAATCTTAGCTCACCATTAACTGGCCAGTAGAACTGGGCAAATTACTTTGTCTCTTAGGGTCTCAGAATCTTCATCCATAAGATGAGGATAGTAAAAAAATCTTTTCAGTTGCTGGAAGAAATAGGAAAAATAAACAAGTATCCCTTCCTACCCAAAGATGAACTGGATTATGAGACTAAAAACTGAGTTTGTGTTTTTTTTTGAGTTGGATTCTTACTCTGTTGCCTAGGCTAAAGTGCAGTGGCACACTCATGGCCACCACACCCTCGACCTGCTGGACTCAGGTAATAATTCCACCTCAGTCTTCCAAGTAGCTGGAACTGCAGGCATGTGCCACCATGTCTAACTGATTTTTTTGAGACAAGCTCTCACCATGTTACTCAGGCTGGTCTCGAACCCCCGAGCTCAGGCAATTCTCTTACCTCTGCCCCAAAGTGCTGGGATTACAGGCGTGAGCCACCGCACCCGGCTAACAATAAGTTTTTATAGCAAGGAATACAGTGTTTCTGAAGCTATTTAACACCTGAGTTCAGATAGTGTGGATTATATTGGGAAATTTATCTCAGTGTATTTGATTACTGAGCTTAGACAGTAAGAATTTGGATAGAAAGGGGACATTTGTACAAGTAAGGTGACTTTTTTTATAGAGTAAAAATGATCATTTGCTCAACAAATGATTGATAGGATAGATTGAATGCAAGAGAAAAATGTATGCATAAGACAGATGGATAAATACAGGGAAGATCCTCATTACCTGAGCATTCATTATTTGTGAACCTACAGGCAGTCGGTGGTGGAGGGAAGCTGAGATTATAGCAACAACGTCACCAATGACATGGCCATTACAAAATTAGTTCCTACTCAAATCCTTCCTTGCTCAGCATCTACTTTGCTCATTGCTCATTATGTTACAGTTTTAGTTGTTTCTCCTCTCTCTCTCTCTCTCTTTTTTTTTTTGAGTTGAAGTCTCACTCTGTCACCCAGGCTGGAGTGCAGTGGCACATTCATGGCTACCGCAGCCTTGACCTGCTAGGCTTAGGTGATACTTCCTCCTCGATCTTCCAAGTAGCTGGGACTACAGGTCCATGCCACCACACCCAGTTAATTTTTTTGATTTACTGTAGAGACAAGGTCTCACCATTTGGCCCAGGTTGGTTTCGAACCCATGGGCTCAGACAATCCTTTTGCCTCCATCTCCCAAAGTGGTGGGATAATTGGCATGAGCCATCTCACCCGGCTGGTTCTTCTCTCTGGTTGCCTATTGGGTGTCCACTTAGCAAACAGGCAAACACAATGAAAAGTTTCTTGAAAGTGAACAGCAAATCTTACAGATGCACAGGATTTCACAAAGTAGATAAAAGAGAACTATTCTTTTTTTTTGAGTTGGAGTCTCACTCTGTCCCCAGACTGGAATGCAGTGTCTGCTCCCGGCCACCACAGCCTCACCTGCTGGGCTCCGGCGATCCTTCCGCCTCAGCCTTCCGAGTAGCTGGAACTACAGGCGCGCCCTACCACGCCTGGCTAATTTTTTGATTTACTGTAGAGATGAGGTCTTGCCAAGTTGCCTAGGCGGGTCTTGAACCCACGGGCTCAGGCAATCCACTCACCTCAGCCTCCCAAAGGCGCGGGATTACAGGCTGAGCCACCGAGCCCGGCTAAAGAGAACTATTTGAGTCACACAGAAACATAGTTCTAGAAGACCAGGCATGATGGCTCACTCCTGTAATCCCAGCAATTTGGGATGTGAAGGCGAGAGAATTGCCTGATCCCATGAGTTTGAGACCAGCATGAGCAACTTGGGGAGGACTTGTCTCTACAATTAAAAAAACAAACAAAAAACTGGCCGGGCATGGTGGCATCTGTCTGTGATTCCAGCTACTTGGAAGGCTGAGGTGGAAGCAGGGTGAGGCTGTGGTGGCCATGAGCGTGTCACTGTACTCCAGCCTGGGTGTCAATGAGATTCGAACTAAAAAAAAAAAAAGAAAGAAAGAAAGAAAGAAAGAAACAGAGCTCTAGAAGAATTAGATGTTTACAAATGAAGAAAAGAAAATCCAGAAGAATGATGTTACAGAAGTTTCAAAGAATAATTATCTGGTTATCAAAAGATTGAGAGAGACCTTGAGAAGAGTGATAAAGCCCTCAGATATTTTTGCACAATTTATTTTTTTTTTGGTAAAATTGCAGGTCAACAGGAAGGGATTATATTGTATTATGTTATCACAGTTATAAATGTGTAAAATGTTATCACACTTTTGTCAGAAAATGTTATGTTCAAAATCACACAATTCTTGCTTTCTCTAGCAATTGGCATACATTACAAAAATATGACCTAAATAATAATATTGTTGGCAAATGATAACTTGAGGGACATATCTGACCCACCATCAGATTTTATAAATAAATCTTTATTGAAACACAGTTAGGCTTGTTCATATATTTATTGTCAGTAGCTACTTTTACACTACAGTGGCTGACTTGAGTAATTGTAGTAGACAGACCACACGGCCTACAAAGCCAAAAATATTTACTGTCTGGGTCTTTCAGAGAAAGCTTGCTGACTCCTGACCTAATTTTTGCTTTGTTTTTTAAAGCAAGATTTATTGAGAGAATAGAAAAGCTCCCATAGTGGGAGGGTAACCGAGGGGGTTGCCCGTAATTTTTGTTTTTAATGAAATGTTCCTCTTTATTTTTACTTTTATTTTTAAAGATATAGTCCTAATAAAACATTTTCCTTCCACTGTTTACACTGACATTTTGATTTCCATTTTATTTTTTTAGTTATTACTATTTTTTTTGAGTTGGAGACTGGAGTTCAGTGGCCGCTCCCGGCCACCTCAGCCTCGACCTGCTGGTCTCGGGCGATCCTTCCACCTCAGCCTTCCAAGTAGCTGGAACTGCAGGCACGCACTACCACGCCCTGCTCATTTTGATTTATTGTAGAGATGAGGTCTCGCCAAGTTGCCTGGGCAGTTCTTGAATCCGCGGGCTCAGGCAATCCACTCACCTCGGCCTCCCAAAGGTGCGGGATTACAGGCTGAGCCACCGAACCCGGTCGATTGATTTCCATTTTAAATGGATATATTTTAGACGATGATGCCCTTCTCTCCTCTCCAAATTATCTTTTGCTGATGAGGCCTCCTTGTAATTTAGGACAAAACATGACTGTGGGGAAATTTAAATTATTACTCGTCCCCAATTGAAGAGTGCAAGGCTTTGGAATCAGACTGACTGTGTTTGAATCCTGGTATTGTGAGTATCCACGCCTGTTATCTAACCTCACTGGGCCTCCAGCTCCTACTCTGTCAAATGGGGATAATAGCACAAACCCTGCCCAGTTAGTGAACTAAAACAAGATAATGAAGGTAAGGCTTTTACCCCAGTCCCAGGCACACAGGAGCCACATACTAGTGGTAACTGTTGTCTTTTCTGTAGGCCTGGAGTGGTTTGGAATAGCCATTTACACAGCCTGGATTCTGATCTCTGAGTTCCTCCAGGCATTCCCTGACTTTGTTTGTTCTAAGGCAACATGATGGTTTGGAAAGCCCCGCTAGGAGAGGAGGCCAATCCTAAAACCAGTTTGTTCTGTTTGAAAAAGTAAGGGGCCAGGTAAGAATTCATCTTTACTTTTTAAAGATGTTTCCTTTCTTCAGTGGATGCTATAAATTGCACCACCAGCAGCAGCAGTGAGGAGATTTTTCACAACAATCTGACTCCAGCAGGGAGATTCAGCCCAACACAGCTTGCATATAAACATTCCCAGATGCTCTGACTTCAAGAGGGCAGCATTTTGTTATTAGGAGAAGTGGATAAAAATGACAGTGGTATGGCAGTTGTAGGTAAGAAGGGTGGTAAGTGGCGGGCTGGAGAGAGCAAGGTGACTTCCTGGCTAGATCAGGGGTGGAACAATACAAGCTTCATTCCTCCAGGCCTTGTCCTGGTTTGTAATTCTTGCAGGAGCAATCCTCATTGAGCTTCTAAATTGGCCCCCAATAATCCCACCTCCCTATATTCTTGCCTTTGTATAATCCCCTGTCCCTGAATATGAGCTAGATCTAGTGAGTTGCTTCTAACCAATAGAAATGGCAAAGGTGATAGGATGTCACTTCTCTAATTAGGTTATAAAAGGGTTTAACTTCTGACTTGCTAGTAGACTCTATTGCCATCTCAGCATGTATATTTTATGAAACAAATTGCCATGTGGGAGAGACCCACATGTCAAGGAATTAAGGGTGGACACTGGTCAACAATCAACAAGGAACTAAGGCCCTTAGTTCAGCAACCTCGATGAACTGAATCCTGCCAACAATCATGCAAGCGATGTGGAAGCAAATCTTTCCCCAGTAGAGCTTTCGGATGAAACTCTAGTCCTGACTGATACCTTGATTGTAGCCTGTGAGACACTCTGATGCTGAGGACTCCACTAAGCTGTGCCCAGATTCCTGGCCCATAGAAACTGAGAGATAATAAATGTGGGTTGTTTTAAGCTACTGAGTTTTGCGGTAAGTTGTTATACAACAGTAGATAACTAATACAAATTTCTTCCTTATAATTATAATGTAAATGAGCCGGGCTTGGTGGCTCAGTCTGTAAACCCGAGCCTTTGGGAGGCTGAGGTGAGTGGATTGCCTGAGCCCGTGGGTTCGAGACCCGCCTGGGCAACTTGGCGAGACCTCATCTCTACAATAAATAAAAAATTAGCCAGCCGTGCTAGCATGCGCCTGTAATTCCAGCTACTTGGAAGGCTGAGGCGGAAGGATTGCTGGAGCCCAGCAGGTCGAGGCTGCGGTGGCTGGGAGCGGCCACTGCACTCCAGTCTGGGCAACAGAGTGAGACTCCAACTCAAAAAAAAAAAAAAAAGTAAATGAAAGACCTACATTTCTGCTAAGGTTGATGAATAGCTAGATTGCCACTTATTTGGTTTTATTTTAGTTATTCTTCATCTAACACTGAAGCATTTGGCTGATATCACCCCACCTGTATTTAAAAATCTTCATTGACTCCCACTGACTGAAGGAGAGAAGCTCAGTTTTCTTATTTGACATTCAAGTCTCACTGTGATATTTGTCCTCTGTCAGCTGCTAGAACAAGCTTTCTAAAACACCAGTTAGCACAAGTCACTCTCATGCTTATAAAAGTCTGTTGGATTCTGGCCGCTGACTAGATTACATTGGTGTTCCACAACATGATAATCGAAGTTTGCCATGATTTGGTGCTTCCAACCTTTCTGTCTCACATTTAGTGTTTCAGCAACACAGGATAGCTTGTCATATGTAACCCAATCCACGCATTGTGCCATCTCCTGCCTTTTCTATCTCTTGTCTTTAAACAAAATTTTAATATATACTTTTTACAGATGGGGCCTTACTATATTGCCCAGGCTGGTCTCCAAATCCGGCCTCAAGTAATCCTCCTGCCTTGGCCTTTCAAAGTGCTAGGATTATAGGCATGAGCCACCATGCCCAGGCCCAGCCTCCATCCCGCCTATAAGATGTCTTTCTCTTTGCCACCATTGCTGTCTTCTTTCTTTAATTCTTCAGATCCCCTCCTCTAGAAAATTAATACTTAAAGTTCAGTTCAGGTCATCTGAGTAATAAAGAGAAAAAAGATAGAACCCCAAACATGCTTATTTGCTTGTATTTGCATGGGCTATCTCGGGAAGGATCCAGAAGAAATCAATGACACTGTTTGTCTCTGGGGAGGGGATATTGGGTAGCCTTGAGGGATGGAGTTTGGGAGAGAGAATTTTCACTGCAAATCCTTTTGTGTCTTTGTAATATTATAGCATATGCATATATTCACCTATTTAATAAAACATTAAATAAAACAATTAGAAGGAAAAAAGTTAATTTCTCAATTCACCCTTGCTGGAAAGTCTTCCCTGACTTTCTCATACTGAGTTGATTATATGATGTCTTGTTTGCATATCTGTGAACCCCTCTAGTCTTTGAAGTCCTAGAGTTCAGGCATAATTCCTTATTCCCCTTCATCCTCATCTCCAACCATCTAGCACTGTGCCTATTCCTTCATAGGCCCTCAACCATATCTGAGGAATAAAATAGCCACTTCCAGTTGGGCACAGTGGCTCATGCCTGTAATCCCAGCACTTTGAGAGGCAGAGGCAAGAGGGTTGCCTGAGCTCAAGGGGTTGAGATCAGCCTGGGCAGCATGGCGAGACCTCGTCTCTACAATAAATAAAAAAATTAACCGGGCATAGTGGCACGCACCTCTAGTTCCAGCTACTTGGAAGGCTGAGGTGGAAGGATCGCCTGAGCCCAGCAGGTGAAGGCTGCGGTGGTCGTGAGTGTGCCACTGCACTCCAACCTGGGCAACAGAGTGAGACTCTGACTCAAAACAAAACAAAACAAAACCAGTTATGCTTCCAAATGTACTTCCCACCGCTCTTCAGACTCGCCTATGGCTGCTGGACTTTCCTGCCTCTGGGCTTTGGGTTCTGCTGTTCCCTCTGCCTGAATTTTCCTTCCTCTCGTTATTTTATTTTTGAAGTCTCCCCATCTCTCAACACTCAGCGCAGCTCTCACCTCAGGAAGTCATCTTCCTCTTGTCTGATTTTCCGTACACTCCTGGACATTTTTATGACTTTATATCAGGGGTTGGCCAGCTATGGCCCATGACCTGTCTCTATAAATGAAGTTGCCCCTTCTTTTACATATTATCTATGGCCGCCTTTCCCTTTCTTTTTCTTTTCTTTTGAGTTGGAGTCTCAATCTATCACCCAGCCTTGACCTGCTGGGCTCAGGTGACCCTTCGGCTTAAACCTTCCAAGTAGCTGGAACTATAGGCACACGCCACCACACCTGGCTAATTCTTTTATTTATTGTAGAGATGAGGTCTCGTCAAGCTGCCCAGGCTGGTCTTGAACCCGTGAGCTTGGCAATCTTCTCACCTCAGCCTCCCAAAGTACTGGGATTATAGGCATGAGCCACCACACCTGGCCTCTGCCTTCCCCTTTCAATGGCAGAGTTGAGTAGTCCCAATAGAGACCCTAAGGACTGTAAACTCAAACATATTTACTATCTGGCATTTTACAGAAAAATTGTTTACTCCCGGTTTATGTTATAATTATACCTGCATCCTATTCTGCTCATTAAGACACAATTGTGAACTCAAACTCTGGGTTGGATTCAGCCATACTCATTATCCTGGCAAAAGAGGCTGCCTGCCTCTCCTCAGAACCTCCTGAGTGCCATCCATGGAGCACCTTCCTATTCCCAGAGCCCCTTGCATCCTTTCCTGCCTCAGGTTTGAATGTACGGTCCCTCTACACCTGAGCTCTACACATGAGCTCAGCTGTCCCGTGGTTGGTTTCTTCTTGTTCTCCTAGTCATACCCCAAACCCCCTGCTTATAGAGGTATTACCTGACTACCCTGTCTATTTAGATATGGTGCAGGTTTCTGTTTCAATACCCATGTGTTTCTGCATGGTACATACTACAAGCTGTAATTATTATTATTGTTATTATTATTTTTGAGTTGGAGTCTCACACTGTCGGCCAGGCTGGAGTGCAGTGGCATGCTCCTGGTCACCACAACCTCAACCTACTGGGCTCAGGCAATCCTTCTGCCTCAGCCTTCCAAGTAGCTGGAACTAAAGGTCTGTGCTACCACGCCTGGCTAATTTTTTGATTTATTGTAGAAATGAGGTCTCACCAAATTGCCTAGGCTGGTCTCGAACCCGTGGGCTCAGGCAATCCTCTCACCTTGACCTCCCAAAGTGTTGGAATTACAGCCTTGAGCCACCGTGCCTGACCAATTATTTTTATTTATTTGTCTTGCTCTCCTACTAGACTGTGAGCTCCTTGAAGTCAGGCGCTGTATCTATCTAGCTTCCTACTGTTTCTGCAGTATCTTGAACAGCACCTGTCTCATAGTGGGTGAATACTGGAGGAAATGCTATTTACTGACTGACTGAGAAGCTGAATGAATGACTAAATCTTTGTCTCCATCAGCATGACTAGCTGAGTGTCTGACAGGCACTCAAAATGATTTGTTGAATGAATGAATAATGTAAGAAGGGACACTTAATCATGATAATACTGATAAATGAAAGTAACTCATTGCAGGGTTCTCTCGACCCTTTCATATCAAGCTCATGGAAAAGAATAGCTTCCTTTAGCTCCATTTAAATTATTCAGGATAAAAGAAAGGAAGTAGCCTCTCAAGGGACATGCTAGAATATCCTTCTCTATGCTTGTGTGTGTGTATGAGTGTGTGTGTGTGTGTGTGTGTGTGTGTGTGTGTGTGTGTGTGAGAGAGAGAGAGAGAGAGAGAGAGAGAGAGAGAGAGAGAGAGAGAGAATGAGAGAAAGAAAGAAAATGAAAGAATGAGAGACAGAATGAGAGAGAGAAAGTGAGAAGGAGAGAGAGAATGGAGAGAAAGAAAGAGAGAGGAGAGAGAGAGAAGAATAAGAAGAGAGAAAATGAGAAAGAGAAAGAGAGAGAGAGGAGAGAGAGAGAAAGAGACAGAGAGAGAGAGAGAGAGAGAGAGAGAGAGAGAGAGAGAATGAGAGAGAGAGTCATTAGCTTATCAGCCTGTAGGTCAAGCTGCTTCCCATAGACTGGGTACTAGGGAATGAGCTAGTTCTATGGGACTCTGAGCAGATATGCTGCTAGTGGACTGTGAAATCTGTTTTGCCTCGGAATCAGCAGTCCAGAAGTGGGAATGCTTACTTAATTTGTTTTTTTAAAGCGATACTGTTTTTGATTATAAAATTGATTCATGCATTGCAAATAATTTAAAAGTTAACGAAAATGTAAACAAGAAAATAAAAATTCCCCTTAAGTTCACCGTCTGCTTGTCTATTTTGTCTTACTTATGTGTTTTAGATTTCTTTCCCTCCTTCGTTTTCTCCGTTTCTCCCTCCCTCTCTTCCTTTTTTCTTTCAACACTTTTAAAACCTACTTAGCATTATATCCTGAACATTTTCATCTTATAACATTAAATATTTTTGGCAGCAACATTTTAAATGACTGTATAATATAATATAATATAAGAGAATTTGCACAGCCCCTTATACCAGTTATTTTCTGTTTACTGCTACTATCATTCTACTATTAACAAATACATAATGAACAAATTTGGTAACTTTGCATCTTCTTTAACTAGATTCAGAAAAGTAGAATTACTAGTTAAAAAAATAAAGCATTTTACAATATTGTTTATAGGGATGGCTTAAATTAATTTTGTGGAACTGATACAGATCCATGGCTCCAACTTCATACCTCTGTTACCATAGACTTTATCAATATTCTTCTTCTTTTTTTTTTTGGTCAGAATCTCACTCTGTCTCCCAGGCTGGAGTGCAGTGGCATGCTCACAGACACCACAGCCTTGACCTTCTGGGCTCAAGCGATCCTTCTGCTTCAGCCTTCCAAGTAGCTGGAACTACAGGTGCGTGCCACCATGCCCTGCTAATTTTTTGATTTATTGTAGAGACGAGGTCTTGCCAAGTTGCCCAGGTTGGTCTCGAAACTGTGGGCTCAAGCAATCCTTCCACCTCTGTCTTCCAAAGTGCTGGGATTACAGGTGTGAACCACCGCACCTGGCCTTTTCTTTGCTTTTAATCATAGCTGTAAGGACTGAACAATTTTGTTCACTTAAATGGAAGAGAATGGAAAGAGTTTTGTTATAGCAACATCACTCAATTCTTTAAATCTTCCAAGCTGTTTGCCAAAAATCATATGGTGATCTATCATCAAAATTATTTTTAATGCTGTACCAGTTGACAACTTCATCAGATCCTCCTTCAGTTCTGTTGAAAGCAAAGAATTGAAAACGAGTTAACTTACAAAAGGATTTGTAATCCAATCATTAGAATGATTCACTTTCTCAACACTGAAACAGCTAGATTTTGAATCACTCCTTTGTTTGGAGTCCTGGATTTTTTTTATCCTGGGGCAATGCACCACAATGAGATTCCTGTTGAGTGAGAGGTGGGCATTTCTTTTGTTGAAAAGAGCTGTGAAACAGGAAGTGGGAGAAGACCAACTGAGGCCTAGAACACACCCCCAAGGGACATCCTTCATGTTGTCTGTGCATGTCCCAAAGAAGGTGTCCGGGCAATCTGAGGATTCAGAATGGGAACCTGATGCTCCCAAAACTGCATGTTCTCAGATCAAACAGTTTTAGGAGCATCTGAAGAGGAGTTGCCAATCTAGACCACTCATGTCAAAGTTGTGCTTAAACATCTTTGTGGCAACTATCAAAGAAATAACAGATTCAGTCAAGAATCATCAACGAGGGTTAGAACTGGTAGGTTAAATCTGATGAAGAACAGAATAGTGACAGAGCCTCTGAGTATCTCCTCACAAAATCTTAATTAATTACTTGTTAAGTAACTAAGTACAAAATACTTACAAACCAACTTCACAGTGGAGAAATCTGGATGTCACTATATAGAGACACACATTGAATACCCGCTGATGGGATGCACACTGAGAAAAACACATTACTTTTCTGATATGTCTGCTGAAAAAGCGTAACCTAAATCTAATCTTTGGGAAACATTAGACAAACCCAGACTGAGGAGTGTCGTGCAAAGTTATTGGCCTGTACTCTTAAAAAATGTCCGGTTCGCCGGGCTCGGTGGCTCAGCCTGTAATCCCGCCCCTTTGGGAGGCTGAGGTGAGTGGATTGCCTGAGCCCGCGTGTTCGAGACCCGCCTGGGCGGCGAGACCTCATCTCTACAATACATCAAAAAATCAGCTGGGCGTGGTAGCACATGCCTGTAATTCCGGCTACTCGGAAGGCTGAGGCGGAAGGATCGCCGGAGCCCAGCAGGTCGAGGCTGCGGTGGCCGGGAGCGGCCACTACACTCCAGTCTGGGCGACAGAGTGAGACTCCAACTCAAAAAAAAAAAAAAAAAAAAAAATGTCCGGTTCACAAATGGTAGGGGAATACTGAGGAACTGTTGCAGAAGGTGGGTGGGGAGAGGAAGAGATTTCACAACTAAACGCAGTGGTTGGGACTGAGTCCTGAACCTGTGAAAGATATTCTTGGGATAATTGGTGAAATGCAGAAGAGGTCTGTGGATTAGAGGCATCTTTGAATCAATGTCTCATGGCTGTACTAGGCTGTTTAGGAGTGCCCTTGGTTTTAGGAAATATACTGGAATAATCAAGGGTAATGGGCATTATTTCTGCAAGTTACTTTTTTTTGAGTCAGGGTCTCACTCTCTCGCCCAGGTTGGAGTGCAGTGGCATGATCAAGATGATTATGATTCACAGCAGCCTTGTCCTCCTGGGCTCAGACGACACTTGCACCTCAGCCTCCCAAGTAGCTGGGACTACAGAGGCATACCACCACACCCAGCTACTTTTTTGATTTTTTGTAGAGATGAGGTTTCCCTATGTTGCCTAGACTGATCTTGAACTCCTTGGGTTCAAGCAATCTACTTACCTCAGTCTCCCAAAGTGCTGGGATTACAGGTGTGAGCCACTGTGTCCAGCTGCAAGTTACTTTTAAATGGTTTAGGAAAAAAAATGTAAGTATACATATTGAAAGAGTGCGGAGGGGACTGTGAGGAATCTGGGTAAAGGGTGTGCAGGAACTCGTACTATTATTGAAGGTTTTCTGAAATATTGAAATTAATTTTAAAATGAAGTGTTAAAAAATCTTAATCTCCTAGGGGACTGTTTAAAGTTCAGAATATATATTTTTTAGAAGCCCTGTGGACAGATATAAAGTTGTTAGAAGTCCAAAGCAGGTGTGGACAAACATGAAAGGATTGCTTAAGAATGAGAAGGTCCTCATTGTGTAATAAGAATAAAACATGCAGATATGCAAATGGCTCTCTCAAAAGAGGGATTGCAGAGAACTTCCTTGGAAATAGGTAATGAGATTTTAATGTTCACGCAGTGAGAGGGTGAGTGAAGGAAAGTGGAGAAATACTGCTAAAGTTATAGCAGGAAACCCCCAAGTCTGAGATAGACATTAGACAGAAACATATAGTTTATGGTATCTGATATCCATCTCCAGTGTTTTTCATTGAGTAAAATTGATGAGAACTGTTGTTCAATGCAGCCAAGGGAATAATCTCTGTCCTAGGCAGGATTTATTCTTCTTGTAAATGTCCATTCATAATGTAATCTCAGTTCATATTGGGTGCTTGCAAGCTGTGATATGTATTTCCTGATTATGACCTTTACTGCGATAAGTTGTCTTTAAGTCTTTATCAGTTTTTTCTGCTACAAACATTGCTTCCCTTCCACTGACTTGGAAAACGATGGTTACAGTCACACCGTGTTGTAGTTCTGTTTCCGAAAAGAGTCACCTGTTTCTGTCCAGATTCCCTACCTAAATATTTTCCATACAACAATGACTTGGAATGATTACTGCTTAAATAAGAGAAAGGAAATTAGTTTTATCTCACCAACTGATTGGTAATAAACCTCTTGGCACCCTCTGCCAGGCAAGATTTTGAAGGCTTTCCTGGGTCTTGTAGGAGAGAGCACCATAATTGGTTAGTGATATCTGCGATGGCCTCTAGAAGAAAACCTATAATGTGCTTGGCATATGGGGTAAGCAGCCTCGGTGATAACCTCTAGTGATCCTCTTCCTAGTATTCATCCCTAGTGAGTGGGTCCTAGTGACTTGCTGTCAACCAACAGAATATAATGAAGGTGATGGAATGTCACTTCTGCGGTTAGGTTACAAAAGATTATGACTTCCATCTTGAGGCAGCTGCTCTCTCTGCTGGCTTTGAGGAAGCAAACTGCCATGTTGGAGAAACTTACATAACAAGGAGCTAAGGATGGCTTCCAGGAAACAGCTAGCTAGGATCTGGAGCTCTTAGCCCAACCACCCTTGCAGAATGGAATCCTGCCTTCAGATGGGACTCTAGCCCTTGACTGCATGTAACCATGCCAGAGACCCTAAGGTAGAGGATCCAGTGAAGTGTGCTGGATTTCTGAGTTCCTGACCCACATAAACGATGCCAAAAAAGTGTGCTTTGTGGGATCATTTGTTATTCAGTAATGGGTAACTAATATACCACGTATTTGTCAGTCTTATTTTAATCACTTTATGTCCTTTATTGAGTAGTAGAAAAATTGTAGGAGCAGCACCATATAGTAGCAAACAGCAAGAAACTATAGCTGACTTTAAGGAAGGTGATATGTAAATGACCAAGGTCAAACACAGAAATACAGGATATAGCAGAGGCCATTTAGTGAGGAGGCAAACGGTTCTGAAGAATTTAGCCAAGCTGGAATGCAACTGTTTTGCCACTCAGTTCAGTGCAGCTCGTAACAGTCTGTACTTCTCTTATCCTAGCACTTAGTTCAGTATGATTCCTTGTTTCATCATCTCTCTTCTTTACCAGAACATAGGTTTAGTAAGGACCGAGGCCAGGCACAGTGGTTCACACCTGTAATCCCAGACTTTGGGAGGCTGAGGCAGGAGGATTGGTTGAGCCTGGGAATTTGACAAAACCTGCCTAGGCAACATAGTGAGATTATTATTTCTACCAAAAAAAAAAAATTAGCTGGGCCTGGTGGCATATACCTATAATCCCAGCTACTGGGGAGGCCGAGGAGGGAGTATTTCTTGAGTCCAGGAGTTTGAGGCTTTGGTGAGTTGTCATTGTGCCATTACATTCCAGCCTGGGCAACAGAGTGAGACTCTGACTTAAAAAACAAACAAACAAACAACAACAACAAAAAATAATAATAATAAATAAGATGGGTGCGGTGGGTTAAGCCTGTAATCCCAGCACTTTGGGAGGCTGAGGCAAGAGGATAGTCTGAACCCAGTGGTTTGAGACTAGTCTGGGCAACTTGGTGAGACCTTGTCTCTACAATAGAACAAAAAATTAGCTGGGTGTGGTAGCGTGTGCCTGTAGTTCCGGTTACTTGGAAGGCTGAGGTAGAAGGATAGCCAGAGCCCAGCAGGTCAATGCTGGGGTGGCCATGAGCATGCCACTGCACTCCAGCCTAGGCGACAGAGTGAAACTCTGACTCAAAATAATAATAATAATAATAATAATAATGGGAGCTCTGTCTCTTTCATTCATTAATATAGTGCCCACACCTAGCATAGTGCTTGGCACGTATTAGACTTTCAATAAATATTTGTGGAATGACTAGATATTAATGTTTCAGTGAAAGTCAATAAATCATAAAATATCACTATACATTTTAGAAAAATAAGCACTAGAAATGGTTATAATAAAGTTTTTGAGGTTTAAAGAGAGCCAGTCTTAGTATCTGGCCAATTCACTCATTTGGGGCATCTAATTTCCTGATAATGCCAGTTAAATGGAACATTACTGTAATAAGTACTATTAATTATTCATTGCTAACACAGTGTTCAAGGTCAAATGAAATCTGATGGAAAATCTTTCCATTGTGGAAAAAATCACTTGCTGATTGTTATCACAACTTGCACGGCTGCTGAGTAAAGCTTATCTCCTTCCAGCATGTTCTGCAGGGACCATAATTACTAAGTCCATCTCAAGGAAAATAAAGCTATTTCATTTTATCTGATTGCACATTTCTCTGCTGTTAGAAGTTTCCTTAATCTTGGGAATGATATATATGCATCATTTGATTTATCAATTGATTGCTGCTACAGATGCTTCTTCCCTCCCACTGACTTGGAAAATGATGGCTATAAATATTATTCTTTATTTATAAATAAGTATAATAATAATAATGACAGTTATGGTAGGATAGAAGCAGAGTAAATGAAAAATAGATGATCTGTCAAAAAAGAAACATAGAAAGCCAGAGTCATCAAACTTTGATCTACCCCTGAACTGCCTGCTATAAGCTAATCAACACAAAATCCAGAACCTATACGAAAGGGGTGGGTTTAGCATTTGCTTACCTTACACACACCATAGCAAATGGTGGTGACGTCTTTATTCACTGAGAATGAGAAATAGTATTTAGACTTCTCCTGTTGCTCTGTGTAGAGAATGATTCTGAAGCCTAGTGGAGAACTGTGACTGATTAACCATGGCATAGAGTACAGAGCAGATGTATTAATCAGTGTATTTATAAGTCTTAGTTTTCTCTAATATAATACAATTAGTTTCAGGGTAAATTGTGACTCGATGAAATCCAATTATGATTTATTTTCTTTATTGCAATATAATTGCCTACAATTTCCGACAGCATGAACAGACATGCTTCTAGATTCAAGGAACTTTTTTTTTTTTTTTTTTAATCTCTGCTCTTCCAGCCTAGGTTTGGTTTATACTTACTTCCAACAGGTTATTTCAGCTTAGGGAAGGGTTTTGGGCTCGAAAATGTTATCAAGTTTCCCAATAGTAAAAAACAAAGCCCATAAAAAAAATGAATCATTTTTCAACGGTGACAGAAGTCACTGATGCCTCTGGCTTATATGTTTGCATTTCATCATCAAGCAGTAACTATATGTCCACTGGTGATTTGCTTTAATCTCAAGATAAATAAAACCTGTTGGGGCAGAAACTGGGAATAGATTGGTCAAAGGGTAAACAGTATAGCTTGTAGTTTTTTCTCACATCATACACGATCTCCTTGGAGCTTCTAACCCTTCACTAACATAAACTAGTGCACCAAGCCTTTCAAAAAGTCAAAATGTATATTAAGAGAAAAAATGAGTTAGAACAGTTTACAAAATGAATATAAAACTGGTAATATGCAGATTGCCTAGAGGCAGTTAATGTTTTTAGATACCTCAGTCTGAAAAATCCATTTTCTGGCTGGGCGCAGTGACTCACGTTTATAATCCCAGCACTTTGGGAGGCCTAGGTGACAGGATTGTCTGAGCCTGGGGGTTTGAGACCAGCCTGGGCAACTTGGTGAGACTCATCTCTACAATAAATCAGAAAATTAGCTGGGCGTGGTGGCATATGCCTATAGCTCCAGCCATTTGAAAGGCTGAGGTAGAAGGTTCGCCGGAGCCCAGCAGGCCGAGGCTGCGGTGACCAGGAGCGGCCACTGCCCTCCAGCCTGGGTGACAGAGTGAGACTCCAACTCAAAAAAAAAGAAAAAAATCAATTTTCCTCACTTCTTTGTGAAACTTGAGGTGGCCTAACACCCTGAGATTGAGGACCACAGGTTCCTTCCATTTGGTAGCTCTGTGGCTGGCCTGAACTTAATTTCCTCTCCAGTTCACACCAACTACATTAATTGTGCATAACCTCCACTTCTTTTTTTTGAGTCAGAATCTCACTCACAGTCACTGCAGCCTTGACCTGCTGGGCTCAGGCGATCCTTCCACCTCAGCCTTCCAAGTAGCTGGAACTACAGGCATGCACCACCACGCCCAGCCAATTTTAAAGAAAATTATTGTACAGATGAGGTCTCGCCATGTTGCCCAGGCTAGTCTCGAACACATGGGCTCAGGCAGTCCTCTCACCTTAGCCTCCCAAAATGCTGTGATTACAGGTGTGAGCCAGCATGCCTGGTGGGCCTGCCTTCTCTTAATCATTATATACTAGTCCCTCAGCTCTTTGAACTTTCATTCATTCACCCACATATTAATTTAACAAAAATGTATTGAGTGCCTGGTAATGCTAGACAGATGCTAAGGATACACTGGTAAAAATGAGAGACAGGTTTGCTGCCCCCATGGATGATATACTAGTAAGGAAAATAGAAAACAAGCATTCAAACAAATAACAACAAATTATATGCTACAAAGGAAATAAATAAGAGACTGAGAAACAAAAGAGCAAGGAGGAACTTTTGCTTCTGGTTGCATGATGAACTAGATGTTCGCAGAAACCTCTCCCAGTAAAGTACAACAAAACTGTTAATAAAATCGTAAAGACATCTACCAAAAAAATGCATAGATGACTAGACAGGAGAGTAAAGGAATTCTCTGGAGGCCAGAAATGGCCAGGAAGCAAGAATCATCAGGGGAGCCAGTGGTAGACCTGGATTCAACATTTGCCCTGGGGGAAATCTCTGGTAAACGAAATCCTGGGTTTTTAATAGCCCTAAAACATAAGACTGAGCAGAGTTTGAATGGCCTGACCTCTATACAAAGTCAGGAGACTAAAGGGCAATTGTCTTAGCAAGTGAACTAAAACAAACAAAAACCAGGACAAAATCAAACCCTGGTCATGAGGAAGATTCTGGAGCTACGGTGTCTACCTCAAACTTGGCTTTAGGTGAAGAAACAAAGATAACAGGATCCCCTGAGAACTCCTTATTATAAATCCACCTTCAGGGTTTCTGCATGTTTGCATTGGAATCCATGCTATGGACCAATCAATCAACAAACAAACAAATAGAAACCTTCAAAGCAAAAATGCAATTTTAGGTGGTTCTCAGATGGCTGGCAGAAGGAAAACCTCATGTCCTTTGTGGAGAAACAAACTTCCCTGATTGCTTTCAAATAAAGAATTCATGAGTAGAAGGAGAAATAAGACTACATATGTAATTCCCAAACTAGGAGAAGAAAAAAACGGAAGGGGGAAGGGTGTCTCACCTACTCTAAAATGGAATGCAGTCAATAGAAAGCATAAAATAAGATTGTAGAAATAGGCCGGGGCGCAGTGGCTCACGCTTATAATCCCAGCACTTTGGGAGGCCAAGATAAGAGGACTGCCTGAGCCCACGGGTTCGAGACCAGCCTGGGCAACTTGATAAGACCTCATCTCTACAATAAATCAAAGAATTAGCCAGGCGTGGTGGCGTGTGCCTGTAGTTTCAGCTACTTGGAAGGCTGAGGTGGAAGGATCACCTGAGCCCAGCAGGTCAAGGCTGCGGTGGCCGTGAGCGTACCACTGCACTCCAGCCTGGGTGACAGTGAGACTCCAACTCAAAAAAAGAAAAAAAAGACTGTAGAAATAAATCCAAATATATCAGTAGTCACAGCCTAACACATGAAAATAGGTTAAACTAATAAGAAGTCAGATATTATTAGGTAACATTAAAAAAATCCAGCTGTATGCTGTTTATGTGAAATATGCAAAAAACATAAGGCTACAGAAAGATCAGAAATAAAAAGATGGACAATATATTTTAATGTTTTTCAGGTTTCTCTGGGGCCCTGTTGGCCCAGTGGGGTCTGTTTATTTGGTTGTGTGGGCTTAGGATTTTATTTTTGGTTTACAATGATATGCTGGTAAACTATCTCTGTGGGAAAAGGAAAAAAGCTCTGATTTATAGCATTTCCCTATTTCTATAGTGTAAATACTTCCACCATAGTTGATTTCAAGCTACTGATGGTTTACCAATGAGTTTGCAAAATTCCTGAATCTTTAACAATCAGGTCTTGTGAGTCAATATGAGTTGGCTGCAGTGCTATCCGACTATACAAAGTGAAGTTAGCTGTTAATTTAAAAAGATAAGTAACCCTTGCCCCGTTTATTTATATGTTAAAAACCTACTATTCAAGCCCATATGTCAAAGAAGAAATTATAATGGATATGTGAACAGAATAATGAATATTCTATATAGTAAAACTTGTGGAATGTAATATAAACGTTCTCTAGATAAATCTGTATCCTTAAATGATTATATTTAAGCATAGGAAAGGCTGAAAACAAATTAGTTGAGGTTCAACTTAAGTAAAACAACACAAATGAACAATAAACTGAAAAAAGCCAAAGAAAGTAGATTGAGGGACGTAGTGATGAAAAGGGCAGACTTTAGTGAAAGGTACACAATATAGATGCTCCCTAAAGACAAATCTTTATTGATTTAGTGAAGTGATATAATTGACAAACTTCCTACAACTTGATCAAGTAAAAAGAAAATCTAAACCAAATAACTAATAGGGGACAAGATTATAGATGCATCAGAAATTAAGAATATAATACAAGACTAGAATGAATAATGCCAATACATTTAAAAAATTCAGGTAAAATAGATACGTTTTTAGAAAAGTATAAATTACCTAAACAGATGCAAGAATCAGAAAATATAACTGGTCTTATGCATTAGTTATCTATTGCTGTATGGCCTAGTTCCTAACAGGCCATGATCGGTACCAGTCCATGGCCCAGGGGTTGGGGACCCCTGACTTAAAACAATAATATTTATTATTGTTCAGAAGTTTATTATTGTTCAGGTCAGCTGGACCGTTTCCCTGCCCTGCCCAGGCTTACTTATATGTCTTTGGTCGACTGCAGGTTAGATAGTTGACTCTGTTGATTGAGGTTGGACACTCTCTTCCATATGTTTCAAAGGGCAGCTGGCTATAGGCCAGTGCAGTGTAGCCTCAGTTGAGACAACTTACTTGACCACTACATGGTCTTTTGTCCTCTTAACAGGCTAGGTGGGACTGCTTCCTGTATTGGTGGGAGGGTTCTAAGACTATGAGCAGAAGCATGAAAGGCCACTTGGGAGACCAGGACAATGGAGGAACCATATTCTATTGGCTAAGAAATTCACTAAGCCAGTCCAGATACAAAAGATGAGGAAATGGATACTCTCTCTTTAGTGAGAGGACATGAATATAGAGAGGAATGGAGAACTGCGGCCATTTTCATAATCTACCACATCCTAAAATCATCAAAGATGTTGATTCAGCAGTTAAAAAGTCTTCTCACTAGGAAAACACTAGGCCAGATGCTTTTACTGGCAAGTTCTACCAAACATTCAAGGAACAGACAAATCCAATCACACAAAATCTCTTTAAAAATAGGAAAAGAGGGACTATGCTATAACTCATTTTTATGAGACTAGTAAAACACAGACATCAAAACTAGACAGTATTAGAGAAAAAAAATAGCAACTGAAATGCACTAAGGATCATAAACACAAAATTCCAAGCAAAATTTTAAAAAATTAAATCTGTTATACATAAGGAAAGAGAATGTATCACAGCCAAGGAGGGCTTATTTTAGATAAGCAAGGCTGGTTCAACCTAGGGAAACTTTATTAATTGACTACGCTAACAGAATATAGAAAATAAATCATCTCTATTAGACAAAGAAAAAACATTATATAAAATACAGCAGCCAGGCTCAGTGGCTCAGCCTATAATCCCGCGCCTTTGGGAGGCTGAGGTGAGTGGATTGCCTGAGCCCGCGGGTTCGAGACCCGCCTGGGCAACTTGGCGAGATCTCATCTCTATAATAAATCAAAAATTAGCTGGGCGTGGTAGCGTGCGCCTGTAGTTCCAGCTACTTGGAAGGCTGAGGCTGAAGGATCGCCGGAGCCCAGCAGGTCGAGGCTGCGGTGACCGGGAGCGGCCACTGCACTCCGGGCGACAGAGTGAGACTCCAACTCAAAAAAAAAAATAAAATAAATAAAATAAAATACAGCAAACACTTATAATTTTTAAAATCATGGTTAAATATTAAGAATAGAAAGAATTTTCTTAAACCAAAACATTATCTTTGAAAACCTATAATCAAACATCAAACTTAATGTTGAAATGGTTGAAATGTTAAAAGCATTTATTTTAAAACCAAAATCAAGAAAAGAATGACAGTTATTTTAGTCAACATTGTTTTGGAGGTTCTAGCTTATGCAATAAAATAAGAAGAGCAAATACATGTACAAATATTAGAAATAAAGAAATAAAACTCATTATCTAGAAATGATATGTTAATATGTCTATGCAGAAAGTAAACCTGCAAAATAATCCAAAAGTAATTAAATATGAGAATTTAGCAAATTTGTGGAATATATTTATAACATAATTATGTTTCTCTACAACAGCAATACACAGAAGATATAAGTAAGGATCTGCTTATGATAGCAAGATATCTAACTATGTATTTATCTATCTTAGGAGCAAACATAATAAAATATGTTTAAGATCTGATGGAGAAAATTGTAAGTTGAAAGCATTAAAAGCATTGAACAAGGGGAATGGGGAAACATTGGTCAAAGAGCACAAACTTTCAGTTTTAAGATAAGTAAATTTTGGCTGGGCTTGGTGGCTCAGGCTGTAATCCCAGCGCTTTGGGAGGCTGAGGTGAGTGGATTGCCTGAGCCCGTGGGTTCGAGACCCGCCCGGGCAACTTGGTGAGACCTCATCTCTACAATAAATCAAAAATTAGCCGAGTGTGGTAGTGTGCGCCTGTAATTCCGGCTACTCGGAAGGCTGAGGCGGAAGGATTGCCGGAGCCCAGCAGGTCGAGGCGGTGGCTGGGAGCGGCCACTGCACTCCAGTCTGGGTGACAGAGTAGAACTCCAACTCAAAAAAACCCAAAAAACAAAAAAAGATAAGTAATTTCTGGGGATCTAATGTCCAGCTCGATGACTATAGTTAGTAAGACTGAATTGTTTATTTGAAATTTTCTAAGAGAGTAGATCTTGTGTCCTCACAACATACATACACAACACACAAATGATAACAAAGTATGATGATGAACGTGTTAATTGATTTGATTGTGGTAATCACTCCACAACATATACGTGTATCAAATCATCAGATTGTACACCCTGAATATATACAATTTTAATTTGTCAATAATACCTCAATAAAGCTGGAGGGGCACATTGATTGAACAACCCAAATAAAAACAGAGTTAATTCTTATTTATGAATAGAAAGTCTAATTATTTTAAAGATGCTAATTCTTCCCAAATTATTATATAGATTCAAAGTAATCCCAGTGAAAATCCCCAAACAAGTTTACTTATTTTTTTTTTTAATTTTTAATGGAACTAGACAGGCTGTTTCAGAAACTTTCACAGAAAAACAAAGCCCAATAATTAACAAGACACTACTAAAGAAACAAGTTAGTGAAGTGAACTTGCCACAAGAAATACCAAGACTATATGAAATAAGACAGTGTACAACTGGTCCAGGGGTTGGCCAACAGACCAGCAAAACACAAGAGAAAATCCATGTGGGACCAGTGGGGGAAGAGAATGGACTACTTAACAGTTGGTGTTAGAACACTTAGTTATCCAGATGGAAAGAAAAAAAAAAGGAAATTGCAAGCCTATTTCACAACTTTCACTGAAGTCATTAACAACTTAAATGTGCAAGGCAAAAAACTTAAAAATGTTTAGAAAGAAATATAGAAGTACATCTCCATGATCATGGAGGTGGGTACTGACTTCTTAAACAAGAAACAAAAAAGTCCAAATTATAAAGAAAAAAATTGCTTAATTTGACTTGCAAAAATGAAAGATTTTGCTCACCAAATGACACTACAAAGGAGGTGAAAAGGCCAGACCCAAACTGAGAGAAGATATCTGTAATACCCAGAACCAAGAAAGGGTTAATATGCAAAAATACCGGAAGGAAAGGAAGGAGAACTTATGTTGGTAAGTGAATTAATTATATAGAAGGCCCTATTGCGGTAGTGACATGGAGGCAGAGATCTCGAGGACGAGAAGTAAGAGAAGGGAGGAAGAACATTTCAGGCAGAGGAAAGATGAACTTCGAAGGCTGTGAAGTGGAGACCAGAGACCAGTGTGGCTGGAGGACAGAAAAAGAGAAAGAGGAAGGAGATGGGCTCCAAGAGGTTGATAAAGGCCAGAACAAGCAGGGTGATACAGTGAGAAGCCAGCCAGGGGTGGAGCACACCTTGCTGCTGTGTGAAGCATAGACGAGGGACTGAGGTTCCAAGCGTGAAGACCATGGCACCTCTGGAATCGAGAGCAGGGGCTTTTGTGGAATCTCGAAAGCAGACAAGGGTCTTCATTAAGGACATGAACTCTGGAACCATTGCCTGCATTCCTATCCTTGCTCTGCTCCTCATAGGTTTTTTGACCTTGGGTAAATTACTTTGGCTTTCTGTGTCTCAGTTTCCTGATCTGTAAAAGTAGGCAATAATAGTGTCCCCCGCACAAGTGTTTTTTGTTTTGTTTTGTTTTGAGTCCAAGTCTTACTCTGTTGCCCAGGCTGGAGTGCAGTGGCATGCTTCTGGCCACCACAGCCTTGACCCACTGGGTTCAGGCTATCCTTCTGCCTCAGTCTTCCAAGTGACTGGAATTACAGGCATGTGCCACCACACCCAGCTAATTTTTTTTTATTGTAGAGGTAAGGTCTTGTCAAATTGCCTAGGCTGGTCTCGAACCCTGGGCTCAGGCAATCCTCTCACCTAGGCCTCCCAAAGGGCTGGGATTATAGGTGTGAGCCACCACGCCCTGCCCTGAGTGTTCCAAATCAGTTATTTTTTTTCTTTTTTAAGTTGGAGTCTCACTCTGTCACCCAGACTGGAGTGCAGTGGCATGCTGCATGGCCACCACAGTCTCAACCTGCTGGGCTCAGGCGATCCTTCCTCTTCAGCATTCCAAGTAGCTGGAACAATAGGCACACACCACCACGCCCAGCTAATTTTTGTGATTTATTATAGAGATGAGTGCTCACCAAGTTACCCAGCCTGATCTTAAACTTGTAGACTCAGACAATTCTCTCACCTTGACCTCCCAAAATGCTGGGATTACAGGCTGAGCCACTGTGCCCGGCCCTTAATCAATTTTATGCCTTAAATCCCTGGGCAATCTGGTGAAGCCTATGGACCCCTTCTCAGAAAAAATATTTTTAAATGCATAAAATAAAATATATAGTATTTCAAATGAAACCAAATATATCAAAATATAGTTATCAAAATATTTAAACAGATTATATATATATACTTTACTTATTAGATTAAAAGGGCTGATAAGGAAAATAATAACTACCATAATTTTGAAGTTGTGATGAGAAAATATAATATTTCAGAAATCTACAACACTGTAATGTGATACAAGAAAAATAACAATTTCTATAGGTTATAAAGTCACAGGTACCGCTAATTCGATTGTGTGGTTTGTTGCTTACGTTCTTAATGGGAGGAAATGGTAAATTTCACTTTATTTAAAAATAAAGATGTGTTTCTTTACCTGCCATTCAAGTTAAAGGACTTTCTGGATTCTTTTTTTTTTTTTAATCAGAGCATCACTCTGTTGCCCAGGCTGGAGGGCAGTGGCTCAGGTGATCCTTCCGCCTCAGCCTTCCAAGTAGCCGGAGTTACAGGCACATGTTACCATGCCCAGCTAATTTTTTGATTTATTGTAGAGATGAGGTCTCACCAAGTTGCCTAGGCTGGTCTCAAACCCGAGGGCTCATCTCGACCTCCCAAAGTTCTGGGATTATAGGCTTGAGCCACTGTGCCTGGCCTTCTCTGAATTCTAATCATGAACCCCTTGGACATCCATGAATCCTAGGATAAAGCACATCTAGACCAAGCACTTCTAACAACATCTGGCACAAAGCTACTTTAGGTATTGTTGCCACGGTTATTGTCATTGTTTTGGGAGGTGGCATGGAAAATTATGAAGATGTTCTGCTACATCAGGGCAGACATCTTTGCCACAGACTAGACCTGTGATCTGGGCAAGGTAGGTGCCTCCCTGAGGCTTGGTGCCCTCATGATGCCTCTCCCAGAGACCTTGATAGGGGAGCTATGGAAGATGAGATGGGAGAAAGTAGGAAACAATTTCAGGACACGTTCTGCCAGTTACCATTTCAGTCTGATGATGATCATTATTTATAAACTACCACTGCTCATTCTCTGGATTTTATTGCTCCTTAAGAGCCGAGTGTCGTGTCCTTAATTAGAGTCAGGAGTTGGATGCATAAGAAAGAGAGAGCATCTGAAGTTCTGAATCCAAAATAAAACTCTTTAAACAGATTTTTTTTTTTTTTTTGAGTTGGAGTCTCACTCTGTCACCCAGACTGGAGTGCAGTGGCCACTTCTGGCCACCGCAGCCTCGCCTGCTGGGCTCCAGCGATTCTTCCGCCTCAGCCTTCCGAGTAGCCGGAACTACAGGCGTGTGCTACCACGCCCAGCTGATTTTTTGATTTATTGTAGAGATGAGGTCTTGCTGCCCAGGCGGGTCTCGAACCCACGGGCTCAGGCAATCCACTCACCTCAGCCTCCCAAAGGCGCGGGATTACAGGCTGAGCCACCGAGCCCGGCTAAACAGATTATTTTTGTAAGAAAAAACGTTTATATACTTATTAGGGAAAATCTTTTTTTTTTTTTTTGTTAAATTTTGAGCCTGTGATGTTTGTTCTGAACCCATCAGTTCCATAATTCAGGATTTTTCTGCCTCTTTGCAAAAATAGCCTACCTGACTTCTACCAGATATTTGTATTTATACTCTCAATATTTAAAAATATTTCCCTGCCTGCTGTCTCTATCTCACTTCTTCCCGAATGGCCTGGAGGTAAGTATGATCACCTTCTGTTTGAGTTAGCCAAAGAAGGTAGGTGTTGCTTGCAATCAACATTTTTTTTGCTTCAGGTCTTATCAGTTTCTGGACATGACCAGGAAGCCCAGCCAGCGGACAGAGTCAACATTTCTCAAACTTGTGTGACCCACTTTTTGTCTGTAGAATATCTCATAGGACTAGTTAGGAATGTTGCCTTAAATATACACTTTAAAAAGAAATGTATTTCTTAGGGGATGTTTGCAGTCACTATACTTGCAAGACAGTCAAGCAAGCAAACAAACAAACAAAAAAAGCAGAAAAGCTGGAATTTAACAGGCTAAATCTATGAGAGGAACAGAGCTGCCTTAGGAAGATCCCACAGTTTTAAAAAAAAATCATCTAATTAGGTCCGGTGTGGTGGCTCATGCCTGCAATCCCAGTACTTTGGGAGGCAGAGGCGGGAAGGTGGTTTGAACCCAGGAATTTGAGACCAGCCTGGGCAACATAGCGAGACCCTGTCTCTACCAAAAAAAAAAAAAAATTTACTTGCCTTATTCAACTTCTGATTATTTATATAGATGAAATATTATTTCAAGGCAAGTTGCTTTGCCTATTCTGGTTCTAGAGTCACTTGCTAGGTCCTGGGTCCTCTCAAACCGCTTAAGACTGCAGCGCCTCCTCTGAGGTAGACCTCTCTGGCCTAGACACCAGCTCTCTTTCCTTCCCACATCTCTTCAAGCCCACCTCAACCCTTCCCACAGAGGCGCTGTTTGCTGAGACTGTTTTGCTAAAACAGGTGGTCTGGAAAAAGCTGGCCAATTGTGGAGCAGGAAGTGTGGATGTTAACATGAGTCACGTGCTGCTGCAGCATCTGAACTGTTCGCCACCCAAGATCTCTGCCCAACATGAAAGGACGTGGCCACAGAACATTCCCCAGATGGGGACTGGGCCTGGAGGATTACACAGTGGATGAAAAGAAGGATTTTTAGAGTAAAGTTTCTTCTCACTGGCTAAAAGTAAGAAGTTGGTATTTTGAGGGGCATCTATTCATTCATCTGACCAACTTTATCTGACCGTCTAGACCAGTGGTTCTCAGCCAGGGATGATGTTTCATCTCCCCTCTCCCTTGGGGACATATACCAATGTCTGGAAACATTTCTTGTTGTCACAACGGGGGGTAGGTGCTATTGGCATCTAGTAGGCAGAAGCCAGGCATGCTACTAAACATCTACAATGCACAAGACCACCCTCACAGCAAAGAATTACTCAGCCCCAAATGTCAATAGTGCCAAGGTTGAGAAATGCTGTTCTAGGGCATGGTGTTTAACAGCCAGAGACAGAAAGGCCAGTGTTCAAATCCTGGCTTCATCACCCACTGGCTGCACGGCTTAAGCAAATCACTTCACTGAATTCTTCCATTTGTAAAATGAAGTTACTTGTATCTACTTCATGAAGTGCTCACAACATGATATACTTTTACCATCATTGCTCTGTAGAAGGTACTTGAATGGGCCCCATGAAAGACAGGAAGTTGACAGATGTAGATAGAACCTCATGTACTGGGCAGTATGATATGCATGGCAAATGGTTGTGAGAGTTTGCAGAAGAGGCAGCGCCTAGAAATGTAACCCTGGGCCTCATGGAGTCCAGAACTGTGTTGTCCACCAGGACTTTCTGCAATGTTGGAGATATTCTTTATTTATGCTGTCCGATGTGAGAGCCACTTGCCACACATGGTTATGGAGCACTTGAAATGTGGCTGGTATGACTGAGCAACTGAATGTTAAATTAAAAAATTATGGAGTACATGTGTAATTTTGTTAAATGCAGAGATTGTATAGTGGTCAAGTCAGGGCTTATAGGGTACCCATCATCCAAATAATTGCATACATTAAACTAATTTCTATTTTATAAAATAATGTCTATTGCATACATTAAAATAATTTCTCATCATCCACCTTCCTCCCAGCCTTCTCCCTTTGACGACTCCATTGCCTATCATTCTACTCTCTACAGCCACATGTACACACTTTTTAGTACCCATTTATGAGTGAGAACATGCAATATTTGACTTTCTGTGCCTGGTTTGTTTCACTTAAGATAATGACCTCCAGTTCTATCCATGCCTCTGCAAAAGACATAATTTCATTCTTTTTATAACTAAATAGTATTTTTTTTGTGTGTGTATCTTACATCTTTTTATCCATTCATATAATTTAAAATTTTATTTAATTTTAATAAGTTCAATTAAGATGCTACACATGGCTAGTGGCTACTGTATGGGACAGAGCAAGTTTAGAAGAGGAGGTGACGTTGATGTGGTACAAATATTGACAGTAAATGACATCAGATGGAGAGGGTCACAGTTGGGTACAGGAATCGAGGAGAGGGAGACATCACTTCTTTTTAAAAATTAAAAAAAAAAAAATAGGTGTTGCTCTGTCTCCCAGTTGAAGTACAGTGGCATGATCATAGCTCACTGCAACCTCAAACTCCTGGGCTCAAGTGACTGCCACCCCCTCAGCTTCCCAAGTATCTGGGAACTCCTGAACTCAAGTGATCCTCCTGCCACAGCCTCCTGAGTAGCTGGGAGTACAGGCACGAACCACCACATTTGGCAAATTTTAAAAAAGTTTTATAGAGATGGGAGTCTCGCTTTATTGCCCAGGCTGGTATTAAACTCCTGGTCTCACAGGATCCTCTCATTTTGGCCTCCCGAAGTGCTGAGATGACAGGCATGAACTACTATGCCTGGCCTAAGATATCACTTCAGACTGGGCACTTCATGGAAGACATTTGGGAAAGATTGCCCAAGGGGGCAATAGGATTTTGATGGCAGAAAATGGGACAAATAAGGGAGAGCAAATTCCAGGCAGAGGAAGAATGTGGCCAAAGATGCAGGCAGGGATAAGAGCAGAGCATGTCTGCATAGATGAATCTCAGGTCCTAAGATGAGAACACCAGATCTGAATAGTTATATACATGTGACATTCAAGGTAGGCAACGTCAACGCTAGCTATTTGACAATCATCTTGCTTTAAGTCCAGGACGCTCAAACATGAAATGGAGAAGAGTGACTTGGAAAATAAAAAGTGCTCTTTTTTTTTTTTTTTTTTTTTTTTTGAGTTAGAGTCTCACTCTGTCACCCAGACTGGTGGCCGCTCCTGGCCATGGAAGCCTCGACCTGCTGGGCTCCGGCGATCCTTCCGCCTCAGCCTTCCAAGTAGCTGGAACTACAGGCGTGCGCTACCACGCCCGGCTAATAATTTTTTTTTGATTTATTGTAGAGATGCGGTCTTGCCAAGTTGCCCAGGCGGGTCTCGAACCCGTGGGCTCAGGCAATCCACTCACCTCAGCCTCCCAAAGCGTGCGATTACAGGCTGAGCCACTAAGCCCAGCTAAAAAGTGCTCTTTTACAGGACAAATTTTTACTGAATCCACCAGAAATTGGTAGATGTGTGTCTTGAACCAAGGTTTATGTGACTTTAAGCACAATGTTTTCCATTCTACCTCATGAGGGCACCATGTCTATGTTTGAGCATAGAAGTTATAGGATCTACTATGAGTAGCTGGACGAGCACTAAATACACATTTTGACAATTTGACAGTTTGCCTCAGGCTGCTTGGGTTTCTGGAACCCAGCTAATGATGGTGTAACATTGTGAAGGATATTGCTGAGGATAACTGGTACTACAAAACTCCCATCTCAATCCAACTTTATTGCAGACACCCAGACATTGCCTCAAGCTTTTCCTAGAAATCTGTTAATTATTGTGACTCTACCAAGCAATGCTTATTTAGTAGCTGCTGGGACTGGCAATGGTTTTGGGATTTTACTACCTGGGAGGAATAAAGACTCTCCACATATGAAATCTGACATTTGCAATGGAGTTCGCTGCTGGAGAAAGAAAAATTTCTCTCTTAACTTAAGGAATACCTGCAAAATATGCCAAACTGAAGTATTCACTGAGGACAAGTAAGGGATAGCCAGTCAGGTGAAAATTTCTCATGACAAAAGGAATCATCTTGTGCAAACCATTGTTACTTTTGGTTACTGACTAGAATCTGGTATTCTTATGTAATGCTGGAAAACAATTATAGCCCCCCAAACCAGGTAGATTTTTTTTTTTTTTTTTGAGTCAGAGTCTCACTCTGTTGCCCAGGCTGGAGAGCAGTGGCACACTCATGGCCACCGCAGCCTTGACCTGCTGGGCTCAGGCGATCCTTCTGCCTCAGCCTTCCAAGTAGCTGGAACTACCAGCTCATGCTACTATGCCTGGCTAATATTTTGATTTACTGTAGAGACAAGGTCTCATCAAGTTACCTAGGCTCGTCTTGAACCCCTGGACTCAGGCAATCCTCTCGCCTTGGCCTCCCAAAGTGCTGGGATTACAGTTTTGAGCCACCGCGCCTGGCAAACCAGGTAGATTTTTAAAGTTGTGTGTCTCAATATATTTAGCTCAGTCAACAAACAAGAATGTCTCTTTGATAAATAAAACGGAAACAAAAATGATTAATCTTGGAAGGAAAAAAAATCACATGAGATGACTCAAGATAAATATTTGGATATGACAGAGAGAGAGAGAGAGAGAGAGAGATATTGAGAGAGACTCAGAGCTATTAACTTTGAAAACTGAGCACATTGTTCCCAAAAGCCATCCCACGGAAGAGTTAAAATAACGTCTGAAAACCAGAAGCTCAATGACATTATCAATCTGTGAATAGTTTAATTCATGGTTTCAGTTATCTGGTATTAATACAATAACTTGACAACTTAAATAAAAACTTCAAAGTAACTTACAGGTCTCCACTCATGTAGAAGTTGAAGCTGTAGAATTTTACTTCAGCTAGAATCTGGGACAAGAACTCCAGGTAAGAAGATTGCCAATTTTTCACCTCCTTGGTTTACAAAAAAACCTCAGTTCTTTTCTTTCCTCAGACACTTTGGATTAAATAAGATGTGTTTTCAGACTACTTTGTCTCTTAATTTTTAAACCCTTGTTTATTTTAACTAAAATTTAATCCACATGTTTCTGATTCATTTACACTTAACTCATCAAAATGCTGTTTCATAAAAAGCTCTTTGATGTTCACATTGCCTTTGGAGCTATTTTTAATAATGTATTTTTTTTAAAGCTTCCCTACTTAGAAACAGAAAGTTCCATTTCATTGCAATTTAACAACGAGGGGTCCACAGGGTTGGGTTCAGTTCATTATTTAAATAAAATAATGTATGTAAAATGCTTCATAAATTCTAAAGCAATTGCTGCCCGTTAGTGATTAGCATTGCTATTGCTATTATTGTGACCATGCAGAGGGCGTATGGTTTGAGGTTTCTTCTTCTCTAGCCCTCTCCCATTTATAACATTTTCTTATTCTATGACTTCCTCATTCTTAGAACATGCACAATAAACACATCAAATAACTGGTGAAGGAATAAAAAAGTATGTCACACAGAGCGAGTGAGCGAGAGAGAGCCACCCACACAAATTGGACCCCTTTTAGCTGAGGTGTCGCTTGGACCTACCGGTTGACCCTCAGTGCGGTTCAGAGGCTGGTTGACTCTTGTTGACTTGGGGGTCGAGGTCTTCCCAGTGTATTATTTGCATGAATTGATAGACTTTGACAGAAAAACGATTCACTCAAAAGGAAGCTTTGTGAGCAGGCATTAGGGCAGGAGGAGGGGGTGGGTAACCAGGCAAGGTGGGTTCCTCTGCCCTGGGCATGCATTGTGAGCCTACAGAGAGCTACATAGAGTAGTTGCAGTTGTTTCAAGGGGAGCTCTGGGAGACATGGACACATACACCATTACTTAGGATAATAGGACAAAGAGAGAATTCTCCCACTTCTGGGCAGACCCTAGTCCTGCCCTGGCTTCATGGGAGTCTTTGCATGTGGATGATAGTGTCTGGTGGAACAGTGGGACAAGGGTGGCCACAATTCTGTTGCTTGATAAGAGATGACAGTGATTTGGCAATATCCAGCAGTTGCCTGTAGTCACATCAGCTAGTTAAATATGGCTTAAATGATTGGACATGGTGGCTCATGTCTGTAATCCCAGCACTTTGGGAGGTGGAGGCGAGAGGATTGCCTGAGTCCAAGGGTTCGAGACCAGCCTGGGCAACTTGGCAAGACCTCGTCTTTACAATACATCACAAAAATCAGCCGGGTGTGGTGGTGTACACCTGTAGTTCCAGCTACTTGGAAGGCTGAGGCTGGAAGGATCGCCTGAGTCCAGCAGATTGAGGCTGCAGTGGCAGTGAGTATGCCACTGCACTCCAGCCTGGGCGACAGAGTGAGACTCTGACTCAAAAAAAAAAAAAAGAAAAAAAGCTGGCTTAAGTGCATGGGAGGCTCCCTTTGAAAGAAACACTTTGGGGTATGTGTGTGTGTGAGGAAGAGGGGTTTCCAGGGGTCTCTATGACCTCATTCCTAGCCGGAATAGGATGAGGCTTGAGGCCATTCAGGTTACATGTGAAAATAGCAAAAGGGCCATTTGTGGCTCAGTCTTGACAATGGCGCAAAAGGTCTCAACGGCTCTCACAAAAGTGAACAGGAAACCTTTGTGTCCTGAAAGCTGACCCCGTCCAGTGTGTGAAGTGTACACTTCCAGCCTTTGCATGCTCTCCCTAGGTCTCGGCCCGTTGCACACCAGGCTGCCTTTAGGAATTTGGAACCAAACATGAACACTTTTTATCACACAATGGAGGGAACATTGCTTTGCCCTTTCGCACATCCGTCTTTCCTGGTGAATGGCTCCCTGGCCTTCTGATTCTTGCCGTATGGAACAATTGACTCCTTCAGTTAACTTGCCAGCAGTAATCAGTTATTTCTCCTAGCCATAAATTTCAACCATTCTTTTTTGAGGAGAAAGAAATTAAAGTAACAAAGAGAAGTGGCTATAAAGAACAGAACTGTCAGAATAGCAAATGTTTGAGTAATTTGTTGGGTCCTTGGTTTAGGGTTGACTGATTTTAGCACTAACTTTGGTTTGGAGTATTTCTTGGACAAAGAGACCCCATTTTAATCTATTTCTCCAGAGAAGATTGTGATTACAAGTGAGGAAAAGCTATGTAGCAGAGGTTTTGTTATAATTCCACAACTTAATTGATTTTGCTCCCCCCCCCTTTTTTTAGAACTCTGGTGTCTACTCAACTATCTTCCTTTTCATGAAACAAACCAAATTTTTGACAACAACTCCTGAAGTTGGTCCATTAGAGATTCTGCCCAAAAAGACCACCTGGTCCAGCTAAATTCTAATAACTGCTCTGTGGCTAATTCTACCAGGTCTCATTTGAAAAAGAGGGAAAAATTCCCCAAATGACTAATGTTTTTAGGTCCAGCAGCAGTTTTTCATTGTTCTCAAAGCACCTGGTATAACCTGCTTGCTTTCAATTCTTCTGAGAGCCTGAGGATTTGAAATGAAAAAAGAAAATAGGATCCCCTAGGTCCACAGGGCAAAGCAATCTGCTTTCATAAAGAAAACACCAAACATTTCCTAACATGTGGTGGCTAAGCCGCACCCGTCAGGGTCAGATTTATGTATTTGCTCTGGAACCAAGATTTTTGTACACCAGGCACAATACCTTGGAGTATTTACAGTGTAAGCTATTTTGCTAAAGCAAACAGCTGCATCGCCAGGTCCAGTAAACCCCCTTGTCCCTAGACACAGGAGCCAGAACCTTTCTTGGGTGAGCAGGTGTGTCCTAACTAGGAGGAGGCCTTTCTTTGGGCCTGACTCCCTGAATGTCTGAATAGTTTCTCCCTTCCCATGATGACTTCTGAAAGTGTTTGAAAAGGTCATTCTTTTCTTATTTTCCTCTTGATAAGAAAAACTAAAATGGGGAGTTATTACAATCTGAAGGGAAGGGCTGGGTGGCTTCAAGAGAAAGCTGTAGATAAAGTCTGAGCTGTTACAAAGCCACTTTATCATCTTCTTGTTTTGTTTTTTTTTTTTGTTTGTTTCCCTTCCTCTTTTCTGGTGGATAGGGTGGAGGCCATGGTTGTGAGCAGGAATTTGAAAGGGAAACAAAAGGCAAAGCCTGAGTCTGCTTTTACTGCAAGAAACCTCAATGGTAATATCTGTTTGTGAGAGACTCCTACCCGGATTCCATCAATGGCAGTGCAAAATCATCCACATTTAGGCAGACAGTACTATTTTATTTTACTGTTTATTTATTTATTTTGAGTTGGAGTGTCACTCCACTGCCCAGACTGGTCTTGAGCTCCTAGGCTCAAGCAATCCTCCCGCCTTGACCCTCCCAAAGTGCTGGGATTATAGGTGTTAGCTTCTCTTACCCAGCCTATAGGAATTTTAAAAATCCTGCAGAGGCCTGGTGCGGTGGCTCAGCCTGTAATCCCAGCACTTTGGGAGGCTGAAGCAAGAGGATTGCCTGAGCCCAGGGGTTCAAGACCTGTTTGGGCAACTTGGTGAGCCCTCATCTCTACAGTAAATCACAAAAACTAGCCGAGTGTGATGGCGTGCGTCTGTAGTTCCCGCTACTTGGAAGGCTGAGGCTGAAGGATTGCCCGAGCCCAGCAGGTCGAGGCTGCAGTGGCCACGAGTGTGCCACTGCACTCCAGCCTGGGGGACAAAGAGTGAGATTCCAACTCAAAACCAAAAACAAAACCAAAAAAACTCCTGCAGAGGTGGAGTGTGTGGATAGAGTGATTTATTTATATAGTCATTCAATAAATATTAAGTACCCATTTGTTATTCAGCCATCTCTTACCCTTTTGAAGAACAGACATGTCTCCTTCCTACATCTTTAAAGGTAGCAACAGAGTGTCCTCAAATCTTTCTCTGCTTTCATAGGTAGGGCCTTTTGTCTTGCTGATCTCCTGCATTCCTTTCATAAGGGTCTTCATGATGACATTAGGGCCACTCAGGTAATCCAGGACAACCACTCCATCTCAAGATTCTTAGCTTGATCACATTTCAAAGTCTTTTGCCATTTAAGGTAGCATATTCATAGGTTCTGGGAATATGGCCTGAGTATCTTAGAAGCCACCATTCAGGTTGCCAAAATTCCATTTTGAGTTATTTACCAAGAGAATCCTTAATATATAAATAAAACAAAACATAATGATTAAAATTTATAATAGTATATATTAAGTTGAATGCAGACATATCTTTTTTACTCATTTTGTCAACAAAGATCTATATGCAAGGGTTTGCCCAGTCTTCCCATTGTCAGTTGAGGGGCCCCCTCCCTGATGATATCTTCTCTATCTTCCTCATGAGGATTGATTTCCCCTTCTCATCATCTATACAGAACCTGACCCAGAGTTGGAACTCCATAATTGTTAACTGACGTGATTTCAATTACATTTTCAAGTTTCTCGTCTCTACCAGCCTCTAATCTACCATTCCCTGAGGCATGTTTCACAAAACACTTGTCTCATGAGATGACATCACATAGAAACAGTTCTATGGTCAAAACATTTCAGGACACATATTTTACCATCCTTTTTGGAGATTTGTAGTGCAGATTAACATATTAAAGACTCTGAGAAGTCCTGCAGTGGCAAGACTGTGGGGGTGGAGAGAGGTAGTTTAACACAGCGTTTTTCAAATTGATTTGCTCATAAAATTCTTCTTCCTGTAAAATTGATAATTGTGAGAAATATTGCTCTAAGCTTCTTGGGGCAAGGACCAAATTGAGTCCTTCTTGTATCTTTTGTGGTTGGCCTATTCCTGAGACACTGTAGATGCTCGATAAATATATGTTGAATAAATGCATTGAATAAGAGGAAACAAAGTTGATAAGACAAGATCACTTCCCTCAAGTTGCTAAAAGTGAATGAGACATATGTGTAAATAATTATTTATACTACTAGGTAAATTAAAACGTTATCTAAGCTAGGATTGTTAATAAGAAGGAGAAAATCAACTCCAAATGCCGGAAACCAACCTAAGAGTTAAACAGAATTGAGCCGGGTTACTCAAACCACCTTTTGAACTTTGTGAACTACCCTCTTTCAAAAAGGAAACATGAAAATTAGATCTGTGTAGCACAGAGTAGAATGGAAAGAAATAGCTGTCTTCAGATAAAAAATGAAAATTATTATAGAAAAGATTAAGCTAAGATTAAAACTCCAAGTCAGGTCTCTATTGTGCTCTGAGTGATGGCTGAGAACCCGGTACTCACGTCCAATTGTGTCTGTGAACTGCAGGCAGTCAGTTTGAGGGAGTGAATCCATAGCTTGCTGCCAAAGGTTGGGCAAGAATTTTTCAGTTCCAGCCACCATCATTTATCAGAAATGAAGGTTCTCTTGACACAGGAAGCAGCCATGGCCTCACTCTGAGATGACGCCAAGGGCCAGGGCAATCATGGTTGAACCAGTCATTCCACAAGCTGCTCTACAATTTTGCTGGGTTCCCTTGTGTGTTGAATCTGCGAGTGGATTCAACTAAAGTCATGAAGGAGCAGCAGGCAATCTTTCCTATCTGCTTAGCCAAAGTCACTGGTTCAAGCAAGAAGAGAATGAGGTTGGTATGGCTCAGTGGAAGAGGTAAAAGAGTTTGGGGGTCACCAGAAAGATTTAGATTTGAATACTGGCTGTATCATCCCTGACCACATGCACGTTACTTAATTTCTAGGTACCTGTGTCTTCAGCTGACAAATTTGAATATATTTTGTGAAGGGTTGTTATAAGTCCTAGAATTAAAGTTTATAAAGTGCACATAGTAGGCACTCAATAAACAACAGTAGGATAGCATTTGCAATTAATAATGTTTATAATTAGCATATAATAATCTAGTATATATTAATCTAATAAAATGCAATATTGTAATAAAATCTAACTAATAAAGGAAATATTTATAATAAATAAATAATAAATATTTTATCACTATACAATGGCAAGACAAAATTTGTAACTCATTTCATTCCCTTATACCACTTTTAAGATTTCTTTCTTTTTTTTTTTTTTTGAGTTGGAGTCTCACTCTGTCGCCCAGACTGGAGTGCAGTGGCACGCTCCAGCTCAGGCAATCCACTCACCTCAGCCTCCCAAAGCACGGGATTATAGGCTGAGCCACCGAACCTGGCAAGATTTCTTTGTATTCCATAACTTTGCTCCTTATTTGGGAAATTGTCCATTCTGAGTTCATTGTCTCAGGGAATAGAAGAACTAGCAGATAAGCAAATTAAAAAAAAAAGCCTTTTCTGGATTTTGAGTTTCATAGAAAGGAAGACTCAGCTGGGTACAAAGTGAGAGGATTACATGGTTCAAGACCAGCCTGGGCAACTTGGGGAGACCTCATCTATACAAAAAAATCAAGAAAAATTAGCTGGGCATGGTGGCATGCACCTGTAGTTCCAGCTACTTGGAAGGCTGAGGCAGCAGGTCGAGACTGCAGTGGCTGTGAGCATGCCACTGCCATCCAGCCTGGGAGACAGAGTGAGACTTCAATTAAAAAGAAAAAGAAAAAGAAAGGAAGACTCATGATATATATTTTGCTGCTAATGTGGTAGACCCTAGCCACATGTAACTATTGAGTATCTGAATATGGCTAGTCTGTGTGCTGTATGCATATAATACACACTGGATTTCAAAGACTTAGTACAGAAAAGGAATGCAAAGTACTTCATTACTACTATAGACTGAATGTTTTGTGTACCTCCAAAATTTGTATGTTGACACCTAACTCCCAATGTGATGGTATTAAGAGGTGAGGCCTTTGGGAGATGCTTAGGTCATCAAGGTGGAGCCCACATGCATGGGACTAGTGTCCTTATTAAAGAGACCCCAGGGAGTTTCTTTGCCCTTTCTGTCACCTATGAACCAAGAAGCTGGCCCTCACCAGATACCCAATCTGCCTATGCCTTGATCTTAGACTTCCAGCTTCCAGACCTATGAGAAATACATTTCTACCATTTATAAGTCACTCACTTCATGGTTTTTGTTATAGCCTGAATAGACTAAGACAATTACTTTTTTTTTTTTTTTTTTTTTTGAGTAGGAGTCTCACTCTGTCGTCCAGGTTGGAGTACAGTGACACAATGCTCATGACGACCGCATTCTCGACCTGCTGGGCTCAGGCAATACTTCTGCCTCAGTCTTCCAAGTGGCTGGAACTACAGGCATGTGCCACCATGCCCAGTTACTTTTTTTGATTTATTGTAGAGATGAGGTCTCGCCAAGTTGCCCAGGCTGGTCTTGAACCTATGGGCTCAGACAATCCTCTCACCTTGACCTCCCAAAGTGCTGGGATTATAGGCATCAGTTACTAATTTTTAACATTGATTACATGTTGAAATAAACATATTTTATTGTTAAGTAAAAAAGTTATTAAAATTAATTTGATCTGTTTTCTTTTTTTTTTCTAAATGTAGCTACTACAAAATTATGTACTAGCTACATTTAGAAAATTATGATTGTGGCTCACATTATATCTCTATGGAACATTACTGGCCAAGACAACAAATAAATAGAAAAGACTTGTGGATCTGAGAAAAAATACGTTCAGTCTGAGCAAGGTTTTTTTACTCCTGAAATTAAACAAGAATTCCTGGAGTGGGTGAGGAGGGTCAAAGGCATGCCATGAGAGTAAGATGCAGGTTCATTCCTGTGACCTGCCTACCTCTAACTCTCCAGCTTGAGCCCTGGAGATGGGGTGACATTGTCCCCAGGTTCCTGGGTTCGAGAGGCAAGGGTACTTATATCTCCTTTGCCAGGCAGAGTTCTGATGTGGCAATAGGGCTCCAGAAGAGATACCTGTATGGTTGTCCCAGCAAACCAGACCTCAGAATAGCCTCATTCTGTTTACCACACTCTAGGAGAAGGATTCCCATGTGCCCCAGAGTGGCACAGTCTTAGTAGAGCAACTGTATATTTGAAAAAACTTCACAGATGGGAATGAGGATTGACTCAGCAGGATGTTGGGAGTCTCACTGTAGATTGTCTTAGGCCAAACTCCCTAGAAATAGAACCCAAGATGAGGACTCTTGTGCAAGTGACTTCTTGGGGGAACGTTCTCGAAAGACTTGAAAGCAAGAAGAGAAAACAGACAGAATAGGGCAGTGGAAGAAAATAGGCAGAGGTGTGGTTTCAGGAGAAAAATGGCTCCCGCCTGATCCCACAGAAAGCCCTGGGGTATAACTGTATCACAGAATTTGTTCCATCTTGAGGCAGGAGTGCTGAGCATTTATGCTACTACATTAGTTATCTGCCAAGGAGGGGCCTGAGGGCACCCTCTTCATAATCTTCCAGGCATTTCTGGGAGGAGTGGCTCCAGTCAGCCAAGGACAATGTTCCTGAGAAATGTGCAAACCTTCGGACTGGGAGTGAGAGCAGTAGCCTGGTAAAGAGATCTGTGCTGGCCGCCCCTAGTATCTGCTCCATGGGGAGGATTCAGCAGGAGGGCAAATGAGTCCCCTGGCATTGCCTTGGCACAGTGTAATTCTCACCCTGGGCACTGAGGAACAACTCTGGGGAGAGGGAGGATCTTAAATTGGTGGAGATGAAGTTTTTTGCCTCTGTGAAATAGTAATTAAGGTAAAGTACAGAAAAATAAAATTATATTTCCTGCATATTTAAATTGTGGATTGAGAATCACTCTTCTTTGTAATTACCAAGGCACAATAGGCTAATATAAAGGTGGGACAAGATGTATGTGAGAAAAAATAAAGTATATCCGGCAGCACACATATATGACTTTCTTATGTAGTAAAAACTACAAAAAAAGATTTATGTGGTATTGGTTCAGTATGGGCTATTGGTAATGCTGGTGAGAAATGATTCCACATTCCAGTGGCTACATGATGCAGTGTCCAGGTGGATATCAAATGGACTGTGACGAAACTGGAATGACGGTCCTGACACCGTAAATATCTCATTAACAGATTTCCACAACCTATGAAAAAAAAGAAAGCTCTTACTGACTTATTCATGTGGTCACCATATTTTCTAGGGAATTTTACAAACATTTAGGTTTGTTTAATGCAAGAGAGAAACAATCTGGACTAGAGGAAGTTGCCAATAGCTCACAGGACTAAATTTGTTCATGTGTGTCATTTAACATGAGTCCACATAACAGGTTTTTCCTGCTTGTGTTTGTGTAACATTAATTAAATCAGTTCTAGCTTACATTTTTATCCCATCCTAATTTACAAAGTATCAACTAAGAGTTTAAACAACTCCAAAGTAAAAAACAATAAAAGGTCATGCTAATCTCAGCACTGGGTGGTGGAGGCAAGAGGATTGCCTGAGCTTAGGGGTTTGACACCAGCCTGGGCAACTTGGTGAGACCTCATCTCTACAAGAAATGATAAAATTAGCCAGGCTTTGTGGCACGCGCCTGTGATTCCAGCTACTTGGGAGGCTGAGTCAGAAGGACTACCCGCACTCTAACCTGGGTAACAGATTGAGACTCTGACTCAGAAAAAGAAAAGAAAGAAGAAAGTCAAACCCCCAAGGTTGTGTAGCGAATATTCACCAGTTTGCCAAATACTTGCCAGAACTACATGTGCTGATGAGCTCTTTTATCCATTTCCCTCCAAATTTCCTGCTCATCATACTACTTTTTCTTTAATTCGTTTTAGAACTCTTACGTAATCCCTGCTGTAGTGCTCCTAGTCATTTGCTGCACAATTGACAGATTCTATTGGGTATTTCACATATTTAATTCAAGGAATATTTCCTGGGCATCTACCACATGCCAGGCTCTATGCGAGGCACCATGGATCCAGTGACGTACAAAACAGCTCCTGCCTTCATGAAGCTGATAACAAGTACATGGTTATTAACTAGGCTAACAGAAAACGTCAGATCCACATTTGGAACCTGCCTTTATTCTGGTGGTTTTTGTTCCACCTAATATTTGTAGCTTGTTACAGAAACATTGATTAATGTCTACTACCCACCAAGGCAAAGTACGCAGGGTTTTAAAAACTATTTTACAACTCACTATTGCCAGGTACGGTGGCTCACACCTGTAATCCTAGCACTTTGGGAGACTGAGGCGAGATAATTGCCTGAGCCCATGGGTTTGGGATCAGCCTGGGCAACATGGTGAGACCACATCTCTACAATAAATTAAAAAAAAATTAGCCTGGCATGGTGGTACATGCCTGTGGTTCTAGCTACTTGGAAGACTGAAGTGGAAGGATTGTCTGAGCCCAGCAGATCAAGGCTGTGGTAGCCATGCCCCTGCGCTCTAGCCTGGGTGGCAGAGTGAGACCCCAACTCAAAAAAAAAAAAAAAAACCAAAAAAAAACCCCTTACTATTTTTTCCTCACAATAACCGACTATTCCCAGGTTACAAAGGAAAGAATCTAATTTCAAGGCCATATATAGCCATACAGCAGACTGGGTCCTAACTTATCTGTTTATTTGCTTTTTCCCCTTGAAATTATTAAATGCATTGTGTATATTTGATGTCTTAGTCCTTCTGACCTTAGAACATCTATGTTTCTTGGTAGTAAGTTTCCCCACTCACCCTGACATCCCCTTGATCTTGATGTCATGTTGAAAGGGCATTGATAAATCAATGCCTGCTGAGGAACCATGATGGTACCGAATAGGGAGGGTGGAGTTTGTCACTGAAAATCTTTCAGAATTAAAAGTCTATGTCTCCAACAAAGGACTTTCAGGTGCTGCAGCAGACAGTTTTTTTCCCATAGGTAAATTTGTCCCTTCTTCCTTGGCATTGGAACACTTATCCTTTAGCGGAGACCATGACCATTCACAAAAAAAGATTCCATCTCCCGGTCTTCCTTGCTGCTAAGGTAACCATGTGATTAAGTGTTGGCTAATAGTATGCAAGGACAGTGGTCTGTGCAACTTCCAGGAAGTGTGCCCTTAAAGGAACACGGTGTGTCCTTTCATGTCCATTCCTGTCCGCTGGAACACAGACATGAAGGTTGGGGATCAAGCAGCTAGGTTGGATCATGAGGTGGAAATAGTGTGTTGGTCAGAGTAGAGCAGGAAGTTGGGAGGAAGGTGCCTATATCTGATGATTAGGGAGGACATCATCGGCCCTGAACTGCTTATCTTTGGACTTTGTTCATGTAAGAGATAAATGAACTACTGTCTATGTTTCTTTTCTTTCTTTCTTTTTTTGGAGCCAGGGTCTCGCTCTTTCACCCAGGCTAGCTAGAGTGCAGTGGTGCAATCTTGGCTCACTAACCTTGAACTCCTGGGCTCAAGCAATCAATCCCGCTCAGCCTCCCAAGGATTCGGGACTACAGACTTAAGCCACTATGTCCAGCTCGTTATTTTTTATTTTATTTTTGTAAAGACAGCACCTTGCTAGGCTAGTCTCGAACTCCTGTCCTGAGGAAATCCTCCTGCCTCAGCCTCTCCAGTTGTTGAGATTATAGCATAAACCAATATAACTGACCTACCTAGGTTTCTGTTACTTTGGGTTTTGTATTACTAGCAGCCTAATGTAATCCTAATGAAACAAGCACTGTGAAAGGCTGGTGAAGAATGAAAATATAGGCTTGTGACTTTCCTGGTATCTTGAGTCAAGTGGCTACTGGTTCTCTCTACTTATAATGCTTATCCACATCCAGTTCTTAAGCCAGAAGGAGATTTGACAAGAAAACAGAATTTATTAACGAGAAGAATGCATTCTGGCAACCACAGTTCAGGTGGCAGACCCCCTATTCCTGGACAAACCTGGGAGAGTCATCCACCCTTCAGTCTGGCCTTGGTACAGTTTTCCCCTCAGGAAGTGCATGTTTGTGAAAGTAACTACCCCTTCAGACTCAGTCACTTACCCAGCCCTGAGGAGTTACAAACTACCCTAATTGTCACATATTCAGAATGACCTTGTAAAAAGAAGTCCAGAGGACAGAGAACAAAGAACAACCGGAACAGGTCTGCAATTTGGAAATACTGGTACATTCCGTATTGGAGAATTGGAAATAGGCATGTAAAGGAAGCAAGAGTTTAAATATAATCGGTATGGGCATGAGATTACATAGTGATTATTTATAAGGGGAAAAGAAGGCAGAAGAATGAGCTAGCAAAGGAGATGGAGAAGGTATAACTACAGGAGTAGGAGAGAAAGCAGGTGCTTTTTTTTTTTTTTTTTTGAGTTGGAGACTCACTCTTTTGCCCAGGCTGGAGTGCAGTGGCACACTCACGGCCACCGCAGCCGCGATCTGCAGGGCTCAGGCGATCCTTCTGCCTTCCAAGTAGCTGGAACTATAGGTGTGAGCCACCACGCCCAGCTAATTTTTCTTGATTTATTGTAGAAATGAGATCCCATCAAGTTGCCTAGGCTGGTCTCGAACCCATGGGCTCACGCAATCCTCTCGCCTCAGCCTCCCAAAGAACTAGGATTGTAGGCATGAGCCACTGCGCCCGGCTACCAGGTGCATTTTTAAGGAGTAAGTGGTCAACAGAGTCTGAAATTCTAAAGTGGTTAAGAAGGAGAGGAGAAAAATGTATCGACTGGCTTCAATTGGCTTTGGGAACATGGTGGTTGTTGGAAACTGTCCTGAGCAAAGGAAGGCCAATGTGCATGGAAGCCAGATTGCAGTTGTCTGAGAAATTAAGCCTCTTCTCCATCCTAGACTCAAGGAAGGCATGGGGTGAGTGATGGGTTGTTTCCTTGGGATTACAGGTACTGCTGGAACAAAGACAGCAGGTGAAAGTAATTCTTACAAGAACCTTGGTTTGATATCATGAAACATCTCCATTTCATACTCATGGCTCATTGGAAATGGTGTGAATACAAAAACTTCAGCATTGTGACTGCCCTCAACTATTCTGGACATTTTGATTACTACCCACTCAGTTGAGCCAAGATCAACTAAGAAATTGTGCACATGGGTGTGATAGCTAAATACCAAATGTTTACTGTCTGCATCAAGAGACAGTAATGAGAAGTTCAGCTAATTAGGTCCTGTTTACATTACCCTTATCATGGCTAATTACCTATTTTTTTCAATGATATGCTTTATTCATTATCAGTAGTGTTTTTGTTTCTCATTCTATTTGAAACATCTTACAATGTTTTCTCTGTCTTCTGGGTGTCCTTACCAGTCAAGATTTTGTTTGTATTATAAAAGCAATAGATAGGCCGGGCACAGCGGCTCAATCTGTAATCCCCACACTTTGGGAGGCTGAGGCGAGAGGATTGCCTGAGCCCACGGGTTCCAGACCAGCCTAGGCAACTTGGTGAGACTTCATCTCTACAAAAAATTAGCCGGGCATCATGGTGTGCGTCTGTGGTTCCAGGTAATTAGAAGGCTGAGGCGAAAGGATCGCCTGAGCTCAGCTGGTCAAGGCTGCGGTGGCTGTGAGCGTGCCACTGCACTCACTCCCCACCCGCCAAAAAGCAATAGATACATGGAACACGATGTGCAGATTACAAATGTTACCCCCCTCTTTGCTCTTTCAACTGAGAAACATAGTGATGGGCCAGTCACATTTTAGAGTTAGAAGGAATTAAATTATAAAGGTTATTTAGTGTAGCAGTTCCCACCCTACGAGTGAAGATTTCTTGGTGGAACATGGAAATTTTATTCTAGGTACAAGACACGATTGGATGTGACTATTGGATACATTTCTTTAATACTACTACAGTTTTGGTCTTTTCAACTTTTCGCGATGACAATAAAATGTCCATAAAATATTGTTTCTCAGAAAAAAAGTAGACTTTCAATTCTATTGTAAGTTCCAGGTTTTTGAAAGAGTGGTGGTTTATAGGAAAATTGGGGCCATACTCACATTTTACCAATAGGAGAGACTCAAGTCCATCTAGAGAACTTGGGACTGTAACAGAATTGCCAGTTGTGGAAATGGCAATGTTGGAAATGAAATTCCAGTCTCCTGCTTTTCCCCCACTGACCTCTATCCTTCATAGTCCACGCTGGGAAGGCAGGGTGGGGTGAGGTGCTGGGGTCACCACAGACTTTGCCTTGAAGCCTGGCTCCCCTCTCAACCTCATTTGCCTCATCTGGAGAATGGGGAGGACAGTAGTTGCCACAATGCTGGAATTGTTTTGATGGTTAAGTGAGACCACGTATGGGAAGTTCTTACCCAGTCGCCCAGACTGGAGTGCAGTGGCACCCTCCCACTGCAGCCTTGACCTGCTGGGCTCCACCAATCCTTCCGCCTCAGCCTTCCTAGTAGCTGGAACTACAGGCGCACGCTACCACACCTGGCTAATTTTTTGATTTATTGTAGAGATGAGGTCTCGCCAAATTGCCCAGGTGGGTCTCGAACCCGCGGGCTCAGGCAATCCACTCACCTCGGCCTCCCAAAGGGCTGGGATTACAGGCTGAGCCACCTAGCTGCCTTTAACGATGCAGACCCAGAAATAGCTGTCGCTTTGCTGGGTTTGCCCCAACCCCAGAAAAAAAGCCTATAATTCTTATAATTGTAATTATAATCAGTCTTCACCAGACTGGGATCTGTTTGCTTTTTAGACACTTGCTGTTCGTCAATTTAAACTTAGACCCAGGCACAGCTATATTCAAATGTATGTGGGTAAAAACATACTCCTGTTTTTCGTTGTTTTTCCACATATGTGTATCTAAATAAATTAATTGGTTGGCTACTACCATATTGGGTTCTCTGGCTATATGGAGCCAAACATACTGAGGCTGTAGGGCACAGCAAAAGGATTATTGCACTTCCACCATATTTTCTGACTATGTTGTGATCTAGTAGGACTTTGGGCAAATTATTTGACCTCTTTGTGCCTTTGTTTCCTCATCTATAAAATCGAGGGAAAAGAGTACCTGCCTCTTGGACTGTTGTGAAAATGAAATGAGATGCTGCACATAAATCACTTAGCCAAAGAGAACACATCATGCATCCTCAGTTACTAGGCCACTAGCACTGTTTCTATCTCCTCTGTAACTACTACGATCTCATTGTAGAGCTTGGTTCTAATCAGGATCGGGATGCACAAATGACATGCAATTTGTAGAATTGTATGGATTTGATATTTGCATTGTAAGTTCTGTGCTCATATTCTGTGTTCCAGGTATGGTCTTACAAGCTTTATTTATTAAGAAAAAAATGCTTAGTGCTAGTCTTTTACTGAGCCTTTCTTTGTTTCTTCTTTCTTTTTTTGTGAGTTTCAAGTCTCACTCTGTCGCCAAGGCTGGAGTACAGTGGCATGCTCATGACCACCGCAGCCATGGCCACCTTCTGCCTCAGCCTTCCAAGTATCTGGAACTACAGACGCACGCCACTATGCCTGGCTATTTATTGAGCTTTTCAAATCTACTGTAATGCTTCTATATGCAGTCCTACACTTCCAATAGTAAAATGGGTCTTTTTAACAATGAGAAGTCCTTTATGATTACTCTTTAAACCTCAATACTTAAGATTTATTTATTATGTGGCACATGATTTGGATAGGCATTATCTCGTGTAACTCTCAGACGGACACCTAATAGTCATTAGGGCTGTTCACTCAATTTTCTGCCTCTTTCAAGCATAGTAGGATTGCACATTTTGGCCTCCTTGAAGTGGAGACATGTGACTTGATTCGGCTAATGAGTTGAGAGTGTTAGTATATGGTTCACTTCCAGGGGGAAGCACTTAATTGCCAGCATGAGACAACATAGTGCTCTCTGGTCTTCTATAGTGACCATGGAAGCATAGAGATTGAACTTTGGTCAGCTTTGAGCAATAAGATCCAGTGTTTAGTCTTGGGACCTGAGTCTGAAACCTATACCTATATCTTCCCAGGCTGTTATGTCATTAGCTCAAAAACTTACTACTCTGCCTTTACTTATTTATTTTATTTTTTAATTTTTACTTATTTATTTAATTTGCTTAAAGAAACAAATTAACTTTATTAAGTTACTACTTCAGTTCTTTCATTGATTTGTTTAAAAAATATCAGTTTGAAATACATTACTAAGAGTGAGCACACACAATAAATAGAAGAAAAAGAGACACATGGTGCTGGAGACACGACCAACTTAGCTTTATCTGTGTCTACTGCTGTAGATAAAATGTGACACGCAATTGCATGATTCAGAGTAGTCAAAGGATGTGGAAGGTTATCAACTACTGGAAAGTAGCTTAAAGCTCTGGACCACTCTCAAAAAAACCCCAAAAACCCCCCAAATAAAAAAAATTACTGTTTATTGGGAGCTAAACTTGTTACAACACTGAATTATCTACTACTCGTAAGAACAATTTTAAAATATCAAAAGTGTCAGGGAACCTTCATTAACAGTAATTCAAATATCCTAAGCCATATGCCAGACCCTTTAACAATAAGTTACAAATAGTTTGAATTTAATAACTTAAGCATGTATGGTTAATATAATACATACTGTGTGACTATCTTAACTAATCTCTTTCAGGTAAGGTGATAATTAAAAGGCTGAAATTTATAGTTTCAATTTCTACTCAGAAGAATGATGTCAGTATTTCGGCAATGGTGATGACATCCCATTACTTTGAATGCAGAATATGATAATGTACATATTACTTTGAGCTACATGTGATTGAAGAAATAAATTTAAGTAAAAGTATCCATATTCTATATGCAAATTATCAAAGATGCAGGTTTATAATCAAAGCTGAGTTTAACAATGCTACCTGACTTCTGAAAACATGAAAACACTTCCTAAAGGTGAACACACTAAGGTTACTAGTCGGTGATACCAGTTCTCTTCTCTCATTATGTGTGATGAACTTCATGAAGCATTAGTTCCTGAGGTATGTCCGTTTCTGGATCTTACAGCCTACATGCTCTTCTTTACAACGTCATCAAAAAACAATGTGGCAAGCTGAGAGTGCAGAAGTGAGTGAAATTCAAAAGAAATTGAAAAACCCAAGGTATAAGTTCTTGAGTAGCCAGGAAGACCTGGGCTAAAACACTAAATAATCTCCAAATATTTGAAAAGTCTCCCATCAGTACAGGATGCCTGGATCAAATGTGGTTTTATCAAGGTTACTACTGATGTATATCGCTCCAACACAGGTGGAAAATCCAACTTCTAACCATGTTTTGCAATATCCAGATCTCTTTGATATTATGTCTGATTTTTTTGCACCAAGGAACAAAATGCTTGTAATCCTCCATTCCTGATACCACATCATACATTTCCTGCATTGAATATCCTAAAATTCTCCTCTCTGAATATTCTTTCCTTTTGTTTATTAATGGTGCAGCGATTTTGAAGAAAGCTCTTGCATATATCTCCTTTGGCAAAACTGAGGTATGTAGTGAAAAAGTTCGGCTCATCAGTATACAACAGGAAGCTAAATATCTGATGTTCTGTGCAGGCCCCTGTGTCGGGGCCGACTTTGGATGGCATCCTGAGACTAGCCTTCTCAAGGCTCACTGACCAGTCTGAGCGGCCATGATCGTTTCCTATTTATTTAATTTAAAAAAAAATCAGAATCTCACTCTGTCACCTAGGCTATTGTGCAGTGGCATGCTCATGGCTACCACAGCCTCAACCTGCTAGGCTTAGACAGTCCTTCTACCTCAACCTTCCAAGTAACTAAAACTACAGGCACATGCCACCATGCCTGGCTAGTTTTTAAAATTTATTGTAGAGATGATTCTCGCCAAGTTGCCCAGGCTGGTCTCGAACCTCTGGCTCAGGCAATCCTCTCGCCTCTGCCTCCTGAAGTGCTAGGATTACAGGCATGAACCACTGCATCCGTTATTTTTTTGAGTCGAGGTCTCACTCTGTCACCCAGGCTGAGTGCAGTGGCACGATCACCGTTCACTGCAGCCTCAAAATCCTGGTTCAAGCGATCCTCCCACCTCAGCTTCCTGAGTAACTGCGACTACAAGGACCACCATGCCCAAATAATTTGGGTGATTTTTTAAAAAATAGAGACAAGGTCTTGCTATGTTGCTCAGGCTAGTCTTGAACTCCTGGGCTCAAGCAGTCCTCTTGCCTTGGCCTCCCAAATTGTCGGGATAACATGCATGAGCCACTGCACCCAGTCCCACTCTGCCTTTAAATGCCCTTTTTATTTAAGACTTTTTCAGGCCCCAAACGAAAGACTTTTTTAGTAAAGTTGATTCCTAGATACTATTTCTGCTACAAAACATAGAAATACTGTGTGAAATATAATAAAAAGTAGTTAAGTACATGGCTGTTTATAAAATAAGTAAGATTTAAAAGATTCAAATTCCAGATATCAGAAACGATAGTGAAAAATTGGAAGTTAAGGAAACAGAACCTGCAGGTTTACAAAACATGCAAATAAGTCTTATCAGTGAAAAAAAATTGCTAAATTAAAATATGCAATGGCTGGACTAGACAGCAGGTGGGACATAGTTGACGAGAAAATTAGCAAACTTGAAAGTAACTTGAGATCATTAACCAGAAAAGAAGCTAAGTGATATATAGAAAAAAATAATAAGGTCTTATTTTAGGTTTCCAGAGGAATAGCTTAGAGGAAAACTATAAAAGACATGAGTCCTTTTATTAAAACAGATTTTGCCTTGATGAGGATTACTTCTATAGTTATGAGTCTGCTTTGTGGAAGTATAATAGAATTATTTGTGAAACAAAATAAAATAGCTGCATACAGTCTTAAAAATTATGAGAATGAAACAGTCAAATATGTAAAGCTACTGTTTTAACCTGTACTGTGTACAACAAGGTGATTTTGTAAAGGTACAGATGACTGGCTCTTCCACCAAATCTCTAGATTCAATCAGTCTGGCAGCAATTTGCACCTTTTCTAAGTATCAGCCCAGGATATTTGATATGGGACATCCTTGAGTCTCATTGCTTAAGTATAAAAATATTGGCTCTACTGTATAGACTGCCCGTCCTCCTACAGCCAAATCATTTCCTGAGATAGGCATTGATATTTAGAAATACTTTTAAAGTCTTTTGTTTGATAACTTTAACTTTTTGAATAAAAGAAGTGATAGAAAAAAAGCATAGCATTTAAGAAATAGGTTGTGGTTTTAGTAAAACATTTTAAAAAACCATGATGCCAAGCAGCTAAAAGTCAGACTAAAAACAAGAGCCTTGCTAAAAGCAGGTGTCCTGGAGGGCGTACTGTGCTATTTCATCTCCTGGAATCCTTCAGTTGAACAAAATTATTTACTTGAAAAGATTTCTCTGAATTTAGGTTGGCATTTCAGAGACTTTCTCTTTTGCAGTCTGAGCAATGGGGAATGCAACATAGTACTAAGTTGAGGAAATCGAGTCATGATAAAGTCAGATCCATGATTTAAAAAAATCATGATGCCAAACTTACTAATTTGCTCAATTGAAGAAAATAGTTCAGTGGGTTTTTAGAATTGATTCATAATTAAATTTAGAATTGATTTCTATCATGTAGACCAAACTCCTTAAAGAATGAAGGTAGCCTGGTATAACAGACTGAGTGCAGATATTTCTGTCAGAAGACCTGGGTTTGAATCTTGGTTCCATCAACCCAGTCATGTGACATTAGCCTCTTTGAGGGTTGATTTTTCAAAGGGAATAAGGGTGTGGTCAACACTAGTGATAATGTACAAACAAGTCTTGCTTAGCCCAGTTATTAGTATTATTCATAATCACTACTATTGTTATTTATCTTACCCTTAATCAATAAGATGAATAAGACAATTGTTATTCTCCCCTAACTTTGTTGTGAGGATAGTTAATAGACTATACATCCAGTGCTTATGATATGCTAGGTCAGGTATGGTTGTAACTATTTTTTTTTTTTTTTTTTGAGTTAGAGTCTCACTCCGTCGCCCAGACTGGAGTGCAATGGCCACTCCCAGCCACTGCAGCCTCGACCTGCTGGGGCTCTGGCAATCCTTCTGCCTCAGCCTTCCAAGTAACTGGAACTACAGGCTCGCGCTACCACGGCCGGCTAATTTTTTTTTGATGTATTGTAGAGATGAGGTCTCACCAAGTTGCCCAGGCGGGTCTCGAGCCCTCGGGCTCCAGCAATCCACTCACCTCAGACTCCCAAGGCGTGAGATTACAGGCTGAGCCACCGAGCCCGGCTGGTTGTAACTATTTTACATGCCTTAACTCATTTAAACTTTACAACAACCCCATGAAGTTCTCTCCATTTTTTTCAGCCGAGGTTCAGAGACATAAATACACTACACAAGATCACAAAGCTATAAGGGGTGAACCTAGACTATTGTATGTGAGGAGCTCAATTCAAAGCCTTGCACACACAACAGGATCTTAATAACAGGCAATGTAGCCGGGCTCGGTGGCTCAGCCTGTAATCCCGCGCCTTTGGGAGGCTAAGGTGAGTGGATTGCCTGAGCCCGCGGGTTCGAGACCCGCCTGGGCAGCAAGACCTCATCTCTACAATAAATCAAAAAATCAGCCGGGCGTGGTAGCGCATGCCTGTAATTCCGGCTACTCAGAAGGCTGAGGCGAAAGGATCGCCGGAGCCCAGCAGGTCGAGGCTGCGGTGGCCGTGAGCGGCCACTGCACTCCAGTCTGGGCGACAGAGTGAGACTCCAACTCAAATAAATAAATAAATAAATAAATAAATAAATAACAGGCAATGTTCATGATGTTGTATAAGGAAAGAACTTTTCTCAAGGGGCTGTTTTGGGAGTCAATGACAGTTGGGTGGAAATCCCACACTAGCTGGCATCTTAGTACTGATGGAAATTAATTCTTTTAGGTAGAATGGGTTAAGTGATGCCCTGGCTGGGGGAAAAAAAAATATATATATATACATACATATATATATATATAAAACTATGATCTGTAAACAAGGGTAGATATATATTTAAATGCAAGCTGGACCAAATTCACCCATGTGGTCCCAAAATCAATGATACCTGTCTTTGAAGAAACTGAATAATTGTCATACTTAGACATTTTCTGTTTTATTCCTGAGAAAATGATTATGCTGTGAAGTTGCAATTTTTAAGACTGGATGAAGGAAGAAAGCCCTCTCTTGTAAGTTATATTTGGATAGGCCAGCATTAGATGCAATAAAGGCAGTGATATTTAAGTTGATCAGGGACAGATGTTTAACATATTTTATGTAAGAATTGTAGACTCAGTGAACTGCCAAAATAGACTATTTCTGAAATATTGGACAGATGGAACCAAGAGGATATACTCCTGAGGAGTCTGAACTCCTCAGTCAGCCTAATTAAAAAAATAATCTTGATCAAAGCCCTTCAGTGATTCTCAGTTCTTTTGTGTCTGTACTTTGTTCGCTTTGTCACAGCCACAAAGGCATTTGGGATGTAAAATCTCTCTCTCTCTCTCTCTCTCTCCTCTCTCTGTGTGTGTGTGTGTGTGTATGTTACACATATGTGAGTATTCCTGGTTTCAAAAACATACTTTGTTTTATTTTCTATCATTCACTGTGGGAAAACAGAGTATGCAATGCATACTGTTGGCTGTCTCCCCTGCAGCTGCTCTCTGCCCTTCTTTCCAACAGTTCCTGATTTCCATTTGGGGATCCATAGTCCAGGAAAGTTGATTCCACGCCCAACTCCATACCTTGTCACGATTCTGCTTCAGAGATTCCTATTGCTGCTCCCTTTCCTATTCAGGGGGAGATACCAAAGTTTTGGTCCTGTGTTGCTGCGGCCTCATCTCCTGCAGCTTCCTCCTCCCCCTCACTCTGATTCTTTACATTGACCCCCTTGCTGTTTCTCAGATATGTCACGCAGGCTCCCGCCTCTAGTCTTCTCTATCCCGTGATCTGTTAGGGAACAGCTCAGTGAATAAAACAAGTAAAGACTTTGACTGAATTGAGCGGTTTTCTCCAAATCCCTCATTTTTGCACACGGAAAAACCAATCCAATACAATCATATTAATTTTAAGCATTCACCATCAAATGTTTCAAGAGGAGTTTGCAACAACATTCTGCCCTGGCAAGAATTTTAGAGGATGTGTATGAAGCCTTTCTTCTTGTGTTCATAAAGAACAATGTGCAATTCAGTTGTGGAGAGAAGGCTTTGTTGAAAGCAATTTAGAGAGTTATTTACTGGGTGGGGTTTCAGTCTTGTTGCATTTACATAGCATTAGACATTCTGCTGATATTCACTTAATGAAAACTTAAAAATAAAAACATCTGGAAGGTGTGCCAACCGATGCCTGCTTCACCAGTTCGAGTTTTCTGGCTTGCCACAAGTAATTTTAATAAAGTATGTTCACTTAACCAGGGTCTTGAAAGAATCCATGTTCTATAATCTGGCCCTGTCCACTGCTACAAGAGTTTTGGGAATAGGTCCATGAATTTAATAAAATACTTAAAATAATACTCTAGGAGACTTAAATCTTGATAATTATGCAAAGAGTTGTATTTCAAGTATTATTATATACTTCTAAAATGACACATTTTGCCTAGAACTCTGATTGTTGCACTTTAAAAGAGCTGTGGCTACCAGGATCAAATTTAAACAGTTTTCAGTTCACACATGACCCAAAATGAAATTCATGCAACTAACAGTTGGGAGGGTTGGTGCTACCACTCTCTTGAGTTTGCCTTATAATGACTTTGTTTAATTTCCTGTTTTAAAGAAAGGACTTGAATGGAATTTCTTCTTAAGGGATTGTTTGGTTTAAACCTGATCCTCTCAAATGCTTTCCTAAATCCCTCCTTTGAGGATTTGGACTCCGGACTCACCTGAAGGTATCATTTCAGTTCTTGGATGAGAGACACACTCTTCATCATTCCAAAGCAATCCGAGAAAGTTCTTCTCTGCCACGAATGGCACCAGCAAGTATACAAAGCCTACTTTGTTCTATGGAAGATGAAAATGTATTTTTAACAGAGCATCCTTGGACTGAAATAGGAAGAGTTTCCACCTAGACATTAATACAAGGCAGAATCATGAACATTCATAAGAGTCAGCATAGCTGTTTATGCATTTGGTATACAATGTATTTGGGTCTCGTTTCATTCAATAACACAATACTTACACTGACTAGCAACCCCAAACTGAACTTTTTGCTAATAAACTCAGCTAGGAAAATTAGTATTCAAAACAGAGTCTAAGGTTAAGGCCTTCATACTTACTTTTGCCATGGGCAAATTGAGAGGAGCAAAAGACTTCTCAGCTCATCCATCCAAATTCTCCCCAATTTTTAGTGGAAAAATAATTCAGTGATAACAATGAAGAGTCAGTATCTAAGCAAATTCTTTTGGGGTTATGTATACATCTGTTTTAGCAATACAGGTAAGAATGACTCATTATGAGCCATAACACATAAGATACGTATAAGTCTAGTTACTGGGAAGTTATAGGCTAGACATACTGCTCATACAAATAGGAATTTCTTAACTATGGAGTTAAGCAAACGATCTTAACAAACCCAATTAATAACTGTGAGACGGCCGGGCTCGGTGGCTCAGCCTGTAATCCCGCGCCTTTGGGAGGCTGAGGTGAGTGGATTGCCTGAGCCCGCGGGTTCGAGACCCGCCTGGGCAGGCGAGACCTCATCTCTACAATAAATCAAAAAATCAGCCGGGCGTGGTAGCGCGTGCCTGTAATTCTGGCTACTTGGAAGGCTGAGGCGGAAGGATCGCCGGAGCCCAACAGGTCGAGGCTGCAGTGGCCGGGAGTGGCCACTGCACTCCAGTCTGGGCAACAGAGTGAGACTCCAACTCAAAAAAAAGTAATAGTAATAATTGTGAGACTACACCAAGAGTAATTTAAAATTAAAATAAACAAAACAAACCACCCCTTGGAGATAATGAAAACTGCAGTCAAGTAACAGCATAGTACAGTGTGTTCTACTCCCAAAGCTCTGTGATTCCAATTATCAGATAGTGCCTACAGGCACAGTAAGAGCTTCATAGTTCTCTGAAAATCTGCCTGGCAGACAGCTTTTTTAGTAAAATTCAGAACTAAAAGCCAAAGTAATCTCTTAGTTTCAATTAATGAATATCAAGTTTTAGGCACCTTGAATAACTCACTTAATAGGTTTCTGTTAAGAAGCCCTTAATCATATTAAAAAGTTCATGGAATTCCAAGTCATTCATGCAGACAACTTAAAAGAAAAAAAACATGCATTTTAAGAAATTTCACTTTTTATTTTGAAATAATGGTAGATTCACATGCTGTTGCAAAAAGTAGTACAGAAAGGGTCAGGATACCCTTTACTTAATTTCCTTCAATGTTAAGATCTTGCAAAATTTTACTTCAATTTCACAACTATGATGCTCACGTTGATACATCAAGGCATGGAACATCATCAACACAAGAATCCTTCATGTTGTCTTTTTATAGCCATATCTACTTCTCTCCTGTTCTCACCCTTTCCTTAACCCTGGGCAACTAATAATCTGGTGTTCATTTCTATAATATTCTCATCTCAAGAATATAAATAAATGAAATGATATAGCATGCAACCTTTTGGAAAAGTGCCAGATTGTTTTCCAGAGTGACTGTACCATTTTACATCACACCAGCAATGTATGGAGTCATCCAGTTTCTTCACATCATCTCAAGCATTTGATTTTGTCACTATTTTTTATTTGAGCAGTTTCTCTCTATTTAGTGCATAGTGATAGCTTATTGTAGTTTTAACTTACACTTCCCTAGTGTTAAATATCTTTTCATGTGTTTACTTGCCATTAGTATATCTTCTTCGGAGAAATGTCTATGTCTTTTTGCCCATTTTCTTCTTTAAATGCATTTTTATTTTATTTTATATTTAGGGGGGTACCGGTCCATGCTTGTTACATGGGCATATTGTATACTGGTGTGGATTGGGTTTCAGGTGACACTTTCCCCAGAGAGTGAACATTATAGCCAATAGGTAACTTCTGAACGCAGTCTCCCTGCTTGCCTCTCCCTTTTGGTGTCCCTGGTGTCTATTATTTCCATCTTTGTCACCATTTAGCGCCCACATAAATGAGAACATGCAGTATTTGGTTTTCTGCTTCTGACTTAGTTTTCTTAGGATGATGTGCTTCAGCTCCATCCATGTTGCTTTTTGTTCAGTTTTAAAATTGGATTGTTTGTTTTTTTACTGTTGAGTTTTGAGACTTCTTTTATAGTCTAGATACAAGTCCTTTGTTGGATATGTGCTTTGCAACTCTTTTCTCTCAGTCTGTGGTTGTCTTTTCATCCTTTCACAGGGTCTTTTGCAGAGCAGAAATTTTAAATTTTGATGAAGTCCAATGTATCTTTTTTCCACCCATGGATCATACTGTTGGTGTTAAGTCTAAGCATTTTTTTTCCTAGCCTTAGATCCCCCAAATTTTCTCCTCTTTAAAAGATATTATTTTATAATTTTACATGTTACATTTAAGTCTGTGATCCATTTTAAGTTTTATTTATTTATTTTAAAGACCTGGGGGTACAAGTCAGAATTAGGTACATAAGTGGTTTATGTACAGGTGAAGTTTGGACTTCCCATTGGACCTCACTTCACCTGGATTAGGATCAGGTACCCTTATAGATGTTATGTGTTCCCCTCCCCGCACCAGTGTCCTGCTACTACCAATCTCTTCTTTGAAGTATTATGCTAGATATTCAGGGTCCACTTATGAGTGAGAGCATGTGGTACTCAGTTCTTTGTTTCCGTGATAGATCACTGAGTATGATAGACTCTAAATCCATCCAAGTTGCTGCAAAGTCTATAATTTTGTCCTTTATGTCTGTGTAATATTCCATCATGTATCTGTACCACATTTTTTTTTTATCCAGTCCACTATGGGCAGCTTGGTTGGTTCCATGTTTTTGCTATTGTAAAATAATTGCAATAAACATGTGTGCACGGGTATCTTTTTTGTAGAATGATTTGAGTTCCTCTGGGTGTATTCCCAGAAGGGAGATTGTGGGGTCATGTGGACGGCCAATTTCTAGTTCTTTTAGAAATTGCCACACTGTTTTCCACAGAGGTTGAACTAGTTTGCACTCCCACCAACAGCGTAGCAGCATCTGTTTTTTTTTTTTTTTTTTTGAGCCAGAGTCTCACTCTGTAGCCCAGGCTGGAGTATAGTGGCATGCTCATGGCCACCCCAGAGTCGACCCGCTGATCCTTCCACCTCAGCCTTCCAGTAGCTGGAACTACAGACATGCACTACCATGCCTGGCTAATTTTTGATTTATCGTAGAGACGAGGTCTCACCAAGTTGCCGGGGCTGGTCTCAAACCCACGGGCTCAGGCAATCCACTTGCCTTGGCCCCTAAAGTGCTGGGATTACAGGCTGAGCCACCAAACCTGGCCTGTTTTTGTTTTTGTTTTAAATGATGGGCTATCTATCTATCTCTATTTAGAGACAAGGTTTTGCCAAGTTGCCTAGGCTGTCTCAAATCCCTGGACTCAGGTAATCCTTTTGCCTCTGCCTCCCAAAGTGCTGGGATTACAGGTGTGAGTCACTGTACCCCACATGATGGTCATTCTTACTGGAGTTAGGTGGTATCTCAGTGTGGTTTTGTTTTTCATTTCTCTGATGATTAGTGAGGCTGAACATTTTTTCATGTGCCTGTTGGCTGTTCATATATCTTCTTTTGAGAAGTGTCTATATATGTCTTTTGCCCACTTTTTAATGGGGCTGTTTGCTTTTTTCCTGTGAGCAAGTTCAGGTTCCTAGTAGATCTTGGATTTTAGGCTTTTGTTAGATATACAGTTGCCAAAGATTTTTTTTCCCCATTCTGTGCACTGTCCTCCCACTCTTTCTCTCTCTCTCTCTCTTTTTTTTTTTGAGTTGAATTTCACTCTGTCGCCCAAGCTGGAGTGCAGTGGCATGCTCATGGCCACTACAGCCTTGACCTGCTGGGCTCAGGTAATCCTTTTGTCTCAGCTTTCCAAGTAGCTGGAACTACAGGCGTATGCCACCCTGTCTGGCTAATTTTTTGACTATTGTAGAGATGAGGTCTCACCAAGCTGACCAGGCTGGTCTCCAACCTGTGGGCTCAGGCAATCCTCTGACCTCGGCCTCCCAAAGTGCTGGAATTATAGGCGTGAGCCACCGTGCCCAACCCTCCCACTCTCTTGTTGGTTTCTTTTGCTTTGCAGAAGTTTTTCAGTTTAATGAGGTCCCACTTGTCTATCTTCTCTCTTATGGCAGGGGCATCTGGGGTTTTGATCAGGAATTAGTCGCCTATTCTGATTCCCATAAGGATGTCTCCTGAGTTTTCTAAGATTCCTATTGTTTGAGGTTTTATGTTTAGGTCTTTGAACCATTTAGAGTTGATTTTTGTGTATGGTGATAGGTAGGGGTCCTGTTTCATTCTTCTGCCTGTGGTCAGCCAGTTTTCCCAGCACCATGTATTGAAAAGGTTCTCTTCTTCCCAGTGGTTGTTGGTGGAGGCTTTGTTGAAAATGAGTTGGTTGAGAAATTGAGGTTTTGCTTCTGGAATCTATCCTGTTCATTGGTCTATTTGCCTGTTCTTGTACTAATACCAGGCAGTTTTGATAATTGTAGCCTTACAATAAAGTTTAAAGCGTGGGAGTGTGATACCTCCTGCTTTAATTCTTTTGCTGAGGATTGTTTTGACTATTCATCATCATTTTTGTTTCCTTATGAATTTCTGTTTTGCCATTTCCAGGTTTGAAAAGAATGATGATGGTAATTTAACGGGTATTGTATGGAATCTGTAGATTGCCTTGGGTAGGATGGATATCTTAACAAAGTTGATTCTTCCAATCCAAGAGCATGAAATAGTTTTCCATTTGTGTCTTTTTTGATTTCTTTGGGCAGTGTTTTTTTCTTTTTTAATTTTTTGAGTTGGAGTCTCACTCCTTCACCCAGGCTGGAGTGCAGTGGTACACTCATGGCCACCCCAGCATCGACCTGCTGGGCTCTGGTGATCCTTCCACCTCAGTCTTCCAAGTAGCTACAGGTGCATGCTACCACGCCCACTTAATTTTTTTTATTTTTTATTTTTTTATTGTAGAGACGAGGTCTTACCAAGTTGCCCAGGCTGGTCTTGAACTCGTGGGCTTAGGCAATTCACTTGCCTCAGCCTCCCCAAGTGCTGGGATTACAGGCTGAGCCACCGAGCCCAGCCTGAGCAGTGTTTCATAGTTTCTGTTGGAAAGGTCTTTCACTTCTCTGGTTAGGAAGATGCCAAGGTATTTTTTTGTGTGTGGCTATTGGGAATGGGATTGTATCTTTCATTTTGTTCTTGGCCTGTTTGTTGTTGGTGTATAAAAATATGACTATCTTTTGTACATTAATTTTGTACCCTGAGATTTGCCGAAGTTCTTTCTCAGTACAAGGAGTTTTTTGACAGATTCTCTTGGGTTTTCCAGGTCATCTATTCTCAAAGTGGGAAGTTTAACTTCCTCTTTTGCTATTTGGATACCCCTAATTTCCTTCGCTTGTCTGATTGCTCTAGCTCGGACTTCCAGTGCTATGTTGAACAGGAGGGGTGAGAGTGGGCAGCCTTGTCTTGTTCTGGTTTTCAGGGGAAATGCTTCCAATTTCTGTCCATTTAGTAATATGTTGACTCTGGGTTTATTGTAGATGGTTCTTACTATTTTGAGGTATGTTCCCTCTTAAGTTATTTCTTGTATGTGCCAATGGATGTCCACTTCCTCCCACACTATTTGTTGAATAAGCTGTCTTTTCTCCAATTGTTGTCAAAATCAGTTGGGCTTGTTTGTGTGGAACTATTTATGAGTTCTGTATTCTGTTCCATTGATTTATATGTCTATCTCTATGCCAATACCACACAAGTCTTAATTATTGTAGTTATATAGTAAGTTTTGAAATTGTGCAGTCTTCACATGTTCATTGCTAGTATATACAAATAAAATTTTTTTGTATGTTTATCTTGCATCCTGCAATTTTACTAAACTCACTTATTAGTTCTACAAGTTTTTTGGTAGATTTCTTGAGATTTTTTTATGTAGATGATCATGTCATCTGCAGATAGAGACAGTTGTTATTTCTTCTTTTCTGGTTGGTATTGCTGTTCTTCCCTTGTTGTACTGGCTAGAATTCAACAGTAGTATGTTGAGTAAGAGTGGTGAGAATGCATATCATTGTCTTGTTCTCAATTTTTTTTTTTTTCCTTCCTGAGTTGGAGTCTCACTCCATCGCCCAGGCTGGAGTGCAGTGGCATGCTCGTGATCACCCCAGCATCGACCTGCTGGGCTCTGGCGATCTTTCTGCCTCAGTTTTCCATGTAGCCAGAACTGCAGGAATGTGCTACCACGCCCGGCTAATTTTTTTTTTTTTTAATTGTAGAGATGAGGTCTCACCAATTTTCCCAGGCTGTACTCGAACCATGGGCTCAGGTAATCTGTTCCCAAAGTGCTGGGATTACAGACTTGAGCCACTGCACCTGGCCTTGTTCTCAATCTTAAGGAGAAAGTATTCCGACTTTCATCATTAATTATAATGCCAGTTGTAGGATTTTTTGGGGGATACTTGGTTATTCATTTAAGAGAGTTTCCTCTATTCCTATTTCTTTGAGAGTTTTACTCATGATGGTTATTAAATTTTGTCAAATGTGTTTTCTGCATTAATTAATCATGTAATCGATATGATCATGTAATTTTAAAATTTAACCTGTTAATATTTCAGATTACAATGGTGGGTTTTTGAATATTGAACCATTTTGAATATTGTATCTTGGGTATAAACCCCACTGAATTGTAGTGTATGTTTTGGAAGTTTTAACATTACAAATTCAATTCCCTTTAATTTTAGGGCTATCCAAAGGAAATGTTTTATATTAAATGAGTTGTAATAGTTCGTGTTTCTTGAGGAATTGGTTCATCTAATTTGCCGTTGTGTGTATAGAATTGTTTGTAATATTTGTCTATTATTCTTTTGATGTCTGCAGAATCTCTGGTGATAGTCCCTGTTTCATTCCTGACACTGGTACTTTGTGTCTTCTCAAATCTTGCTCACGATTTGTCAATTTTATTGATCCTAAAAAAAAGGTTTTTTTTTTTGGTTGATTTTTCTCACAGAATTGTTTTTCTTTTTTAATTTCATTGAATCCTGTTCTGACCTTTACTTTGCTTTGGGTTATTTTTCTCTTCTTTTTCTATATTCTTTAAGTGAGAATCTAGATTTTTTTTCAGCAGCATTCTAAAGTTTGTTCACAAATTCAAGGGAAAAGATAGCATTCTGCATGGTATTGAGTTGTATTTAAGAAGATCATATTTTATTTGTCTATTATCACTTTTGCTATATATATACTGCAATATATATGTGTGTGTATATATTATTTTTTACTTTTTTTTTTTTTTTTTTTTTTTTTGAGTTGGAGTCTCACTCTGTCGCCCAGACTGGAGTGCAGTGGCCGCTCCCGGCCACCGCAGCCTCGACTTGCTGGGCTCCGGCGATCCTTCCGCCTCAGCCTTCCAAGTAACCGGAATTACAGGCACGCGCTACCATGCCTGGCTGATTTTTTTTTTTTTTTTGGTAGAGATGAAGTCTTGCTGCCCAGGCGGGTCTCGAACCCGCGGGATCAGGCAATCCACTCACCTCAGCCTCCCAAAGGCGCGGGATTACAGACTGAGCCACCGAGCCCGGCTGTGTATATATTATATATACAGCAAATATATATATATATATGAGGCCTTGATTTCTTAACCTTTTCTTTTTTTTTGAATCAGACTCTCACTCTGTCCCCCAGGCTGGAGTGCAGTGGCATGCTCACCGCCACTGCAGCCTCGACCTGCTGGGCTCAGGCAATCCTTCCATCTCAGCCTTCCAAGTAGCTGGAACTACAGGCATGTGCCACCACACCTGGCTAATTTTTAAAAATTTATTGTAGAGATGAGGTCTCACCAAGTTGCCCAGACTGGTCTCGAACTCAGGCAATCCTCTCACCTCGGCTTCCCAAAGTGCTGGATTTATAGGTATGAGCAACTGTGCCCGGCCATTCTTTTTTTATTTTGAAGATGTAGGGTACAATTCAGGATTAGTTATACAAGTGGTCATCCTACAGGTAAAGTTTGGGCCTCCCTTTGGTCCCCATTTTGCCTGGTTTGAGATGGAACCTAGATTTTTTATTTGAGATTTTTCTTCTTTATATATTTATTGTAATAAATTTAACTCTCAGCACTACTTTAACATGTCTAACAGATTTTAATATGTTATATTTTCATTTTCATTCAGTTTTCTGTATTTTTTAAATTCTCTCGAGTCTTTTTTTTTTTTTTTTCGAGTTGGAGTCCCACTCTGTCGCCCAAACTGGAGTGCAGTGGCCGCTCCCGGCCACCGCAGCCTCGACCTGCTGGGCTCCGGCGATCCTTCCGCCTCAGCCTTCCCAGTAGCCGGAATTACAGGCATGCGCTATCACGCCCGGCTGATTTTTTGATTTATTGTAGAGATGAGGTCTTGCTGCCCAGGCGGGTCTCGAACCCGCGGGCTCAGGCAATCCACTCACATCAGCCTCCCAAAGGCGCGGGATTACAGGCTGAGCCACCGAGGCCGGCTTCTCTCGAGTCTTTTACTTTGACATATGGATTATTTAAAAGTATGTTTTTCAGTTTTCAAGTTTTGGAGACTTTCTTGTTACCTTTCTTTTCTTTTTTTTTTAGTTGGAGTCTCACTCTGTCACCCAGACTGGAGTGCAGTGGCCGCTCCCGGCCACCGCAGCCTTGACCTGCTGGGCTCCGGCGATCCTTCCGCCTCAGCCTTTCAAGTAGCCAGAACTACAAGGCGCGCAACCAAGCCCGGCTAGTTTTTGATTTGTTGTAGAGACGAGGTCTCACCAAGTTCCCCGGGCGGGTCTCGAGCCCGCGGACTCAGGCAATCCACTCACCTCAGCATCCCAAAGCGCGGGATTACAGGCTGAACCACCGAGCCTGGCTGTTACCTCTCTTTTCTATGTAATTTCTTTGTGGTTATAGACATGCTTTGTATGATTTCAGTTCTTTATGCCCAAGGTATACTACACCTTGGTATATGATCTACGGGTACCTTTGAAAAGCCTGTGTCTTCTTCTGTTATTGGGTGGATTGTTCTATAAATATCGATTACATGAGGCAGATTGATGGCATTGTTGAATTTCTTCTATATTCTTGCTTACTTTCTATCTAGTGGTCCTACTTATTGCTGAGAGATGAATGGTGGAATCTTGAAATATAATTTTAGATTTGTCTATTTTGACTTCAGTTCTATCATTTTTTTTCCTTCCTTTATTTTGCAACTCTGTTGTTTGGTACATTCACACTTAGGATTACTGTGTCTTCTCGATGGATTTGCCATTTTATTTTATATCATGGTCTTTGTCTCTGTAATTTTCTTTCACCTGATATGAATATAGCCTCTCCTATTTTCTTTTGATTAATGTTTTAATTATTTATCTCTTTCCATCCTTGTACTTTAAACCTACTTATAGGGTAGGGCTATATTTAAAAAATCCTTGCTATCAATCTTTAATTGGCACATATAGACCATTTATACTTAATGTAACTATTTGCATGTTAATGTAAATATGCTTGTCTGTAACTTTATTTTAATTTTGCTCTTTTTTTTCCCTTCTGTTTTTCAATTCTCCATTTTTTCCTGCCTTTTATGGGTTGCTCTAACATTTTTTAGAATTTCATTTTGATTTGATAGCATTTTAGCCATTGCTCTAGGTATTTATATATATATATATAAATGTGTATATATATATATATATATATATATATAAATGAAACTTCTCAGTCTACTGGTGTCATCAATATACCAGTTTGAGTGAAGTTTTGAAATAGTATCTGCCTTTATGTCCCATTAACCTTTCCTGTTTGTAATGTCATTGTCTTTAAACAATTCCTTTTCATACATTTAGAACTACAGCAGACAGTGTTATAAGTTTTTTTTCTTTCCATCAAAATAATTTAGAAAAACTCTTAGGAGAATGAAAAGTCTGTTGTATTTGTCTATATTTTTGCTTATAGTTTTCTTTCTTCCTTCCTGGTGTTCTAAGTTTATCATCTTCTTTCTGTTTAGAAAACTTTCTTTAGTCATTCTTTTAGAGACAAATTCTCTTTGTTTTCCTAAGAAAATTATCTTTATTGCTGAGTGGATATTGGGCTCTCAGTTGACAGTTCTTTCAGTGCTTCAAAAATGTTGTTCCACTTCCTTCTTGTCTCCATGATTTCTGATGAGAAATACACTCTCATCTGAATTGTTTTTACTTATGCGTAAGGTGCTATTTCCCTCTTGCTGGTTTCTTGATTATTTCTTTATGTTTAGTTTTCAGAAGCTTGATCATCATGTGCCTTACGGATTTATCCTGTTTGAGGTTTTTCCATGTTCTTGAATCTGTAGGTTTATTGTTTAGGTTTAAGAATCTGTAGGTTTTGCTAATTTGGGATGTTTTCGGCTAGTACTTTTTCAGGTACTATTTAGCTCTGCCATTTTTCTCCTCTCTTTCTAGGACTTTGATGACATGAATGCTATAGTCCCATAGTTTCCTGAGGTTTTGTCCACTTTTTTTCCCAGTCTATTTCCTTTCTGTTCTATCTTAGAGTTCACTGAATTTTGCTGTTGAGCTCATTTGCTGAGTTTTAAAGTTTTTTAATGTTTTGATTATTGTACTTTTCAGTTCTAAAATTTTCTTTGAATTCTTTTTATATGAAGTTTTGCCCCAAGTTTTATTTTGAAATTCTATAGTTTTACTCTTTACCTATGATTCATTTTGAACTAATTTTTGCATAAAATGTGAGGTGTAGGTTGAAGTTTATTTTTTCACATAAATGTTCAATTGTTCCAATATGGTTTGTTGAAAAGACAATTATTTCTCCATATAATTTTTTGGGGGGTTAAAGATCAATTGGTCATATTTGTGTTGGCACACTTCTAGACTCTTTTTTTAAATTGATGTATCTTTCTATCTCTGAGTTCTTAACCATGGGTAATTTTCCTTTCCCTGGAGACATTTGCAATATCTGGGGATATTTTTGTTTTTCACAAATAGGAGAAGAGTACTTCTGGCATCCAGTGTGTAGAGTATAGGGATGCTGATAAACAGCCTACAGTACACAGGACAGGTCACAACAAAAAATGACCTGGACCACAATGTCTATAGTTCAGGAGCGGGAAATCCTGGTCTTTCCCCTCACCAGTACTCAACTATCTCAATTCCCGCAGCTTTCTCAAAAGTCTTAAGATTCAAAATGTGATTCTTGTAACTTAATTTTTTCCTTTTCAAAACTGATTTATCTATGTTAGTTCATTTGCTTTTAGAAACAGCCTGTTATATTTATAATAAACTTGCTGGGATTTTTATTGAAATTGTATTAAATCTACAGATAATTTGGTAAGAATGGACAATTTTGCCATGGTGAGTCTTCTAATTTGCGAACTTGTATGTCTATTTATTTGCTTCTTTGATTACTTTCATCAACATCTTGTAATTGACAGCATACAGAGCCTGCTTATTATTTTATTATATATGTTATATAATATTTATATTTAGAGTTGTAAATGGTATTGTTTCTTAAAACTTTAGTTTACAATTTTATATTGCTAGTATATAGTTTGATTTTCCTAAGTTCTTATATCCTACAATTATTTTAATGTCCCTTATTAATTTCAGGAGTTTTTGTACAGATTTCTTGGGATTTTCTACATAGACAATCATGTCATCTATCAATAAGGATGGTTTTATTTTTTTCTTTCCAATGTATGTGTCTTTCCATCTTTTATTACCCTATTGTACTAGGCAGTGCTTTCAGTACAATGTGGAATAAGGGTAATACAAGTGGATACCTTTGCTATTTCTGATCTTAGGAGTATCTTTCAGTATTTCGCTGTAAGTATGATGGCTATAGGGTTCTTGTAGATGCCATTATCAGGTTGAGAAAGTTTCTTTTTTATTCCTAGCTTTCTGCTTGCTCTTATGATGTTAAACTTTCATATGAATTAAAATAAACCTCTGGTTTTTCTTTTTTAGATTGCTAATATAGTACATTACATAGTTTGATTTTCAAATATTGAAACACTGTTGCATTCTTGAGGTAAACTCCATTTGGTCATGCCATGTTACCATTTTATACAGTGTTATATTCTGTTTGCTAATATTTTGTTGAAAAGTTTAACGTTTATGCTCTTGATAATGATCTTTAGTTTTCTGTTTTTAGATTTACCTGTTTGGTTTTGGTATTAGATTAATGTTGGTCTGATTGAATGAATGAGAAAGTGTTCTTTCCAACTTTCTGAAAAAGATTGTGTGTACAACTGGTGTTGTCTTCTTCAAATGTTTGGTAGAATTTACCATTTAAACTATCTGGACCTGGAGGTTTCTTTTTTGGAGGAGTTTTAAGAACAAAAATTCAATTTCTTCAATAGTTTTAGGACTATTCATATTATGTATTTCTTTTTGGGTGGTGTGTTTTGGTAGTTTGTAGTTTTCGACAAATTGGTCCATTTCGTCTAACTTGTTGAATTTATTTGTGTAGCGGTTTATTTTGTAGTATTCTGTTGTTATCCTTTCAATGTTTGTAGAGTCTCTAATAATATCTCCTCTCTCATTCCCGATATTGCTAATTTATTTTCTTCTTTTTTGTTTTATCTTTGCTAGTCTAACTAGAGAATTATTAACTTCATCACTTTTGAAAGAATCAACTTTTGGTTTCACTGACTTTATTGCTTTTTGCTTTTAATTTCATTGATTTCTGCTATATCATTTCTTCCTTTCCATTTTTTTTTCACTTTCTTTTTTAGACTTATAAAGGTGAATCTGACTTAATTGATTTGAGACATTTCTTCTTTCCTAATGTTATAGTTTTCCTTCTGAGGACTACTTTACTGCATCCTATAAATTTTCTGTGTTTTACTTTCATTTTCTTTCAGTTCAAAACTTTTTCTTCTTGGAAGGCTGAGGCGGAAGGATTGCCTAAGCCCAGCAGGTCAAGGCTGTGGTGGCCGTGAGCATGCCACTGCACTCTAGCCTGGGTGACAGAGTGAGACTCCAACTCAAAACAAGCAAACAAACAAACTTCTTCTTTCATTGATATTTTCTTTTTGACCTGTGGATTGCTTAGAAGTGGGATGCTTAATTTTCAGATGTTTGGAGAATTTTCCTTATTGATTTTTAGATTAATTTGATTATTGTCTAAGAACATACTCTATATTTTTATATTTCATTTCCTTCAAATTTGTTAAAGTTTGACTTATGTCAAGATGCAGTCCATCTTGGCAAATGTTCCATGCATTGCTGAAGAGAGTGTATATCTTGATATAGCTTGGTGAAATGATCTTTAAAATTCAATTAGATTCAGTTGATTGAAGGCTATATTTTCTGATCTTTCTATTACCGTGAGGTTTGTTGAAGACTTCAACTACAATTGTGAATTTCCCTATTTCTTCTTGAGGTTCTATCAGTGTTAGCTTCGTGAATTTTGAAGTTATATTATTAGATGTATAAGTGTTTACTAGTATTATATCTTCTTGATGATTTAATTTTTTATTATTACATAATTTTTAAAAATTCCCCATTGGATTGCTTGGCAGACAGAGTGAGAGAAAACCAAGAGAAGGAAAAATATGGGAAAATCGGATTTCCGTACTGTCTGTTGTGTTAGGAGTTTCCTTTCCTTTCTTCTCAAGCCAGGAGTAGAAGGCATCTTCTATATCCCAGTGCTCCTATTTGAGTTTCAGGCAGTGTTTTGTTCAGTGAGGGGATACTGGAGGGGGAAATATGATCAACTCACCGCCATTTTGGTAGTACTTCAAATTCTAATCTTCTTCCCTAATCCACCAGTTAGTGTTTACTTTTCAGAGCGCTCAAATAACCACTCTATGCATCCTGCCCAGATTGTATAGTGTGTTCAATGGGAGATCCAAAGTAGAGTATGCTTCCTCTATCTTACTGGGACTAGAACCTCAAAACATGCATTAAAAATTCTTTAAAAAATTTTTATTATAAAGGTGTGGGGTACAATTCAGGGTTAGGTTTACAAACATTGATTATGCAGGTACCCTTGTTGTTGAGCTTTGCCCCTTCCTCTCCTAGCAGTTTCCCTCAACTGCCAATCCCACTGCCCCTCCCCTGAGAGTTTTCCATCACTGCCAATCCCTTTCTTGTAGTATTATAATTGTTCACATTAAAAAATTTATTTAACTCCTATCATCTATCATAAGAAGGCTTAGACAATACTCTGAGAATCACTGATCAAAAGCAGAGTGGCTCAACTTCCCATTTTTATTAAGAAAATAACAATTATACATTTATCAGTCTTTAAGTCCTAAAATAAACCATTAATTAAAACTTGTGACTTAAGGGTTTCAATTCTCTAAGTGTCTTTAAAAAACTATATACCTGTATGATATTACTTTAGCACTTGGTTGAAATATACTCAAGACAGTGATTAAAAACAGACTTTGGTTTTTATCCAAAGTTGAGAAAAGAAAAAGCAATCTAGAGTTTGCTTTGTTATCTTTTGCAACACTACTTTGGAAGACATTGTCCATTTTGTTCAACACTGTTTAAATAAAACATTCTTCCTTGAGTTTCATGTAAAGAAAAGGTTCATCACTTCTTATGAACACTCATGCTTCTTATATGACTTTGATTTTTTTGTCCTGCTTTCAGGAATCTCAGCACCTCGTACATTCTTTGTTCTATTACACTCACTCTCCTTAGGTAGGTCTCCTGGAACAACTGTTTTCCCTCCACCATGTTACATGGATTTTTAAATTTTATATTATTTTGTTGATAGAGACTAAGTTACAAATGAAGATGATGCAAAGTTATGATTATTAGTCTCCTTTCTCCTTTTTCTTTAAGACGTTCTTTTTGTGGTTTTGAAATCATGCTTTTGGCCGGGAATGGTGGCTCACTCCTATAATCCCAGCACTTTGGGAGGCTGAGGTGAGAAGATTGCCTGAATCCATAGGTTCGAGATCAGCCTGGGCAACTCGGTGACCCCATCTCTACAATAAAGAAATACAGAAATAAAGAAATAAGCTGGGCATGGTGACACATGCCTGTAGCTCCAGCTATTTGGAAGGTTGGGCAAGAAGTATTGCCTGAGCTCTGCAGGTAAAGGCTGTAGTGGCTATGAGTGTGCCACTGCACTCCAGCCTGGGAGACAGAGTGAGACTCCAACTCAAAAAAAAATAACAAAAAGAAATCATGCTTTTTAAAAAATGTGAAACTTGAATGAAATAATTATGTTTATGTTTTTGGTAGAGATGGGGTCTCTCTATATTGCCCAGGCTGGTCTCAAACTCCTGGCATCAAGCAACCCTTCTGCCTCGGCCTCCCAAAACACTGGGATTGTAGGCATGAGGAAACATGTTGGGTCTAAAATAGTCTTTTAAAATAATAACAATAAAGATCTGATCAAACTATTTTGTCAAGAGCTTTAAAGCTTTAAAATAGTGAGCATTTAATCCAGTAATTCACTTCAAGGAGTTTATAGCAAGGATATAGTAATAAATATCAATTACATTAAATTTATCATATGATTATATATTCTATACATGGATTATATATGTAAATATACATTTGGAATTACGTGATATTCTACAGCAGCTATTATACAAATGCTCTAACAAGCAAGGGCACACATATTTGAAACAAATGAAAAAAAAAAGACCAAAGAAAAAATAGACCATTTCAGTATAGAAAGAAAATATAAAGAAGGACACATATACAAACACACGCACACAGAGATGTTTGTTGTAGTCTTAGAAAAAAAAACTGTAAACAACGTAATTGTTCAAAGTTATAATGATAGTCCAGAAATAACTGCATATTCACCTAAGGAATATTTTGTAGTCAATATGAAATGATATTCTAAAAGTATTATTTTTCTCCAAAGGCTGAGGGTATGAGAAGAAAAAGCAGTTATTGTTTAATAGATATAGAGTTTCTGTTTGGGATGATGAAAAAGTTCTGGAAATAGTGGTGACAATTACACAACACTGTGATTGTACTTAATGCCAGTGAATTGTACATTTAAAAATGGTTAAAATGATAAATTTTGTGTTATATATATTTTACCACAATAAAAAAATTATTTTGTATTGTAGGAAAATACTTATTAAAAAGATGCTATGTTAAAGTGAGAATGTTTAGATATATTATAGGGAATCCACTGATATATTTTTCTTTTCATTGGAATATACTTATTCACAATGGAAGATATATCTCAGATATATCTTAAAAAAATCTAAAGATGCCTAAGGTTCACCTCATGTTTACTGATCCATCATTTCCAGGGGAAAGCTTGTTTTATTTTATTTCAAAATTATTTTTAAAAAAGGAAATCTCCAGTTGATTTTAATTCCAGATTAAAAATTATTCTTTTAATCATACTTTTATCATTGTGAATTATTAATAAACAAGCAAGCATATCAAATAAATAAATTATACAATATCTTTTTTTTTTTTGAGTAGTGGTTACTCTGTCACCCAGGTTGGAGGGCAGTGGCATGGTCCCAGCCACTGCAACCTCAATTTGTTAGGCTCCGGTGATCCTTCTGCCTCAGCCTTCCAAGTAGCTGGAACTACAGGCACACGCCAAAACGCCTGCCTAATTTTTGGATTTATTGTAGAGATGGAGTCTCACCAAGTTGCCCAGGCTGGTCTCAAACCCATGGGCTTAGGCAATCCTCCCACTTCAGCCTCGCAAATTGTTGGGATTATAGGCATGAGCCACCGCACACGGCCTGTATAATAACTTTAAAGAAAAAAAGAATTGTTCTTTTAGGTTATGTGTAGTCTTGATGATTGGGACTGAGAGAAGACAGAGCAATTATAGTATAACCCCAAATTTGTCAGAGAAAAAAAAAATAGGCATACAGACCAAATATACACAGAGATTTGCAGAAAAGTTATCAGCAAAATGGAAAAGATGGTAAATTACATATGTATACTTACCTCAATAAAAAGAAACATTTAAAAAAGTTATCAGCAGACATTTTGGTCAGATGTGATAAGTGATAACTGATATTTCATTATTATGTGTTTTTTGTGTGTTATTTCAAAATTTCCACGATAGGTATTAGATATATAATCTGCAAAAAATTTAGTAGCAGCAAATCGTTTTTGAAGAAAATTTTCCCATTTTAAAACTGGAGCTTACCAAAAATTCCAACTCCTGCTACACTGAGTGTTCTTGACAATGAAGCTCAGTGTGTTCTGTTTGTGACTAGGGTCAGATGAAAAGTGAAAACTAGAACCTACTTTTATTGGGGTTACGAGATGACAAATGACCAACTCCTTCCCTTCTTTTCTAACCTTGTGCAGTAAAACCACTAACTCTGTGGGCTGTTTTGGTTTCAGAGCGTCTTAGAATGCTCAGGAACAAGAATGTAGGAATATGGGGCCTTAGGGCTGCTTCTGTAGCGGTGGCTCCTTTATGATGATTTAACCCCTTCTTTACCTTAAGGACTTGAAATAAATCAGGCAGAGTCTCAAACAATCAGCTCCTGTGAGTAAGACAATTTGGCCCTCAGTTCAGTTTGCATGAAACACCTTCTTTCCATGTGCTCACCAGAAAATGCTATGCCCACCTCCATCAGATTTTGGAAAGGAAAAGGACTTTGAAGATTAGTGAGTACCTTAGCGTTTAGGAGGGTAGATCTTGAAAGCGGATCAGTCATGCTTTCTTCTATAACATCATTCAAGTTTAGGAGCTGGATAGTCAGCTCTCTATGAAGTGTTCTGAGATCCAAACCAAATGGTGTTTTTGTGATTGATATTTTCCATTTGTCCCTTCATGTGCAGTTTTCAAAATTTTTTTTTATTCGGTGTGTCACTCTGTCACCCACGCTGGAGGGCAGTGGCATGATCATGGCTCACCGTAGCCTTGACCTCTTGAGCTCAGGCTATCCTCCTGCCTCAGACTCCTGAGTAGCTGGGACTACAAGCATGTGTCACCACATTGGGCTTATTTTTTATTTTTTATTTTTTTTTGGTAGAGGCAAGGTCTCCCTATGTTGCCCAGGCTGGTCTCAAACTCCTGGGCTCAAGCAATCCCCACACTTCGGCTTCCCAAAGTGCTGTGATTATAGACATGAGCCACTGCACCCAGCTTCCATAATTCTTTACTAAGCTATGTGCTGATTTTCACACACTCCAAAAGTGGTCTCCCTCACCCTATGCCTTTTCTGTTAAATGCACCACTCAGGGGCATTGTCAAGAGATCTGAGAATAAGTCCTGGTGCTTATTCCCTTGTTCTTTCTCTTGCAGTTTGGTGGTATCTTTCTACTGAAGCCCACACCTCCTGTCAGGCAGCCTTCAAGTTCAGCTAGAGCTACCCTCTTAAATTCCAATAACTTCCTGGTTTTGTCCCCTTACCCCTTCAAGCTTAGGATGATACAACCCTTCTGTCACTAAGCACAAGGTTCTGACCCACACAGTGCTAGTTTCCCTTAACCCAACCACACTTTTATAATCAATTCTACACTTTTATTAAGTTCTCCTCAACTGTCCCATGGGAGGGAGCCATGTGTGTCCTGCCAAGTCTCTGAGCCACACTTCTCTTGATGTTCAGTCATTTTTTTCCCCCATTATGCCTTCACTGAACATAATGTCTGCTAGCGGAATGGCAGTGATGGCTTCAAGATGAGGCCCTGTTACGTGATCTTGTGGAATGAGGAAAGCTTCACAGCAAAAGAAAAACATGTGGAGCCAGATGTGCAGACTAAAGTCAACAGACTGAAGTCAACCAACATGCCTCCAAGGCACTATGCCAGTGTTCACCCCCTCCTTCAGTGGTCTTCTGATCCGCGTAAGTGTAGCTTTAAAACCATTGGCCATTGACAGTAAGGTATCCACAGCTTATAACAACATTTCCATCGACGCAACATCCACCTTAAGAATGCAATAAGGAGTTTTGGTTTAGGTGACCAATAGATACTGCATGTTTACTGTTTGTGGAATACTCTGCGACTCACTCTACAGAACTACTACATTTAAGCTTAACATTCCTAACTCCCCACACAGAAGACATTATGACCACTTTACAGAGGAGGAAAGGAAAGCCCAGAAAGGTCATGCAATTTGCTCAGGATACACAATGAGCAGAAGAACCAGCATGCTGGCACAGGCCTGTGGGACTCCAGCTAAGTCTGAGGCGCTGAAGGGTTAGAGAATGTTCTTAGAGAAATAGCTTTGGAGATGAGGGGCCTGTATTGAATCTAGGCTCTCCTGCTTAGGCTGAATGACTTTGAAAACCTTAGCTAATTTTTCTGAGTCTTACTTTCCCTATTCATGAAGAGGATAAAACAGCCTCTACATTCCAAGTCCTTTATGACTACCAAAGAAAGAACATGGAAGAAAGAATTTGTTCAACTTTTTAGGGCTGTAAAAATATGATTTATTTCTTTTGTTGTTTTTTTTTCTAGTTCTCCCATGCCTTGGAGGTAGTGAATCTGCTTCCTGTTTCCATTTCCATGATAAATCCAAGAGGAGATCCAGTGAGGTTTCACTTTCTCAATAGCAATGGCAACAAGAGTAATGATAACCTTAGCACTTTGGGAGGCGGAGATGAGAGGATTCCAGAAGTTCAAGACCAGTCTGTGCAAATTGGTGAGACCTCATCTCTACAATAAATCAAAAAATTAGCTGGACATGGTGGCACATGCCTGTGATTCCAGCTGCTTGGACTGAAGTAGAAGGACCACCTGAGTTCAGCAGATTGAGGCTGTGGTGGCCATGAGCATACCACTGCACTCCAGCCTGGGTGACAGAGTGAGACTCCAACTCAAAAAAAAAAAAAAAAAGAATAATGATACCAGTAAAAACAATAATAATTATGCTTCTATTCACAACTCGTATTCATTGACCACTTACCATATGCCAGGCACTTTCCTTGGATTATCTTATTTAATCCTCATACCCACTCTCTGAGTATACATCATTATCATTTTTTTTGATGAGAAAACCAAGGTTCAAAAGGGCTTAAGTAACTTGTCCAAGGTCACACTGCTATTAAGGAACCCCACTGGGATTTGAATTTACCTCTGCTCCTGGAGTTGCTCTGTTGAATACAGTAGTCACTAGTCATATGTCACATAACACCCAAAACGTGACTGGACCAAGTTGAGACATGTTGGATTTTGCAGAATTAACATAAAAAGTAATAAAAATATCTCATGCATAACTGTATACTGATTACATATTTTGAATATATTGGTTTAAATAAAATATTAAGATGAACCTCAACTGTTTTACTTCTTAAGATATGGCTAGTAAAACCTGTAAGATTGCATCTGATTTTTAATATACTTCCACTGGACAGTACTGGGTTGGGCAAGAACTCTGGGATCCTGCATGAACCTCTGCTGGGCCTATTCTAAAACTACACCACATGCAGCATTAACAAAGAATAGCAGACATTTGCTTTTGAGAACATTGATAGGGAGCAGGGGTGGAGGAGGGGACCAAATCCATATTTGCGTGGCTTCCAGAAAGACACAGTTCTGCAGGTTTATCTTCACCAAGAGAGGGGACTACGGCATGTGCTTTTCTAAATACTCTGGTGGTTAAACCCCACTGAAAGCAAACATTTCAAAGCCTTTGGCAGAAGCGGTTTGGAGAGAGGCTTCCAAGCCATCAGGCCAGCAGATGATGTTTACTTCTTGTGACAAATAGTCAAGTCAAAATTTTATTTCAGAGCAGTTACTTTCATGTCTTGAGAATAGCAAAACCCTTTCAGATGACCAAAACACCCTGCGCAATCCCAAATCCCAGTAAATAAATCTGTGGGTTTGTCTTTTGTGTGAAAAACGGTGCTTCATTTTGCAGTCAAGATTGGTCCTTTAACTTCCTGAGATGTTTCTTGCATTAGCAGAAGGGGTGTGTGTGTGCGTGTGCGTGTATGTGCGTGTGCGTGTGTGTGTGTGTTTAAACAGATTGATAAGGCCAGATTCAAAAGTATACCACCAAATTCAAATTCAGGTAGGCAATTTGGAGGGCCCAGTTCCATCTTGCAAAACCCTTAGCAGGGGACAAAGACTGGTAGAAGCAATAAGCAATGTGAACCTCGCACAAACAGCTTTACACTCTCCAAAGTTCTTCTGCATCCATGAGTTCACTGGCCTCCTTTTCACATCTTGAGGGAGATAAGGAAACTGAGGGCAGGCAGAATTTTAGTTAGCACCAGGGTGAAAGACTAAGATTTGGACTCAGCGGTCATGCTCTTAAGTTTTTGCTCTGCTTTTTTTGCTGTGTGTCTCTGGACAAGTTACCAAAATTCTCTGAACTTGCTTTAACTGACTCGTAAAATGTGGTTAATAGAGATTCAAAAGGTTGTACTCTGTATGATTTCACTTATATGATATTTTAGAAGAAAAAAAAACCTCTATCCATGGCTTTTGAGAACAAAGACTACAAAGACAGCACAAAGGACAGAGCTGTATTTTCATTGTGGTGATATGAAAACCCAGCACTAACTCTACAGAAAAAAAAGGGTGACTTTTACTGAATATAAATTTTAAAATATTTATATGGTTAAAAAAATAACTGGGCTAAAGAAATGTCTGTCTTGAAGGTTGTTGTGGCATTTGCATTTATACAGTAAGCAGCAGAATAAACAACTGAAACCTACTTCTTGATATTCCTACCCTGATATTTCTGGGTCTGCAGCTGCTGAATAGAATTATAGGAATGGAACCAACCAAATTTAACTTCAACTCTTAAAAGTGGCGAAAAGGAAAGAGGACAAAATCTAGGGCTCAAAATGGGATGCTGATGTGGTGACTGTGGAAAACAGGCGTGAGTTGGGAATTGACGATTTGATCTGAGTGAATTCACCGATTAGAGAACTTGCAGACCTTCTCTTTGTCTTCTCTGCTTGTCCATTTTTATCTTCCACTGCAGCACCCTCCTTTCCTGCCCTGCTGACTCTAAACTTTCTCACCAAGTCTCACACAGATCTAGCTGTGTCTTGGTTCTTTGGTTCAGGCACGCTGCCAGCTGACTTGCTCTGCCCACTGCAACAGAAAACAAATCTCTCCTCCATTTCTCATGTGTTCCTGGCCTAACAAACAAACCACTGTCTACGTCTTACACTGATTCATGCAAACGACTCGGCCCTTTCCACGCAGAGCGCTTTCTGCAGGCTGGGATTTTAAAAAGATGAAATATAGCTAACTGGCAGCAGTGTGGTCCTCTGAGTGGGCAGAGTATTTGTAGCTGCTAAGTTTTCATTAATTATACCGGTGGCTGTTCGCCATGACTCTTGGTTTCTTCTGTCTTGCTGAGGGAAGCTAGGGCTGGCTCACAAATCCAAAGCATGTGGCTTTGAAACATAATTAAATCTGGCTGAAGGACCTGGGCTCTGGTTCTCAGGAATTTCACTGTCACATTTGCATTTTAGGATGGGCAGTGTTGGATGCTTTTGTGTTGGGGCATGAAGAGAAGTGGCTTCCCCTTTTTCTCCATACCTTGGGTTCTCTTCCATCGCTGCTTGGGAAATTGGCTGTAACTTGCTTTTCTTTTAAGAAAGTGATTATCCATGCACAAAATATGGAGTTTTCAGACTCAAGCATGCTTGTGAAAAGGGGTTGAGGATTTACTTGTTCTGGTGACCTCTGGGAATAAAACCAGGAACTTTAAGCGAGTTGGTGTGTGGAGCCTTCTAATTCGAAGTGCCCTCAACTCCTTGAAATGTAGTGATGTTCCTATCAACAGAAGCATTCAAGAGCAGTCTGGAGGACCACTTGCTGAGGATACTTGAGAGAAGTTTTATGCATCCCAAAGGGGATGGTTCTTTCAAAGTTCCCCCAAGCTCAAGCGTCTGTGATACCACACGACTCGACTCAGAAAGTGAGACGCTAACTCAGAGAGGGTGTATAATCAACATTTCTGGAAGTTAAAATGATACTGGGCTGGATATCTTCTGTCTCTCCTTCTCTACTTTCCACCCTTCTAGATTCTTCTGTGTCCTGGGAGGCAGACAAATACGGATCACCTCAACAGGCTCCTGGGCCCTCAGGATTTCAGGTGATTTCAGTCACTGGGGACCTAGGAAGGTGATTGGAGGGAGGGAGGAAGAAGAGTGGGGTTGAAGTTTTATTCCCAGCTCTCTTTCTGAATTTGGCACATGGTGGATGTGTTCCTTGGACAAAGGTAGCTCTCTTACTGCCTCTTTGTCTCTCTGTCTCGTTTCCACTTCCTCCTTCTGTCCTTTCAGGCCTAGGGATAGATAAATTCTCCTCAAGTTATTCAGTTTGGGTAGGCCATCTCTTTCCTGGCAAGACCCTGCCTGAGAGAAATACTAATTATCTACTCTGCACAATGGAGAAGATGACATAGTCCTTGTATCAAGTGCTTTCTGGAGTAGTTAGGGACATAAGATGAAGATCTTAGGGGGAAAACAGATACATTTTTTATTGCAGTGCCTACTGACTACGTGGGCTCTTACAATCCTAGGAGATGAGTACTGTGCCTAGTTACATCAATTAACTAGACCAAATTCTGCTAAAAATCAGACAGACCCATTCCTACATGAATTCAATCAAACAAATGCTTATTTTCTGGCTTTCTGACCAAAAAATGGACTGAATGTTCCTTCTGGACTAGCTGTTTTGGCATGGAGCTCAGACATGGCCTCTGACAGCATTTGTGGAATGACAAAGTTAATTTGGTGGAACAGCAAAGGGGACTGACTGGTGGTTTCTGGTAGCCTCAGGGTGACCTGAGAGGGTCAGGATCAGAGAACATGTGTTGGGACTGCACCTCATAATTGCGTAAAGATATTGCACTATGGGACCCACACAGCTGCCTGATCACAAAGCAGAATGAGGCTGAATTTCCCCCCCAAAAGGGAAGCACCTGCAGAATTACTAATAGGAAATTTAAGGCCTCTTCAGGGAAGAGTGCAGCAGGGAAGAAAAATGTCCTCACGTATTAATAGAAAAGGCAAAGATGCACAGGGGGCTTCTTGCCCACACCCCACTTTATAGAACTGGGCACAATTGTGCATGGATAACTTTAATTTCCTTCAAACGTTCTCAGTTTTCCCTTGGATTAGAATCTCTATCAAGTCAGGTGTGTGTTGCATTTGTTTACTTTCTCTCCGGATCATTTTTTTTTTTTTTTTTGAGTTGGAGTCTCTGTCGCCCAGACTGGAGTGCGGTGGCCACTCCCGGTCACTGCAGCCTCAACCTGCTGGGCTCTGATGGTCCTTCCGCCTCAGCCTTCCAAGTAGCTGGAGCTACAGGTGCGTGCTACCACACCCGTTTAATTTTGGATTTATTGTAGAGATGAGGTCTCACCAAGTTATCCAGGTGGGTCTCGAACCCGCGGGTTCAGGCAATCCACTCACCTCAGCTGCCCAAGGCGCAGGATTACAGGCTGAGCCACCGAGCCCGGCTTTCTCTCCGGATCTTATCACAGTATCTGATCCACAGAAAGTGTTTAATAAGTGATTATGGAACAAAGGTAGAATGTATGTCTTCCTTCACCTGTGAAGCCGCATTCTTCTTACTCATCAAATTGGACAATTTTGACCCCCCATCTCATCAGAGTCTGTCTTTCTTTTTTTCTCTCTCTCTTTCTTTCTTTCCTTCCTTCCTTCCTTCCTTCCTTCCTTCCTTCCTTCCTTCCTTCTTTCCTTCCTTCCTTCTTTCTTTCTTTCTTTTTGCTTTCAGGGAAGTTTATTTATTTCCAATTTCAGAGATTTAGTTCATTTTATTTGAGATTCAGGACCCATGAGTGCACGTTTGGTTCATGGACATATTGCAGAGTGGTGGGAATTGGGTCTTAGAGGGCCCATTCCTCAGATAGTGAACATTGTACACAATAGGTAATTTCTGAACTCCAGCCCTCCCTCCTCCCCCACTTTTTGGTGTCCCCAGTGTCTGCTATTTTCATCTTTGTGACCATTTAGCTCCCACATGTGAGAACATGCAGTGTTTGGTTTTCTGTTTCTGAGTTAGTTCACTTAGGATGATGTTCTCCAGCTCCATCCACATTGCTGCAAGGACCTAATTTTTATTTTTATTTTTTTGAGTCAGAGTCTCACCGTTTCACCCAAGCTGGAGTACAGTGGTACATTCACGGTCACTGCAGCCTCAACCTGCTGGAAATTTCATTCTTTTTTGTGACTTTCATCAGAGTATTTCTAAGGAGTGCTACCTCTGATTAACTTAGGGGTGTTCACCAGCATACAGGATCATTCTTGATTACTTCCCCCTATGGAGAAAAATCTTGGAAAACATCATTAGTCTATCCATGAAGCTCATATTGTGCCCCTGTTGTTGTTATTATTGATACATAGCACTGCTCTTGAGAGCAAGAGGTCCATAAATGTGGGGCAGTCTTGTACCACTGAAGAAAAATTTTCAGTTATAGAAGCACATGCCATAGCTGGCCCAGTAGCAATCATGTTGGGTGTTGGAAGTGGGGAAATGAAGCCTTTCCCTTGGTTGCACTCATCATATATCCTTTTCTACGTGAGTTAGACGAGCACCAGCACCTTCTTCTCTAGTCACTTTCTATCCCTTGCAACCAGACTCTGGTTCCGTCATGGCATTTGTGATTCCTTGAAGTCATATTTATCTGTTATTTATCCTCTCTCTCTCTCTTTCTCTGGAAACTAAGCCCCACAAGGGTAGGGACAATGGTATTCCTGGTATCTACCATGTGCTGGGCACATGGCAGGTACCCATAAATTTTGTTGGATAAATGAATGAAGGACAGTCAATTTATGGTATTCTATTGAGGTATGGGCTCCCCAAAATATATACAATTCTCTAGGGCATAGCTTTTTTTTCTTCTTGAGTTGAAGTCTCACTCTGTCACCCAGGCTGGAGTGCGGTGGCACACTCACGGCCACCCCAGCATCATCCTGCTGGGGCTCTGGCGATCCTTCCGCCTCAGCCTTCCAAGTGGCTGGAACTGCAGGCGTGTGCTATCACACCTGGCTAGTTTTTGATTTAGTGTAGAGGTGAGGTCTCACCAAATTGCCCGGGCTGGTCTTGAACCCGTGGGCTCAGGCAATCCACTTGCCTCAGCCTCCCAAAGTGCTGGGATTACAGACTGAGCCACTGAGCCCGGCCAGTTTTTTTAATATATGGGCACTGACCCATGACAATGTTTGGATGAGGAGGGATTTCTTTGCAGCCACATATCATGGTCAGGACTAGCCTTCCCCTATGAAAAATATAATCCTGGCTTTGAACTGAATCAATAAAGTCTATCCCATTCATGATGGTGAATTTTCTGCTGGGCTCAATAGCTTCCTCTGATCTGACTTAGTCCGTCAGAAATGCTGTATAAGGCAGAACCTCAAAAAATAAAGGATATCACCACTTTTTTTTCCTGACTCCCCTAGATCCTTAAGTCAGAGATAACTACTTGTCTACCAAACCAATTTCTGTATCTTTCTGGGCACACAGATGGACTACATTTCTCACTCGCATGTGTAGGGAAATGTGTCCATATGACAGTCCTACTCGAGCTGATATGGGCAGAGGTAATGTCCCTGGCAAAAGCTTTCCTCTCTGAGTCTATTCGATTAGGAAGATCTGGCAAAAAGTCATAAGGCATGATGGACCCTAGATAGAAAAAGCATGGGTCCTTGACGCTGCCCCCCCTAAACATTCACCTTTATGAGTGAGAAAAGAAATTATTGATCTGAGCCACTGAGATGTTCATATTTATCTGTCATGGCAAGAAGTTAGTTATCCTAATTAATACGGTTCTTACACTAATTTGTTCCCACCCCATAAGAATTCAATGAACTTTGCAGAAGAGGAAACATGAGGGAATGCTAGTCTTTCTCAAGACATGGCAGAAACCTTACTTGCCTTACATTTGCTACCTCCAGTGGGCCACTCAATTTCTGCCCAGGAAAAGAAAATGTGACTGGATGTTTCTACCACTACAAACAGAAGCAAAGCCTACATGAGAAAAAAATCAAGTTCCATCTCATTGGCACCTCACACAAATGAGCAAATTTTTTTATTAATTTAATTTTTTAAAAATTTTATTTTAAACATGTGGGTACAATTCAGGATTAGTTAGATAAGTGGTCATTGGGCAGGTAAAGTTTAAGCCTCCCTTTAGTCCTTGCTTTGCGCACTTTTTAGTACAAATTTTTTAGTGATGGAAATACCTGATGTGGGGTAAAATTATATAATGTAGTGGAAAGCGTTTTTGGAGCAAGAGAGAAAAAGCCTAGCTCTAATCCTTATGGTCCTGTCCTAATGAGCTGTATGAAGTTTGGACCCTCTCTAGGATTCATGGGGGTATTGAAAAGATCAAAGAAATTATAACACATTAAATACAAAACATTCTGCAAACCGTAATGGGTGGGTAATTCAATTCAACAAACCTTGACTAGGATTTGTTGGAGGGGATTGGTATAAATGAGGTAAGAAATAGTCTGCCCTCCAAGATCTTCCAGTCCACTGGAAGAAATGAATACTTGAATAGCAAACTACAATTTGTAATAGAATGAAATAATAGTACACTATCAGCAATGTGATCTGGGTATGCACAAGCTGTGATTAATTTTGACCCTGAGAGTAAGAAAGGCTTTAGTAGTGTTCCTGATGTTAAGAATAAAGGGCAGGCCGGGCTCGGTGGCTCAGCCTGTAATCCCGCGCTTTGGGAGGCTGAGGTGAGTGGATTGCCTGAGCCCGCGGGTTCGAGACCTGCCTGGACAACTTGGTGAGACCTCATCTCTAAAATAAAAGTTAAAAAATTAGCCGGACGTGGTAGCACACGCCTGTAGTTCCAGCTACTCGGAAGGCTGAGGCGGAAGGATCGCTGGAGCCCAGCAGGTAGAGGCTGCGGTGGCCGGGAGTGGCCACTGCACTCCAGTCTGGGCGACAGAGTGAGACTCCAACTCGAAAAAGATAAAAATAAAAAATAGAAAGAATAAAGGGCAGGCAACCCCTTTAGGTCCCTTCCTGCTCTGGAAGCTTTTCCATCCTCTGAGTAAATCTTACTTGGAACAAAAAAGAAAAAAGGGCAACATTTCTTAACATAACTTAAAAGAACATGCATGATCCCTCCCCCACCATATACTTTTTTTGCTTTATCTCTTGCCACTTCATAAGCAATATGGCTCCAGCCATAGCCACCTATGTTGAGTTCTTTTTTTTTTTTTTTTTTTTTTTGAGTTGGAGTCTCACTCTGTCTCCCAGACTGGAGTGCAGTGGCCGCTCCCGGCCACCGCAGCCTCGGCCTGCTGGGTTCCGGCGATCCTTCCGCCTCAGCCTTCCGAGTAGCCGGAATTACAGGCATGCGCCACCACGCCCAGCTGATTTTTTGATTTATTGTAGAGATGAGGTCTCGCTGCCCAGGTGGGTCTCGAACCCGCGGGCTCAGGCAATTCACTCACCTCAGCCTCCCAAAGGCGCGGGATTACAGGCTGAGCCACCGAGCCGGCTATGTTGAGTTCTTAAACTTGCCACATTCACTCCTCCAAGTCTTTGCACCCTTCTTTGTCGTCTCTCCTTTTATTATAGAATGTGTGTATATCTTTTTTCCTTTAGCTCATGAGTCATCTCTTCTAGGAAGCCTTCTTTGACTCCCTCAGTCTAGTTTAGATACCCTTTGTGTCACTTAGCATACCATTGGCTGGAAGTAATAGTTACTGAAAGAAAATGTTATTAACACATAACAAGAAATCTGATGGTAGACAGAGCAAAGATGAATTCCATGATATAACAATGTCAAGACTTGGATTCAACTTTTCTGACATTATCTCTGCTTTTGACTCATGGTCACAAGATGACTGCTATAGCTCCAAATCATGCCCTTTCACAAAACAAACAAGAGCAGGAAAGAAGGAAGAAATCTCTCTGTGATGAGTTGATTATGCAAGGAAAATCCTTCCCGAAAGTTTTTCTGAGACTTTCTTGGACATCTTTCTGGCCAGAAGGGGCTCATGTATGCATGCCCTGCCCTACCTTCAATGGAGGCTGGAAAGTGAGACTCGGGAAATTCCAGGGGAAGAGGCATTGCAAGCATGAAAAAAATGGGAAAGGCTTGCCTCTTGGGTAGGCCAGCAACAGGGCTTCTCTCTGAACCACCACAGCCCACGTCCCTCTGTGGGCCTCATTACCTCTATGTAGTAGTTCCCTTGACTGCTACTAACCTACAAGCTTTGTTAGAGAAGGACAGTTATACTGGATGAATGAAAAAGAAACATAGCCAATCCTTCAACTAACAAAAACAACAAGTGGAAATAACTTGAGTCTGTGAGTAGCTCTTTTAGCAACCTTTCACTGTGCAGTGGCTCCCTGGTGAAATCTATCAGGTAGGACCTCAACCTCAGGGGCTACCAATTATGGGCATAACAAGCACAATTCCCAAGACCCCACCAGGTGATAAAATGAGGTGTGGAGAGTGAAAGCAGAAGATTTGAGAGCTGGTAGAAGCAGAACCTGAGCTGACCTGGACTGGTGGAGACCAAACAGGAAAGGGTATCATCTGGGATTTGTTTGGTTGCAAGAAACAAGAAAACCCTAAAAAGAAGTCTCAAGGTTAGGCAGCTCAGGGTTCATTCTGTCTCATCACCCTACCTCCTGCATCTCTCCCAGTATTGCAAGGTGGCCACCATATTTCCAAGTTCTACATCAGCAATATCCACAGAGGGACATAATTCCCCCATGCCTCTTTTTTTTTAAAGAAAAGACACCTTTTCCAGAAGTCTCCCAGAAGACTTCTCTTTGTTCTTCTCTGGGCAACTCAGTGTTATGTGCTTATGTATAAACCAATCACTGATATGAATAATGAGATAATTAAGACTGAATAATGAGATAATTAAGCAAGTAAGATTTTCCTTATTACACATGGACACCCCAACACAATTAGAGCTCCTTCTTAAGAAAAGATAGGGAACTGAAATGGCTATTGGGTAGGTAACCAATGAAATCTGTTACAAATGGTAGCCTTAGAACCAAGTGAATTCCAACTTGGGAATGAGTAAGTCTTTTAAGGCTGGTTCTCAAACCACACCTGGCACTGCAAAAACCCTGCAAATGAAAGAAAAGCCTCATTTAGAATGTTTGTCAACTGGTTTCATTTGCTACCGTCTTTTTTTTTTTTTTTTTTTGAGTTGGAGTCTCACTCTGTCGCCCAGACTGGAGTGCAGTGGCCGCTCCCGGCCACCGCAGCCTCGCCTGCTGGGCTCCGGCGATCCTTCCGCCTCAGCCTTCCGAGTAGCCGGAATTACAGGCATGCGCTACCACGCCCGGCTGATTTTTTGATTTATTGTAGAGATGAGGTCTCGCTGCCCAGGCGGGTCTCGAACCCGCGGGCTCAGGCAATCCACTCACCTCAGCCTCCCAAAGGCACGGGATTACAGGCTGAGCCACCGAGCCCGGCTTGCTACAGTCTTATATAGAGATCCTCATCATTACCTTAGAATTCCTAGGGCATGAATACAGAATAATATATTACATTCACGCGCCCTGGGTTGCTTCTCTGCAGAGGGGTCAATTTAGCCATTTCTAAACACCAGGAGTCATGAACCCTCAGTTGCTCCAGGAAAGGAAGACACCAGCACTCTCTCCCTACTCGTATGGTATAAGCCTAAGCCTGGGTGCCTACTGCACTGATATCTCACCAACATCTCCCTTTTTGTCTTACTACTTTGAGGAAGACTTCCTTATTCCGGACTGAGAACTCACTTAGGTTGTTTCCAAACTGAGAGTCAGTATCTTTGTTTAAGCTTTTCAATCTGAGAGAAGGTGATTTCCCACCAGGTGGGAGCAAAACAACTTCAGGATAGATCTTGGTCCAGCTGGTCGGAGGGACAATTCATGTTTACTTTTCATTATCCAAGGTATGTCTAAGCTCAGGCCAGGAATGACTTCTAAGCTGGAACTTTACCCACGGACACCGAATTCTTCTGCTGCCTAGTCATCTGGGTCTTTTGTATTAGGCATTTTGAGATTCTAAGTCAGGGCTCAGTAGTCCAAATTTGGCCCACCACTTGTTTTTGTAAAGAAAGTTTTATTGGGACACAGCCAAACCCATCCATTGTTTATGGCTGATTTTGAGCTACAACTGTAGAGCTGAGTAGTTGTGACAGAGATCCTGTGATCCTCAAAGCCTAAAATATTTACTATCTGGCACCTTGCAGAAAAGTTTGCTGACCTCTGTCTGAGGGCGAAAGAGCAAATGAGAAGCGTGAAGTTTATAAGCAAGAGAGGTGCCCTAAACTCAGATAAATAGCCACTAAACAAAAGCTACAGAGATGGGAGAAGAGGTCCAGATGATTTGGAAACAGCCACAGTAGGTCAAGATGGGCCTTACAAGGACTCTGCTTGGCCCCTGATATGTATGGGCACCTCATAGGGAGCTGACCCAGTTCCAGGTCTCCCTGGGAGGAAGTCCATCACTTCACAAGTGTTTGTGTTCTCAAATGTGAGATCTGGAGACAGTTTTCTAAGTAGGACTGTAACTGCTCCAGTCTGTGGTATTTTTGCAATCGGACACACACATCCATTAGAGCTGCTCCGTGGAGCCTCTGGATTGACCGTAAAACACTCAGCCACAGACCGCCTTGGTTTTCAAACAGGAGCCCAAGAAAGACCACAACAGAAACCTGTTTATACAATTCAGGTTTTCTTAGTAACGTAAGGCAGATGTCAGATGAGTCTTAATCACTTTGCCGTAAGAACTGATTTCTGCTGAAACCTAGGACCGATAGACTAGCTGCTTGGGTTCTGGTTTCTTATCTTTTCTTATCCCAAAATGAAAACACAACAAAGTCATAGAAGATAATATTTATTAAGCATTGTTGTTTTAGACACTGCCCTGAGTGCTCTCTGTGAATCTGCTCATTCTCTACAATGACAACGTGAAGAAGGTATGACATTATCTCCTTTATAGAGATGAGGAAGGTGGGGCCTCGCCCAGTGTTCCTGAAACCCAGAAAGCTTCTTAAAATACAGATCCCTAGCCCCTGCCCCCAGAGATTCCAATTCAGCCCATCTGGAGATAGTGCCCGCAATTTTGCGTTTCTTTCTTTCTTTTTCTGAGTCAGAGTCTCACTCTGTGGCCCAGGCTGGAGTGCAGTGGTACACTCACGGTCACCCCAGCGTTGACCTGCTGGGCTCCGACGATCATTCCACTTCAGTTTTCCAAGCAGCTGGAACGATAGGCGTGCACTACCACGCCCAGCTAATTTTTTTGTTATTGTAGAGATGAGGTCTCACCAAGTTGTCCAGGCTGGTTTTGAACCCCTGGGTTCAGGCAATCCACTTGCCTAGGCCTCCCAAAGTGCAGAGATTACAGGTTTGACCCACTGCACCCGGCCAATCCTGCATTTCTAACAAGTTCTGAGGTGGTGCCAACCAAGTCTTACGACCATTTGTAGAAGGACCAGTTATCAAACCCAGGTTTGAGCCTGTGACTCTTCGTTTATTCTTTTAACCATTTTTGATAAACTACCTCCCAGGAACTCCAAAAAGACAAGAGTAAAAGTTATTTAAACACACACCCAGAAAATCAGGTAAAAAAACTCAGTGAATGCCATTTCCAAAATGACCCAACTCTTTCTGAATTGGTGTTTTGTACTTCTGGCCATCTTGGAAAGTAATGTTTGGACGATAGACAGCCACATAGCCATGTAAGTAATTAAATTGGAACTTTGGCCTAGAATAATAGATCTGTTCATCTTCACAAAATTAATAATTCTAAGAAGTCTTACCCAAATTAACCTTACCCCCATGCCTTTTTAATGTACTCTCAGGACTTGAGAAAGAGGATATTGCCACACAATTTTGCTTAATAGTTTCAGCTCTATACAATTGACCTCTTTTCCCACAAAGCCCAGAAATTGCTTAAAGGGGTTATTTTTCCTGTCTTAACACCCAAATATCGTATTGGGCCTGAATATTGAACAATATTCAAAATCCATATCATGTAGAACATCTGGAGTGTTAAGAGTGTGAGTTTTGCATTCAAATTTTGAGTCCACGTGCAATCGGTGCCACTTACTGTATAACTGTGCTCAAGTTCCTAAACTAAGTCTGGAGCCAGGCTCTGTAGTCTGATCCCAGTTACCTGGAAGGCTGAAGTCGGAGAATCACTTGAGCCCGGAAGCTGGAGGCTCCAGACTTAGTTTAGGAACTTAAGCACAGTTATACAGTAAGTGGCACTGATTGCACGTGGACTCAAAATTTGAGCCCAGAAGTTTGAGGGAAATGTAATGAGACCCCACATCATTTAAGAAAAAAACCAAATTAAACCACTTAAGTCTGTTTCCTTATCAACACAATGGAGAGAAAAATACCCCCATAAAGTTGTTATAGCAAATGTAATGCATTCAGCTGTGACATAGAGAGGCCTAAAAATGCTAATTACAAATTATTATATAATTTACCAGCTATCCAGTTAGAAGAACAAATAAGTATATACTTATATAATCGCATATTGACAGTAATCAATGTATTATTAATTAGATTAATATTGATATAGAATATATTCTTTACATAATTATATATACTTGTAATGTTATATAATTATAAATTATTATTTAAGCTCTAGAGAAATGTGTTGATTAAATGCAGCTTAGAATCTAGTTAGTTTTAGCTGAAGAAGAGCACAATAGCCCCCTAGTTGTATTTAGTGAGGAAATGTTAGCTCCAGGCATAGATGTAGTGAGGAAATTCTAGGCTCATTAGTTTCTATCCCTTTGATATGATTATCTTCCTTCTGGAATAACTTTTTCTTCACTCTTCACCTATCCAGTCTTCAAGTCTCTCCTCTGATATGAAGTCTTCCTAATCCATAGTCACACTCTTCATTTCCCCACATTTTGGTAAATTGTGCAGGCTAATTTATACTCTTTTTTACTTTTTCCTGTGTACAATCTTGTCCCTCCCTTCCAGCCAGAAAATACTCTCTTTGAGAGCAATTATTCTTGTCTGACTTGTTTTGTACCTGCCCTGCTACTCAAGAAATACTTGAAGCTAAGTATAGGGAAACACAATACATTCAAATGTATACTTTGAAAAGAAGCAGGGGTCTAAATTGTGACGCAAACATGCTGAGACCTTGCAGAATAATCACTAGACCTATTTTGTAAAATAACATCGCATTGAAACCAGTGCAGGTACATAGCATGCTTAGGCTTTACAGCTTTAAAGAGGTTAGGCAGAGAAATAATGAGGCCATTCTACCACACTGCCCACTGCAACAACACAATCTGGCATACACTGGAGACCGGCAGTATAAACATTTCTTTATGCCAATCTTAAAAGGGACTGTAATCCTAAACTCACTTCAACTTTAACAAAGTTGTTGTATTTTGACATTAGACTAGATTAAAATGTCATATGAATTTAGCCGTTGAATTTTGGCTGTCATAATGATGAACATTAGGGACATGCTCTAGAAAGCACAGTGAATTTTAAAACTATTCATAGACAAGGTTTTACATTTTAATCCTAACACATGGCTCCATATCTAGAGAATTTTCAACTAACTTGAAAAATTGCTGTTGAGACAGGAGATTGCAACAGCTGGTAGCAATGATTGTGTTCACGGGAGAAAAATCAACACTACCCCTTGGATTTCTGGAATCACATTGTTTAGATTCGTTTAAATCTGCATTTTCTAGGCTGGGGCGGGAGGGACAAGCACCGTGGCTCACGCCTACAATCCCGGCATTTTGGGAGGCTCAGGTGGGAGGATTGCTTGAGTCTGGGATTTTGAGACCAGCCTGGGCAACAAAGTGAACCTCTGTCTCTATAAAAAGTTTAAAAAACTAGCCAGGTGAGGTGGTATGCACTTGTAGCCCCAGCTACTTGGGAGGCTGAGGCAGAAGGATCACCTGAGCCCAGGAGGTTGAGGCTGTGGTGAACCGTGATCATGCCAGTACACTCCAGCATGGGTGACAGAATTAGACCTTGACTTAAAAAAAAAATCTGGATTTACTGACCCATCATATTTCTTTGTCGGTAATCGTAGGAGAGAGAAGTGCCACTTTATGTGACAACCAACAAGTAGGGAGGTGCTTCTCAAACTTTAATGTGTGCACACATTACCCAGGTATTTAGTTAAAATACAGATTCTGATTCAGTAAGCCTGAGGCAGGACCTGAGGTTTGGTGTTTCTAACATCCCAGGTGATGCCGATATTCCTAGTCCAAGGACCCCACTTTGAGCAGCAAGGAGGTAGAGGCTGCTGGAATAGTTAATGAATTGTTGCATAGACCAACCAGCCTGGTTGAAAATAGGGGGAATCTGCCATGTTTTAAGAGGGACAGAAACAAGAACCTTCTAGAAATGAAGATGGAGGAAGGAATTCAGTAGACTTTACAACAAGCATCTAACTTAATGTCTTTTGTCAGGGACATCAGATTCACTAGCCCCAAAACACACTTCCACCCCTCACCCCAAATCTGCAAAGCAACAAATCCAGAGAAGTTGCTAGCTAACAGGATGGCAAATGAATGCTACTACAGGCATTTCACAGGAGCCTGGAGTCAGACAGTCCGGCTCTGACTTGCTACTCTGCCACATACTAATTAGCTGTGTCCTAAGGAGAGCCAACTTTTCTCCCTAAGCCTCCGTTTTCATACCCATAACTGGAAGTAGAGCTAATACCCATGGGACTATTGTGAGGACTACAGAAAGGTACATAAAACGTTGCATTCTAGGCATGGTTTATAGGAGTCGATACATCAATGTCATTTTTTTTTTTAAGAGGAGAAAATGTAGTGTATTTAGAAAGTGAATTTGAGAGAGAGAGAAAGGAGATTCACCTCCCCAAGGTAGGGCAGGGGGTCGAAGTCAGGAAACATGGCCTGGCCATAGCTTAGCAAGGCAAGGGCCTCATTTTTTTTAAAAAGTGGGAAATCAATCAGTCCAGAATGATTGAGTACTTGCTCAGCGAACACTGAGGTGTTCCTGGGGGAGAGTGGAAGGGGGAGGAGGAGAAGGAGACACAATCAGTTCTCCAGTAAATTCCACAATATACCTGGAAAGGCAAACACATACGCATGTGGAATGATTTAATATTTCCACAGTGACACGCCAAGACACATCACAAATAGAATTATATAGCACACATAAGCCATTTGGAGAAAGCAAATGTTTAAAATGATATCACTGGAGACAGGAAACTGAAGGAGTCCCTAGACAAAGTCAGAGCTGTATATAGTGGTTTTTCTTTTTTTAATGTTTCGTTTTTTTTAGCAGGATATTGACACGGTCTGCTGTCATGTGGAAACTATTTTTTAGAAACACCTGGCAGAAATAATTTGGGGGATTGAATTTTTTCACACAGATTTAACATATAACAGAATAAAAGGAATATCTGAGATGCAAGCACGGTAAGAGATTATGTCACTAAAGATAAATTACCTTCATTTCCATATTATTTCTGATAGTGGCTTGAACCTTTTGGGTCAAAAGTCACCATTTGTAAAGAATCCAAAGACATTTGTGTAAGGCTCATAATAATCGGAAGCCTCTCCATTTTGATATTTTTCTCATAAAGACAACCCTGCAAAAGAAAAATCATATGAAAAACTTATTACTTTCATAGAATTCCTCCATTAGTTTATTTTGAATTTAAAATTTTGTGACCATTTTCCTGGTCCCACAGATAGCATTGCCTGCAACAATGAAACAGTCATGGTTCCTGGAGAGAATGGAAATAGAAGTCTTTGGGGAATGAGCTCTGTTGATGTGACTTTTCTGGTTGCTGTATCTGCACCTGTAGATATATATGAGCTTTTTTTCCTAGTGAAAATAACATGGAAAAAAATCATACAGTTGGTGCTCAATTTGTTTCCATTTACTAGATGGGACTCCTCATAGCTATTTCAGATAAGCTTTTCAGATGAAGGGTTGAGAGTCATTGGGTTAAAGAAAAATGTTAAGTTTCACCATAAAGCTATTAGTTCTAGTGTCTTTTCTTTCCTGTGTTCAGCTTATCTCCTTTCTTTTCCTTGACAATTGCCTTTGACTTCACCTGGGTACTCAAACAGGCCTTGCAGACTCAGTGAAGCTCAGCCAACATGTACTGACTGAGACTCTACTGGGCATGGAATAAATACAGAGACTGAGATGTGGACCCTTCCCTCAAAGAGCCTAGTGTTTAAAAAGCAGACACAGGCCAGGTGCAGTGACTCATGCCTGTAATCCCAGCACTTTAGGAGGCAGAGGTGAGAGGGTTGCCTCAACCCACGGGTTCGAGACCAGCCTGGGCAGCATGGCGAGACCTCATCTCTACAATAAATCAAAAAATTAGCTGGGTGTGGTGGCACATGCCTGTAGTTCCAGCTACTTGGAAAGCTGAGGTGGAAGGATCGTCTGAGCCCATCATCGAGGCTGCAACACAGACATAGGTCACTTCAAAATGATGTGGTAACTGCCAAGTTAGAGTGACACCTGGGATGCCATGGGAAGCTTGGAGAAGGACACCTGTCTTAAGAGTTTAGAAGAAAGCTTAGTAGAGGAGGTAGTATCTGAATTTAGTCTTGAGCCAGGAATAATTATAATTACAAACACTTTTATAGCTCTTACTCTATGTGCCCTAGTTTCTCCTTTGTATGATGGTGATCATCATCATTATCTAGCTTTAGGCTGTGGGAGGTTATGTAAGTTAATACATGCCTATAAATAATTTGGCTAATGCCTGGCATGCAGAATGTAAATAACTGGTCAAGTCCTACGGTGAGTAAGTGGTGGAATCCTAGGTCCATGCTCTGGATCACAGTGCTATCCTGTCAGGGGAATGTGGGAAGAGATGAGGAACAGTTGCAGGCAGAAGGAAGAGTGTAGCAAAATCACAGATTGGTGAAATAGCACAGTAGTGCTAGAAACAGAGTTCTGACTTTAATATTAGGGTGTAAAGTCCAAGACAGAGGTGCCAGGGGACCAAGGTGGAGCATTAGTAGGGTTTGGAACACAGAGGGACCAGTACCCATGTTAGGGAGCTTGTCTTCTGGTCTGTTGATGACTGATTGTCTTCTTTAATTATCATCTGGGCAATGGGCTTCAACCCAGGGGTGCAGGAAGTATGTGGGGGTATGGGCAGTTCTCTAGTTTTGAGAGATAACTCTCACAGGGGTAAGAAGGATGAGGTTTTGTGAGCAGATAAGCTGAAAATGGCATGACCAGTTAAACTGTTTGTAACAGATTGAATGTAAGCTGAGTACACGACACAAGTGCAATGGATAGGAGCTGGAGGACAGAGGCAAGATATGAGAAATACAGGACTGCATGTGATGGCTCGTTCTTGTAATTTAAGTGCTTTGGGCAGCTGAGGCAGGAGGAATGCTTGAGGTCAGAAGTTCGCGATCAACCTGGGCAACATAGTGAGACCTTGAGGTTGACTGACAGGATCTAACTGTGATGGCAGGCCCTCAGTGATGCCTGTCTCTGTATCTTCATGTTCTTGAGTAATTTGTTTTCATACTGTACTAGGAGTTGTCAGAGTGACCAACAGCATACAGAAGAAGTGAGAGATCACTTCCAACATTACAAAAGATTGCGCCTTCCATCTTGAGCTCTTTCTCTTGGACCACCTGCTCTGGGAGAAGCCCTCAGGAGAGGCCCACATAGCAACCTCCAGCCAACAGTGAGTGAGGAACTGAGGCCTGCCAACAACACAGGTGAGCTAGGAAGTGAGTTCTCTAGTTTCGGTTGAGCCTTGAGATGACTGCACCCCCAGCTGACAGAATGACTGCAACTGCATGAAAGACCCTAGACCAGAACCACTCTGCTGAATCTCGACTGAATTCATGACTCTCAGAACTTTTGCACTCAGTGCTCACTGTTTTATGCTACTAAGTTTTGGGGTAACTTAATTATGTAGCAATAATTAATAGAGTGTCTTAAGGAATGGTGGCAAGTGGAAGACATGATGACATCAGGCTTGGGTGGCTACCTGGATAGTAGTATCCGTGGCTGATCCAGGTCCATGGTTCAGTCTGAACTCAGTCTTCCCCCTCAGGCGGGCTCCTCTTCCTGATTTCTCCATCCTGTAAATGGTACCACAGTTCTCCCAGTGACCCAGACTCAAAACCGCAGTGCCACCAATGCCTGTTATAGCCTGGACGTCAAGGTCTGTCGGTAATATTTTCAGATGGTTTCCACTTCTGTCTATTTCATTTCCCACCACTCCAGCTGTAGATCACCTCCGTATTATATCTCATTGCATCTTGGAGGTATAAAATTGCAAAAGCTTCTTTAATTAATCTCCTTGCCATTAGTTTTTCCTTGCTCTACACTAATAAAAGTCAAGCTTCCTAAAGTACTGTCTACCACTGCCTTATCAAATAAAGTTCATCCTTTCAAGCTTGTGTTCACATCTCCCCAGTCTTTTCCCACCCTATCAATTCAGTCTGATCCCCTTTTCTTCCTCACATCTGCCTGGGACCTTATTCAAACTGCAGTAACCGGCCAAGTCTTTGCTTATAGTCTGCCTCTTGCTATAATACTAGATAATAGTCTACTTCTTATTCTGCAATGCTCTCTTCTCTTTTGGTCAAACTTATAATTCCTTGTCAAAGACCAATTTGAAATTCACCTCTTTCATGTAGACCTTTGTATCTTAACAACTAAATGTGACTCTCAGAGGACTTCTGTACCTCTCTTGTGGCACATGCATTCCTTGTGTTTGTGTGTTCCTGCCATTTCCCTCTTGCTGGATTTCAGATTCTTCTAGTTTGGGGCTATATCTTATTCATCTTTGCCTGGCACATAAAGAATACTCAAGTTGGGCACGATGGCATGTACTTGCAGTCCCAGCTACTCGGGAGGCTGAGATGGGAGGATTGATTAAACCCAGGAGTTCAAGTACAGCCTCAGCAACATAGCAAGACCCTGTCTCAAAAAAACCAAAAAAACAAAAAAAGTAAAAACCCCTAAAAACTAAGAACAAAAAATGTGCTCAATACATCTTTACTGAGTGATTTTTCTTTCATGATTGAGCCTGTCTACACTTACCACGGTGTTCTGTATTATTTTTTAACCTATCTTTACTAAAAACTTTACCTCCAACTATATAAATAAACTATATGACTACAACAATCCAATGAATGCAATTCACTGTATTTGCATCAAGTTTGGTACCACAGTGATCTCTATCAAATAAATGAAAACATCAAACTAATTTAATACTTACTGGTCTAGAAAAAGCAAATCCGTTGATACACATGGATAAAATAATTTTTTGGCTACCCAAAGCTGCCATTTATAGACTGCCTCCTACGTGCCTGACATGTGTGGATACTGCACAGTTCACATAAATTTCATATTCAGTTCTTACAAGAAACATCAGACACAAGGGCCATTACCATTTTTATCTTATGGATGGAGACATTGAAGCGTAGAGAAGTTGGATAACTTGCTTTTAGTTGCACAGCTAGGAAGAATTGTAGCTGGAGTTTGAACTAAGAATTTATGCTGCTAAATCTACCCTCTATAATGCTGTTACTGCGGAACCGTATTTGGATTTATGAATGTTTACTTGGGGGGAGGTTGCATGCTTCTGATTTATCTTTCAGAAATATTTGCCCTAATCAGAGACTGGATCCTCAAAAGGAGACTGGGTTTATGTCTTCTAGGGCTTTCTGGATATGCAAGAATGCTCTTCATCAACAGCTGTCACGTGCAATCTCTACCTAACTACCTTGATGTGCTTTTCCCAGTGCAAACTCCTGCCTCTTTCTTTTTATTTCTATCTCTTACACACATTTTGTCAGAGAATAACCCAACTTGCCACAAGCCTGAATGCTGGTGCAAGAGCTCATCTAGAAAGACCCAGTGATGGGAGACTTCATCTTATTTTCCTTTCTCTACTTAAGAGGTCTGAATGTCAACATGGCGGAGGAGATGGAGGTGAGTAGGGCTCTGTTCTCTGTCTGTTCCTTCAGCAAGTTGTTTGATCAATCATGGCCCCCCAAGATCTGTAATATTCTTAAGGAAATGATGATGCCTTTTTTCAATCGCTGGACCTTCTACCAGTACCTGGTAGAGAGCTCTCAAAAACTATTGGCCTGAACTCAGGGTCCCGAGTCAGTGTCATTTACTAGAACTTCTGCAGTGATAGAAACATTCATTATTTGGGCTGTCCAATATGGTGGCCTCTAGTCATAGGTGACTATCGAGCACTTGACTTGGCTAGTGCTGAGGAACTTATTTTTAAATTTTATTTTAATCAACTTAAGTTTGAATAGCTAGTGGCTACTGCATTGGACAGCACACTTCTAGGCTATAAAATTGGGGAAAGAATTCCCAATTTGTTTATCTTACAGCTTGTGGTGAGGAATAAAGGGAAAAATTGTTAAATATTAGTGTCATGTGATGAAATCAGATGACGTGGTTTAAATCCCAGCTTCATCACCTGCTATTTCTGTGACCTTCAGCAACTCTAACTTCCTTGAAACTTGGTTTCCGTATTTGAAAAATGAATTTAATGATAACTACCTCTTACAGGGTAGCCAAGTGGATTAAATAGGATAGTAGATATAAACTGCTTAGTACATCACTTGGCACACAGGTAGCCCTCCACAAATGATAACTAATTTTTTAAAATTGAGAGTGCTCTGAAACACACAGAGGTCTATATCAGGACAAGATATGATTATTAGCAGGAAATGACATAGGCCGGAATTGCTCTCCTAAAACTACACCTTCTCTGGAGAGGACATGACTGTGTTGGTTTCTCCCTATTCCCAGCTACTTTCTGTGGTCTTATATTAGACACCTCACAAATACCTGATGCCTCAGATGCATCCCTAAAAGAATTCTTAGCTCCAGAAATGAGTGTGGCTCCCTTGGAGTAACACGCATGCTGTCCCTGTCCCCTGGATGGGACGGGGGTGAGGTCTGCTCCTTAGGTCTCTGCCGCCTTCCTCCTGACACTAGGTTAGCTTTTCTTGGAAACTTTGCAGTGGAGACAAACTTTGTCTAGACACGCAGTGGCTGGCCTGGCTGCTGCTGCAGCTAACATCATCCATTGTTTTTCTCTGAGTTGGCTGCTAATCCCCTTTTCTGTTTATCCCCTCAGGAGCCTAGGTTCTGGGAGTGTAGCATGGGGCTTGGAGAGAGAAAAAGCAGATGTTCCCGGGACTGTCATTGCCATGGGCACCAGCCATGTTTGTGGCGCTGTTATTGATATGGCTCTGAGATGGCATGAACATCAAGTTGTCAGGGATAGCCCGCTGGCTGTACTTACTGAAGCTGCCACCAGTATTTTGCAGCTCTCTGCCAACTACCAGCCTGGGAAACTTCAAATGACTCAAAAGCATCTCCTTCCTCTGACTGATACTGGAGCAGGAGAACTATTCACGGTGCCTGAAACATGTATCTCAGTTCTCATTGCTGCTCTGGTCCTAACTTTGTCCTGAGACCATTGTGTATAACTTCCTGTGGGAGGGAAATTGAGGCAGAGAGGGACAGGCTCACAGACTTTGATCATTCCTTCAACAAATGGTTGCTGAGGGCAACAATGACAAGTGCTGAGTGTCACAGAGTGAGCCTAGAAAGTCCCCTGTGTTATATATGGACTTTTTTGTTTTTGTTTTACTGCCTGTCCCTGCCAATAGATTGTGTCCATTAACCAGGGATTTTGTCTATTTTGTTCTTGACTGTAACCCCAAAGCACGGCACATAGATATTCCTTAATAAATATTTATTGAATAAAGGACTACTCTTTTCCTATTGAGGATTTTTTAAACAATGTAAAAAGTCCTCGAAAAACCCATGACTACAAATCTGCTTCCAAAGGAGCCAGATATATTGATGTGACAAACATACAGACTCATTGACTCAGTGATGCTGGGTAACCATTTCCCTCCTTCCCTCCCTCCCCCTCTCCCTCCCTCCTCTTCTTTACTTTTTCATTCATCTAATATTTACTGAACACCTATGAGTAGCAAAGCACTCTATAGTGTATACTGATAACACAGAATCTTAAATGTATTTGTTGTTGTTTAGTCAGTGTGTTTGAAAAAAACAGGGACTTCTCTACTGTGTGAAAGATGAAGGCTTATTGGTGCTTGGAGAATTATTGGTGCTGAAAGATGGAATTAAAACTAGAGATACAAGTTGAACTAGATAGTTTACGACAATGGCCTGAAAATCACTCACGGGAAAACATGTAAGGTTTAAAGGGGAGATACAATCTTACTATGATATTTTCATGGTAGACATATTTCCTGGACTAAGTTACAGGTTCAAAATACATTACACAAATTCTGTTGAAAAGACAGGCCGGGCATGATGCCTCATATCTATAATCATAGTGCTTTGGGAAACTGAGCTGGGAGGATCACTTGAGGCCAGGAGTTCAAGGTCAACTTGGGCAACATAGCCAGACTCTGTATCTACAAAAATAAATAAATAAATATTAATCAGGCATGCTGGCATGTGCCTATAGTTCTAGCTACTGAGGAGGCTGAGGTGGGAGGATTGCTTGAGCCCAGGAGTTAGAGGTTACAGTGAGCTATGATTGCACCACTGCACTCCAGGCTGGGCAACAGAGAAAGAGCCTATCTCAAAAACAAACAAAAAAATAAAATAACAACAAAAAAAAGCCACACAGAAAGAAAAAGAAAAAGACAAACTAAGTTCTTCCTGCATATAAATGTTGGGTTGGGTGCGGTGGCTCATGCCTATAATTGCAGCACTTTGGGAGGCTGAGGTGAGAGGATTGCCTGAACCCAGGGGTACGAGAACAGCCCGGGGAATTCGGCGAGACCTCATCTCTACAATAAAAAAAAAAAAGAATATAATGTCAGCTGGTACAAGAAGTAATTTGGGGTCTGTAGTGACCAAGATAGAGAGTATATTGGTCTAAAGCAAGAGTCAGCAGACTGTGGCTCATGAACCAAGCCTGGCCCACAACCTGTTTTTCCAAGTAAAGTTTTATTGGAAGGCAGTCATACTCATTTGTTTATAAATTGTCTATGACCGCTTTCACGCCAAAACAGCAGAGTTGAGTGCTTGTGACAGAGACAGTATGACCTGTAGAGCCAAAAACATTTTATCTCTGGCACTCTACAGAAGAAGTTTGCTGACCCCTTGTCTAAGGGAAAGATTCTCTAATGCCAGATGAGATCCTTTAGAAGAAAACAGCCCTCACATTCAACTTGGTACGTTGATGTTTATACACCTGCTTTCCCTATCAGTGAAAAGCAGCCAACATTCACATCATTACATCATCAGCCCCAATACGTGATTGTTCTCCACCTCCTTCTGCAGTATGGCCATGGAGTTAATGACCTGAGATAGTTTTCCAGAAATGAGACTGTGGTGCGCGATCAATGTGTTTTCACTCCAGGCTTCCCAGTGCACTGCCTTTTGCTCTCTCGTGCCAGAACTGTATAAGACAATCATATCAGCTCATGTTTATCCTGTGGCTTGGCTTGGCATACGGCAGCCTTGCAACTGAAGATTTCTTCACCTGTGCTTGCTTTATGGTTACAGGTCCCAAAATGCCCATAAACCTGATTAAACTTGTCCCTTCTATGCCTTCTCATTTTGCATGCAGGCTGTTTGTGATTCCAAGTTACATAATTCTCGGTTTCTCAATAAAGAAACCAGCAGGTGGTATGCCTTTTTGTTTTCAAAGTTACCTCCCTGTGTAAAAATTTGGAGCCAGGTGTCTCTCACTGAGTTCAACAGACCCAAGCATTCAGACCTCCTAGGCATTCCTTAAAACCAAGTCTTGATTATAAAACAAATATTTTCAAAGAAGGGCCAAAGCTTTACACCATTCTCTCTTTTGTTACTGCAGTGCAGAAACTGGAAAATGGGGGTCTTTTCATTGTTTCCATAATGAAACCTTGGTAGAAAGATAATGATTTAAACAGCAGTTTCCCGATACACATTTATAATATAATTCTCACAATCCAATAGAGTCGTTGTTACCCTTTGCCAATGAGTAAACCGATGCTCAGAGAGTTCCAGTAACTTACCTAAGGACACACAGTTATTGAAAGAGAGAAGCAGGATTCAAACCCATACTCTTTCTACTCTTCCATTCTTCCTAACGAAAGCATGGAAATGAGGACTACAACATTCCCTGTGATCATGACCTAGAGAAATAGTTGATTTCTCTACACTTCTTATAGCCAGAAATATATAGAATCCTATTCTTAGTGGGAGCTGGTTAACATAATCTTAACCAAAGTGCAATGAACAGTTATTTTTGTTTTTATTTCAAATGAAAAAGATGGCGGGCATTTGGAAGGTGGTGGTGAAATATGGAAGAAAGAATACATTAAATTTGATTTTCCCTAGAAGCCAAATCCAGATGGTAATGCAAAGTGTGGTCAAAGTCACCTTTAAGAACACAAACATTTCTTAAGACGTGGAAAGTTTACTAAACAGTAATGAAACTTACCTAAAGGTCAGTGATAGGTGCTCTGTAATGTCAAGTCCCTCCTGTCCTGTTACCCCTTTGTGTTTCCCTCATTCTTCTTCTTACTCTTCTTCCTTATTCCCACATTTATTGAGTGCTAACTGAAGGCCAGGCTTTATATGAGAGCTTGGGAATATAAGGCAATATGGCAGAATCTTGAGTTTAGGACTTCCACGTTGAAACATCCTCCTTATTTCTCCCTTAGTGAGGATGAAGAATGCAAGGATACCACCGAGACACAACCCCAAACAGTGTGGCACATAGAAACTTGCCCTTTACTTTGAAGTTTTGTCCTAAGGGTTTCCTGTAGGACATCTCTTTTCGTGGCTCTTTCTTACCTCTCCAGCCCCTAAAACCACAACTTCAAGTTCAGTTTCTTTTGATCCATGGGGACATAAGTTAAGGCAGAGGTGGGGAGTAGCTATTTATTTCAGTTTCCCAGGCAACCCAAAGATAGGGAGAAGGCATACAAATAGAATATTGCTCTAGTGAGTTTAACCCACACTCTCCCTTCTAAGGATTCTCCTCATTTGGGGAATCCTAAAAAGAGATTAGAGGTGGAGATGACACCCTATACTTCCAAGTTCACATTAATAACTGATATTATTTCATTAATCAATTCTTTAAAACCTTTAAAGTACTTTCAGTGTTTCTTAAAAAGTCACATGTGCCTGTCAAATATACAACATCAAGAGTGGACCTTGATGTAAACTATAGACTTTGGGAGATGATGTGTCAATACAGGTACACTGATTGCAACAAATGTACCACTCTGATGGGGATATTGATAGTGGGAGAGGCTATGTGTGGGCAGGGGTTGCAGAATCTAAATGATTTAGACTCTCTGAACTTTGTGCTCAGTCTTGCTGGGAACATGAAGCTGTTCTGAAAACGTCTATTTTTAAAAAGCCATATACATGCATAGGCTCATTATAAAAACTTGTGAAAACTGTAGGAAAGTACCAAGAGGAAGGCAAAAATCACCCAATATTCTTCTGTCTTTAGTGTGAGATGAGTAGGGTTAAAGATTTAGCAGACATTCCTCAAGGCTTCTCTGACCATACCTGTACATGTACAAACTTCCACTCATAGATAGGGATGGGTGTGTGCTGTGTGTATCTGTGTTTCACTCAACATGTTTATTAACATTGATCTACATAATTTTAATGTCTGCATAGTATCACAGATATGAATGTGCCATACATAAAATGCCATACATTTTACCCACCAGTCTCTTATTTGATAACAATGTAGGTTTTTTTTTTTGCTCATGCAAATAATGCTATGGTGAACATTTCCGAATGTGCATTTTTTTGCCTATTACAACTTTTGAAATCTGTGTATTGTTCCAGTCCCCAGCATATCTTGGAGGACATTAGGAGCAAACGTATACTTAATATGTTCTGTGTGAAGTGGTTCTTCTTTTTCTTTTCTTTTCTTTTTTTTTTTGAGTCAAAGTCTCACTCTGTCGCCCAGACTAGAATGCAGTGGCATGCTCACAGCCACCACAGCCTCAACCTGCTGGGCTCAGGCAATCCTTTTGCCTCAGCCTTCCAAGTAGCTGGAACTACAGGTGTGTGCCACCATGCCTGGCTAATTTTTGATTTATTGTAGAGATGAGGTCTCACCAAGATGCCCAGGCTGGTCTCGAACCCGTGGGCTCAGATGATCCTCTCACCTTGGCCTCCTAAAGTGCTGGGATTACAGGTGTGAGCCACCATGCCTGGCTGAGGCAGTTCTTTACATAAAGCATACATGTATACATGTAGGCAGAGAAACTTGATTAATTCTAGTTTTAACACTTAGAGAAGAAGAGGAAGAAACTTTGACTATGAGATTGTATGTGTAATGCCTTAAGCCAGGGCTTTGCATATAGCATGTGCTTGATAAGAAATGCCTACTAATATTATCATTATTGACATTGTTTCTTTTTGCTTTGGTCCAACCATCTTTCTTGAAAAAAGATCTGAACATGGCATCCAGTGACCCGAATGTCAGAAGATGCAAAGAAACCACATTTGTATTCCTTAGAAGTTTCTGACTTTGGCTGTAATTAATTGCGAGTTTTAGAAAGCAGTGATCACCCCAAGAATGCAGTTCACTTAGCCATTCTCTCTAGTTATAGACACATAATGAAACGATGGTAAAAAAGAGACATGGAGACCACACATTTTGTAGCAGTCATGATAATGGTCAGAAATGTTTCCTCATTTGTGATCAAGAAAAGGGAGCACAGTTTTTCTGGCTTTAGATACATTATTATTATTTTGGTTCTGTCCTTCTTATTCTAATGAAATAATAAGATGTGTTGGACTTCTAGAAATTGCATTCCCTATCAGATTCTGCGGGTTCTCACTGTGTATTGGAGTTCAAGGTCAGCACCAGAACAGTCCCAGTCTCCAACAAAAGCCCTCTACACCTGTCTACTTTATCTCCTTTAATCATAAGGCAGGAGTTAAGAAAAATAAAACCTTACATCAAATTGCTTCTGCCCAAATCTACTGTGTTTTCTGAGACACCATGTATGATTCCTCTTTATGATATAGTTTTGAACATCATCTTCAGGGAAAAAATTCCTGCCATTGGTTTAGGTTCAGATTTATGACTGTGTTCTTTGCCCTGAGGTGAGATGAAAGGAAAATCAATACAGTTAGTTTTGGATTGCTAGAAGTAAGTAGTGTGAACCAATTTTCAGTAACCTCATCAGCAAAGTTGGAGAAAATTTACATGAAGAGAGAGAAACCAAGAGGGTGCTCTTGTGTCTCCAGGACATCATTTGTGCATATGATAAAATTCATAAAAAAAAAAAAAAAAAACAGAACAAGTTAGCCAGGCATGGTAGTGTGCACCTGTAGTTCCAGTTTCTTGGAAGGCTGAGGTGGAAGGATCGCCTGAACCCAGCAGGTCGAGACTGCGGTGGACGCAAGTGTGCCACTGCACTCCATTCTGGGTGACAGAGTGAGACTCCAACTCTAAATAAATAAATAAATAAATAAATAAATAAATAAATAAAATCAGGTTTTAGTAGCATTAGAGAAAATGGAGTGGGTTGTATTAAATTTGGTACTACAAATATTAGAAATGATAACCAAAAATTTTGTTCCAGGATCTCCTGCACCACCAGTCAGAAGCCAGTCTCACCAGTCACAGCCCCTCTGATCCGAAGCTTCTATCACCTCCTTTGTAAGCCTTTCTGAATCAAAATCTTGTCATCTCAAAGACACTTAATTATAAATAATAATTATGATTACCACTTACTGAGCATCTATTGAGTGCACTCTACCAGGTCCTTTGCAGTCAGTAAATATTTACTGAGAGCCTACTATATGTCTGACATGATTCTAGCTACTAAAGATGCAGCAGTGAACAAGACACACAGAGTCCATGCTTTCTGTAAATTTTCATTCTAAGACAATCAACAAGTTGATAAATAAACAAGGTAGTAAATGCTGTGAAGAGAATTAAAATAGGGTAATGTGACAGAGCAATTGGGCAGTCAAGAAATGACTATCTGAAGGGGGCATATTTAAGTTGAAAAAAATTTTGGGGGGGGGATGGGGTCTTGCTCTGTCACCCAAGCTAGGGTGCAGAGGTGCGATCATAGCTCACTGCAGCCTCAAACTCCTGAGCTCAAGCCTCAGCCTCTTGAGCCGCTGGGACTACAGGTTCATGCCACCACACTTGACTAATTTTTAACTATTTTTTTGGGAGAGATATGGTCTCACTATGTTGCCCAAGCTATTTCTCCAACTCCAGGCCTTAAGTGATCCTCCTACCTCAGCCTCCCAAAGTGCTGGGATTACAGGTGTGAGCCATCGTGGCCAACCTTGAAATTTTCATGAAAGAAAGAGCCATCCCACTGGTGATGAATGAGGGAAATTTAATCCTCTTGACAACCCTATCAACCTTATTCCACAGAGGAGGAAAATGAAGTTCAGAGACGCTAGACATCTTCTCCCTGGTAGGGGGATTCAAATACTGCTCTCTTGTACTCTAAGCCTCACTGTCTTGGGAATAATGCTAGTGTAGTCTGTTTACAGATGTCTCTCTCCAGCACTCACAATGAGTGTGGGCCGCTACAAGGTAGGAGGGAAAAAAAGAAGGCAGGTGATCTGGGGACTGTGACCTCAGAGTTTATTATTTCAGGTGTGACCACAGAGTGAAGTAAGTTTCAAAAGGGAAAGTGAACGGACTTTTTGATGAGCATCCAAACAGCTTGTCCAGGTGGCGAACAGAGAATGCCCACATTACAGCAGGGTCAGGCCAACTCCCGAGCGGCCAGCATTGGACCCTGGTTCTCTGTGGGGTTGGGACCTGCCATTTGCATCCTTGGAGGTAATTGCTGAGCCTTACATGTGGTGGCTAGCAACCAGTTGGCCTGAGTCGCAGGCTGTGAAAGAATTCACTCAAAGCGGATCAGAATAGAGAAGGGTAGGTTTATTGAGCACACTGAAAAGCAGGGCAGTGATAGAAAAGCTGTGTGCGGGGAGCCAGGTTTGGGGCTATTTTATACGGGAGCTGACCTCTTTTGGATCCTGCTATGCAAATGAGGGGTTGAAACATGGTGGTTCTGATTGGTTGATGTTTGACTTTGATTGTAGGCTGCTCATTGGTCAGCTAGAGGTTAACACAAGGTGGCCCTTGTCATATAAAATGGCTTCCACATGGTTTTTAACATCAATTTCTTCAACAGAAACAGTCTCTGAGAACACTGGCTGCCTTTTGGGAGTTTCCTGATCTGTTTTCTTTAGTTCATAAGCTTACTGCCACAGAGAGAAAAATAAGAAAAAAAAAAAAATCCCATGAGACTCAAAGTCTCATATATTCTGTACTCATTGGCAGTCTCTGCCTTCTTTTGGAGGTGTTTCCATTTTCTGATAGCTTCTGATCAGGAATTTATGGTAAACTTAGACGACCTCTTTAGAGAAGGGATTTTTTTTTCTTTATTAATCTTTGTATCATCTGTATCTTATTGAGGATTAGGTATAGAATAGCTTCTCTCCAAATGCTGAGTACATAAAAGAGTAAAACCAGGTTCCAGCTGGAATAGGAGGCATATAACCCTTCCGTCTCCATATGCTGTTCTGAACTGGGTGTCTCATGACTGGCCACAATTCCCAAGGTGATGGTTTAATTCCTTTTGAGGGTAACTGCTTCAAGTTAAAAAACAAGGAATGACCTCCATTCATTGCCTTTGTATTAAAAATAAGTCATAGCCGGGCGCAGTGGCTCATGCCTGTAATCCCAGCACTTTGGGAAGCAGAGGTGAGAGGATTGCCTGAGCTCAGGGGTTCAAGACCAGCCTGAACACTGTGGTCTCTACAATAAATCAAAAAATTAGCCAGGCGTGGTGGTGCATGCCTGTGGTTCCAGCTACTTGGAAGGCTGAGGCAGAAGGATCACCTGACCCCTGTAGGTCAAGGCTGGGGTGGCCATGAACATACCACTACACTCCAGCCTGGGCAACAGAGTGAGACTCCAACTAAAAAAAAAAAAAAAATCATAGATAGGAAGGTTTTTACCTTGTAGACCACAGTTATACATTCTTGCCCAACCCTTATTGCTTGATTCAGGAATTATCTTACTCTGAGGGTCTAAGACTCTCCATGATGGACTCTAGGCTTCTGCCTTTCCTTCCCACTGAGTCAGTCTGCTTTTATAAAAGGCAGATGGTATCTGTTTATATAGTAGGTAATAACCAAGCACTGTAACTTGGTGGCCCTCAAAATAGCTCTGTAGATGATTTACTTGGAATCACCTGGGGTATGTGCATGTGTGTGTGTGTGTGTGTGTGTGTGTGTGTGTGTGTGTGTGTGTGAGAATGTGTGGTTATGAACTTGTTAAAAATGAAGATAGCTGCGTACCATCTCAGTACTACTTTATCTCAGTTCCTGGAGGTAAGGTCTAAAAATCTACATTTTAATAAGCATTGCAGGTAATTATTAAACACATTCTAGTTTAATAAGAATCTTGTCAGCGATAGTAATTTTTAAACCTTGGAAACATATTAGAGTCACCTAGTGAGATTTTGAAAATCTCTTTTTGTTATCTTTTGAGTTGGAGGGGGTTGCATCTCACTCTGTTACCCAGGCTGGAGTGCAGTGGCACGATCATGGCTCACTGCAGCCTTGACCTCCTGGGCTCAGGTGATCCTCTCACCTCAGTCCCCCACATAGCTGAGCTAGAGATATATGCTACCATGCCAGGCTAATTTTTTTTATTTTTTATTTTTTGTAGAGACAAGGTCTTGCTTTGATTCTCAGGTTGGTCTCAAACTCCTGGGCTCAGGCAATCCTCCTGGCTCAGGCTCCTAAAGCGCTGGGACTACAAGCATGAGCCACGACACCCAGCCTGAGATTTTGAAAATCTTGATGCTCAGGTCATATCCTGGTCTGATTAAATCAGACTCTCTAGGAGTGGCTGGGGATTAGAGTTTAGGCATCCATAATTTTTAAAGATCCTTGGGTTATTCTAATGTGTAGTCAAGATGGAGTGCCTCCTTCTGGCTTAACTTGACATGAGACAAAATCCAATATAGGGAAGTCATCCCTGGATCAAATCTATAGGCGTATATTACTTCAAGTTCCCAAGAACCTCCTTTAAAGCATTAGTGATACTCTGTTCTTTGATCAGAAAGTTAACTTTACCAAATAGGTAAAGCTCATATACTTGCAGCTGTTTTTTTTTTTTTTACAGTTATCTAAATATAAGAACCACTTGGAAATTTACTAAAAGACTTTGGGGACCTACTTCTAGATATTGATTCAGCAGGGCCAGAAGGAAGCCTAGGAAATGGTATTTTTAACACGCATCTGGGTGATTCTGATTTACTGTTCATCCATTTCTGAGAAACAATGTCTTAGAACAGTGCTTCTCAACTGAAAGTGATTCTCTTCTTCAGGGGGCATTTGGAAATGTCTGGAGATATTTTTGATTGTCACAATAGGTGTGTGTGTGTGTGTGTGTGTGTGTGTGTGTGTGTGTGTGTGTGTCTGTTACAGGGATCTAGCGAATTGAGGCCAGGGATGCTTTTCAACATCTTACAACAAAAGAACAGTCCCCCATAACAAATAGCTATCCAGCCCAAAATATAATTAGCACCAAGTTTGAGAAACCCTACTTGAGGTTAAGATCTCCTCTGAATTAACTTCCTTCTCTGCTAGCCTCACAGAAAGGGTATCACCCTCTTTTAGAACTTTCATAGCTCTTTCTGGTGTAAAAAGTCACCAGTAAGTGATTCATCTCACTGACAGAAATGAAACTTTCTTTAGGCTAGGATCCCTATTTCATTCATTTCTGAGTCTGGCCTTATTCCTCCTCCAGCATACATTCCTTACCCCATAAATGTTTCTGCCATTTCACACAAAATTAATACACTTTTTGGGACAAATCACAAAATGGCTTTGGGACTAGGAACCATACTCAGTGTCTACCAGGAGAAGGAAAACCCGGGGGCCTCATTTTCAGTCTAAAAGTTTAATACAAATCTACTGGGCTTCTCCAAGTATTTTTTCTACATTCACCAAACATTACGGTTGTTCCTGGACCTGCCTAGGGTCTGTGCAGACAAGTCAGCTGTGTGAACATGAAGACCACCCAAGGAGCTCAACCATTGCATGGGAAACCTTGTTGGCTGTGTCTGCTGCAGTGTCTGGCTACCAGTTGGCAAGTATGAGCAACTAACTTGGTCCCTAAGCCAAACCTGAATTCCAGGAAATCAAAGTCTAGCAAATTTCTCTGCATAGATCTCCAAGGGAAGTGCACAAGGAAACAGTGCTCCCAGTGGCTCCAAAAATAGCCAGGTAATTAGCTTTGAAGATCTCTTAAGAAGATGCACTTAACTGCATAGAGTGAGGCAGCAAAGGGCTCATTTGTTTGTTGATAGGAGCTGTCTCTATGTAGTCAGCAGACTTCAGAGTGATGGAAACCCAATCAATATTTGGGTACTATGGAGATACTATACTACCGGGCTGACCACAGTTAACAACAAGAAACTGCCCTTTGTGAGGGCAACCTGACCTCATATTTTACTAAATTGATCATGCTAGATTTCCTGACTTTGATTTTTGTTGCAATTTTAACACTTGGCATGAATGCTGTGGTGAAAGGTGTCTACTACTTTTTCACTTTATGTGTTAGAATGATCTATCAGCACCATCAGTTATTTAAATGCCACTTTAAAGATATTCCACCTCTACCAAGATTGCTGAAGGTAGAAATGAAATAAATCACAGATTGGTGGTAAGGTTCCACTTTAGCAATTTTTCTACTGTGGTTAATCACCCACAGAATACTTTGCTCTTTTTCTTCTGTGTCTTAATTTTCATTCTTGGCAATAGATGCTAAAATGACTTGGAGTTATGAAAAGTATGAATTGTGTTTGTTTCAAATAGTTGGCTAGGTTCTTCATCAGCTGGAGGCCTAACCCAGGTGTGAAGATTTGTTTATAATCCAAACACAGCAAAGTAAACAGTCCCATTTCGCAACCCCCTTTCCATACAATGCTTTAAATATTTTCTTTGTGATGGTCAGTGACTTTGTTTAACTTTTTTTAAAGCCTGAATGGAAAGGAAGGGTCTGGGAGACTTGAAACTGTTTGTTCAAGGGCCTGAAGTGAGTGATGCTAAACTAAGTTGGACGTAGAGTCCTGACATTTTGTCATGACATTTTGTCAGTTCTCGCAGGAGGCAGATGTGATATCCACGACTCACCTGTCAAGTGCTGATAGAAAAACAACTCTGTCATACGTAGCCTTTAAGGCTATACATGTGACCTCTAACCCCAGAACCCTCTGGAGTTTTCTACTGGGTGTCAAAATCCTTTCAAATATTCCCAGCTGGGCATCTTCTCCAGCTGTAACTGCCGCTTAGTATTTTAACATTGGTGGTTATTGTTCAGGGAATTTCACCCCTTTTTTTTCCTTCCCCATGGCAAGGTCCTATTTTTGTTTTTTTTTTGTTTTGTTTTGAGTTGGAGTCTCACTCTGTCGCCCAGACTGGAGAACAGTGGCTGCTCCCGGCCACCACAGCCTCGACCTGCTGGGCTCCAGCGATCCTTCCGCCTCAGCCTTGCAAGTAGCCGGAATTACAGGCATGCGCTACCACACCCGGCTGATTTTTTGATTTATTGTAGAGATGAGGTCTCCCTGCCCAGGCGGGTCTCGAACCCGCGGGCTCAGGCAATCCACTCATCTCAGCCTCCCAAAGGTGCGGGATTACAGGCTGAGCCACCGAGCCCGACTGCAAGGTCCTATTTTGAAATCTCATTGATAGCAAAAGAAAATGGCTGCCCTCATTGCTTAGAACTCGGCCTTTGCATCTCAGTTGAATCCAAGTGTCCTTCTGAAAGCAGGGTATTTTTGAGACCACTCAGATTCCTGTCCTTATCTCAAACTTCTAAAACCCTTCAAAGATGCTGTGAGACAGCAAACTTTTCCATACTGTGAGGTTCAGTGTCTTCCAAGGGCATGTTTTGGTTTTCCTTTTTGCAAAAGAGGCAACAACAAAGAGGAAGACTCCAGATGCCCTGACTCCAATGTTTGGTGTTAAAAACACATAGTAACTGAATTTCAAGATAATGTGCAAGTCTTTTGAACTACGTTTTTTACTAACATGTTAGAAATTATCAAAAAGTATTATTAATTAAAAAAAATAATAAAACAGGGGAGGCCAGGTGAAGTGGTTCATGCATTTAATCCCTGCACTTTGGGGACCAAAGGCTGGCTAATCGCTTGAGGCCAGGAGTTTGAAACCATTCTGGGCAACATACGAGACCCTATCTCTACAAAAAGTTTTCAAAATTAGCCAGGTGTGGTGGTGCATACTTGTAGTCCTAGCTCCTCAGGAGGCTGAGATGGAAGGATCACTTGAGTCCAGGAGTTCAAAGCCGCAGTGAGTTATGATCACACTACTGCACTCTAGCCTGGGCAACAGAGTGATACCCTGTTTCTAAAACAAACAAACAAACAAAAAACAATAAAAGAAAATATGGGGAAAATCCAATATAAGATATATACCAGATAAAAGAATTCATGCTGACTGCAATGCATTTTCTATAAATAGAAAGGTATCTCTTCTGTCAGCCTAACAAGGAAATAAGTCGATTGACTGAGTCCATACAGAGTCATAATTAATGAATTTCATGGAGGAAAACAAAAAAATCACCTTAAAATTATGCCAGTTGAGCTCCAACAAGGTCTAAGAGTTCTTGAATTGGTTACAGCATTTCTGAAGATACCAAAATGGCCTTGGACAGTGTTCAGAAGGCAACAGATCTACAGCAGTTTCATTTAAGTCAGAATATTTCTAGTGTTTCTTCCAAAGATGGTTCCTTCTTTCTCTGGTTTCCAGATTGTCAGAGTAAAGGTCCTCAGCATTTGCTGAGCACATGGATGCTCATAGCTCAACTATAGAAATTTCCATTGAAATGAGCTAAAAATAACCAAATGAAAGGAAAATCAAGGGATGTATCTTTAGAAAGCAATAACATCATTTTCCTCATTTTATGGATGAGGAAATTGAGATCCAGAGAAGTGAAAAGGCTTCTCCCCCAGGTTACAGAGCTAGTAAATATAAACTCTCAAGGAGAATTTGAATTTCCTTCATTTCTGTAAGCCCCTGGGCTTAAAAGTACTGTTTATTTTTAAAGCTAAATTTATACATTATTATATCCTATGGATATAACCTACTTCATAAACTGTGATTATTTGGAAATAAGCTAGTAGTTCATAATAATTACATTGTGTAATGTCATAACCCCAGATCTGAAAGAGTTTGCCTGTAAGGTTCTTTACATATTTCAAAGAAGGTACCTGGAGGTCCAGCAGGGAAAGACATTGATTTATTAGAACTTACGGAGGCACTGATGGCAGCAGGTCAGTGAAGAAAGAATCCATGCCTTGGGACAGTACAGCAATCGGTTTTATAATCAAGCAAGTTAATTATTCAAATTACTATACAGTGTTTACAATTGCAGTGAGTAAAGGTACAGCCTAAATTGTTCTCAGCTCTGCTCAGTCACCTGCATCCCCTAACTCATTATGGGAAATATATCCTTCAGATATGCATATTCCTTGGCCAGAGGCTGCTCCCTGAGGGAGGGAACAGAAAGAAGCCAGGTACAGGAGGAAATGAATCTATTTCTGAACAGTTACCTCACACATTTCTAGGAAAAATAAATTCTAAAAGATTATTATTGTTTCCATGGTATAAGTAGATAGGTCAGTAGATAGATAGCATCATTTACTTGATAGCTAGTGCCTGGGTCAAGTAAAAAGAACTAGGCTGAGCTGTCTAGGGCTTTCTGGTGAATGAGAAAGTTGAACTGACTAAGGCTGATGGTACATAATTATCTTAAATTAAAATGGGAGGCACCATTCACAATGGTGCTATCTATCTACAGAATGGTAGATGTGAATGGTGAAATTCATTGTGAATGGTAAAATTCACAGTGGATTTCCCTAGGATGAGAACACTAACTCAACTAGCTCAGGTGCCTGAATTAGCACAAGTCATTGCACAACCTGACAGCCAGAATGCTGTACTTGTCTGACTCTATTAGAATGACTCTGTGTATAACACATTGTACAACTTGTCCAGCTTTCTTGGCAAGTCAGGTTAGCCCTTCGGCCCTCCCTGTTGAAGTCGAGTCTTACATTTTAGGCATTTCCTCTCATTTTAATTTAAGATAATTATGTACCATCAGCCTTAGTCAGTTCAGCTTCCTTATTCACCAGAAAGCCCTAGACAGCTCAGCCTCGTTCTTTTTACTTGACCCAGGCACCAGCTGTCTCATATCAAAGCAAGTGGTTCCCTACCTTGTCGTTCATATGCTTGGGTGCTTCATTCTAATTACCTGGGAAACTGGAAGGGGAAAAAGTATCAGTCTTTGCAAGAAACAGTAGAAATGTTCTGGGTCCAACAATATTTTTTTAGATCTGCTAGTTTGTGAATATTCTTTCAGAGACCATTATCTTATTGTGAGAAACAGTATTAAAGGATCAGTATCAACCCCACATATTTAAAATTTAAAAAAAAGGATCAGCATCACTTGGGAGCTTGTCAGGAATGTAGTATCTTGGACTCCAGAATCAATAAATTCGAATTTAAATTTTAATAAGATCCCCAGGTGATTCATGTGTACATTAAACTTTGAAAATATCTACTCAGGTCTCTTTTCAACTTTGCTTCCCTTTATTGCTGGGATCCATGGTCACTGGAGATGAGCCAGGAGGTGAGCCCTTTCCATTCATTTCCTTTTCTTCTCCACTTCCACCTGCCTCACCCTGTCTCTTCTCATTCAGTTTCTTGTCCTGCCTGTCCACCATCAAGTCCTTTCTGTTTAAGTCTTTAGAATCCTGTTTGCTTGACATGAAATATCACTATATTATGTAGTCTTTTTCCCACATGGAAACTTTCATTTCTTTTTTCCTTTCTTTCTTTCTTTTTTTTGAGTCAGGGTCTCATTCTGTAACCCAGGCTGGAGTGCAGTGGCATGATCATGACGATCACACCTCACGGCGACCTCGACCTCCTGGGCTCCGGTAATCCTTCCACCTCGGCATCTCAGCTGTGACCACAGGCTTGTACTACCATGCCTGGCTAGTTCTTTAATTTTCTTGTAAAGACAAGAATTCACTATGTTGCTCAGAGTAGTCTCCAAGTCCTGGGTTCAAGCCATCTTCCTGCCTTGGCATCCCAAAGTGCTAGGATTATAGGCGTGAGCCACTGCACACGGCCTCCCCCTTGCTCATTTCTTAATAGAAATCTTTATCGAGTAGAAGCCACTCACTCTTCCTTACCTTCTATAACTCAGGACAAAAAAGTAAGAATCAGATTTATCTTCACTTATCATGGATGCTTCCAGATCATACTCATTCTAGAACTTTTCCTTTGAGTATTTCTTAACTATGGCACAGAAAAACTTGATAAATTCATCAATATTAAAAGTAAGAGCTTAGTTTCAATAAAAGGAAAAGAAAAAACAAAGTTTATTTATTTTTTAAAAAATTTATTTTTATCTATAGGGTACATAGGGTGCAGATTTCTTACTTGCATATATCGTGTATGGTAACGTCCAGGCTTTTAGTGTACCTATCACCTGGAATAGTGAACATTGTACCCAATAAGTAATATTTCAGCCCTCATCTCCTTCTCACTCTCTCATCTTTTGTAGTCTCTATTGTTTGTATGTTCATGTGTACTCATTGTTTAAATCCCACTTATAAGTGAGAATATATGGTATATGACTATTTCTGAGTTCTTTCACTTAGGATAATGGCCTCCAGTTCTATCCATGTTGCTGCAGAAGACATTATTTTATTTTTCTTTATGGCTGAGTAGTATTCTACATCACATTTTCTTTTTAATTTTTTAAATTATAACGATGTGGTATAAAATTCAGGGTTAGGTATACAGACATTGATTATGCAGGTACCCTTGTTGATGAGGTATGCCTTTCCCTCCCCTAGCAGCTTCCCTCAACTGCCAATCCCACCCTCCCTCCCCTGACAGTTTCCCATTACTGCCAAACACTTTCTTATAGTATTATAATTGTTTAAGGGCCGCTTATGAGTGAGAACATATAGTACTTTGTTCTTTGTTTTTGTGATAGATCACTGAGTATGATCGACTCCAAATCCATCCAAGTTGCTACGAAGTCCAAGTATTTGTCTTTGTTTATGGCTACATAATATTCCATTGTGTATATGTACCATATTTTCTTTATCCAGTCCTGCTTTGATGGACAACATGGTTGGTTCCACGTTTTTGCTATTGTGAATAGAGCTGCAACAAACATACATCTTTTTTGTAAAATGATTTGAGTTCCTCCGGGTATATTCCCAATAGGGGACTTACTGGGTCATATGGAAGGCCAATTTCTAGTTCTTTCAGAAATCATCACACTGTCTTCCAAAGAGGTTTCACTAGTCTGCACTCCCTCCGGCAGTGTAGAAGCGTTCCTTTTTCTCCACATCCTTGCCAGCATCTGTTGTTGTTTGTTTTATTAATGATGGCCATTCTTACTGGCGTTAGGTGGTATCTCAGTGTGGTTTTGATTTGCATTTCTCTGATGATGAGTGAGGCTGAGCACTTTTTCAAATGTCTATTGGCTGCCCGTATTTCTTCTTCTGAGAAGAGTCTATTCAGCCGGGCTCGGTGGCTCAGCCTGTAGTCCCGCACCTTTGGGAGGCTGAGGTGAGTGGATTGCCTGAGACCGCGGGTTCGAGACCCGCCTGGGCAGCGAGACCTCATCTCTACAATAAATAATAAAAAAAATCAGCTGGGCGTGGTAGCGCATGCCTGTAATTCCCGCTACTTGGAAGGCTGAGGCGAAAGGATTGCCGGAGCCCAGCAGGTGGAGGCTGCGGTGGCTGGGAGCAGCCACTGCACTCCAGTCTGGGTGACAGAGTGAGACTCCAACTCAAAAAAAAAAAAAAGTGTCTATTCATGTCTTTTGCCCACTTTGTAAAGGGGCTGTTTGTTTTTTTCCTTTCGGCGCGTTTGAGTTCCTTGTAGATCCTAGATGTTAGGGCTTTGTCAAATATACAATTGGCAAATATTTTTTCCCATTCTGTGGGCTGTCTCCCTGCTCTCTTGATGGTTTCTTTTGCTTTGCAGAAGCTCGTTAGTTTGATGAGGTCCCGCTTGTCTATCTTATTTCTTAAAGTATTGGCCTTTAGGGTTCTGAATGGGAATTGGTTGCCAGGTTCAATCTTCATAAGGATGTCTTCTGCGTTTTCTAAGATTCTTATAGTTTGAGGTTTTATGTTTAGGTCTTTGATCCATTTAGAGTTAATTTTTGTGTATGGTGATAGGTAGGGGTCCTGTTTCAACCTTCTGCATGTGGTCAGCCAGTCACATTTTCTTTATCTAGTTCTCCACTGATGCATTCTTAGGTTGATTCTATTTCTTTGCTATTATGAATAGTGGTATAATAAAAATACTAGTGCAGGTGTCATTTTTATATAATGATTTCTTTCCCTTTGGGTAGATACTCAGTAGTGGGATTGCTGGACTGAACTAATTTTTGGTTCTTTAAGAAACCTCCATACTGCTTTCCATAGAGGTTGAACTAATTTACATTCCCACCAATGGTGTACAAGTGTTCCCTTTTCTCCACCTTCTTGCTGATATCTGTTGTTTTTTTGACTTTTTAATAATAGCATTCTGACTGTTGTTAAATGGTATCTCGTGGTTTTAATTTGTATTTCTCTGATGATTAGTGATGTTGAGCACTTTTTCATATGTTTGTTGGTTGCTTGTATGTCTTCTTTTGAAAAATATCTAGCCGGGCTCGGTGGCTCAGCCTGTAATCCCGCGCCTTTGGGAGGCTGAGGTGAGTGGATCGCCTGAGCCCGCGGGTTCGAGACCCGCCTGGGCAGGCGAGACCTCATCTCTACAATAAATCAAAAAATCAGCTGGGCGTGGTAGCACAGCGCCTGTAATTCTGGCTACTCGGAAGGCTGAGGCGGAAGGATCGCCGGAGCCCAGCAGGTCGAGGCTGTGGTGGCCGGGAGCGGCCACTGCACTCCAGTCTGGGCGACAGAGTGAGACTCCAACTCAAAACAACAAAAAAAGAAAAATATCTGTTCATGTCCTTTGCCTACTTTTTAATGGGGTTATTTGGCTTTTTTCTTGTTGAGTTGTTTGGGTTCCTTGTGGATTCTGGGTATTTGCCCTTTGTCAAATGCATAGTTTGCAAATTTTTTCCCCCATTCTGTAGGTTGTCTATTTACTCTGTTGATAGTTTATTTTGCTGTGCAGAAGATTTTTAGTTTCATTTACTCCCATTTGCCTATTTTTGCTTTTGTTGCATTTGCTTTTGAGAACTTGGTCATAAATTATTTGCCCAAACCAACATCCAGAAGAGTTTTTTATAGGGTTTCTTCCAGAATTTTTATAGTTTGAGGTCTTATGTTTAGGTTTTTAATCCATCTTGAGTTAATCATTGTATATAGTGAGAGAGATTAATCCAGTTTCACTCCTCTGCACATGGCTATTCAGTTTTCCCAGCACCATTTATTGAAAAAAGTGTCATTTTTCCAGTGTCTATTATTGTTGACTTTGTTGAAGAGAAGTTGATGGTTGTAAGTGTGAGGCTTTATTTCTGTATCCTCTATTCTGTTCCATTGATCTATATGTCTATTTTTATATTAGTACCATGCTGTTTTGTTTACTATAGCCTTGTAGTATAATTTGAAATTACACAATGTGATACCTCCAACTTTTTTTTTTTTTTTGCTTAGGATTGTTTTGGCTCTTTGAGCTCTTTTTTGGTTCCATGTGAATTTTAAGTTTGTTTTTTCTAATTCTGTGAAAAATGATGTTGGTAATTTGTTAGAGATTGTGTTGAATCTACAGCTTGCTTTGGGCAGTATGGTCATTTTAATGCTGTTGATTCTTCCAATTGATAAGCATGGGATATTTTTCCATTTTTTTGTGTCATCTGCAATTCCTTTCATCAGTGTTTTTTAGTTCTTCTTGTAGAGATCTTTTACCTCCTTGGTTAATATAGCCATAGGTTAAAAAAAAAAAGTTATTGTAAATAGGATTGCCTTCTTAATTTTGTGCTCAGTAGGTCATTATGGTTGTATAGGAACACTATAGATTTCTGTACATTAATTTTGGATCCTGAACTTATACTAAATTCATTTATCAAGTCTAAGAGCTTTTTTTGGTGGCATCTTTAGGGTTTTTTTAAACATAATTTCATTAGCAAACAGAATTAATTTTACTTCTTCTTTTCCAGTGTGGATGCCTTTTATTTCTTTCTCTTGCCTAGTAGATCTGATGAGGACGTCCAGTACTATGTTGAATAAAAGTGGTGAAAATGGGAATCTTTGTATTGTTCCAGTTCTTAGAAAAAATGCTTTCAACTTTCCCCCAATAAATATAATGTTGACTGTCGTTTGTCACATGTGGCCTTAATGTGTTGAGATATGCTTCTTCTATGCCTAAGTTTGTTGAGAATTTTTGTCATGAAGGGATGCTAAATTTTATTGAATGCTTTTATGCATCTATTGAGATGATCATATGTTTTTTGCCCTTAATTCTCTTTATATGATATATTATGTTTATTTATTTGTGTATGTTGAACCATCCTAGCATCCCTGGGATGCACCCAATTATAGTGTATTATCTTTTTGATGTGCTGTTTAATTTAATTTGCTAGTATTTTGTTGAGGATTTTTGCATCTATATTCATCAGGGATACTGGTTTATAGTTTTCTTTTGTTGTTCTGTCCTTGTCTGGTTCAGGTATCAGGTGAAACTGACCTTGTATTTCAGGAGAATTGGTGTTAATTCTTCTTTGTATGTTTTGTAGAATTTAGCTGTAAATTCATCTGGTCCTGCACTTTTTTTGTTGGGAGGTTTTTTTTTTAATTACTGATTCTATCTCACTACTTATTATTGGTCTATTCAGGATGTCTATTTCTTCCCGGTTCAATCTCAGGAGGTTGTGTGTCTCCAGGAATTTATCCATTTCCTGTAAGTATTCTAGTTTGTGAGCATATACTGTTCATAATAGCCTCTGATGATCTTTTGTATTTCTGTGGTATCAATAATAATGCCTCCTTTCTCATTTCTGATTATATTTATTTGGGTCTACTCTCTTCTTTTCTTGATTATTCTAGCTACAGGTTTATCAATTTTGTTTATCTTTTTGAACAATTAACATTTCATTTTGTTCCTTTGTATTATTTTATTGGTCTCTATTTCATTTAGTCATGCTCTGATCTTTGTTATTTCTTTTCTTCTGCTAATTTTGGGTTTAGTTTGTTACTATTTTTCTAGTTCCCTGAGGTGCAACATTAGGTTGTTTATTTGTGATCTTTTTCCTTTTTTGATGTAGGCATTTAATGTTATAAATTTCCCTCTTAGCACTGCTTTTGCAGTATTCCACAGGTTTTGGTATGCGGTATTTTCACTTTCATTAATTTCAAAAATTTTTAAATTGCTATTTTAATTTCTTCATTTACCAAGTGGTTGTTAAAGTACATGCTGTTTAATTACCATGTATGTGTATAGTTTCCAAAGTCCCTCTTGTACTGATTTCTAGGCTCATTTTACTGTGGCCTGAGAAGATACTTGATATGATTTCAATTTATAAAAATTTGTTAAGACTTGCTTTGTGGCCTAATGTGTGGTCTATCTTAGACAGTGGTCTATCTTAGAGAGTGCTCTGTGTGCTGATGAAAAGGATGGACATAGAATGAGCATTTGATATTTTCTGTAGTAATTGAGTAGAATATTCTGTAAATGTCTGTTAAGTCAATTTGGTCTAAAGTCCAATTTAAGTCCAATGTTTATTTATTTTTTGTCTCAGTAATCTGTCTGGTGCTGTGGGAGAGAGGGGTGTTATAGTCTTCCACTATTATTTTACTGCTCTCAATCTCTTTCTTTAGGTCTAGTAATATTTGTTTTATGTTTCAATGTTGGGTACATATATGTTTAGGATTGTTATATTCTCTTGATAAATTGATCCCTTTATCACGTATAATGATCTTCTTTTTCTATTTTTACTGTTTTTTTTAATTTAAAGTTTGTTTTATCTGATATAAGCATAGCTACTTCTGCTAAAACAAAGTTTTTAAATGCATTTACCACTCAAGGTTAATGTATAGAATATATAATGAGGTCCTATACATCAGTAAAAGACCCCAGTTTAAAGACAATGGGTAATAGAAACATTGAAGCAATTCACAAAGAAACATGAATATTTCACAAAAAATATGAAAAGATGCTCAACCACACTAGTAATTAGGGAAATACATGCTGCAACCAGGGTAAGTGTCATTTTTATATCCAATTAAGAAGTTGGATAATATCAAGTAGGGATGATAAAATGGAGTAATGGAAACCTAGATTCTTGGAGAAAATATAAATGTTTATGACCACACAAAAGAGTCATTTGGCAGTAGATAGTCTGTAAAGAAGCCTTCACACTATTAATGATCCAAGAGTTTCACACCTAGATGAGTCCAGAGTGACTCTCATCCAGATGCACAAGAAAATATGTACAAAACCGCGGGTTTGAGATCAGCCTGGGCAACTTCGCGAGACCTCATCTCTACAATAAATCAAAAAATTAGCCAGGCATGTAGCATGTGCCTGTAGTTCCAGCTACTTGGAAGGCTGAGGTGGAAGGACCGCCTGAACCCAACAGGCCAATGCTTGGGTAACCATGAATGTGTCACTGCATTCCAGCCTGGGTGATGAAGTGAGACTCTGACAAAAAAAAAAAAGAAAGAAAGAAAGAAAGGAAGGAAGGAAGGAAGGAAGGAAGGAAGGAAGGAAGGAAGAAAGAAAGAAAGAAAACGTACAAAAATGTTCACTGGAGCAATATTTAAAATGAAGCATAATAGAAATGACAATATTCTCTAAGAAGAATAAGAATAAATTGTAGGTTCATATAATAGAAAACTGTGCAACAGTGAACATGAACTCTCTTTCTACCTATATACATACATATATATGTCAACTTGGATAATCTCACAATTTAATGTTGAATGATAAAAGCATTTTGTAGGATAACAGATAGTATATCATCTATATACAACATTTAAAAACACGGAAAACAAAATTTCATTTAAGGATACATGTATATGCAGTTAAAATATAAAGCAATGCTTAGAAATGACAAGCATCATATTTAGGACAGTGGGTATTTTGGTGAGAGTAGGAAGGGGGGGCGAGTCTATGAAGATTTCCACTGGGGGCTGCAATAGTTTGGTATAAAGCTTTATTTCTTAAGTTGAGTGATAGATACAAGGTATTTACTATACTTTATATTATTTTAGGTATCTGAAATATTGATCAAATTTAATTGAAACAAAAGATCTTTTCACTTTAAGATCACAAAACTCAGTTCTATCACCTTCCCACTGCGGTCACCATCATTCATCAATGAACTCTCAGTCATACCCAGTCTCGAAGTCTCCTCTCCATCTTTCCTACCATCTCCTGCGTGACTTCAGCAGTTTTATTGCCAAGGCATCCAATGAACTCACAGTTCCTGGGTCTCCTACACTCCAGAAACCTTGAACTTCACTTGCCCTAGTAACTCATGAGCTGCCTTCTGGATCTTGTCACTCAGAACATCTCTGTCCAATACTTTCTGATGCTTCTTCCATGCTGCTGTCCAGCTAATCTTCCCTTTGACTTCCTGGGGGCTATTTTTTCTTGACTTGCTTTCTTCTCCCCATCCTTTCCTGAGTTATTCTCCTGTTTCTTAGTCAACGTGGATCCATAGCCAACATCTTAGAGCTTTGGTTGTCCCCATCTTGCCTCACTCCAGTTATTCACTTTCTCTAATTCTGGCCTAGGATGCTAGAGAATGCTAACAAAGTCCTGGGACAGTCATGACCAGCAGCTGGGCTCTAGGTCCTGATGCCAGTCTTTTCATGAATTTCTAGTTGAAGTTATTCTCAGCCTTAAATATCAGCCATGGTTTCCTTTTGCTGAGAATAATGACTTAATTTTGGCCTGTAGAGCTGAGGTTCTAGAGAGGTGCCTTGGGTGTAACTTGGGAGGAAAAGACCTCTTTGGCAGGCTCTGCGTCTCCATCCTCCCTTCAACCAGAGAAGATCTGCTTTAATCATTTTAAATAGTGGTCTTTTAAGTAAGATTCATATAATAAAAAAAGGGAGTGCCTTGCTCTTTAAAACTCTTCAGTAGCCTTTCACTGCTCTTGGTATAAAACGCAAACCCCCAGCCGGGCTCGGTGGCTCAACCTGTAATCCCAGCGTTTGGGAGGCCGAGGTGAGTGGATTGCCTAGCCTCCGGGTTCGAGACCCGCCTGGGGAACTTGGAGAGACCTCATCTCTACAATAAATCAAAAAATTAGCCAGCCGTGGTAGCGCAGTCCTGTAGTTCCACTTGGAAGGCTGAGGCGGAAGGATCGCCGGAGCCCAGCAGGTCGAGGCTGCGGTGGCTGGGAGTGTGCCACTGCACTCCAGTCTGGGCGATGGAGTGAGACTCCAACTCAAAAAAAAAAAACAATTAATAAAAAATAAAATAAAATGCAAACCCCTTAGCATGAAGTTTGGGGGACGTGGCTCTGGTTCTTCTCTCCAGCCTCGCCTTATGCTACTCATCCCTGGCTTCCCATGCTGCAGTTTCAAGCCTGCTCCCACTTTAGACACATGTTCTTTCTACTTGTTCACAAACCTGTTCCTTGAATGCCTGACTCCTCGTTTTCAAACCTCTCCTTAAATGTCACCCAACCTGGTCTTCCTCATTGTTCTCTATTACACACCTTATTAGTCCCCTTAATATCACTTCTTGCCATCTTTATTGGATCTTTTGTGTGCTTCCTCATTTAGTGTCTGTTTCTCCCATCACTAGATTGTAATCCACCTGAAGGGAAGCATTGTATTTTTTTTGTTTAATGTTTAGTGTAGGGCCAAGGGGTGGCTTTGGCCATTCTTCAAATGCCCAAACTGCCTCAAATAAATAAGTAATTAAAAGAGAAACAGCACCCTTTGGTGCACACCCTTGCTGTGCACATGGGGTTTTATGGGAGGTGCCACAAGCCTCCCCATTCCAGCCAAATGCTGCCCCTGGACCTTTGCCCCAAAGAAATCCTGAAGCTTCTCTTGGTTCTGAGTATTCTGAGTATGCATAGGAGGCATGCAGGACACATTCTTTTGAATGAATCAGCACATCTTTGAGAGTTTGAAAAGCATCAACCTCGGAAATAATGTTCACCCCCCGTAAGTCACTACAAGGAAGAAAATTAATTGGAGCTCAGTCTTCTCTCCCCTCTTCATAATTCATTACCTACTCATTGTCCTTTTCTAGGACAAAGCGCCACACAACACAGCAAACTAGTAAAAACCCTGCCTTCCGACATGTGTGCTGCATGGTATCTTCAACGATGATGAGTCGAGGCACTTACAGAGGTAAGTGTGGAAGGAGTTAACTGTGAATAAATTGGTTAATTATTTAAGTGTTTCAAGATACAACTTACATGTCCTCAGTCCATCTTGAAATAAGCAGCAAGGCATTCGAAAGGTGGGAATACCTGTAGTAGCAGTATGCAATGGCACTGCAGGACACATAACAGTATGTACTTCAAATACGTGAGACAGATCAGATATGATCACTAAGAATCCAAAGCCCAAACAGAAAAAACTCAGTGATATCCATATGTGTACTTATTACAGCCACATCTTGGGTTGGCAAGTGCATCCAAATACATTGTCTCCCTAGGCTGTTTTCCTGTGGCCTGTTGTGATTATCCACAAGACTTACAGTGAGATGTGGTGAGAGAGCAAACACGTGGTTTGTGTGGGTGTATTTGTCCTTTTGTGCAAACAAGATTGAATCCTTTAGAAGAAACAGAAGCAGGGGCTGGTTTAAGGCGAAAAATCAAAAAACAAGAAACAGGGGTAGTACATATGGGTGAGAGAAGCCATGGTAAACGTGGGTGGGTGCAGGGTGTGCAGGTGTGAGAGCTGGGCATCTGATTCGGCACAGGGATTGGGTGGAGGTTATTGTAGTAAGGTGGATGAGTCTGATGATTATGATAGCTACAACTTTTGAAAAAGAACCTGCTCTTTACTTAGGTTTGCTTATTTAATCATTTCCAGAATACTATGACTATGCTTGTATTATCCCCATTTTGCATGTGAAGACACTGAGGTTCAGAGTTTAAATCGTATGCCTAAGGTCACACAGTTAGTGCCAGAGCCAGAATTTGATTTTATTTTTTAAGTGAGAAAGCAGAATTTATTGAAAGGACAGAGAAGCTCCCACAGTGGATGGGTACCTGAAGGGGTTGCCCAGAGCCAGAATTTAATCTAAGGCTGTATACCTCCAAAGTCTGTGCTCATAACACTGTTCTATGCTGTTCCTCCGGTTGGCAGGATAGTTTAGAGCCCAAGAGAAAGGTTAAGCTTAGAGCTGTAATTATGCAAAATTTCTTAGAAGATAACAAGGAGGGAGTCAATCTCTGGCAGCTTCCTCAAGGTGTATCATAAAGGAGAGACTGAAGGGCACTGAGAATTTGTATCGGAGAAAGTATATGCTATTGTTCCTTAATTTAAGGATACAAGAAAAGGAACAAAAACAAACAAAACAAGTAAATCTGTGACTAAGGTGAAAGAAGAGTAAGATATTGAGCAAAACAATAAAAACCAATAACCACTAAAATTTACTAGCCGGTTTACCAAATGCTTAGAATTGCTGATGTTGGGGTTTGGATCGAGTTGCTTTTTATGCACAACTCTGTGTAGTGGGGTCCAGGATGAGATGCCTAAGGGATATATTTATTTCATGATGGTTAATGATGTTCCTGAGTAAAAAGGAGAAGATCAATTGATACTCCATAAAAGATAAGTCAATAAAGATCAACATAATTTCAGCTGGGCACGGTGGCTCACGGTTGTAATCCCAACAGTTTGGGAAGGGCAGATGAGAAAATTGCCTGAGCCCAGGGGTTCGAGACCAGCCTGAGCAACTTGGCGAGACCTCGTCTCTATAATAAAATAAAATTAAAAAAAATTAAACTGGGTATAGTGACGTACACCTGTCGTTCTAGCTACTTGGAAGGCTGAGTTGGAAGATTGCCTGAGCCCAGCAGGTTGAAGCTGCGGTGGCCATGGCCGTGTGTGTGCCACTGCACTTCAGTCTGGGTGACAGAGTACGACTCCCGCTCAAAAAAAAAAAGAAAAAAAGATCAACATAATGTGTATTTTCTGCATCAGAGATGTAAAACAGAAACTTTGTCTGATTCATAAGCAATGCCATATTTACCTCTAGAGCTTTGCCACCCAAAGCATGGTCCATGAAACATCAGTATCACCTGGGAGGTTTCCCTAGATTTACTGAAGCAAAACTTGTTTTTTAACAGAATAGCCAGGCAATTCACATCCAGCAGTCTAAGGAGTACTGTCCTAGAAGACGCATTGTAGCATCTTGGCAACTTGGTGACCTCCTATTCAGCCTTCCAAGCCTAGCTCAGATATCATCTCTTCTTTAAAGCCTTTCATAGCAATTCCTGACAGAGCTAATCACTCCTTCTTCTCTGCTATTTCTCTGGAACTTCTATTTATCTCGATTCTATGCTCATCACACTGTGTTTCCGACCTGTCCTTGAGGAGAGGGTGCATGTGTTACTCCTTTTTGTACTCCAGTGTCAGTCGTCTGAGTAACTCAACAAGATAGGTTCTAAAAAGTATTCAATTACCCAATTTAGTTTTTATTATCCAATTTAAGTCTCTCTTGGACAATGGTTTTTAAATTTTCCTGTACACAAAAATCTCCTGGTGATTTTGTTAAACTGGACACCTATAGGCCCCAACCCCATAGATTCTGATTCTGCATGTTTAATTGGGCCTCAAGAATTTACTTTTTTTTTTTTTGAGTTGGAGTCTCACTCAGTTGCCCAGACTGGAATGCAGTGGCCGCTCCCGGCCACCGCAGCCTCGACCTGCTGGGCTCCAGCGATCCTTCCGCCTCAGCCTTCCGAGTAGCCGGAACTACAGGCATGCGCTACCACGCCCGGCTGATTTTTAAATTTATTTTAGAGATGCGGTCTCGCCAAGTTGCCCAGGTGGGTCTTGAACCTGCGGGCTCAGGCATTCCACTCACCTCAGCCTCCCAAGGCGCGGGATTACAGGCTGAGCCACAGAGTCCGGCAAGAATTTACATTTTTAACTAGCCTGGGAAATATTTTTAAACCAGAGTTGCCCATTTATCATCTGCACCAGAAATACTTAAGGGTGCTAGTTAAAAACTGGTTTAAGGCCGGGCTCGGTGGCTCAGCCTGTAATCCCGCGCCTTTGGGAGGCTGAGGTGAGTGGATTGCCTGAGCCCGCGGGTTCGAGACCCGCCTGGGCAGTGAGACCTCATCTCTACAATAAATCAAAAAATCAGCCGGGCGTGGTAGCGCGTGCCTGTAATTCCGGCTACTCGGAAGACTGAGGCGGAAGGATCGCCGGAGCCCAGCAGGTTGAGGCTGCGGTGGCCGGGAGCGGCCACTGCACTCCAGTCTGGGCGACAGAGTGAGACTCCAACTCAAAAAAAAAAAAAAAAAAAAAAAAAAACTGGTTTAAAAATATTTCCCAGGCTGGATACGGTGGCTCAAATCTGTAATCCCAGCACTTTGGGAGGCTGAGGCGAGAGGATGACCTAAGCCCAGGGGTTCGAGACCAGCCTAGATGACTTGGTGAGACCTCATCCCTACAATAAAATTTTTTTTTTTTTTTTTCGAGTTGGAGTCTCACTCTGTCCCCAGACTGGAGTGCAGTGGCCGCTCCCGGCCACCGCAGCCTTGACCTGCTGGGCTCCGGCGATCCTTCCACCTCAGCCTTCCGAGTAGCCGGAATTACAGGCATGCGCTACCACGCCTGGCTGATTTTTTGATTTATTGTAGAGATGAGGTCTCGCTGCCCAGGCGGGTCTCGAACCCGCGGGCTCAGGCAATCCACTCACCTCAGCCTCCCAAAGGCGCGGGATTACAGGCTGAGCCACCGAGCCCGGCTCCTACAATAAAATTTTAAAAAATTAGCTGGGCTTGGTAGTGTGCACCTGTAGTTCCAGCCAGCTGGAAGGCTGAGGCAGAACAATCGCCTGAGCCTAGCAAATCAAGGGTGCGGTGGCCGTGGGCATGCCACTGCACTCCAACCTGGGTGACAAAGTGAGACTCCAACTCAAAAAAATAAAATTAAATAAAAAAATAAAAATATTTCCTGCCTCTAGGATGTTGAGCTTCTGGTCTAGTGAATTGCTACTGTCTTGCGTATTGTGCTAGTCTCCATGTCCTTCAGGTAGCAAGAGTGCCTCCAACAGTCAGTGAGGGAGCCACCCAAATATATATATCAGTAAGAATGCCTTTGTAGAGAAATGAAAATATGCTGCATGTCACGCCATAACTGTCTGAGTTATTCAGTACAGATGGGCAACTCTACTGTTGTAAAGATCTCTCTACTGAAATGATCTCTTAGGAAATGGCTCTTGGGACCCATTCCAGTGATCTAGAAACACATGAATACTTTCCACACATACAGCTCTGATTGAATGAGTGCTACTGTGTTCCAGGCAATATATGATAGGTGCACACATTGATGATTTCATCCAATTCACACACTGATACTGGGAGATGAGGAACACTACCACCCTTTTACTGATGCAGAAATGAAGCCCAAGGGTTGTTACTTCTTTTCTGTTTGTCAGACTGTCTCTCTGTTTCTTTAGCTAAACTTTCCACTCGTTTTCCCCACAAAATTCCACAGGGATCAGCAGGGAGGGGATGGTTGTGAACATTCCCCAAAGACCCTCCATGGTACTTCGCTTCTAAGCCTGGTTCATAACCACTTTTCTCCAGCGGTAGAGTATACCTGTACTAAAAGAATGTCTAGAAAGCACAAGGAAATTATTTCCTTTCCTAAGAGACTTTTAAACTAGTTTGACTTTTCCATAGCTGATGCTGCTTTTAAGTCCATGCACACCTTCATGACTGGAGTAACAGACCCATGGATACATATTTTTGAGTTGTTATAACAACCGGAATCAAATCACAACAGGGTGGAGAAAATCCATTTTTGAATTGGAAAGAAATTTGGAAATTGGATTGCCAGGACCATAGCTAATTTAGTTAGTTTAGAGTTCTTAGAGAACAAAGAAAAGTCTTTTCTTTTTCTTGGGAGGGAGGGTTTGTTATTTGGGGGATTAAGAGGAATGAATGAGTTAATTAAATTATGGTATATTCAGCCAAGGCAACATAGTGAGACCTCATCTCTAAAAAAAATTTAAAAATTAGCCAGGCATGGTGGTGTGTACCTGTAGTCCTAGCTACTTGGGAGGCTGAGGAGGAAGGATAGCCAGAGCCCAGGAGGTGGAGGATGTAGTGAGATGTGATCATGCCACTGCACTTCAGCCTGAGCAACAGAGTGAAACCCTGACTCTAATCAATCAATCAATAAAGGTATATTTGTAAAATGAGACATGTTGCTGCTGATTTCTTCTAATATCTACTTTAGGGCACAAAGATGAACACAGCACAATCCCTGCCTTTATAGAATTTATTGTATATTGAATGAAGTACAACTATGTAGATCTATATTCTAGTATCATGGAAAGTCAACCAAGGCATGTTGTAAAAATCAAAACGTGCGGGGCGAGATGGCTCACACCTATAATCTCAGTAATTTGGGAGGTCGAGGTGAGTGGATTGCTTGAGCCCAGGATTTGGAAACCAGCCTGGGCAACATAGCAAAACATTGTCTCTACAAAAATATTTTAAAAATTCGCTGGGTATGGTGGTGTGTACCTGTAGTCCCAGCTACTCAGGATGCTGAGGCAGAAGGATCGCCTGAGTCCATTATGATGAGGGCTTCATGAGCCGTGATCATTGTGATCCTGCCACTGCCCTCCAGCCTGGAGGATGGAGTGAGATCCTGACTCAAAAACAAAGAAAAAATTTTAAATGTAAAAAAAAAGGGGGGGGGTAATATGTTTGTATACAGATGCATTTGCCAGATGGTTGTATACAACGTTACAGTTTTCGCTCTGGACTAGTAATGGGTTTGGGTTGGGGACTGGGGGATTGTAAGTGAAGAGTGGACTTTATACATTTTTGTGGCCGGCTATCTGCCTGCCCTCAAATCCCTTCTTCAGTCAAAAACAAAACAAAACAAACAAATCCACACTGAAACAAACAAGCCCAACATTTCCCAGAGTCCTTGTGGCTTGGCATGGTCATGAGACTAAGTTCCGAGCGAGCTGTAAGCAGAAGTATTATATAGGACAGCAAGGAAGACTCCCTAAAAGGGAAGGGACTAGCCATTTTGCCCATGTTTTTTCTGCTGCCTGGAATATGGATTCATGGTGTGGCTCCAGCAGCCATCTTGGACCTTGAGGAGAGGTGGAGGGTGGAAGCCAGGAACAGGAGATCACTAGGGTGAAGGACCTTGAGTCTCTTTCCTGCCAACCCACTTGTCCTCTGCTGACTACTATGATATTAGTACTAGCCACATAATGGACATTTTAATTTAAATTAATTAAAATTACATAAAATAAAAAATTCAATCCTTCAGCTCTATTAGCCACATTTCAAGCACTCAGTAGCTACCTGTGGCTAGTGGCTACTAGCATGGACAATTTTCATCATCACAGAACATTCTTTTGGATAGTACTGCTCTGTTACTTGGTTCCAGGCTTTTCAAGAGCAAATAGATCCTCATAAATTTATGTCTTTGATACTTGTAACTGAATTAAATACACACTATACACTTTCTTTTTTATAGTGAGCATAAATCAATTTGATGATGTAAAACTAACATAGTTTTAAATACACAAACACCAAACATGGATGAAAACTGATAAAGATATACTACAAATAATCGGGTTTGATTATTAAGAAAAACAGAGGAGTATTGTGTCAAAAAATAGAATTTTTAAAACCCTAGGTATATAAGAGATCTGGAAAATTATAAACATTTAGATTTGTTTCCTTGTTCAAAAGCAAAAGACTGGGCATCCAAAGTTTATATAACCTTCACTTTGAATTGATATAGACCGCACACCAAGTAGGCGTATACATTTCTATAGAGTTGTTGTCTGCACAGTCAGCTATGGAGCATATTAAGAATGTTCTAAGAGATACAGTTAACATTCACGGGAGACACTTTTATAAGGATAAGATATGGTCTGGTGCTCTTTAGCTATTCATCAAACTCTCTGCTGTTTGCATTTTGAAAATATACAATGGTATTACATTTTTAAATACACTCAGTTATATTGTGCTTTCTTTGAACCTGCAGCAAAATTATGATACCATTGTGTATTTTTAAAGATTAAATATTTCTCATATTTTTGCACTATGGCAAGCAAACCAAAGGCTTTTAGCATTCCAGGTCATGGAGACTATTTCAACAAGGTTGTTTATTCTTCGTTCAACGTGGGCGGGATTCAGAGGAATCATTTCCATTCTTGTAAGAAGGTGCCACCCAGGTAATCTCTGGCACATGAAGGCCAATGCATATTCTGATCTCTCTGGAAAATGTAGCATATAAAACCCATTCACCAGGCTGAGATCACTAAGGGCAGATAAACCAAAGCTCTGAAATGACTGCTTATAACAAAGTAGAAAAACCTTAAACTTTCAACAGGGCACCAAATGTATTAAGTCCCTAAGCCCCCATTTGGCACTCTGCCAGCACAAACAAAAGACATGTGTTGGTTTTTTTCCCTTCCCCTTGGGGGAGAGTGTGTGTGTATTTTATTTTTCAAGTCATGATGATTTGACGTATATGCTGTTTCTGCATATTTCCATTTTCTAGTTCTACTGAAAATCCCAGAGGCTTGTTGAGATGAGAGTCAAAAGTTGGGCAAGCGTGTTCTTGGTAGGTGATTGGTGCTGTTATATAATCCTCTTTTAAAATTACACTGGGCCGGCCGGGCTCGATGGCTCAGCCTGTAATCCCAGCACTTTGGGAAGCCTGAGCCTGTGGGTTCAAGACCCGCCGGGGCAACTTGGTGAGAACTCGTCTCTACAATAAATCAAAAATTAGCCGGGCGTGGTAGCGCGCTCCTGTAGTTTCAGCTACTTGGGAGGCTGAGGCGGAGAGATCACTGGAGCCCAGCAGGTTGAGGCTGCAGTGGCCAGGAGCGTGCCATTGCACTCCAGTCTGGGCGATAGAGTGAGACTCCAACTTAAAAAAAAAAAAAAAAAAAAAACTACACTGGGAAAAAAAATGTGGTTTTTTGCTGGGCGTGGTGACTCACGCCTGTAATCCCAGCACTTTGAGAAGTGGAGGTGAGAGGGTTGCCTGAGTCCAGGGATTCGAGACCTGCATGGGCAACTTGGAGAGGCCTCATATCTACAATAAATCAAAAAATTAACTGGGCATGGTGGCGCATGCCTGTGGTCCCAGCTACTTGGAAGGCTGAGGTGGAAGGGTCACCTGAGTTCAGCAAGTCAAGGCTGCAGTGGTCGTGAGTGTGCTACTGCTTTCCAGCCTGGGCAACAGGGTGAGACACCTATTAAAAAAAAAAAATGGTTTTGATTGTGGATGTTATATGACAACAATCACATTTTTACCTTTGCCTGAGAAGCACAAGGATGAGAGCCAGGAGTGGAGATGGTTGAGGGGTACAGTCTGGAGAAAGGGCTTCAGACCTTGCTTTCCTAATATTCACTTGGCATTTCAGAGTGTTGTTTATCTCCTTCCATTTCCACCAGCAGGGGACATCTTTAGTACCAGAGTTAGAAACTTGGGCTATTGTCTGATTCAGCGCAACATGAAGTCTGACATGTAGAAAATATTAAAGTACGATTTACATTTTTTACTGAAGTCTCCTGAAACATTGCGCAAAGGGGATTACATTCTTTTTTTTTTTTTTAATTGAGTTGGAGTCTCACTCTGTCGCCCAGACTGGAGTGCAGTGGCCGCTCCCGGCCACCGCAACCTTGACCTGCTGGGCTCCGGCGATCCTTCCACCTCAGCCTTCCAGGTAGCCAGAATTACAGGCATGCGCTACCATGCCCAGCTGATTTTTTGATTTATTGTAGAGATGAGGTCTCACTGCCCATGCAGGTCTCGAACCTGCGGGCTCAGGCAATCCACTCACCTCAGCCTCCCAAAGGCGCGGGATTACAGGCTGAGCCACCGAGCCCGGCTGGGGATTACATTCTTAACCTAGAGAAAGTTTATGAAGTCCTCTTTCCCCCTTTCTGCCCCATTGTCTCAGGAGGGTAGCCACCTCCCTAAACCCTCCACTCTTTCCAAGTTCCTGTTAGCAGGTTCTTTCCTGACTCCTGCCCCTCAGCATTCAGGATCTGTTGTTTTCTTTTGTGAGAGTCTCAACCTTTTTAATGAAAAGATTTCAAGATTTTATGAATATTTTTGAAGTCCCTTTCTGCTATTCCCAGCACTAATACAACTGAGGCCCTAGAGGGTGGTCAGGCAAACCCAGAAGCCCTCTGGGAAGAAATAGGAAGGGGAAAGCCTGAGAAGCTTCCAGGCTAAATTTTTAGTTTTGTGGGGTTTTGTTACAAAACCTCTTAGCAATCCTTCTAATTCATCTCCCCTTCTTCTGATCTCTGTGGCCCCTTACCCTTAGCTGATCTGCAGCATTAGCTAGTTTCTTTCTAACTACTTTTCCCCACCCCGGCACTGGTCACCTATTCCCTCTCTCCCTCCCTTCCCTACAACCTCTGTGATGTGATCTTGAGCTAGACACTTCCCTCCATTCCCTCACGTGTAGATGAGACATCTGTCCTAGAGGGTACCTGAGGGGGCTTTCTTTTCTGAGGCTATAAGATTCAAGTCATGCTTGCTCAAGAACAATACACCTGACTTGGTTAAGAGTGGACACCTGAACATGAGTTACTTTCTTTTTAATGGTACAGGTACATATTCCTCCACAAAAATGAAAACGTTAGGGATAAGACTCAAGTTGTTTCTTCCTCTACCTCAACCAATACCCCCTCCTTACTTTTCCAAGAGAACAAAGATACAAAAAACCCCAAATTTTACTCACTTCATTTCCTTGGGAGTTTGATGTATACTTTTGCCGACAGCTTTCTATGTTTTTATATGCAAATGTATATACAAAGAACTGTGCAATATTGTTTTGTGAAGATTAAAAAATATATCATTGCTGTTTCTGTACATTTTTATTTTCCAGTTTCCAGTTTTCTCAGTTGAATGTCTGAGAGGCTTGTCAAAGTGAGGCAAGTAGGGCAAGGGTGTACTCTGTAGGTAACTGATGCTTTTTTAAATATGAAAATAAAAATGGTACACTGCACTTATTGTTTTGCACTTGCATTTTTTGCCCTTTAATATCATTGTTACTACAGAAGAACATAGATGATTCATTTTAACAGCTACACAATTGTCCATGTAGTAGTAATAATAACGATAATAATAATAGCAGCTACATGTTATCGACTGTTGACTGTTTGCCAAGAACTGTTCTTACGTAATCCTCCTCAAGGAGCTCCACGAAATAAGCAGCTAATATTGGTCCCATTTTACAAACGCACTATCTGAGACCAGTACAAAATTACTATGCCTTCTTTCATTTGTTATAAGACATTTGGGTTGTTTCCAATTGCTTACCATGACAAATGTGCTACCAAATCTCCTTGTAGGTAGGATGGGGGGTGGCTGAGGTGCAGAACATGTACATTTTTCGGTTTAAGATATACTTCTGGACTGCTATCATGATCGTATCAAGAGAGGCTATAAACATTGCGAAGGAAGGGGATAAGGAATGGGGAATGAACTGGCAGGATGGCTAGAAAGAGGATAGGTGGAGGGACACCCCAAACTCTTTTCAATTGTGCATAAGGACAATCCTGGGTAAAAGCAGGCATTTCCCACTATTTCTCCCAACTCCCCTAAACTCCAATGCATCTTCTCACTTCTTCCCTGTCTCCCCCATTACTAAGACCTTCCACCCACCCTGCAGTGCATCTGGGCACCAGCTGTGCCAGTTTTGTTAGGCTTAGGAAAGATGTCAAGCCTTTCAGTATTTATCCCAAGAATGTTCAGGAAAGCAGACAGGCCTCCATTCCTATCCACCATTTATACAGATGTCAGGACATGGACATGGGTTCATTTTTCATTGTTTCATCCACAGGTATGAATTAAACCATAACCTGTCTCACCGACACCATGGCATCAATATTTTCTCAGACTGGAACATGGTCTCTCTGTTCCTATCCACCATTTAAAAATAAACTTAACATATGGTGTTTGTCTTATGTCAAAGGAATGCAGCATGTTTTTCTTGACATATGACTCAATTCAAACACTGGGAAAAACTTTGATATTTCAGAGAAGTTTGCAGTGGGAGATAATATGATTGCTACTTTCACCATTAAACAGGCTTTTTCCTTGAGGCAAATTTCTGGAACCTAAGATGTCTCAAGTTTCACAGATAATTGAGTTCCTTAAATCAAAATATGTGTCATACAGACCCAACAGTAATGCTGGGTACTCAATAAGACCTCTTAAAATTGTAATCAAACTAATAGCTAAAATACATATAAATAGCCGGGCTCGGTGGCTCAGCCTGTCATCCCGCGCCTTTGGGAGGCCGGGGTGAGTGGATTGCCTGAGCCCGCGGGTTCGAGACCCGCCTGGGCAGCGAGACCTCATCTCTACAATAAACCAAAAAATCAGCCAGGCATGGTAGCACATGCCTGTAATTCCGGCCACTTGGAAGGCTGAGGCAGAAGGATTGCCGGCCACTGCACTCCAGTCTGGGCTACAGAGTGAGACTCCAACTCAAAAAAAAAAAAAGCAAAAACAAAAAAAACATATAAATTGGGAACATCCATGATGATATTTATAAAGTTTTCTCAAAGACCCTTCAATGCTTGACCTATCATTCAGACATACTCCAAAGACATCACAAAAACAGAGGCATAGGGAAGAAGATCGTGGACACAAACCAAAAGCTCACAAGTGAGAAAACATATACAAGCAGAACAATAACAAAAAAAATAGTTGCCACTTACTGGGTGTTTATAAGCCAGGCACAACACTTAGTGCTTTGCCTATGCGACAATGTTTAATAATCAAAACCATCTTTTGAGGTTGGTATTGTTATGATCCCTATTTGAAAAAATAATATGAAAAAATTAAAACTTGGAAGGCGCAAGTTTCTGCCCAAAGTTATATAGCTATTAAAGGACAGAACAGGGAATTAAATTCACTTCTGCCTGATTCTAGAGGTTGGTCTAACTCTGTTCATAACAAACTTATTACTATATTTCATTGGAAAGAGGAGGCTTTCAATCCCATCTCTCAAAACATAACTACGATTCTATGAATTTTTACCTCCAAACAACTTAACTTTCTAATCTTCCTTAGTTCAGGCACTGAAGTAACCTCCTAACTGTGAATCCTACATTCAAATTTCTTCTCCTAGGTACTGGGAAAATGATCTTCTAGGAGAAAAATATAATCATGTGCTCACTTGCTTAAACATCCTCAGAGACTCTTATATGTAGCTCCTACTATTGCTGGGACGGTGCTCTACAGACAGTGAGTACTCAATGGACATTTCCTGAATGACTCAAAATGTTCTAACTCTCTCTCCTTTTTGTGGCATAGCTTCTGAAATTAGGTACCCTCGGTCTCACCTATACACAGACCAGGCGATGTTAAATACTGGAGACACCCTGTCTTTAAAGTCGGAAAGATCTGAGCTTAATTTTTCTCAGCTCTGTGACCTCAGGCAAATCTCTTCATTCCTCTGATTGTTTTTTCTCCCATGTCCTCCTTCCCCAGTCAGTGTAAATTTAGTGGTATATGCCTGAGATATACAGGATTCTAATTGTATGATTACTAGTAAACGCTATTAAAGCATTTCATCAGTTATTCAGACCTTAGTAAACCATCAGATCTGGGCCATTTCCCCTGTGACAATGAGGTGGGAACTGGGTATTTAGGGAAGAAAAGTTTCTGTGGGCCAGAAGAGGAGGCCTTCTTGGAGCATGGAACTCTGCCTGGTAGAAGGCTAGTGGTGACCAGCTGCCCCTTTGGTGGCCTTGACATTTTAGGAGTTTATGTGTGGGGAGGACAGAAGCTCAAAGAGAAAGAAAAATACTTAAGAACAAAAAGTGAAGCCAAAGACACTTGATTTACTTCACAGTTTTGGTTAGCCTGAGACTCAGATTGAGCTGTGGGCGCAGGAGAAAGAAACACAGTGAGGAGAATACAGCTACCTTGGCCTCTTGTGTAAGTTATTTTTGCTTAAAGCAATTTGTTCCTGGGGAATTTGAGAAATATTTTTAAGTACTGATTGCTGAGAAACAAACTACCCTCAAACAGCAATGGTTTATTATTCCTCCCGATTTGATGGGTTGGCAATCTGAGTGGTTTGTCTGCTGATCTTGCCCGGGGTCTCTCCCGTAGCTGCAGTCATCTGACCCCTTGGCATTGGGCTGGAGTGCCTAATGGCTTCATTTACTTGTCTGGCAGTGGGTGTGTCAGCTTTTCACCACATGCCTTCTCTTCCTCCAGGAGGCTAGACTGGGCTTCTTCACAGCAAGGAAGACCTCTTAAGGCCCAGTTTTTCAGAACTTATGCAACATCACTTTTGCCATATTCCATTGGTCAAAACAAGTCACAAGGGCAGCACAGATTTGAGAGGGTGGAGCAATGGACCTGCTTCTTGATGAAAAGAGTGACAATATCATAGTGCAGAGATGCCTGGGCACGAGGAGGCGTGAGTTGTTGGGGGCTATTATTATAACTATCTACAACATGGGATATCCTTTCCCATAGTCACTATTTCCAGAATATTCTCCCCCACCAGGATTTTGCCTACAGATTATATGGTTATTCAGTTTCCTGGGGTCACCAGGATAGTTTATAGCCATTGGTCAGTGTGGTGACCAAATAAGGGGTAAAGCCAAGTCAGAAACTTGCTTCTGGGGCCTTTCTGGGTCTTTGACACTTCTTCTCCCACCTCCCTGTTCCTTCTACTCACTGAAAAGCATGGTGTTAACCTAAGGCTTAAATAGTATAAGGAAAAAGGAAAATTATTTTGACTCTTTAAGATGCTTTTCACCATCTTCAGGAAGGGGATCCAATTCTAAGGACTGTTCTGTAACCATAATGTAAGCCAGCATTCCATGGGCCCAGTCCTGGAACAGGGTCACATTTTTTTTTCCTGGTTAATTTTTCTTTCTTTTTTTTTTTTAAATTAAGCTGGGCTTGGTGGCTCAGCCTGTAATCCTGTGCTTTGGGAGACTGAGATGAATGGATTGCCTGAGCCCGTGGGTTTGAGACCCGCCTGGGCAACTTGGCGAGACCTCATCTCTATTAGCCAGGCGTGGTAGCACGTGCCTATAATTCCAGCTACTTGGAAGGCTGAGGCGGAAGGATCGCTGGAGCCCAGCAGGTTGAGGCTGCGGTGGCCGGGAGCGGCCACGGCACTCCAGTCTGGGCGACAGAGTGAGACTCCACCTCAAAAAAAAATTATTATTTATTCATTTTTTTAATTATAAAGATGTGGGGTACAATTCAGGGTTAGGTATACAAACGATGATTATGCAGGTATCCTTGTTGATGAGGTATGCCCCTCCCTCCCCTAGCAGTTTCCCTCAACTGTCCAGGGTCACATTTAAAGACACGCAAAGTATAAGTAATTCTGATCTAAATTCCACTTCTTATGGAACATCAAAGAGGATCCAACTCCTAACCTGAAGCCCGGTTTCCTCTCAGTTGCAGACTCACTCACACCTTGAAGCTGTCCTTCCATCTCTTTCTCCCTAATCTCCACTTTGCATTTTCTCCTGAGACTCTCTTTGATACTCCTAAATGCTAGGCCCCACACTTCCCTCACTGTTTCCTTCTCCACATAAGTTTTTTCTCCCTCTACTAGAAGTGTCTCTTATCTTTCTCTGAAACACATCCCCCAAACTTAGTCCTTCTTTCCATTGATTGACTGAAGATTTTAAAATCTTATTTTAATGACATCTTGGGCCATATAATTCTTTGTTGTAGGACTGTCCTATGCATTATAGGATGTTTAGCAGCATCTGTAGCACTGCCTCCCGGTTGTGACACCACAAAAATGTCTCCAGACATTGCCAAATGTTCTCTGGGTGGTAAAAGCACCCCCAGTTGAGAACCACTGGCTTAGCCCAATCTCTATATTAAAGGCCCTTGGAGCCTGGGGAAGGTAGCAAAATGCTATACCTGAGTCGTGGCCAGTGCTGGGTTTTCCATGATGGGAGAGGGAGAGAAATAAACAAAAAATATATTACATTTAATAACTCGTGTCTCTATTACAGTAACATGATCTAGCAGTATGATCAGGAGAGAAAAATGACTCAACTATGAGTTAAATTCTCTGCCATGCCCTCCAGTCTGAGATGAGTATGAGATGCTAACAAGAGCAGCCACTTGATACTACTGGTGGGAAGTTGGGTTCAGGTCTGAGGTCTGCCACTTGACAGATTCAACATGTCTGGGCTGGGGCATGGGCATGGGCATGAGTGGTTGAAAAGGCTCTTCAGATGTTTCTAATGTGTATTTCTGGTTAAGAACCTCATCTCAAAGGCACAACAAGTGGAAGTAGCCATCATGGAGAACCTGCTGGAATGGGAGATGAAAGACCTGAGATCTCTAACAAGTGGTTCACTAACTAGCTGCGTGTTCTTCAGAAAGGCATTTCACCCTCCAGGACTCATTTTGATCATCTTCCAAACAAGGAGGTTTGACCACATCAGTGTTTCTTGAAGTGTGGTCCAGGACCACCTTGGATGTTTGTCAAAATGTAGATATCTGCACCTTGATCAACCTTTAATGAGCTGGAATCTCTTAATATTGGCGCCTAGAGATCTACATTTTATTTATTTGTGTATTTATTTATTTATTTGTTGGAATCTCACTCTGCTGCCCAGGCTGAAGTGTATTGGCAGACTCATGGCCACCGTAACCTCTACCTGCTGGGCTCAGGTGATCCTTCTGCCTTAGTCTCCCAGGTAGCTGGAACCACAGTTGCAGGCCACCATGCCAGGCTAATTTTTTGATTTATTGTAGAGATGAGATCTTGCCATGTTGCCCAGGCTGGTCTCAAACCCCTGGTTTCAGGCAATCTTCTAGCCTTTGCCTCCCAAAGTGTTGGGATTACAGCTATAAGCCACCATGCCCAGCTGAGATCTGCATTTCAAAAGCATATTCTAAGTTTTTGCTACTATAAGGACAGCAAATATTTAGAGATTATTTCTAGATCCCAGATCCTATGACAAGCATTTTTTTTTTGTTTTCATACCCATGACATAAATATTATTAGTAGTATATCCATTTGACAGAGGAAGAAACTGAGGCTCACACTGATTGACCAAACTTCTCAGGGCATCAGGGGTAATAAGTTTGGGGAGCCAGGTTCCATCCTTAGGCTGCAGAACCCTGTCCCCTAACCCCTAATCATTGTACATTCTGCCTCCCTTTGAATACTGATTTTTGAGAGCATCTGAACCCGAATGATTTCTAAGGCTCCTGACACCTTAACACTTTTTAACGAATTAAAATATTTCCAAATGGTTCACCTCCACCTGTAAGCCATGGTGGCTTTGTGAAAAGGCAATGACTTTTGGTGGGTTGGGGAATAGGAGGATTCACTGAAATAAATACGAGAACGTGGCTTCTAAATACAACCAGCTTTTGTATTAAGCCTATTTCTCCAGACTATCCTGGCTAATTCATTGCCATATTTCATTATAGAAACTAACTGGAAGGTTCTGAGTAAGTACTTTTCAGTCTGAGGTTGCAGTTAATTTCAACTTCTGTAATTATTAATGTTTCTGTTTTTATGCTGGTTGATCTTGAAATTCTAAGTCACATGGAGCCTGGCTTACAGTTCTATAGTCTCTTCTCTTCTAGATAGTCTATTTCAAGCAGCCATTTTGGAAAGTCCAAGAGAGACATTTATTTTGATTTTCTTCATTAATGTTCTATCTGTTCAGGATAAATCCTGGAGAAAATATACCAGGCTGAACATTTGTAAGGAAAATTCGAAAAATAAAGTCAAATTCAGAAATAATTTGGTTATACCAATTCATCATGTCTAGCATTACTGGCAATATTCAGACAATGTAATTCCGATTACACCTGCTTTAAAAAAAAAAAAAAGAATCCAGTTACCCTAAATCAAATTAACATTTTTAGTGTATATAATTTGTAGTTCAGAATGAGCTATAATTATCATTTAGGGAAAACCATATGGAACGCATTACCAGCCTTCTAAGCCTTGGGTTTTAACAGTGATCCATGACTCAAAATGCCTTATCCAAACAGGTTGTAAATTCTGAGACCAGCAAGATGCATTTCAGTCATTCTTATATTAATTCCAAATGAAGAATTCATTGTCTTTTCAAATTATAATAAATTGAAGAGCAATTTCCTACTAAACAAATCAAGGAAATTGAAAAACTACTTCTCTGGGAGCTGTTTTCTGCATCTTTTTTTAAAGGCTCTTAAAAAAAAGTGGTTTTATTATTCTTGATGTGTATACTAATAGACATTTGCATTGCCAAAGCAATTTTCTTCCTCTTTTTTAAAGTGGAAGGTGAACTCTGAAAAATGTTAAATGTTCAATGTAATTTCATTCCGGGGGGAGTCTGGAGCCTGCAATGAGAGCTCACATTTAAGAACCTCAATTAATATTTAGAACATTAGTTCCCAAAGCTACTGCCTTTCTCTCTCAATGATGCACTTCCTGGGGAACCATAGAACTGTGAGTCATGGTGAGGCCAAGGATTCACCTCAGCTTTACCTTGCGGGCACTCAGCTGTCCTTGATGCAAATAATCACAAAAATAGACCTTGCTTGGAAAATCCTTGGTTCAATCCTCGGAATTGTCAAATTAATCTGAGATTTAGATGTATATAATAATCTTGTAGAGAGGAAATGATAATAATTGAAGGACTCAATTGAAAACCAAAATGGAGAGAAGAAACCAAAGCCAGAAAACAATTTTTTAAAATGCTGTTTGCTTTGCCCTTTGAAAATCTATTTCTCACACCCCCCTTTTCCCTTTAGGTAGAGACTTGGGAACATTCTTTGATGAAAAGAGAAGAGAAGCATATCTGTCCTGATAGTTCTTATTCAACCAAATCAAGTAAAACCCTTTGATTCATTTTAAAGAGTGACTTGGTCTCTTTAGGTTATTTGAACCAAGGAGTTTCCATGCAAGGTCTATTTTTGTGATTATTTGCGTTAGGGAAGGTTGTAGCGTCTTCAAAAGACTGATTGAAAAGCATTAAGACCAAAGCACCCTCAGTTTGAGAAATAGTTTGTCCAGTGGGTCTTATCTGGGAAGAGTCTGTTAAATTTTAAAGGACTTTTCTGAAGGACCATAGAGTTTCTTTGAAGGACACCCTATTGGCAGGATTTTGGCTTGGGTCTGTCATTGGAAATTGGGATGTTTTAACTTCATGGTTCCCAGGTTGCGACAAATCGTTTGACAGATATATGACATCAAACTACCAGTTAAATGACTGTTGACTCCTATGGAATTATTCTGTTTCTGTAGCATGAAGACCTTGCTTCAGTTTCATACTCTAAAGTTAAATTGAGGAGAGAGGAAGTCAGGAAGAATAGTTTTTATTTGGGAAATAAGTAACTGTTACCATGTGAAACATTTTCCACATTGTTTCATCATTCCAACACTTCCTCTCAATTTGTGTCAATACAAACACAGGCTTCTTAGATTTAATGTTGAAAGATCATCTGTATACCAAGGACAACTAAGTACAAGCTAAGTTACAGATTGCCTTGGTGATCAGCTGCAAAACTCGATCTCAGATAGGAACCAAAGAGAATTGGCTTCAGCCGAGCATAAATACAGCTTGATAGTAGCAGACTCTTCCCACAGGGATTCTAGGTAGTTTGGATAAAGATTACAAGAAAGTTCATTATAGCTCTTTACCAAGAAATGAACATCATCCGTCCCTCACCTTTTCTTTTCTTTTTAAATTTTCTAGGTGGTATCTTAATCATAAAGTTTTTTTCCTAAATAAAAAATATTTCTAAATCCATATTGATAAAGCCTGTACATTGGGGAGTAAATACAGGGTTAGGCCTAGGACAAAAGGCTTTTCATTTCCCATCACCTGACGTCCTCCCCGCTACCTTCCATATACTAAGCAGCTGAGTAAAAATTTAGACACAGTAAAAATTTAGAACTACTGGGAAAATGTTTGATATTTTTCTCTTGGTGATCCTCAGAGCAGTGACCCACAGAGTTGTGAAAAAAAGTTCAGAGATTACATCTCATTTCTTCTATTACTTCTTTGTCTATTTATAAAGTGCATAGATCAATGCCTATTGCATAGCAAGTATTAGAAATAAGTTTATTATTATTACAGTGATTATTGTGAGAAACAAATGAGATGTTTGTAAATTTTTCAGCAGAATGCCTGGCACATAATATATGCTCAATAAATGCTATTGGATATAGACATAAATTATTATAAGGTAGATAATAAAACCTCTAAATATACATTGTTATTCTTATTCTTATTGTTTCTGCTTGGCAAATTCCTATTCATCTCCTAAAATCCCAGCGTGAGTTCACCTTCAAAAAGAAGCCTTCCCTGCCACCTTCAGGGAGGATTAATTATTCTCTCTTCTATAGCATTTTGGTTCTTATATATTATATGTACTTATTTTATTGTGTTATAATAAACCATTCACAGGTATGTCTCTTTCAATAGGTCACTCACCCCTTGAAGGCAAGGATCACGCTCTCTTCAGAATCAGACTTCCTACAACCCTTAGTGCAGTGTCTGGCCACATGGTAGGTACTCAACAGACATTTGTTAAATTGAACAAAAACACTAAGCTTAGAAACAAAGGGATCTCTCCCGTTTTTATGCCCAAATGAAGATGGGAATGTAGAGAATGTTTTTCTTTGAAAAAAGAAATCTCAGGGGCTTACTTGAAAATAGGCTGAGTGCTTACAGAAATGAGAGCCAAAAGCAATGTATAAGCAATTCAGGCCTTGTGCAGCTCCAGTGCTAGGAAATCTCCCAGCCTCCTTTTTTGACTCAGCAGCTGCAAAACAGATGGGAACAACTTTGGCTCAGTCACGCTGCCACTGGACTGGGAAAAAGGGACCCGACTCCACAAAAGAGGAGAACATTTTCTCCCATGTGTTGATCTGAAAATGCAATGTTCTTTAACGATCACCTCCACTATACCAACATAACATGCGAGTTTGGGTGCCTACTGGGAAAAAGAAGGGTCTAGAATGACCTTTACACACCCTTCATGGCCTTTGAAAGGCTGAGATGTGAGCCATCTTGCCTAAAGATGTCCTTTCATCTTCCCCAAGGTCTTGCATTTTTTTCAACCCACAGACTGACGTGATTGGGACAAATGTAGTCAGAGTGGCGGGAAGGATCTGAGCAGAGAGATTTGGTCCAGAAAATGTCCGTTTATGGGGCTGAGTTTGCAAAAAAGTGCAATGCTTTGGCTCAAAGCCACTGCCACACAAGCAAAATTTCAAGCAGCTGTGTATGCCCTCACCCACATTCCCTCTCCCACCCCCATGCTGAGAGAATGGTCTTCATCCCTATTGCCTGGCTGCAAGAAAATTCTCCCAGTTAGCTGGCTATTCTTATTCACTTCATCATGGGCCCCATCCCATGAGCCACAAAACAAAAAGAAGCTTTTCGTCTTTGATTAATAAACTACTTGATGCGTGCATTCAACATCAACCAGGGTGAATATCAGGCATGGTGTGAGGTGAGGTGACAATGTTGCAGAAGTGGTTGTCCTCAAAGAACTCCCAATCTTACTGATAAGAGGGATTGTAAACATGCAATTAACACAGTTTTGATAAGTTCCCCACCCCAAAATATGTTCAAATAATTATCAATACGAGCATAAGAAGGTTCTGTTTAGCTGTCCTGATGAATTGGTAAGACTTTTGTCTGGCGAAGTAGAAAGATGAGGAGATGTGCACCAAGCATAGATTCTAGAAAAGGAACTTGGTATCAGAGTAGAGGCCATTTCTTTATAAAATGTCCAAAGACCTGTCAATTACATAATGGATTTTGAGGAAATAGCTCGTTTGCATTGAGCTTTGCCTTATAAAAGAGGGTGGGTGGTTTGCAGAACTTTAATTTGTTTAGCACCATCATAGTATTAATTGCCTCCAGGCATTAAGTCCTTGCACACATGGTTCCAATCCAGAAAATTTTTGCTGTATGATAACCATGTGCCGGAGTCTCCCCTTCTTTGTATAACTCAGCAGAAAGCACATCTAAGCTTTATATTACATTCCTGTGCATTCTGAACGACCATTTGTTCTAATGCTGTGAAAGTACTCCAGGCCCTGTAAAAGAACAACGTCCCTTGAGGAACTGGTGGCTGGGGCAGAGGAGATTCAGGACAGTTGATAGGAAGAATGAGTTGTTCTGACTTCCAAACACAAACTTGTTGGCATCACAAACCCTGTTGCGAGGGAGGGGAATAAAATAATGGTTCTTGAATAGAAAAATTTGAGGACCTAGTCTAACCTCTGGGGTAGGTTCAAACTATAATGGGTTTGTGGAAATTGCAGATTCTTACACTCACCCTGAGACATTCTGATTCAACATACCTCTGTGTCTTTCAGAGCCTTTAGATTGAAACATCTTCATGGACAAATATATACATGGCCACTAAGGATTAGCTTCTCCTGAAACATGTTGATGTATGATGATGTTGTCATGTATCTCTTTTGTTTCTCTGTCTTATTCAGAAACCCTTTCTCTTTATTGGGGTTGTAGAGAGGCGGGTACGAAGTGGTAGGACATTGGGAATGAAAGAGAGTGAGGAGAGAAAAGAAAGAGAGGAAGAGGAAGAGAGGGAGAGGAAGAGAGACAAAGAGTGACTAGAGGTGGCAGGAGGGGACAAAAATTCCATGTTGCCACAAATGTATCACATGAGGACCCTTATAAGCTGGTAATCTCCGGAAGTTTTACTCTTTAAGAGTAAAAACCAAAAATGAAGACAACACAATTCTAACAACTAAAAATTAGTACAGTTTGTGGGTAAAATAAAACTTTCACAGGGTTGGCAAACTTTTTCTGTAAAAGGCCAGATAGCCACAGACAATACACAAATGGGTGAACACGGGTGGGTTTGGCCCTTTGTTAGTAGTTTGCAAATCTATGCTGGAAAATCCAATAACAACTGCTGCTTCACTAGTGCAATGCATCTTTTGATCCAAAGGTGGAAGGCATCTTGTGATACATTTCCCATCACCCTTCTAATGTTCATAGGCCACAGTTTAGCGTTGTCAGGAAATTTCATCTTTTCTTTTTGAGGTAGAAACTCTGGGGCATGAGTCTTTCTCCCAACTTCCCATTAGTTTCATAAATTTGGATCTCATTTGTCTTTTAAAAATGGAAGCAACTTTGTGTCTCAAGAGAACAGAAGACCAGTTGTTTTTGTGCCATTCCTAGAAACGCAGAGCAAAGGACACTGTGGCCATGTTGGCAGTCCTTTTCCAGAAACACAGCTGAGAACCTGAGGGAAATGAGATATCATGGGCTGAGAAGAAGCATGGTCTAGTTTCTGTCCCTGAAAAAATAGCTCATACTGTGGCTTTTCATTATCTCATTAAAAATCTTAACCTTCAAAAGACATTTCGTTCATACATTTATGCCCCTGTATGCCCTTGTGCTCAGTGAAACCCTGGGTCAAACAGCAAGTTACAGAACCTAGTTTGCAAATGAATAAAATAAAGGGTGGGAAAGTTGAGAGAATTTCCCTTTAGGGAATTCCAGAAAAATAATGTCCTGAGTATATTCCAAACCATTCAGCACCGTGTCTCTGGTCTATGCTTTTCCCTTAGCAGAGATGTTAAAATAGAATGACTTAGCTGTCAGATAGGTTAAATTAAAGTCACCACTCTACAAAGATAATCCCTAAAGAGCAAAAATGTTTCCAAGCTCCAGCCATTGGTCTATTTATTTAAAACAATGTTAGATAAAGCAAAATTCCTACACAAGAAAAGAACCCGACAAGGCCCGCATAGGTCATTTCAACAGGATTTTGGAACCCTGACAAGTTTAAAGGGTCCCAGTGTGTCTACAGAGACATTACAAAGAAGGATTTTTGTTGTTGTTATTCAATCACAGCAGTGACTCACTGTGAGAACAAGTGGGACAACAGCAGCCCAAGAACCTGACAGTTGCCATAGCAAGGAAGAGGACTTTGGCAAACGGAACCCTTTCAAGATAATCTCAACAATGTAATCTGTAAATGTGTTTGAAACTCCACCTTAGAGGCTGGGTGCCAAGCTTAGGGGCTGACCAGAGGACGTGCTAGTCCAGAACCCTGTAGGTCACACACTTTTATTTTTCCATGAGTTTTCTGCCTCTAAAGATGATCTGGGAAATTTCTTGTCCAAGCTACATTGTATAAAAATCTTACCTAAACTCCAGAAATAGCAACAATTTGTTGATAAATAAACCTATCTTGTCTGAACATGTTAGACTATTGTACAAATTCTTCCAACAGCCCAAACCCTTTGCCCCATCAGCTGTTGAAAATAGTTTTCTCTATCATTCTTAGAGCTCTGTTCTTTTTTTTCCCAAGTGTACTTTATACATTTCCCAAGTATACTTTATACATATTTGATATGAAACTTTAATGAAAGTTTAACTAAGTGAAAACACAGAATTAGCACTGAGATTTTAAAAAGTATTTTATTAGCACCAAGCATGGTGGCTCACGCCTGTAATCACAGCACTTTGGGAGGGGGAGGAGAGAGGACCATCTGAGTCCAGGGGTTCAAGACCAGCATGGGCAGCTCAGAGAGACCTTGTCTCTACAATAAATTAAAAAAATAGCTGGGCTTGGTGGCACGCACCTGTGGTTCCAGATATTTGGAAGGCTGAGGCAGAAGGATCGCCTGAACCCAGCAGTTGGAGGCTGTGGTGACCATGAATGTGCCACTGCACTCCAGTGTGGGTGACAGAATGAGACTCCAACTCAAAAAAAAAAAAATATTATGAGCACCCCAGACATTCCCCTTGGGATTCCTCCCTGGCACCACCTTCTCTTCTAATACTATATGTTACTGTATATCACAGGTACTAAACTGAGCATGTTCCCTTGCCCCTGGGCATTTGGCAATGTCTGGAGACATTGTTGGCTGTCTCAACTGGGGAGTGGGTGCTACTGGCATCTAGTGAGGCCACAGATGTTGGTAAACACCCTACAATGCCACGGTACAACCCTTAACAACAAAAAATTGCCTGGCCCCAAATGTCACCAATGCCAAGGTTGAGAAACCTTGCTTTACATACATGGAACCATACAATTTGCTTTCTTTTGTGCCTGGCTTCATTTGCTCACCATTTTATGTGTGAAATCCATCCACAGTTTTGCTTATATCAGTAGTGCATTATTGTCTCTGTGGTAAGGTATTCTCTCAGTCACTTTTTTAAAAAGCTGTTTTTTTTTTCTTCAGGATTTTTCTTGAGGATATCTGTCAAACTATACCTGGTCTTTTCCAAAGTTTCAAATCTTAACTCTGCCTTTGCATTAGGTACCCTTTAAAAAATTGAATTGCTGATTTATCATGACAAAAATGAATACATTGCTCACTTGCTTGTTTGGCTGAGTGGCTCACTTGTTCCTTTGCTTTTTCATTCATTCAACTACAAATAATCCTCCAGTTTCCTGACAGCCTTTTATAGATGCTGGAGGTTCTTGTCTTTGGGTGCTTACTGAGTACACTCAAGTTCTAACATGGAGCAGGACGGGAGTGGTCACTCCTGGGAGTAGAGCTGGGCTGGGTTAGAGGACAGTAAGTACATAAAGAAGGTGCCTCCTTTTCCAACCCTTGCCTGGATTTGTCTTCACAATTGTTTCCTTCTTTCTTTCTTTCTTTCTTTCTTTCTTTCTTTCTTTCTTTCTTTCTTTCTTTCTTTCTTTCTTTCTTCTTTCTTTCTTCCTTCCTTCCTTCCTTCCTTCCTTCTTCCTTTCTTTTTTTTCCTCCTTCCTTCCTTCCTTATTTCCTTTCCTTCCCTTCCTTCCTTCCTTCCTTCCTTCCTTCCTTCCTTCCTTCCTTCCTTCCTTCCTTCCTTCCTTCCTTCTTTCCTTTCTTTCTTTTTAAATTGGAGTCCCACTCCGTTGCCCCGTCTGGAGTGCAGTGGCACGTTCACGGACACCCCAGCGTCGACCTGCTGGGCTCCAGCGATCCTTCCACTTCAGCCTTCCACCTCAGCTGGAACTACAGGTGTGTGTTACCATGCCCGGCTAATTTTTTTATTTACTGTAAAGATGAGGTCTTACCAAGTTGCCCAGGCTGGTCTCGAACCTGAGAGCTCAGGCAATCCATTCAACTTGGCCTCCCAAAGTGCTCAGATTACAGGCTGAGCCAACGAACCCGGCCTCCTAAATATTTCATCACCTTCTTACCAACCACCTTAAAATTGTTGAAAAGACAGCACTTTGGGAGTATGGTCCTTAGGGGGAAGACACTGATTTCCGCAATGTATCTCCCACCTTCTTCCCCATGCTTATGAGTCCATGCAATGGATTTTACCTGAAAGGCAAAATAATAAAATCCATTTGTTCCTTCGATCACTAAATGACTAGAGGGAATTCCAAATTAGCCTGTTTCCTCTCAAATTTTATATGAGTTCCTAAAGCAAATTGCATCTCATTGATGTCCCAGACTAGATTTTCTCAATCTCTCACTATTGCCATTTTGGGCCTTTGAATTCTCTGTTGTGAGGGGCAGTTCTGTGCATTCTAAGATGCTTAGTAGAATTTCTGGCCTCTACCCAGCAGGTGTCCCCAGACAGGACAACAACAAAAGTCTCACGTTGCTAAATCTCTCCTGCAGAGTGTGAAAAATCATTTTCAGTTGAGAACCCCTAGTGTATAGGCCACATTTCTTTACTAAAAAAATTTTCTTTACCAAGAAAACATTTTCAGTATTCTATTTTAATGCATTAATTTAATCACTTATTTGGTCTTGAATGCAAGCAGAGGGAATATCTTTGTTATTTATCCTATTTAAGACACAAAGCAGATTTAAGAACTAAAATAAACATACTAATCAATGAAATTATTGTTTGAAGGTCAGACTCAAAACAGCTATGGCCTGGCTCCTTGGTTCTGTTTTCAAACACAGGCCTTCAGAACATTTAAAGGTTAGCTTTCAAAGATAAACCTTTCAATTCATAGCCTCTGTCTTGCCTTGGTTGCAGGTTTAGTCTGAGATGGCTGGGAGACTAATATCTGAGGGCATTTCCTTTCTGCTTAACATTTTGGTAGATAATGTTTTATTGTGCTTGAATATTCCATCCCAGGATCAGGGGTCTCAAGGTTGAGCTTACTGAGCCTCATAATATAGAAGGACAATCAGCTCTTGAGATAGGGGAGGAAATGGCTACAATTTGTTGAACACATACTATCTTCCTGGTACTGCACTAATCACTTTACATGCTTATCTTATTTAATCCTCCCAACAATCTAATAGGATATACATTATTACTTGCATCTTGCTAATGAGAGAGTTGAGGTTAAGCAGTTTGACTAAGGCAAAACATCTGATACGTAGTGGAGCTGGGGTTTGAATCCAAGTAAGAGAGTAGAGGGCTATAGATTCTTTGCCACCCCTCCCTTTGGGAGGTGGGACTGATTTCCCCTGACCTTGAATCTTGGCTGGCTGTGTGACTAGTTTTGACCAAGAGGATGAGGCGAGTCTGAGGAGATGTGCAGTTTCCACATTTGCTTGTCTTGGAATGTTCCCTCACACTCATGGCAGCCGGTGCCATGTGAGAAGTCTGATTATCTTGAGGCTTCCATACTGTGAGGAAGCCTGAGAGAGCCATGTGGACAGAAAGGGGCCATGTGGAGAGCCAGCAAGGTACTAGAATGTGAATGAAACCTTGGACCTTCCGTCCTAATCTGTCTCTGGTTGAATGAAAGCTGTATGACTCCAGCTGACTCCAAGCCCTACCTACATTCCTTGCCCACACAATCATGAGGAAACAAAACGGTTGCTCTTGTAAACCACTAAGCTCTGGGGATAGTTTGTTACACAGCAATAGATAAGTGAAACACTAGGTTGGCTGCACTCTAACATACCAGGTAGGTTATAGGAAGACTAAAGAGCAGAGGTCAGAAGAACTGACTTGGTTCTACCGCCATGGGGGGAATGGGCCACCTTCTCTCTCCAGGTTCTCAGGTTCCATGGCTGAGGTTAAATTACTTTCTGCCTGAAGGTATAATGGTCTATGACTCTAAATGTCACACACCTAAATGTATAGACTATGAAGCGTTGTCAGTGCTCCACCAAACTCTAGTTCAGGGAGCCTAGCGAGGCCTGCATTTTTGACAGGTTTCTTTAAATCTTATCTTTCTTGTGGATATCTCCAGAATCCAGAGATCCCACTAATAATCAAACTATGTTGAATCTCCAGTAGGCAATTAAAGCAATATTTCCCAAACTAGTAAAAAGATGTTCTATGAATAACACTTAAACAATGAACAGTTATTATTTATTTTATAGCTACCTTTCATTGATGGCAAATGATACTAACTTTTCATTTGTGCCACTGGTAGAAATTTTATGGCAACTTTAAGTTAAAACAGTGAATCAATATTTTAAAGTATTAAGTAAATAATAGTAGCCGTGACATGAAAACATGGCTAAAGTAATGAAAGTATAGGTAAACGGCCAAAGTTTAAAAATATTCAATGAGACAAAGAAAGATAAATTGCCATTGTAAGCCATCTTTCTGTTTCTTTCTTTTCGGCATGGTAATTCACACCTGCGGATGGCTGTTTTTAGTGCTCACACAAGAAGACCACTCTTGCTACATAAATCAGTACTTGCCATGGCAGAAACACATGCATCATTGAAGTTAGCTCAACAGAATCCAGAAGAAGAAGAAGTAACATACAGGACCAAAGACCAAAAAATAAATAATAAATAATAGAGAGAGAGAGAGATTATGGAATAATAGAAGTTCAACTTGGAAAGCCATGTGTTTAGGTAGTAGTGCTATGTTTCACTTGGAAAGCCTGAATAATAATTAATATGACAAGTCTTGGCTACAAGGGTAGAGAAAGATATGGCGAAGTGTTGAGCCAGAAGTCAGCTAGCAAGCTCCAAAGACACGTGGGCGTGACCAGGCTACTGTCTAGGGTTGGTTTGTAGACACCACTACAAAACATGGCCTTTGTCACCACTCTTGGGCAATCTCATCCTGGATACTACAACTGCTAACCTGCAATTGAATAGTGAGTCATGCTTTTCATATTTATAGTAATATAAGCATAGAAATAAATCTGCATGTGTGTGTATCAAACTCTTCACAGTAGTTACCCTTAGGGTGGGAATAGGTGGGACACTCACTTCCTAATGTTTGAATGTTTTAGAGTGAGAACACATTACATGTCTAGACAGGAAAATTTTAAAAGACAAAAAATAACGGATGTTGGCAAGAATGTAGAGAAAATGAAACATTTATACCCTCTTGGTGGGACTATAAATTAGTACAAACTTTGTGGCAATTTCTCAGAGAACTAAAAATAGATCTATCATTCAATCTAGCACTCTCTACTCAGTAGCTACCCAAAGGAAAATAAATCATTGTATAAAAAAGCACCTGCACTCATTTGCACTGTTATCATAGTACTAGTCACAATAGCAAGGATATAGAATCAACCTAAGTGTCTATCAATGGGTGACTGAATAAAGAAAACGTGGTATGTATATACAAGGGACCCCCCCAAAAAACAGAATTATTTTTTGGAGAGTGGGACCCTTGTGGTACAGGCTTTCCCTGCTAGGTAAGTATTCTAGGAACCCATCAGCATCAGTGTCCCAGCTGGTGTTAGTGTGGGAGGTTGCGTTTAATTTCAGTGAATTTTTTTTTTGGAGATTCTTTCAGCCAGTTTGCCCATTTCATGATGGGTGTTTTACAAGTGCACCTGCTCACACTGTGCTGAATGATCAGCAGTTTTTGACCCAAAATAGCGTGACTATGGCCCACTCTCCCTATTTACCCAATCTCACCCGAGTGAACTTTTTTAGGGTTCCCCAGATGAAAAAAGTCCTCAAAAGGAAACATTTTACCAATGTGGAAGAGGTGAAATAAAAAACAGCAGAAGCATTAAGTTATCCAAACCGACAAGTTCAACAACTGTTTTGAACAGTAGAAAAAGCATCTCGATAGGTGTATTGCATCAAATGGAGAGTTCTTTGAAGATGACTGAAGTTTAAACATTTAAGAATAAATACACAATTTTTAAATAAATAAATTCTGTTTTTTTGGGGGTTCCCCCTCAGACAATGGAATACTATTCAACCATAAAAAAGAATGAAGTTATGTCTTTTGCAATAACATAGATGGAACTGGAGGCTATTTCTTGGAGGTGAAACAAGTTAGACACAGAAAGACAATTACCACATGTTCCCACTTATATATGGAAGCTAAACAATGTGTACATGTGGACAAAGAGTGAAAAATGATAGTCAATAGAGACTTTGAAGAGTGAGAGTGGGTGGGAGGGAGTCAATGATAAGAAATTAGTTAATGAGTACAATGTAGGTTATGTGGATATTGGATACCCTAAAAGCCCTGACAGTAAGACTATGCAATATATCCATGTGACAAAATTATACTTGTACTCCATAAACTTATACAAATAACAAAAAAAGTAACAGACAAATTAGGGTTAGGATAGTAAAAAGTGAAAGTGGTTAAGAGTTCATTCTAAAATCAGACCAGTCCAGGCTTGAATTCCAGCTCTGCTACTTACTGAGTAACCCTGGGCAACTTAATTAGCCTCTCAGTTTCCTTGTCTATAAAATAGGGATAATAACAATCTCCACCTAGTAGAGGTGTTATAAGGATAGAATAAAATATTTCATAGTAGTCCTTCAGCATAGGACTAAGGTAGGAAGGACTCAATAAATGGTGACCACTATTAAATGACTATCAGATTAGCAAATTATTTACTTATTTTGAGTTGGAGTCTCACTCTGTCGCCCAGGCTGGAGTGCAGTAGCATGCTCATGGCCACCGCAGCCTCGACCTGCTGGACTCAGGCAATCCTTCTACCTCAGCCTTCCAAGTAGCTGGAACTATAGGCACGCACTACCACACCCTGCTTATTTTTTTATTTATTGTAGAGATGATGTCTCACCAAGTTGCCCAGGCTGGTCTCGAACCCCTGAGCTTAGGCATTCCTCTCATCTCAGCCTCCCAAAGTGCTGGGATTGCAGCCTTCAGCCACCGCGCCCAGCCTAGCAAATTATTTAAAAAAACTTAAATTAAATTATATTAAATGGTGGCTATTTGGGTAATTTGGTGAGACCTCGTCTCTACAATAAATCACAAATTTGCCGGGCGTGATAGCATGCGTCTGTAGTTCCGACTACTTGGAAGTCTGAGGTGGAAGGATCACCAGAGGCCAGCAGGTCGATGCTGGGGTGGCTGTGAACGTGTCATGGCACTACAGCCTGGGTGACAGAGTGAGACGCCAACTCAAAATAAATAAATAAATGTGACTATTATTAAGCATAATGATAATGGAACTAAGAGTTGATATGTTTAAGGAATGCTTGACTTTTTATTTTAAGGGTACATTACTTTTATAAGATAGAAAACACCAATAATCAATTTTTAAAAGTAATTTACACAGCTAAAAACAATTACAGTTGTCCCTTGAACAATTCAGGGGGTTAAAGGTCCTGATCCCCCACACAGTCAAAAACTCTAGCATAATTTTTTTTTTTTTAGGGATGAATTGCTCAGTCAGAACTTGAACTACTGGACTCAAGCAATTCTCCCACCCCAGCCTTCAAGGAGCTGGGACTACAGGCATGAACCACCATAGCTGGCTACTGAGTATAACTTTTGGCCTTTGGCTATAACTCCCAATAGCCTTCTGTTGACTGAAAGCCTTATGAATAATGTCAACAATTGATTAACACATATTTTGTAGGTTGTATGTATTACATAATATATTCTTGCAACAGAATAAGTTAGTGAAAAGAAAGTGTTATTAAAAAAATCATAGACTGGGTGCAGTGGCTCACACTTAAAATCACAGCACTTTAGGAGGCTGCGGTGAGAGGATTGTCTGAGCCCACGGGTTCGAAACCAGCTTGGGCAATTTGGCAAGACCTCATCTCTACAATAAATCAAAAACTTAGCCAGGCATGGTGGTGCATGCTTGTAGTTCCAGTTATTTGAAGGCTGAGACTGAAGGATCACCTGAGCCCAGCAGGTCGAGTCTGTGGTGGCCGTAAGCATGCCATTGCACTCCAGCCTGGGCGACAGAGTGAGACTCCAACTCAAAAAAAAAAAAAGGAAAAAGAAAAAAGAAAATCATAATGAAGAGAAAATATATCTACTATTTATTAAGTGGAAATAGATCATCATGAAAGTCTTCATCCTTGTTTTTACATTGAGTGGGCTGAGGAGGAGAAAGAAGATAGGTTGTTCTTGCTATCTCAGGGGTGGCAGAGGCAAAAGAAAATCCTCATGTAAGTGGACCCACAAAGTTCAAACCCTTGTTCAAGGGTCCGCTGTATTTTCACAATTGTGATGGTTTATTTTGTGTGCTAACTTAAACATTTTATTTTATTTTCATTTTTTATTTTATTTATTTTGAGTCAGAGTCTCACTCTGTCACCCAGACTGGAGTGCAGTGGCCGCTCCTGGTCACCGCAGCCTCGACCTGCTGGGCTCTGGCGATCCTTCTGCCTCAGCCTTCCAAGTAGCCGGAATTACAGGCACGCTCTACTACGCCTGGCTGATTTTTTTTTTAATTTATTGTAGAGACGAGGTCTCGCCAAGTTGCCCAGGTGGGTCTTGAACCCGTGGGCTCAGGCAATTTGCTCGCTTTGGCCTCCCAAAGTGCTGGGATTACAGGGTTGAGCCACTGCGCCCAGCCAACATTTAATTTAATTTAATTTAATTTGAGACGAGGTCTTGCTTTGTTGCCAGGCTGGTTTTGAACTCCAGGCTTCAGGCGATCCAACTGCCTCAGCCTCCCAAAGTGCTGGGATTATTGGTGTGAGTCATCCTGCCCAGTCTGATTTTGTGTGTTAACTTATAAGAATGAGAATATAGGCAAATGCTGTGATTACATACACACACACACACACACACACACACACACACACAATTTTTCCATTGGTTTTTAGGAAGAGTGGGAAAACCATAGTCTTTTAGTGTTAAAGATATCTAAGAGTCTTAATTTCCACTGCTACTGTGCCACTTTGCTTAAGAACACATTGTTTTCCTTTAGTGCCTGGATTGTTATAGAACAATCTATGTTGTGCAAAGAAACCACAAGTAGCTACTCAAGTCAGCACAACAGACATGTCTCTCTAGCTTTCTGGAGCTCTTAGATCCAGCTCCATTTGCTTCCTCTGCCCTTATTTTACGTCAAGGCCAAACAGAGTCTGGATTAAAACTCTTGCTGATAGGGTAAGCAAGAATCATTGTTCTTACTCTCTGGAGTTCAGCATCTACTCCAAGACATTAGTCCTCCACTATCTTTCAGATCTGAAGATGGTTTCACAGGCTACAAACATCTTCACGCAAATTTGTGTTTAAAGCTCAACAAACTAGTAGTGTTAAAGTAAAGATGATTACTCCAATACATATTAGTATGCCAAGATTCAAAGAGAGAAAATGGTTTAGAAGATGGCATAGCTAGGGAGTGGCAGACTGATGTCTGAATATCCTATATCCAATGCTTTCTTTTTAACACCACATTGTGTCTTTCGTTCTCTTGACATATTCTTTTTCTAAAAAGCACCAATCAGTTGGGCGTGGTAGCTCACGCCTATAATCTCAGCACTTTGGGAGGCCAACGTGAGAGGATTGCCGAGTCCACAGGTTCGAGACCAGCCTGAACAACTTGGGGAGACCTCATCTCTACAATAAATCAAAAAGTTAGCTGAATGTGGTAGCATGTGCTTGTAATTCCAGCTACTTGGAAAGCTAAGGTGGAAGGATCACCTGAGTCCTGCAGGTCGAGGCTATAGTGGCCAAGAGTATGCCACTGCACTCCAGCCTGAGCCATAGAATGAGACTGCAACTCAAAAAAAAAAAAAAAGCACCTATCATGTGCTTAATACAATGAAGACAAAACAGACACAGATCCTGCACTACATTCCACAGGGGCCTCTTTCTGAAATAGACTACATCAGTAGTTCTCGACCAGAGTGATTTTGCTCCCCAGAGGACATGTGGAATAACTGGAGGCATTTTTGATTGTCACAACTGGGAGAGAAGGTGCTACTGGCATCTAGTGGGTGGAGGTCAGCGGTCCACTGAACATCCTACAAGCCACAGGACAGTCCCAGTTAACAGAGAATTATTCAACCCAAAATGTCATTAGCATCAAGACTGAGAAATCCCAAGATGGGTCAACTATTTTCTGTAATCTATGTATAAAGAATAAAGCTTAAATCAAAAAATTAGCCGGGTGTGGTAGCACACGCCTGTAGTTCCAGCTACTTGGAAGGCTGAGGCAGAAGGATCGCCGGAGCCCAGCAGGTCGAGGCTGCGGTGGCCGGGCGCGGCCACTGCACTCCAGTCTGGGCGACAGAGTGAGACTCTGACTCAAAAAAAAAAAAAAATAAAAAGAATAGAGCTTAAAAGTCATTTTAAGTAAGGAGCTTTAAATACATATGATGTTGGTTCTATCATGTAGAAGCTATTTGGTGAATTGTAATAGGAAGTTGAAAAGATTCCTCCAAAAGAAAAATATTAAAAACACTAATTCAGGCAATATGAAGGAAGATTTGTCCGACTACTCACTATACTGACAAACTGCTGTAAAACAACAACATGCTATATATAAATAGCGTTTTCCTGCTGTTGTGCCTCTAAATTTCCCAATAGTCCAATCAAGGAAAAATGAGGTACTCAGATAACTAAAAACCTGCTCTTTCCTTGAAATTGGATCACCACCATTGCATATTCTGAGAATTGACTTTTAAATTTAAGTGTCTAATTTCTGGCCTGGGCACAGTGGCTTACGCCCATAATCCCAGTACTTTGTGAGGCTGAGATGGGAGAATCACTTGAGGCCAGGAGTTCAAGACCATCCTGGACTTGTAGGTAAAAAGTGATGCCATAGTAAGACAGTGGGATAGTTAATTCTAGAGTTTTCTTTCCAAGCAAAGAGAGTAAAGTGGAAGTGAGGTTATTGTCCTGAACCCTGTAACTGTGACCTTCAGGGCTATCTGGTTACTGGAGGTGGCATTGTTTACCAGGGCTTGGTGCAACAGCTTTCTCAGGCCATGACAGATAAGAAATGACTGGTTCAATTGAGTTTCCCCTCTTTTTGACTGTAACATGCTGGGCTTTTCCTTAAACACAGATCTGGGAATGCTAATTAACTCTCACGGAAAGAATGAGTAGGTAATTGAATAATAATAAGCTCATCAGTAGCTCAGAATAAGTTTAAACGTTATGTTTATGTTCATAAACATGTGTAACCTTGGACAAGTTATTTCTCTTCTTTGGCCCTCAATTTTCTCATATGTAAAATGAGAAGGGTGGATTAAATGACTTATGAAATCCTATGAATCACATGTTAGCAGAATAAATTGTGATTCTGTGCTCATTGTGATTAAGAAGTGTTTGGGATGATACCCTCCCCCCCTTGTGCTGTCTCTCTTCTCTGCTTGATTTTAAAGACAAAGTTTTAAATAAAATGAACAAAATTTATAGAAAAAGCAGACTGACAGCACCAGGCTGCATGAGCGCTTATCTTTGGGTCAGGTCAACAAAATCAACAACAAAAATATACAAAGAAAAAATCTGGGAGTTCACAGACCAAGGCCAGAGGTTGTGTCCCTATCTGATTTTATACTGCTTGTGGTCAAGGTTGCCTTTTGTTATAAGTGAGCCCCATTAAAATTTCTGGAGGGCTCTGTGCAACACTCTTATCATGACTAGAAAGTCACTTGAAGCCCTTTCTGAGTTGTTAATCTTTCCAAAGGTGGTAGAGGTTGCAGATAAGTGTGGAAAGGTACTAGGCCTCTATCTGGAATCCTGATTTTCTTTTGGGTGTTTGTGTTTTGTGTTCATGGCTGGATTGATCCTGTCGGTTTAGGAGTGTGTGTGGATTTGGTACAGGCCTCAAATCAAAACCAGCAACTTGAGTTCGTAGACTCTCGAGCTGCAAGGTTTACCTGGAAACATTCTGTGCTCCAACTCATCCTGAGTTCTAGGAGGAGTCCAAAAAATGCCTACCAAATCCAAGAAGAGCGATGCTGTCACTGTCTCTCTGCTGAAGACGACAGCAGGGCCCTCCTTGACTGGTGAGCAATGTCATAGCTTCCCACCAACTTAAGTGAAGGAGGTAACTTTTGGGAAATCCTTGGGCCCCAGGTTTCCTGCCCCTCAGCTGGCTTCTAGAGCCTTGGTTTTCACACCTCATTGTGGTCTGGGGAGTTCCTTGGAAAAGTTTGTTAAGACAGTGTTTCTATCAGCAGACCAGATCACTAAGGAGGCAATTCTCATTTCAGAGATTAACAAGGAAAATGGAGCTTTCCCTACTCAGGGCAGAAATAAAATAGGCAACTTATCATCCAACAAATAAGCTCAGATTAGTAAATACCATTTATTATTTAAAGAACCAGACGATCAAACTCAATGCCTCCAACTAACCCTGACGATCAAGAACCAGGACGATCAAACTCAATGCCCCAACTAACCCTGAAACCAGGTGACTCTGGCTCTGTAGGCTTCCCAAGAAATTTCCCAAAAATTTGTAGAGCAGCTTCCTGGAGCTAGCTGGAAGGAGTTGAGACTGTTGGAACTTGGCCTGAGTTTGTAAATCTTCAGCTAACAGGGGCCTAATTCCTTGTTTCTTTTTTAAAAAATCAAAAAGACAATGAATATTATTTTAAATCACTCTGGGGTTTGCAACATTTTGGAAGTCTTACTCTCCCTATAGAAGAAGACCGCCGTTTCTCTCACAGTCTGCGGCATCTCTCTAGGTGAGCTGTAGAATGTGCCATGCCTTCAAAAAACATGTCTCATTGTTTGAGTCTCTCATACTTGTCTTTCAGCATGCTGATTTGCTCTGGCTACACTTTTGGAAACTGGCAGCCTTAGGGAGGATTTTGTGACCAGTATTATGATTTTGTTGTGAGCTTGCCAGTCCTCTTCTGATTCCGGTCGAGTCAGTCCTGTTGGGTCTTGATACTTATTCTCTTTTTGTTTACTCCACAGGGGATTTCGTCACAGTGCCTCCGGGAATGGCCCGCATACAATTTTCTGTATAGATGATGGGACTCAAAGAGTATTCCAAGCATTGGGCAATCCCTCTTCAACCTTCTTCCAGAATGGCACTTTTATTCTTTTTTAAAACCTGCTTTCAATAGCTGGTTTTACTTCCTCTGCATATAAAAGAAGTATGTGTTGGATTTTCTATCCCTGACTTGAGAATTGTGTGGTCTGAGGACTAGAGACTGACTTTCTGGGGAAGTTTGTTTCTTTCTTCAGGACATCCTTTGGGTTGTTTCCAACAAGCGGAAGGTAGCATTGTGACCAATTTGAGAAGGAATCACTGTAATTTAACAGTTAGACTTAAACATTACAGATTTGGTACAGTGAGTGTCATAGGCTGGCTCTTGGGTTAGATTAAACTAATCCAAGTCTTCATGAGAGCTAGTCTTTTTTTCTTACCACTCGAGGTTTTCCAGTATGATAAAGAATAATTCTTCCACCTAGAAGATCAGATCACCTAGAGATGGAGGTTTTCATATGCTCAGAGAAACAGAACAGGGAGGCCTTTTATCATTAATCAACAGTCAATGACTTTGGAAAGGTCTAGTTGATATTTCTGGGTCCACAAGCACCAAATCTGGGTTAATTCCAAACCCCAAGGGATCCTGGAGCAAGGTTGCCACAGCCCACTTGAAATCCTTTCCAAGAACATGAAGAATGTCTTCAGGTGAGTCCAGTCCCCAACATTTTTTTTAGCACACTGCAGTCATTAAGATTGATATTTTGACTTGGCTCACAGTCCTATTTTTCTTTTATGCGGTTACTATTCCTTGAGGAGAGAGTCAAGTATTCTTATTTGGCTTTGGAAACTGTGATGAGTTCAGGCTACCTCTGCATTTTAGCTCCAAAATATAATATCTGAAAATGAATTCACATGGTATATGTCAACAGTGAGATGCACTGTTATTTCTCTGTTTTAAATTCTGCAATGGTTCCCTATTTCACCCAGGATAAAAGTTCAAGTCCTTGCAGGGACTTCAAGCCTCTCCTGACTCCATTGTGCTTTCTGACCTCATCTCCTATGACATTCCCCCTTGCTCACTCCTTGCTGCTTCCTGAACATGCCAGGTATGTGCCTGGCTTAGATCCTTTGCTTTAGCTGTTCCCTCTGCCCCTAGATATCTATGTGAGTCACTCCTTTATTTTCTCCAAGATAACAGCTTCCTTTCTCAGTGAAGCTTTCCGTGGCTGTTCTGTATAATACTGCAAGCTGCCTCCCCTGCCCTCTCAGTACTGCTGACCATCATACTCTGTTGTACTTGTTTTTACCAAAGCACTTAGAAATACTATGCAATTTAAATGTTTTATGTTATTCTTTGTTGTTTGTCTCCCTTCACTAGAATGTAAACTTTATAAGAGAAGCAATTTTTGTTTGTTGCGTTCCAAGACAAATCCCCCACACCTAGAACAGTACTGTCAGACTGGGTGTGCATAAGATACTTAACAAATATACAGCAAGTCTTCACTTAGCATCATCGGTAAGTTCTTGGAAACTGTGACTTTAGGTGATTTCTACCTCAGGCTAATTGATAGAAACAAGAGTTAAGCTCTAATGGCACATATCTGGTCAAAAAGACATCACTAAACTTCTAACTAAAGACCAAAACACCTCTATTACTAAACATTGAAATAAATGTGAGCTCTACATATGTTTAAGAAAGATTAAGAAAAACAAGTAAGATAATTATTTCCCCATTTATTCCAGTTCAAGGTCGTAGATGGCTGGAGCCTGTCCTGGCAACTCAGGGCCAAGGTGGTAACCCACCCAGGACAGGACTCCATCCTATCACAAGGCATACTCACACTTACCCACACTTCACCTGGGACCACGTAGACAAGTCAATGCATCAAATGTGTTCAACTCTGGGATGGGGGAGGAAACGAGTACATGAAGACACACGGAGACACGAGGAGACCATGCAGACAGTGGCCCCAGATGGGGATTCATTTTTTTCTCATCAACTTTATAATAAAATGATGCTGACCAAAAAGATGTTATTTGAGGACCTGCTATGTGTGTATATGTGTGTGTATATCTATCTATCTATAAACATTTTAAAAAAGGATTTAATTTTGGGCAACCCCTTCAGGTCTCCTCCTGCTGTGGGAGCTTTTCTGTCATCTCAATAAATCCTGCTTAAAAAAAAATATTTAATTTATTCGAGCTATAGGTCTTTTTACTTCAAAGCAACCTCTCCAGTGGTAGGAAAATTCAGAACTCCAGAGATTTTGCAAGGACACATGTGCTTGGTTCAGGTTGGGGCTAGACTGGTTAAAAAAAAACTCAAAAAACAAAAAAAACAGAAAAAGAAAAATTTTCTGTATTTGTCAAGAGAATAATATATCAGGAACACATAGTATATACTGTTCTTTTGTTTGTTTGTTTTTGGGTTGGAGTCTTACTCTGTCACCCAGGCTGGAGTGCAGTAGCACACTCATGGCCACCGCAGCCTTGACTTGCAGGACTCAGGTGATCCTTCCGCCTCAGCCTTCCAAATAGCTGGAACTACAGATTTGCACCACCACACCTGGTTAATATTTTTTATTTATTGTAGAGAAGAAGTCTCTCCAAGTTTCCCGGGCTGGTCTCGAGCCTATGGGTTCAGGCAATCCTCTCACCTTGGCCTCCCAAAGTGCTAGGATTATAGGAGTGAGCCACCACTTCTGACTAATACTGTTCTTAATAGTGGGCTTGGTGTTGGGGGTGTCCACTGAAGACCTGGTTCATTTTAGGGATAGCTTGCATTACAGTAATTCACCTAGGAAGATGTATACTGAAATGCAAGCAACAGAAACTCACAACTCAACTCACACAGGTTTTAGAAATAAAAGATATACTCAACCACTGTTTCATTTCATCTCTAGGTATCTACACAGGTGAAATAGAACATATGTCCACAAAAGACTTGTACAAAAAAGGTTCATAGCAGTTTTCTTCACTGTAGACAAAAACTGGAAATATCCCAGTAAGTAGAAGAACAGATGAATGGTGGTCTAGTCATACAATGGAACACAGCTCAGCAATACAAAACAATGAGGTATATGTAACAATATGGATCAATCTAAAATCCATATGATAAGTAAGAGAAGCCTCATGCAAAAAGTACATACTATGTGATCCAACTTATATGAAATTATAGAACAGGCAAAACTATGTGGGCAAATGGCAAAAATGTAGTTGTCTCTGGAAGTTTTGAGTGGGGAATGAGCAAGAGGGAACATTCAAAGGTGATGGTAATGTACTGTATCTTTACAGAGGTTTGGGTTACACAGATATATGCATTTGTCAAGACTTAGCAAGCATGCAATTAAGGTTTATGCATTTCATGGAGTGTAAATTTCTTTTCTTTTTTTTTTTGAATAGAAGTCTCACTCTGTCACCCAGACTGGAGTGCAGTGTCACGCTTAGAGCCACCACAGCCTCAACTTGCTGGGCTCAGGCAATCTTTCCACCTCAGCCTTCCGAGTAGCTGGAAACACAGGCATGTGTCACCACATCTGGCTAATTTTTTTTTAATGTATTATAGAGACGAGGTCTCACCAAGTTGCCCAGGCTAGAGTTGAACCCCAGGACTCAGGCAATCCTCTTGCCTCTGCCTCCCAAAGTGGATTATAGGCATGGATTACAGGCATAAGTCACTGTACCCAGCTCATGGCATGTAAATTTCACTTCAAAAGAGAAAAATTATAAACAAATATTGATCTCTAGTTGATAATATGGATGCCAAAGTATAGTTAAAGATGTGGATGCTGAAGTATTTCTGTCAGACATACCATATGAGGCACAGTAGCACAATAGTTTTTAGATTTAACCATACAGTTACGAGCAGCTCAGTACTCCACTGTATATATGGTAAACCACATAGATGTCTGTAGTTTACTTTGAAATGCACCAAAAATTACATGGATTGATAGAAAGATGGATATATGGATATATGGATATATGGATAGGTATATGACAAAGCAGGCATAGCAAAAAATGAAGGATACCTTTAAGTGTTCACTAAAAAAGTCTTTCAACTTTGCTGAATGTTGAAACAATTCATAACAATATTGGGTGAAACTAAGCCTCTTGTAACCAGGGAGTTGAAAGTAGACTAGGCTTCATTCAGCCAGGGGCAGGAATGAAAACGAGACCCTTTTCACAGAGCTAGTGGGATCCTTTTCACAGAGCAAGCCCCTCCTTTCCCAACATTAACAAGTTCACCCCTGCTTGACCTGAAGAACCATCATGACTCATTCCATCCTATCTTGTATCTCATTTTCTTGCAGACACACCATGTGAAGCTCACTAATGCCGGGACAGCTGTCATCACCGGACCCTCACACAGTTCATTGCCCAACCCTTCTTTACACCCAGACCCTTCCACTGTGCTCCTGGAACTCTCAGTCCTCTATCAGCAAAATCATCCACATCTTTAACCTCTTCTCTGAATGTTCCCTTCACCGTATTGTACTGACTGAAAACTGACTGTCCCCTGAGGATGCCGTTTCCCCTACAGTCCTCTCAAAGGTGGCTGTTTTTTCACAGCTGCTGGGCCTGGAGGCGTATATGTCCTTGTTGCTCCCATTGCCTCTTCCTGATCATTCTCTCTCCAAGCTTCAGAACTCATGCCATGAGACAAGGCCATTTCTCCTTCGGGATGAGTAGAGTTGTCCCTCAGCATACCGGGGAGGGGTCGGGTGGGAGGACTGGTTCTAGGACATGCCTCCCCAGTGTGGATACCCACATTCATACATATTTGAGTCCCAGGGTTGACCCTGCACAACCTGCGTATTTTAAAAGTCAGCCCTCTGTGTAAGCAGGTTTCGCTTGCTACAAATTTGATCTGTGATTTGTGTTTGCTTAAAAAAAAAACCCACATATAAATGCACCGGCACGGTTCAAATCTGTGTTGCTGAAAGGTCAGCTGTAGCCTAGACAACAAAGTAATGCCTCCTCTTTCGCCAACATGCGTTCCACACTTGCTCCTGCTGGCTGAAGCTCTTACGTCCAATTTGACTGAGAATGTATCTGCTCACCTAACTTTGTCTCTGTGCTATTACTCCTGTCCTGAAACTATGGACAAATCATTTCTGCTCCTTTCTAGGACTGATTTTTCCACTTACAAGATAAGAGTAGAATCCCATGCACTCTTATTATTCAAAAACCTTGCTCAAGGAATTGCCTATCTCTTTGGGAGTATCAAGGTTTTCTCTCTCTCTTCTGAATCATTCTCCTCAGTTCATAAACATGTTATAAATTTGTGGTAATCTCTTATAAAAGAAAACTCCCCCTTGATGCCACATGCCTCTTCATATACTGGCCCATTCCTCGGTCTCCTTTACAACAAAAGTCCTTCTCCGTTGTATTGTTACTGTCTTCACTTTCTGTCCTTTCACCCTCTCCCATTCCAGGCAGGTTCCCATAGCCACTGCTCCTTGAAAATTCTTTTGTTATGATCACCAGTGACCTTCTTCTTGCCAAACATAAAGGTCAAATCTCAGGTTTCATCATGCTTGACTTATAACTTGCTTGTACACTGATGATCAGTTTCTCCTTGAAACACTTTCTTCCTTTGGCTGCTCTTGGTTTTCTTTTTTCTGTTTTTGAGTCGGAGTCTCATTCTGTCACCCAGATTGGAGTGCAGTGGCACGCTCCCAGCCACCACAGCCTCGACCTACTGGGCTCCAGCGATCCTTCCGCCTCAGGCTTCCAAGTAGTTGGAACTACAGATGCGCGCTACCATGCCTGGCTAGTTTTTGATTTATTGTAGAGACAAGGTCTCGCCAAGTTGCCCGGGCGGGTCTCGAACCTGCGGGCTCAGGCAATCCACTCGCCTTGGCCTGCTAAAGTGCTGGGATTACAGGCTGAGCCACCGAGCCTGGCCCTGCTCTTGGTTTTCTACCTACCTCATGGGCAGCATTTTTCAGAGTTTTCTTTTTTCCAGGATACTGCTCGTCCCCCTTACTTCTTGGAATGCTCCAAGGCTCGTTCTCCCTTTTTACTTTACCCACATTCATTTCCTAGTAACGCCATTCATCCATCTCTCTCCAGGTTGACCTCAGTCCTAAATTCTAGATCCCTGTTTCCAGTTATTCTAGCTGCCTGCTCTGCCATCCATCTTGAGTGTCTAATAAGTTTTTCAAACTTAATGTGTCCTATTTCTGATTTCTACCCTTCCCAATCTTCTTCTTGTGGTCTTTCTCATCTTAAAGAAATGGAAAAAACTCCATTACATTTTTAAAAAATGGCTTTAGGCCTAAAATTTTGCCGTCAGCCTTGACTTCTCTTTGTCACTTATAATGGCAAATCTCAGTTGTGGAACCTTCAGAATATATCTAGAATTTGATCACTTCTCACCATTTTTGTCACTGCCACTCTGACTCAAGTTCTCATTCTTTCTCATCCAGGTTACTGCAAGCACACCCAAATTGTTAGTCCTATTTCCAGCCTTGTCCCCCTACAGTTTGTGGCAAAGACTGGAGCCAGAGAGATTCTTACAACTCAGATCATGTATTCTCCTCTCAAAACCATCCAGTGGCTTTCCATCTCATTGTTAAAAGCCAAGCTCCTTACACTAACATTGTGGGAGTTTGTATTCTGTCAACTTGGTTAAGCTAGAACTGTTTTTGCTAGAATCTCTTGTTCCCTGAATGTTCTGGGACACAGTCGATCAAAGAGGAATTTGTGCAAGATCTGGAAGGTGGAAATGCAGCCATCACTCTTTGGAGGTCTTTGGAGTCAAATATGGTAAAGGACAAACAGATGTGCTTAGCAAGTTCCAGGTGTTCCTCATTCTCTTCTGCTCTGTGCCTGGTTTTTCCTGGCTGCTGACCAATAGTTGTCCCAGGCCCATCACGGGATGCTTGTGGACACACAGAGGTGGTGGCTATGCACAGGCAGCCGCTTTCCTAACTCCTCTGCCAACCCCTCTTCATAGTACCATTCCAGCATCTGGGCGTGCCTGGCTCCTGGATCTGCTTTGCAAGCTCATTCATCGGCATCAGGGCTGGTTAGGGACTCTTCTCTGACTTCCCATACTGTGTTCCAGACTGTTACTTCTCCATTTTTTCCCTACAATTGCATAAAGTCTAATTCCTCTAGTAAAACCATTGTTTCAAAATACCATGGTTCTGCTTCTCTGATAGAACTTTGAGCAGTGCAGTCTATAAGGCTCCTGCTTCTTCTCTGAAGTCGTCTCTCACCACATTCCACTGGCTCTTTTTTTCCCAGATACGGCCTTCCTTGCTGTTCCTCCCATATGTCAAGAATGCTCCCTTCCGTGCTGGGCTTGGTGGCCGCGCCTTTGGGAGGCTGAGGTGAGCCTCAGCCTGAGCCCACGGGTTCAAGACTGCCCGGGCAACTTGGCGAGACCTCATCTCTACAATAAATCAAAAAATTAGCCGGGCATGGTAGCGTGCACCTGTAGTTCCAGCTACCTGGAAGGCTGAGGCAGAAGGATCGCCAGAGCCCCGCAGGTCGAGGCTGCAGTGGCCGGGAGCGGCCACTGCACTCCAGTCTGGGCGACAGTGAGACTCCAACTCAAAAAAAAAAAAATGCTCCCTTCCAAAGAGGGAGCATACTTGGTGCTTCCTCTGCAGAATGTTTTTCCTGCAGATAGTCAAACAGCTCACTCTCATACTTCCTTCTGATCATGGTTCATTATTTTGACTATCCTCTAACAGAAACTTAGCATTTAAAAAATTATGGGCCCTTTTGTGTATGATGATGTCCAGAGATCAAGATCTGGGTACCGCCTCCTCGCTGGGCTCAGCTGTCCTCTTTACAGGTCTCTGTGGGTGCCCCACAGGCCTGCTCTCCGTGAGGGGCACAGCACATGTCACCTGGGGCAGGTTAGCAGAGGCCAAGCCACCTGCCCTGTGCTGAGTATCAATGTCCCCACTTCCTCCAGGGTGGCCCTGGGGGAGGAGCAGAGGTAACTTGGTTCGCCCTTGGCTAGACTTGTGGATTCTGGGAGTTGGCAGCAGTCAGTAGAAGGTTATGTTGGGTGGCTCTCCCTGTCACCCCTGGGCTTTTGCTCCAAGCACGAGGCCTCTAGGACAAGGATGAAGTCTCGCTCGGGCTGAGACCATATCTCTACCTCGCCCCCCATGGTGAGATGTCAGAGTGGGCCATCTGCAAGGTGATGGTAGGGCGTGACAGTCCGGCTGGGGGCTTCTTCCATGTCCACACTCTGTGTCCACATGGCTGGTCCTGGGGCCCAGCACAGGCCTGGGCTCCCACTGCTCTCTGGCCCTGGCACTGGTACGTTCTGCATCACTGAACAGGGCCTGACCCTGAAGCAGGGGTGAGTAGGGGGTGCTGGCTGAAGAGGGTTTGGGGTGATCTGGGCAGCAGGCAAGGTGGGGAGCACTGAGACTCACTGCTGCCTGCTGTGTTGGGCTGCTGAGAAGTCAGCTCTCCACCTCACATGCTTGGAGACACGTGGAGCTGCGCCTATGGTCTGCTGCTCCTGGGGGCAGAGATGAGGTGTGGGTTGGTTGCGAGGGCATTAACCCCTGTGTCCCTGCAGTGCAGAGCGAATCACTGGGCACCTGGCCACCATTCTGTCCCCATCTGTTTGTCCTTCTGGTCAGGACTGCTCATATGTGCTCACTCTTCCCTCACCCTCAGCATCCTCTGACACTGGGATTTCCGGGAAAATCCAGCTAGAAGCCTGGCGGTGTCCCTTCTGTGCCCTACCTACCCCATGTCCCTGACATGGAGCCTGTTTCAGGGGACAGTGGGTGGAGCCACATGCAGAGCTAGGGCCCCCAGCCTCTGGCACCTTCAGGAAACCTCGCCACGGCCAGGAGCAGTAGGTGCTTTCTCCAGCTGTGGAGGGTATTTCCTGCAAGGCAGGAGGTCTCCTAGTATGCCCACCCTGACTGCTTCAACTGAGGGCTCTGCTCACCCAGGCCTGCAGAGAGGCCTCAGTTCTTTTTTTTTTTTTTTTTTCTTGAGTTTTCTTGAGTTGGAGTCTTGCGCTGTCCCCCAGGCTGGAGTGCAGGGACATGCTCACGGCTGCCACAGCCTCGACCTGCTGGGCTCAGGCGATCCTTCCACCTCAGCCTTCCAAGTGGCTGGAACCGCAGGCATGCACCACCACACCTGGCTGATTTTTTGATTTATTATGGAGACAAGGTCTCGCCAAGTTGTCCAGGCTGATCTCGAACCTCTAGAATCAGGCAACCCTCTGCTGTGAGCTTTTCTTGGGCAGTCATGATCTGGTGAAAGAAGTCTATTTCTTGACTTTTCTTGAAGTAAAAAGAGCCATAATCATGATATTTGTGGGATTCTGTCCAATGTCTTCTTTTCAGCCTCTGCTGAAGACACTAGACAACCTCGGTCCTTTAGTTCATTAATATGGTGGATTTATTGCTAGATATTTTGATGTTAAACCAGTTTTTGCATGCTTAGAATAAACCTTCCCTGACTTAAAAAAATATATATAGCCGGGCTCCGTGGCTCAACCTGTAATCCTGCGCCTTTGGGAGGTTGAGGTGAGTGGATTGCCTGAGCCCATGGGTTTGAGACCCGCCTGGGAAACTTGGTGAGACCTCATCTCTACAATAAATCAAAAATCAGCCGGGCATGTAGCACACGCCTGTAGTTCCAGTTACTTGGAAGGCTGAGGCGGAAGGATCACCAGAGCCCAGAATGTCAAGGCTGAGGTGGCTGGGAGCGGCCACTGCACTCCAGTCTGGGTGACAGAGTAAGACTCCAACTCAAAAAAAATAAAAAATAATAAAATAAAATAAAATAATAAATAAATAAATAAAAATATGGGCCGGGCGCAGTGGCTCAAGCCTATAATCCCAGCACTTCGGGAGGTGGAGGTGAGAGGATTGCCTGAGCTCAGGGGTTTGAGATCAGCTTGAGCAACATAGCGAGACTTCGTCTCTACTATAAAAAAAAAAATGAGCCGGGTATGGTGGCGCATGCCTGTGGTTCCAACTACCTGGAAGGCTGAGGTGGAAGGATAGCCTGAGCCCAACAGGTTGTGGCTGTGGTGGCCATAAGCAGCATGCCACTGCACTCCAGCCTGGGTGACAGAGTGAGACTCCGACTAAATAAATAAATATTATGAGTACAGATGGCAAACCACAGGACTTAGCAGTGCCTGGGCCTTGATATCAACAAAAAATCAAAGATGTGTTTCCCACTATGTTATAGTTATTGACAATACCTTGAGATATCATTTGTGCTTATCACTTTGAAATTATGATAGTTGACTGGGCACAGTGGCTCAGCCTGTAATCCCAGCACTTTGAGAGGCCGAGGCAAGAGGATTGCCTGAACCCATGGGTTTGAGACCAGATGAGGCAACTTGGTGAGACCTCATCTCTACAATAAATCAAAAAATAAGCTGTGAGTGATAGTGTATGCCTGTAATTCCAGCTACTTGAAAGACTGAGGTGGAAGGATCACCTAAGCCCAGCAGGTCGAGGCTTTGGTGGCTGTGAGTAACGTGACACTGCACTCCAGCCTGGGTGTCTGAGTGAGACTTCAACTCAAAAAAAAAAAAAAAAAAGAAATTATGATAGTCATTAAGCACATGCAATTAGACGGCATGTAATTACTGCCTTCCTTTTCAGAGAGCCTCACAAGGAATAACTGGGCCAATTAGAGACCAGCTTTATGTCTGGTTGTCATTCAGTCACCAAATGGCTTCTCTGGTTGGTGACCCAGACACCCCATTGTTTTCTAGTATTTCCTATTTACAATGTTTGTCACTACATTGAAGAAATTACTTTCTTTTTTTTGTTGAGATATTTTGTTACTGGACAGTTTGAATGACAATTCTTAATTCTCTGTAAGGCTATATGGCCTTTGTAACAAGGATAGGCATGCAGACTAGAAATAAAGACCAGACAGATTCAAACACATTTGATGGTTGAGATAGTTATTGAAGTATGTTCTTTAAAATAACATGACTAATAAACTGTGCAGTGACATAGTCAAGTACGGTATTGCAAGGTGTGAATTTAATTGATTTTCTTTGAATTCCAGGTATTTTATTTTATACATTTGAAAATACTATTTTGAGACAGGATCTATAAACATTACAAATTTTCATGGGGTCCATGGGTGCAAGAAAAAGGTTAAAACCCTGTGCTAAAATGCAAGCTCTAAGAGGGGATAGACTTTTTTTCTTTTGTTCTTTGTTCGTCTCTTCTGCTTAGGAGTCTACACTTGGTGGGATTTGATTAATTTCAAAAATTACCTGAGGCCAGATAGGAGTTGGTTATTTATATTCTCTCTCTACCCTGGCATCTAGCCTCTCACTTTTCCTGGGGGCCACCCTTTCCTTTATTCACCATAGGTGGCATATTCATTAAAGGAATCACATCCCTGCAAAATGACTGGAGACAACATTCCTGAAAATCCTGCCGACAGGTAAGGGCTTTTCTGGACATGATGCCAAACCTTCAATAGATCCTTATTAGGAGGTAACAGCTTTAAAAAACAAAAATCAAAATATTCTAACAAGAAAGAAACCAGCAATAACTCACACTTTGGGGATTTCCATGTTGGTGTTTTTCCCCAATTAAAGAAACATCACATTGTATTCTGAATTGACATTTTCACTGTTGTAAGGACACTGAATCCAACTACCTTACTGCAATAGGTCTGAAGAATTCTGAAACTATGTATTTTTCTCTACTAAAAAATCCTCTGCTCCATTTTCTCTACTGAAAACCTCTGTCACCAGAGGAAGGCTCTCAGAGCCTCTTTTGTTCCACATTTGAATAAAAAACACATGACTGCATCCTGTATTGAGAGAAAAAGTCATAGAAAAAAATGTAACTTTAGACAACGTGCTTCATTTCAATGAATACAAGCAAGATACACAAATCAATTTACATGGTACGGCAAGACATAAATGGTAACCGTAACCCTACAGCCCCTCCTTCTAGGTGCAGACTTTCTAATATACATTTGATCTTTCCAAGCTCTAGAACAGGTAAAATAAGCAGTTCCAAGCAGTTCAAAAGGACCCAGTTACAGGAGTATCCCAGTTTCTTACAATGGAACAAAATGATGGGGAAGAGGCTTTTCTTTAAAAAAAAATTACATAAAATCTGATTCATGGCCGGACTCGGTGGCTCAGCCTGTAATCCCAGTGCTTTGGGAAGCTGAGGTGAGTGGATTGCCTGAGCCTGCAGGTTCGAGACCCGCCTGGACAACTTGGCGAGACCTCAATAAATCAAAAATTAGCCGGGTGTGGTAGCGTGCTCCTGTAGTTCCAGCTACTTGGAAGGCTGAGGTGGAAGGATCGCCAGAGCCCAGCAGGTCGAGGCTGCGGCGGCTGGGAGCGGCCACTGCACTCCAATCTGGGTGACAGAGTGAGACTGCAACTCAAAAAAAAAAATCTGATTCATATCTGATTAATAGTGTTCAGATATCTGATTAATAACTTCCTTAAAGTCTATTTTAAAAAAATATGTCCTCTTGTAATTATTTCAAGAACAGAGAACTAACATCTACTGATTTTTTTATTACTTCCATGTTGAGAGCTTGTTATTTGACAAATATCCCATTTGAATTTTCCCAATAACCCTATAAGGTCAACATTGGGGGCTGAAGCTCGGCAGGATTTGGTGATTTGCCCAAAGTCACACTCTTTCCATCATAACATGCAACTCATGAGCTCACAAAATTTCCCACATTTTAGCCATTTTTAAACCACTTTATGGTTCTATTATTTACTCAATGTTCTTTAAATTGACTGGCTTGGAAAATAAACTGATTTAAAAAGCAAATTTTGCATTGTTGCTGGTAATGAATAAATAATACCACTTGCCATGGGTTGAAGGCAATTATAAAAATAAATACAATGAACACAGGACAATGTCAGCGCATTTCAGCCAAATGTGGTTGTCAGTAAACATTCTGAGCCTGAGGTTGACTCTCTCTGCTAAACTGGAAGCTAGCAAGGCCTGGAGGTGTAGAAAAGCCATAATTAGTACCAAAATGAGATGTTTTCCTTGGATAATCAGAAGTGTTGAGAGAGAAATGAATAGAAAAGAACTCCCCCACCATGTAATTCAATATTATTTAATGCCATGACCCAGAACCATCTGAAAACATCTCCTGAACCACTGGTGGTACTTGTCCCATGCTTTGGAAAACATGATTCAGTGTACTCTAGTGTAGATATCTTTGGCAGATGCTGTTGGCAGATCCCCTTGGCCTATGCTGGACATTATCTGAAATTTTTGTACAGATCTCTTGCATGCAGCTGGCTTCTGAACTCAGCCTGAGGTCTTTCTGTGGCCCACAGGAGGGCCAGGCCTAAAGTGCAGTTAATTCCCCAAGAACAACCATCAAGTTAGCATTTGGTGGATAAATACTGCTGCTTCCTTATGCTTTGTAGTGCCAATTTCAGGGGTTGTTCCACACAGTCTCTCAAAGAGTCTTCAGCAAAATTGAGCCCTGGTTGCCCACAGCAACCATCTGCTCATAAACTGACTCTATATTACCTTTCTTTCCTTCCCAGTCTCAACCTTTCCTTGCTGTCCTGCCTGGGATTTCCTCCCCAAATGAACTGCTTTCCTGCTTTCACCTAAACTCTTCTTTTCTTTGAGTCGGAGTCTTACTCTGTCGCTCAGGCTGGAGTGCAGTGGCATGCTCACGGCCACCACAGCCTCGATCTGCTGAACCCAGGCGATCCTTCCGCTTCATCCTTCCAAGTAGCTGGAACCACAGGTGCACACCACAACGCCCAGCTAATTTTTCTTGATTTATTGTAGAGATGAAGTCTCGCCAAGTTGCCCAGGCTGACTTTGAACCTGCGGGCTCAGGCAATACTCTCGCTTTGGCCTCCCAAAGTGCTGGGAATACAGGTGTGAGCCACTGCTCCCAGCCCTCACCTAAACCCCTTTTCTAAGGGCCTGCTTTTAGGAAATACAATCACAGAGTTAATCTTATGGTTTTGTACCTAAAAGTCAAAAAATAAACAAAGAAATAACATAAAACAAAGCTATCTACTTGCTGTCACTTCCTGATAATCAATCACAATCCTATACCACCCTTCTTCTTTTTTTTAGGTATCTCCCTCAGTGTATTTATTTATTATTATTATTTTAATATACATTTTATTTTAAGGATGTGAGATACAAGTCAAGATTAGATACATAAGTGGTCTACATACAGGTGATGTTTGGGCCTCCAATTGGTCCTCACTTCACTTGGTTTAGGATCAAGTACCCTTGAGTACCACCCTTATTCTTAAGATGATGATGTGAAGCAGGCAGAGAGATGTACTAATCTCTTAGAAATTTTCCAGTAACCAAGAGTTTGTTAAGTTCTAACGCAAGCTTTGGTTGGCATTTTGATAATTCAACCTTTCTTCTTGTTTTAGAAAATTGAGATTTGATGTTTAATATGGCCCAGTAACCACAGTGGGTAAGCTGAGTTTTTCTTTTCTTTCTGGTCTTTAGACAACTGGGGGATAATTCGATTACATCTTATCTTTCTTTTGTAGACTGATCTGGCTGTTGAGTGGATTTTCTGATGATCAATTTAAAAGAAACTCCTCTGCCAGGAAAGGGAGAATAACCAATTGTTCCTTTTACTTAAAACCAAGAGCTTTGTTGACTGAGTGTAGACTTGACTTCAGAGAACAATATGAACAGAATTCCATGCATACCTTTAGAACATTCTCTGCAGAAGTTGTGTAACAAATGTATTACTAGATCCACAAATATGGCAACAAACCATATGAGCTCACTGAGGCTTATGATTTCCATTATGCTGTTAAAAAAGTATGTCAACAGCATAAGGTGGAGAATAATATAGTGAGTGTTCACTTAGCCATAGCAAAACCTTATGAAATCTTAACATTTTGCCATAGCCCCCTTTTTCTTTTTAAAGAAATAAAACCACAAATATGCTTAAAACTCCCTACTTCCTCTCTTTCTTCCCCAAATTAATTTCAATTTTATCCTGGTTTTTGTTTTTTTTATCATCCTTAAGGATGTTTTAGTATTTTTACTACACACGTGGTATCATAAACTACAGTATTGTTTTGCATGTTTTAAGACTTTATATAAGTGGACCAGTCTGTTTGCATCATTCCACAATTTGATTTTTTTCCTCAGTATTATAGAGACTTATTCATGTTTATATGTAGAATCTGGCTCCTTATTTTAACGGCTGTAAAACATGCCATTGTATTAATAAACCACAATTTGTTTTTCTCTCTGCAGCTGATGAACATTTAGATTGTGTCCTATGTTTTCTTGTAACAAACCATGCCTCTACAAAATATTCTCTTTTTTTGAGTTGGAGTCTCACTCTGTCGCCCATGCAGGAGTGCGGTAACACGCTCATGGCCACCTCAGCCTTGACCTGCTGGGGTCAAGCTATCCTTCCGTCTCAGCCTTCCAAGTAGTTGGAACTACAGGTGTGTGCCACCACACCTGGCTAATTTTAAAAAATTTATTGTAGAGACGGGGTTTTGCCAAGTTACCCAGGCTGATCTCGTACCCCTGGGCTCAGGCAATACTCTTGCCTCTGCCTCCCAAAGTGCTAGGATTACAAGTGTGAGCCACCATGCCCGGCTACAAAATATTTTTGAACATGGTTTATTATGCATATGTGCAGACATTTTTTGTAAGATGTTTGCCTAGAAGTGGAAACGTTGGGTTATATACCATGTGCAGCTTCAACTTTATTAGAAACTGCCAAGTTGCTCTGTAAAGACCTATTTATAATCCATCAGCATGTTTGAAATTTATTTCTCCCACATTCTTGCCCACATTTGGTATGGATAGACTAAAATGCTTTGCCAACCCAAAGATGTGAATAGTGTTCCATTCTGGTTTTAATTTGCATTTTCCCAATTACTAGCACTGGAAAGGGATTATTGATATATATTTGGATTCTAATCCTTTGTGAATTCATATACATTGAAACTATTTCTCCCAGTCAGTGAATTTCTTTGCCTTTTTTTTGTTGGTGTCCTCAGATAAATGGGAGTTCTGAATTTCAATGTAGTCAATTTATCAATCTTTTTCTTTATAGTTCGTGTATTTTGCATATTATTTGGGAAACCTTTATCTACCCTGAGGTCATTTAGACAGTCTTCTACATTATATTCTGAAAGTTTTATTGTTTTATCTATACAGTTAGGTCTAAAATCCACCTGGGCTTGGTGTAGTGGCTCACGCCTGTAATCTCAACACTTTAGGAGACCAAGGCAAGAAGATTGCTTGAGCCCAGTAGTTCGAGACCAGCTTGGGCAGCATAGCAAGACTTCGCTTCTATAAAAAAAAAAAAAAAAAATCAAAAAAATTAACCAGGTGTCTGCAGTCCCATCTATTGGGAGGCTGAGGCGGGGAATCACTTGAGCTCAGAAGATCAAGGCTGCAGTAAGCAGTGATCATGTCACTGCACTCCAGCCTGGGTGACAGAGTGACACCCTGACTCGAAAAATAAAATAAAGTCCATCTGGAATTAGAATGGAGCACTCTTACTTAGTGGATATCCCTATGGATATCCAAATGTCCCAGTATCATTTATTGAAAAAATTACATTTCCTCACTTCTCTGTATGATCACCTTTATCATAATTCAAGTATGTACATGTCCAAGGGGATAGCTTTGCCTTCTCAACATCTGCTTTGTCAATCTACCTATCAATGTATCAATTTCACAATGTTTTAATGACTATATCTTTATAATCTTAACATAGGTATCAGTGCAAATATCTCCTTTCTCATCTCATTTTATTCTTATTTGTAATTGCTTTAACTTTACATAGCTGTTTCCTCATCCACATGAATTCTATGATCAGTTTGGCTAGTTTCATGAAAGGTCTTGCCTGTTAAAATGGTGATTCGAATTTTTGAATTTATAGTTTAATTTAGGAATAATTAATATTTTATGACATTTAGTCACCCTATTCATGAGCATATCTCCATTTATTTCAGTTTTTTTCTAAGTGTTTCAACAACAGTTTGTTGTTACTTTTATATGGGTGTTAGTACTTCTCATGGTCTACCCAAAGAGAGAACAAATAGACTCTACCTCTTAGTGGGAAGTGACAAAATTCTGAAAAAGAATGTGCCACCAGAGATATTGCTGTGGCTATTCCTGGAAAATACAACTTACTATGGTTTATCCTCTGGCCACACTAATTTATATCACTATCATATTTAAAACAAGCAAGCAAACAAACAAACAGCCTATCTTTTTCCCTAGGGGGTCCAAATCTTGTCATTGAGATCATGTTTACATGCAATTGATGCTCCTTGGGCTTGGTTTCTCAAGTAGAGTTTCCTGAGACAGTTCCTGTATGTCGTTAGACCTGTCATCTCAATAAACAGTTTGCTTGCTCCCTAGGTATATAATATGAGATGGCGGGACATGAAGCTGTTAGTGAGGGATTAATGAAAGGTGAGGAAAATATTATTAGAAACTAGGAGAAGGAAATCTTTGTTATGCAGTTGGAGAAAATTTAGCAACACTTGCCACAATAATATGAAAAGTTGAAGACATACCTAATTAATCAGATGATTTAGCTAAAGAGATTTCAAGAAGACTATTAAAAGTGCCTCTTGGCTTCTTTACATTGTCTACAATAAAATGAAAGAGGAAAGAGATGACTTTAAAAAAAATTATTTACTTTTCAGGTAAAATTTAGAGAAAATATAAAGAAGCCAGGACTTGCAGCATTCAAAAATAAAACTCTGTCTTAATCCCAGCTTCTCCAATATTCTTAAATTAAGAGACAGACCCCTCTAACAATCTCTCTTTAAAATCCTTTAGGCTTTACTAACACTTTTCTTAGAGTTCTCCTAGTAGCCCACTACTTTGTCAGAAAGCCACTCCTACATGTTTCAGGTTTTTCATGCCATTGCATCTCACTTTTGACACCAAAAATACATTCTAATTTTATGACTGCATAACAAATTACTCCAAAAGTGGCATAAACAATCATCTATTTTGTTTATGAATCTGCAACGTGGGCAGGTTTTGGTAGGGATAATTTCTGTCTACTCCACTTGGCATTGGCTGGAGTGTTTTGAAAGCTGTGGGCTGAAATCACTTGATGGCTCACTCACTTCCATGTCTTGTGATCAATGCTAGTTATTGGTTAAGACCTTAGCTAGGGCTGTCAAATAAAGCCCCTATAAGTGAACTATTCACGTGGCCTTTGCTTCTCTGTAAAATGGTGGCAGAGTTCCAAGAGCAAATGTTCCAAGAAAGAAAGAGCATCAAAAGAAATCTGTATCATCTTTTATGACCTAGTGTTAAATGTTCACAGCATTATTTCTACTGCATTCTATATGTTGAGGTAGCTACAGTTTCCACCTAGGGAGGGAAAATAGATTCCACCTGTTGATGGGAATTGGCATGCTTCTGGAAGATCATGTGGGACTGGAAATATTGGTATGGCCATTTCTGGAAAACACATCTGGTATAAATAATTATTATTTTATATGGGATTGTCAGGCTTCTCTAAAGGTGACATCTGAATATATTCCAATAAAAATGAGAGAATGAATCAGGTTTTATTTGGGAAAGAACAGTGAAAACAAGCACAAAGGCCCTGGGGCAGATTATGAATGATGTATTTGAACCAGTATGACTGGAGTCAAGTGGACAAGGGGAAGAACCACAGTGGAATGTACAGAGAATTAGCCAGGAGTTTATTATCTAGGGTCTTGCAGGCCATTATAGGACTCTAGCTTTTACTCCAAGCCATGAAGGAGGGTGGTTAACAGAAGAGAAACTTTATTAGACTTATGTTTTAAAATGATCACTTACTGAGGCGAAATGCCCAGGAGTTTACGGTGTAGCTGCTATCACTGTGAAGATCAGCCATATGGAGATAAATTGGTATGGAGTTTCTGGCTGTACACCCAGAGTACTCAATTATATTTGAGCCAAGAAGATGAGTGATAAACCTCAGGTTCTTGTAAATGTATTTCTACAATCTGTATTTGGTTTAAAGTAGCATCTGTACTTTTTAGGCATTACTAATAATATTTAGCACCGTCACCAAGCAAGCATTTTCTGCTTTTGATAGCTTTTATATGTGGGGGTGGCAATTGTGCTGGATCTCTCCCTTTCAACCTCCAGATCTACAACCCCTCCCTATCCTGCTATCTGCACAGGAGCCACTTTGTGGGCTAGTTATAAGAGACCCCTGGCTTCCAGGTAAATATACAATAGAATGTTTCCACAGATAAAAAGGGGGAGAGGGAGAGAGTAATATCAGGGCACGCATTCTTTTGGCTTCCTCTTTTCTCAGCTACGTCTTGACAGAAACTCACAACTTCTTTCTTTCTTTTTTTGAGTTGGAGTCTTACTCTGTTACCCTGGCTGGTGTGCAGTGGCACGCTCATGATCACTGTAGCCTCAATCTGCTGAGCTCAGGTGATCCTTCTGCCTCAACCTTCCAAGTGTTGTACCTGAATCCTGAATCCGAGAGACCACCAAAGAGCCAGCTCCGATGAAAATCACATGAGGGTCTTTATTCAGGCTTGAGTCTGGGCTCACGTCTATAACCAGCGCAGCGGTACAGGAACGAGAGCCCCGACCCAGCGCAGCAAGCAGCTTATATACACAGTTACAAGGGAGGGGAAAGAACTTTAAACTTTTCGCACATGATTGGGTAATTTCTCCTACTGGGTACGGGGGCATTTGGGATTGGTTGGTTTGTATGGTCGCGGGTCATGGCTGACCGCGGCTGACCATCAACAGTCAGGCAGGCTGGGTGGAACTGGTTGGGACATCTGGAATGTGAGATTACTAGGGGAGTGGAGCAAGAAATGGGGCCAGAGGGTCTGCACCATGACTCCGCGGTTTTCTTTTGGTATGTGAACTTGTTTACCAAAGGTATACTACTGGGCTTGGGCGGGAAAGCAAGCATACATCTGAGTTTTAAAGACAAGTTTCAATATACATTCAATAAACTTCAACCTACACTTAAAACAAGCTTTATCACACAATTATGAGCTAGATGGCCCTTGAGTTCCTCACCAAGTAGCTGGAACTACAGGCATGAGCCACCAAGCCTGGCTAATTTTTTGATTTATTGTAGACATGAGGTCTCGACAAGTTGCCTGGGCTGGTCTCAAACCTGTGAACTCAGGCAATAATCTCACCTCGGTCTCCCAAAATGCTGGGATTATAGGTGTGAGCCACTGCACCCGGCCTTCACAATTTCTTTCAAAGCAGTCTGTTCTGCACAACTCTCTCTCCCTTCAGTTCTAGTAGCCTGTGTCTCTCAGGCCAACGGGTGGTGACAACTTCACTACTGCTAGTGCCCAGTTTATGCACTATCCCCTTTGGGTCCCTACATCCACACCACTGTAAACAGACCCTTTCCCAATAAAACCTTCTCAAGTAATCTTATTTTTGCATGTGCCATCTGTCCTTGTTCAGTCTCTGAGCCAGTACAGCAATTCTAAATCTTTCAAAATTTAAACTAAGATATTCATGTACTTAATTGTGGTCTACTGCCAGGCTCAGTGGTTCAGTCTGTAATCCCAGCACTTTGGGAGGCCGAGGCGAGTGGATTGCCTGAGCCCGTGGGTTCGAGACCAACCCAGGCAACTTGGCAAGACCTTGTCTCTACAATAAAATAAAAAACAGCCGGGCGTGGTCGTGTGTGTCTGTAATTCCAGCTGCTTGGAAGGCTGAAGTGGAAGGATCGCCAGAGCCCAGTGGGTCGAAGCTGTGGTGGCGCTGAGCATTTGTGCCACTGCACTACAGCCTGGGTGATGGAATGAGACTCCAGCTAAAAAAAAATTGTGGTCTACTTCCCTTTTCTATTTGTCCTCTTCTCTTCCTCCCCAGCCTTCTGACCTACGAGAATGGGGAAACATGTCTAGAGATATCTACAGAAATTCAGGAGGTAATTTGTTGAGAAGTACAGCTCTTTAAACTTGAACGTAAAATAAACAAATAGATGTCCACCTAAAAGTACCTATTTGGGCATTAAAATCCATGTGAAACCTGTAGATTTTCCTTATGTTGCCTGTTATCATTTTTACTTCCCATTTCCCCCACCAAACCATTGAAAGTATATTATCACCTATCAAAATTTTACAAAGAAATTTGAGCAGAATGCTAAAAGGAGTGAGCCATACTTATATCTGAGGACAAAATTTTAAGGATGTACAAAATCTCTGGAGTTGGGATGGAGTGGAGGTTGAGGAAGAAGCATAGAGTCCATAGCTTTGCAAATAAGCATCCAGAATCTGTCCTGCAATCAAATTTAACATTCGTAGATTTTTCTCACCTGGTTATCTGGTCTTTATATTTTTATCTTGGTTTGCTAATCCCCCACATTCCATCTTTTTTTTTTTTTTTGCCAGAGAAGATTTAATGCTCAAGATTTTAAGCACATGGCCGATTTCTACTTTTCTTTAAAGAAAATTATTGTACAGTTTCTCTTAACTGAACAAAGTCACTTGGACAAAACCCAGTACCAGTGTGAATAACTCCTTGGTCAACAATTATTGAAGGAATGGCTACAACTTTCCTAATAGAGCCCAATTTAACATCTGGCTTAAGATGGCATTTGTTTGCAATTTGTTTGAGGCAGCCTCTTCTTTTCCCCCCCCAAAAAGACCTGTGAAAATAGGAGGGAAAGCAAAGACTTAAACAATAGAAAGCCTAATGGGAATAATTTCCCTGATGGAGTTGGACAAAGAAAAATCTATGCAAAGTTTTCCTAATGGCAAGCTCAATCTTGGTGATGCCCCAGAGTCAGCCCTAGTAAAGTGGAGATGGGAAGTAGGTAAGAGCAATGTTCTTGTTACTCTGGCTGCATATCAAGTTAGTTCAAAAACTAGTGGTTTCAAACAATAGTAATCATTTGTTATTTCTCATAATTTTTGTGGGTTAGGAATTCAAATGGTGCAGTAAACACAATTTATCTCCGCTCTATATTGTCTAGAGTCTCAGAGGGAAGATTCAAAGACTAGGGCTGGAATCTTCTATAGGCCTATTTACTCAGATCTCTGGTGGCTGATGCTGGCTTTTGACTAGGAGCCTCACTGGGGCTGTCAACTGGAACACTATACACGGCCTTTTTGTGCTGCATGGGCTTCCTTACAACATGGTGGGTGGATCTCAGGGATCTAAGGGAAAATGTCCAAAGAGAGAAAGAGGGCTATGTAAAAGATGTGTTGCCTTTTATAAGTCATACAATGTCACTTTCTTCTTATTCTCTTGGTCAAGACAGTCATAAGGGGAAACACAGATCCTCACTGCTGGATAGAGTATCACCATAAGTTGTAAGAAGTCACGTGGGATGAGATATATATTTTGTGTTGTCATATTTGGAAAATACAACCTGCGAAGAGGGGACCTCTCAGGATTAGACAACCTGAGTTAGCATTCACACTGTACTATTTACTAACTATATGACCTGGGGCTAATACATTCTTTGACCTCTCTGTAACTTGGTTTCTTCATAGCAATGCTCATTTGATATGAAGATTCACTTAGTTACATATTAAACAATTAGAATAGTACTTGGCAGGTATTAAGTGCTAAAAATGTTAGGTCTTATTATGTAAAGTAGCAGGAGTGGGGGCTCAGTCCTTGCCACCCACTTCCATCTTTTCTGGTAGGAAGGAAGGATCTTTTAGCATAATAAGTTAAGTTACATTGTGAGAGATGGCTGATATTGGCAAAGGGGGAGTTGTTGGTCTCATATGTTTTCTCTGAAATGCTTAGCCTGGTTCTGATCCCTTGGAGGTCTATAGGGAAAATACAATCTGCTACAGGTAAGGGCTCCCAAGTTAGAGGAGCTAGGTTAGAACTCGTACTCTGCTATTTACTAAGCCGACGACAATGGTAGTTTGAAGGTAGAAGATGGAACTGAGGTCCTGTGAAGAGGAGGACAGAGGAAGGGAGGGAAAACAGAGAGAAGGAAGACTCCTGACACCATTTCTGAACCTGATTTTTTTTTCTTTGAGTTGGAATCTTACTCCATCGCCCAGGCTGGGGTGCAGTGGCACACTCACGGTCACCCCAGTGTCAACCTGCTTGGGCTCCAGTGATCCTTCCACCTCGGCCTTCCAAGTAGCTGGAACTACAGGTGCACGCTACCATGCCTGGTTAATTTTTTATTTGTTGTAGAGATGAGATCTCGCTAAGTTGCCCAGACTGTTCTCAAATCCATGGACTCAGGCAATGCTATGCTCTCGCCTCAGCCTCCCAAAGTGCTGGGATTACAAACTGAGCCACCGAGCCCGGCCTGGAACCTGATTTTGTATGGCACAAGTGGCAGCACAGTAGGACTCTGCGTTCATTATATCCTCCTAATGAGACCAAATTCCTTATTGACCTATTGGTTGTACTTACTTGCTTTCTAGACATTATGGACAAAGGGAAGTTGACTGTCCACTTATCTGTCCAGAGAAAAATGCACCAAAATAGCAATACTGGTTTTTCCTGGGTGGTGAGAGTAAACGTGATCCTTTTCAACTTTTCCAAATTTTCTATAATTTCTTAACTTAAATAAAAGTTGGGCAAAAAAATCACCTGATTCACAGCAGCTGTGCTTCCATATCAATAATGCTTTCTAAAAAAATTTATTTTTGTTTGAGAGTTATAGGGTACATGTGAGGATTTTCAACGCAAGCAAATTGTGTGCAGGTGAGCTCAGAGCTTCTACTTAGTCCTCTCTCCACCTCTTAGAGGACCTGGTACCCAGGGGGTGGTTGTGGGCCTCTTATTCCTCCTGCCTCCCTCAGCAGTGCCCAGTGCTTGTTGTTCCCACCTTTGTGTTCTCACTCCCAATGTTACACGATGGAATAAGTAATGCTTCTGAATATCAATTACCAACACACTCTGGTCAGCATTTCAATGGGGAGAAGTGAGCTGAACCATCCTCTATAGCTTTCTTTCTTCAAAAAAGAAGAAAATTGGGTGGGTTTCTCTTGAACCTAAATCTGCTGAATCACCAAAATGGGGTGATTTAAGGAGTGGTGAAGGGGTCTGCTCATGACCCAGATTGGGGTGATTCCACTCAAAAACCCAGGGCCCCTCCATGTTCACCTGCTGAAGGTAACTAAAAATTTCAGTGAGTTTCCCAGTGACCTATCTCCCTGTGATTTGCACATGGTTTCTGCTATTTCAATTGAAATCACTGTAGCTCACGGAATGCTACATGAAAGATTGCAGAACCCAGCTGAGTCCAACCTCCACCCCTCCTCTCTAGTGCTAACAGCACATCCAGAGGTCCATAGGGAGGGAGCAGTACAATACAAAAACACCTGTGAATTCCTTGCTGCACTCCCCCGATGGCTACATTCCACTCTTTCCTCTCTTATAAAAGATTCCATTTGCTCCATCTCTGACCCCAGGGCATGGACAAATGGATGGAGGCCTGGTGTGGCTTCTCTGGTCTTGGCTGTGTTCCCCACACCAATTAATCACTGTACCCCAGCCTGACAGGCCCCTCTTTGCTGCAGCTCATCCTCTGGCTGTTCCGGTGATTACTCTAAAGCCTTCCCCAGATGCAGGAATTTCTCAATGTTTTTTTCCTCCCTCATTGCTCCAACTTGCGCACTTGCTACTGCACAGAAAGGGGCTGTGGTCCCTTGCACAGAGCTGATTGGCCAGTAAGGAAGCCTGGGGATCCGCTTTGACTCCAGGCCTCCTTACCCACTAGCTTTGCCACCTTGGACTTATCATTTGACCTTCCTAAGCCTCCTTGTTCTTGTAAAGAGGGTAACAGTAACTGTTTTGACATCTTCAAGGAGTAATTGTGATAATCAGACGAGGGATTTTTAGCTCCCTCTACCCCCTTTTTGGGATCTCTTCTTAGAATTGTGTTTCAAAATGAATAAAATAAAATACATAGGATTTCAAACAAGACCAATCATATTTAAATACAATTATCAAAGTATTAAAATCAATGGACATAGGAATAAATAAATGGGTGGTTTGGATAATGCAGTAAATAACAAGATTCAACAGTAGGCCTAAAGACACAGTGATTTCAAACTAGTGATGTGCCTAAATGATGTTCTGAGATATCTACAACAGGACTGATGTGAAATGAAAATATCTGTGATTTCATCTGGTGACAAAGTCACAGGTACTGTTGGGATTGTGGTTTGTGTTTACATTAATAACTGAAGAAAATGCAAAATTTTAGCTATCATTTAGTTAAAAAAAAATTTTTTTTTGAGTCGGAGTCTTATTCTGTCACCCAGGCTAGAGTGCAGTGGCATGCTCATGGCCACCACAGCCTCGACCTGCTGGGCTCAGGAGATCCTTCCGCCTCAGCCTTCAAAGTAGCTGGAACTACAGGCATGCACCACCCCACCCTGCTAATTTTTCTTAGTTTACTATAGAGATGAGGTCTCAACCAAGCTGCCCAGGCTGGTCTCGAACCCCTGGGTTCAGGTAATCCTCTCGCCTCGGCTTCACAAAGTGCTGGGATTACAAGCTTGAGCTACCACTCCTGGTTGAAAAAAAATTCAGACTCCCTGAAGCCTATCTATATATTCCTGTGGGTCCATGGACTCGAGGAATCAAGAAACTCTTATAAAAACAAATAAGATAATGTATATAAAAATGCTTTGTAAATTGCGTGGTTTGATGCATTTAAAAGATGGAGAAAGATGCCCAAATAAGCACCTCGCTCAAAGTTGCTCGAATCTTAAGATTTCTCCTATTTCTGTTTCTCTGAACAATTTTTTGGAGTTTGTTAGGTTTGGGCAAGAATTCTTACAATACAGGTCGTTAATGCCCACTTGAGGACTGAGTTATCAGGTCTCAGAGTTAGTCCATTATGTTCCTCGTCCTCAGGTAAAGTAAGCACATCTCTAGCTGGTTCCTAACTCACTCAACACATACGGGTCTAGGAGGATGGGGAGAGGGTGGGCGGAGTACATGCTAAGGGTGGAGGTCCCCAAGCCCTTCCCCAGTCCTAGGGAGTCACAGGTGGGTCAAGATGACTTTCTTTGTCTCCCCCCGCCAGATAGCTTCTGGATGATTCTAATGCACACTCAAGTCTAAAAACTTCTTGCTTAAGGGAAATTGCAACTATTGTTATCATTCTTATTTGGAGAAGCAGAGCTTTTGTCTGTGCAGTCCCGAGGATGGGGAGATGGTCTTCTTCTGGAAACTTCTCAGCTTGATTATTATCCAAGTTCACATCAAATAAACCAGAATCCATGCTCTCAGAGAGCCCTGTAATCTTGTCCTCAAACATCTATCTTAATTAGGACAGCTGGAAACTAAACATCTCCACTCAAGGTAGAATCCCAGTTCCATTGTCAGCTTGGCACTACAGGGACCCTTCCAAGAGTCAAAAGAAAAACCCTTACACATAAGTAAGCAAACCATCAATAGCCTGTGCCCTGTATCCCACCACAGAGATACATTTGGAGGGTCAGAAGAGTGATACCCCAAAGCTGAGATAGGCCACACGTTGAGGGTTGGTTGGAGAAAAGCAAACAGGACAAGGATAGGAGAGAGGTAGATTGTACCATGAGAAGTCTCATTTCATTTCGGTGACCCTTTCTCAAACTTAAAGAGTCCAGTTCAGTGATCTGTTCCACACAGGACACTCAGGACTTCCTGAAGTTTCCTGGTCTCAGAGGTAGGGCAGATGGAGCAGAAAAGAAAAACACTGGAGGTAGTGAGACTCCTCGGGGGGAACTGCCTAACTCATTCTTCAAAAGCATTTCTCTTAGCTGATCATGTTAGTGTGCACCTGTATTTCCAGCTACTTGGAAGGCTGAGGTGGAAGGATTGCTGGAGCCCAGTGGGTCGAGGCTGCACTGCACTCTAGCCTGGGCAGCAAAGTGAGACTCCAACTCAAAAAAAAAAAAAAAGCATTTCTCTTCTCAAGAGCTCATTGGAGGGGAAAGAAGAGATTTTCTTTTTCCCAGAGAAAGATGGAGACAGAAAGGGCATAAATGATCTCCACCAGGAGGAACTATAGATCTGAGAAGACACTTGCCCTATTAAGGAGATGCTGAGGGAAATCAAATGTATGTGGTTATTAGAGGGGAACACAGACATACTAGGAAGTCTTTTTCTCAACTACCTATTTCTTCTAAGATTTCTGCAGGCTTCTGGGAAAGTCTGGCGCCTTCTCCATGTGGCAAAACCAAGAGTATTTTGAGGGAATGGTTCTGGAACCATTTCAAAGCTCTTGCTGGTGCCGACATTTGCAGACGTCTCCTCCAGCTGCCAGGGATTTTGAACACTGGGGTATGTAGCCTGGTGTGGTGGAGTGTGGAGATCTGTGTGCAGAGCCCTCATGGAGGGATCCAATCTCACCAAACACCAGTTCCACTTCCCTCTGCCCACTCCAAAAGCCTCCTTCTTTCCACGTTGAGAATGTCCTGTTCTTCAGAGAGAGTCTAGGTGACTTTCTTTTTGGGGAGAGGAGTCTCAATTTTTCCCATTAAAAAAAAAATCCGCACGAGTTGGGCTCATTTCCCCTGTTCCATCTGAAGAACATGTGCTAAACATTTGGTTCCCCCAGTGGCTCCCTGCCTGCTTTTTGCACATTTGGGGGGAGAAATAGAACCTAAATCTGGGGACAGCAAACTTTGGCCTGTGGGCCAAATCCTACTGCTGCCTATTGTTTCATGGGAACACAATTATACCCATACATTTACATATGGCTACTTTTTAGCTACAAATGCAGAGTTGAGTAGTTGCAACAGAGACCACAGGACGGGCAAAGATGAAAGTATTTTCTATCTAACTCTTTGCAGAATGAGTTTTCCAACCTCCAGCTTAAATAAAGGAGACATGGGTCAGAACAGTTGAAACATGGGTCAGAGCAGATGAAAAACAGGGGATTCAAAGACTTAAAGGGGGACGATTAGATTTCTGATCTCGAGAGAAGAAAAGCAAGAGAAATAGCTTGTTTGCAATAGAAGAAGGAGAATACTGGGCCCTTTCCATGTACCTGACCACCATGTCAAGCACTTTACATACATTTGTCTTAACTCTACATGGGAGGTACTATAATTGTTCCCATTTTTACAGCTGAGAAAACTGAGGCTTGAAGATGTCAAGCCACTTGCCCTGGCCATGCAGCTAGTGAGTGGTAAGGTAAGAAATGGAACCTGGGATGATTCCAGAGGTCAAAGTCTTGGCCATGAGGCCATCCCAGTGACTGGCTCTGTGTCATAGGGAGCATGGGAAGGGCTGTTTCCTCAGCTGCCCAGATCAGTGGTACCCAAAGTTGTAGCATGGGCTGGTAGAGGCCCGGGATTACAAAAAATTTGGACTCTTTAGGTCTTCAATGGGCCCCTGAAGCTGCCCTGAAAGTGTTCTGGTGGGGGATGGGTGGAGAGGACTTCACTGCCCAGTCATAATTGCTTCCCTTGGCCTCATTAGTAGATTTTTTAAGAGGAGGAAAACTTAATATTGCCAGTCACATTGCTTTTTGCTGTTTTGAAAATTTGGTAAGGGATGAGGTCGAAGCATCCAAAATTTAACCCTGAAACCAGCATAACAAAGGACACTTTTTCATGTTTCTTCTTGGCCTTTCATCCAAAAATCTCAGACGACTTCACAAACAGTTAGTATTTACTATTCTATTACTCCCTTGGGGAGTATAATGGAGTGTGTCTACTTTGAGACTCGAAGAGTCCCTTTAAAATTGTATAATTTTCTCCTGGCCCTTTCTGGCTAAAGCAAGTACTTCACTAATATTTGAAAGAAAAGATGGTGTGAACCAATTTCTCTTTTTGTTTAGATTGGCATTTACCAAAATTAGTATTTCAGGCAGAGCCTGGGCTGAAATTGTTGTTTATGCTACTGGACATAGTTAAAGGGAAGGAAAAAAAAATACGCTCTAGGGCAAACCAAAAGCAAACTAGCACCGAATCCACAGACTCCTTGTAAGGACTGATGAGCCAAGATGCACAAGGCATTTAGCTCAGTGTCAGCTATAGGATGGAGGTTCCATGCTCAACTTTTATTTAATGAGGAAGTCTCACATATCCAGGTTGTATCAGCCAACAATGACATGTCAGAATGACCACTAAATGAGCCCCAAATTGTTGCCAGTTCTGTATGAGGAGCTGTATCAGTGGCCTCCAAAAAGGGAAGTGTGAAACTTCTGATTTATACTTTTTTTTAATGAGGTGAGGTCTTACTCTGTCACATAGGCTGGAGTGTGGTAGTGTGATCATGGCTCGTCACAGTCTCGACCTCCTGGGCTCAGGCAATCCTTTCGCCTCAGCTTCCTGAGTAGTTGGGATTATAGGAATGTGCCGCCTTGCCTGGCTAATTTTTTTATTTTTATTTTATTTGTAGAGATGAGGTCTTAGTATGTTATCTAGGCTGGTCTCAAACCCTTGGACTCAAGCAGTGCTCCTGCCTTGGCCTCCCAAAATGCTGGGATTCCGGCCTGAGCCACTGCACCCAGCTATACTTATTTTTTTATCTCATTTTTAAAAGTTACTCTTGGTTGTGCTTTATAATAGACATATCATGTCCTTGAGTAATGCATGACTATGATTAATATTCAACAATTTTTAAATGCAAGAAGAACTCACCATTTTACGTTTCTATTTCCCAGTATTCGAACAGCACTAGACCCCAAGGGATCACAAACTGCATGCCTGGAGGGACCACCCACTCTGGCCAAGTGTCACCATGTGGAAATGAGGACTCAGTTTGGCCCAATCTTTAGGTCTTTCAAGAGAAACTGGAAAGCCAATTTTTATGTGAAATGTTGCGACGTATGTGTGAAATCTCGCTATATTTAAATGTAGGAAACTTTTAAAAGCATCACCATGCTGGCCAAAAAGCCCTACATCTGTAGGCCAGATTTGGCTGAAAGACTGCCAGTTTGCAACCTCTACCCTGGATATCATATCAAAAAGATTTCTGTGCTTAAATAATTTTGTGAAATGCAACAGAAGGGGGCTCTTCTCGGACACTCTTAATGAAGGTCAGTATATTAAAAGCTCTGAAAAGTAGTGCCAGAATGGGACTTATTTAGCTTCATTTAAAGGACTGCTCTCAGCCAGGCTCGGTGGCTCAACCTGTAATCTCAGCACTTTGGGAGGCCGAGGCAAGTGGATTGCCTGAGCCTGTGGGTTCAAGACCAGCCCGGGCAACTTGGTGAGACCTTGTCTCTACAATAAATCAAAAATTAGCCAGATGTGGTAGTACATGCCTGTAGTTCTGGCTACTTGGAAGACTGAGGTGGAAGGATCACCGGAGCCCAGCAGGTCGATGCTGGAGTGGCCACGAACTTGCCACTGCAGTCCAGCCTGGGCAACAGAGTGAGACTCCAACTCAAAAAATAAAATAAAATAAAATAGAAAAATAAAGACTGCTCTAGCTTATGGGCCTTCTGTGTCCTTTACATTACAATAGCCTGTAGAGGTGTGGTTGCTTGAAACACTGAGAAAAGCTGCACAGTTTCATTTAATCATGTCCCAAACTATGAAAGGCAAGTATTGTTGTTATTATTATTATTTGAGTTGGAGTCTCACTTTTGTTGCCCAGGCTGGAGTGCAGTGGCACGCTCATGGCCACCACAGCCTTGACCTTCTGGGCTTAGGCAATCCTTCTGCCTCAGCCTTCCAAGTAGCTGGAACTACAGACGTACGCCACCACGCCCAGCTAGTATTTTTTTGTGATTTATTGTAGAGACAAGGTTTCACCAAGTTGCCCAGACTGGTCTCAAACCCAAGGACTCAGGCAATCCTTTTGCCTTGGCCTCCCAAAGTGCTGGGATTACAGGCTAAGCCACTGCGCCCGGCCAGGTATTGCTATTATTATTCACATTTTATATGTGAAAACAACTGAAGATCTGAGAGATTAAGAAAATTGTTCAGGGCCATATAGCTAGGTGAGGGACAGATGCCGTCTCTGACTTTAAAGCTGACATGATTTCTACTAAATGTCATAACCAAAGGATCCCACCCCTAGCCCCTGCGGAAGAACCTGCGAATTTTGTTTTTTTCTGTGACTGGTACAATAATGGCTTTAGGATTCAGGATGTTTATGATAGGATTGTTTTTGCTGGTTTTTTTTTTAACTTATTGTAGAAATATATCAAACAGCGTGGTTCCATCAGCCACACAGGCACAGAAGTCCCATTTTATTTTTATTTTTTTTTTTGAGTTGGAGTCTCACTCGGTCGCCCAGACTGGAGTGCAGTGGCCGCTCCCGGCCACCGCAGCCTCGACCTGCTGGGCTCCGGCGATCCTTCCGCCTCAGCCTTCCAAGTAGCTGGAACTACAGGCGTGCGCTACCACGCCTGGCTGATTTTTTGATTTATTGTAGAGATGAGGTCTTGCTGCTGAGGCGGGTCTTGAACCCGCAGGCTCAGGCAATCCACTCACCTCAGCCTCCCAAAGGCGCGGGATTACAGCTGAGCCACCGAGCCCGGCTCAGAAGTCCCGTTTTATAGCCACGTACTCTGATTAACATCATGTCCCCAGGGAAGCTTTGTGACTCCTCTCCTCCATGTCCTGCCTTGCCCTCCCCTAGGAAATCTGAGGCTCCTCTGGCCCTCCCCTGTCTCCCTTCCTCCCTGCACTCCATCACCTTTCTTCCCACCCAAGGCCAGCCCTGGTTCAGTTCAGCTTTGACCAGCTCCCTCTGTAGCATCCTGAGTGGGGAGGCTACTGGATCCAGGTCATGGATCCAGATGAACAGGGAGGAGGTCTAGGGGACCTTGGGTGTGGGGCAAGGCTCTGGAGACAGGCTGGAGTGGGGTCAGGGCAAAAAGCCATGGAGGCCTGAACTGCGACCTGGCCCCTTTCATACCATTTGGACACCAGATGCGAATGAGGCCTGCCATTTAGACAGCATCAGCCAAACCCCATTCCCAGGGGCAAGGCATCCCTGCTGTGTCTCAAAGACCCCACAGAGGAGCCTTTAGCCCCAAAGAGGAATTCACCCCTCCCTTGGCAATCACTTGCAGGCTTAACTAACCACCCTTAATGGGAGAAAGTTCATTTTCGGTTTCAACAGAAACTTCTTGCTGTGTTTCTTTTCAGTGTCTCTCTGGAGACCCAGGAGGGATGGGAGTCTCTGCCCTCCACATGTTAACCTTTGATCAACTTGAGGGCAACAGAACTGAGTAGCTAAGAGCATCAGACTGAACTGAGTTTGAGTCCCAGAGCATTAACAAATTGTGTGACCTCGGCAAGTTATTTAACATATCTGTACCTCAGTTTCTTCGTCTGTAAAATGGGGTAAAAACAGTACCTCCTAGAGGAGTGAAAGCCTACGTCCATACAAAAAACTTGCCCATAAATAACAATACCAGCATTATTCATAATAGCCTCAAGGTGGAAACAACTCAAATGTCTGTCACTAAAGGTGATTGATCCATACATAAACTGTGGTTTATCAATACAGTGACCATTATTCCCCCATAAAAAAAGAACAAAGTAGTGATACATGCTCCAAAATAGATTAATCTTGAAAACATTATGCTCAGTAAAAGAAGTCAGACACAAAGGACAGCATATCCTATAATTCCATTTACATAGAATGTCCAGAATAAGCAAATCTATAGAGACAAGAAGCAGATTTGGGTTGTCTAAGGATGGAGGAAGAGGGGAATGGGGGCATGACTGCTCATAGGTTTGGGTTTCCTTTGGGCTGATGAAAGTGTTCTAAAACTGATTGTGGCGTGGCTGCAAACTCTGCAAACAGATTAAAAACTACTCAATTATATACCTTAAATGGTATGGTATGGTGAGTGAATTACATCTCAATAAAATTGTAGTTTTTGAAAAAAGGTAAAAAAAAAACAAAAAACCTCACAGTGTCTACATCATATGGGTTATTGTGAAAAGCAAATAATATAATGCCTCTAAAGCAGTGGTCTCCAAACTTTTGAACATCAGGGACCAATTTCATGGAAGACAGTTTTTCACGGTGGTGGTGGTGGGGAAGCAACGGTAATAATCAGGCATTAGATTCTCATAGGGAGTGCACAACCTAGATCCCTCTCCATATGCAGCTGACAATGCCTCAACTGATCTGACAGGGAATGGAGCTCCACTCCCCCCTGCAGCCCACCTCCTGCTGTGCTGTCTGAGCCTAACAGGCCACAGACCTGTAGGTCTGCAGCTCAGGGGTTGGGAACCCCTGCTCTAAAGTGTTGAGCCCAGTGCCTGATAATCAATTAATAAATGTTCCCTTTAGCAACTATAATAATATTAGTAATAATTTAAAAGTTGCTTTATCATATATTATAGTATTATATAAAATAGTACAGAGAACATTAAACAGAACTATACATTAGATTTATATGAACATACAATAATAGTTACAAAAAATTATTATTTTCATCCTCTCTCTCCTCCTCTTTTAAAACTTTCTGATTCTGGAATGATCATCCAATTTTTTAAAAATATTATCAAAATTATTTTTGAAGATTTTGAATATTGTTATATATTATCATATATAACATATATAATATACTATTATAATAACTGTGATATATCTTTATGGGCTTATTACAATACATTGTCATATATAATAATACATTGCATGCTATTAAGGTATCCAATACTTTAAATTGTATATTATACATTACAATTATTACAAAATCTCTATTAGTAGTAGCGTTCACCCTGTGACTCTGCTTCCTCTTTAACCTTTCTGAATTTGGAATGATTTCCCAAGTCTTTGAACGTTTCCTGGCCCCTGATATATTTGGAAAGAAAATAGCTCTGAGTTTGGAAAAATTAAATTACAATAATGACTCTAATTCAGCTGCCTCATGTAGTTCGGGCCAGCAAAATAGAATAAATACTCCAGGGCTTAAACAGCTGGGCTGCTCCTAGGAGCCCCACGAGGACCGCGGTGGGCACCGCGGGGGACCAGCAGTGGCCCAGGGGCTCAGGCGACACGCCAGGGGGTGGGCCCCCGGGGAAGGGCCCTTCCCGGTGTGGATGAAAGGTTGCTTCTTCCCAGACCCCTCTGGAAGGCCCGGCTGCCTTTTGAGAGGGGATCCCGCCCCCCGGGTCCAGGGATGGGAGGCCGGGTCCCAGATAGGGATTGCTCTCTCCTTGCTGCTGATCCGGGAGCGCCGACGTGCTGTCGCGCAGGTGTCCCATTTTCATTAAAATGGCAAATCAGAGCGCCCACTTGATCTGATAACAAAGGCCTCATTGAGATCGGGTGTCCGCCTTCCGCGACCAAGCAGGGGACAAGACAACGATTTCCCAGGACAGAGCGCTCTGTGACAGTTTGGTCATGGGTGAATGCAGGACTTCTGAGAAACTCCAGCTGGGCCGAGTGGCTACAACGTCAGAACTGTTTTCCCAAGCGGGGCACGAGGCCTTCTGCAAAGAGGCAACAACAGTACCCTTGATCCCTTCGGCCCGAGACAGTCGGTGTGGTTTTGAGCAACAGAACTAAGAGGGCATTTTCTTGGAGAAAGGTTGGCCCAACCTGAAATTCCCCTGCAGTCTCGGTTTCTCTAAAAAGTTCTGCTAACCAGAGACCTGAAGGTGGATTCTTATTTTCATTTGCTATTTACTAGACAAACCTCCCTGTTCGTTTGTCATGTCAATGAACTAGGGCGGAAAAAAAGAAACAGCCTTGTCTGCAGATATTTGTGGGGTGCTTGAAGACTGTACCTGATATGGTAACAACTGAAGTGTGTGTGTGTGTGTGTGTGTGTGTGTGTGTGTGTGTGTGTGTGTGTGTGTGTGTGTAGGTATTTGAGGGAAAAGGAATATTTGTGAAAGATAAGATTTTTTTTTCAGAGAGATTGATGGAAACAAAGTAATTGAGAGGAAAATATTCAGAAAATTAGAATCTCGGACTCTCAGAGTTAGAATCTATGAGACTGCGGTGAGGGCCAGAGGTATCCCACACTACTCCAGTTGAGTGAGGAAAGTGTAGACACATCCCTGTCCCAGGGCACAGGAAGGGTGGGTGGCCTTAGTTCTCTATGTACCCGGTAGCTGGGCATTCTTGAGCAAGGCATGGCCTGTCCAACTATTCTTGGTAGCACTGGGTATGGTTCACCCCTTCCTCCCCACTTATTTTCAAAACTGAGGCTCAGAGACATAAAGTGACTTTGTCTAAAGTCACACAGCCAGGCAGTCACACAGCTTCATCATTGTCTCCATCCACAGAGTCTGGTTCCAAAGATTGTGGTTGCTTTGGAGTGAAGTTTAAGGAACACGACTCCTTTGCTGGGCTGCCTAAGATGCTGCATTGAGCCATTTTTCTCTAGGATTCTGCCATTTTCTCTGGGTAATGCCAGGATGCTGAACCCTGGTGCGTGTCCCTGCTGGCTTCATAGGACTCTCACCTTTATGCCTCTCCAAGCCCCCCAGAATAGGCTAACTCTGCTTTCTACCCTGCTATAAAATTTAGCTGGTGCTTAGAAGTCCAGAACTTGCTATGTGTGTAAGTGAGAAAGAGCAAAGGAGAAATGCATATACAAGAAAAAAATAACGAACATGTCAAACTACTCTTTAGCCCCACAGATGTAAGAATTTACTTTCAGGGATTGGCAGTAGTGGGAAACTGCTGAGGGGGGTCGGTGGGTGGGGGCACAGCTCATCAACAAGGGTACTTGCATAATGAACATTTGTATACCTAACCCTGAATTGTACCCCACATATTTAAAATAAAAAAAAAATTTTTTTAAGATTTTACTTTCAGATGAAACTGAAATGGTTTACCCCAAGCCCTTCATTTTTGTGAACCAAGACGTGATGGTCTGAGTGACAAAGTGCTTGCCTGGGTTAGAGTAATGGCAGGGTATAAAGTGGAAATTTTCAGGTGAATCAGATAACATTTTAAATGTTTCAGTAGCTTATGCTTTCACAAACTCCAGGATAAAATTTGCTTTGAACCTAAAAATAAAAGTCCTTTTGTCAAGTGAATCAACATCTTCCACTTTTATCTATTTTATGTGTTTGAATTTAAGGACAGAGGGTTTTCTTAGAATAGGATTATTTTTGTGGGACCTAACAAGTTCTTTGAGATTGTTTTTCTCAATAACGTCTCCATAAGGAAAAGATTATGTTCTACCAATGGTGCAAGCAGACACCGAGACATGGCTCCTTGAGTTGTTTTTTTGGTGTTTTCACCACTCAGATGCCAATGGTGCAAGCAGACACTGAGACATGGCTCCGTGAGGGATTGTTTTCTTTGGTGGCTTCACTACCCAGATGCCAATATCTTCTGGGACCTACACCATTGGTGCTCCTGGTTCTTAGGCCTCTGGGCTTGGATTGAAACTACATCACCTGCTTTCCTAGATCTCCAGCTTGAGATGGCAGATCATGGAACATCTCAGCCTCCGTCACGTAAAACAGTTCTTCATAATAAATATATATGGAGGACCAAAAAAAACCCCTGAATTTACTTATAAAAAATTGTGTATTTATTCTTACATGTTTAAATTTCAGCTACCTTCAAAGTACTCTCCATTTGATGCAAGAAACCTACTGAGACACTTTTTCCACTGCTCAAAACAGTTTTTGAACTCATCAATTCTGATGTCTTTACCTGTTTCTGTCATTTTTTGTCTTACCTCTTCCACTTGGGCAGATTGTTTCCCTTTGAGAACTTTTTTCATTTGGGGAAAGAAAAAATGTCACTTGGGCAAGATTGGGTGAATAGGGAGGGCGGGCCATTGGGGGTCATGCTGTTTTTGGTGAAAAACTGCTGAACACTTAGTGTGGTGTGGGCAGGTGCACTGGTAAATCACCCATCATGAAATGGGCAAACGTGTTGAAAGAATCTCCAAAAAAAAAAAAATTCACTGAAGCTCACAACAACACTAGCTGGTACACTGATGCCAATGGGTTCCTAGAACATTTACCTAGTAGGGGAAACCTGTAATATAAGGAGCTCACCCTCCAAAAAGTAATTCCATTTTGGAGGAGTTCCTTCTTTTATTATGTATGGATCGATCGATCTATCTATCTATCTACCATCGATTTATTGACCTATCTCTTATAGGTCCTGTTTCTCTGAAGAACCCTAACTAACAAAACCACCATGCTAGATTATCTCTCACTGAAGGTACTGAGTCCCTCGACAAGGGATGGTATACCTGCACATTGTATCCTGCAGGCTAGACAATGTCTGAATTACAAATGCAGTTGGTAATAACCAATGTGAATTTGATACTATGTGGCTCCTTGATGTTCAGACTTAACTACATGTGCCAATTTGCTTAGGGAATTGACAGAGATTTCTCAACTCCATTTAATAAATTTTTTTTTGGTCTTAAAAACACTTCCCAGGAATTTCTTTTTTTTTTTTTCTTTTTTGATTTGGAGTCTCACTCTGTTGCCCAGGCTGGAGTGCAGTGGCACACTCATGACCACCCTAGTGTCGTCCTGCTGGGCTCTGACGAGCCTTCCGCCTCAGCCTTCCAAGTAACTGAAACTACAGGCACACGCCATCATGCCTGGGTAATTTTTTTATTTATTGCAGAGATGAAGTCTCACCAAGTTGCCGGTCTGGTCTCGAACGCCGTGGGCTCAGGCAATCCACTCCTCTGGGCCTCCCAAAGTGCTGGGATTACAGGCTGAGCTACTGAGGCCAGCCCCAGAAATTTCTTTAATGACTTCCAAACTTCAACATAGGCAATGATGTCTAGCAAAACAGAGGGAAAAATCAAAATTTGTGCAAAGAATGGAGTAAAGAACACGAATAACATCTTTCTAGTGTGCATAAGAACACTATGGCCACCCTGTATAAAAATAAACATAAGGCATATGAGGAGGGAATATAAAAACTGGAATTCTCTTTTGGAGGGCAGGTCCCTTATAGTACATTTGGAATGTGTTCCTCTAGATCAAACAGTCAACCAAAGTTTTTATCGGGATGTTTTGAGTTGTGGCAAACAGGTGACTGATTCTTCCACCATGACAGCCCACCTGCCCATACCATACTGAGTTTTCAAAAACAGCATGACCCCTTGTGCCCACCCTCCCTATTCACCTGACCTTGCCCCGAGCAACTTTTCTTTCTCCCCCCCATGAAAAAAGTCCATTTTGCCCAAATGGAAGAGGTGACACACACACAAAAACCAAAACAACAACAAACAAACAAAAAAACAGCAGAAGCACTAAAAGGCATCAGAACTGACAAGCTCAAAACCTGTTTTGAGCAGTAGAAAAAGTGTCTCAGTAGGTGTATTGCATCAAGGGAGAGTGCTTTGAAGGTGACTGAAGTTTAAACATGTAAGAATAAATATACAATTTTTCATAAATAAATTCTGTTTTTTTTTTTTTTGGTTCCCCCCTTGTAGGACCCATCCTTCCATTCACTCATTCATTCTGACTCAACAGTTCTTTTTTGAGTTGGAGTCTTACTCTGTCACCCAGGCTGGAATGCCAAGGCACACTCATGGCTGACACAGCCTCGACCTGTTGGGCTTAGGTGATCCTTCTGCCTCAGACTTCCAAGTAGCTGGAACTATAGGCATGCGCCACCATGCTCGGCTAATTTTTTGATTTATTGTAGAGATGAGGTCTTGCCAAGTTGCCCAGGCTAGTCTCAAACTCATGGGCTCAGGCAATCCTCTCACCTCAGCCTCTCAAAGTGCAGGGATTATAGGCGTGAGCCTCCGCGCCCAGCAATTCTTTATTGAATTGCTATCATGTGCTCAACACTGCAAGAGACAGCAGAGCATGGCAGGTGAGAGCATGGACTCTGGAGCCAGGCCATTTGGGTTAGAAACCTAGCTCTGCAACTTATTATCTGTATGACCTTGGGTACATTACTTAACCTTTTAGTGCCTCAGTTTTCTCATTTGTAAAATGGGGATAACTCTCTCTCTTACTCTCGACTACCTCAATCATAGTGAGGATTAAATGAATTAATATTAAAGGACTTAATGTACATAAAGTTCTTAGAAGTGGGCACGGCCCAATTCAAGCACCATTTAAGTCCCTTCTATTTTTAGATGATAAAGAGTGTGCTGCCAGTATTTGCCCAGTTACTGAAGTCAAAATCCTAGGATTGTCCTTCTTTTTCTTTTTCCTTTTTTCCCCCACGACCCCCATACATAATTCATAAGCAAGTCCTTAGCTATCTCCAACGTGCGCCTCCCAAGTCCATCTGCTTTTTTCAGTCTCCACTGCTGCTGAGGGTGCCATCACCCTCTCTTGACTGGACCACAGCAATGGCCCAGCTTTTGCCTCTTTGTAATTCATTCTGTATGGTAATCAGAAGGATCTTAGTAAAACATGTGTCTCTGTCATGTTTCCCAATGCAATCAGAAGAAAATTCAACTTCTTATCGTGTCCTAGGTGTACAGTTGTCAGATGAATAAATAGCACTTCCAGTTAAATTCAAATTTCATGAAAACTAATTATTTTCTAAGTTTAAGTATGTCCTTAATATGAGACATGCTAAAAAGTTACTCAAAGAATTTACCAGATATTCAAATTTAACTGGGTACTTTAATTTATTTGTTGATTTTGCCAAATCTACCAACCCAGTGAAGAGGGCCAATGAGATGGAGCTTTGCTCGACATGTCTCCCTCTACTGTCCTGGCCTCTCGGGTTTCTCCATTCTCCTTTCCTCTTGTCTTACAGATTTGTCTTTGCTGTTTCCTCTGCTTGGAATACTCTGCTCCAGGTGTTACCATGGTTTCCTGCATCTTGTTATTCAGGTCTGACCTCAAAGGTGGCCGATAACCCAGTCTTTATTTGGAGAGGGGGGTGCTCTTCCATTTTTTGTTTCAGTTAGGTTTTTTGGACATCATGGATATACAGTTACATTCATTCTTTTTTGTGTCCAGTTCTATGTGCTTTTACAAATGCACACAGTCCTGGCAACATCAACACAAACTTCCCCCCATAGAATTTCCTCCAGGTCCTTTGTAGTCAGCCACTGCGCCTGTTTTTAACCCCTGACAACCATGATTCTTGCCTCTCCCTCGGTTTTGCTTTTTCCAGAACGTATTCATAATGCACTCATGCAGGATGTAGCCTTCTGAATCTGACTTCACATAATGCATTTGAGATACATCCGTGTGCTTGCACTCATCAGTACAGTCTTTCCTCAGTATACACGGGATTGGTTGGTTCCAGGATTCCGTGAGTGTAACCAAATCTGCGCAGACTCAAGTCCTGCCTTTGGCCCTGTGGAATCTACATACAGGAAAACTCAACCCTCCGTAGATGTGGGGTTTGCATCCCTCAAATACTATTTATTATATTATTTCTTTCTTTATTTATTTACTTATTTATTTATAGTTGGAGTCTCGCTCTGTCGCCCAGGCTGGAGTGCAGTGGCACACTCATGGCCACCCCAGTGTCACCCTGCTGGGCTCCGGTGATCCTTCCACCTCAGCCTTCCAAGTAGCTGGAACTACCGGCATGTGCTACCATGCCTGGCCAATTTTTTTAAATTGTAGAGCCAAGGTCTCCCCATGTTTCCCAGGCTGGTCTTGAGCCTGTGGGCTCAGGCAATCCACTCACCTCGGTCTCCCAGAGTTCTGGAATTACAGGCTGAGTCACCGAGCCAGGCCTCAAACACTATTTTTAATCTGTGTTTGGTTGAAAAACTCCATGTATAAGTGGACTGGTGAAGTTCAAAGCCATGTTGTTCAAGGGTCAACTGTAGTTTTTTTTAAATTGCTGAGTAGTATCCCATTATATGGGTATACCACAGCTTGTTTATTTGCCAGTAAAAGAAAATTTGGACTCTTTCCAATTTTTGAATAAAGAAAATGAATAGAACAAATAAATGTCTATTTGCATACAGGTTTTTGTGTGACTCTAAATTTTTATTTTCCTATGGTAAATACCTAGGAGTGGGATGGCTGAGTCATAAGGTTAGAGTGTGTGTAGCTTTATAGAAAACTGCTAAAGTGTCTTCAAAAACAGTGGCTATGCCATTTTGCATTCCCATAAAAAATATAGGACAGTTCCAGTTTCTCTGTAGTAGTATTGTCCATTGAAAAAAAAGGCATTTGGATACCTATGTGGTAGAATCTTACTGTGGTTTTAATTTCATCTCCCTGACGTCTACTAGTGTTGAATGTCTTTTCATGTGCTTATTTGTATATCTGCTTTGATGCAGCATCTGTTCAAATTTTTGTCTGTCTTACAATTGAGTTTTTGTTTTCTTATGATTGAGTTTTGTATACACTCATATACCATATAACAATATATTAATCAATAATGGATTGCATATATGACAGTGATCTCATAAGAGTAATGGAGCTGAAAATTTTGAACCACTTGGTGACATCATGGCTGTGCTAATATTGTAGTGTAAAGCATTAGTTACATGTTGTGGTGATGCTGGTGTAAACAAACCAACTGTACTGCCAGTGGTATAAAAGTCTAGCACATACAATTATATACAGTATATAATACTTGCTTATGATAATAAATGACTACATTACTGGCTTAGGTATTTACTATATTATACTTTTAAACATTATTTAAAACTTTAATTCTACTTATACAAAAAAATTAAGTGTAAGACAGCCTAAGGCAGATCCTTCAGGAGATATTCCAGAAGAAGGCATTGTTATCCTAGGAGATGACAGCTCCGCATGTGTTATTGCCCTGAAGACCTTCCAGTGGACAAGATGTGGAAGTGGAAGACAGTGACATTGATGATCCTGACCTTGTGTGGGCCTAGGCTAATGTGTGTGTTTGTGTCTTAGTTTTTAACAAAAAAGTTTTAAAAGAAAAAAAAATTTTTTTAAATAGAAAAATTTTACAGATAAGGATATAATGAAAGAAGATATTTTCATACAGCTGTATAATGTGTTTGTGTTTTAAGCTAAATGTTATTTCAAAAGAGCCAAAGAGTTTAAAAAAATGTAAACATGTATAAAATAAAAAAGCTACAGTAACCTAAGGTTAATTTATTGTTGAAGAAATAAAGAACAATTAAATAAATGTAGTGTAACCTGTGTACAGTATAAGCCTACAGTAGTGTACAGTCACGTTCTAGGCCTTCACATTCACTCACCACTCACCCACTGAGTCACCCAGGACAACTTCAGTCCTGCAAGCTTCATTCATGGTAAGTGCCCTATACAAGTGTACCATTTAAACAATTTTTCTTTTTGAATTGGAGTCCCATTCTGTCACACTTAAGCAGGAGTGCAGTGTATGATCACTGCTACTGCAACCTTGATCTGTTGGGCTTAAGCAATCCTTCCACTTCAGCCTTTCAAATGGTTGGAGCTATGGGTATATGCAACCATGCCCAGCTAAAATTTTAATTTCTTGTAGAGATGAGATCTGGCCATATTGTTCAGGCTGATCTTGAACTCCTGAGCTCAGGCAATCCTCTTGACTCAGTTTCCCTAAGTGCTGGAATTACAGGTGTGAGCCACCATGTCCAACTAAAAAAATGTTTATACCATCTTTTTACTGTATCTTTTCCATGTCCAGATAGGTATAGATACACAAATACTTACCATTGTGTTACTATTGCTTATACTATTTAGGACAGTAACACACAGTACAGTTTTGTAGCCTAGGAGCAATATACCATCATAGCCTAGGTGTTTGGGAGGCTAAACCATCTGGGATTGTGTAAGTGCATTCTGTGATGTTCACACAATGATGACATTGCCTAAAGATGCATTTCTCTGAACATAACCCCTGTCATTAAGTGATGCATGGCTGTATTCTGAATACAAGTCATTTATCAGATATGTGCTTTGTAAATACTTTCTTCCAGTCTGTGTCTTGTTCTTTCATTTTTCACCCAGTTTTAGGTAATTTCGTCCCTGTGCCTCTCAGCTGCAGGGCTGTTTGATCATCTCCTCACCACTTACTACCTCCTGAAATGATCTTATTACAGACCTCTCCTCACCAAAATGCAAGTTCTACAAGGACAAGGACCTTGTTTATCTGAATCATCACTGTGTCCTCAAGACTTAGGTCTGTGCCTGGCATATAGCAGGTACACAACAAATTTGAATAATTAGAATAACACCCATAATACTTTGTGAGCGCTTTTTTTTTGTTTTTTTTTTTGTTTTTTTTTGTTGAGTTGGAGTCTCACTCGGTCACCCAGACTGGAGTGCAGTGGCCACTCCCAGCCACCGCAGCCTCGCCTGCTGGCCTCCGGCGATCCTTCCGCCTCAGCCTTCCCAGTAGCCAGAATTACAGGCATGCGCTATCACGCCCAGCTGATTTTTTTGATTTATTGTAGAGATGAGGTCTCGCTGCCCAGGCGGGTCTCGAACCCGCGGGCTCAGGCAATCCACTCACCTCAGCCTCCCAAAGGCACGGGATTACAGGTTGAGCCACCAAACCCGGCTTGTGAGCGCTTTTTAGGGTCTAGGCACCCGACTAATTACTTCACATGTTTACATCATTAACTCTTTCCAAGTCTTTCACCCCCTTCCCCACTTCTCCTCCCAAACTCTTTCTTTTAAGGGTTTCTATTACGTTCTAATAATCCCTCTTTGTTCCCCAACACTTGGGGTGGTAGCAGCTTCCTGCAGTTATTCCCTCTGTGATGCTTTAGGGCCCCCCTTTTTCCCTTTTCAGTTTTCAAATACATGGTTAATCATGTTTGTTAAATTTTTTCTAGCAAAATAACGGGAATCTTGACAAATACAGGAAACCAAGCACAGAGAATTAATAAATATCAAACTGACGGGAGAGCAAGAGTAAGATCCTTACACAATTAACTTCAAAAAAAGGAGGAAAATTAGAAATGCCCCTAGAGAGGAACAAAAAAAAAAAGAAAAAGAAAGAAAGAAAGAAAGAAACGGAAAGGGCAACTTGTCAGTATCTATTAAAGTCTGTTACAATCTATTGTCAGAGAAAAGAAACATATTGTATGGTTTTGGCAGTTTCCACTGGACTGGAAAGAGACAATTCTTAGAAAAGGAATGTTGGGCAGACAATCTAATAACTGTCCTTTTTTATCATTGTTTTAAGATACAGCCCAAGTATCACTTCCTTCATGTAACCTGCCATGGCAGACATTTTTAGATGCTCCCCAGTACCACAAAGCTCCTCCTTCTTCCTAGCCAGTGTTCCATGACAGAGGTTGGAAAAGCCAGAATCATACCCTCATTGTCACAGTGACCCTTGACAGGGTGTGGGAGAGAGCCAGTTCTGACCAATGGAATATAAGAAGAAATTTCCAGAGGAGGCATCTGAGAAAAAGAAGTCTTTTTCAGAGATGCAAAGAGAGAGCATTACATCAAAAGCACCATTTTCCCTGCTCTGGCTACCTGTTACTTCCTACCCTTGGTTGAGATGCTTAAAGCTGTGGTTGCCATATTGGACAAGGGACAACAAGTCCAGAAAAACAGAACCATTAGAGATTTCTCCCTCTCTCTCTCTCTCTCTCTCTTTCTGTCTCTCTCTGTCTCTCTCTATCTCAGAGATAGCATTTTTTTTTTTTTTTTGAGTTGGAGTCTCACTCGGTCACCCAAACTGGAGTGCAGTGGCCGCTTCCGGCCACCGCGCCTCGACCTGCTGGGCTCCGGCGATCCTTCCGCCTCAGTCTTCCAAGTAGCCGGAATTACAGGCATGCGCTACCATGCCCGGCTGATTTTTTGTAGAGATGAGGTCTCGCTGCCCAGGCGGGTCTCGAACCCGCGGGCTCAGGCAATCCATTCACCTCAGCCTCCCAAAGGCTCGGGATTACAGGCTGAGCCACCGAGCCCAGCTTCAGAGATAGTATTATAAGGCATTGGCTTACATGACTATGGAGGCTAAGAAGTCCCATGAGCTGCTGTCTGCAAGCTGGAGACCCAGGAAAGCCAGTGATGTAGTTCAAAGGCCCGAAAACCAGATAGCCCATAGGGTAGAAACCAGTCCAAACCTGAAGGTCTGAAAACCAGAAGAACCAAGGTCAGGAGGAGATCAACGTCCTAGCTCAAGCTGTCAGGCAGAGGAAGGACAAATCCAGTCTTCTTTGCCTTTTTGTTCTATTCAGGACCTCAGCAGGTTGGGTGAGGCCCACTTCCATTGGGAAGGGCCATCTGCTTTACTCAGTCCATCAACACAAATGCTAATTTCTCACAGACACATCCCCAAATAATGTGTGATCAGATATATGGGTATCTTGTGGCCCAGTCAAGGTGACCCATAAAATTAACTGTCACAGAATCTATGTCCTTAATCACACTGCTGAGATGCCTACCTGGGTTAGGGACAGCAAGCTTCAGACTTCTTGCTAAGAAATGAAACCTCGTGGTTTAAATCACTGTTACTTCATTTACTTCTTGCTGCTAAATGCATTTTACCTGGTACATCTTCCAGTCCCTCAGCTGTATGTATTTTTCTTTCCTCTTGGCTCATCATTCCTTCTTATGAATTTCCCTATAACTTTGTTTTAGAGCCTGGCTAACTCTCTTCCATATATTACAAAGATTTATAAATGCATCTTCTTCCCCCATTACACTTCAATCTACTGAGGCCAGGTACTCGAATTCATCTGGATACTTCACACACCATCCAATAGAGTACCTAACACTTCATAAAGACTTATGTATACCTGTCACTATGTATGTGAGTCATAGTTATATTCACTGTTTACAAATTTGTATTGTGAGAAGACTCTTAGTTAAAAGAACCAACTCTGGATTTAGATAGAACTGAGTTCATGTCGTGGCTCAACCCCTTATTAGCTAGGCAGCCTTGGGTATATCCCGACAATCTCTGTATTTTACCATCCTCCTCCAAGTTGCTATTCAAATACCACCTTTCATATGAAACTAGCGTGCTGTCTCCCTTCCAAATTTGGAAGAATTATTTCCCTCTTCTTATCTCATCACTTCCTTTTCTGAAATATGACTTTGAAATTGATATTTTACATAAATGTGATCACTCTATATGAATTTTTCTGCTATTTGATTTTTTTTACTTAAATGTATCTTGAAAACCTTTATTTAGTTCAACATCTATAGATCTATCTTATTGTCGCAGTATTTAGTAGTATAAGTTTATCAGAATTTATTTAACTATTCAATTGTTAATAACATTTTTGTTGCTTTCAATTTCTGCACATTATATAAAATTTCACAATTAATGTACATGCTTCATTCTACCTATGTGCAAGTAGTTCTCTAGGGTAGACAGTGAGATGTGGAATGACTGCAGATAGACTGCACCAAATGCCCTCTAATTAGGTTGTAATAATTAACAGGTGTTAAAGTCATTCAACTGTTCTTTCTTGGACTCTGCTTATCTTCTCAGGTTCTGGAACAACAGGAGTAAGAGACCCTTCAACTGGTCAGAACCGCCTGTTATCCAGGCTTCTCACCCATCACCCTCCATCCTCCATTTTCTCATCTGTGAAGTAGTTTGGTAGATGAGACAGAAACAAAAGAGCATACACCTTGCAATTCATTAAATGGTTCCAGCACATTCTGGCTGTATGACCAGGAAAATGTCACCAGACTTCTCTAAGCTTGTGTTCCCTTATCTGTGAAATTGCATGAGAAGAATTCCGGGGCACTCAGGGGACTGAGGTGACACTTAACCAGCCCTTTTCACTTTACTACCTTCTTTCTTTCACCTCCTTTCCTCTACACTTCCCTGTCATCCTTCTATCCTTGGCGGTCTTGGGAAACTTACTATATTTAGAGTCAAAATCAGGACTAGTAAAGGGAGTTTGAAATAAAGTTGGGTGTTGATCTTCTATAGAGAATCTCATTCTTTGAGATAGTTTGCTTCTCCAACAGGGGTGAACCTGCCACATTCATCCCTAGATCGGGACAGCTTTCTGAGTAAATTCTACCAGTGTAAGTCCCCAACTGATAACTTTTGAAAAGATGAATGGATTATATTTTAATCACAGTATTTCCAGGGTGAGGCTTTTTATGGGAGTCAGAGATTTCTTAAGGAAAAAAAAATCCTATTTGCCATTTTGACAATATCATAATTGAGGTTACCAACTAAAATCTAGGGGTGAAAATTTCTTGCCAAAACAAAAGAATTTGTCTAACATCAGCACTAAGAATGAAGTTCAAAAGAATTCTGTGCAATGCTGAGGAGGAGGAAAAAGTGCTGTGAAATATAAAACCACGTCTTGGAGAGGCCAGATTCAGGAATCAAAATGATTCTTAGAAATGCAACAAGAATAGAATCAGCTCAGTGTCAAGTGTCATCCTAAGATCAAGTAAATGGGGTCTGGATAAAAGCATATAATTTACAAAACTATATAATTACATCATAATGTGTATGGCTTTACATTTTTAAAAAAATTTTATTTTAAAGTTGTAGAGTACAATTCAGGGTTAGGTATACAAATGGTCGTTGTGTAGGTAAGTTTTGAAATCAGGTACATTTGTTGATGAAATGTTGCCCCCCTTCCCTCCCGGCAGTTTCCCACTACTGTCAATCCCTTTCTTATAATATTATGATAATTGTTCAGGGTCTGCTTATGAGTGAAAACATATGGTACTCAGTTCTTTGTTTCTGTGATAGATCACTCAGTATTATAGACTCTAAATTCATCCAAGTTCCTGGAAAGTTCATAATTTTGTCCATCTTTATGGCTGCATAATATTCCATTGTGTATATGTATCACATTATTATTATTATTATTTTTTGAGTTGGAGTCTTACTCTGTCACTCAGACTGGAGGGCAGTAGCATACTCCCGGCCACCACAGCCTCGATCTGCTGGGCTCAGGTAATCCTTTCGCTTCAGCCTTCCAAGCAGCTGGAACTACAGGCATGCGCCATCACCCCTGGCTAGTTTTTTGATTTATTGTAGAGATGAGGTCCTGCCAAGTTGCCCAGGCTGGTCTCAAATCCGTGGGCTCAGGCAGTCCTCTCACCTCGGCCTCCCAAAGTGCTGGGATTATAGGTATGAGCCACCGTGCCCAGCCTGTACCACATTTTAAAAATCCAGTTCTCTTTTGATGGGCAGTATGGTTGGTTCCATGTTTTTGCTATTGTGAATAATGCTGCAGTAAACATGTGTGTGCAGGTATCTTTTTCATAGAGTGATTTGAGTTCCTCTAGGTATATTCTCAGAAGGCAGATTGCAGGGTTGTATGGAAGGTCGATTTTTAGATTTTTTAGGAATCACTAAACTGTATTCCACAGAGGTTGTACTGGGTTACACTCCCATCAACAGTGTAGAAGTGTTCCCTTTTTGCCACATCCTCTCCAGCATCTGTTGTTTTTTGAGTTATGGATGATGGCCATCCTGACTGGAGTTAGATGGTATCTCAGTGGTTTTAACTTGCATTTCTTTGATGACTAGTGGGGCTGAGCATTTTTTCATGTATCTGTTGGCTGCTCATATATCTTCTTTTGAAAAGTATTTTATTCATATCTTTTGCCCACTTTTTGACATGTTTGAGTTCCTTGTAGATCCTGAATATTAGGCCTTTGTCATATATACAATTGGTAAATATTTTTTCCCATTCTGTGGGCTGTCTCCCCATTTTCTTGATGGTTTCTTTTGCTTTGCAGAAGTTTTTCAGTTTGATGAGGTCCCACTTGTCTATCTTATCTCTTATGGCATGGGCACTTAGGGTTTTGATCAGGAATTGGTTGCCAGTTCCAATTTCCATAAGGGTGTCTCCTGCATTTTCTAAGGTTCTCATAGTTTGAGGTTTTACATTTAGGTCTTTGATCCATTCAGAGTTGTTTTTCGTGTATGGTGATAGGTAGGGGTCTTGTTTTAACCTTCTGCATGTGGTCAGCCAGTTTTTCCAGCACCATTTACTGAATAAGTTCACCTCTCCCCAGTGGTTGTTAGTGGAGGCTTTGTTGAAGATGAGTTGGTTGAGAATTGAAGCTCTGGAGTCTATATGCCTATTCTTGTACTGATACCAGGCAGTTTTGATTATTGTAGCCTTATGATAAAGTTTAAAGTCTGGAAGTGTAATACTTCCTGCTTTGTTTCTTTTGCTGAGGATTGTTTTGTCTATATGACTCTACAGCTCTTCCAGTTCCATGGACATTGCAGCTGGTCTGGGAAGCACTACATTCAGGTAGATTTTTTTCAACATTTCAATTAAAGAAAAGCTGTTTAGGTAGAGGTAAAAAATTTAGTGTATTATGAAAAACTCATTGCTGGTATTTCAATAACCTGCATGTTAAAAATGATTACTTCCCCTGAGGGAAGATATTTTTGGCAGAGATTTTAAAACCACCAATGGTAGAAAACTTTTCTTAAAAACAAACAACCTCATATTATCAACTGGAATTGAGCTCATAGTTTGAGAAGCAGCTGAATTCAACCAAACTTTTGTTTTTTGAGTATGTGTAATAATGATATTTTTATAACAACTGATAAACATAAAAAGTATAATTTATATAGCATATCATACATAATATATGATAAAATATTTAATATCATCGATATACTGTATATATAAATATAATCTAAAATAAGAAATAAAATAATATAATTTAATATTGTTATACTAATTACAGTTAATACTTGTAAAGTGGCTTGCTGCATGCCAGGCCCTGTTCTAAGCATTAAAACAGGTTGGTGTTCTTATGTTTACATGAGGAAACTAAGACTTACGGAAACTGTTAACTTGCCCAAGGTCAAGCAGTTAGTAAAGGAAGAAGCTGGGATTTTAACTAAGGTGATGTGACTCCACAACCCATACTCTTCACTGTTTCAGTGAGTGAGACTCTGCTGGGCATTATGACACTTGCCAGAGGTTAAGCTAACCCATCTTTAAAGATGTAGCAGTCCAGCTGGAGAAGCACACACAGACAGGGCCAACTCCAATAGCAGGCAGAATAGATAATATACCAGCCAGAAATTCTGGTGGCAAGCAACAGACACTGTTTGATTCAAGTAATAAAGAAAGTTACCATAATGATGCTGGTAACATTAAAAAAAAAAAAATCACCCAGCTGAACATAATGGCTCATGCCTGTAATCCTAGCACTTTGGGAGGCAGAGGTGAGAAGATTGCCTGAGCCCAGGGGCTTGAGACCAGACACTGGGGAACTTGGTAAGACCTCATCTCTACACAAAATAAAAAAATTAGGCGAGTTGGTGGCACACGCCTGTAGTTCCAGCTACCTGAAAGGCTAAGAAGTAAGTATTGCCTGAGCCCAGCAGGTCGAGGCTGTGGTAGCTGTAATTGTGCCACTGCACTCCAGCTTGGGCAACAGAGTGGGACTCTGACTAAAAAAAAAAAAAAATCAGTAAAAAGACATAACTAGTAGGAAGAATTGGGCAGAGACAAAATAAAACTAGTCTGAAAGTAAGACGCCCATTACAAACCTTCCTTTCATCAGATAATAAGTGTGTCTAATATTGAAAGAAGACAAAAGCTGGAAACGTAAGAAAAGGTTTCCTTAGTTTGTTAAACATTGTGTCCAATGTTAACCTCTCTGAATATGGTTTTAGAGTTTCTGAACTGCCTAATATGGTTGAGAGTAAAAAGGACGATCTGGATGCTTTTCGCTTGAGGGTGTTAAGAGGTTATATTTGGAAAGTCTTATTATTATCATGGAACTGTCAGAGTTTTCTGGATTTTGGATAGAGTCAAAGCAAAGGTTAGTTGAAAGAGATCTCATAGTTCCCAAAAGAATTTACGTGCTTAATAAGTCTCCCCGATTTTATTAAACATCTGACAAATGCCTCCTACTGACAATAATAATAGCCATAGAACAAATCTGTGATTTGGGGGGGGATTTTTTTTTTCTTTTTAGAGATTATTATGGCAGTAGGACTGATGCTCATGAAACTTTAGGAGATGATCCAGGCAGAATGATAATGTTGGATAAAATATTTTCTTCCTGACTTTGAATCTCTGCCACACTGACCATCATACATATTTTATAGATCTGCCAACAACACCTTCCTTCTCTTTCAAAGAATATAAAAATTAATGACCTTCCTTGAGCACACACAGATGGTTGATCAGCTCTGGAAGTTTGATTGTGTTTTCAAGTCCCTACATGCAACTCCTCAGAACTTATCTAAAAATCATCACCAAAGCTGCAAATCCAGATTTTCAGATCAGGAAATATCCCCTGATTTATGAAATGTACATAGTAGATATAACTGACAAAGCTTCATCACTCATCACAGACTCACTCTCTCTCCCTCCCTGTTCACAGCTCGGAAACCTCATTTAAGATGAGATTAGAATAACATAGCTTCATTAACCTTGGCAGTCTGTCAGCTGGCATTGACCTTTGACCTGAGATCAGCCAGTGAGCCTGGTGCTGGCTGTGTTGATCAATGTGATGTTCTCCTGAATGCAAAGTTGCAGGCTAAATTCCTTTTGGTGAAATTCTCTTCCAGGCAAACACCTGGATTCACCCCGCTGATTGAACCTGTGCAGGCTTTTGTTTATCTTCTGAGAACTATTCTGCAAATGCTGGAAGACATCAGGGTTTATGGAACTCCAAATCCAAAATGAAAAATGAGGTCTGGTTTAGTAGAAAAGACGACTATTTCTCATACCTGAGCTCAGCGGGTCGAGGCTGTGGTAGCTGTGATTGTGCCACTGTACTCCTGTTGTACAACAGAGTGGGACACTGACCTCCTCTGGATCCCTAATCAGATTGCTTGAATTTCTCCTTTCCCTTTCTCTTCTGCTTGGCTTTGGATTCTGTTTCGAAGTTTCTAAGACAACTTACAACAACTTCCTGCTCCTGACAGGAAGAGGAAAAAAAAATCCTTGCTTTTGCAGCGGTGAAGGAGGAAATGAATCTCCCAGGAGGTAAAAACGTCCTCTGGTTTCACTTCTCTGGCCTGAGAAAAAGTAGAACTAGAAGGTGGGTCTTCTGATTTTGAATCCATTGCATATACTAGAGTTACAAATCCAATTGTTTACATTAGCCAGGTAGATAATATAAAAAGTGAAGCAGGCCATATTTGTCTTATAATGGCATCTGTGGCCAAGATGGTTACAGCTCACCAGACACTCCACATTCTTTCCTATATTTCCCCATCTCCCTTGCAGCTAGGTTAGGGCCATATGACTAGTTCTGGCCAATGGGCTGTTAGTGGAATCCTCTTGTATCACTTCTGGGTCAAGTTTGTTAAGAGCTGGTACATCTTCTTTATCTCCTTCTTCCTCTGCTGTGGTGACTTTGGCGGTCGCATTTTCTGGGTAAGAGGGAGGTGGTCCTTGATCTACAGTTCACATGACATGAAATAGAAATAAATCCTTATTGGGAGGCCATTGAGATTTTTTAGATTTGTCTACAGTGGCCACTAATATCAGTTTCTCAAATGCAGCATCATAAGTTGGAAATTTCACCATAAGACATACTCTGTTCATCAAACACAAATACAGGCTCTTTACTGTCCCAAGAAAATATTCTGTTTTCTATATCTCTTTAAGAATTAGCAATTATAGTGATTAACATTAATTTTATCCTCACAGTGTTCCTTTATTATCCCCAGTTTACAAATGAGGAAAATGAGGCACAGAGAAGCTAGGTAATTTGCCCGAGATCACACAGTAAGAAGAAATTTCCTAGATTTAGCAAATAAAAATAAATGGGATATAATGATACTAAAAGTTATTCATTGTTTATCTGAAATTCATATTTAACTGGGTTTTCTGTATCTTTTCTGAAAGCTCTAAGTAGGAGGCTCTACCCTAATTTGAACCTAGATAATCTGACCTCAGAACTTTGAAATATTTTATTTTTCTTTTAATTACATTTTTGAAAACAGACTGACATAAACAGAGCAAGCACTAAGATGAATGGCCACTGTGTTGGAGTGGTGAGGACTGTGGCGCATTGGAGACCAGGTGCTCCATATAAAGAGAGCAGTCACTACTAAGATACAATATAAATTTTATTTATTTTATTTTATTTTAAAGATGTGGGGTACAATCAGGGTTAGGTATACAAGTGGTCATTGTACAGGTAAAGTTTGGGCCTCCCTTTGGTTCCTACTTTGCCTGATTTGAGATCAGGTACCCTTATTAATGTTATGTGGCCCCCTCCCTTGCTCCCACGGCAGTTTCTGGCTACTGCCAATCCCTTTCTTTCTTTTTTTTTTTTTGAGTTGGAGTCTCACTGTCGCCCAGACTGGAGTGCAGTGGCCGCTCCTGGCCACCGCAGCCTCGACCTGCTGGGCTCCGGTGATCCTTCCACCTCAACCTTCCAAGTAGCTGGAACTACAGGTGCATGCTACCATGCCTGGCTAATTTTTTTGATTTGTTGTAGAGATGAGGTCTCGCCTGCCCAGGCGGGTCTCGAACCCGTGGGCTCAGGCAATCCACTCACCTCAGCCTCCCAAAGGTGTGGGATTATAGGCTGAGCCATGGAGCCTGGCTGCCAATCCCTTTCTTATAGTATTATGGTAAATGTTCAGGGTCCACTTATGAGTGAGAACAGAACATGTGGTACTCAGTTATTTGTTTCTGCGATAGATGACTATTATAGACTCTAAATTCATCCAAGTTGCTGCAGAGTCCATAATTTTGTTCTTCTTTATGGCTGTGTAATATTCTATCATGTATATGTACCACATTTAAAAAATCCAGTCCAGTTTCCATGGGCAGCATGGTTGGTTCCATGTTTTTGCAATTGTACAATTTTTTTTTTTTGAGTCAGAGTGCAGTGGCAAGCTCATGGCCACTGCAGCCTCAACCTGCTGGGCTCAGGTGATCCTTCCACCTCAACCTTCCAAGTATCTGGAACTACAGGCATGTGCCACAATGCCCAGCTAATTTTTTTATTTATTGTAGAGATGAGGTCTTGCCAACTTGTCCAGGCTAGTCTTGAACCTGTGGGCTCAGGCCCTCCTCTCACTTCAGCCTCCCAAAGTGCTGGAATTATAGACGTGAGCCACCGTGCCCAGCCTGTACAATTTTTAATAATAGATTGTTGTCATGTGGGAACTCAGGCTTCTTCTAAAATAATTTAGAAGTCTGTATTTTTTAAGTGAAATCTTCCCATTTTAAGATGCTGGTAACTCAATTTAAAAAGTTATAATCCAGCCGGGCTCGGTGGCTCAGCCTGTAATCCCGCGCCTTTGGGAGGCTGAGGTAAGTGGATTGCCTGAGCCCGCGGGTTCGAGACCCACCTGGGCAACTTGGCGAGACCTCATCTCTACAATCAATAAAAAAATCAGCCGGGCATGGTAGCGCACGCCTGTAGTTCCAGCTACTCAGAAGGCCGAGGCGGAAGGATCGCCGGAGCCCAGCAGGTCAAGGCTGCGGTGGCCAGGAGCGGCCACTGCACTCCAGTCTGGACGACAGAGTGAGACTCCAACTCAAAAATAAATTAAAAAAAAAAAAGTTATAATCCTGCATGGAGTTCAAGACAAAAAGCACAGCTCTGGAGGCTGGAATCAACACGTGGGTCATCAAGTTGTGACCTTTGTATTCACCTGAAAAATCTTCCTAAGCAGTAGGTCTGATGCTCATGAAACTTTACATTGTTACATTTGTCTTTAGATTGCTGGGAAACCTCTACTTCTGCATAACCCTTTTTCTATGGAGCAACCAGCCTTAGGGCTGCAATTTAAAACTTCAGATTGTTATTCGATGTATATTCAATTGTAGTCAATGGCTAGTTATTGAGCTTCTGCTGAGACAAGGAATTGTGCTAAGTAAGCACTATAGGACGAACCACATGAGCAAGTTACAATGTTCAACTTTTCTTTTATCTCAGAAGTCATAACAAGTACAATGCCGTATCAGATTGGGGGTAAGCAGTCAAGAGAGGAACAGACGTAGCATGTATAGGAACAAAAGAGAAGGATCTGGTTGGATAAATTTGGAAAGAGTTCATGAAGAAGGTGACACTTAAAGACCATGGCAGGATTTCAGCAAACTTAAGGCGGGGGGATAAAGGAAGAGAGGGAGTATAAATGAGGACCTAGTCTTGAGGCAGTTTCCAGTTTGCCACAGTAGAAAATACTTTCAGAACGTGGAACAACATCAGGTTGGAAAAGCAAGCTGAGGCCCTCAAATTCCAGGAAAAAAAAGAAAAAGGATGAAAATCAAAACTCTTATAACGTATCTTGACATCACATATTAGCATGGTACTTTTAATATGCCAAAGCCTTCACTGCTATTTTCTCATTTTGTCCACATGGGTAGCATAGGTATTACAATCTCTGATTTAACACCTAGAAAACTGAGTCAGAGTTAACTAACTTTTCCAAGTTAACAGAAAATCAGAGAGAAGAGTAAGATTAACATACTGATTGTCTAAGTTAAGGGTCCACAAACTGTAAAGGGCCAGATATTAAATGCTTAAAAATTTTTTTTTTTTAATTTTAAAGATGTGGTGTAAGGTATACAGGGTTAGGTATATAAACGTTGATTATATAGGTACCCTTATTGATGAGGTGTGTCTCTCCCTCCCCTAGCAGTTTCCCTCAACTGCCAATCCCACCCTCCATCCCCATATTAAATGCTTTAATCTCTGTGGGTCGTACAGTCTCTGTTGCAACTTCCTAACTCTGAGGTTTCAGGATGAAATAAGTCATAGACATGTGATCGAGTGGGCATGGCTATGTTCCAATTAAACTTTGTTTACAAAAACAGGCAGCAGGCCAGATTTGGCCGTGGCTGACATCTGGTCCAAATGTTTTCATAATGTGGTTTCATAGGTGTTTGGGGAATCTGTCTGCTTTGTTCACTGCTGCATTCTCTGTGCCTAGAATTGGGCCTGAAATATAAAAAGGACTTAATATGCGTTTGTTGACTGAACAAAGTCACATTTATACATAAGCAAGCCGATGCATACATTTAACCTGGAAGTCATTCTATAGCCTTCCCCTTCTATCCATATTGAGTTGCTTTTAGTCCAACTGTTGTTACTTTTTAAACATTATTCTCCATGTCTACTGCCACCACTGTCATTTCCTGCCTGAATAATTTCAGCAGGCCCTTGGTATCCACACACATCCTCCTGTCACTGTCTAATTCAGCCTCAACAGGGAAGTCCAATCTGAACAGCAGGTGCTCTCCCTGCTTAAAACTCCTTCATGAACCTTACTTTATTGTGAATAAAAGCCAAACTATTAGTCTGAAGAGTTCACCCACAATTCCAAGGGCTCCTGATAACTCTCTAGTCCATCAGTGCTATACTCAGTACCTGTCATCACTAAAACTATTATGTTCTTTTCTCAGCTATTAGAGAACTTTTTCCTGCCACAGGGCCTTTGCACAGACCATTTCTTTGTCTTCATTTCACCTTCCTCCCTCTGTCCAGCTGATTCTCCTTTACTGTTCAAAGCTCAGCCTTCTGGCTCCCAATACTAAGTCAGATACCTTGTTGGCTCTATCACAACCATCCCACAATAATCTCACGTATTACATCTGTGATCAAGTAGTGAACAATCTGATTCATTGTTTAATAACAGAATTCCTGCCACTTTTGCTCACTAGTGCATATCCTAGTGCCCAGCACAGTGTCTTCCATGTAGGAGGCACTCAACAAGTCTTTGTTGAATGAAAGTATAACATCACAGAATTTTAGTTTTGCGAAGAACCTTAGAAGTCATCTACTTGAGTCTTCTGCCTCAAGCAACATTCTCAACCACTTAAGTGGAGTTACAAGCTACTTGACTTGTCCCTTGGCTTTAGCGATCTAAAGCAGCTCTATTTAATGTATTTGTTCCACCCCAACATGCACCTTTATGTAGAATGTTCTTCACAATGTCCAAAAGTGTTAAGGTTAATGGTCACTGTAGATGTCTTTCCAATGATGAGTGATTCCCCCTGCCATCTTCTACTTCATAATTTTTGAAGTTTTTTAAAAATTTTCTATAATTTTTTATAATAATCACTTTTATGACCTAAAGTTTTATAAAGTTATCCTGAGTTTATATATTACCTTTCCTTCAAAGCACTGTGATACTTATTAAAAAATTAATTAGTTAAGGTTAAGTTATAAAACATTTCAAACATAAAAAACTATTTTAAAGTGATATTGGAGAAAAAGAAAACAATTTTTTTTTTATTCTCACAAAACGCAGAACACTTTACCTCTAGTCACCAAAATGTGAGGGGACTTCTTTCCACGTAACCAGTCAGCTCTCTAATGAATTTTCCAGGGATTCTCCAGTGAACACCAACTGGGTGCTCTGTAATGCAATTCAATTATGACTCAGTCCCACAAGACTGCCCCCTACTCCCTCTGCCAATTGCAAGCCTTGGTTTGTTTTACCTATACTTCTGACAAATGGGTTATAAACTGAGGTTCCAATGAACCCCTCCGAGGGGTTGATTAATTTGCTAGAGTGACTCACTGGACTCAGGGAAATACTTAAGTTTACCTGTTTAATATAAAGGATATTACAGAAGATCCAGATGAAGAGACACATAGGACAAGGTATAGAAGGGGCAGAGAGCTTCCACGCCTTCCCTGGGCCCACCACAATCTGGGAACCTCCAGGTGTTTAGCCTTTCCAGAAGCCCTCTGAATCCTGTCCTTTTGGATTTTCATGGAGGCTTCATCACACAGGCATGACTGAATAATTGGTGATTGGCGATTGGTGATCAGCTCAGCCTTCAACCCCTTTTCCCTTCCCTGAGGCTGAGGGCTGAAAGTTCTAACCCTCTAATCATGCCTTGGTCTTTCTGGTGACCAGCTCCATCCAGAAGCTACCTAAAAGGACACCAGTCATCCAGCTATCTCGGGGGCTACCAGCATACAAAAGTCCCTAGAATAGCCTGAAATATAACAAAGGCTTAATATGCATTTTTTTGACTGAACAAAGTCACATTTATACAAAAACAAGCTGATGTGTACATTTAGCCTGGAAGTCATTCCTTCTGTGGACTTCCCTCTCTACCCATACTCAATTGCTTTTAGTCTTACTGCTGTTACTTTTTAAACATTATTCTGCCACCACCATTATTTCTTATCTGCCACTACCATGCTCTTATCACTCTGGAGTTTCCAAGGATTTTAGAAGATGCATGGCAAGAAACTGAATGAAGACCAATAATCTATTTCATAATGCCACAAGTATAAAAAATAAGACTGTATTCGCAACTCAAACTGGTGCTTTGAAAAGATCTGGCATTTTGTTTACTCTTAGGTAATAAGAGGAACAGAAGTTATTATAGTTGATTTCATTTCACAGATGGATTAATAAGCAGAGGGTTTAGATGCCTCTTCTGTGGTGATGCAGGCAGAAGAGGGAAGGAACTGGAATTATATTCAACACAATCATGCACCCACAGACTAATTTTCCCTTCACAATATTGCTGAAAGATTTGTCTTTTCAAGGGCATCATATAAATTGGCCTTGAATGGAGAGCAACCTCTTCTCTTGAGACATCATCAAACATAATGATTCTTCAGGAAAAGGCACCATTACTTCTATCTCAGAAATGGAAAATCTGAAACAGAAGCAAAGTGCATGACTCTCTCATGTTAAGTCCATGTTTCAAGTAGGGGACTCGTGGGCCAGTTAGACTTTTGCTACTTCATTTGTGTTTAGTTGTATATAAAAGGGAATTTTAAATCCTAGACTTTAAATTTCAGATATTAATATTATCTTAAATGAGCTAACGGGCAAAGGGAATACGCTTCATTGACAGTCTATTCTCTTTCTTCCTGTAATTTTTTTCATCATCCACAAGGCAAAGACTGGTTTCTGAAATGCTAGACTGAATATCTTGCAACCCTGTTTGAGGTGCTGAGAAGTCAAGACAGCCTGTAAGAGTGTGAGAGAAACATGTTGATAAGTAGTAAATGCAGCTACTTTGAACTGTACCATTTCCCCCCGAACACAGACTGACTCTAGATAAACACACTAGCTCCACCTATTGGAAACACACAAAATAGTTTAATAAAAATAAAGTTGTAGGCTTAAAGTCTGCAATATTGGAAAATGCCTCTCTAGATGGCAATTTCCCTTGCCCAAGAAAAATAAAGCTGAACTAGCTCACTGGAGGAAACTTAGGTGATCTCTAGATATTTTGTTTTGGAAAAAAAAAGCTTTCATTTTTCAACCTGATAGCAAAGAAAATATTAAATAATAATTAAATACTAGACCAATACATACCATAGTTCAGGAATGGGCTTTTCTACAAGTTGCAGCATGGCTACCACTGATGGGGGCTGAGTTTTCTGGGGTGTGAGCATAGGGGGTGCTCCTCATGGGCTGAGGGTGGGGGAGTGGGATTTATTTTCTGGGCTCTGTTATAGAAGGACCTAGAATCTGGAGAAAAGGCAAGAATTACCACACAGAACTTAATCTGCATTTTTATAGAAGGGGACAATTTTTCTTTTTAATTTTCTTCCCTTCTACTAACCGAGAACAATTTTTTTTTTCAAAAAATAAAAATGTTCCTCCTCTCCCTCTCCCCGCCCCCCACCCCCACAACCTTCCCTCCCACTGAAATACTTTTAACTGAGTAGTGTACAAATATCCTTAGGGAAGGGGAGGAAAAATAATCAATGGATGTCAACTCTTTTTCAGTTTCTCAGTTTCCACAGATTTCAGAAGTGGTTTGTATAGACCTATCTACCTCAGAACACCATCAGTAAGAACATACATGATAACTGAATCAGTTGGTTTTTAAAGGAAAAGGATAACGTAATGGCACAAAGAAGATAAGCAACTAATGCGACAATATGTAACTATGATGTGTCATGTGTAAATTAAAAGAAGGAAGAAGAGGAGGAGAAAAGGAGGAGGAGAAAGAGAAGAAGATATAATGCTGGCAAATAGCATAAACATTTGCCTGAAAGGAATCAAAAATAAAACAAGGCCAGGTGAAGTGGCTCACACCTATAATCCCAACACTTTGGGAGGCTAAGGTGAGAGGGTTGCCTGAGCCCATGGGTTTGAGACCAGTCTGGGCAACTTGGCGAGACCTCATCTCTACAATAAATCAAAAAATTAGCCAGGCATGGTGGCGTGTGCCTGTAGTTCCAGTTACTTGGGTGACTGAGGTGGAAGAATCACCTGAGCACAGCAGGTCGAGGCTACGGTGGCCATGAGCATGCCATTGCACTCCAGCCTGGGCAACAGAGTGAAAAATCCAACTTAAAAAAAAAAACAACAACACAAAATCTATTAATGAAAGTTATATGTAGGGAAAAGAACGTAGAAAGGGAGGGTTTTACTTTTCCAGTTTTTATTTCTGTACTTTAAAATACCTCTGATACATATGCCTGTATTCTTTCTGTTAATTAAGGGGGAAAAAATGCCAAGGCAAAACTAATCTATTCTGTGAGAAGGCCAGATCGAGATTGTCCTTGGAGTGGTTAGTGTCCAGCAGGTGCCAAGGAGATTTCTGGAGGCATTGAAGGATGTGCTCTCTTGATCTGGGAACTGGTGTCAGCAACAAAAGTATGTTAAAGCCGGGTGCGGTGGCTCAAGCCTGTAATCCCAGCACTTTGGGAGGACAAGGCAAGAAGATTGCCTGAGCTCAGGGGTTCACGATCAGCCTGGGCAACCTGGTGAGATCTCGTCTCTACAATAAATCAAAAAAATTAGCCAGGCATGGTGGCACGTGCCTGTAGTTCTAGCTACTTGGAAGGCAAAGGTGGAAGGATCATCTGAGCGCAGCAGATTAAGGCTGCAGAGGCCGTGAGTGTGCCACTGTACTCCAACCTTGAATACAGAATGAGATTCCAACTAAAAAAAAAATATATATATATATATATATATATGTATATATATTTATGTTCAGTTTGTGAAAATTCATCAAGCTGTATTCTTCTGATCTGTACACTTTTCCACACGTGTGTTAAACTGGAATAAAAATTCCTACAATGATGCCAACAGAAATTCTTGGGTGGTAAGATGATAGACCGTTTGCTTTCTTTCCATTTTCCTGTATTAAACTAATATAAAATGTTATAAAAATAAATGAAAATAGAGTAAACTCAATTTTGATATTTTTTCCCCAAATATGTGTTTCAAATACATCTGTTTGCACATTGTTGTAGTTGATGGAGTTAGAAAAACTAACATCTATGCTAAAAGTTTCCTTTGTAAGGGCAGAAGGAGCTCTCCTCCAGGGAAGCCTGGGACACAGGTATGCTGGCGTAGCCTGATTGCAGGTGTCCTCGCAGGGAGACACTGCAGGCCCTGACTGGGCTCAATGCCTACATGCCCAGGCTTTTGATAACCAGTGCAGAAGCTCCTGTGTTCTTTAATGGGAGGCCTAGCATCCACACTCTGAATCAGGCAAATTCTTCTCTCCCTCTCTGGCAAGGGGACCTCAATTGCTGCCTCTCTGCAGGAATCCACCAGTTCGGATTACCTGTTTACCAAAGAACATTTGATGGGTTGGCAGATACCTTGACAGATAAGTTTTCAAACGACTGTGCCTGCCGTGTCCTTTCTTTGGAAGAGCCACAGTATACTGCTGCAGCTGGTGAACAAGTGCACTGTATTTCCTATCAGCTTCAGATAAGGTCGGGGGATCCTTGAAGACTCAGGTAAGGTTACAAGGCAACCGTGTGCTTGACAAACAACAGCATGCTGAGACCAGGTTTTTTTGCATTCATAGGATTATCAATTGCACTAAATGTACAGGTCAAAACTTTAATCTTGTTCCACTTAGATGGCAGATAAAGTTTGTGTGAAACCAGTAAGGGTTTTTTCTAGTACCCCAAAGAAAGGAGTATTAGGGGCGAAGTGATTTGCTTTTTAAATTTTCCATTATACTGTAGGTTTCCTTTAAAAACCAACTGATTAAATTCTCACATGTGTTCTTATGATGGTGCTTTGAGGTGGGCAGGTCTATGCAAACCCAACTCTGAAGTCTGAGTGGTGGAGGAGGTGGTGATTGTAGTGGGAGCCTACTTTATTTGCTTCTAAAATACCCACTTTAAAAACACCCCATTCCAGGCCAAACTATCTTCTCCAAGGTCCTAAATGAGAAGCTGAAAAAAGAGACTGACATATCCAATTTCTCAAAAAGAAACATTTCACAGGGACTTTAGAAGCCATGTTTGTGTCTTGGGTGGCTGGGAGACAAAATGGTGGATCCCTGTGCTGTTGCTCTCCAGACCCAGGGATTATATACTACAGGGAAGGGGTGATTCAGAAGGGGTGTGCAGGACAATTGAAGTTCAAAAACATCAAGATCGTTTGATCAAAGGGCATGATTTATGGTAAGTACCTACTGTTACACAAGGAACAATAGATAAAGAAAATCTTAGAGGTCTTCCCAGAACTGGGGTTAATCAGAAGCCAACATGGCGAATTAGCATCCACAGTGGAGTTGCTTTGGCCTCCACAGATGGCAGTGAGCATTTCACAGTGGGTTTATACATTTAGACTATCTAAAACTGGGGCAGAAAAGGAAATTTAAAAATCTAGAACTTAAAAAGAATGATAATCTTTCAACATCCTAAGTAAACTGACTCAGAAACAGAAAACAAAAAACTACATGCTTTCATTTATATGGGAACTAAATGGTCATAAAGATGAAAATAATAGATGGCATAAAAGATGGAACACCAATAAGGGGAGAAGGTGTGGAGGGGACTAGGGTTCAGAAATTACCTAGGGAGTACAATGTTCACTATCTGGGGACTGGGCCACTTGAGACCCAATTCCCACCACTGCACAATATGTCCATGTGACAAACATGCATATGTACCCCCAAATCTAAAATAAAATTTTAAAAAATGCAATAAAAGAATAATGATCTATTTCCTGGCATGGTTTCCTAAGTTTCACTTGAAAACCATGTGGGAAATGAACTTTATTTTAATAAAAAAGAGTAACGAGCCGGGCTCGGTGGCTCAGCCTGTAATCCCAGTGCTTTGGGAGTCTGTGAGTGGATTGCCTGAGCCCGTGGGTTCGAGACCCACCTGGGCAACTTGGCGAGACCTCATCTCTACAATAAATCAAAAAATCAGCCAGGCGGGGTAGCGCACGCCTGTAGTTCCAGCTACTCTGAAGGCTGAGGCAGAAGGATCGCCGGAGCCCAGCAGGTCGAGGCTGCGGTGGCCGGGAGTGGCCACTGCACTCCAGTCTGGGCGACAGAGTGAGACTCCAACTCAAAAAAAAAAAAAAAAAAAAAAAAGTAATGGTAGCAACTATAATAGTAGCTATTATCGCAGTCAAACACCTACTATGCTTCACGTGTTGAAACTGCTTTAGTATGTGTTAGCTCATTCAATTTCTACCACATATCATTCTTATTATAAAGAGAGGAAATAAGGCCTGAGATATTTGATAACCTGCTCAGCATCACACAGGTAAGTAGCAGAGGTGGAATGTGACCTCAGCTCTTTCTCACTTTCACACTTGCTGTCTTTTTCTATATATTATACTAATGTATCATTATGTCCCTTGGACTTGTAGGTAAACAATTTGGAGCTAAAAATTGACTTACTGGCTACACACTTGTGAGAAGCACTTTGCAACCAACTTTAGGTTCACGATTTGGGAGATAAAATCTTTAACTCTAGTTCAGGGAGTCTTGATGAATTTTTTTGATGGTTAACTCATTCTAGATTCTCATGCGCAGAAAGAGTCTAAAGAACGGCTTCTAATGAGAGACCCAAGAGATTAAAAAAAAAAAAACTCTAAGAGAACTATTACTATATGAATTCCTACCCCACGTTCATTGTATTCGTTTGCAGTGTTTGTACTTAGCCGCAACTGCTGCTAGCAGTATGTGAATGTCAAGTAATAAACCCCTCCCGGACATTCCTTTGCTTAGCCGGCCTGCTTGCTAAACCTAGCTTATGACATTCCACTCTGCTCATTTAGCAGCTTCCCCGTCAATCACAGGTAGCTGAGCGGACCAGACCAATCCCAAGTGCCCCCGTACCCATTAGGAGAAATTACCCTATCATGTAAAAACAAGTTTAAAGTTCTTTCCCCTCCCTCTGTAATGATGTATAAAATCTGCTCGCCATGCTGGATCTGGGCTCTCGTCCCTGAAGCTGCTGCTTCGGGCGTGAGCCCAGACTCGAGCCTGAATAAAGACCCTTGTGTGTTTGCATCAGAGCTGGCTCTTTGTTGGTCTCTCGGATTCTGAAATTTGGGTTTAACACTAACAGTCTGGTGTTCTTTGTGGTGATGGTGGAGGGGTGTTTTAGAAAATATAAATCTACTGGCTAAGATGATAAGAGCTGTCTCAAGCCATATCAGAGATATTTGAAACACCATGTAGTGAGGGAATTCCGTTTTTAGAGGGTTGGAGGAGGTGGTGGTTGTAGTGGGAGCCTACTTTATTTGTTTCTAAAATAGCCAATCTGAAAACACCCTATTGCAGGCCAAACTATCTTCTCCAAGGGACTAAATGTATACATATAGAAGAGACAGATATCTAAAGTGAACAGAAGTGTATTAATCTAGAAATGTATTTTGGGAGTTGTGGTCATTTTTTATCGAGGTCAGCTATCTGTGAAAAGGTGAAATGAGAAAACAAATACTCATTCCACTTAATCAGCTCTTGGGGAATGGGATTTGTGTGGGTACATATTTTACAGTATTTTCGTCTTTGCTTGGCTTGGCATCCAACCCAGCAGCGGGACAAATTTTGAGGTCAAGTGGTAATTTGGTCCTAGAAGTTGCCATAGGAATACTGCTGCCCACAGAAAGATGACAGTTTTGAACAGTGGATTCCCCAAATGCAAGAGGTCATATGAGGCGGACTTTACAAAGTTTACATAACAAAGAGCAATTCTGTTAACTAAAATGATTAATTCCCATCAGTACACATCAAACAGAACTGTTACAAAACATTATTGTCTGGGTTCACATTGCATAGTAAGGGTTTTTCACAAGTTTCATTTCCAATAACTCTTTTGACAAAGCCAAAAGGGTGGGGTTTTTTTTCTTTTTTTGAGGGGGTGGTGGTAGCGGACATTAATTTCCAGAGGAATCTATGAATGGGGACTGAGTAGGCTGCCGTCTTAAGTGTGAGATATGTCGCACTGATGTTGTGGCAGGAAAAAGACAACAGCCCTTCTGAGGAATGGGGGCCTTCCAGGAATCTGGGTTAGATGAAAAATGCCCTGGCAGTACAAAGACTGGATTGTCCTTCTCTTCAGAGACAATGGGGTATTTAAAAGGCTCTCAGCATCAAAATTCTAACTTAGTCCTTGAAGACATTTTCAAGTTTTATGTCTCGCTGCTGGCAGTAAGAGTGAGTAGGAAAAGCCTGTTTTATGAACTTTCTTGCAAGGAAGTAGGCAGCTTTATTTTGAAGATGCTATTTGCCTGCAAGTATAGTTATTCTTGAAAGGACTCACAATTTAATGAACCCGTTTTCTGATTCTTAAAAAGTAGCAGCAGAAATATGAAAAAAGCACTGAAATCCCAAATCAACAGTTCTGGATTTGAGTGCTGATTCCAACCTTAAGACTGACGGCTGTACTTTCTTCATTTGTAAAGAGTAATGACTGCCCCTTAGCCTGTTTCTCAGGGTTGTTGTGAAAGTCAAAAGTAATAATGTATGCAAAGGTGGTGTGTTATGAAGAGTTTCACAAATATAAATTATCATTATCAGGAACATTTCTATGTGAACAATTCTTTCCCTTAGAACATTTTGAGAGTTTCAACAGGTAAGTGAGAACATTTTTCCTTTGATGAGTACTCTTCTTTAGCTATTGAATTTCTTCAGCTTCCTGATCATTTAGTAAAATTATCTGCTCCAAAATGACTGCAATATAATGGAATAATAATGAAACTTAGGAATTTTAGGTAGGGGGATGTGAAAACTCTAACTAGATCCTTAAACTGTCCTAATTTTTCAAAGCTAGTACATCACATACCAATGTCTTTCTTTTTCTTCTTCTTTGGCCAATTTAGTAGAAGTGAATTATCATGATTAGTGTAACTTTCTGCATAAAAATGACCTGCACTGGTTTTAGCATCTAGAACCTAAGATCCTAGTTGCAAAAATAAAATTCTACATCTAGAATAAAAGTACCACATTAACATTTAATAGCTGCACAGTTTTCTTTAGATGCCAGAATACATATGGATCGTTACATGGCAAGTGTGTATTAAATTTGGGTACATATTCTATATGTTGTGTTATACACATTTACAGAGTTTTTGGTTGGGAGGAGGGGAACAAACAATTATTTATGCTTTCTTCGTGAATTCTTTCCTTTTCTCCTTCACTTTCTTTGACCAGTAATCTTTAAGAATCAAGTAGAAATATTACGCTAGATCCCAAACTTTTTGGGGGCAGAAATGCACCATCCTTACATGGACAATAATGGGAAAATAGAGTTTTCTATTTAGATTCTAGAATGAGGTTATAGCAGGTGCCTGGGAGAGTTTTGACAAATTGTTCAATGTCCTTGCTCTAGTAGAATGTTCTGGGGAAATTGCCTTGGTCAGCTTAGAAAGGAAAATTGCCCCTAAGGCCAGAAAAGGCAGACCTATCTAAGAAGATTTGCAGCCATTTGAGGCACACTCTCTTAGTGGGTTATGCAGAACACTCCAATGTTCAGGAAAGGGAGCATAAGAAAACATTTTGTTTGAGAAGCTTCCAGACCCCTACGGGTGACTTGTTGGATGAGAGTTTGGCTGGGATTCTAAAAGGTGGTAGAGGTTTGGCCCACGTGGACTGAGTGTTACAGGGCTGGCTTTCAACCTAGTTAATGACTGAGCAAGTGATTGGTGAAGTTTTGCTGTGAATGATCAGCTATATGACATGCCATATAACATCCAGATAGTACACCCACCTGATGCTCCCATTGGGTCTTGGCTCACCAGATCAATGTTTCCCCTTGTGGTGATTTCTGAAGCTGCTATTGGCCATCTCCTAGGTCACTCTCAAACAGTAAAAGAGGGTGCTTGAGAACACATGGTCTGGGGATTCATGTCCGTGTCTCCCAAACTGAAGGTGGGATGGTGACTTTCTGGTTACATGTATGGTGACTTTCTGGTTATGTGTATGGTTACGTATATAAAAGTGCAAATGACTTACTCTGATTTTTAGGGTTTTTTTTTTTTAATGCTCACACTAACTGCTTTAACTGCTCTTGCCTTTGAAATTCTTATCTGAATTTCTCCACCTAAACAGTATCTTTCACTGGTCACATCTCTTGTTTGGGTGAGTGAAGATGAAATGGCGCACAGTCTGATTGATGATGGTGTGATATTTCCACCAGACTTGACATGTGCTTTCGTGAAACCAAGCTATAATTTTCCCAAGCTTAACTTCTTCATTTCTTTTAATGCAATCTTACCTATCAATGTATTTCAAATGGTTCTTGGATGTAGTTTTAAAAACTATGGGTTATAGCTATGCAGAGGGAACGTATTTCATGTATATTTAACAATGGAGGCAGCTTCTTTTAAAAATGAAATCAATTGTCAAATATATCATTTATGGACTAATTCCTCCAGGTACTTCATTCAGGTTTGCCCTTAAGCTGTGTCTTCCAGTATTTATAACAGTTGTTTTAAACAGCACGAAGACCTTGGTAGATGAGAGATAAAGCATAAGTTTGGTCTATGACCTTGATTACAACATGTTTTGATGTGATGATATGGCTTTGCCTTGATTGACATTTGTTTGACCACTGCCACGAGTGCTGTTAGTCAGAAGAAAATCAATTACATGGAGAAAAACATCCCTTGAGTTTAAGTCAATACACTGGGAACTTAGCCTAAAACTAAGATTTTTTTGTTTGTTTGCTGAAGAATTCAAATGGCAACAAGTCCCCTGTAACAAATATCTAGTATCAGGGCAACTAGATGCATTATATATTTATTTAAATCAAGCTGAAATTATTACTAAGCACCTACTACATATAGGGCAAATCTAAAAATCCTTGGTACACTTGACTTTTTATTCTATACACAACAATTTTAACAAGTTCCAATCAATATTTGTTTTTTATTCATTAAACATTGAAAGTTCTTTCAGCATGCCATGTAATCACACCCGAGTATTTGCCCTTTTCCAGGCTTAACAAAACATTTCAGATACAGACTATCGAAGAACGAGGACTATACAAATGTCTCCCTCTGATAATAGGGCTTGGTGGCAATTTCAGTGGCTCCAAGTCCTGGGAAAGTTTCCACTGCCTCCCTGGTGCCCTCCTGTCCTCATGACTGCAGGAACATGGAGGAGCTCCAAAGACGGAGACCAAGGTGACTGTTCTTGCCCTTCCAACGTGAGTCCCTTTGAAGACCTTTGTGCCAGGAACATAGAAATGGGGCCTTTATGACCGTCTGTTCTCCACTGTCTTCGAGGCCAATCCCTTTGTGTTACAGATGAGCAAACTGAGACCCTAAGAGATGTGACTTACACGAATACATCGCTATGCCAGAACTGGAGCCCTGGGCCAGGGCTTCCCATCTCTATGTTCTTTTCTCTCCATTAATCTAGATCAGCTTAATCTTTTTGATTTCTGGATGAGCTATGTCCTTTCTGACCTCTGAACTTTAGCACACAGGTTGTCTCCTCCATGTGTAATTCTACCATCTCCCTATATCACCATTCGACCTTCGCCTTTCACAAGAGACTGATTTAAGATTCTGGTTGAAACATCACTTGCTCTAGAGTGCTCTTTCTGACCTTCCAAGACTGAGTAGGTGACCTCCTAGTGTGTCCTCCTGTTGTTCTATACTGATGCCAATTCCAGCATTTCTTGCCCTGTGGCGTCATCATCAAGATCTCCAACACGCTTTGGGCTCAGTGGGGACAGGGATATATGTCATGGCATGGTTTCGTTCCTGATGTAAACTCAGTGTCTGGGACTCACTAAATGGATCATGAATGAATAAATGAATGACCAAGCAAGTATTCTCTTTTAACCAAGTGAGGGATGAAGGGGTTCTAGTTTGCACAGATGGATGACTGGCAGAAAAGGGAGCGGGAGGCCAGGCATGGTGCCTCATGTCTGTAATCACAGCAGATTGGGAGGCTGAGGCAAGAGGATTGCTTGAGGCCAGGAGTTTGAGATCAGCCTGGGGAACACAGCCAGACGTTATCTGTACAAAAAAATAAAATAAAAAATTAACCAGGTGTGGTACATGCCTCTAGTCCGAAATACTTGGAGGCTGAGGCAGGAGGGTCACTTGAGCCCAGGAGTTTGAGGCTGCTGTGAGTTATGATTGCACCACTGCATTCCAGCCTGTGTGAAAGAGCGAAACCCCTTATTTTTTTTTTTTTAAAGGAGTGGGGCAGGTCTGTAAAGTCTAGACCCCAAAGTAGCTTTCTCTGTTGTTACCCTCCTTTTGTTTTTTAATTTTTATTTTTTAACTATGTGTTAGGGCCAAAGTTACCCACTTTTGAATCTTAGGATGTCTACTCTTCAAATCCAAATTATTTTGAATTTCTGGAGAAGCTTGCAACAAAGCCTGAGTCGTTTAGTAAGGAAATGCTTAAGAGACTCCCACACACCATTTCTCTCTGGGTCTGCTGGAGAGTTCTTAGAATAGGCCCTTCAAACTTTCCTCTGGGACCAGGTGGGAGTTGGGCCTTTAAACTGCAGGTATGACTGGTTGGGGTCTACTTTTTTTTTCCATCCCTGCAGTTGGCCGCCAAGGGTAGGTTATTGTTCTGACTCGCTGCTGTGGTATGGCTCACGTGGGAAAGAGAAGTATATTCTTGTGCTAACATAACCCAAGTGTTCTTGGGGTTCTAAGGGGGAGCAGTCTTTCCAGAATGCCTCCTATGGCCAACTGACTGGCAATGCAACTGCAAGCAGATTTCCTGGCAGAATTCTGCACTTCGGGTTGGAGGGTGGGTGTTTCCTGCTGTGCCAGGAGTAGATTTCTTGCTCTGGAGATCAATAACCGTAGGCTTGAATATCTCCAGAGCAATAAATCTCTTTCTTGCTCCGATGATGGACTTTGTAGCATCAGCCGTTCTGCACTCCACCATGGTCCTTCTAAAGGCCCAGATTCAGCTCAAAAGCCCATGGCTGTGGCAGGATTCGCTGAAACGGGACTGTTAGTACTACTGTTTTGGGAAAGGAAAAACAACAGTGAGTCTTCCTCTTAACTAAATGACCTCCCATGCTTTCCTTCTAGTCTGTTTCCTCACCTATAAAAGTGCAGATTTGAATGAAATCGCCTTCAAACTCCATCTTACTTTTAAAAGTCTGATTTTTACAGAGTTCCTAGTTCCTCTCTCAGAACGTTTTCTCTAAATTGCCAGTTTCCCAGCCCATGTGGACACACCCAAGATATCCCAAAGGAGCAGGTCCTCAATGCCCAACTTACTGGCTACTGAGGTCTTGTCATCACCCAAGCACACACATACAGGACATTGGCTTCCCACAAAGTCCTCCCAACAAGCACTGAGGGAATGGGTTCACTCCTATGGAACCTGAGTAGCTCAAGTACCGGTCTCCTAAGCAGATCTCTTTGCAGGTGGTGGCTGCCCTGCCTTTGAGCACTGAAAAAGCCTGGCTTGCTCCTAGGGGAACCCAAATTCTCCCTCTGATCTACCAAACACAGAAGTTCCCTGCTGAACTTCCCAGCTCTCAGTGCACTAAAGCTGTGTGTGTGCCTGGCTGGGGTAAGGAGAAAATAATGACTTTTTCTCCTTTGGGATACTCCGTTAGGGAGGCCTCAAGCAGGGATTCTCAGATAATTTGACCTAAAATGTAGGGAAATAGTACTTTTAATATTTACTAAAGTTCTTCTCTGTAGGACCTGGACATGCCCTCAGAGGGCTCCTCCCAGGTGAGTCCCTGGAGTAATGGTCAATATGTGTTACCTGGAATCTTTTTGTTTCTGTGATGATTGGGCATATTAGTCAGTTAATTGTACCACATTCCTTTTTTACATTGAGGAGAGTCCTCTTGGAGGAAGCTAAAAAGCCCAGATTCAAAGTCAATGGGCTCCCTCATCAGTTTGCCAGACATGTCCAATCATATTTGGGTCCTGATGGTAGAGATGGGCATGCCATAGGATTGAGGGGGAATCTGGCTGTGTGAAGTCCCTTGCTCTCTTGGAAGCTCAGGGGCCTTTTTTCAGTCTGGATTTTGTTTCTTCTCTATTCTGTTTTTCAGATAAATAAATTATTCTGCATAGTGGTTTTTCCTTTAATCATGATGGACCAAGAATCAGTTTCATTCATTTGGCTGCAGGCCTCAGTTGAGTGCCTACACAGAGTACTCTAGGGGCCTTGGCAAAGATCTTGAGGACATCTTCCCTCTCCTAGAGTAACAGGAGTTGGGGAACTGGAAGAAGTGTAGTGGAAGATAGCATCAAGTTTCAGAAGGTTTGCCAGTCCTAGAACACAAGGGAAAAGAAGGGAATAAGTATGATTTCGATGGGTTGGCTACAGAGATGCCCTTGAGCAAGGAGCCTTTAGCTATGATCATTGTTATACTTTCTGGTAAATTCATTCTTTCAACGAGTACTTATCAAGTGCCCATTATGTGCCAGTAACAGACTACATTATTGTTCTAGGCACTGGGGACAGTGGTGAATAAGATGTGCTGACGAAAACTGGAAACCCAATGGTGGGGGAAGGTCTTGCTTTTGGAGCCCAGTGCCAGCCAGATCATTTAGGAAGGAATATTATTTTACACCGCAATGTTGAAAGACCACCAATGTGCAGTATTTCACAACTCAGCCACTGGAAAACCGCAAATATCGGGCCTTGGAAGGTACCACCATAAATGACCACGTGTACTAGGGAGCACATTAGACAGAACGCTCCGATTTATGATGAAACTGAGATGATGTCTTTTAGGGAGGAAAACTGGGAGATCACCTTTGCTGTGAATCCTTAAAGAAGGAGCAGACAGGAGTTTGGAGCCATGGTACTGACAACGCATCCTGCTTCTGCCAGGCTGTGCTACTGGTTGGCAGGGCATGGGCTCCCAGCCTGCTTCCTGGCAGAAGTAATGGGGGTGCTTTGATGCTTCCTGCCTCTAATGCTCAGTGGCCTGGATTTAAAAGGTGAGGGGGAAGGGTAACGTCTCTACCTAAGGAATAGGATTTATCTAACTGACAGGTGCAGAGATGTAATTTAACCCCATAGCACTGACTCAGTGGATACATTCAGGGCTGCTTATTGCAGCTTCAAAGTCTGCCTGCCTAGGGGGAACTGCTCTCAGAGTGATGTAACTGATTGAAAATAAGGAGGTAGGGTGGGCGGGTCCTGGGGACAAAAGAGCTTGAAAAACGCTTTGGTGATTCAAGTTCACCAAGTTTCTTTACCGAAGGAATCTTCTGAGCCTTCAGTGTGAACATGCACTTTGTAAAGCACTGTGGTAGGGGCAGGAGAGAGTTCCAAGCGATTTCCAAATATATTTGGGAACAGGGACCCTTAGAGGTGCACACATGGGGTCACTGTTCTTGGAAATGGCTTTGGAAAACACAAGCCTACGACGAGTGATGTTTGCCCTTCCTCTTTTTACTAGGGTCTGCATTTTTAATTGGAATTTATCATTTTAGCATTTTTAAAACTACCATGCCATCCATTAGAGAAAATACCTTAAGTCAAGCAAAACCAAATTAAAAACAAATGAAAGCAACAACCATCACCCCTTTGGTCTCTGGCATTTTAAAATACGTGTTTTCTTTTTGTTTTTGTTTGAGTAGGAGTCTCACTTTATCGCCCAGGCTGGAGTGCAGTGGCACACTCACAGTCACCATAGCCTTAACCTGCTAGGTTCAGGCGATCTTTCTGCTTCAGCCTTCCAAGTAGTTGGAACTATAGGCATGCTCCACCATACCCGGCTAATTTTTTGATTTCTTTTATAGACGAGGTCTCGCCATGTTGCCTAGGCTGGTCTCGAACCCGGGGCAATCCACTCACTTCAGCCTCCCAAGGCGCGGGATTACAGGCTGAGCTACCGAGCCCGGCTAGAAGAAATCTTAAAAAGGGAGGAAATACAATACAAATAGATCTATTTAAGATTTTTAAAAATTATATTTGAACTATCATTACTAATATATTATTAAATATTTGATTGGCTTACAGCAATTTCAAAACCACTTGGAGGGCTGGTTGAAGATGTCAACTCCAGAGATTCCAGTTTAGGGTCTGGGAACCTGCGTCTTTAACAAGCTCCCCCACTTATTCAGATGCAAAGGTCATACTTTGAGATAAACTAGGTTGAAGGTTAAGAGACAAAATTAGGTTATGGGAAACAACTGAGGAAGGCTTTAATGCTTTCCATTACATGCAAATTTGAAGGAGCAATATAATTTTAAAAGATTGTTTTAAAACTATGCTTTATCATAAAATGTCCCCAGGCACCTTGGGTTTTGTAATGGGCATTACAGAATCAGTAGATGTGGACTAACTTTCTCTAATTATTCTCCTTCAATGAAGATGATGTGTTTCTTGTGTCCCAAGCTTATCAGCTTGGGGAGGAAAAGAGATTGGTCAATATTTGCAATTTCAGGGACATTTTACATCTGTTTCATGTGTTGAGTTTTATGATATATAATGTTATAAAGCATTTTCCTCCATAAATACAGTTAACAGGAAAGATGAGATTGGCCCACCTGACAGATTAGATAGGTTTTTGTGTTAGCCTTTGGCAAAATGCAGCAAAAGTGCAAGAGACACAGTTCTTAGAATGTCTTCTGAATAAAAGGTTCTGGGATTAGCTCCTGACTCCACCAGCAGCCATGAGGAAGTAAAGGAGTAACCCATGCGTTCCCAGCTATCAATAGCGGTTACCTTTCTGGACAATAACAGAGAAAAGGCAGCCCTTTTCTACTGGAATTAGTATGGTCATTGCTGTGTTGTACAAAGGTGCTGTGCCATTAACCAAAAAAAGAGATACCTGTGTGAACTCTGAGATTATTCACTACCCAGAGTGAATTCTAGGTTACCTTAATTAAAAGAAAAAGTTCTAAAAGCAGCTTCTTTCTATGCAGTTATACACCTTTGCTTTTCTCACCATCTAAAATTGGGATTCTTAAATTTTCCGGGACCAGGGACTTCATGATATCATTGTATATGAGTGAGTTTGTGTGTTTTCATAATATTTGTCTATTTGATTAATGAGAGGAGGAGAGACCATTATGTCTTCTGTGGCTGATGCCATTTTCCTGGTATTTGGTACAAAATATAAACCCAAATTAATTTTCACAACAGCTAATTCTTTGGATGAGGAAATTGAAACACAGAGAGGTTAAGTAACTTGCCCAACGTCACATAGCTAATAAATGATGAAAGTGAATTAAAAGTCAGGCAGGCAGCCTTCAGGGTCTATACTCTTTTTTTTTTTTTTTTTTTTTGAGTTGGAGTCTCACTCTGTCACCCAGACTGGAGTGCAGTGGCCACTCCCGGCCACCACAGCCTCGACCTGCTGGGCTCCGGCGATCCTTCCGAGTAGCCGGAACTACAGGTGTGCGCTACCACGCCCAGCTAATTTTTTGATTTATTGTAGAGATGAGGTCTCACCTGCCCAGGCGGGTCTCGAACCCGCGGGCTCAGGCAATCCACTCACCTCAGCCTCCCAAAGGCGCGGGATTACAGGCTGAGCCACCGAGCCCGGCTAGGATCTATACTCTTAACCACTGTTCTATGCTCCCTCTTTTTGTATTAATATTATGAATAGACTAAGGTTTGTAGGGGTTTGGAGAGATTGAATTGAATGTGTGCAAGTATAAGAATCAAGGTTTAATAGGAGTAAATAAAGGTTCAATAGAAATATTAATAAATGAATGTTTGTTAACTTCCAGCATACCTACCCTCTATTTCTCCTTTAATATAAAGCTTTGGACTGAGTCCTAATACTTCCTAGAAGGAAAAATGATAGTGCAGACAATGAACAACAACGAAATAATAGCCCCAGAAATAGTAATGGTATCAGTAACTACTAACATGTGTATTTATTGAGTTCCTTTATATAGATTATGCACATAACATTTTGCATGTATCATCTCCTTTAATTTTCCCAACAAACCCGTTTCACAGATGAAGAATAATGATAGTTTAAATATATTTTTTAAGAATCTTAACTAGATCTTAAAAAACCCATTTCACAGATGAAGAAACTTGAATACAACCTCAAAGGCCACTGACTCCAAGGCCACTGGTCATTTGAAGATAAGAGGTGATTCTGGTGTGGTGGGAAGGGTGAGGGGGTAGGGAAGAAATATCTATACATTTTTCTTTGCTTTTAGATATTTAGAGCTTAGAGACAGCTAGTGTAATGTTCTCAAAGTCACATAATTCATAAGTAGCAGAGCCTGCATTCACCTAAGTAGTAAATATGTTTTTCTTCCAATAAGGTGAGTGAATCTTTCTTAGAGTAACAGGGTTTGTATTTAGAGCACCATGACAACTTGTTTAGTCGTTGGTTACTTGCTTCTTTGTAGTAGTAATTCATACTATTCTCCAAATATTCTCATGTTTCCACCTTCTGAGCACTGAGAAAGATTACACTAATTCCTGACTCTTTGTCCCTTCTGTCCAGCCTCGTGACTACCAAGTCTGGCCACAAGTGGTGAAAATCAGTTCTGTGTGTCACTTCTGGGCCAGCGCTGGATAACCCTAAGCTCACTTTCCCTGGGGAACATTCCAGATGGGAATTGCTCTGAGAGCCTGAGCCCTAGAGAGGATACTGCCCAGAGAAGAGCCTCCAGCTAACTTGCAGAGGGAGAATATGGTATGGGTGAGAAAGAAACCCCGGCATGATTTTATTTTGAGATTGTTTTAGATTCCCAGAAAGTTGCAAAAATAGTATACCGTGTCCCAGGAACTCTTCATCCAGCTTCCCCCAGCGGTGACATAACAGTAGTATGCTATCAACCCAGAAAATTGACATTGCTATAATATTGTTCACTAGTCTACAGACTTGATGCCGTTTTCCCTAGGTTTTACAAGCACTCCCTTATGTATGTGTGTTGGGGTGGGGTGGGGGGAGGGGCTCTATGTAATTTGATCCCACGTACAGTTTAACCCTGTCATTGCAAGGTTTTGACATTATTATCACAACAGAGATTACTCTACCCTACCTGATCCGCCCAGACTCTTCCATACTTGGAGATACCCTCAAAGGCCACTGACTCCAAGTGTTTCTTCTGGTTAATTGGAGGTAAGTGGTGATTCTGGTGTGGTGGGAATGATTGGGGAGGAAGGGAAGAAATATCTATACTTTTGTCTTTGCTTTTAGATATTTAGAAGACAATTTATGCTACTTGAATCAGGCTGGGAAAGCCAGGCCTCTTGAGAAACGAATGCACAGGAAATTTGGTGCCTAACAGACCTGATAATAATGTGAGAAGAAAGGTGGTAGACGGAGCATAGAAGAGTTTTTTATGTGGAAGGTGGGGAAAAAAAGATTTTAACGCCAGTGCTTCCCATGTGGAATGAACGAACATGCTGATTAGAGACTCCATTTCACGTCCTTGTTCATACAGCCTGGCAAAATATTCTGAAAGCATAAGTAAGGAAATACTTCTCCTTTCCAAACCTTACCATTTCCCCTTTCCAGTGCTGTAATTTCTGTGGCAGTTCTTTAAATGACTAATCTACTTTGAAAATTACTTTTTTTCCCTTTGCCTTAGAAAACTGTCATCTCAGATTATTTTGATCAACTCTTCAACAGTAATCTCAGAACATGGAAGCAACCAATTTGCAGATAATGTCATAAAAATTTCGGTCCGAACAAGCAGAAAAAATTGGTTAAGAGTCTGAAGTCATATTTAATCTTCCATTGACTGACTAGCTGCATTGTTGGAAATCTTTAACTATTGCTTTACATATTCTTTTAATTGAAAGTTTTTATTGTTACAATTGAAGATTCACATTTAGGTGTAAGAAACAATACAGAGAGACTGATTCTGTATGCCCTTCACCCAGTTTCCCCCAATGTTATCATTTTGTAAAACTATAGTATAGTATCACAACCAGAAAATTGACATAGATGCAATCTGTCAGTCATATTTAGATTTTTCCAGTTTCACATGGACTCGTTTGTGTCTGTTTTCGTATTTAGTTCTACACAATTTTTCACATGTGTAGGTTCATATATTCACCACCACAGACAAGATAGAAAACAGTTCCATCACCACAAGGATCCCTTGTGTTGCTCTTTTGTAATGACACACAACTTCTCTCTCTCCTTCCCTTCCTCCCATGGCTCCTAATCCCCTTAGCCACCACTAATTTCTCTTCTCAGTTTCTAAAATTTTTGACATTTCAGAAATGCTATATAAATTGAATCACCAATATGTAACTGTTTGGGATTGATTTTTTCTTTTCACTCAACATAACTCCCTAGAGGCTCATCCAAGTTGTGGTTGTATCAATAGTTTGCTTCCTTTTTTTGCTGAATAGTATTCCTTGGTAGGTATGCACTTCACTTTGTTTAGCTAGCCACTTGTTGAAAGTCATCTGGGTTGTATTCAGTTTGAGGCTATTCTAAATAATGTTGCTTTGAACATTCATGTATAGGTTTTTGTGTGGATATAAGTTTTTATTTCTCTAATCAGATACATTCCTAAGAGTGTGATTGCTGGGCTTTAGCAACTGTATGTTTGGTTCTAGAAGAAACTGTCAAGCTGTTTACCAGAGTGAGTGTACCATGTTGCACTGGCATCAGCAGTATATGAATGATCCAGTTTTTCCTCAGGCTTCCCAGCATTTGGTGTTGTTGCTAATTTTTATTTAGTCATTCTGACAGGTATATCATGATATATCATTAAGTTTCATTTCTTTAATCACTAATGCTGTTGAACATCTTTTCATATGCTGTCTGTATGGCCTCCTCCGTGAAATGTCTATGTCTTTTACCAATTTTCTTTTTTTCCTTTTTTTTTTTTTTGAGTTGGAGTCACTCTGTCGCCCAGGCTGGAGTTCAGTGGCATGCTGCTCACAGCCACCACTGCCTCGACCTATCTGGTTCAGGTAATCCTTTCACCTCAGCCTTCCAAGTAGCTGGAACTACAGGCATGTGCCACTATGCCCAGCTAATTTTTCTTGATTTATTGTAGAGATGAGGTCTCACCAAGTTGCCCAGACTGGTCTTGAACCCCTGGGCTCAGGCAATCCTCTCACCTCAGCCTCCCAAAGTGCTGGGATTATAGGCGTGAACCACACTGCACTCAGCCTATCCATTTTCTAATTGGATCGCTTATTTATTTATTTTAACTGTTGAGTTTTGAAAGATCTTCATATATTCTGGATATTAGTCCTTTGTCTCTCAGTCTCTCTTCTTACCCACTTTACATAGATTTTCTCATAGTAAAAGTGTGCCTTATAATTTAAAACTGAGGCATTAAGGTAATTAATTATGCTTATTTTTCTCATATTAATTTAACATTTATTGCCATTTAAAGTGCTCTGTGCCGGGCTTGGTGGTTCAGCCTGTAATCCCGCGCTTTGGGAGGCCGAGGTGAGTGGATTGCCTGAGCCCTGTGGGTTCAAGACCCACCTGGGCAACTTGGCGAGACCGCATCTCTACAATAAATCAAAACATTAACCAGGCATGGTAGCGTGTGCCTGTAGTTTCAGCTACTTGGAAGACTGAGGCAGAAGGATCACCGGAGCCCAGCAAGTCGAGGCTGCAGTGGCCGGAGTGGCCACTGCACTCCAGTCTGGGTGACAGAGTGAGAGTCCAACTCAAAAAAAATAAATAAATAAAATAAAAAAAATAAAGTGCTCTATGTTTGCCAGGTGCAGTGGTCCACACTTGTAATCCCAGCAATTTGGGAAGACAGTGGGAGGATTACTTAAATCCAGGAGTTTAAAGATGAGCCTAGGCAACATAAGTGACATCTTGTCTCTTAAAAAAAATTAGCCAAGCGTGGTAGCAACTGCCAAGTACCAATAGTCCCAGCTACTTAGGAGGCTGAGGCAGGAGAATTGCCTGTGCCAATGGAGTGAGACCCTGACTCAAGAAAACCAAACAATCCCAAAACCAAAAGACAAAAAACCAAACTGCTCTGTGTTTAGAATAAAGAGATGTTTTTCTTATAGGAGATTACCAAGGAAATAGTTTCAGAAGAGAATGAGAAATTACTTTGGGTGAATTTCACATGCTGTCTCAGCTTTAGCAGAGTTAACAATGAAGAATCTTCTAGTACATAAAAAGAAAATGGACATCATTTCAGCAGAGAAAACATGCTTATGTTTGAGACTTTGGGGGTACTGGTAGATATAGTTTGTATACAGAAAAAAGATGCATCATGGGAATGATATAAGTTTAAACGGGCACTTGAGGAGAGAGAAGAGTCTGGTAGTCTGAAACAACTAGAAAGGGGTGGTTATCTGGAAGTTGGAGAATCCAGGTCCTTGACTCCATCACAGCCATTACTTGAAAGGAAAATTCGTTTAAATGTGCTAACAGAAGACAGTCTGTGCCAAAGCATTTAAATTGTTCTGGATTTGGAGTGTATTTCTTTTGTTTGTTTGTCTGAGTTGGAGTTTCAGTCTGTCGCCCAGGCTGGAGTGCAGTGGCATGACCATGACCACCACAGCCTCCACCTCATGGGCTCAGGGGATCCTTCTGTCTCAGCCTTCCAAATAGCTGGAACTACAGGCATGTGCCACCACACCTGGCTAATTTTTTTTTAATTGTAAAGACAACGTCTGGCCATGTTGCCCAGACTGGTCTCGAACTTCTGGGTTCAGGCAGTCCTCCTGCCTTGGCCTCCTGAAAGGCTGGGATTACAGTCAAGAACCACCATGCTCGTCTTGGAGTACATGTTTACAGAGTGTAGTTAGCCTATTCAGTATGGATTTCAATGTTCTATCTTCTAGTTTAGGTTTAAGACTCTTAAAGACTTGGCGAGACCTCATCTCTACAATGAATCAAAAATCAAACGAGTGTGGTAGCGCGTGCCTGTAATTCCAGCTACTTGGAAGGCTGAAGCGGAAGGATCGCCGGAGCCCAGCAGGTCGAGGCTGCGCTCCTGGCCACTACACTCCAGTCTGGGTGACAGAGTGAGACTCCAACTCAAAAAAGGAAAAAAAAAGACTCTTAAAGAGTATCTTATTAGACTAAGAACTGGGAAAAAAATCACATTTGTAACATAATAGTTCTCATATAGTCTATGAAAATATAAATGCATGTATGCTGGTATACTGCTTATCTAGATAATTCTAATATTTCTGAGATGTATTAGTAATGGAAGTTGTATAAAATATGTGAAGGCTATTCTAATATAATCTTCACTATTTAAAATACTATATAGAAGAGGCAGTGTTGGCCTAGTTTCTAGTCATTCTATACTTTCCACTCTTTCTCAATGTGAAGACTGACCCCTAGTGTTCTGTTCTTTTAAGAATAATTAGACTAAGTCTAGTCATGAGTAGATATTGGATATACATTACTATAGAGATCAGTTCCATCAATATTTCTTACACACCTACCACGTGCTGAAACCTGGTGATTAAAATCTGCCTTAGTCTGTAACTTAGCCAGTTCTTTTGAATTACCTCTGTTAGGCACACACTGTAAGAGTGAAAGACAAAATTATGGAACTAGGAGTATAAAATAAGAACTGGTACATCACGAAGTCAAATAAAAATATGTAGAGAAAAATCTGCACTATCCTGTTTTTATAGGGTCATTTGTCATGTAATGACAGGGATGCGTTCTGAGAAACCCCTTGTTCAGTGATTTTGTCACTGTGTGAACATAAAGTGTATATCTACAAACCTAGATGGTAGATCTATTACATACCTAGGCTTAGTCAATCATTCCTAGGCTACAAAACTGTGTAACATGTGACTGTACTGAATACTGTAGATAATTGTAACACAATGATAAGTATTTGTATATCTAATCATAGAATAGATACAGTAGAATATAGTATCAAGAATAAAAAATAGCCGGGCTCGGTGGCTCAGCCTGTAATCCCGCGCCTTTGGGAGGCTGAGGTGAGTGGATTGCCTGAGCCCGCGGGTTCGAGACCCGTCTGGGCAGTGAGACCTCATCTCTACAATAAATCAAAAAATCAGCCCGGCATAGCGCATGCCTGTAATTCCGGCTACTTGGAAGGCTGAGGCGGAAGGATCGCCGGAGCCCAGTAGGTCGAGGCTGCGGTGGCCGGGAGTGGCCGCTGCACTCCAGTCTGGGCGACAGAATGAGACTCCAACTCAAAAAAAAAGAATAAAAAATGGTACATCTGTATAGGGCACTTGCCATGAATGGAACTTGTAGGACTGAAAGCTGTTCTGGGTGAGTCAATGAGTGAGTGGTGTGTGAATGCGAAGGCCTAGGACATGACTGTGCACTACTGTAGACTTTATAAATGTTGTACACTTAGGCTACACTAAAGTTATTTTAAAAATTTTTCTTTCTTCAGTAGTAACTTAACCTTAGCTTACTCAATGACCACCATGAGATATGTGGTTGTTGCTGACTGAAACATTGTTATGTGGTCTATGACTGTATTTAAAAGTTATTTCCTGCAATATTTACTCATGAATTGCTGCATTCATAAATGGTTCTCAATTTAAAAAAAAAAACTTTCAAAGATAAAATTTTTAAAAGATGCCAAACCCTTAATGTCATGGATGGCAGTTTTTCATGACAAAAATTTCAAACGTTCCCAGGGGGCATAATGAACCTCCATGGACCCACCAGCAGATTCAGCCTTTATCAATATTCTGCAGATCTAATTTCGCCTGTACTTCCCTCTTCACTCCAAATCCGTTCATTTAAAATGATGTTTTAATCAGTTTAGTGGTCATATTTTGAGCATCAAAATCCATCATTTCAGTTCTTAAAACCTGCTTTAAAACTATCCATTGTAGCCGGGCTCGGTGGCTCAGCCTGTAATCCCGCGCCTTTGGGAGGCTGAGGTGAGTGGATTGCCTGAGCCCGCAGGTTCGAGACCCACCTGGGCAGCGAGACCTCATCTCTACAATAAATCAAAAAATCAGCCGGGCGTGGTAGTGCATGTCTGTAATTCCGGCTACTTGGAAGGCTGAGGCAGAAGGATCACCGGAGCCCAGCGGCCACTGCGCTCCAGTCTGGGCGACAGAGTGAGACTCCAACTCAAAAAAACAAACGAACAAACTATCCATTGTACTGAACCCTATTTGCCTCAGGGGACACAAATGGAATTAAAGCATATTTGAGAGTTGTAAAAGGAAGGTGCTGTAAAGGTTATATAATAGTTAGCCTTGAGCTAACTTGACCATAAAAAGATGTCATCAAAAGAAAGACAGAAAGAGAGGCATACAGAGAGATGGGGGGAGGACTTAAAGAATGAAAAGAAAAAGAAAAAAACAAGTTTTTCTTATAGTCACCTCCTCCAAGAAGCCTTCTCTCATGGTTGAAATTAACCAACCTTTCCTCAGCAGACTTTTTATTATTTCATTGTTATTTCATTCTGCCTCATTTCAAACAAAATGCTGCAAATATCTGTTTTCCACAGTAATTACATGCTTTTTGAGGACTAGAATATGTCCTTCTCTCTTTGTTATTTCTCATGCAGTAGTCAGGGTGATCCTTTTAAAATCTCACTTGAATCACATCATCCCTTTGTTCAAACCCAATGAAGCCTTTCCACTTAGAGTAAAGTTGAAGTCCTTACAATGGCCTCAAACACCTGGGCGACTTGATACTCTGCCTTGGGGCCTTTGCACAGGTTGTTTCCCCAGTCAGGAACATTTCCCCTAACAAATACCCTCTTGACTAAGTCACTCATCTTTTTCAAATTTTTGCTCAAATATTGACTACCATTGACTTCTCTTTCTTTACCCTGCTTAACTTTTCTCCAAAGCAAGTATCACCAAATGGTTCCATTTGCTCCATTGAACATGTTCTTTGTGTGAAATGTCTCCATTTGTGGTTTGCTTAGAGCATGTCATAGAGGTGACACTCCAGAAGTCTCTCTGGAACAAATATTGCATGAATTGTGTCTCACATATATAATTGTATTCTATATAGCTGGCACACTTAATACATGTTTGTTGAATGAGCCAATGAATGAATTCTGACCCTAACTCTTTCTAAAGAACCAAACCTCTTGAGAAAGCAGGGGAGACATTCAAGAGGTAGGGCAATTGAAATTAAATTTTAGAACACAGAGCCAGGTAGTGACTCCATTAACTTTGAACAATTTGTCTGTGAACCCAGCATGAGTTGTGAGAAATCTGACGGACAGTTCTGCTTAGTTCTGTTTCAGTATCCACTTCTAATTCTGGAAATCAATTCTAAGATTTTCCTTAAACATCCGGCTCTGGTACAAATCCTTTGAAAAGAGAAGCTAGCAATCCTCGTCTATCCCAAAACTGGCATACCCCCAGTTGGGTGTTACAAAGCAGGCTTCTCACTAACTAGATGTTTTCTGTTTAATAGTTTGTCTTGTTAAGTGGCAGCATACAACCTTTGCAAAAGAAAAGTTTTCCTCTTGGTCGCCCTGCAGCAATTTCCTTGGGAACAAAATAGTAAGTGTACAAATATCAAGAAAAAAGCACAAAGGCCCTTCTTCAGTGGGTGGTCAATATCGCTTTAATTCTTCATCGTAATCCTCACAAACCCAAAGCCCTGTGAACTATTAAATTACTATGGGGATTTCCTCTGGGCTCCTTGCCCCAGCTGGTCTCAGGATGTTCTCGACAACAGGCTGCTTGGGTAATGTTCTCTGAACACCTGTCACCTGCTCCATACAATAATCTAAACAGAATGTGAATACAAAAGGCCTATTATCAATTATGCAATGATCAGTTTGGCTCAGGCTGCACGTCTGAGTGGCCTCCTTTAGAATGTGTTGCACATTCCCTTAGCAGGCACAGCAAAACACAAGGAACAAGAAAGGGCATGAAGAGATGGTTGCTAACTCAGTGCTTCCAGATTCAGTCAGATGAGTCTGCGCATATGGGGGTTGCTCCATGGGTGGAACCAGATGTTTGTGTGAAGATAAAGGTGAGGGGTCTGGGCAAAGCCTGTGTTAGACAAGCTCTCAAATACATGTATGTACGTGTGTGTGTGTGTGTGTGTGTGTGTGTGTGTGTGTGTGTGTGTGTATGTTTAGTGAGTAGTTTTTTTCCTCTAATGTTATACCAAAAGAGATTCAAACTCTTGGTATTTGTACCCCGGCTTATTATTGTTCCCATCATCTGTAATGCCTGGCAGGTCCAGATAACCAACTGTCTCCATTGCATAAGACTGAGGGAAAATGAGACTCAGTACTCAACATGGGAAAGTCCTAGGCAAACTGGTATATGTTGGTTACCTTATGTCTGTCGTGTGATCTCTGTTTGCATGGTATCTATTTTCAACTCACCTGCATATACAAGCTGACCAATGATTCTTCCAAGGGGGACTAAAATGGATATTAGAGATATTCAGGAAGCAAGTGATATATCAAGAAGTGGGGGGCAGTGGCAGCAGTTCCCCAGGAGCAGAAAATAATGGGGTACAATGTCCACAGAGAATTTTAAAACAATACCAATCTGTTGTTAATATATACTATATACTCATATAGACTATAATACTAGTCTGCGTTTAAATATCAGCCTGCACCATCAATTCTAAATAAAGTCACTTCCAGCTGAGGCAGATAACCCCCATTGCACCATTACTTTGATATGGAGCATTTCAGTGATCTGGAAATGTCTTTTTTATTGAGGGCTTCTTATGGTTATGCTAAGCACTTTACATGACCTTCTCATTCAATCCTCTAAAAAATTTATAAGGAAAGTACTCTTACTTTACCCTTTTTGTAGATGAGGTTAAGAAGTAAAGGTGTGTCTTGTCTAGGGCCACACAGATGGTAGGTGGGCAATCAAAATCTCAGGCCTGTTTGAGGTCAAAGATGATGCTCTGAACCCAGGTGCAGTGCTGACTTTGCATTTAGTTCCTACAAGAAGACTAGGCTGAAAGCTGCTTTGACAGTCCACATCCTTATGGTGGGCAAGGAGGTGGCGGTGGTGATTCAGACCCAAGACTTGCTTAATTAATATGTGTCCAATAAATGAAGAAATGAATAGATATCCTGGGAGAAAACTCTGGTAGCTTAATAGTTTCTGGAGAGCTTCATGTTTGTTTTGTTTTGTTTTTTTTGAGTTGGAGTCTCACTCAGTCGCCCAGGCTGGAGTGCAGTGGCCGCTCCCGGCCACCGCAGCCTCGACCTGCTGGGCTCCGGCGATCCTTCTGCCTCAGCCTTCCAAGTAGCTGAAACTACAGGCGCGCGCTACCACGCCCAGCTAATTTTGAACTTATTGTAGAGATGAGGTCTCTCCAAGTTGCCCAGATGGGTCTCGAACCTGCGGGCTCAGGCAATCCACTCACCTCAGCCTCCCAAAATGCTAGGATTACAGGCTGAGTCACCGAGCCTGGCTGAGCTTCATGTTTAAGCAAGACAAATATTTTTATTTTTCCATCAGTTGGGAGTTGCCTTCAGGTCCTAAGGATTTTGAGCATGGATGTCTGACCTGGTTACTGTCTCTGTCACTCTCTTCTTTGGGGGAGATGCTTACAATAGTGGACATCCAGTACTGGGGATGAGATGGACCAAGAGGCACTAGTGTCTTTGCAAGATTCTTCTTTCTAAGACTATCTGATTTCAGTTTGTAAACCAAGTAGAATGGAGGCCCCAGGACTAAAACAGCCTCTGAAGTTTTGTTATAGGCAACGAAGCCATCTCTAATCGGTTTTCAAGAAGTCCCACTTCTTGGAAATCTGGCCTGATGCTCTCTGCCTTTCCTACAACAGTCTAATTTGAAGACTTTACACAATTTCGGGGGTGGGTTCTAAACTAAAGGTTGCATACTGATGTTCTGTGGTTTATGTTGGGTTAGAAAACTTATTTTGTTTGGCCTGCACCGTGTTCCAATTTTTTTTTAGTTAGCTGATACTTTAAAGAATAGGGAAACTTTGCACGAAAACTTACAATTCTGGTTTCTCCTGAAACATTAGGAAAGTTGGACATATATCTACCTAGCAGCATTGGTGGAGGCTATTCTGGCCGACTCCTTCAGAGAAGACATGGGTCTGTAGTTTCCACAGGTGCCACAGACACCATCATCTCCTCAAGTCACCGCATACGTTCATGTTACCTGTCTGCTCCCTTCATGCCCTGGAGCTTGTGATCCTCGCTTTAGATTGTTATTGTCCAGTGTAGTAGCCACTGACCACAAGTAGCTAGATACATTTATATTTAAATTAATTAAAATCAATACAATGTAAAATGTAGCTCCTCAGTTGTACTAGCTGCACTTCAAGCACTTCTTAGCCATATGTGGTTAGTGGCTACTGCAAGGGGTAGCACGAATTAGAACAGTTCCATCATCACGGGGACTCTGTTGGGTAATGCTGCTCTAAACATTAACTATTTCAGAATCCGGGTTGGCACCTAGTATAAAATTCCCCTACCTCCACACCGCTTACCATCCACCGAACAGTTTTTACACCCTGAAAATCCTATTGTGGCAAGAACAGAAGAAGGAAGAGGAGAAGGAAGAGGAGGAAGAGGAGAAAAAGGAACCATTTACAAAGTGCTTACTCTTGTCAAATACTGTAAAGGACATTCCAGGAATTGTCTCATTTAATTCTTTCAACAGTCCTATGAGGTAAGGGTGAATTATAACTTCTCCTCATTTTAAAGATGAAACAGAGGTTTAAAATTTCATTACGTTGCTGAAGGTCACATTGTTAATATATGATAGAGCCAGTATTTAATCCAAGGTTCCTTTGTGGTCCTAGAACTCATGCTCCTAACTCATAAGCAATCAATAACTCAGAGACCATAGAAATGGGCCCACAGTCTCCATCAGCAGTGAGTCCACTAAAAGCCATGGGGAAGGGACTCTGTGCCCTTGGTCCACTGGGCTCTGGCTGAAGTTTCACCAAATTTGCACAATTAGATAAAAGTTATATTCTTGGCCAATCTCAATGCCCACTTTGATTAAAAACAGAAAAATGTGCATAGTAATGTTGACAATTATTTCTTCATTTCTGTAGTCATTTCATTGCTGCTTCTTTTTCTGGACTTGCCTGAAAATTCACAGCTGCCAATTATTAGTTGATTGTAAATATTGATAGTTACATCATCTATTTATAAGGAAGGGGATTTATTTTGACATTCAAATGGAAACGATATTTTTCTTTTCAAAGAAGGATATGATTAAATGTGTTGTTCTGTTCTTATTTAAAAGCATCACTTTTACAAAGCACACTTGATAACATTATATACCCAGAATGGGGGAAAAAAGATAAATACTTTAGCCTCTGCCTACTATGTGGTAACAGGAATTACAGATTACTTGGAAAGAGAGCGAATGTTATACTAATTAATTTCATTTTGGGTAAAAATTTTGATATTGTATTCTTGTCTGTGGTAGCAAAGAGGTTCAGGTGCACAAACATGATTTTGTTGCTTTTTAGTGTATATGCTAGGAATTTTTCATGATGATTCTCTTTTTCCTGCTTTCTTTGTAACTTTTCAATATTTAATGGTTCTTTTTGTTCACTAGCACTATTATCATTTGCATACTTCTAGATTATGACTTTCCGTTAAAGATGGCAGCATATAAAATTACATAGAGTTATCATTAGGTGAAGAAGAGTGAAAAAAATTTTAATTGGGTAGGTTTATTTTTCGGTAAAAGGGAAACAACATTCATTTGGTTTGTATCAAGCTTTTTCTATGTTCTATATTTGAAAATTATTTTGGAGCTGGGCTCGGTGGCTCAGCCTGTAATCCCGCACCTTGGGAGGCTGAGGTGAGTGGATTGCCTGAGCCTGTGGGTTCGAGACCCGCCAGGGCAACTTGGTGAGGCCTCATCTCTACAATAAATCAAAAAATTAGCCGGGTGTGGTAGCGTGTGCCTGTAGTTCCAGCTACTCAGAAGGCTGAGGCGGAAGGATCGCTGGAGCCCAGCAGGTTGAGGCTGCGGTGGCCGGGAGCGGCCACTGCATTCCAGTCTGGGCGACAGAGTGAGACTCCAACTCAGAAAAGAAAAGAAAATTATTTTGTAGTTTTCTAAACTATAAACATTTATCAGAAATATTTTTATGACAGGATTTGCTTTGCCAGAGACTGGAATTATCATCAGCTTTTCTTGCCAATGAAGAAGAATGCTTTTATCTAGATTAATTTATTCATGGGATGGGGGTGGGAGATTCTTTTTGAGGGAGATTTTCATCCCCAGCCTAGAGGCTAGGGGAAAATCTTTTTAAAAAATAGATGGAAGATTTGATCAATAAAGTTTCTCATTTCGATTACAACCATACACGATGCTGGCTCCCCTCTAAATGTAGTAGCCAGCATCTGTCATGTTTTCCATTTTTGATGGAACTTGAAAATCTTTTTGCTTTACTATTCAGACTCATATTTATCAACCGAATCTCCCACCAGTTTAGGACGAGTTTTCTTAGGAGGAAATATATTAGGATCAGATGTTGACATCAAAGTATGAAAGGAAAATGATTTCCTAATGCAAGCACACCTTACTTAGTAGTAAATGTTGAGCTGAAGACTATTTATTTACTCTTTCAATAAATATTTGCCAAGTGCTTATGATGTGGCCCTCAGTGTGTCCTAGGCCTGGGCTTATCAAACTTTAATGTGCAAAGGAAACACCTGGGATATTGTTATAGCACAGATTCTGGTTCAGTAGGTGTTGGATGGGCCCGAGATTTGCATTTCTTTTCTTCTTTTTTTGAGTTGGAGTCTCACTCTGTGGCTTAGACTGGAGGGCAGTGGCACACTCCTGTCCACCGCAGCCTCAACCTGCTGAGCTCTAGCGATCCTTCTGCCTCAGCCTTCCAAGTAGCTGGAACTACAGGCACACGCCACCACGCCCGGATAGTTTTTGATTTATTGTAGAGACGAGGTCTCACCGAGTTGCCTGGGTGGGACTCGAACCCTCAGGCTCAGGCAATCCACTCGCCTTGGCCTCCCAAAGTGCTGGGATTACAGGCTGAGTCACCGAGCCCGGCCTGCTTTTCTTTTCTTTTTTCTTTTTTTTTTGAATCAGAGTCTCACTCTACTGGCCAGACTGGAATGCAGTGGCAGGCTCACGGCCACCACAGCCTCAACCTGCTGGGCTCACCACAGCCTCAACCTGCTGGGCTCAGGCGATCCTTCCACCTCAACCTACAAGCACATGCCACCATGCCCAGCTAATTTTTTTTATTTATTGTAGAGATGAGGTTCTCACCAAGTTGCCCAGGCTGTTCTCCAACTCGTGAGCTCAGGCAATTCTCTCGCCTCAGTCTCCCAAAATGCTGGGATTACAGACTTGAGCCACCACACCCAGCCGAGATTTTGCATTTCTAACAAGCTCTCTGGGGAGGCCAATGCTTCTACCTGGTTCAGGGAATCACATATTTTGTAGCAAGTCTCTTAGCAACAGAAATAGAGATGAGAAAATACAGCCGTGTAAAGGGCACTCCAACAAATGGAAGAGAAGTGTGTCCCTGAAGAATTATAAAAAGAGTGGGAGGAGGTTCTGTTTCTGGCATTGTTTGAGTATATTTTTACGACCAACACTCCTGGAGATAAGAACTATAAACTCTGGACAAATCATAAGAAAGCAAATCTCTAAAGGCATGAGATAGCAATCAGAAGGGAGCAGAGGCTATAGTGGAATTGACACTTAGAAAAAGAGAATGGCACTTGGTGAGTTTCCCATTTTGTGATGATTTTTAGCCTGACGGCAGTCCCTAGTCTACTATATAGGACAACTCAAAAGCAGAGAGAACTCTTGTAGTCACACTGGTTTGAAAAGTCAGATGACAGAAGTCAGATTGTCGCAGCTGGAAGATGGTAGTGGGGAGGGAGGTGCGGCACAGAATAGAAAGGAAAAAGCCACAGAGAAGGAACCCCCAATTTTGTGTATAAATCCTGTCCCAATCTGTGGCTGTCCCCAAGTCATGTATGCATGGATCAGACTCTCAGAAATCCAGCTAAGGCTAAAAGAACCGAACTAAGATTTTAGCTGCTGCTCATAGCAGAGGAGAAAAAGTTGGGAGTTCAGCAAAACTTTGAGTTCTGCGAAGTTAACTTCCTGCTTACAAAAATAACCAATAGTTTTCAAAGGAACGTAACAAATCCAGAGCCTCTTCAATATATCATTCTCAATACCCAGGGTATTATCAAAGGTTAGCAAATTTTTTCTGTGAAGGGTCAGATAGCAAGTATTTTAGATGCTGCAGACCACCTATTGTGTCTGTTGCATATTCTTCTTTGTTTCTTTTTTTTAAAATAACCCTTTAAAAATGTTAAAAAACAAAAACCCTTCTAAGCTTGGAGGACATAAAAAACTGGCTGTCCATATGCCATAGTTCAATGATCCCAGGGAAGGGGAAAGAATTCCCTTATTGACACATGTAAGTGAAATGAAAGCTTGAAGTGGAAGTTGTTCAGGAAAAATACATTTAAATTTCTTGCACATTGAATTTGTGAATTGAGGTTCCAATCACCTAAAGTGGCTTGAGGCTAAATAGAATATAATCCTTTGGCTCAAGTGACGAGGATGAAGCTTCTCAACTGCTTCTGAGAGAAAGAAGAGAGAAACTATGTTTCCTATGAAAGTTCCCCTATACCCACCAGTCCATGGTAAAGTCTGGTGGTATTAAAGGTTTTATAGTTATTAACTGATGTGTAACAAATTACAGTAAGTCCCCTACATACAAACCTTCAAGCTGTGAACTTTCAAAGATGTGAATGTGCATTCGCATGTCCAGTTGCGTTAGTTCACACATCTGACATACATCGTCATGTGCGTGCATCCTCTACAAGTGGTTGTGCATTTGTGTACTTTACAGTACTCTATAGAGTACAGTAGTACAGTGTCTATTTTAAGCTCAGGATGTCTGTAAACAAGCATAAAAGCAATGGTGATATAGCTGGTACAGTATTACAGTCGATTGTGTTAGTTGGGTACCTATGCTCACTTTGTGGGACTTATAAACAAATTGGACTTACAAATGTGCTCTCAGTATGGAAATTTGTATCTAGGGGACTTACTGTACTCAAAAACATAGTGTCTCAAAACAATCGCTTTATTATATTCCAGAATTCTAAGGGCCCAGAATTTGGGTATGCCTTGACAGAATGAGTCTTCTGCTCACTGTGGCATTAACTAAGGTTCCTTGGTGGTATTTGACTGGTCTGCAGCTCCTGATGGCTCCTGATGGCTTTACTTGTGTGCCTGGAGCCTTGCCTAGAAGGCCAGCTGGGGCTCATAAGGGGAACACTTAGGCATGGCTTCTCCAGCATGGTCAAGGTAGCTGGAGTTTTTCATGTAACTTAGGGTTCCATGAGTGAGTGTCCCCAAGAGAGATCATGTAGAGGTGTCAGTCTCTTAGGCCTGGACCCTCAAACTGGCACAGCAAAACTTCCCCTAAGTATTATGAGTCAAAGAAGTCCCACACTCCTCCACACCCCCACCTCTGCACCCCCACACCCTTTCCGCCAGTTGAAAGGGAGGAGGAGATTCTACCTGTCATCGGGAGGGTTATCAAACACTTTTGACTATTTTAATCTGCCATCAAGGGAGGTGAGCAATATTTTACCAAGAATAAGAATACAATGAGTGTGGTTTCATGAAATTTTGCCTTCCTTAAGCTACCAAGGCATAGGAAGAATGTCACCCTTACAAGAATCACATATATTGAAATTTCTTAGTAAATAAATAAGTCAAATATTTTGTTATCCTACACCCTAATATAATTCTTTTTTTCCCTTTGTTTTATTTTGAGTCGGAGTCTCAGGCTGGAGTGCCATGATATGCTCACAGCATTGCAGCCTTGACCTGTTGGGCTTAGGCAATCCTTCCGCCTCAGCCTTCCGAGTAGCTGGAACTACAGGAGGGCACCACCATGCCCAGCTAATTTTTCTTGATTTATTGTAGAGATGAGGTCTCACCAAGTTGCCCAGGTGGGTCTCGAACCTGCGGGCTCAGTCAATCCACTCACCTCAGCCTCCCAAAGGCGCGGGATTACAGGCTGAGCCACCGAGTCCAGCTCTAATATAATTTTTAACAACTGCTGGTAGAGTAAAAGCAAGTAGAATTGGCTTAGATTTTGAGAGAACTTGGAAAGAAAAGGTAAAGAACAATTAAGAACTTGAAAATAGGATGAAATAGGAAAAAAGGGTAGAACAAAACAATATTTCAAAGAAAAAAATTGAGATGTCCCCAGAAGGATGAGGAAGACAGCAAACGCATATTTGGGGACAAGCAGAAATAGAAAGCAATAGAGCTAGAAAGATAATTTCAAAGTCAGTCGATTATGGGAAAAGACAAAATCAGAGTAAGTCCCTAACAACAAATGTGTTTGAGGCTAAAAGGTAACAATCAGATTAAACTTTAGCTCTAAAGACTACAAGGACTTCAGAGACTATAGAAGAATAAATTACTGTAGAACATACAACTAAAATCTAAGTAATGTTCCCTGTAAAAATGCTCTATTTTACGATAGTAGGTTATTATTATCATTTACCTAAACGAAGCTGAGCATGGCAGCTCACGTCTGTAATCCCAGTACTTTGGGAAGCCAAAGTGAGAGGATTACTTGACGCCAGGAGTTCAAGGCCAGCCTGGGCAACATGGCAAGACCCCATTTCCACCAAAAAAAAAAAAAAAATTAGCTGAGTTGGTGGCAGCTACTCAGGAGACTTAAACCCAGGAATTTGAAATTTGAGACTGTAGTGAGCTATGATCACCCCACTGCACTCCAGCCTGAGCAACAGAGTGAGACTCTATCTTTGAGAAAAAAGAAAGTTAAAAAAAAAAAAAAGGACTTGGGCCATTGCCTTGCTAGACTCTGGTGTGGCCATGTGTTCTCTGAGCTATGGCTGTTGCCATGCTTCCTGGCTTTGGTCCCCTCCTCCACCTTGGGAAGGGGAATCTTTTTTCTTCTTTTCTTTCTCTCTCTAATTTACTTTTAAATTAACTTTTCTCTTTCTTAAAAAAAGAAAGGACTTAGCCGGGCTCGGTGGCTCAGCCTGTAATTCCACGCCTTTGGGAGGCTGAGGTGACTGGATTGACTGAGCCCGCGGGTTCGAGACCCGCCTGGGCAGTGAGCCCTCACCTCTACAATAAATCAAAAAATCAGCCGGGCGTGGTAGCGCATGCCTGTAATTCCGGCTACTCGGAAGGCTGAGGCGGAAGGATCGCCGGAGCCCAGCGGTCGAGGCTGCGGTGGCCAGGAATGGCCACTGCACTCCAGTCTGGGCGACAGAGTGAGACTCCAACTCAAAAAAAAAAAAAAAAAAGAAAGGACTTGATAATAAGGACTTGAGAACAACTTCGAAATACCTAGATTTCCAATACAAAACAAAAGAATCAAATGCAAAAAAGAAAACCCCCAAAATGCCACTAATATTTTGTGATGTCTCCTACTTTAAAGTCTGTCCTCACAAATTTTCACCCACCATTGAAAAAAATCTATTTTCTGTCTGCCCTGTAGCAAACGAACAGTTGCCTTTGCATTTCCTTGTAGATGGAAGCATTCTTTTTTGTTCTCTGGGGCTCCTGAATATGCATCTGAGCTGTGAAGCCAGAGAAGGTTGTGACCAAAGGGCTTTCCCTCTGAAATGGTGGCTCACCAAAATGGGAGGACCGACATAATTAATCCAGGAGTAGCAGGTGTAGAGGCCGCAGCGGCTGGAACAGCCCCAGAAAGGACTGACCCTAAGCAGACAGGCACTGAGAAAGGAAATACATTCTGTTTTCAGAACTCTGAATAGATGAACCAAGTTGGGAGGACATATTCATTTCATGAACAACAATGCACCATCCAAAATAATCACTGCACTTATTCCTCACATGCCCTCCCTGAACCCAATTTCTCCCTTCCCCCAGTGCAATCTCCTGGCATTTCCCTTCAGATCAATATTCAGAGCTCAGCATTTAAAAAACCTATACTAAACTGGTTTTTCACTTTAAGTGTGGAGAGTTTGTGTCTTTTTTAAAAAGGAGGGTAGAAAGTACTGCTGTCTGCTGTAGCCCAAGCCCTGCAGCATAAAATCTGACATATCAAAGGCGAGAGAAAAAAAAAGGTGATGAATGTGTGTGTGGGGTGAGGGGAGACCTCTTGCAATAGCAATAGCATTGTGCCTTGGAAAGAAAAGGAGGATTTGGAGAAACCAGAAGACCCCGGAATCAATCTACACGCAAGTTATTTACAAAGTGGCAACCCGCAGCCCCAGGGTCAACAAAGTCCTAAAATTTGAAAGCGAACACATTTCTCAGCTACAATCTACCTTAGTCTCCAGTATTCAAGTTGGAGATGAGACTGTGGTTGCATCCAGATGAAAACTCACTCATTCCTGGGCATGGCAGCTCATGCCTGTAATCCCAGCACTTTGGGAGGCCAAGGTGAGAGAACTGCCTGAGCCCAGGGATTCAGGACCAGCCTGGGCAACATAGTGAGACCTCGTCTCTACAATAAATCGAAAAATTAGCCAGGCATGGTGGCATGTGCTGTAGACCCAGCTACTTGGGAGGCTGAGGCAGAAGGATCACCTGAACCCAGTAGGTCGAGGCTACGGTAGTCGTGATCGTGTCACTGGACTCCAGCCTGGGTGACAGAGTGAGGCTCCAACTCAAAACAAAACAAAACACAACACAACACAACAAAGCAAAACAGAAAACACTTGTCCATTTAGTGGCAGCAAAAATAGCTCAGTTTCATGTGACTGATTTGGGGGCAGATTCCTCAATGTGACAATAATGGCTTCTTTGAAAGGTTCTCTTTCAGTTTGTGAGTCATGCAGATGAATAAATCAGGCAAATATAAGGTATGACCCTGTAAATATAGCTTGTGTGACTACAAAACTTTCTCCACAAAATACCATATTTTGTATACACACCAACTGATTCCATGATTATTTTGTAGCGACTATCCCTATAGGAGTTAATCATTTCCAATAATAGTGTGTGGGGGAGGGGAGGTGGAGGAGGGCTTTAATCTAAGATGAGAAAACATGACCTGGAGTGTCAAAGAATTACAGAATGTTGGAGTTGGGGAGAAGGGATCTTAGAAATTATGTAGCCAGTCTAATTTTAAGTCCAGAGGTGGTTAATAATTTTTTTTTTTTGAGTTTCCCAGACTGGAGTTCAGTGGCACATTCATGACCACCACAGCCTCAACCTGCTGGGCTCAGGCGATCCTTCCACCTCGGCTTTCCAAGTAGCTGGAACTACAGGCATGCACCAACACGTCTGGCTAATTTTTTGATTTATTGTACAGATGAGGTCTTGCCAAGTTGCCCAGGCTGGTTTTGAACCTGTGGGCTCAAGAAATCCGCTCACCTCAGCCTCCCAAAGTGCTGGGATTATAGGCATGAGCCACCACACCCAGTCCAATGCTTTTCTTAATGTCACACGCTTACTAAGTGCTCCAGCCAAGACTTGAATCTGTGTCTTCTGACTCCTAATCCACTGCTGTTAGACTATCTTAATATTTTAGCCAACAAACTTCCACAGTCTTGAGTGCTAATGTTATAGTAAACAGAGTAAGGAACTGTGAGATTCTACAATAGATAAGCTCTGAAATCTCAGTGACTCAGCAAAAAAAAAAAATTAAAAAAAATTGTTCTTTCATGCAAAGTCAAATGCAGGTCAGTCAGTGGGGACTCCCTCTGTCCTGGGAGGCAGAGAACCAGATTCTCTTCAACTTGAACCACTACCATGTCAACAGATGGCTTCAGGTCATGTGAAAAGGAGAAGTGGACTAGCACATCAATTCTTAAAGGCTTCAGCTCAGAGAGGTTTACATGTTACTTCTACTCACATTTCATGGGCTAGGGATCACATGGCCCCATTTAAACCACAAGTGTCTGGGAAATCTACTCTCCAGGAAGAAGATGAGAAATGGATATGGATGAACACGTGTTATCTCGTCTGTACATGCATGCTTAGTTTCCAAGAAGCACAAAGGGAAACAGTATTACTATAAGAAATATGGAGGCATTCTGGGTGGTTAGAAGGTAAGAATACCCCAAATAATCTTTCCATTCAATTCTTACTGAAGTGTGAAGGCCTGGCAAGAAATACTGGTGGCTTATGAATTTACCTCTTTTAGCATAACCATTCTAAATCCCTAAGCCAGACCTCACAAACATTATGATCCAAAATATTGGCCACCTGCTTTGGCTGTAAAAATTCCACTGATCAGAACTCTAAATTGGATCTTTCTTTCCAAGGCATTTTGTACCATTCAGTTGGCCCCATGTCACGGAGAGCTACGCCTCCAATAAAATAAATACAAATATTTGTGAAGCTCATTGACTGCAGCTCCAAACCCAGGTCAGAGGCAGGCCCTGGAGAGCATGTGTTTTGCTGGCACATGGCACATCCTACTCACATGGTCCAGTGAGTCCCCGGAGACTTTCCAGCTCTAGAAAACTCTGCAGGGTTTAGCCATGGGTTCCTGTTAACATGCATCATCGGCTTCTTGCTTTCCTGCTTCTTTTTAAGACATAATGTTTGTTGCCTCCTTATCCATTTTGTTGAAGAGAGCACTATATTGTGGTTTACCAAATACTAGAATACTGGAATGAGAGACATTTACATTTTCTGATAGAAATGTTTTTTGACTTGGTTGTGATATTGAAGACTTTTTATTCATACGTGTCTGCATGGGCAAATACATCCTTTAGAAAGGAATTCCTCAGTCTTTCATGTGCAAATACCTGGGCACGTTGATAAAATGCAGATTCTTTTTTTTTTCTTTTGAGTTGGAGTCTCACTCTATCGCCCAGACTGGAGTGCAGTGGCCGCTCCCGGCCACTGCAGCCTCGACCTGCTGGGCTCCGGCGATCCTTCCACCTCAGACTTCCAAGTAGCCGGAACTACAGGCGCACGCTACCACGCCCAGCTAATTTTTGATTTATTGTAGAGATGAAGTCTCGCCAAGTTGCCCAGGCAGGTCTCGAACCCGCGGGCTCAGGCAATGCACTCACCTCAGCCTCCCAAAGCGCGGGATCGCAGGCTGAGCCACCTAGCCCGGCTAAAATGCAGATTCTGATCAAAAGGGCTGGGATGGATCTTGGGATTGTGTGTTTCCAACCGGATCCAAGGTGATGTCAATAATGCTGTCGATCGTTCCACGCTAGCTGTTGGTGCCTTCCACAGGTCCTCTGGGATTGCTTTTACCAGGTTGAGTGTTTTCATTCTTCAGTGGTTACCTGTTTTTTGCTATTAAAGTCTGGGAAGGATTGTCCTTGGGCTACTGTTTATGTCTTGCCCCGCACCAACCCCACGTATCCTGCAACTGGCATCTGGGTGCAGTTTCCGCCTCGGTGTTCTTCAACAGAGTGGGGGCAGCCTGGGTTTTGCCTAAAACCACATCCTTACTCTATTCCACCCGCCTCTGTTCCAGAAAGATTTCTCCAGAGAGCACTGCCTTGCACTTCCCTATCTTAGGCTAGGCTTCCAGGAAACCTGCTTGAGATATTTGCGGGCCACACTCTGAGAAGTAAGGGTAGTGTGCTCTAGAGTGAGCTAGAAGGGTATAGTGAACCTGGGGTTCTGTAGATTGGATTTTAAAAAATTTAAGTGGGCCAGGTACAGCAGCTCACACCTGTAATCTCAGCACTTTGGGAGGCCAAGGTGGGAGGATTATTTGAGGCCAGTAGTTGAAGACCAGCCTAGGCAACATACAAGGCCATATATTTATATGTATATAGTGCCAAACACGGTGGCGCACTTGCACTTCTGACTATAGGAGTAGGAGGCTAAAGTAGGAGGATTTCTTGAGCCCAGGAGTTCCAGGCTACAGTGATCTATGATTGTGTCAGTGTACCCCAGCCTGGGCAACAGTGCAAGACCCTGTCTCATAATACATACATACATACATACATACCAACCTTTTTTTAAAGCTCTTACTTTAGGTTAGTAGCTGTTTTATGCTCTTTAGAAATATTAATTCATTGAATATTCATGACAACTCTGAAGAATAAATTGTAACTAGCTCCATTTTGAAAACAGGGAAATCAAAAGACCAAGGATCTAAGGTCATCTGCCTAAAAAATGGCAGTTAGGACTTGAACCCAGACAAGTCTGGTTCCATAGTCTGTACTTTCAACTGCTAAATGCCCACTTCCTGCTTCTGTGTCTATGAGCTCAACTTTTCTGACCCTCCGATGGCATATCTGTAGAGTAGGTATAATACCATCTACCTTTGGGACTATTCAAGGATTAGATGAGATAATTACATAAAATGCCCAGTACACATCTGGGCACATTTTAGATACGTTGCTGACCTTGTTAAACTAATTTATTTGGTACTCACCTGGGATGTCTATCTTGTCTCTAGACAACCAAGACCCACATTAGATTTTATTTATTTCTTTATTTATAGATTAGAAAATATAGTTTATTTAGAAAGTAAATTAGAGACAGAAAGAGGAAATTCACCTCCCCAAAGTAGGGGAGGGGGGCCAAAACTTATGAAAACATTTCCTGGGCATAACTCAAAGAGCACATGGCCACACCATAGTTTAGCAAGGCAATGGCGGTCCCACATCAGATTTTAAAGACTATTGGCCAGCCTGGTGTTACATATGTTCTTTTGATGAATAGTCTCAAGTTTCAAGCCTGCTTGCTTTCTTTTTTTTGCTTTTTGTTTGTGTATTTATTTATTTATTTTCTCTTTTGTGTTGGTGTTCCACAAGGCTGTTTGTTTTCATAGCAGTTGAACTTTTGACCATACTTGTCAAAAGCCCTATTAGATGAGTGCTTTACTAGAGACTATAAACAAAACCCAAGTCCAGTTCAGGCATGCTGAGATCTCAATGTTCAGAAAGCTAATGAGAAATGCATCTTATTCAGAGTGGGGCTATGATTTCTGTGGTACAAAATGCAGACCTTAGAAACATGTCAGGGTCTTCTAGATAAATCAAAGCCTGGTACAAAATGACATGTGGGAAACTGTCCTGATGGAATGGTAACTTACAAGTATATCAAAAGGTGAGCTCTCCTAGAAGCCGTAGAAAAGAAAGGCTCATAGACCTAGTTAAGACACCGGAAGTACCTAGTTTTAATTCACAATGCATACCAAGAAGCAAAGAGAAAGTGACGGATACTAATCCACTTAGGACAGGACTCAGTGGAGCAGAAGGACCACATCTGGGATTTATATGTCCCACTTCTCTGTGTTGCATTGGCCTTCCCCACTGGTCATGAGGATCAGAGTTGAGGTTTGAGCAAGGGGTCCTGGCAAGTGGAAGGTGCTCAGAGCCAACACACTTGCTCAATGGAAAAGATGCAGGGCCAAATACACCCAGCTACAGATGTGATCACCAATTAGCCAGAATGCTTTGTGGGAAGAGGAGATGACGGACCAGAATGGGTGTCACCAGTGGGTGGCTAGTCACAGATCTCAGGGATATTGAGCACCTCCAAGCCTTGTGTTTATTTAGTGTAGTGTGACTATTTGTTGCTTCATGGAGATTTAAGGTTTATTTGGTTCTTCTATGTCTTCTTGTCTATGTTCAGCACATGTATACTTGACATATATTTTCTATGCCTAATACTTCATAAATATTTGTTTATTATCTCTATCCTTTTATTTATTTACATATATATTTGGAGACAGAGTCTTGCTGTGTTGCCCAGGTAGGAGTGCGATCTTAGCTCACTTTAACCTCGAACTCCTGGGCTCAAGACATCTTCCTGCTTCAGTTTCCTGAGTAGCTGGGATGATAGTTGCATGCTACCATGTCAGGCTAACTTTTTAATTTTTATTTTTGCAGAGACAGGATCTTGCTATGTTGCTCAGGCTGGTCTTGAACTCTTGACCTTAAGCAGTTCTCTCACCTCAGCTTCCCAAAGCACTGGGATTACAGGTGTGAGCCATCACACTCAGCCTTATCTATCCTTTTTCACTTGCTCCTTTATTTTGTTTTCTATAGCAGAATTGAATATTCTTAAATAACACAAGCACAATGAAGGGCATTTAACATGGAAAATTTAGTTTATAAAATCAATGTTGGCATAAACAGATATTGGGAAATTTGAAATGAGATGGTCAAACCACCCAGAGATTAGTAAAGATGGGAGCATCTACCATCCCTCAGTCTGACAAGGTGAGGAGATACTTGTTACCAGAATTAAGAAACCAGAGCTATCTAGTTGGAGGTGGGAACATGGGGGAGATGATTTCTGAGGCAAGGAGGGATAAATAAGCCCCTGGCTTCTCTTCTGCTTTATCTCTCATCAGAGTCTCTCATGGACTAATGTAGCCAGAGGTCAGTTAGCAGGAGAGCCTGGAGAAAGTATTGAGAGATAGGCACCTGCATTACAAAGGAGAGCAGAAGAGGGGTGGTGAACAGGAACCCTGTACAGTACCTCAAGCTAGATGTACTGGTAGTTTAGTGCAACCTACCAGACAGGAAACTCATTGAAACTCTGGTTTCTCTGTATTGTAATCCAAGTGTGAGAACCAGTAAACTAAGAAGGCAACCGATAGAATTGTTGATCTATTATTGTTATTATTATTATTATTATTATTATTATTTTGAGTTGGAGTCTCACTTTGTCACCCAGACTGGAGTGCAGTGGCCACTCCCGGCCACTGCAGCCTCGACCTGCTGGGCTCCAGCGATCCTTCCGCCTCAGCCTTCCACGTAGCTGGAACTACAGGTGCGCACTACCACGCCTGGGTAATTTTAAAAAATTTATTGTAGAGATGAGGTCTTGCCAAGTTGCCCAGGCAGGTCTCGAACCCGCGGGCTCAGGCAATCCACGCACCTCAGCCTCCCAAAGCGCTGGGATTACAGGCTGAGCCACCTAGCCCGGCCTTGTTGATCTATTGTAATAACAGAATAATTATTCTAAACCCAATGGAATTCTGCGTTGTGTGTTAGATCAGACCTAATGACATCTAAGATTTTTATTATCCTGTGATTTATTGCCAAGATTCTATGAGTCAAACAGAGTTCTACACTTGAAAGACTGAATGAGACTTTAAAAGCTGATTCATGAGTTCATCCATGTGGACAATTTTAAAACTGAAAAGTGGCCGGACTCGGTGGCTCAGCCTGTAATCCCAACACTTTGGGAGGCCGAGGCTAGTAGTTTGCCTGAGCCTGCGGGTTCGAGACCAGACAGGGTAAATTGGTGAGACCTCATCTCTACAATAAATAAAAAGTTAGCCGGGCGTGGTAGCGCGTGCCTGTAGTTCCGACTACTTGGAAGGCTGAGGTGGAAGGATTGCTGGAGCCCAGCAGGTAAACGCTGTGGTGGCTGTGAGTGTGCGACTGCACTCCAGCCTGGGTAATGAGTGACTCCAACTCAAAAACAAACAAACAAACAAAAAAACTGAAAAGCAGTCATTACTAGGCCATTGCCACAGCCATTGCCAGGTCATTGTGACCATTACCTTGCTAGGCTATGGTGTGGTCATGTGCTCTTTGAACTATGGCCAGGCCACACTTTCGGGCTTTGGCCCCTCCCCTACCTCGGGGAGGTGAATCTCCTCTTTCTCTTTCTAATTTACTTTCTAAATAAAGCATATTTTCTAATCTAAAAATTAAAAAAACCAACAGCAACAACACTGAAAAGCAGCTAGGTGCTTTGGAAGACAGACAGGAGGATTGCTTGAGCCCAGGAGTTCAAGATCAGCCTGGGCAACATGCAAGACTTCAACTCTACAAAAAAGAAAAAATCAAGAAATTAGTCAGGCATGGTGGCACATATCTATAGTCCCAGCTACTCAGGAGGTTGAAGTGGAAGGATTGTCTAAGCCCAGGACGTTGAGGTTGAGGCTATGGTGAGCCATGATTATACCAATGCACTTTAGTCTGGGCAACAGAGTAAGACTCCAATTAAAAAAAACCCAAAACTAAAACTAAAAAGCAGTCACTATATTGAGAAGAGACCACCTAAAGAAATTAAATACTAATAGAGAGAAAAGGCTCTATTACATTAATTATCAAGAAAAAAAAATTACAATATTATCTACAACAGGGGTCCCTAACCCTGGGACCATGGACCGTACTGGTCTATGGCCTGTTAGGAACCTGGTCACCACACAGCGGGAAATAAGCAGCGAACAACTGAGTGGAACTCCATTTTCTGTCAGATGAGCTGCGACATTAGAATCTCTTAGGCACATTAAACCCTATTGTGAACTGCGTGTGCATGGAATCTATGTTGTACACTCCTTATGAGAATCTAATGCCTGATGATCCTCCCCCCTGCAGCTCCCATTGGTGGAAAAATTGTCTTCCACAAAACTGGTCCCTGATGCCAAAATTATTGGGGACTGCTGATCTACAGGTAGAGTATTTCTTTCTTGTAATGATTATATAGCAAATGACTAAGAAGAGAGAAGAGGAAATTTTTATTTGTGGTAGGAGTGACTTTTTTTAAATCAAACAACCAAAATAATAATAGTAACGATTTAGTAAATGTTTCTTATGTATCAAGAGCTGTGCTAAGTGCTTTAGAGCAGAGTTTCTCAACTCCTATACTATTGATATTTTGGGGCAGAATATTGTTTTTTTGTTTTGTTTTGTTTTGTTTTTGAGGCGGGAGGATTGCTGGAGCCGGAAGGTTGATGCTGGGGAGAATATTCTTTTAATAAGGAGTTTCCTGTGCATTGTAAAATGTTTCGGATCATACACGACCTCTACTCACTAGATGTACCCATCATCCAGTTGTGACCATCAAAAATGTCTCCAGACAATGCAGAATGTCCCCTAGAGGGCAAAATCACTGATGGTTGAGAACCACTGCTTTAGTGGCATTAGCCCAGTGCACAGATGAGGAAAATGCCCAGCCTCATGCAGATAGTGAGTGGTGCAATAGGATTCAAACCTAGGTCCAACTTTAAACTCCATACTACATCTCAACATTGAGCTTTCTTCTCTTGCTTTCCTCCTTTCTTCTGATTTTCTGAGAAGTGTTTGTGGATGACTTTTTTTTTTAATTTGGAGAAAAGTAGCAGGTAAAGAAATAGTCATTTTTGGATTTGAATTTACAGTGAGACTGAAATTGGATTTCTGCTGAGATGGTGGTTTTATGCTGCTTAGATCACAGAATTCTGGAAATGTAAAAAATATTGGCACTGAAACAGAAAATACTATTGTGGATGTATACACCTTAAAAACAACATCTGACAGCATTTGGTTCATTTTAGGTATAAAGAATGTGCTGAAAAGTCTACCTAATTTTGTGTGTTGCTATGATCCTTACTGAAGCTCCTTTCTCTATAACACTGTACCACTGCAGTAAATGATCAATTTCAACTTCATGCAGCCAAGGTCAGGTGTAAGGGAATAACAGGCTCTCTACTAACACTATGTAGGAATGATTTATTGCATTTCCAGAAGAGGATTCTTGACATTTTGAAAATGTAATGTAGTGCAAGAGTAATTAAGCCAAAGGTAGACTGCCGAACAATTGATTAACGTTGTCAGAGAAGCCTGATTAGCTTAGATGCTTCCAGAACTGATTTTGCTAGCTATGAATTAAAAGCTAGTAATTAAATTTATGGGCCATAGCCACTGTCTCCAGGTGGCATTTCACATAGGAGCTTTTGTGTTCTGAGAGGACAGGCAAATAAAGCAAACATCAGCTGCCTTTTCACTGAGTCTTTAGTTAACGTACCTCTTCAAAGACAAAAGAAAAATAATAATCAGTCAAAATTTGTCTTTGAATAAAAATATTGCTTGTATTATCTAATAATGTTTTTAACAAACAAGTTCTGGCTACCCCACAATGTTCTACATAAAATAGAGAAGACCAGGCATGGTGGCTCACGCCTGTAATTCCAGCAGTTTGGGAGGCTGAGAGCCCAGGAGTTCAAGACCAGCCTGGGCAACATAGTGAGACCTTGTCTCTCTAAAAAAAAAAAAATTAAAATTAAAAAGAGAGGAGAGTTTAATAAAAGATATTCATATCCACCATCCCAATCTAGTAGTGTACTCTCTTTGAGAGAATATTCAGTTATGAGTCATAAGTGGTTTTCTCCATCTGTCTGGGTAGCTTCTTTTTTGAAAACTGCCCCTTGTCCTTTCCCATCCTTCTGTGCACATACTTATGAAAGCAGCTATATTCATTACACATCTCCTTGGCCATAACTGATTGGTCTAGGGGTGTATATATAGCCCAAACCAGGTCATTCAGAATCTATCTCCAGAGACTTTCCCCCCATTCAGTGGTCTTTAGTATATTCCCAGAGGTGTACAACCATAACCACAGTCAATTTTAGAACATTTTAATCACCTAAAAAGAAATCTCATGCTGATTAGAAATCACTCTCCATTCCTCCTTCTCCTCATCCCTGCCCCTTCCCTAATACCCTCATTCCCAGGCTTAGGCAACTTCTGTTTCTACTTTCTGTCTCTGTAGATTTGTTTATTCTGCATATTTCATGAAAATGCAGTCATTCAATATGTGGTCTTTTGTGACTGCCTTTTTAGTATAATGTTTTGAAGGTGCATCCACAATATAGCACGTGTCAGTATCTTATTCTTTTTTATGACTGAGTAATATCCCATTGTACGAATATATCATATCTTGTTTACTCATTTTTAAGTTGACGAACATTTAGGTTGTTTCTAATTTTGGGCTATTATGAACAATACTGTTTGCTAAATACATGTGGGTATAAGTTTTTGTGAGGATGAAAGTTTTTATTTGTCTTGAGTATATGCCTAAGAAGGGGAATTGATAAGTCATATGGTTATTCTATGTTTACATTTTGAGGAGCTGCCAAACTGTTTTTCAAAGTGGGTGCATCATTTTATATTCCCATCAGCAATGAATGAGGGCTCTAGTATCTCCACATTCTCACTAATGCTTGTTATTGTCCATCTTTTTTATTTTAGTTATCCTAGTAGAGATGAACTGATATCTTATGTAGTTTCGATCTCCATTTCTCTAGTTACTAATGATGTTGAGCATCTTTTCACATGCTTATTGGTCATTTGTATATCTTCTTTTGATAAATGTCTATTCTTTCTTTTGCTCATTTTTGATTGGGTCTTTTTATTAGTGAGTTATAAGAGTGATTTATATATTCTTGATACAAGTCTCTTATCAGGTATGTAATTTGCAAATATTTTTCCTCATTCATTAGGCTGTCTTTTTCATTTTCTTGCAGCAGAAAAGTTTTCTGAAGTTTCGATGTAGTCCAATTTATTTTTTCTTTTGTCATTTGTACTTTTCATAAGTTATGAAAAATCCATTGCCTAAACCAAGGTCATAAAGATATATTAAAGTGTTTTTTTTCAGAGAATTTCACAGTTTTAGGTCCTACATTTAGGTTTGTCATCCAGTTTGAGTCAATTGTTGTGTTTGATATGATGTATGGAGTCCAGTTTCATTCTTTTGTATGTGAATATTCACTTGTCCAAGTATCATTTATTGAAAAGACTATTATTTCCCCATTGAATGGTTCTGGCACTTTTGTAAAAAGTCAAATGACCGTAAGTGCAAGAGTTATTTGTGGATTCTCAAGTATATTCCATTGATCTATAGTACCTCACTTGCTTGATTATTGCAGTTTTATACTAAGTTTTGAAATTGGGAGTGTGAGTCCTCTAACTTTGTTCCTCTAGTTAAGATTGTTTTGGCTATATTGGATCTGTTGTATTTCCATATGAATTCCAAAGACCTTGTTTTCTGTAAAAACAGCATCTAGGATTTTGATAGGAATTTTATTGCACCTATAGATCTGCTTGAGGAATATTGCCATCTTAACAAATACTATGGCTTTGGATTAATGAGGTTCTGGGAGAAAATGGGATGTCTTTTTACTTATTTAGATCTTTAAGTTATTTCAACAATATTATGTAGTTCTCAGAGAACAAATATGTACACTTTTTGTTAAATTATTCTAAGTACTTTATTCTTTTTGATGCTACTTTAAATTGTGTCTTAGGAGTTTAAAATAAGGATCAAATAATCTGAATGCCAATTTGCCTAGTCTCTCGAATGGAAAAAATGTAAATCTAGCTAACCTTAGTGGCCATTTTCTGCTTTGAGGTGGAGGCATAAAGTCATAATATAGTCTTAAAATACAAAGCAGATACAGGTGAAAGTTGGAGAAGACTCCCAGGATTTCCTCTGGTACTCGAGGTTCTGATTTTAGCTCAATTTTAGGCCAGCTGTATCTCTATTATTTATAACAATCCTTTGCTTTGCTTGAATTGCCTCCAGTATGGATTTCTGCATGCTCCACTAAAAGTCCCAACTAACACTCTATTGGCATGCAGAAAACAGAACCTGAGATTACTGTCATGAAGAACTGGGTCACTTCAATGTCATTGCCATCTCTCAGTGCTCAGTTAATCACTCATTTTTATCTCAAGTGAAATAAACAACATAATGTTTTAATGATCATCATCTATCCTGTGAAATCACCCAGGCACATTAAGTTATTTGGCACTTTTATCAGATTAAACTACCCAAATTATAACAGAAGTGCCAAAGCTATGAAAACTGGCTTTAGATTTATATAATTGAGCAGAGGGTTGAACGCTCACCTCTGTTGCACAGATAGCTTGCTGAAATGTGATAGTTGTTGGGAATATAAAGCAATATAAACTGAAACAATTTTGAAATCTTTTAGCAAAGTCACAAGTCTAAATGCTTTTGATGTTATTTGGGCCCTAGACCATTAATTCTCAGCCTTGGTTTTGATACAGATTTGTTATCAATTATCTTAAGGGATATTATAAAATTTTCAAAACACATTTAGGTTCAATTAAATCATTTTAATATACACTTGTAATGTATAAATAATACTTTGGGAAATATGTCATGTAAATTCATACCTCGTCATGTGAAGCATACAACCAGAAAGATAACATTCCAAGGGATTTTTATAAAAGCTCAAAAAAGCCAGGATCTTTTACACGTGAACCCTTCAAATCTTTGTCTATTAATCAAGACATATAATATAGTATTGAAAATTGTATACACCATCCTTTGATATGTTAACCATGCTGGTATAAAATTATCCTAAGAAAATTATCAGAGAAGTGTTTTGAGAACACTTCACATACCAATATCTCCTTACCAACAATAGCACAAAAAGCAGAGAGCCTAAAAGTATAATAGGGATTACATATATTAATTTTGGCCCATTCAATTCATGAGAAATTAAAGAGTTATTAAGAGTCATATTTTAAGCCCATTACAAAGTGAGCAAAAGTTATGAATAGACACTTCTCAGAAGAAGACATATGAGCAGACAACAGATACATGAAAAAATGCTCAGCCTCACTAGTCATCAAAGAAACGCAAATTAAAACTCTCACTGAGATGTCACCTAACTCCAGTCAGGATGGCAATCATCAATAACTCAAAAAACGGCCGGACTCGGTGGCTCAGCCTGTAATCCCTGCACTCTGGGAGGCGGAGGCGAGAGGATTGCCTGAGCCCCTAGGTTTGAGACCCACCTGGGCAACTTGGTAAGACCTCATCTCTACAATAAATTAAAAAAATATTAGCCGGGTGTAGTAGCGCGTGCCTGTAGTTTCAGCTACTTGGAAGGCTGAGGCGGAAGGATCGCGGGAGCCCAGCATGTCGAGGCTGCGGTGGCCGGGAGTGTGCCACGGCACTCCAGTCTGGGCGACGGAGTGAGACTCCAACTCAAAAAAAAAAAACCTCAAAAAACAACAGATGCTGGAGAGGACGTAGCATCCCACTATTGGTGGGAGTGTAAAGTAGTACAGCCTCTGTGGAAAACAGTATGGCGATTCCTAAAAGATCTAAAAATAGACCTCCCATGCGACTCCGCAATCCCCCTACTGGGAATATACCTGGAGGAACTCAAATCACTCTGTGAAAAAAATACTTGTATACACATGTTTATTGCAGCATTATTCACAATAGCAAAAACATGGAATCAACCATGCTGCCCATCGAATGAGAACTGGATTAAAAAAAAATGTGGTACATGTACACGATGGACTATTATACAACAATAAAGAAGGACAAATTTATGAACTTTGCAGCAACTTGGATGGACTTAGAGTCTATAATACTGAGTGATCTATCACAGAAACAAAGAACCAAGTATCACATGTTCTCACTCATAAGTGGACCTTGAGCAACTATCGTAATACTATAAGAAAGAGAGTGGCAGTAATGAGAAACTGCCAGTGGGGGACGGGGGCACACCTCATCAACAAGGGTACCTGCATAATGAGCATTTGTATACGTAACCCTGAACTTTACCCCACATCTTTAAAATAAAAAAAAAAAAAGGTTTAGCTGGGCTCGGTGGCTCAGCCTGCAATCCCGTGCCTTTGGGAGGCTGAGGTGAGTGGATTGCCTGAGCCCACGGGTTCGAGACCTGCCTGGGCAGCGAGACCTCATCTCTACAATAAATCAAAAAATTAGCCGGGCGTGGTAGCGCACACCTGTAATTCCAGCTACTCACTCGGAAGGCTGAGGCGGAAGGATCGCCAGAGCCCAGCCGGCCACTGCACTCCAGTCTGGGTGACAGAGTGAGACTCCAACTCAAAAAAAAAAAAAAAAAAGAGTTTAAAAAGAGTCATGTTTTAGAGAATTTTTTTTTCTTTTTGAGTCGGAGTCTCACTCCATCACCCAGACTGGAGCGCAGTGGCACAGTCCCAGCCACCGCAGCATCGACCTACTGGGCTCCAGTGATCCTTCCGTCTCAGCCTTCCAAGTAGCTGGAACTATAGGCGCGCGCTATCACGCCCGGCTAATTTTTAATTTATTGTAGAGATGAGGTCTCGCCAACTTGCCCGGGCTGGTGTCGAACACGCGGGCTCAGGCAATCCACTCACCTCAGCCTCCCAAAGTGCTGGGATTACAGGCTGAGTCACCAAGCCCGGCTAGAGCACTTTTAATGACAAAAAAAAAAATGTTTCTAATACAATATGTGAAAAAAAGTGGCATAACACAATATCCCAATTCAGAAAAATATATATATATATTTTTAGTTGGAGTCTCACTCTGTTGTTCAGACTGGAGTGCAGTGGGACACTCACAGTCACTGCAGCCTTGACCTGCTGGGCTCAGGTAATCCTTCTGTCTCAGCCTTCCAAGTAGCTGGAACTACAAGCACGCGCCACCATGCTTGGCTAGTTTTTTGATTGATTGTAGAGATGAGGTCTCACCAAGTTGCCTAGGCTGGTCTCTAACCCGTGGGCTCAGGCAATCCTCTTACCTCCCAAAGTGCTGGGACTATAGTATGCATGAGCCACTGCACCTGGCCTGAAAAATAAATTTTATATATGCCCTTAAATTTATGCACAGAAGAAAAACTCTGAAAAATAACAAATTATCTTGAATAACAGGACTGCTATTTTACTTGTGTATTCTTTTGTATTTTACACATAGCATTTATCATATTCTCAAAAGAAAAAATAAATTATATCCCATAATATTTATTTTTATATGAGTAACAAATCATTTAAATAACAATTGTCTCTTCAGGAGACAGAACACTGTGTTTGATTCTACCTGGATTGAAGGAATGTCCTAGACCTGACTCAGCTATTGCATCCTCACTGCAGACAAGAAAAAAATAACTTTGTGTCTCCTTGTGCCAGTTTCCTGTTCTAATACCTATCAAGGTTATACTGTAACAAGGAGCTAACTTAAGAAGCTAACTTGAAAAACATAGTAAAAGTATATGATATGATATTAATGGTAATTTATGAACAGATAGTAATAAAAATATAACACGGTAATTGTTTAGTACAGCAGTCCCACCTTTTTGGCATCAGTGACTGGTTTCGTGGAAGAAACCTCAGATCATCAGGCATTAGATTCTCATAAGGAGTGCACAACCTAGATCCCTTGCATGCGCAGTTCACTGTAGGGTTCATGGTCCTGTGAGAATCTAATGCTGCAGTGACCTGACAGAAGACAGAGCTCAAGCGATAATGCGGGTGATGGAGAGCAACTATAAATACAGATGAAGCTTCACTGCTCACCTCCTGCTGTACAGCTGGGTTCCTGACAGGCCACAGACTGGTATAGGTCCGCAGTCAGGAGGTTGGGGACCCCTGGTTTAGTAGACATTCAGCCTACAATAATTGCATAAGCTACTGTTATAAAATGAAATTATTTTATAACAGAAGTTAGATTTTTATGAGTGTTTTTGAGAGAAAGGCCCGTTTTCCCAAGATTTTTAAAGTTATAAGAATTAGCCGGGCTCGATGGCTCAACCTGTAATCCTGTGCCTTTGGGAGGCTGAGGTGAGTGGATTGCCTGAGCCCGCGGGTTCGAGACCCGCCTGGGCAGCGAGACCTCATCTCTACAATAAATCAAAAAGTCAGCCGGGCGTGGTAGCGCATGCCTATAATTCCGGTTACTTGGAAGGCTGAGGCGGAAGGATCGCCGGAGCCCAGCAGGTCGAGGCTGCGGTGTCCGGGAGCGGCCACTGCTCTCCAGTCTGGGCGACAGAGTGAGATTCCAACTCAAAAAAAAAAAAAAAAAAAAAGTCACAAGAATTAAGAGATCCTAGTCTTCCTGTGTTCCCTTTGATTTCTTTTAAAAGTGGCAATGAGCCGGGCTCGGGGGCTCAACCTATAATCCCAGCGCTTTGGGAGGCCGAGGTGAGTGGATTGCCTGAACCTGCGGGTTTGAGATCCACCTGGGCAACTTGGCGAGACCTCATCTCTACAATAAAATTTTTAAAAAATTAGCCGGGCATGGTAGCGCACGCCTGTAGTTCCAGCTGCTTGGAAGGCTGAGGCGGAAGGATAGCTGGAGCCCAGTAGGTCGAGGCTGCGGTGGCTGGGAGCGGCCACTGCACTCCAGTCTGGGCGACACAGAGTGAGACTTCAACTCAAAAAAAAAAAAAAAAAGTGGCAATGAATGTGTACTAATTAGTGTTATACTACCTCCAGAATTTGGTTATTTAATATAGTACCTAGATATTTCATTGAAATATAAGCCAGGATGTTAGAAAGCATATAGGACAGGCTTAGGTACTCTTGTTTTCTGTAATAATGCCAACAGCAAACTTGTCACACTTACATTTCCGAGGTCACTTGTGTTCTCCAAATTCCCAGAATTGCTTTGAGCTCCACATCCCAGAACAAACATAGAGAACTTCTTCATCCACTGCCCTGAGCCAATGAGAGAGGAGACATCAAAGAGTCTATAAATACCTTCCTTTTGGTCTCCAATTACAGATTACATTAAATCACTTCCAAAGGGGAAGAAATTTTTTTTTCAGTAATCATGTATTACTATATCAATCATGATATAATATTGAATCCTTTCCAATGAACCAATAGCCAGGATTCCAGTGTATGGCATATGCCAGAGTCTGAACTCAGTTCTTTGTATAATTTAAAATCTTCATTGTACCGAATTCATCAGTGTAATTAATCTACATAAATGCAAAATATATATACAGCTAACATTTAGTAATGGTATACAAGGTGCTAAAAACAATTACTTTTTTTTTTCATTTTGCGATTGAGAAAATGGAAGCCCAGGGCCACTTGCCCAAGAACACACAACTTACAAGTTGCAAAGACAGAACTCAAGGATTAACTTAATCCTCATGCATGCTTCATACTAGTCTTTTACACTGATTTTGGGAACCTGATTGATGCAAAGAGATATTTATGTCTTTCAGAAGTAGATGAAGTTATTGTACCCTCCAGTTTGCTATGAGAGCAAGGCCATGTACACTGAATAAATGGTCTAAACAAAAAAAAAAGTTGTCTGAATATTTTCACTTCTAAGCTTCAGTTGGTAAGACTATCACTATTTCATTGGGCTGTTGGGAATTTGGCAGTTATTTCATGGGACAGCTACTCAGAAGACTGAGGCAGAAGGATCACCAGAACCCAGCAGGTCAAGGCTACAGTGGCCATGTGTGTGCCACTGCACTCCAGCCTGGGCGACAGAGTGAGACTCCAACTACAAAAAAAAAAAAAAAAAAGAATATTCCAGAACAAGGGGGAATATGTGAGTACACTATACAGGTTCTCAACATAATTACAAGTGAATATGTAAAAGTGGTTTAAAAAAAAAGACATCTAGAATAAATATATAAACTGGGTGTGGTGGCTCATGCCTGTAATCCCAGCACTTTGAGAAGCAGAAGCGAGAGGATTGCCTGAGATCAGGAGTTCGAGACCAGCCTGGGCAACTTGGCGAGACCTCATCTCTACAATAAATAAAAAAATTAGCTGGATGTGGTGGTGTGTACCTGTAGTTACATCTACTTGGAAGACTGAAGTGGAAGGATCACGTGAGTCCAGCGGGTCCGAGGCTGCCATGGCTGTGAGTGTGCCACTGAACTCCAGTCTGGGTGACAAAAGTGAGACTCCAAATCAAAAATAAATAAATAAATAAAAATAAATACATTAATTCTGATTCAGTAATGACCATGCAGCTCCTAACAGACCAACTTTCTTGCATAAATATAAATATAAATATAAAAAACAGGTATCTGGAGGCACTGGAAAGTGATGAAAAGCAGGCATACGCTGGAGGAGAATCATCACTTAGAAGAAGGAAATGATACTGGATGAATTTCTTGATCTTTTACAGCTTCCAATCTGATGGCAAGTTTCAATTCAGATGGAACACCAATAGTCATATTGGCTTGAAGAACCAGAGGACAAAGTTTAGAGAATCTATAGGTGCTGGAAAATGATGGAGAAAAATCCCAAAAGGAGAGAATAAGAAAAGGAGAGCATCAATTTCTATATACAGATTCTTTCCAAACTGGTTCCTAAACTATGCATGGGTGGGGCAGACTCCAAGCAACCCATTTGAAGATTTATGTAATAAACACATATAATGTGGGTTATATGTGTTTATGTAACATATGATAATGATAGCATAAATTATGAGACTAGAGGGCTAAATGTCATAAAGTTCTTATGTTACATTTAATGTAAAATGATACAATATTAATTCTAAACAGATTGTGAAAAGTTAAAGGTGTTGCATTATAATCCCTAAGAAATCCTGAAAAAAGCAAAGAGATAGAGCTAATAAGCCTACTGATAAATTCAGATGGACTTTTAAAATATTTATTTAATTTGAAAGAAGACAAGAAAGATGATATAGAGGAACAAAAACCAGAGTAAACAAAGGAAAAAAATGGTAAAATGGTAGACCTAAATTTAGCCACATCAGTAATTAAATTTAAACAATGAAAAAGCAGAAACTGAAACTGTCAGAATGGGTTTTTTAAAAAGCAAGACCCTACTCATATGTGGTTTATAGTAAACATGTTTTAAACATACACAGACACACATGCACACACACACACACACACACACACACACACACACACACACAGAAAGTAAAATAAACAGATCAGAAAGATATACCATGCAAACTGTAAGCATAAGAAAGTTGGAGGTAAGTATACTAACATCAGACAAGGTAGACTTCAAGATAAGGAGTATTATCATAGATAAACAGAGATATTTCATGATGATAAATGGGTTCACTTATCAGGAAGTTAAACCCAACTATATAATATCCAAATCCTTGGAAAATAAATTAGCATCTAGTTAATTCACTCAATGATCAAAGAAGTCATAAAGAAAATTAAAAAATATTTATAACTAAATGATACAGATATAAAATATCAAAATATGTGAACACCTGAATTCACAAAATTTAACAAAAGTTAGGTAAAATAGACATGTCCCTTGAAAAATACAACTTACTAGAACTGAGAAAAGATGAAATAGAAAATCTGAATATCTCTATTTCTGCTAAAGCCATTTGAATTCGTTGTGAGAAACTTTTCATAAAGAAAACTCTATGCCCAGATGGTGTTTCTAGTGAATTATAGCAATTATTATATTTATTATTATTATTATTATTTTTTTTTTTTTTTTTTTGAGTTGGAGTCTCACTCTGTCACCCAGTGGCACACTCACAGCCACCCCAGCGTTGACCTACAGGTACGCACTGCCATGCTCAGCTAATCTAGCAATTATTTGAGGAAGAAATAATAACATCAATAATGCACAAATCGTTTTGGAAAATAGAGTAGAAAAAAATACTTTCAAACTCATAAGGCTAACATTATACCATTATCAAAGTCTGACAAAGACAAAAAAAAATTACAAATATACCTCCTAAACATAGATTTAAAGTCCTTAAGAAAATCTTAGCAAATTCAACCTAGTAACATATAAAAAGGATGCTATAGCTTGACTTAGCTGGCATTATTCCAGGAAGTCAAGGTTGATTTAACATTTTAAAAATCAATTATTATAATTTGTCAAATATACAGAATTAGTGAGCTGGCTTTTTTATATGATAAAACATTCTATAGTCATTACAAAGATTATATTTAATCTCTTTATACTATTTTGCAGAGCTTTGTAGGGGAGGAGAGTAGAAAGGGACAATACCAATAAAGTAAAATATATACAACAAAACCTATGAGTTAGTGTTTTGTTATCATTGCTGTTAACTTTTTAATACTATGTCCATGAAGGAATTGCCTCTTCTTTTTAGCCCAGATACATTTTTGACAATTCTGGGAACAATAATTTCTAAACAATTTGAGATGATTTGCATATGAATAATTGCCTGTATGGCACGACTAAAATTTAGTCTTTAAAATTTATATATATAAAAATTTATCTATATATTTATTATATATAAAATAAGTATATATACACACAGATATAAAATATCAAAATATGTGGGTTGCTGCTAAAGCAAGCTTCAAGGAAAATTTATAGCTTTATATGATCTCACATGTACATACCAGTCTAGTAGGAATTTGACTTTGTTGATTTTCCCTATTATGTGTATAAAAAATGTATATATATATATATATATAGCCTCTGGTCCTTACAAAGAAGGAATTTAAGTTTCCAAAAATTAAAGACTTGTGTTTATGTAGAGAAAGATAGCAACATTTCCTTAGTATATATGAACAAATGAGATTCACTTCTCAGAGAATTTCATCCTGTCTTATCAAGTACTAACTATTGGTAAACATACCAGAAAAAATAATGACACCAGTTATTTATTGAGGGCTTATTATTCACCAGACACTAATCTGAGTACTCTACATGTACTACGTCATTTCATTTTGCTGTATTTTGATCACAACCCTAATGCTAGTAAATCCATAGCACATAAGAGGAAACTGAGGCAAAAAGAAGTTTAGTAACTTGCCCAAAGTCGCACAGCAAGTAGGATGACAGAGCCAGGATTTGAACTTAGGTAGCTGGCTCCAAGCCTGTGGTGAAAACTGTCAAATGTGACTTTGAAAAACATTTTACCGCCGGGCTCGGTGGCTCAGCCTGTAATCCCGCGTCCTTGGGAGGCTGAGGTGAGCAGACTGCCTGAACCTGCGGGTTCAAGACCCGCCCGGGCAATTTTGTGAGACCTCGTCTCTACAATAAATCAAAAATTAGCCAGGTGTGGTAGCGCACCCTGTAGTTCTGGCTATCTGGAAGGCTGAGGCGGAAGGATCGCCAGAGCCCAGCAGGTCGAGGCTGCGGTGGCTGGGAGCAGCCACTGCACTCCAGTCTGGGCGACAGAGTAAGATTCCAACTAAAAAAAAAAAAATCTATAAAATAATTAATTTAAGCCTATTCAACCCAATATTTACTTGAGAATGAAATTAACTCCTGCATTCTACAAAAGGAGTGGCTAAGCTGGGCTTGGTGGCTCAGCCTGTAATCCCGCGCCTTTGGGAGGCTGAGGTGAATGGATTGCCTGAGCCCGTGGGTTCGAGACCCGCCTGGGCAACTTGGCGAGACCTCATCTCTACAATAAATCAAAAACTAGCCGGGCGTTGTAGCGCGCGCCTGTAATTCCAGCTACTTGGAAGGCTGAGGCGGAAGGATCGCCGGAGCCCAGCAGGTCGAGGCTGCGGTGGCTGGGAGCGGCCACTGCACTCCAGTCTGGGCGACAGAGTGAGACTCCAACTCAAAAAAAAAAAGGAGTGGCTAAAAGGATAATCAGCGTGAGATGAAATGCTTGAAGGAGGCAGAGATGAATTAAGTCAGCTTCCTAAGGATAAAACTCAAAGAAATTCCATGAAAGTCATGCACATATTATGGCAGACCCTTAGTTTTTACAAGGCTCAGGGGCTGAAACACCTCTGTTTGGAAATTTACCTTACCCTATAATGTGGTCAAGGTGACCGACATTTAAGGGTTGCTTCAGACACTTAAGGAGGGTTGCCAGAGTCACAATGACTCCTTGCTAAGGGAGGACTGGGGGTACAAAAGAAAACAGAGCTAGGTGTGGTGGCTCACACCTATAATTTCAGCACTTTGGGAGGCTGAGGCGAGAGGATTACCCAAGCCCAGTAGTTCAAGACCAGCCTGGGCAACATGGTGAGATTTTGTCTCTAATTTACAAAAAAGAAAGATAAAAAGAAAGAAAGAGAAAGAAAGGAAGGAAGGAAGGAGGAAGGAAGAAAGGAAGGAAGAAGGAAGGAAAGAAGGAAGGAAAGAAAACAAAAGAAGAAAACAGAATCAGGATTTCGAGTCATGAGCAATTTTCCTTTCAAAGGTGTTCTAATACTTCTCAAGGCATTTACACAACATTTATTCAGAGTCTTTTAGGCACCAGAAATGTAATATCTGGAATAAAAGTACCAGGTGAAGCCCAGTTTTTAGAGCTACAGGATATGCATCAAGAGTAAATGTTGATATTGCATTGGGTTTGTGTCCAAATTAAATATTGAGATACGTTGCCAGATAGGAGTTATTCTTTACCTATGATTTCTGCTCCTCCTTCCAGTTTCAAGATAAATGTAACTTTCTATAATTTTTATTCATAATCTTTATTAAAGTTTGCATTTGTAACATTATTTGTCTTCCTTATTAATTATTTATTTGTCTATTGTTTGTTTCCTCCTCACTAGAAGTTAGGAACTTGCCAGTCTTATTCAGCAATACATCCTCCTAATAGTGTCTGAATCCTAGAACAGAGCCTGGTGAAAAGTAAGAGTTTAATAAATGACTCAATGAACAAATGAATGAATGAAGCAGAGTTTAAATGAGGATGTAGGGTGATCAGTATGCCTCAGTCACTAAATAATTGACTCATGTCCAAACACTGGATTTATAGCCTATAGTATAATTCCACTAAATGGCTCAGCTAAATTATAAGCAATGGTATTCAGATGCCTGCTGTTATTTCTTGAACTGTTGAAACAGAAAACACCAGTTGTGCAAATTCTGAGAATCTCATGCACAGCAAGTCAAACCCTAATGCATGTAAAAATTATCTGAGGCCCTTTCAGAATGTCGATTCCTATCTCCCACTCTGCTGATGACACACTGTACTAAAATGACCACAAGTTAGAGAATCAGGAAATCTAGAATGAAATCCTGACTCTGGGAGGGCTATGTGACCTGCACATGGTGTTTATTACTTGTGTGCCTTTCTGCATAAGCAAAATGAGAGGAACAGACTAAAATAAGTTTGACTTTCTTTCAACTGTGTATGTGAGTACGTATATATTTGAGCACTGTATTAGGCCTCATGCTGAGGATAAAGAATTGTAACTTATAGTTATTAAAAAGAAGAAACTAATTTCCCCCAGCTTTGTTAAGGTATAACTGACACAAATACAAAATTGTATGCATTTATGGAGTACAACGTGATATTTCAGAATGCAGTGAAATGAATATATAGTGAAAATGATTAGATCAAGCCAATTAACATACCTATTACTTCACATACAAATCGTTTTTTGTAATGAGAACATTTTAAAAAATGTTTTTTACAGACAGGTTTTCACTGTTCCCAGGCTGGTCTTGAACTCCTGACCTCAAGCGATCCTCTTGCCTGGTCTTCCCAAAGTAGTGAGAACATTTAAGATTTACTCTCAGCAATTTTCAAGTATATGTTATTATTAACTATAGTCAGCATGCTGTGCAATAGATCTCCAGAATATCTCTACAAAAAATAAAATTAGCCGGTGTGGTTGTGTGCCTATGGTCCCAGCTACTTGGGAGGCTGAGGTGGAAGGATCACTAGAACCCAGGAGGTGAGCTGTGATTGTGCCACTGCACTCCAGGCTGGGCAACAGAGTGAGACTTCAACACACACACACACACACACACACACACACACACACACAGAGCTTTAGATGTGTTCTAAAACAATAATACTGTGATGCAGTGCTGAAACAAAATATATTGTGAAAGCAGAAGACTGCTGGTAACATAGCAGGCAACACAAATAACAGCGGGAGAATCTGCCCAATTTGTCAAGAGAACTCAGAGAAATTCAAAGTGAGGGGAGGTTGGCATGCTTGATTTATGTATCTTGAAAGGCTATTATGTATCTTGAAAGGCTAGGTTGCTGAACACCTACCTATCAAAAACCCTTCTCACTTTTGAGAGAAGCTAAATATGTAATTACATTTAAGGAGAAAGCAAAATGATATGCTCGGTCAAATAGAAAATGCAGAGGAAACCTCAGTGCGCTGTAATATACTACAGGATTATTCTGTCAGAAAGCAGATCAGTGGTTGCCTGGGGACAGGGTGGAGTTGGGGGAGGGATGACCAAAGGGGGTAAGGAAACTTTTTGGGGTGATGATATGTTCATTATCTTGATTGTGGTGATAGTGTATACGTACATCAACACTCATCAAATTATTCACCTTAAATATGTGCATTTTGGTGAACTTCAGTTATGCTTCAAAAAGCTGAAAAGTTTATTTTCGGTTTTCTCTATTATTTTGTCAATAATAATGATCCACAGAGGTCAGGGTCAGGGGGATAGATGATCAAAGTTAGCAAGTCATGAGATGGCATGTCGAATGAGTCAGGAGACTCTTCAGAATCTGAATAAAGCCATCATTATCATCTTTACCACCAACATTAGTATTTATTAGGCACTCACTCTTCATGGACCAGGCATTCTACAAGAACTTTGATGTATCATCTCATTTAATTCTCACTGGAGGGCTTATCTCACTCTTATATCCATTTTACAGATAGGGAAATAAGGTCATACAAAGGTTAAAACTTGCCCTGCATCACAGAACCAGCACGAAGCAGATGCAAAATTTGAACCAGTCAGAATTCATGCTCTTAAACCACTCCTCTGTGTGGCCTTAAGCACTGGGAATAAGATACTTAAAAGCTGCTGTTTGACAGGATTTTTCTCATGTTGCTAGTTAAGGATAGAATAAGGAACAGAGACATTTCCTTAAAAGTTCTATAACTTGCAGGGCCTGCATGAATATATCACATCTGTGACATTTTCGAGGATAACCACAAGTTGAAAATCTGTCTTGAAAATGGTACTCAGGGACTTTGGGTGGGTCAGTGGTTTGAGCAGCCTGGAATTAGGGTTTTCTTTTCTTTTTTTTCTTTTCTTTTCTTTTTCATGTTGATTTTTTAAGTCTTCCACGTCTCAAAAGGTGCACATGGAAACAACCAGACACCACAGTCTAAGGGGAACGTGAACAGCATTCCACTCCTTCTTCTGCCTCATGAAAGTCATTTAGGCCTTCATCAGTCCAGACGTGCCCCGGATGGAATGGCGACACAGGAAACAGTGAGGAAATCATCCTCAGCTCAAAAATGAGGTACGCAAAAAATCAGTCAGAAGTCTCCAGAGGAACCAGGCGCATGAGGATTATCATCTTTACATCAACACCGTCGTCATCATTGTCACCGGAAGAGACAGTCTTGAACTATTAACTCTTCCACGAGGCGTAGGCGAGAGGATCCCTCGAGGTCAGAAGTTCGAGACGAGGCTCAGGAGCACAGTGAGACCCCCCCACACCTCCAAGTCGAGCCTAAAAAGAGAGGGAAAGCCTCACTGAGGGAGTAAACAATCGGTGGAGACAAAAAGCAAGAAAAACCACGTCTCATGCGCCTTCCCTCTGTGCCCAGCCAACAAAACAAGGGACCTCCACCACAAGATGGAAACCACTTTAAAAAGAAAAAGAAAAAAAGGGAGAAAAGAAGGACAAATAAAAAGAAGGAAGGAAGGGAGAAGGAGAGGAAGAGAAAGGTGATGATAATGAAAAAGACAAGGATGAAGGGAGAAGAATAGAGGGGAGGAGGAGAAAGGAGAAGGGAGAGGAAGAGGGCAAGGAGGAAGAAGGAAAAGGAGGAAGAGGAGGAGGAGGAGGAGGAGGAGGAGGAGGAGAACCAATAGGAGAAAGAAGAAAAAGCAATTCGAAGAAGAGGATAAGGAGAGAGGAGGAGAGGGAAGCGGACGGTGGTGAAAAAACCAAGGGACCAGATGTGGCGATTCAAGCCCATAAACCCAGCACGTCTAAAGCCCATGGCAAGATGATCACCCGAGTCCAGGGGTTTGTGACCAGCCTGTGCAACGTGGAAAGACCTCACATGTACAAAAAACAAAACAAAATTTAGACGAGAATATCAGCGCATGTCTGTAGTTCCATCTACTCGGAAGACCGAGCAGAAGGATAACCCGAGTCCAGCACGTCGAGGCGGCCGTGGCCAAAAGCGTGGGCCTGCACTCCAGTCAGCCTTGTGACAGGGTGAGACTTGGACTCACGGAAGGCCAAAAAAAAAAAAAAAACACACAAAGAAAGAAGAAGAAAGAAAAAGATAAAAGGCAAGGAGGATGAAGAAAAAAGAATGAAGAGGAGGAAGAGAAGGAGGAGAAGGCAGATAAGAGGGAAGAGGAGGAGGAGGAGCAGAAGAAGGAAACAACAAGACGAAGATGGTGACAAGGATGATGACAGAGGAGGCGATAGGAGCTGACAACGATGAAAACGAGAAAAAGAACGATGGGAGAAGAATGAAAAGAAAGAGGAGAAGGAGAGGGAGAGGAGAAAGCGGAAGAGGAGGAGAAACAAGAAGAAAGAGAAGCAGCAGCAGCCATAGAAAGACTAAGACGACAACGAAGGGAGAAAAAGAAACTGACGATGATGAAAAAGACAAAGAGGTTAAGGAAGGAGAAGGGGCGGAAGGGACGGAGAAGAAACAGCAAGGAGAAGATTAAGATGACAGAGAAAATGACGACGGAGGAGAGAAAGAAGCTGAGATGACGACGGAGGAGAGAAAGAAGAGGAATGAAGAAAGAAGAATAAAGGGGAGGAGGAGAAGGAGGGAGAAGGAGGAGGGGGAGAAGGAGGAGGAGGAGGAGAAGGAGAAGAAGCGGAAGAAGAGAATGCAATTAGGGTTTTCTAATTGTGGTGAGTAAGGGACAGATTGCCTAAATTTTGATTTGCTTATTTTATTAGATTTTAGGAAAAAGAAAGGTGAATCAAAAGTCTAGAGGGTCTTGGAAATGTCGAACATTTCCAAGCATCATTCTTTGTGTGAGGTGTATTACCTTATATACATAACATAAAATTTATCATTTTTGCCATTTTTAACTATATGCAACTCAGTGACATTACATACATTTGCTGCCTTATTTGGAAAGGCTCATTCTGGGGAGCCAGTGGTACTATGGGTAATTTGCATGGGTATTGCCATCAGATTGGTTTGCTTTTGATTTCCATTTTTGCCTCTTTAGAGTGTATGACCTTGGCCAGGCGCGGTGGCTCATGCCTATAATCCCAGCACTTTGGGAGGCTGAGGTGAGAGGATTGCCTGAGCCTGCAGGTTCGAGACCAGCCTGAGCAACCTGACAAGACCTCATCTCTACAATAAATCAAAAACATTAGCCAGGCACAGTGGCGCGTGCCTGTAGTTCCAGCTACTTGGAAGGATGAGGCGGAAGGATCACCTGAGCCCAGCAGATCGAGGCTGCGGTGGCTGGGAGCATGCTACTGCTCTCCAGCCTGGTTGATAGAGTGAGACTCCAACTCAAAAAACAGAGTGTATGACCTTGAACAATACAATAACCTCTCTATTCCTCAGTTTCTTCATCTTTAAAATGATGATAAAAGCCTACTAGGTAGTATAGTTGCACGGATTAATCAATATAGTGCATGTAAATTATTCAGTATGATTTCTGGTATGGAGTAAAAGCTTTCAATGTCCTAGAGAAAGCGTAGTGATGGCCAGGCTCGGTGGCTCAGCCTGTAATCCCAGCGCTTTGGAAGGACAAGGCAAGTGGATTGCCTGAGTCCACGGGTTCGAGACCAGCCTGGGCAACTTGGTGAGACCTTGTCTTCACAATTAAAAAAAAAAGAAAGAAAATGTAGTGACTATAAACTCATCAAGTGTTTCTGTAAGTCAGAGGTTCTTAACCTGGAGAATGTAAACCTTAGTGGGTCCTGGATTGGGCTTGACAGGTTCTGTAAGTCTCCTAAATTATATGCACATTCAGGCGTCTTCCCTCTGTGAGTGTTTGGGAAACAGGTACATAGCTTTCAGCGGGTTCTCAAAGAAGTATTAGAAGTACAAAGGTGAAAACAGAAAACGTATCAAGAGAAATACAGATCAACCTCACTTACACTGCTACTCAGAGGGCTTTGAAAATTTTGTGTGTGTGTGGCTTTGACTATTGACCTAAAATTTCCCCTACTCTCTGCAGGGATTGTGGGTAAGTAGAAGAGCAAAATGCTTATTCTTTGCCTCAGGGAAACCTATTCTCGAACCTAAGGGGCTATGATTCCCACTCCCTAGAGTTGTGGCCTGCAGTCCACAGAGCTCAACCTACTTTTTCCCACAGAGTAAAACTGCATGGTTCTGGGGACACAGTGCTAATTGGCTGGCAGGCTTGCTGTGGGGGTGTGGAAGGCAAGGCAAGGAGCTTATAGCCAAGATGGCTTTGCGTCCCAGGGCCCTCACATGCTCCTCTGGGCTCCAGCCTTACATAGTACAGTACTTTGCACATACCTCTGTAAGCACTTTAATGTGTGTATGTGAATCACCTGGGAAGCTTGTAAATATGTGGATTCTCACTCAGTAGGTCTGGGGTATGGCTCAGATTCTGTGTTTCTAACAAGTTCCCAGGGACCATACATGAAATAACATCTTCATGTTACTTTACTTGCCTTTTTCTCCAGTTGTCGGTGAGCAAACTGAAGACCAGCGCAGGACTTTATTCCCTTCTCTTTTCCAAGAGCTAAGTATAGGAGATGACATACAGAAGTTGAAAGTGAATGCGCAATAAGTGGAATGAAAGAAGAAAGGAAAAAAGGAAGGAGGGAAAGGAAGGAAGGAAGAAGGAAAGAAGGAGAAGGGAGGGAGGGAGGGGAGAGAGGAGAAGGAAGGAAAGAGGAAAGAAGGAAGGCAGGCAAGCAGGCAGGCAGGCTTGAGGAGAAAGAGGTTGTTCACGGGAGGCATGCAGGCCTGCAGTTGTCACAACTGGACACATTTTCCAGATACCTCTTTTCTCTAAGACGAATGTTTCCTTCTTCTCTGGAACCCAAGGAAAACTCTCTACCAGAAAAAGGGAAGGAAATAGATGTCATCAAGCTGACCATTAATCAAGATGCTTAAGTTTGTCTCTGAGAGGCAATTCTCTAATTCCAAAGAATGAGAACATTTACTGTGTAATGAAATTCATTGTGCAGAACATTCCCTGAGCATAAAAATCTACAGGACACAGACAGATTCTCACAGGGTCATTTTAAAACATCTCCTTTCGGAGTAGGCTGTTCTTTGACATGGACAGCAAAGTTTTACTTATGCAGTTATTTTAGCCTTTACTACGAATGCATAAAAAGTAGACTCAAGAGAAGAAGGGGAAAGATCCTGGGAATGTTCTTTCCAGAGGCAGATATAAACTAGGATTGAAAAGCCAATTATCTTCTGTCACTTATATCACACCAGTTAGAAACAGCTGTAACCCCAGGAGTGACCATACTTACCTACCCAGCTCAGAGTCACTACTGCATTTGCTTTCTAGGGCATCACTTCATGGACAGAGTGCCACTGGGCAGAACGCCGTATCTAGGTGTCACACTATTTTGTCAGGCAGTGATGAATCACACTGCAGCTCTCACATCTACTTTCCCATGACCTCTGAGCAACAAGGGAAAGCAAAGAACAATTCTGGGCGTTCGATTTCCCTAACAAAGCAGCAGAAGGTCCAGATTAAATTGGCCTCTTTGAAACTTAAAAGGAACCACCATTTGTCACCTTTTAGGGGGGCAAACTGATTAATGGCCAGTGAATAATCACAACACAATTCACTGATTAAATGTGTAGCCATTGTAAATGCAGATTCAAACCGTTAGAAACGCAGACCCTTCTTGAGTTCAGCTGATCCTTCTTGTAAGTTTCCTATTTACAAAGAAAGTAAAAATAGCAAAGGCAGTTTTTGAGGAAGAGCTTAAGAGACCCATAAGGAAAAGCAAACACTTAACACAAGTTCTGAATGCAGTTAGCTTATTAAGCATAATTTTGATGTTACAATTCATCTTATGCCACATCCCAAAAAAGGCCCCCAAAACTGGAAAAAAGCAACCTGCCCTCACCAAAATGTCAACATTGAAAGTTTCCATCATCATGGTGATAATGGTGATGATGACAGCAACCGAGTATTCATCAACTGGGTACTGTAAGCATTCTTCACATATTAAGTTGTTTCCTCCTCAGCAAAACATAAAATAGATGCTTATCAACCCTGTTTTTACAGATGAGGAGTTTGAGGCATATAGAGTTTAAATAGTGTGTCTAAATCTACACGGGTGATTAATGGCACAACTTACTCAAATTTGGGTAATCTTGCTCTGCACATGTGCTTTTGATTTCTCTTAACATTGATACTTATGATACCAGTGAACTAAATGATGTACTGACATGACATTGCAGATTCCACGGTATTTACTTCAACTGTCTAGGAAGTATCTCTCTTGGCTCTACTATTCCATGAAACTATGAGCCTCATGGAATAGTCACATTGCGCGAGCTATGGTTCAGAAAGTGAATGAGTTTAGTTGAAGTGGTTCAGTCCAAGTCAATCAAATCATGAGTGCCAATTAAGTCCTTGTTGTGGCACAAGAGAGGACAGAGAGTGGTGGGGGAGAACATTAAAGACACAGAGAATAAGATCCCTGTCCTTAAGTCATATCTTCTAAAAGATGTGTTTGAACTAACGATGCTTGGACCTTGAGAGCCTCATCAAAGAGGACTGTATTGCCACTATAAAGGGAAGCTAAGGGCAGTGGTGGTGTTTTTTGCTGCCCAGCATTCTTTTGTCCTTCCATTGGTAACAACACTAAATTTCTTTCAAAGCAGCTAATCTACTGTTCTCCCAAAATGCACAGTCTTGCTTTGATGTCAAGGGGTAGGGAAGTGGCCAGAGTTAAGCCGCAAAGAGTCATCCTCTCGGGAATTCAAATTTTGAAGGGAGTCATACAAGGACAAAAAACTAAACATTAAAAAAACTCCAGAGCCGGGTTCGGTGGCTCAGTCTGTAATCCCGCGCCTTTGGGAGGCTGAGGTGAGTGGATTGCCTGAGCCTGCGGGTTCGAGACCCGCCTGGGCAGCGAGACCTCATCTCTACAATAAATCAAAAAAAAAAAAAATTAGCTGGGTGTGGTAGCGCATGCCTGTAATTCCGGCTACTTGGAGGGCTGAGGCAGAAGGATCGCCGGAGCCCAGCAGGTCGAGGCTGTGGTGGCCGGGAGGGGCCACTGCACTCCAATCTGGGTGACTGAGTGAGACTCCAACTCGAAAACAAAAACAAAAAACTCCCAAACTGTGTATAATCATCCCTCAGCATCCACAAGGGATTGGTTCCAGGACCCCCAGCAGAAATCAAAATCTGTCCCTCAAGTCCCTAATATAAAATGGCCACATACATCCTCTTGAACACTTTAAATAATCTCTAGATTACTTATAATACCGAATACAATGCAAATTTTATGTAAATAGCTGTTATGCTGAATTGGTTTTATTTACTTATTTTTATTGTTTTTTCTCGGAATATTTTGGATCTGCAGTTGGTTGAATTTGTGGTTGTGGAAGCCATGGATACCAAGGACCAGTTGTACTGAGTTGGAGAAGCTGCAAATTCAATTCTGCTACCTGAATTTTCAGATCCCAGTGCAATCCTGGGGTTTTTGCCCTTCTGGGTCTTATTCTTTAATCATTATTTTGATTCTGTGTGACCTCCGATAACCCTCAACAAATTCATTTTGGGCTTAAGTTGTCCAATTTGTAATGCTTATAACCATATAATCCTAACTGGTACACTAAAATTACACATTTTATTCTATAGGCCAGTTAACATTTAACTACATATATCTCAAGTCTCCTTATAGAAGCATTCTGTTGATAGCAGAGGGGAGTGACTAGGTAGGATAAAAATAAGCCTGCTGAAGAAAGTCAATATGATGGTATTTTTAAAGAAAGAAAGCATATTAAAAATGTTCCCCAGCTGGGCTTGGTGGCTCAGCCCGTAATCCCAGCGCTTTGGGAGGACGGCGTGAGTGGATTGCCTGAGTCCGCGGGTTCGAGATCCACCTGGGCAACTTGGCGAGACCTCATCTCTACAATAAATCATCTCTACAATAGTTCCAGCTACTTGGAAGGCTGAGGCGGAAGGATCGCTGGAGCCCAGCGGGTCGAGGCTGCGGTGACCGGGAGCGGCCACTGCACTCCAGTCTGGGTGACAGAGTGAGACTCCAACTCAAAAAAAAAAAAAAGTCCCCCAAACTCATTCTGTGTTTATTTCATTAACTGAATGAACAGTGAATCAAGAATCAGAAGTCTTGACTGCTAGACCTGACTCAACTACAAAAAGCTGTGTGATCTTGAACAAGTCATTTCCCTTATGACCTTAATTCATATCTGTGAAGCGAAATAAGAAAGATCTTTGAGTATTCTGCTCATAAATCAAAATTTCTGCCGGGCTCGGTGGCTCAGCCTGTAATCCCGCGCTTTGGGAAGCTGAGGTGAGTGGATTGCCTGAGCCCGCAGGTTCGAGACCCGCCTGGGCAACTTGGCAAAACCTCATCTCTACAATAAATCAAAAATTAGCCGGGTGTGGAAGCGCGCGCCTGTAGTTCCGGCTGCTTGGAAGGCTGAGGCGGAAGAATCGTGGAGCCCAGCAGGTCGAGGCTGCGGTGGCCGGGAGCGGCCACTGCACTCCAGTCTGGGCGACAGAGTGAGACTCCAACTCAAAAAAAAAAAAGTCAAAATTTCTAAGGTTCTAAGTGGAAAAGATATACTTTAGAATTTACTGAGGAATTGAATAGATGCATCTTGAGACCTCTTTTTCCTGAAAATGAAGACACTTGTCTCATACAGATTGGTAAACAGAGTTGAGTTCCAGATAAACTCCTTGAAGTAGAAATCTTTTTAAAAATTTACTTATTTATTTTTTATTTTTTGAGTTGGAGTCTCACTCCATCGCCCAGGCTGGAGTACGGTGGCACGCTCACAGCCACCACAGCCACCCCAGCGTCGACCTGCTGGCTCCAAAACTACAGGCATGAGCCACCACGCCCGGCTAATTTTTTTTATTTATTTATTGTAGAGAAGAGTTCTCGCCAAGTTGCCCAGGCTGTTCTCGAACCGGTGGGCTCAGGCAAACCCCTCACCTCGGTCTCCCAAAGTGCTGGGATTACAAGCCTGAGCCACCGCGCCAGGCCCTGAGATAGAAATCCTACGGTGAGCATATTATGGAGGCTCCAGATTCTTTCTCATGCCTATAATGATTTTACCATTTGGGAGAAGAGCTTCAAAGGTTGAGATTAACAACTCTTCTGTCACTTGACTGGAACCTAGTTACGGACCAACCTCAAGGAGGTAATAAATATCATTTCCTTCTTAGCTATTAATAAGTGAGTTTCAGATTAATCTGGATCTTCAAAAACAATGTATGTTGAAACAAAATTCATCATAAACCTTATTAGATTATTTTGTTGGCAACTATTCAAATTTTATTTTCAAGGTTCACATAGATCATCACCACAGAGGAACAAAGAACAAATACATCTGTCGTTTAAAATAAGCAGTTTGAGTCCTGAAATGTATTTACCTTTTCATTTTATTTCCTCATCTTATACTTCTCTGACCTCCAAAAGCCACTCAAACCACACATTTCCTAAAGCTACTCCTGACCTATTTCTGCTTGTTCTCGAGTTCATCTGTTTTTTGCAACTTAATGACATCATTTCCCAGTCCTGTGGTTAATGGCCTTGAGCGGAGCAAAACAGTCAATTCATATAGTGAAAGGCTAAATATCAAAGGATTCTGATCAATATCATCTAGAGCTAAATTTATCAGACGGGATGAGACAACATGGCTGATGAAAAAAATTTACTTTTTCCAAGCATCACAAAAACATAGACATGCAAACTTCTAAGACTTAAGAAATACTAAGACATTTATTTCTATGTCAATGTAGTTTTTCTTTTAAAAACAATTTCAGAACACATTTTTCTCCAATCATTAATTTTTCTGATTTCATCAGCTAACATTAAGATTTTGATTAAATGAGATAATATATAGAAAGCCATTAGCACAGATTTGGGGCTTTACAATAGCTGCCAACTCTTGAGTTGTGACATTGAACCAGGCACTGTTATGAACTGTACTTAAATCATATTATCTAATTCCCATTGCCCTTTAAAATAGATGCAATCACTATTGCTATTTTCCTGATAAGCAAATTTGAAGCTCAGAGTGGTAAAGTACTGGGCCCAAGGTTACACAGTTGTAGAGTGACAGAGCTAGGGGTCACTTCCAGGTCTCCACTTGAGGTTCATTTTTTTCTAACTACTCTGCATATTAATGATACAAGTTGAATCCGAAGGAAAATGAAAGCAGACCATGGTTTTTGAAAACATTGAAATACTTACTAAATATTATGCCAAAGGGGAAAAAGGATACTGAATGCTGTATTTCTCTTTGAAATGGCATTATTAGGAATGACTGTCCATGAGCCACCAGCACACCCCATGATTTTGCATTTGACCCAATAATCTGGAGTCTTCCCAGTGGTATGCTTCAGTGGGGTGGGGGCAGGGAGTTGTCAACCTTAACCTTGGCTTCTCATCCTTGAGAGGTAAAAGCTCGGGTTATTGTCACCTAAGCAAAGAATGGGTTTGACTTGAGACTGCGTCCATTAGAAGATCCATCTGTGCAGTCTTCTTAGGAGGGGGCCACATATTTATCTTCAGGAAATTTGACACAAGCCATTTGTCAGCCACAGTCACACGTGCTTGCTGTTACCACGCTTGCTTCTTTTAGTCAAAGCAATAATTCCTCGTTTGAGAGCGCAACTGTGGGGTGCCAGGTGTTGATATTTTAGAAACAAACAGCAGTGGGGACAGCTGTGGGGTGGATTTTATATATTTTTTTCTCCAAGCTGGTGATAGCATGCATGCCAGATGAAACTAAAGAGTTTCAGATAATAAATCTCTGCATTTCCACAATAATGTATGATTTGTGATGACCTTTCCAGGGACTCCCACTGGAATTTGCCTTCATCGCAAAGCCAGGAGCTTCAAAGAATGATTGTGCTGAGAGTCACTTATACTTCCTGAATGCTGTCAAAGAGATTCTTCAGATTTCCTGTGCTTTCCACGTTGTTCCAGTCTCTCCATCATTGTGTCTGTTGTCATCATTTTCATTTATCAATACGCTCATTTTCATGTCAATTCAAATTCAGTGTGACATTTTCTTTCAATTTCCTTTGTGGGTCAACGTCCTTCTGAGCCTCACAAGTGTTGGTTATAGCAATTATTACTGCTTTGGATAATAATCATTTGTATGTTCTGATTTTAACAAAGGGAGAAATAATTTAATGAGATTTTTATAAATTCTTTGGTTTTCCAGGTAAAAGCAGTGTCATGCTAACAGAAACCAGTCATCCAGATTCTTTGATAGGTAGTATAATCAGACCCCCCAAAAAAGTAATTTTAATTCAGTATAGTATTAGTGGGATATTACTTTGGTTTTTTAATAGTTCAGTGTAGTGGTTTTAGAAGAGCTTTGTTCACACTTGTGCTTAACCTCTTTGAGAACCTAATAAAAACTATGTACTTCTTTCCAGGAAAAAAATGTGAATTTGCTCAAGGATTTGTACATACCTTTAGGTTTTCATAGATCCAACAAAAGTTTTCCCATGTATATTCTAAACCTATGCTAAGATGAAATGTGATGAAATGTTCATACCTGCACTGTTCAATAAGGTAACCACTAGCCACATGCGGCTAATGAGTATTTGAAATGTGGTAGGTGCAAATGAGGAAATGAATTTTTAATTCTATTTAACTTAAATGTAAAGAGCAACATGAGGCTAGGAGCTACTGCAGGGCAGCTAGCTCTAGAGGGTCACAGACATCAAATTAAGAACCATGTCATATAGGTTAATTTTTTTTTTTTTTGAGTTGGAGTCTCACTCCGTTGCCCAGACTGGAGTGCAGTGGCATAGTCCCGGCCACCACAGCCTCGCCCTGCTGGGCTCCGGCGATCCTTCTGCCTCAGCCTCCCAAGTGGCTGGAACTACAGGCATGCGCTACCACGCCCGGCTAATTTTTGATTTATTGTAGAGACGAGGTCTCACCAAGTTGCCCAGGCGGGTCTCAAACCCGTGGACTCAGGCAATCCACTTGCCTCGGCCTCCCAAAGTGCTGGGATTACAGGCTGAGCCACCGAGCCATAGGTTAATTTTTAAAAACAGCTTTATTGAGATACAAGGAGCCCAGCAGGGCGAGGCTGTGGTGACTGGGAGCATGCCACTGACTCCAGTCTGGGCGACAGAGTGAGAGTCCAATTAAAAAAAAAAAAAAAAAAAAGTCGGGCTCGGTGGTTCAGCCTGTAATCCTGCGCCTTTGGGAGGCTGAGGTGAGTGGACTGCCTGAGCCCACGGGTTCGAGACTCACCTGGGCAGCGAGACCTCATCTCTACAATAAATAAAAAAAAATCAGCCGGGCGTGGTGGCGCATGCCTGTAATTCCGGCTACTCGGAAGGCTGAGGCGGAAGGATTGCCGGAGCCCAGCAGGGCGAGGCTGCGGTGGCCGGGAGCGGCTACTGCACTCCAGTCTGGGCGACACAGTGAGACTCTGACTCAAAAAAAAAAAAAGAGATACAAGTCACATACCATAAAATTTGCCCATTTAAAGTATATAATGGTGTTTAAAATATTTACAGTTATGCAATCATTATCACAATCAATCTTAGAACATTTTTAACACCCAAAAAGAAACCCCAAATTCCATTAATAGTCATTTTCCATTTCTCCTCAATCTCCACTGTCCATGGCAACCACAAATCTATTTTATTCCCCAGATTTGTCTATTTTGATTTTATAATGTTTTTAAGCTTCATTTATGATTACAGTATCAATGACACTGATCATGATGCATCAGTGATGGTGTTGTATCAGTACTTCATTCCTTTATATTGTTGAATAATATTTCACTGTATAAATATAACACATTTTGTTTATCCATTTATTAGTTAATAGACATTTGAGTTGTTTCCACTTTTTGGTGGTGATGACTAATGCTGCTATGAACATTCATGCACAAGTATTTATGTGAATGGATGTTTTTAATTCTCTTGAATTTATAACTAGGAATGGAATTGCTGGGTCACCTATAACATTTTAAGAAACTGTCAGCCGGGCTCGGTGGCTCAGCCTGTAATCCCGCACCTTTGGGAGGCTGAGGTGAGTGGATTGCCTGAGCCCGCGGGTTCGAGACCCGCCTGGGCAGCGAGACCTCATCTCTACAATAAATCAAAAAATCAGCCGGGCGTGGTAGCGCTTGCCTGTAATTCTGGCTACTTGGAAGGCTGAGGCGGAAGGATCGTCGGAGCCCAGCAGGTCGAGGCTGCGGTGGCCGGGAGCGGCCACTGCACTCCAGTCTGGGCGACAGAGTGAGATTCCAACTCAAAAAAAAAAAAAAGAAACTGTCAAACTGCCTTTCTAAGTGTCTGCATCATTTTATATTCTCATCAGCAATGTATGGAGGCCCCGACTTCTCCACATCCTTACTAACACTTGTATGTCTTTTTTACTTTAGCCATATTACCAGAAGGCGAAGTGGTATTTTATTGTAGTTTGGGCTTGTGTTTCCTAATGGCTAATGGTATTGGGTATCTTTTCATGTGCTTATCAACTATTCATATATCTGCTTTGAAAAAATGTTTGTTGAAATTTTTTGTCAAATTTGTTATTGACTTTTCTTTTATTATTAAGTCGTAAATCTTCTTTTTATATTCTGGACAAGCCTTTATCATATAGATGTTGTGTGTCATATTTATATTTTATTTGTAAAATATTTGCAAGCATATTCTCTCATTCTCTGGATTGTCTTTTTACTTTCTTAATGGTATCCTTTAAAGCATAAATTTTTTTTTTGAGTTGGAGTCTCACTCTGTCGCCCAGACTGGAGTGCAGTGGCCGCTCCCAACCACTGCAGCCTCGACCTGCTGGGCTCCGGCGATCCTTCCGCCTCAGTCTTCCGAGTAGCCAGAATTACAGGCATGCGCTACCAAGCCCGCCCGATTTTTTGATTTATTGCAGAGATGAGGTCTCGTCAAGTTGCCCAGGCGGGTCTCGAAACCGCGGGCTCAGGCAATCCACTCACCTCAGCCTCCCAAGGCGCGGGATTACAGGCTGAGCCACCGAGCCTGGCTTGTTCTTCTTTTTCAATATTATTTTTATTATTCTGGGTTCCTTTCATTTCCATATGGTTAGGATGAATTTGTCAATTTCTGTTAAAAAAAAAAAAATTCACCTAAGATTTTGATAGAAATTCTGTTGAATTGGCCGGGCTCCGTGGTTGTCTGTAATCCCAGCACTTTGGGAACCCTAGGCGAGTGGATTGCCTGAGCCCGCGGGTTCGAGACCCACCCGGCCAACTTGGTGAGCCCTCATCTCTACAATAAATCAAAAATTAGCTGGGGGTGGTAGCGCACGTCTGTAGTTCTAGCTACTTGGAAGGCTGAGGCGGAAGAATCGCTGGAGCCCAGCAGGTCTAGGCTGCAGTGGGCGGGAGCGGCCACAGCACTCCAGTCTGGGCGACAGAGTGAGACTCCAACTCAAAAAAAAAAAAAAAAAGAAAGAAAGAAAGAAAAAGAAAAAAGAAATTCTGTTTGAATCAGAAGACAAATTTGGGCCGGGCGCGGTGGCTCAGCCTGTAATCCTAGCACTTTGGGAGGTCGAGGCAAGAGGATTGCCTGAGCCCGGGGGTTCGAGACCATTCTGGGCAACCTCGTCTCTACAATAAATCAGAAAATAAGCTGGACATGATAGCGTGTGCCTGTAGTTCCAGCTACTTGGAAGGCTGAGGTGGAAGGATTGCCTAAGCCTATCAGGTCGAGGCTGCGGTGGTGGAGAGCATGCCACTGTATTCCAGCCTGGGAGACAGAGTGAGACTCCAACTCAAAAACAAAAACAAAAGATTAATTTGAGGGAGTACTGCCCACTTAGCTATAAAATAAGTCTATTGATCCATGCACATGGATCTGTATCCTTGACTACATTAATTAGAAACTCTTCAGCAATCATGCTCCATAGATTTTTCGTTTCATTTACTTCAAATTTTTAATATCATCTGCTAATGTAGAATCATTTTCAAACTCTAATGGTATAAGAGTAATCATTACAGTAATATTATTTTTTGTAACACCTCAATTTATTCATTCATTCAACAATTTCATAATGAATTCAAGTCATAATTCAATAATGAATTCATTATTTAACATTTTGTTTTATTTTTCAACATTTTCAAATTGAGTGCTTACTGTTTCCTACACTTTATTGAGCGTTCCTCATTTTAGTAATTTGAGTCTTTATTTTTTTCTGGTTAGTCTAGTTAAAAGTTTGTTAATTTTGTTGATCTTTTCAAAAAGCCAACTTTCAGTTTCATTCTTTTTAGTATTATTTTTCTATTCTCCGTTTCATTAATTTTTGTTCTAATTTATTTTCTTCATTCTGCTCACTGTAGGTTTAGTTGGTTCTTCTTTTTCCAATATCTTAATATGGAATATTAGACTTGAGATTGTTCTTCTCTTTTAATATAGGCATTTACAGCTATAACTTTTTCTCTAAAAACTGCTTTTCCTGTATCCCATCATTTGGGTATGTTGCGTTTCATTTTCATTCATCTCAAATTATTTTCTAATTTTCCTTGTAGTTTCTTTTTTAATCTACTGGTTATTTAGGAAAACAGTTTCATTTAAGTGGCATTTGGTTCAGCAAATTATGGAAGGGAAAAATACCGATTTTTCAGCTGCTATGTTTTGATCTTTTAAAATGAGGCATTTGGATTCAGCAAATAAACGCATTATCTATACCCACCATGTTGATTTTTACCTCTACATCTTTGTACTTGTTTCTCAAGGTTTAATACACCTACAGGTCACCGGAGATTTTGCTAAAATGCAGAGTCTGTATGCCTAGTGTGAGCCCTGAGATTCTGCTTTTTTTTTTTTTTCTGCTGATTCTGCTGCTGTTGGTTTGGGAGAACACACTTTGAATAGAAAGGCTCTATGCAATTAGTTGAAATATTCTTCCCATTTATTCCTTGTGAGTAGGTGTAAACGGTCCTTTCCCCCAAAATTCCTGTCCCCCGTTCCTCTGGACAGAGGTGTATATATCCTTTCTTATAACCTCTGACATTTTCCTTTTTATTCGTACTTGCCCTAGTCTCTTAATCATTTCTTTATATAGTGTATCTCCCAAAGGACTATGAGAGTGAGAAGAGTAGGGTTTTGCTCTTTTCATGACTTTATGCCTTTTGTCTGGCTTAATGTCTGAGGGTTCAGGCTAGATGCTTATTAACTATCTAGTGAGTGGCTAATAATGTCTAACATTTATTGTGTGTCGCTACATGCCAGCATAGTGTCAAGTGCATTGCAGACATCATCTCATTTAATCATCAGACCAACCCTGTGAGGAAGGTCTCATTATCCCCATTTGGCACATAAAAGCTGAAAATTTTATCTGTGTTCAAGATGAGCTGAATTTGTTCCTGGTCCCCTTAGAAAATTAACTCAGTCTAATTTAACTACACTGACCAAATTCCTTAGATTCTCTGAGGAATCTAACTCATGCTGCATTTTAATTGTGTAAATTTTGATAGTCACGTCAACAAAAGAGAAGCAGCAAAACACTGTCTCCTTTTATGCCTGCACGGACTAGTGAAACAGGTGGGCAACCACATTGACGCACTGCTCCAGCCTTGCCGTCACTTCTTCCTGCTTGGTCAGGGCATTCGCCTCCATCTCTGTCTCCTTCCTTTTGTCCCCTCTCCTTTAATGTGTGGATGAGATCGTGCCACTACCTAAAATGTTCTAAGATTCATAGCTGCCTTATAAGATAATGTCTAAATCCCCTAAGGCAACTTATAATTTTCCTCCCAGCAAATTGTCTGCCATCTCCTCCTCCATCTCCTTAACACACACTATACTTATGGAATCCAGATTGAATCCTCATTCCCCAAACAAGGCAAGCTTTTACTTCTTTGTGTCGTTGCACACTCTCTTCCCACTGTCCTCAGTGTCCTTCCTCCCGTTATTTACCTGTCCCTTGTCAACTTTAGGAACCAGCTCCCACCAACCCTACTGAAATATGGTCTCAGCTCTACCGTGTACTCCGGGTTTCTTCCTCTGTGCTTCCTTAGAATTATACACATATGTTTGATATCACAGTTGCCACATTTCATCTTAGTAATATATTTATATGTTTCCATTACTAGGCTGTGAGTTTCTCCGGGGCAAGAAATGTGTCATTTTCTTATTTCCAGGACCAAACACAAAACTTAGGACTCAATGGCTACTGTTGAATAAACAAATTTGGTCAAAGTATAAGTGTGTTAGACTAAGACACCAGCCTTATCTGTAACCAGAATTCTTTCAGATCCATTCCCAGAACTCTTCATGTATCTAATTTCTACCGAAAATATCACATCTGCTTTGAGTTAGAGTTATATTTGTGTATGGAATTGTGAGTCCCTCAAAAGGCCGGAGGTATAGCACATTCATCTTTGTATTTCTCGGCTCATATAGAACAGTGTCTTGCACATAGAAACCATTCCATAAAGGTCTGCAGAGCTGAATGAGCTTAACTAGATTCACAGGTTTTAGCCAAGTTATTATAAAGCTTTTCACTACTCTGGGGAAACAATTATCTCCAACACAGGAGTGAAGGATCTATTGCAATGCTGTTTGATGTTTCACACGCTCACATTCCTATGGCAAGAGACATCTTTGAAACAGATGGGTGTACTGTCTACTCTGATTACATCAGTCAACATCTGACCCAGAAAACGGCAATGCAGTGAATGTAAAAAGAGAGAGGAAGTCATTTTAGAATGCAGAAATCAGTTGAAGAAGTAGTCAGGATTTACAGAGAGTAATATACTTTAATTTGAAATAGTGTTCATAGCCCCACTCTCTTTCTTTTGTTGTATCATAAATTAATTTGTGGGTGAATATCAGAACATGGCTCTCTTAATGACTTCTTCACGCAACAGCCTCAAACCTTGTTTTTTTCCTCACTTACCGTTCTGTAAGCATTTATTGAGCATCTGCTAAGCATAAAGCTCTGTGCTAGGAATCACAAGGATACAAGATTAGGTAGAGCAAATATAGAGTCAAAACACTTGATCAGGTACTTAAAAATAATATTTTCTATATCAAATACAAGAAAAATAATATGCAAACAGCAAGTGTAACAACTATATCTGTTTTAGATTATATGGCATTTTAACTTCAAATTTGCTGTTGGATACTGCAAATCAATAGCTTAGATCATGATTCTAATGGTTATGTATTATCAAGATTTGCAGCTATAAGACAGTAATAATTGAAATTAATGTAACCGCTTCAAGGATGAAGACAAATATTAATATGGTCACTACTTTCTTCACAAAACTCCTCTCCTTCCACACTTCTGCCTTCCTCCATGTATTTCAGCCACACTAGCCTTTGTTCAGAGTCTTGGGACACTTTCAGCTCATATGACAAAATTTGCACATGCTGTTCCCTCTGTCTGGAATGTTCTTATCTCCCATTCTCCATTCATGTGAGTAGCCCCTATTTATCCTTCATGCAGTATATCACTTCCTCAGAAAAGCCTTCCCTGTCTGATCTCCTTGACTCTCATAGACCCTTCTAGATCCATAGACCCTTCCTTCAGAGCATTAATGATGTTACTATTTTGCTTTTTTTTTTAATCTTGTACTTTTTTTCTTTTATGTCACCTCTACTAGACTCTAAGCTCATAAAAGTAGAGATACAACTTCTTTCTGTTCACCACTGGCTCAGCAAAGTGCAGGGAACATAAGAGGTGAAAAAAAGTTGTTGAATGAATTAATAAAAAGTTGAGGTGTTATGAAAAATATTATGATGACAATAATTTACCATTTTAATGCTAAAGGTTGGAAATGATTCTGTTTGCAGATGTATATAAATATATCTGAAATGAATGAAATAAAAAGCTGTAGAACAGATTGCTGGAGATTCTCAAGTGAATATATTCAAAGATGCAAAGTCAATGTGGATTCTGAAAACACGAATGATAGCCAAGATACCCTACAAAGGTATTAATGGATAAATTACAAGAACCTTCCCCAAAAGCTGTTGTGGCAAGAAAAATATGACCCACAGACCTTTCAGATGCTAAGGAAAAGAAAACAATGGCACAAGGCAAACATCTTCACATTTATGGTGGAAATGTAGAATGCTACTGGACCGAATTTTAAAGACACACGAGCATGTAACTACTTTAGAGAGCCGTCAATGAAAACTATAACTAAATCTACCCTGGAGATTTTACCAATGTGAACTAAGTGCATCAATTATGTATGCAAGAGTGAAGAGAAAAATGTGGGCACATGGAAATGAAACACTGTGATTAATACACCTGTCAGAAATTAGAATGCTATGCCAGTTGGCGATTTGCCTTAAGCTTCTCTCCCAGAGAGCTCATGTTGCAAAAGATGCCAGTTGTTCAATCTGACACTACCATTTGCTTTTGGTGGACCACCTAGAATTGGATCTTAGACTAAGCTCTGCATGGAAATAAGTAAGAAAATGGCTTCTTTCTTAGCCTTAAAGAAGTCTGTGGACCGTTGTATGATATGTGTGGTCAGGTGGTACACTTAGGTCAACAATAAAAACTCTCCTTTATGAAAGCTTGTAGAAAATTCTTAGCTGGGGTAGGTGGGCGGGTGTTTTCCAAAGGTGGCTTACAAAGTCTACAGGGATGGACCTGGGACAAAAGAACCTGATTCTCTCAGCAGTTGCAAAAGCTTTTAAAAGAGTAGGGCTCAGGAAATAAGCTTGTACTCTGATGATTTCAATACTTAGACAGAAACAGCACAGAATATTGCCATGATGTGAACTGTGGGAACAGGCTCTTGCTCTGAAATGATAGTCTGACTTATTTTCCCTGCCAGTAAGCATTCTTATCCTCCATCCTTTCCTAAATCCTGGTACAATGTACCCTTCTTGCTCTATAAGTGGTGGGCTTCCCTGTAACATGATTCTCGTAAAGAGCTTTGATTAATTAAAGAAGAGACAGAGGTCTGGGTAATCAATTGTGCAATTCACCTGTTCATAACCAATTTCATGCTTGCTCTCACCCACTCAATGGCACATAGCCAATTTCTTAAGTCTGGGGTAAATTTGCACACTGGGGTCTGGAGAAAAATTCTCTGAGCATTATGCTGGTGGTAACATCGTCAGCTACACGATACTTAATGGAATGTGATTCATCCTAAAAGATAAAACAGAGAAACTCTTTTGGAAGGATATTTGGCAATATTTCATTAAGCATCAGGAAATGTTCATAACCTTTGACACAGCATTAACACTTTGATCTTTAAAACCTACTATAAGGAAATACTCCATATACTGAGAAAAGCTATATGCACAAAGATACTTATCACTGAGTTTTTATAATAGCAAAGAAATAGAGACAAATCAAATGGCAAACAGAGGAACTGTTAAGTAAAATATGGTATATTTACTTGAGGAAATTAAGTGGTTATTGTCAAAGATAGTTATCAAGGTTAGAAAGCAAACTGGAAAAAAAAAGCCAAGGACTAATGTGAAATGAAAAAAAGTCTGAATAAAGTAAAATGTATATGCTGATCAAAAATAAAAATAAAACATTATATACTTTTTTTTTTTGAGTTGGAGTCTCACTCTGTTGCCCAGACTGGAGTGCAGTGGCCGCTCCTGGCCACCGCAGCTTCGACCTGCTGGGCTCCAGCGGTCCTTCTGCCTCAGCCTTCCAAGTAGCTGGAACTACAGGCGCATGCTACCATGCCCAGCTAATTTTTTAAAAAATTTATTGTAGAGATGAGGGCTCGCCAAGTTGCCTAGGTGGGTCTCGAACCCGCGGGCTCAGGCAATTCACTCACCTCAGCCTCCCAAAGCATGGGATTACAGGCTGAGCCACCGAGTCCGGCTCATCATATACTTATTAAGATGCAAGAAGGAAATAAATTAAATTGCCCTCAGGGGTTTTTTAATTGTGTGATTGTTGTCTGTTTTTATCTTGATCTTTAATTTCTAAATAAGAGGTTTAGAGAGATATAATTCACATACCATTAAGTTCATTCTTTTAAAATGTACAATTCAGTGATTTTTAGCATATTCACAGAGTTGTGCAAATTTTACCACTATCTAATTGCAGAACATTTTCATCATCCCTAAAAGAAACTTGGTACTCCTTAGCAGTCTCTTCCTATTTCGTCCTTCCCATAGTACATGGCAACCAGTGATGTATTTTCAGTCTGTACAGATCTACCTATTCTGCAGAACTCAAATAAATGGAATCACACAATATAGTCTTTGGGGGTTGGCTTCTTTTATTTAGCATAAAGATTTCAAGGTTCATTCATGTTAAAAATGTATCAATACTTCCTTTTATGTCAAATAATATTCCATTGTATAGATAGACCACATTTTATTTATCCACTTAACCGTTGATGGACATTTGTGTTATTTCCACTTTTGGGCTATTATAAATGCTGCTAGGAACACTCAGCTACTGGTGATTGTTTCTATTTATCATAGATATGTACCTAGGAATAAAATTGTTGGGTCTTAACTCTATGCTAATTTTTTAGTAAATTGCCAAATTCTTTATGATCCTGCCAGCAATGTGTGAGGGTTCTAATTTCACCACATTGCTGTCAACACTTGTTGCTGTTTGTCTTTTTTATTTTAGACATCCTAGTGAATGGGAAGTGTATCTCATTGTAGTTTTGATTTTCATTTACCTAATTATTAATGTTGCTCAGCTCTTTTTTTGTATACTTATTTTCAATTGTATGCCTTCTTTGGAGAAATGTCTGTTCAAATCCTTTACTTGCTTTGAAGCAATTTGAGTTGAAGAGTTCTTTTTATATTCTTAATGCAAACCTTTTATTAGATATATAATTTGCAAATTTTTTTTATTTCATCATTTATATTTTTACTTTCCTGATATTGTCCCTTGTGGATCAAATATTTTTAATTTGATGAAATTCAAGGCATTTATTTTTTTTCTTTTGCTACTTGTGATTTTAGCATCATATGTAAGAAACAATGACCTGGTCCAAGGTCATAAAGATTTACTATTTCCTTTCTTCTAAAAGTTATTTTTATTTTTAATTTTACCTCTTAAATTTAGACCTATTATCCATTTTGAGTTAAATTTTGTATATGGTGTGAGAAAGGGTTCCATCTTCATCTTTTTGTATGTGGATATCCAGCAAGATTTATTGAGACTATCATTTGCCCACTGAATTTTCTTAGAATGCTTGTCAAAAGTAAATTAATAATAAATATGGGTGTTTTGTTTTGAACTTTTAATTCTATTTCATTGATTTGTGTCCATCCTTATGCAGTAGAACATTATCTTGGATACTGTGGTTTTACAATAAGTTTTGAAATTGCGTTTCTATATCAATTTTGGGATGAGCTTGTAAATTTCTGCAAAAATAGCAGCTAATGTTTTGATAGAAATTCCATTGAAACTATCAATTTGGGGAAATATTATCATCTTAACAATATCAAATCATTTGATCCATGAACCTGAGTTTTCTTTCCATTTCTTTAGGTCTTTCTTAATTTATTTGAACAATGTTATATACACTAATAAGGGTACCTGATCCTAAACCAGGTGAAGTGAGAACCAATGGGAGTCCCAAACTTCACCTGTATAGTGACCACTTATGTACCTAACCCTGAATTGTACCCTACATCTTTAAAATAAATAAATAAAATGTAAAAAATAATAATGTTATATAGTTTTCCATTTATAATTTTTACACTTGTTTTGGTAAATGTATTCATAAGCATTTTGTTATTTTTGATGACTGTTTTTACAACTTCATTTTTAGATTGTTTGATAGTATATAGAAGAAATAGAATTAATTTTTGTATATTGATCTTATATACTGTAACTTTGCTGAGCTTTTGAGTGTGTGATTTTAAAATAAAAACCATCTAATGAGGAGGGAGATTATTAGAGTTCCCCTCAATCTTTCCAAAGAATGTGAATACCTGGGACTCTCCAATTAAGCCTAAAGATACTCATCTACAAATGTGCTGCTCACTGGCAAGAAAAGAAAAGAGTGGGAACCCAAGAAGCTTGTGGTTCTAGCAAGATGAAGCACCCATGATGTGATCGGTGCCCTCATAAGAAAAGGAAGAGACAAGAGCTCACTCTCTCTCCGCCAAGTGAAGAAGGTACAGCAAAAAAGTGGCCCTCTGCAAATCAGGAAATAGGTCCTCATCAAATATTGAATATGCAGACACCCTGATCTTTGACTTCTCAGCTTCCAGAACGATGAGTAATAAATGTTTGTTGTTTAAGTCACTCAATCTATGGTATTTTGTTTTAAGAGCCTGAGATGACTGAGACAATTTGTTACCGAGATTTTTTTTTTTTTTTTGAGTTGGAGTCTCACTCTGTCACCCAGATTGGAGTGCAGTGGCCACTCCTGGCCACCGCAGTGGCGACCTGCTGGGCTCCGGCGAGTCTTCTGCCTCAGTCTTCCAAGGAGCCGGAACTACAGGCGCGCACTACCGCACCCAGCTAGTTTTTTTTTTTAATAGAGACGAGGTCTCGCCAAGTTGCCCAGGCGGGTCTCGAACCCGCGGGCTCAGGCAATCCACTCACCTCAGCCTCCCAAGGTGCAGGATTACAGGCTGAGCTACCGAGCCCGACTATTACTGAGATTATAAGAAAGAAAAACATATCCCCATGTGACAAAATATACAACAAAACAGATTTTGAGAATCAAAGCACAGGCAAGTGAGCTGGTCCTCTACCAGTCTTTGAAGATTCCCACTGGTAGCAGCTCTCAGCTAGGCTTTTAATGCCATAAAAGCAGAACATGAGTCCTAGAGCCTGATAAACTGGGTAGAGAGAACCAAAGTCCTACATGAAGCTGGGCCCTCAAAAGGAATAACTCAGCCGGGCTCGGTGGCTCAGCCTGTAATCCCAGCGCTTTGGGAGGCTGAGATGAGTGGATTGCCTGAGCCCGCAGGTTCAAGACCCGCCTGGGCAACTTGGTGAGACCTCATCTCTACAATAAATAAAAAATGAGCCAGGTGTGGTAGCGCGCGCCTGTAGTTCCAGCTACTGGGAAGGCTGAGGCGGGAGGATCGCCGGAGCCCAGCAGGTCAAGGCCGCGGTGGCCAGGAGCGGCCACTGCACTCCAGTCTGAGTGACAGAGTGAGACTCCAACTCAAAAACAAACAAACAAACAAACAAACAAACAAAAACGAAGCATAGTAACTGGGCTAGGTGGCTCAGCCTGTAATCCCGCGCCTTGGGACGCTGAGGTGAGTGGATTGCCTGAGCCCGCGGGTTCGAGACCCGTCTGGGCAACTTGGCAAGACCTCATCTCTACAATAAATCAAAAATCAGCCGGACGTGGTAGCGTGTGCCTGTAGTTCCAGCTGCTTGGAAGGCTGAGGCGGAAGGATCACCGGAGCCCAGCAGGCCGAGGCCCCGCCACCGCACTCCAGTCTGGGCGACAGAGTGAGATTCCAACTGAAACAAACAAACAAACAAACCTGAAGCATATTTTAAAAATAACTCAATAGAAAGACAGGAGAGCAGGTTCCTTGCAATTTGGAGACAATATTGGGGCGGGGTGGAAGGAGAAGGAAAAGCCATATAGTCTTACAAAAATGTGTCTGTTTCTCAGTGGTTGTGTTTTAGTTTCAAGGCATTAAGAAACATAATACACATCGTGGTAAATGGCCTTGTACTTAAATACTGATGCTTTTATCCCAAATAACTCCAACAGCTGTATTTCTTCAACCTTTAGCAATGACTTCTATAATTAGAGCACTGTAATAGATCCTGAATCAGAAGTCAGGAAAGGGTAACCAGGTGTCCTAGCCACTTAAGTCCCTCATGTTTTGGGTACCACATGCCTCTGATGGTGCCCTCTCACCCCTTATAATGGCCCACTTTATCTCAGCTCTGAATGCCACTGGCTGAATAAAAGCTATTTCCTCCTTGCTACTCTGTACAGCAACAACAAAATAAGACATAGATGGTGCTCTGTTTTTAAATGCTTTCCTCTTTTAAAAGCTGGTTTGTATTTCCCCAATTTGGAAACATATTATTCAGCTTTCTATTTCAGAAATTTTCATAGTCTTGCAATCAATGGATTCTTCAGTGACAGTGATCTGTGTACAGTAATTTATCTCTTTCTGGCTATTTGGGTCTTTGTACCACATTCCAATAGATCTGACTGTTTTACTTTTTTTTTTTTTTTTTAGCTGTGAATCTACCACTTTGTTTCTTACTCCCTCTTTTCATTCTAGTCATTTACTTTATGCTCTACTTGAAAAATAAATATTGCTTATTTCTGGAAAATTTAGAATTGCTTGTGAATTCATGAAATATGTCCTGAACTTAGAGAAAACCTAAATCTCCTAAATGTTAATTATTGGACAAACTTCAAAGTTGAACCCAAAACAGGATTCTTAGTATTCACATTTTCACTGTATGTTCTTTAGAAACGTCTCCAGGATGATTCAAATTAATACTCCTTGGAGTCATTGTCTTTATACTTTAGTTGAGGACAAAATATATTCTTCCTCTTCAAAAGATGCTAAATTCCTCAAGAGTTATAATTCACATCTTTTCCCCCAGATACTTGATAATTTTCTTACCAGAAACCCAGGCACAGAAACTAATCATGTGCCAATGATTGAATACTTACATTGCTGAAAATATTGCTATCTGTATGTACATTTTCTGGAGAACACTTTTGCCCATAGGAGCAGGCAGGTTTGGTATTAGAAGGCATTTGGCAACTCCCCCTGCTGTAAAATCATTAGAAGTCACTAAGCTTTTTACTCACAACTGAGTCCTTTCTCAATCCAATAAGAAGTGAACCTATTGTGTCAAATAATAGTCTGGGTCCTCATGAATCACTTCCTTTGTTGGGCTGTGAATGCATGTGTTGGGTTAACTGGATTGGGACCAAAATAGGCTCATCTGCATAACTATGTGAAAATCAAATGTAGTTACTTCGATTCTCCTCTTAAAAATAACTGTATGAAGAACTTCTAGAATAATGAAGAGTAAAGACCTCTAAAAGCCCGTTCATTCATAAAAACCATGAGAACACTGTCAAAATCAACTTTTTCGGACCTCTGGAAATTATTCAAAGGTTTGCAACATTCCAAGGAGCATTTATGTAAGAAGAATGGCTGACACTCAGTAAAAACAATGAGCTTTGTGACATTTTAACTTGCTCTAAACTCAGCCATTTTGCCCCAATCCTATGGCAGCTTTGACAACTAACAACTTCACAATTAAGGTAGCAGCCACTGGAGGAGACAGATAGGTTTAGATATCCCCAAAAGGACTACTCCCAGAGAATTTTCCAATTTGACCTGTTCAGCAGTTCCTTAGAAAGGCCTCCACTTACAGGGCTTCTATTTATTGGACCTTACTCAGAGTTTGCTGAATGCAAACAGCCTTTTCCCTGGGGCATTTTGTGAAAAACAGTCAGTGGTAATGGTTAACATCATAGCTGCCTGAGGTGAGGATATCAGATGGAACAAACAAAAAGATGACCAAAAAACTTAAAAGGAATAACAGAGGAGTAAAATCCTATATGGAGTTTTGAAAAACTCTAATATATTCTGTGGGGTCTAGAACAGCGATCCCCAACCTTCTTGGCATCAGGGACCAATTTCATAGAAGACAATTTTTCCATGGACAAGTTGCAGGGAGAGGATCATCAGGCATTCGATTCTCATAAGGAGGGTACAACCTAGATCTCTAGACATACAGTACACAATAGGGGTCATGCTCCCATGAAAATCTAATGTTAGCCGGGCTTGGTGGCTCAGCCTGCAATCCTGCGCCCTTGGGAGGTTGAGGTGAGTGGATTGCCTGAGCCCATAGGTTCGAGACTCGCCTGGGCAGGCGAGACCTCATCTCTACAATAAATCAAAAAATTAGCCAGGCGTGATTGCGCGCGCCTGTAATTCCAGCTACTCACTTGGAAGGCTGAGGCGGAAGGATCGCCGGAGCATAGCAGGTCGAGGCTGCGGTGGCCGGGAGCGGCCACTGCGCTCCAGTCTGGGCGACAGAGTGAGACTCCAACTCAAAAAAAAAAAAAAAAAAAAAAAACTAATGCTGCTGCTGATCTGATAGGAGATGGAATTCCACTAGCCCACCACTCACCTCCTGATGTGTGACTGGGTTCCTAACAGGCCACTGTCTGTGGCCCCAGGGGTTGGAGACCCCTGATCTAAAAGACCACATGCATATGTAGGGCTGTGTGCAAGCCCAGAAAAGATCTGAGAGGGCCCTACTTTCTCAACTCTAGCTGATCTTGAGGCTCTGAGTAAGTAGGATATGAAGGCTAAATCACGGTGTAAACTGCCCCGGACCACTGAAGGCATGTCCAAATAGGTACACAGAGCCAATCAGCAAAGGCTGGGTGACTTATCTGCTCAAGGCATTTAAGGAAATATCTATCCAATCATTAACTGACTGCTAAGCTAACCAAACTGAGACTTCAGTGGTCAAACATGACAAGAAAATACAGACTTTACAGAATTAGTTTAGGAAACTCACTAAATAAACAAACAGCAACAACAGTAAGAACAACAATAAATAGTAAAAAAAAAAAGAAACTTAAAAAGGCAAATCTGATTATAAGAGGTGCCACATTAAGTTATTTAAAATATCTAGTTTAGGCCGGGCTCAGTGGCTCAGCCTGTAATCCCAGCACTTTGGGAGGCCAAGGTGAGTGGATTGCCTGAACCCACGGGTTCGAGACCCGCCTGGGCAACTTGGCGAAACCTCATCTCTACAATAAATCAAAAATTAGCCAGGTGTGGTAGTGCGCGCCTGTAGTTCCAGCTACTTGGAAGACTGAGGTGGAAGGATCGCTGGAACCCAGCAGGTCAAGGCTGCAGTGGCCGGGAACGTGCCACTGCTCTCCAGTCTGGGTGAAAGTGAGACTCCAACTCAAAAAATAAAAAATAAAAAATAAAATATCTCGTTTATACAAAAAATTATGAGACATATGAAAAATTTTCCTTTACACAGGGAAAAAATATTAGTCAAAAGAAACTGTCCCTGAGGAAGCCCATGCATTAGATTTATTAGGCTAAAACTTTAACTTAGCTAAAGAACTAAAGAACACAATAATTAAATAACTAAAAGAGAGCTCACACCTGTAATTCCAGCTCTTTGGGAGGCTGAGGTGAGAGAATTGCTTGAGTCCAGGAGTTTGAGACCAGCCTAGGTAACATAATTAGACCATCTCTCTACAAAAAAAAATAAAAATAATTAACCATGCGTGGTTTTGCACACCTGTAGTCCCAGCTTCTCAGAAGGCTGAGGCAGAAGGATCACCTGAACTTAGGAGATCAAGGTTGCAGTAATCCGTAATCATGCCACTGTACTCCAACCTGGGTGACAGAGATCTCAAGTCAAAAAACAAAACAAAAACAAAAAAGAAGTAAAAGAATGAGGACCACCTAGAAGCAGCCAACTGATACCTCTCTCAAGGAGCAAACTGAGGAAGAGAGTCCCAGCAGTTGGAGTAGGTTGAGATGGAGGGTGCACCCCACAACTTGCAGAGGAACAGTGGGACCCACAGGAAGCAAGGAGGAGAGAGGACAGGCAGCCCGTTTTGGAGCCAGGAAGTCCCCTTCCAGGTCATATCAGCAATAGAGAGCAGCCTCTGATTGTGGGGAAAAGGTGAGTGCAGGAGATTAGGAAATTGGTGCCCCCCACCCCCACACCATGAGCCTCACAGGACTCCAGTCCCATAAGGGAAATGGCCTGAATATGGCCCAGCTGCATGCTGCCAGAGCCCATGGGAAGCTAGGAACCCATTTGATCTCTAAAGGCCTATGGCAAAACTATCCCCTGAGAACTTGATCCTGGCAGGCTGCGCTCAGTGGCCAGATCTCAGGGCGGGAGGAAACCTCAGCTGCTTTTACTCGCCCCGAGGGCAAATTCCACTACTGCTGGCAGTCCCTGTTTGGGGCAGTCTGCTGTGAGAGACCCTGTGGCTGAGAAATTTGGAGTTCTGAACTCGGTCATCCTCTAGCTAGGGAAGGGAAACCAGAAGGAGCTTGCTTGTTTTGGTAACCCCTTTCTCTTTGTATGAACTCTTCTGTGCAACAGAAAGATCTAGCATTCCTGCAGTGCTGCCATAGTGGCCAGGACACCCATTGCCTCTCCCAATTCCCTTTGAATGTGAACAGGTGGGGAACTGGAATGCAGACCAGTTGAACCCAGCCTGTGGGAAAAACCTTGCTGCCAAAGGAAACTTTGAATTCTGAGCACGGACAACCTCAGACAAGGGAAGGTGGGCTGGGAGTCTGGAGGAGGGGGAGGAAGAATCTGTCATCCTGGAAACCCTCTCTCCCTGTGTGAACTCTTTTGTGCAGCAAGGATGATTCAGTCAACCTGCACTATGTCCACAGTGGCTACGGGATCCGTTTCTCATTGGTGTATCCTCAGGCACACACGTGAGGAGGTGGAAAGTAGTCCAGTCTGACCTAGCCCTTCCAGACCAACTGACTGAAGAACTGCTGGAGTTCCCATAGATCTGCCCATTGTCTAAGTCATTTGTGTACTTCTCTGGGGAACCAGAGGCCAAGAAAAGGCCCATAGCCACCACCACAGTCAGCTGTCTCCTGCAGGTGCCACCTCTTCACTGGATGTCAACTGGTATAGTCCAGACAATAATACAACCATTAAGAAGGAAATAAGAACAAAGCCCCTGCCACTGTATATCTCACAAACTATTCCATAGACTGAGGCATCAGATAATTTCTCCAGAGGATCCTCCAGAGATGCCAGACACCAACTCTCATTAGAATTCAACCCCCAGGGCTGGGTTTGGTGGCTCAGCCTGTAATCCCAGCACTTTGGGAGGCTGAGGCAAGAGGATTGCCTGAGTCCGTGGGTTTGATACCTGCCCGAGGAACTTGGCAAGACCTCGTCTCTACAATAAATCAAAAATACCCGGGTATGGTAGTGCGTGCCTGTGGTTCCAACTACTTGGAAGGCTGAGGAGGAAGGATCACCAGAGCCCTGCAGGTCGAGGTTGCGGTGGCCAGGACTGTGCCACTGCCCTCCAGCCTGGGTGACAGAGTGAGACTCCAACTCAAAAAAAAGAAGAATTCAACCCTTACATTTTAAAATCACTGGATATGTTGTAGGCATCCTCCAACTCCAGTCAAATGGTAGCAGCCTCAGAACAGCTGGACGCAGAAGAGCAGCAGGGCTCACAACAGTTGGGCCGGCATGGACTGCCACCACTAGAAGAAGAAGAGGGAGTGCACCACCACAGGGGAGTACTCTGTTGGATTAAAAAAATGCCACAAAAGGCCACCCCAACAGTAGCAACCGTATCTAGCTAAAATACAACAAAACAACAAAAAAAGGAGAAGAGCCTTCCTTCAAAGATGAGGAAGAACCTATGAAAAACACCAGCAGTCCCCAAAACGTTAATGAGTCAACAACCACAAAAGGGTTTCACAGATCCCAAGCAATGGAGCCTATCCAAAATGACCTGTCCCTGATGACAGACATAGAATTCAGACTCTGGATGGCAAAGACACTCAAGGAGATCAAAAAGAAGGTAGACACACAGATCATTCGGCAATGAAAACAGTGCAGGAAGTGAAAGCTGAGCTGGCCATTAGAAGGAAGGACCAATTTGAACTCCTGAAAATAAAGAATTCTTTCCTGGAATTTCAAAACACAATGCCAAACCTGAACAGCAGAACTGACCAGGCTGAAGAGAGAATCTCAGAGCTTGAGGGTCAAACTACTGCACTAACCCAGTCTGATAAAAACAAGAAGAAGGCTTAAGGTTTAGGAAGAATGAGGAAAACCTATAAGAGGGTTGGGATTATGTAAAGAAACCAAATCTATGGTTTATTAGCATCCCTGAGAGAGAAGAGGAAACTGAGAAAACCCTGGAATAAGCCTTCCAAGAGATCATCCAAGAAAATTTTCCCTATCTCACCAGAGAGGCAGCTATGAAGATACAAGAGATCAAAAGAACTTCTGTGTGGTATTACATGAGAAGATCATCCCCAAGACACATAATAATTCATCTCCACAAGGTGAACATAAAAGAAAAAATCCTAAAGGCAGCTTGAGAGAAGGAACAGATCACCTACCAAGGAGAACTCATTAGAATTACAACAGATTTCTCAGCAGAAACCCTACAAGTCCCAAGGGACTAAGTTTCCATCTTTAGCATTCTTAAATAAAAGCATTCCAGCCAAGAATTTCCTACCCTGTAAAGCTGTTTCATTAATGAAAGAGAATTAAAATCCTTCCCAGACATTCCATCCCTAGGAGAATATTCTACCTCCAGACCTGCCCTTCAGGAGATGCTTACAAAAGTTCTAAGCACAGAAACAAAAGAACAGCTCTACCCATCATAAAAGCACAGGCAAGCACAGAGTTGACAGACCATATAAATCAACCACAAAAGTTCAAAAGCAAAGCAGTTTCTTATCTTTTTTTTTTTGAGGTGGAGTCTCACTCTGTCACCCAGTTTGGAGTGCAGTGGCCGCTCCCGGCCACCACAGCCTCGACCTGCTGGGCTCCGGCGGTCCTTCCACCTCAGTCTTCCGAGTAGCCGGAATTACAGGCGTGTGCTACCAAGCCCAGTTAATTTTTTGATTTTATTGTAGTGATGAGGTCTCGCCTGCCCAGGCGGGTCTCGAACCCGCGGGCTCAGGCAATCCACTCACCTCAGCCTCCCAAAGGCGTGGGATTACAGGCTGAGCCACCAAGCCCGGCTGCAAAGCAGTTTCTTAATAGCGATATGATAGGAACAAACCCTCACCTATCGATAATTAACTCAAACATGAACTGACTGAACATGCCACTCAAAAGGCATAGAGTGGCAAATTAAATGAAGAATCATGATTCTAGCTGGGTGTGGTGGCTTATGCCTGTAATCTCAGCACTTTGGGAGACAGAGGCAAGAGGATTGCTTGGGCCCAGGAGTTCAAGACCAGCCTGGGCAACTTGGCAAGACCTCATCTCTACAATAAGAAAAAAAATGAGTCATGTGCGGTGGTATATGTCTGTAGTTCCAGCTACTTAGGAGGCTGAGGTGGAAGGATTGCCTGAGTCCAGCAAGTTGAGGCTGTGGTAGCCGTGTGTGTCACTGTACTCCAGCCTGGGTGACAAAGTGAGACTTAAAAAAAAAAGACCCAAGAAAGCATGATCCATCATTCTGTTGCCTTTAGGAAACCCATCTCACTTCACTACAAATGACTCATAGAGGCTCAACGTAAAGGACTGGAGAAAGATCTTTCTGGTAAACAGAAAACAAAAAAGAGCAGGAGTCACTATTTTTCTATCAGACAAAACAGACTTTAAATTAATAAAAACTAAAAAGGACACTGAAAGACACTACTTAGCAATAAAAGTCTCAATCCAACAGGCAGAAATATCCATCTTGAATATATATGCACCCAACTTAGAACATCCAGATTTATAAAATAATTGCCAATTAAACTAAGAGAGGACATAGACAGCAGCATAATTAGAGTTGGAGACTTTAATATACTGCTAACTGCCTTAGACATATCGAGGCAAAAAACAAACAACGAAATTCAGAACCTTAACTTGACTCTTGACCAACTGGATCCAATAGACATCTACAGAACACTTTACTCAACAATAGAATATACATTCTTCTCATAAGCACATGGAACATACTCCAAAACTGGCCACATACTCAGGCATAAATCAGGCATGAGTAAATTTTAAGTGGTTGACTCCATACCAAGCATTTTCTCAGACCACAGTGGAATATGAATAAATATAATCAACAACAGGAACCCCCCCAAAACACACACATACATGTCAAATAAACAACATTCTCTTGAATGACTTTTGGGTTAACCCAGAAATCAAGGCAAAAATAAAAAGATTCCTAGAAGCAAATGAAAACAAAGATACAACACACCAAAACCTGTGATATGCCATGAAATTAGTGCTGAGGAAATTTTGTAACATTGCACACACATATCAAGAATATAGAGGGATCTCAAGTAAGCAGTCTAAAGTAACACCTAAGGGAGCTGGGACGTCAAGAGCAATCAGGTCCCAGAATTAGCAGAAAATTGTAGATTGGTAAAATAAAGTCATAGTTGAATGAAATAGAGACAAAAAAATTCACACAAAGGATCAATGAGATGAAAAGCTGGTTCTATTACCCTCTTGGAGATCACCTGCACTCCCCTCTTTCCAGTGTGTTCTTTTTTTTTTTAAATAGGCATCTCACTCTGTCACCCAGACTGGAGTGTAGTGGCCACTCCTGGCCACTGTAACCTCAACCTGCTGGGCTCTGGCGATCCTTCTGCCTCAGCCTTCCAAGTAGCTGGAACTACAGGCACGCGCTACAATGCCCGGCTAATTTTTTGATTTATTGTAGAGATGAAGTCTTGCCAAGTTGTCCAGGTGGGTCTTGAACCCGCGGGTTCAGGCAATTCACTCACATTGGCCTCCCAAACGTGGGATTACAGGCTGAACCACTGAGCCCAGCCCCCAGTGTGTTCTTTTGGTTCAAATGAAAACTCCTTCTTGTACTTTCAAAAAAAGAAAAAGGAAAGAAAGAAAGAAAGAGAAGAAAAATTGGTTGGTTTTTTTTTTTTTTTGAGTTGAAGTCTCACTCTGTCACCTAGACTGGAGTGCAGTGCCCGCTCCTGGTCACCACAACCTTGACCTGTGGGGCTCCAGTGATCCTTCCACCTCAGCCTTCCAAGTAGCTGGAACTACAGGTGTGTGCTACCACACCCGGCTAATTTTTTTCTTTTTTTTTTTGAGTTGGAGTCTCACTTGGTCGCCCAGACTGGAGTGCAGTGGCCGCTTCCGGCCACCACAGCCTCAGCCTGCTGGGCTCCGGCGATCCTTCCGCCTCAGCCTTCCAAGTAGCCGGAATTACAGGCATGCGCTACCACGCCCGGCTGATTGATTTATTGTAGAGATGAGGTCTCACTGCCCAGGTGGGTCTCGAACCCGCAGGCTCAGGCAATCCACTCACCTCAGCCTCCCAAAGGCACGGGATTACAGGCTGAGCCACCGAGCCCGGCTAATTTTTTGCTTTATTGTAGAGATGAGGTCTCACCAAGTTGCCCAGGCGGGTCTTGAACCCGTGGGTTCAGGCAATCCACTCACCTCAGCCTCCCAAGGCGCAGGATTACAGACTGAGCCAACGAGCCCGGCTGAAAAGTTGGTTCTTTGAAAGGATAAATAAGACTGACAGACACCTGGCAAGATTAACCAGAAAAAAAAAAAGAAAGAAAAGAAAAGAAAATGTGAATAAATACAATTAGAAACAAAAAAGGTGATGTTATACAACAGATCCCCCAAAATACAAAAGATTATGAGAGATTACTATGAATATCTACATGCAAATAAACTAGAAAATCTAAAGGAAATGGAGGAATTCCAGGCATCATATAAATTCCCAGGACTGAAACAGAAAGTAATTGAAACCCTAAACAGACCAATAACAATTCAAGAAATTAACTCACTAATCAGAAACCTCTCCACCAAAAAAAAAGTCCTGGTTCAGATGGTTTCTCAGCTGATGATGTACAAGGAAGAGCTAACACCAATCCTACTAAAAGTATTTAAGGCAATCAGGAAGGAATTCTCCCTAGATCATTGCATGATGCCAGTATCATCCTGATATCCCCAAATGGCAAAGACCCAATAAAGAAAGAAAACTACAGGTCAATTTCCCGGATGAACACAGATAAAAAAAATTCTCAACAAGATTCTAGCAAATTTCATCTAACAGAATATTTCTTTTTTTGAGTTGGAGTTTCACTCCATCATCCAGACTGGAGTGCAGTGGCTGCTCCCGGCCACCGCAGCCTTGACCTGCTGGGTTCTGGCGATCCTTCCACCTCAGCCTTCCGAGTATCCGGAATTACAGTCACGTGCTACCACTCCTGGATGATTTTTGATTTATTGTAGAGATGAAGTCTCACCATGTTGCCCAGGTGGGTCTCAAACCCACGGGCTCAGGCAATCCACTCACCTCGGCCTCCCACAGCACAGGATTACAGGCTGAGCCACCGAGCCAGCCTAACAGAATATTTCAATGATCATTAATTATGACCAGGTGGGCTTCATTCCAGGTATGCAAGGCTGGCTCAACATACATACATCAATAAACATAATCCAACACATAAAGAGGTGTAAAAACAAGAACTTCATGATTATTTCATTATATACAGAAAGGCATTTGATAAAATCCAGCATCCTTTCTTGATAAAAACTCTCAAACACCAAAGCAGTGAAAGAAGAGTCCACAAAATAATTAGAGCCATCTATCACAAACCTGCAGCCAATAACATACTTAATGGGTAGAAACCGAAAACATTCCCTTTAAGTACTGGAACAAGACAGGAATGTCCACTCTCACCTCTCCTATTTGACATAGTACTGGAAGTCCTACCAAGAACAATCAGTTAAGAAAAAGAAACTAGGGGTATCCAAATAGGAAAGAGGAAGTTAAATTATTCCTCTGCAGATGATATGTTTCTATACCTAGAAATCCCTAGAAAGTCTGTCAAAAACCTCTTTGCACTGATAACTTTGGTAAAGTCTCAAGATACAAAATCAATGTGCAAAAAACAGTTGCATTTCTATTCACCAACAACAAACAGGCTGAAAAACAAATAAAAATCACAATTCCATTCACAGTAGCTGCATGCACAAAAAAGAAAAACCTCAGCATCCATCTAACCAAAGAGGTAAATGAACTTTATGGTGAGGATTTCAAAACACTGCTGAAATAAATTAAGAATGACACAAACAAATGGAAGAACATTCCATGCTCATGAATTGGAAGAATCAATACCATCAAGATATTCATTTTGCATGAGGCAATCGACACATCCAACACAATCTCTATCAAATTATCAGCATAACTTTTCACAAACCTAGAAAAGGCAATACAGAAATTCATATGGAAGCAAAATAGAGCCTGAAGAGCTAAAGCAATACCCAGCAAAAAGAACAAAGCTGGTGGTATCACACTTCAGTACTTTAAACTTTACTACAAGGCTACAGTAATGAAGGCAGCATGGTGCTGGTATAAAAATAGACACATAGACCAATGGAATGGTCTAGAGAGTCTGAAAATAAAACTATGGGTTTTCAACGAACTCATCTTTGAAAAGCTGAGGGAAAAACACATTAGGGGAAATAAACCATATTTAGTAAATGTTGCTGGGAAAACTGGTTAACTACATGGAGAGGAAGAAAATTGGACCCACCTATCATCATATGCAAAAATTAACTCAAAATGAATCAAGGACTTAAATGTGAAACCTCAAACTATAAGTCTCTTAGAAGAAAACTTAGGGAGCACCCTCCTGGACATTAGAGTAGGCAATGAATTAATGGCCAAATCCTCAAAAGCAAATGCAGCCAAGTCTAAAATTGACAGGTAGGATCTTATCAAACGAAAAAGTTTTTGCACAGAAAAAAAAAAAAACTACCAAGAGAGTAAAGACACAACCCATAGAAAGAATATTTGAAAGTTATACATCCAACAGAGTTCTAACATCTAGGATCTACAAAGAACTCAGGTGAATTGACAGAAAAAAAAACACAACACCATTAAAAAATGTCAAAGACATGAACAGACACTTATCAAAGGAAGACATAGAAATGACCAAAAAGCATATATATATATTTTAAAAATGCTCAGCTTCACTAATTATCAGAGAAAAGCAAATCATAACTATGAGATACTACCTCACACTGGCCAGGATGGCTATCACTAAAAAGTCAAAAAAGAACCAGTGTTGGTGAGGCTATGGAGAAAAGGCAATGATTCTACATTGTTGGTGGGAATGTGAGCTACTTTAACCTCTGGAAAAAGCAGTGTGGCATTTCTCAAAAACTAAAAATTGAGCTACCAAACAATCAGCATTCCCACTTCTGGGAATATTCCCAGATGAATATGAATCACTCTATCAAAAGACACCTGCACATGATTGCTCATTGCAGCATTATCACAGTAGCAAAACATGGAACCAATGCAGATGCCTTTTGAAAGTGAACTGGAAGCCAGGCTTGGTGGCTCAGCCTGAAATCCCGCGCCTATGGGAGCTGAGGTGCATGAATTGCCTGAGCCCACGGGTTCAAGACCCACCTGGGCAACCTGGCGAGACCTCATCTCTACAATAAATAAAAAAATTTAGCTGGGCATGGTAGCGTGCGCCTGTAGTTCCAGCTACTTGGAAGGCTGAGGCGGAAGGATTGCCAGAGCCCAGCAGGTCGAGGCTGCGGTGGCCGGGAGCGGCACTCAGTCTGGGCGACAGAGTGAGACTCCAACTCAAAAAAAAAAAAAAAAAAAAAAAATAAGAAAGTGAACTGGATAAAGAAAGTATGGAACAAATACATAATGGAATACTACACAGCCATAAAAAAAAAAAGAACAAAATCATTTCCTTTGTAGAAACATGGATGCAACGAAGTCCATCATTCTAAGTGAACTATTACAGAAACAAAAAGCTGAATACAGCATATTCTCACTCATAAGTGGGCCCTAAATATTGGACACATGAGCACAAGGTGGGAATAACAAATGCTGGGCACTGCTAAGGGAGGGAAGGGAGATTAAGGGCACACAATCACATCACTGGGTACTATGTCCACTACTAGGGGGAAAGAGGGCTCTCTAGAAGACCAAACCTCAACTGCACACAATTTACTATTGTAGTAAATCCTTATGTGTACCCTACAGCTCTAAAATAAGTTAATTTTTAAAAAACGACAAGAAAGTGTGTGTATAATATGCAACAAATAGATTATTTATAAGAAAATCAGCAATTATAAAGAATAAACAAATAGAAATTTTAGAGTTAAAAAGTACAGTAGCAAATGAAAAATTCACTAGAAGGACTCAACAGCCGATATGAGCTGGTAGAAGAAAGAATCAACAAACTTGGAGATAGGTCAATTGTGAGTATCCAGTCAAGAAAGAAAAGCAAAAAAGAAAATAAATAAGATTAACAGTCTTAGAGACTTATAGCACATCATCATATGCACCAATATATAAATAATGGGAGCCCCAAAAGAGAAGGGAGAAAGAAAATAGGAATATAACTTGAAGAAGAAATAATGGTTAAAAATTCTATATTTGATTAAGAATATTCATCTATATGTCCTAGAAACTCAATGAACTCTCAGCAGGGTAAACTCAACACTTGGCACAACATAAGCAAACTGTCAAAAGTCAAAGAATAAATCCTAGCCGGGCTCGGTGGCTCAGCCTGTAATCCTGCGCCTTTGAGAGGCTGAGGTGAGTGGATTGCCTGAGCCCGTGGGTTCGAGACCCGCCTGGGCAGGCGAGACCTCATCTCTACAATAAATCAAAAAATCTGCCGGGCGTGGTAGCACATGCCTATAATTCTGGCTACTTGAAAGGCTGAGGCGGAAGGATCCGCGGAGCCCAGCAGGTCGAGGCTGCGGTGGCCGGGAGCGGCCACTGCACTCCAGTCTGGGTGACAGAGTGAGACTCCAATTCAAAAAAATAAAAAAAATAAAAAAAAACAAAGAAATAAATCCTGAAAGTAGCAAGAGAGAAGTTATTCATCATGCCTAATAATGCTCCATAAGGTTTATAGCTAATTTCTTAACAGAAACCATGGAGACCAAAAGACAGTGAGATGACAAAAAATGCAAACAAAAACCAAAACCTGCCAACCAAGAATTCTATATCTAGCAGAATTATTCTTTAAAAACAAAGCAAGCTGGGCTCGGTGGCTCAGCCTGTAATCCTGCGCCTTTAGGAGGCTGAGGTGAGTGGATTGCCTGAGCCCGCGGGTTCGAGACCCGCCTGGGCAACTTGGTGAGACCTCATCTCTACAATAAATCAAAAAATCAGCCGGGCGTGGTAGCGCATGCCTGTAATTCTGGCTACTCGGAAGGCTGAGGCGGAAGGATCGCTGGAGCCCAGCAGGCGAGGCTGCAGTGGCCGGGAGCGGCCACTGCACTCCAGTCTGGGCGACCGAGTGAGACTCCAACTCAAAAAAAAAAAAAAAAAAAAACAGCAGCCAGGCTCAGTGGCTCAGCCTGTAATCCCAGTGCTTTGGGAGGCTGAGGTGAGTGGATTGCCTGAGCCCGCGCGGTTCAAGACCTGCCTGGGCAACTTGGCAAGCCCTCATCTCTACAATAAAATAAAAAATTAGCCAGGCGTGGTAGTGCATGCCTGTAGTTCCAGCTACTTGGAAGTCTGAGGTGGAAGGATCGCCCGAGCCCAGCAGGTCGAGGCTGCGGTGGCCAGGAGCATGTCACTGCACTCCAGTCTGGGTGACAGAGTGAAACTCCAACTCAAAAAAAAAAAAAAAGAAAGAAGAAATTAAGTCACCATCAGATTTTTTAAAGAGTTAGTTTCTTGATAGCAGATCTCCCCTATAAGAAATACTAAAGGGAGGTGGGAACACCTTCCAATACATTCTAAGTGATCAGTATTATCCTGATACTGTAATCAGACAACAATATGACAAGAAAACTAAGGACCATTATTCTTTATGATTGTAAGTGCAAAAATCATAAACAAAATACTAGCAAACTAAATCTAGAAACATGTAAAAAGGATTATAAACCACAAAAAAGTTCAATTTATCTCAGGGATGGAAGCTTGATTTAATCTATTAAAATCAATGTTATATACCACCCTAATGGAATAAAGGACAAAAACCCACATAATCATATCCAAGAGACCAAGAAAACCATTTGACAAAATCTGACATGCTTTCGTGATAAAATCTTTCATAAATTAGGAATAGAAGGGAATTTCCCCAGCATTTTATGGTAGATTCTAGTCAAAGAAATTAAGCAAAAAGAAAAAAAGCAAGAGAAAAGAAAAAAATAAGTAAAGGACATCCAAATTGGAAAGAAAAAATTAAAAGTTACTCTATTTGCAGATCAAATGTTCTTTCATATAGAAAAATCACGAGGAATCCACTGAAAAAAAAATTTTAGACCTAGTTAGGTCAGAAACTTTTCAGGATAGATGATCAATAAAAAAATTTTATACATGGGGATCAAAGTGAGGCCCAAATTCTACCTGTACAATAACATTTGTATACCTAACCCTGAATTATACCTCACATCTTTAAAATAAAAAGTTATTTTTATACAGTAACAATGAACAATCCATAACAAAATTAAGAGGCCTGGTGCGGTGGCTCAAGCCTATAATCTTAGCACTTTGGGAGGCCGAGGCGAGAGGATTGCCTGAGCCCACGGGTTTGAGACCAGCCTGGGCAACTTGGTGAGACCTCATCTCTACAATAAATCAAAAATTAGTCGGGCGTGGTAGCGTGCGCCTGTAGTTCCAGCTACTTGGAAGGCTGAGGCGGAAGGATCGGCTGAGGCGGAAGGATCGCCTGAGCCCAGCAGGTTGAGGCTGCGGTGGCCACAAGCAGCATGCCACTGCGCTCCAGTCTTTGAGACAGAGTGAGACTCCAACTCAAAAATAAAAAATTAAGAAAACAAGTATATTTACAATCCTATCCAACATAATAAAATACTTAAGAATACATTGAACAAAAGAAGTATAAAACATATCACCAAAAACTATGAAACATTTCTAGAAAAAATTTATAGAAAAACATCTCCTGTTTATGGATCAGTAAATTTAATATTGTTAAATTGTGGCAATATGCTCACAATTCATCTATAAATTCAACTTAATCAATATAAAAACTCTGGCTTCTATTTTTGCAGAAATGGAAAAGGCGATCCTAAAATTGATACAAAAATGTGAGGGACCTAGCAGAGTCAAAACACTTTTTGAAAACAATACTCTTTTTTTTTTTTTGAGCTGGAGTCTCACTCTGTCGCCCAGACTGGAGTGCAGTGGCCGCTCCCGGCCACCGCAGCCTCGACCTGCTGGGCTCCAGCAATCCTTCCGCCTCAGCCTTCCGAGTAGCCGGAAATACAGGCATGTGCTACTACACCCGGCTGATTTTTTGATTTACTGTAGAGATGAGGTCTTGCTGCCCAGGCGGGTCTTGAACCCACGGGCTCAGGCAATCCGCTTACCTCAGCCTCCCAAAGGCGCGTGATTACAGGCTGAGTCACTGAGCCCGGCAAAAAAACAATACTCTTTGATGTGATAAAAATGTTCTGAAATTAGGTAGTGGTGAAATTTGCATAATTATGAATATGCTAAAAACAATTTGGTTGTACACTTTTGAAAGGTGAGCTTTTTGGTATGTGGATTATATCTCAACAAAGAAAACAAAACAAAAAACTTTTGGTAGACATGTTCCTATTTTTTCACACTGAGAAGTTGGAGTTTGTATGCTTTATTTAGTATTGATACAGAATTATTTTATAAAAGATATTATTCTATATCTGAGTTCAGAGTAGTTATCACTGTAGAAATGGGTGTTTTGAAGAATATTTTAGTTTGGCCATAATAAACAGCATTCACCAGTTGTGATCAATTCTGGTTTTGTAAATGTTCTTCAATGAAACAATAATTTCAAGGATCTTTCTGGCACTTATCAAAGCTCTTATTTTTCATAGTCTTCAATGTGTAATAAAGGCACATCGATGGAAGGTCAGAATTGTTGGAAGCAGACCAAATGTCAAGGTTTTTTACCCTCTTGGTTAAAATCAGGGAAGCACATTCAAGCATCTTTCCCATTCTTCTATGCCAGATGTTGTTCTTTGTAAGATCAGCTCATCTGGACTCCTAAATTAAGGATTGCTGACTTTCAAAACACAAGGCTAACAAGCTTCCAAGGATAAGTAATGAAATAAATATTTCATGGAGTGCTGCAGGCCTAGATCTCTAAATCTCATTTCAGATTCTATTTCCCTGCTTTCTTCCTTTTTTGACTTCTTAGATTTAGTAGACAAAGAGAAGAAGGAAAAAAAAGCCTAAGGCTATTTGAAGAAACCAGATATCACACATTGAAGGATTCTTTTAAGGTATTTTATGACTTCTGGAGAGAATATTAAAGGAAAAGGGCTTTGCATATGAAAGTTTGTGGCAGAGATAAACCCATTATCAGGAACCTAGATAGTTATTTTAGCTCCTGATAATTATAAATGACAGTATCAGCCTGAGATAACGCACTAAGCTCCTTCTCCTGGACAACTGGCAACAGGATCAGAGACTCTTCACAGGGAGAAGTCATTTCCTAAGACATAAAATTGTCAGGCACAGCCATCTATATCAGTTGATGATAGGGCTGTGGTACACACAAACCGAGAAGGAAGACTAATAAACAATGCCAAATGAAAGAAGACTTCCTGTGCTAACAGAGATGAAATGCATACAAATATATGCAACTAATTTAAAGGCATGACCCAGAAGACGATAGAGCCAAGGGTGAAGAGAGTTTTGTGGAGAACTTACATGAAATCATTAATAAAACTGAAAGACTATTTAGCAGCCATTTACTGAATAATTCCTATGTCCTAGTTCTTCACACGTATTATCTTATGTGGTAGACGCCATTATCTCTATCTTAAAGAAATAGAAACTGAAATTTAGGGACATTTATTACCTAACCCAAGGTAACCAAGTGGTAAGGTTCATCTGGGATTTGCCACAAGGTGTGAGATTCTAAAGTACACTCTATGATGCATGCACTTACCCATAATCCCATCCTACCTCCCCAAATTAAAAAAGCGGATCTCCTCTAGCAAAGACCTCTATTAGAAGAACAATGGCAGAACATCTGTTGTTTGCTTGCCTTTCCCAAATAACCATCAATATTGGGAACCACTTCTTTCATTCCATTAAGAAAACAAGGAAAATGTCGAGGGTGAAAAACCAGAAGGAGAATTGCACTGTGTCAGCACTTTAGCTTGGCTTCATGCTAAGGATCTCTTTGAATAGGTTTACTATCAGCTATCAGACAAATACTCTGAATGAGAAGAAAAATTACTATGTTTTTGTAATATAATGATTTCACTTATAAATATCTTTATGTTCGCTTGGATTGTTTTATAATACACAAACCTTTTTTTTAGTTAACCATTCAAAGACAATTATTGGTCTTCAGATTGCATTTTAAAGCAGGAAACTGAAAAGGGATCGATAGCTTTCTCCTATAACTATGGAAGGCAAATTCAATGGTTGATGATATTTAAGTTACCAGCTTGGTTTTTTTCATCCCTATCCCTAATATGTGTAAGATGGGAAATTAAAAGGCCAGATCCAGGCCTGAAAAGATGGAGGGTAATATGGGCTAAACATAGAACAAAAATACTTCATTTGTCCTCCTTAAAACCCTCTGCAGCTTGAAAAACCTCCCATGTGCACAACGGAAGAAATCCCGCTTTTATCTGACAGGTTGTTTAAAGAAGTTTGACCTCTGGCTTCCTTACATTGATAGAACTTAACTATTCATGTAGACAGTGTCCAGCACACTTTTTTTTCATGCAAATTTCCTTGTCAAAACTACAAACGGACATTTGATCAAAGGTCAGCATCCCTTTGTATTCCTGTTTGATAAAGAAATTTCTACTTCATCTTTGGGTTTCAGGCCAGTTTGGGAAAGTGTTGCCTGACAGAGAAATTACCGATGCATTCCTTCCTTGTGCTCTAAAGTTTTTTTTTTTTAAACCTCTTTTCTTTTTCTTCTTTTAAATCCTATGGCTGTTTTAATTGGAGTGTTTTCACTTTTTAATGGAATACTTAAATTAGTTGTGGAAGGAACTTGAACTTTGCTTGTTAACGGAGGGCAAATTGCTGGTAGAGAGATAATATCCCAGCAACTGTACAATAATCATCAACCTCTTTTTATCAGAAGTTTTACCTCATGCTTAACTTGTGTACAATAGGCTTACGAAGAAAGGTTGCTACCAAGGGTCAGGCAAGGACTTTTTCTTTCCTGATGCTCTCTTGTCTTTCTTTTTGAGAAGAATAAGAACCAATAAAGAAATTCTTTGTTTGTATAAATATACTATTATTCCGCAGTCAGTTAACTCACACTGAAAACACAAGTTGAGTTTAAGCAAAGTCATTTATTACCTAAGGATATTTTTAGGCATTGAAGAGTAGGTTAACTATAAAATGCTGATATAAAATGGGCAAAGCTCCACTACAAAATTGTCATCAAGACTGTCTTAACTAGTTGAAGATTGAGTAGAACCTTAAAAATTCAGTAAGATGCAAATCAAAACCACATTGAGACACCACCTAACTCCAGTAAGAATGGGCATCATTAATAAAACAAACAACAGATGCTGGTGAGGATGAGGAGAAAAGGGAAGGTTTCCACACCGTTGGCAGCAATACAAACTAGTTTAACCTCTATGGAAAACAGTGTGGCAATTCCTGAAAGAACTAGAAATTGACCTTCCATACAATCCAGCGATCCCCCTTTTGGGAATATGCCTGGAGGAACTTAAATCAATCTTCAAAAAAGATACCTGCACATGCATTTTTATTGCAGCACTACTCACAATAGCAAAAACATGGAACCAACCATGCTGCCCATGGAAACTGGACTGGATAAAAAAAAAGTGATATATATACACAATGGAATATTATGCAGCCATAAAAAAGGACAAAATTAAGGACTTTGCAGCAACTTAGATGGATCTAGAGTCTATCATACTCAATGAACTATTACAGAAACAAAGAACCGAGTACCACATGTTCTCACGCATAAGCAGACCCTGTCCATTTACCAAAGTACTATATGAAAGGGACTGGCAGTAGTGGGACAGTGCTGAGCAGGGGAACATAACATCAGTAAGGGTACCTGATCTCCAACCCAGAGAAGTGGGAACCAAAGGGAGGCCCAAACTTTACCTGTATTGTGTAACGACCACTTGTATACTTAATTCTGAATTGTACTCCACATCTTTAAAATAAAAAGAAAACAAAAAAATTCAGTAAGATGTTAAAGCCTAGCTATTGAAAAATTATACTACAACACACTGTAACATTTATACTTAAAGAGACAATACCCCTGATTATAATGCGAAACTTGTATCAGACAAGGATGAAATTGTCAAGTGAAAATTTAGAGAACTAAATAACGAAAATACTTCACTGTTTAATAAAAGGGACAGTAACTACTAGAAGAAAGAGACTTTGAAAGCAGAGTTGGAACCTTACCCCTGCCACTTCCTCAGTAGTTGACTGTATCTAAGTTTCTGAGACCCAAATTGCATATCTATAAAATGAAGATAATTAAAGCTCCTTACTCAGGAGCACACAATAGATGCTACTTTTTATTTATTTTATTTGATTTTTCCTTTATATGTAATAAACATACTTATATGTTCTAAATACATTTAATAAACAGAAGGACTTTTAGAATTCCTGTGTAGGCTGGGCTCAGTGGCTCAGCCTGTAATCCCAGCACTTTGGGAGGCCAAGGTGAGTGAATTGCCTGAGCCCACAGGTTCAAGACCAACCCAGGCAACTTGGTGAGACCTCGTCTATACAATAAAATAAAAAATAGCCGGGCGTGGGAGCATGCGTCTGTAGTTCCGGCTACTTGGAAGACTGAGGTGGAAGGATTGCTGGAGCCCAGCAGGTCGACGTTGTGGTGGCCGTGAGTGTGAGTGCCACTGCACTCCAGCCCGGGCAAAGGAATGAGACTCCAACTCAAAAAAAGAAATCCTATGTAATGAGGAATCTGAAACTCTTCAACAAAATTCCTTCTTCTACTTACCCCACCTTCATCCAGAAATTGTTTATCATTTTATTTAGTACTTTATGAAGCAAGCTGCTACTAGTCTTCTCCAATCTTACTTATTTGGAAAATCAGATTCTTGTGCACCAATAAGAGCATTTGTGGCCCTTTAGGTAAAGTGAAATGTCTCTTTGAGTTTTCTCTTTACTTAACTCATGCTTATATTTTACTTACTAAATGCACCACCAATTGTTTTTAAAATTTTATTTTTATAAGCTGTCCCTTGCATAAAAACCAATTACTTTTTTTTTTTTGACTCGGGATCTCACTCTGTCAGTCAGGCTGGGCTCAGGCGATTCTTCCACCTCAGCATCAGCCCATCTCAAGTAGCTGGAACTACAGGTGCACACAACCAGGCCTGGCTAATTTTTTGATTTTTTTTTTCTTTTTGTAGAGATGAGGCTTCACTATGTTGCCCAAACTAGGCTCAAACTCCTGGGCTCAAGAAATTCTCTGACCTCTGCCTCCCAAAGTACTGGGATTACAGGTGTGGGCCACAGCGTCTGGCCCCAATTGGCTTTTTTTCCCCATTGTTTTACTACTCTGCTACACAAAGATTTGTCTTTTGTTTTCAAAAATTCAATGACAAAAATTCTTTTTTTTTTTTTGAGTTAGAGTCTCACTCTGTCACCCAGACTGGAGTGCAGTGGTCACTCGACCCACTGGGCTCCGGCGATCCTTCCGCCTCAACCTTCTGAGTAGCTGGAACTACAGGCGCGCGCTACCACACCCAGCTAATTTTCGATTTTTATTGTAGAGATGAGGTCTCGCCAAGTTGCCCAGGCGGGTCTTGAACCCGCGGGCTCAGGCAATCCACTCACCTCAGCCTCCCAAAGGCACGGGATTACAGGCTGAGCCACCGAGCTGACTGACAAAAATTCTCTTAAAACAACTAGAGAGAATGATAATCCCTTCCAATAATCTTGGTGAGAGAGAATGACTGAGAAAGTATAACATGAGAACAGCAGTGTGATTAGAGAGAAGTAAACTCAGCAGTTGATTAGATGGAGGTGTGACAACAAAGGAACAGGTCAGAAGTAATTTTCCTTTTTCTGACATGAGCTATTGAGTACATAGTGGTACAATTTACTAATTGGGAAAACTGAAAGAAGAGAAGAGAGTCTGGGGGAAAGAATCATGTATTACATTATTTGGCATACAGCATAAGTTATCTAGGAAATATCTAGGTTGAGTTTTGAGTGGAGACAGTAAGAGTCTGGGATCTGGCTCTTCCTTGTCCACTCAACCATTAAATGCTGGCTTTTCAAGACTTGGTTCTCAGTTTGTTTACTTCTCATGATGCGTTTTCTTCCAATTTTATGTACTCAGCTTTCTTAACTATTTACTGATCATTCTCAGTTCAGGTCCCCCAACTGGCTTTTAGAGCAGAACTAAGGGGTCTTCTTAGTGGCACATCCAAGGAAAAATCTACAGTGCCTGGTGTCCTTGACCCATGTGGTCAGTCTCAGGTCAGTGTGTCAGCCAACACACAACAGACCCATGACCCAAGGAACTGTGGAGAGCTCAAACCCCTTGCTTGTATCTTTTAAAACTCAGGAATACAGATGAGCTCAGTAATACTACACAAACTCCCTTTTCTCTCTCGTTGGCATCTCTCACCCTACCCCTTCCTCAATCTCAGGCCCTTGTCCCCTCCCCCGCTCCCAGAGTATCAAGCTCTTCTCTTCCCAAATCTTTCCTTTCTCTGGTCCTTTATCATGTAGATTTACAGGGCATTCATTCCTGCTTTAGAGAGGCTTTCTCCTTTGGAGTGGGTAAGAAGGGAGAAAACAACCTACAATGCTGGGATTCTCTTCTGTGAGCTGGAGAAGCGGGGGATGGGGGCTTGCAGGGACTGGGAAAAATAAAACCGCTTCTCACAGATTGATATGAGCCCCTCTGTGTTGTTGTGTGCATCAGCTCTAGTTTTGTGGGTACAAAGGAAAGTTGTGACGGAGAGGGGTTGTTTAGGACGGGGAGGTACCCCTGAGCAGTCACCAGATAATAAGGTGACAAGTGGGGAGAAGCAAGCACTTCACCTTCAGTCTGATGTTTACGGAGAAATTTATCAAGATTCTGAAGGAATAGGGCCAGTAGAAGCAGATAGTTAATGGTCTTGCCAAGTTGGTCATCTTTCTTTTGCTTGATGCTCCTCTCCTAGAGAACAGAGGTTCATTTTGAGTCCAAATTTTTCAAAGCTGAAAGTCGTCCTCCCTCACAATGTGGCTTCACAGCAGTCCACAACAGGGAATGAACAGCACTCTGATGGTGAAACTAAATCACCCTTAGCTTCTTTTTGCTTTTGTTTTTGGGAGTTGGGACAATGAGCCTGTATTAGGAGGCAATGTGGTCACCAAAAATGCCTGAGACATCTGGATGTGGTCCTCTAATTAACGCCATTAATGTCACTGGAAGGCATTCAAATGATCTAGTGCTGCTTTCAGGGTGCTCATGGTCTTTCTTCTCTTTTCTTTTAAAGGAACAGAGGAGTGGTTGTACCCAGAACTGTTTGCAGGCTTTCTAGCTAATGGGTCTCAGTGACCCTGTGCCCAATCAGCAATGATCTGAAATGGAATACCTCTTGGAACTCCAAATCCTGCATGCCACAGGTACATGAAAGTGAAAATCAAGCACCACTTTTTGAACAATAACTCACTGAATTTGGTAAATAGCAGCGGCATTATCTACTGCTTCCGGCACGTGTGTTGTACTTGGTTGTCAGATAAGTAAGCTAAAGACCTCTTACAGGATTCTTTTTTTTTTCCTCCAGTAACAGCCATATTGAGGTATAATTTACATACCATGCAATTTAATTGTGCAATTAAAGTGCACAATTCAATGGTTTTTAGTATATTCATGGAATTGTGCAGCCATCACCATAATCCATTTTTTTGAATATTTTTCATCACCTCAAAATGAAACCCTGTACCCATCAGCAGTCACTCTCAATTTCCCCCTTGCTCCTCAAGCCCTGGGCAACCTCTAATTTACTTTCTGTCACTACATAATGGGATTCCTCAGCCTGTAATCCCGCGCCTTAGGAGGCTGAGGTGAGTGGAATGCCCGAGCCCATGGGTTCGAGACCCGCCTGGGCAACTTGGCGAGACCTCATCTCTACAATAATACAAAACACTAGCCGGGCATGATAGTGTGTGCCTGTAGTTCCAGCTCCTTGGAAGGCTGAGGCGGAAGGATCGCCTGAGCCCAGCGGGTCGAGGCTGCAGTGGCCGGGAGTGGCCACTGCACTCTAGTCTGGGTGACAGAGTGAGACTCCAACTAAAAATAAATAAAATAAATAAAATAAAATAAAATAATGGGATTCCTTTAACTCCTGTTTTTAATGAAAGAAAATCTGTATCTCACAGTGCTGAGGAGTACAGACAGTGTACTACTACGGCAAGCACAGAGAGTCAGAGCTAAAGACAATTTTAGAGATCTGGGTGAGAGCTCTGCATCTAAGCAGACAGACCTGGATTTTGGTCCTGGCTTTGCACTAGCTAGCTATGTGTTTTTAGGTAAGTTAACCTCTCTGAATCTATTTTCTCAACTACAAAGGTGGGAATAATAGTGATTCCCACTTATGTGCTTGTTTTGAGTATTAAATAAGAATGCATGTAAAGCACTTAGAGCCAGGTTCGGTGGCTCAGCCTGTGATCCCGCGCCTTTGGGAGGCTGAGGTGAGTGGATTGCCTGAGCCCGCGGGTTCGAGACCCGCCTGGGCAACTTGGCGAGACCTCATCTCTACAATAAAAATCGAAAATTAGCCGGGCGTTGTAGCGCGCACCTGTAATTCCGGCTATTTGGAAGGCTGAGACGGAAGGATCGCCTGAGCCCAGCAGATCAAGGCTGTGGTGGCTGAGAGCGGCCACTGCACTCCAGTCTGAGTGACAGAGTGAGACTCCGACTCAAAAAAAAAAAAAAAAAAGCATTTAGCAGCATTCCTGGAATATCCTAAGTGCTCATTACTTTTTTTTTTTTTTTGAGTCGGAGTCTCACTTTGTCACCCAGATTGGAGTGCAGTGGCACGCTCCTGGTCACCGCAGCCTCGACCTGCTGGGCTCCCGCGATCCTCCTGCCTCAGCCTTTTAAGTAGCTGGAACTACAGGCATGTGCTACCACCCCCAGCTAGTTTTTTTGATTTATTGTAGAGACAAGGTCTCTCCAAGTTGCCAAGGTGGGTCTTGAACCTGTGGGCTCAGGCAATTCACTCGCCTCGGCCTCCCAAAGTGCTGGGATTACAGGCTGAGCCGCCGAGCCCGACCTCATTACTTGTTAACTAATATAAGTGCTCAGGACTTGTTAATTAATATTATCATTTTTTCTTTTTTTGAGCGGAGTCTTACTCTGTTGCCCAGGCTGGAGTGCAGTGGCAAGCTCCTGGCCATTGCAGCCTTGACCTGCTGGGCTCTGGCGATCCTTCCGCCTCAGCCTTCCAAGTAGTCAGAACTACAGGCATGTGCTACCACGCCTGGCTAATTTTTGATTTTTCATTGCAGAGATGAGGTCTCACCAAGTTGCCTGGGTGGGTCTCGAACTCGCGGACTCAGGCAATCCACTCCCCTCAGCCTCCCAAAGTGCTGGGATTACAGGCTGAGCCACTGAGCCCGGCCTCATTTTTTTTTTTTTTTTTTTGAGTTGGAGTCTCACTTTGTTGCCCAGGCTGCAGTGCAGTGGCACGCATATGGCCACCGCAGCCTTGACTTACGGGGCTCTGGCAATCCTCTGGCTCAGGCAACCAGGGAGTCAGAACTACAGGCGTGTGATACCACGCCTGGCTAATTTTTGATTTGTTGTAGTGATGAGGTCTTGCCAAGTTGCCTGGGTGGGTCTCGAACCAGTGAACTCAGGCAATCAACTCACCTTGGCCTCCCAAAGTGCTGGAATTACAGGCTGAGCCACCGAGTCCAGCCTCAATTTTTCTTGTCATTCACAAAACTCTCGCAGAGTGAATTTCAGCTTACTGAATAACCCATCTTGCCACAGCTTCACTGTTTCACTTTACTTTTTTTTTTTTTTGAGTTGGAGTCTCACTCTGTCGCCCAAACTGGAGTGCAGTGGCTGCTCCCGGCCACTGCAGCCTCGACCTGCTGGGCTCTGGCGATCCTTCTGCCTCAGCCTTCCAAGTAGCTGGAACTACAGGCGCGTGCTACCACACCCGGCTAATTTTTGATTTATTGTAGAGATGAGGTCTCGCCAAGTTGGCCAGGCAGGTCTCGAACCTGCGGGCTCAGGCAATCCACTCACCTTGGCCTCTCAAAGTGCTGGGATTACAGGCTGAGCTACCGAGCCCGGCCTCACTTTACTTCTAAGGTGACTGAAGTTGTCACTTAACAGGTCAGCTGTGAGAATGTCTCCTGAGGGGAAGGAGGTTAGATGACAGTGGGTCAAGGAATGCATGAGAGTTGAGCAAATAAAGGCAGTAAGTGCCGACTCCTCTTTCAAAACATTGGGTAGTGGCTTCAGGGGGGTAAGGTCCTACAGAAGAGTGGTTCCCAACCTTTTTGGCATCAGGGACTAGTTTTGTGGAAGACAATTTTTCCACAGACTGCTGGGATGTGCAGTCAAACCTCAATGCTAATGTTAATCTGTGTTTGCAGTCACTTCCAGAGCTAGCATCACTGCCTCAACTCCACTTTAGATAATCAGGCATTAGAATCTCATAAGGAGGGCACAACCTAGATCTCTCGCATGGACAGTTCACAATAGAGTTCACACTCCTATGAGAAATCTAATACTGCTGCTGATCTGACAGAAGATGGAGCTCAGGCAGTAATGTGAGCTATAGGAGTGGCTATAAAAAGAGACGAAGCTTCACTCACTTGCCCACCCCTCACTTGGTGTGTGGCCTGATTCCTAACAGGCCATGGACCAGTACTAATCCTTGGCCAGGGAGTTGAGTTGGGGACCTCTGCTATAGAACACAGAGGAGGCTGGGCTTGGTGGCTCAGCCTGTAATCCTAGCACTTTGGGAGGCTGAGGAGAGTGAATTGCCTGAGCCCGCGGGTTCGAGACCCGACTGGGCAACTTGGTGAGCCCTCGTCTCTACAATAAATAAAAAATTAGCCAGGTGTGGTAGCGTGCACCTGTAGTTCTGGCTACTTGGAAGGCTGAGGCAGAGGGATCACTGGAGCCCAGTAGGTTGAGGCTGCGGTGGTGGGAGCGTGACTCCAGTCTGGGCGACACAGTGAGATTCCAACTCAGAAAAAAAAAAAAAGAACACAGGGGGTTTGCAGATGTTTGTAGACCACCAGGGAAGGAATAGATAAAAGAAGTGAGATTGGAGATGCCACAGAAAAGGGGGTTGCTTTCATAAGAGTAAGTAAAGAGGCAAGACCATCCTGGAAATAGACATATCATATGAATAATTGCATATACATTTTTTTCTCATTAAACTTTGTTTTAATGGGTTTCTACATATGCATTTTTAAAATAAAGATGTGGGGTTCAATTCAGGGTTAGGTATACATACGTAGATAACTCAGGTACCCTTGTTGATGAGGTATGCCTCTCCCTCCCCCAGCAGTTTCCCTCAACTGCCAATTCCACACCGCCTCCCCTGACAGTTTCCCACTACTGCCAATCCCTTTCTTATAGTATTATAATTGTTCAAGGTCCGCTTATGAGTGAGAACATATAGTACTCTGTTCTTTGTTTCTGTGATAGTTCACTGAGTATGATTGACTCCAAATCCATCCAAGTTGCTGCGAAGTCCGTGTTTGTTGTTCTTTATGGCTGCATAATATTCCATTGTGTATATACATATGCATGTTTTAAAGACACAGCAAAGATTATTTTAAAAAATAGTGTCTTATACTGGGTTTCCCTGAAAGCAGAGTCTGAGACAAAGGCTCTATTCCATGTAGTTTATTTGGGAATGTGATTCCATTTTAGATATATCGGATTAAATAAAGTATATTATTAAAATTAACTTTATTCGTTTCTTACTTTTTAAGATGTGACTACTAGAAAATTTAAAATTTTATATTTGAGCTGGGCTCAGTGGCTCAGCCTGTAATACTCCGCCTTTGGAAGGCTGAGGTGAGTGGATTGCCTCAGACTGCAGGTTCGAGACCCGCCTGGGCAGTGAGACCTCATCTCTACAATAAATCAAAAAAATCAGTTGGGTGTGGTAGCGCATGCCTGTAATTCCGGCTACTTGGAAGGCTGAGGCGGAAGGATCGCTGGAGCCTCAGGTAGGCTCCAGCAGGTCGAGGCTGCAGTGGCCGCTCCCGGCCACTGCACTCCAGTCTGGGCGACAGAGTGAGACTTCAACTCAAAAAAAAAAAAAAAAAAAAATTTGTATTTGACTCTGTATATTGTTGTTGAATATATTCTGAACACTGCCACCTTCCCAACCTCATCTTGCTTTCCCAGTCACTACAATTCAGTCATCAACCCCCAACATATTCCTAACAGAGGATTTTTGCAGTTGTTTTTCCTATGCCTGGAATGTTCTTTCCCCAGATTTTCCCGTGGCTTACCTCTCCCTTTCCTTCTTGACCTCTTCAGAGGGACATCCCCTACCACTCTATGTAGATAGTATCTTCATCACTCCCTGTACTTAATTTTTCTCCATAGCAGTGAAACTCGTATTATGACCTCTGTCAATACTCTGTTTCTATTATAGCAGAAATACATTGATAGATGATTGAAATGGATTTTTGTGTTTTTCTGTAATCAGTTTTTTAGATCATGAATGCCCAATTTAAAAAAGTGTTCTGATGGTTTCCTCTCTTGGTCTTGAAATTTCAAACCTGCCTTGATTCCCTCCACAGCTTTCAGAGATCCTTAGGATCTTAAGGATCCTTAGGAGGGCCTTCTTAGGAAGGGATGTTGACTTGTCGGCCTTTCTGAGAGCAGGGATTCCTACTGTCTCATTCTCAGGTGCGGCAGTTGGTTCTCTCTGTGGTCACTGTTTTCAGCGACAGCAGAGGGCAGCAGAGTCCTTTCAAGAGGGTCATTTTGCGCTAAGAAGGCCTACTGAGACTTTGGGCTATGACAGTTAAAGTCAAGCCCCTTTCAGAGACAAATAGCTAATGAGATCTGTCATGTCTAAGAGGGAACTTACAGTAATGTCATATTTTCTCCCACCTCTAATTATATAGATGATTCAAACTTCTGCAGAAATAGTGTTTGCATATTTGGAAGTGAGAGTATTACAGCAACCTTGTCTCAAAAAAATTATAGTCTTATTGTTAATTATTTTATGTTCCCTAACATCTCTATTAAATATTTATTTTATATGAGTTTTTATTCCCTTGTTCCTATTTTATTTATAGTCGAAGGGTTGGCTCGGGGCTGTAGAACAAAAGAAAGTTGATATAGGTGGATTCACATTTATTTGGTTTACATCTTATCCTAGACTTTCAGGAATGAAAACTGGCTTCCTGTGACATATACTTTTTACGTTTATCTGTAAAGATTTATCTGAAAGATTGATGTCTAAACTCGAACTTTGTGCATGATTTAGAAATAAGCATCTCCACTATCCCATTACCACTACAGCATTGAGAGTTTTCAGTAAAAACAAATAAACATGACAATTGATTAATAATCTCTAAGAGTGAGGCAGATAAAACGCCTGCAGATCTTTCAGCTACATCAGTCACACAGATATGCTTCCTAAGGACCTAAGAAAAAAGGTCTGATTCCCCCAAAAGTATTTTTAAAATCCAGTAGGTTGGCTTGTAAAGAATTACAAAGTGTTTTGGTCTATTAGTGTTTTTAGAATGAACTCTTAGCTAGAAACTTCAGAAAACCAGCAGCAAAAGTGTTTTACCTACTTTTTTTTTTAAAATTTCAACATATTTTACAATAAGGATCACACTTATTTCATTTCCATATTTCATCAACAATAGACTAGTTTAGGAAAAAAATAACATTCTACCTTGGCTTGTTGGTCAAATAAGTTAGCAGCTTGTTACCCAGAGCTTCCCCCATTAGTTGGATTCAATAGGATTTCACCAAGCTGCTTGTCAACTGTGTCTCAGTACCACAGTTTTGTTTTTTTTTTTTGAGTTGGAGTCTCACTCTGTAGCCCAGACTGGAGTACAGTGGCCGATCCCGGCCACCGCAGCCTCGACCTGCTGGGCTCTGGCGATCCTTCCACCTCAGCCTTCCAAGTAGCCGGAATTACAGGCATGTGCTACCACGTCCGGCTGATTTTTTGATTTATTGTAGAGATGAGGTCTCGCTGCCCAGGTGGGTCTCGAACCCGCGGGCTCAGGAAATCCACTCACCTCAGCCTCCCGAAGGCGCGGGATTACAGGCTGAGCCACCGAGCCCGGTTAGTACCACAGTTTTGAATCAATTAAGTTTTCCCCTCAGACGTGTCCTACTGTTTTGACACCTAACACTTACATGGATATCTGCTGTCATTCTCTGGTCGCTTTTACTGTAAGGACTGTTACGTTCTTAAAAGTTCTGTTTAGGAAAAACAGCTCCCAAATGCTTAGAACCAGAAGAGAGAAACTTGACTTTGCTAAGCCATAATCATAGTTATTATACCGATAGCCACTGGAAGATTTCATTGCTGTTTATGGCCACACAAATCAGTCTCAGGCCGATTGTTTGGGCTTTGTTTGAATTTGATACTTAACTTTGAACTCTAGGTTTTGAAAATTTCCACTCAGTCTCAGGCATATAACCTTTGGAAATTGGATTCTCACGAGATAGCTGAAGATAGCGTTGAGCATGCCTTTTAGATATAAAATAGGATTAAAGAGCTTCATCCTGTTGAAAGTATTTACCATTGGAGTTTCTGAATATAAATGTACTCCTAAAGGCAATGAAGCTTAAGGCAGCCATATGAAGTGGAATAAGAAAAGATTTCTATTATTATACATGTGGGATGCTGAGAAAGAGATGATAAAAAAAAAGAACTACAAAGAAAACATAAAATGGATGTAGGATAGACATTCCATTTTGAATATATGAAGATATTGGCAGGGGGAAATTCTATTTTCACTTATAATAATTCTATGCAACACACATAAATCAACAAATTATTATTCGAAAACCTAATCCAGGTTTAAGAAGGGGGAAAACGATATTTGCATTTTGAGTCTGCCCTTGTAGTGAGAAAGAACTGAACTTAGAATTGAACTCTTACGAATAGGAACTCAGGAACTACAGAACATTCCAAGCATATATTTGACTAAAATTCATCGAACTCTCTTTTGTGCTAAGTGTGGTGCTAGATATTATGGATACCGAAGGGTTTAAGGGCACACTATTCCAAAATACTGCATGCTGGCATTTCAGAAAACCGCAGAAGGAAGGTCTCTCTGACCTCTGCTCATGGTTCTCTCCTGAAGCAGCTCACAATAGCATTCTCTGACCTTTCTCTAAAGTAGGTCATAAGGGTGGGTGGTGGCTCACGCCTATTATACCAGTACTTTGGGAAATTGTGGCGAGAGGATTGCCTGAGCCCCTGTGTTTGAGACCAACCAGCCAGGGCAACATGGCAAGACCTCATCTCTACAGCAAATCAGAAAAACTAGCCAGGCATGGTGGTGGACACCTATAATCCAGCTACTTCGAAGGTTGAAGCGGAGAGATCTCCTGAGCCCAGCAAATCGAGGCTGTGGTGGCCGTGATTGTGCCACTGTATCCCAGCCTGGGCAATAGAGTGAGACTCCAACTCAAATAAAAGAAAATAAATAAATAAATAAATAAATAAGATAGGTCATAAAACCCTCATTCCAGAGGGTTCCTCCCTATACTGGAGGAAAAGAATGAAGACACAGAGATGCCCAGAAGAGTCTCAACAAACAAGCCTTGCTAAGTTTCCCCCAGTTTATTCTCATTGGATTATATATGACTTTCCACTCTTCATCAAATACACGATCTTTCCTGTTCTCTGAGTCTTCATTTATGAATACTCCTGTGTCATATAAAGTGTATATTAAAATAATTTGTATGGTTTTCTCTTGCTAATATGTCTCTTGTGATGGGGGTCTCAGCCATGAACCTAGCCATGGAAGAGAAAAAGCTCTTATTTTTCTCCCCTGCAATACAAAGATGAGCATAGAGGAGAAGAATAACCTCTGGCCTGAAGAAGTTCAGTGTTTGGTGCGGGAGACTGAATAAATAATTTTTTTTGAGTGTTGCCCAGGTTAGAGTGCAGTCACATGCATGTTCACGGCCACTACAGTCTTGACTTGCTGGGCTGAGGGGATCCCCTGCCTCAGACTTCCAAGTAGCTGGAACTACAGGGGTGTGCCATCACACCTAGCTAATTTTTTAAATATTACTTATTGTAGAGACCAGTTGCTCAGCCTGGTCTTGAACCCACAGGTTCAGGCAATCCTCTCATCTTGGCCTCCCAAAGCTTTGGGATTATAGGCATGAGCCACCGCACCTAGCCTGAATAAATAATTGAATATATTTATTCAACAAATAGTCACAGTAGAAAGTAATAAGTGCAGTAGCTAAAGTATGGGGAAAGTGTTATAGGAACAGGAGTAAAGAGAAGACAACTTCTGAAAAAAATCTGACATACTGATCTTTTCACAAGAGATTGACCTGAAAATAAATCGGCATAACAATGTATAAATACGAGTTAGGCAATTTGCTTTGTAACTTCAGATTAGTTTCAAGTAAGATGATTTCTTTATAATGACAGCCCCAGTAATTTAGTTTGTATGTCTGCTTGGGAGTTTACTTTTTTTTTTTTTTTTTGAGTTGGAGTGCAGACTGGAGTGCAGTGGCCGCTCCTGGCCACCGCAGCCTCGACCTGCTGGGCTCCGGCGATCCTCCCGCCTCAGCCTTCCGAGTAGCCGGAATTACAGGTATGCACTACCATGCCTGGCTGATTTTTTGATTTATTGTAGAGATGAGGTCTCGCTGCCCAGGCGGGTCTCAAACCCACGGGCTCAGGCAATCCACTCACCTCAGCCTCCCAAAGGCACGGGATTACAGGCTGAGCCACCGAGCCCGGCTGGGAGTTTACTTTTTTGAAGTAACTATATGAGTCTCTCTCCATAAAGAGGGAATCACTTATTGTGAGGTTTCTCATCTTGCTCAAAATATTTGAGCTAAATTAAATTTGAATATGTTCTTATGGGGCAGATGAAGTGAAAAAAGGAAGGCTATTCATTGGTAATATTTGAAGTATAACTGGATAAAGTACTAATAAAGGTTGGACTTGGTGGCTTAGCCTGTAATCCCAGCACTTTGGGAGGCTGAGGCGAGTGGATTGCCTGAGCCCGCGGGTTCGAAACCCACCTGGGCAATTTGGTGAGACCTCATCTCTACAATAAATAAATAAAAAAAAATTTGCTGGGCATGGTGGTGCATGCTGTAGTTCCAGCTACTTGGAAGACTGAAGCGGAAGAATCGCCTGAACCTAGCAGGTTGAGGCTGCGGTGTCTGTGAGCATGCCACTATACTCCAGCCTGGGCTACAGAGTGAGACTCCAACTGAAAAAAAAAAAAAAAGAATTCCTCTTCTCTCTTGGCTGTAGTGGAAAGCTACTCATCAACAAGGGTACCTGCATAATGAACATTTGTATACCTAACCATGAATTGTACTCCACATATTTAAAATTAAAAATTAAAAAAACCAAATACCTCATAGATTTGAAAACTTCATCCATACCTAAGATCAGAACCATCCTAGATAAATTCATTCTTTATAATCTAGTCCCTGCTTATATTTAAAAAAAAAAAATCTTGAGCAAATGCCAAATACATCTCTTTCACCAAACAGAATTTTTTGTTTTTTAGTTACTTCATATATACTTTTTGCCAAAAACACTAATAAATCTATGTGAAGTGATGGAAACTGTAAGGTTTATTTTTAAATACTAAACAGTATATTTGATACAGAGTATTGGCAGATGAAAATATAAAGGAATTATGTGCAATTTTCCCTTTTACTAGTACTTTTTTTTTTTTTTGAGTCAGAGTCTCACTCTGTTGCCCAGACTGGAGTGCAGTGGCCGCTCCCGGCCACTGCAGCCTCGACTTGCTGGGCTCCAGCGATCCTTCTGCCTCAGCCTTCCAAGTAGCTGGAACTACAGGCGCGTGCTACCACGCCTGGCTAAGTTTTGATTTATTGTGGAGATGAGGTCTCGCCAAGTTGCCCAGGCGGGTCTCGAACCCGCGGGCTCAGGCAATTCACTCACCTCAGCCTCCCAAAGTGTGGGATTACAGGCTGAGCCACCGAACCCAGCTTAAAGTCAAATGATTATTGACAAAGATGGCAAGAATACACAATAGGAAAAGGAAAATTTCTTCAATAAATAGTGCTGCATGCATATCTACTTGCAGAAGAATGAAATTGGATCCTTATCTTACCCTCTATATAAAATATTACCGCAACATGGATTTAAGAGTTAAATGTAAGAACTGAAACTGTAAAATCACCAAAAGAAAACTAAGGGGAAAGGCTTCTTGACGTTGGCTTGGCAATGATTTTTTTTTGGATATGACCACAAAAGCACAGGCAACAAAAGCAAAAATACACAAATGGGATTTCATCAAACTAAAAGGCTTCTGCTTTTAGTCAAAGAACAATCAACAAAGTGAAGAGACACCATAAAGAATGGGAGAAAATATTTAGAAATCATAATCTGATAAGGGGTTAATATCCAAAATATATAAGCATTCACGTGACTCAATTGTAAGAAAACAACCCAATTAAAAACGGAGAAAAGGATTTGAATAGACATTTCTCAAAAGACATACAAATGCCCAACGAGCATATGAAAAAATTATCAACATCACCAATCATTAGAGAAATGCAAATGAAAACCTAACCAAATGTCACATCACACCTGTTAGAGTGGCTGTTATCAAAAAGATAAAAGATAAGTGTTGGCGAGGATGTGGAGAAAGGGACGTTTGGCACAGTGTTGCTTGAAATGTAAATTAGTACAGCCATTATGGAAAACAGTATGGAGATTGTTCAAAAAATTGAAAATTGAGCTACCATATGATCAATCCATTAAACCCACTACTGGGTATATCTCCAAAGGAAATGAAATCTGTATGTTGAAGAGATTTCTGCACTCCCATGTTCATTGCAGCATCATTCACAATAGCCGAGATGTGGCATCAGCCTAAGTGTCTCTGTTAGTGGAAGAATGGATAAAGAAAATGTGGTACATATACACAATGGAGTACTATTCAGCCTTAAAGAAAGACAGAAATCTTGTCATCTGCAACAACATGGATAAAACTGGGGAACACAGTACTGCACGATCTCACTCATATGTGGAACCTAAAAAATGTGAACTCATAGAAGCAGAGAGCAGAATGGTAGTTACCAAGGGCTAGGGAATGTAGGGAGGTTGGGGAAATATTGGCTAAAGGATACAAAATTTCAGTTATAGTAGGAAAAAGTTCAAGAGATCTATTGTATAGCATGATGATTATAGTTTAAAATCATGCATTTGTTATTCTCAAAAGTTGTTAATAGAGTAGGTTTTAAATGTTCTCAACACAAAAGTGGTAACTGTGAGATAATGCATGTTAACTAGCTCCATTTAGCCATGTCACAATGCATAATATTTCAAAAGTATATGTTATACACAGTAAATATATGTCATTTTTATTTGTCAATTAAAAAATAGGATCAGTTTATAGAGGTTTCAAGAGATAAAGACATAGATGATGAACACAAACAGAGAAAAGAAATTACTAGCATTAACTAGTAATTTGTAATGTTTCTCCTCTAGGCACAGTGTTTGTTTTTTTTTTGAGTTGGAGTCTCACTCTGTCGCCCAGACTGGAGTGCAGTGGCTGCTCCCGGCCACCGCAGCCTCGACCTGCTGGGCTCTGGCGATCCTTCCGCCTCAGCCTTCCGAGTAGCCGGAATTACAGGCGTGCGCTACCATGCCCGGCTGATTTTTTGATTTACTGTAGAGATGAGGTCTCGCTGCCCAGGCGGGTCTCGAACCCACGGGCTCATGCAATCCACTCACCTCAGCCTCCCAAAGGCGCGGAATTATAGGCTGAGCCACCGAGCCCGGCGGCACAGTGTTTTCTAAAACTTGAGAAGATGCTGTTGATTTCATGACCCCACAATTTGTGAATACTTTAGCTTACTAGCTATAGTGAAAATCATCACCCATTCAGACTGGGCACCACAAAAAATGATTTTCTATGACTATATCATTGATAGGACTTGAGAATGCTTCTGTTTCTGAGTTCTGAAATGTTTCAAAAGCTCTTAGACCATTCTGAAGATAGGTTATTAAAAGCACAGCGTGCCAAAAAAAAAAAAAAAGCAGAATAAAATTCTCTGCTTTAAAGAATGTACAATCTACTTTTAGAGACAAATGATAGACACACAAATTTAACCAGTGTTTGGAACCATATTTAATATGTACCATGGTAGAGTAGCCCGTCCACTGTAAGAGGGCAGTCATTTTTGCCCTCCTACAAAATACAAAATACTGCAGTGTTTTATCACAGCTGTATCTTCATCTCCTAAAACAGTGGTAGGCATATATTTTGTGCTCAATCATTTTTTTTTTTAATGAATGAATCGCTCATGCCTTAGGTATGATGGGATTCAGAGGGAGAGACCTGTGTGAATGGAGTAATCCTCAAAGGTACCACTGAGGAGGTGAGATGGGAGCTGAGCCCTGAAGTATGTAGAGTTTTGGTAGATTTACTAAATTGAGTGCCTTATTAATTCATTGTCTACTACAGGCCGGTACTAGGGGAAAGGAAGTGCAAGAAACTTAATTGTTGATCTAAGATGATCCCGTGAATTTAACACACGGTCTAAAAGCCAGCCCTGTCTGCCCAGTCTTTCCTAGAATCAAAACATGTATGGAAAAGCGCAACTAGAGTGAAGTAATTAAGAAAGAGTCGCTAGTCTGAAAACAGATGGTAGAGTGGCAAGAAAGAAGAGCATACAATGTCCCTTTTCTTGCCTGCCATTTCCTTTCATTTCTTTCTAAACACAGTTCAAAAGTCCTGGGAAGGAGTGCACATTCAGAGGGTCCGAAATGCTGCCCCTTTGTCACCGCTCTGTGGAAGGGTTCCCTTCCTCTTTGTTTTCCAGCCCGGAGGCTGATGGCACATTAGGCACGGTAGTCTGTCCCATGCAGAGTCTCGCTGCTCCCCTCTCCTCCAAACCTATTCCCAGCCCCACTCCAAAGTCAACGAACAACACCACAGGCAGGCACACACAGGCTGTGTATCTCATTTCCTAGAAAGTCAGCTTCAGCTTATTCTTAATCATTTCTCCTGCAACTCTAAACACAACCCAAGTTTTTATGGGTTCTGGTGAGTTAGGAGGTAACTGGAGATGAGGAAAATGCAGACACTGAAAGGAGGTCTGAAATTCCTCTACCACCGGTTCCCCGGCTAGAAAAACCAGATACAAGATGCCACATCTTGGGTGGTAAGAATTTCTCATCATTTTTACGGTTTTAAACAGTTCACAGTGTTATCTGACTGCCTGTTTGTGGCAATTCAGTGCAGATTATTGTTTCATGCTGCTGGACTCATGTTTGGTAAAAAAATTAAAAGTAAAAATAATATAAATATATGTGTGTATATTTGTATAGACAAGAGTGAATACATATATAAAATGATATACATAACCTTTAGCCTGTATGGCACATTTAATGGTCCCTGAGCTTCAGAGTCCAATAAATGTTGGTTTAATCCAAGTTCCTCTGTGTGCTACAAGTGGTTAAAACAATCTGTTCCCTCCTATATGTATATCAGCATGCTGTAACATCCCACGTGACACTGTTGTTACAATCGGATAAGATCATCCAATGTGCTGAGCACAGTTCCTGAGGAAGTATGAATATTAATAAAAGTTAGCTGTTATTATCATTCTCCTTCATTTCTCTGTCTTGAGCCTGACATCAAATTAATCACCTTAGTCTGGCTTTCTCTGTTGTTTATTCTTCTAATTATTTAGGCCAAACACCTTGGAGCAGGCTTTTTCAACTCAGTAGTATTGACATTTTGGGTGAGATGGTTCTCTGTTGTGGAGGTGTCCTGCACCTTGTAACATCTTTAGTAGCATCCCTAGCATCTACCCACTAGATGCCAGTGGAAACCAATGCCCTTCCCGACTGTGGCAACCAAAACTTTTTCCAGAAGTGTGTCCCCTGCCTTGGAATCTTTCTTGACTCCTCTTGTTTTTGCACACTCTTCAATCTGATCCATCAACACATCTTGTTAACTTACTTTGAGGATGACTCTTTCTTGCTTTCTCTGCTGTTGCCATCAACACCTTTCTTCAGCATTACTGCATCTATCTCCTTGCTGGTGTCCTAATCCCCTAGCCCTCACCTCCACCTGCCCTCAGTTCCAGTCATGTTGGCTGCCTTGCAGCTCCTGATTCCCAGCAGAAGGCTCTGCCCCTTGCACCCGCTGTTCCTCCTGTGTGAACCACTCTCCCCCCATTGTCTCCATACCTCCTTGGCTTTTAGGTCTCTGCTCATATGTCAACTTTGAGATGGGGCCTTTCTGGACCACCCCCCATTCTGGCAACTCCAGATACTTCCTATCCTCCCTCTTTCTGCTTTATTTTTCTCCATAGCACTTTCCTTCAACTAATATAGTATATATTACTCATTTTGTTTGTCTTCTTCCACTAGAATGTCAGCTTCCTGAGGTTAAGGATTTTTGTGTGTTGAGTTTTTGCTTGTGTTCTCCAGCATCAGAACAATGCCTGGCCCTTAGTGGGCATTAAAATATTTGTCAAATGAGGTTGTTTGTTTTTTTCCTTTCACTTTATTTGAGATCCTTGTAGATCCTGGATATTAGGCCTTTGTCAGATGTATAATTTGTGAATGTTTTTTCCCATTCTGTGGGATGTCTCTTTACTCTCTTGATGGTTTCTTTTGCTGTGCAAAAGCTTTTCAGTTTGATGAGGTCCCGCTTGTCCATCTTAGCTTTTATGGCATTCACTTTTGGGGACTTGGTCAAGAATTAGTTGCCTATCCCAATATGTGTAATGTTTTCTTGTAGGATTCTTATGGTTTGAGGCTTTACATTTAGGTCTTTGGTCCATTTTGAGTTGATTTTTGTATATGGTGATAGGTAGGAATCCAGCAGGTGATTAGCCAGTTTTCCCAGCACCATTTGCTAAATATGGTCTTTTTCCATTGTGCTGGTTATTGGTGGCTTTGTTGAAGATGAGTTGGTTGAGAGTCCATGTTTTTGCTTCCAGAATCTATCCTGTTCCATTGGTTTATGTGCCTATTCCTGTACCAATAACATGCTGTTTGGTTACTGTAACCTTATCATAAATTTTAAAATCTGGAAATGTGATACCTCTCAATTTGTCTTTTTGGCTGAGGATTGTTTTAGTTATTTGTGCCTTTTAAAATTTTATTTCTATATGAATTTCTGTATTGTCGCTTCCAGGTCTGAGAAAATTGTTGGTAATCTAATGGGTTTTGCATTTTTCTGTAGATTGCCTTGGGTAGGATGGATATCTTGACAATATTGATTCCTCCAATTCATAAGCATGGAATGTTTTTCCATTTGTTTGTGTCATCCTTGCTTTCTTTGAGCAGCATTTATAGTTCTCATTATAAAGGTCTTTCACTTCTCTGGTTAGGTGGATGCCAAAGTATTTTATTGTTTTGTGGCTATTGTGAATAGGATTCTGTTTTTTATTTGGTTCTCCACCTGCTTGTTACAGGTGTATAGAGATATAACTGTCTTTCCCATGTTAATTTTGTAACCCAAGACTTACCAAAGACTCTTATCAGTGGGAGGAAGCTTTGGACAGACTCCCTAGGGTTTTCAAGGTATGGAGGTCATTTTGTCTGCAAAGAGGGATAACTTAACTTCCTCTTTACCTGTTTGGAAACCCCTGATTTTTCCTCTTACCTAATTGCTTTGGCTAGGAATTTCAGCACTGTGTTGAACAGGAGAGGTGAGAATGGGGCATCCTTGTCTTGTTCCTGTGCTTAATTCTTCCTGCTTCTGGCCATTGAGCAAGATGTTGGCTGTGGTTTTATCACGGATGACTCTCACTGTTTTAAGGAATGTTCCTTCTACATCAAAGTGCTTCAAGGGTTTTAATCAAGAAAGAATGCTGGATTTTGCTGAATGCTTTTTCTGTGTCTAATGAGATAATCATGTGGTTCTTAGTTTTACACCTATTAATGTACTGAATTATGTTTATGGTCTTTTGAATGTTGAACCATCCCAGGAATGAAGCCCACCTGGCCATGGTGGATGACCCTTCAGATGTGTTGTTGGATCTGACTTGCTAGATTCTTGTTGAGAATTTTTGCATCAATATTCACCAAGGAGATTGGCCTATAATTCTCTTTTTTTATTGGGTCTTTGCCAGATTTGGATATCAGTATGATGTTAACTTCATAAAATAAGTTGGGGAGAATTCCATCATTCTCAATTGCCTGAAATATTTTCAACAGGATTGGTATTAGCCCCTCCTTGTATGTCTTATAGAATTTAGCTGGGAAGCCATCTGGTCTGGAGCTTTTTCTGGTAGGGAAATTTCTTATGAAAAGTCTATTTCCTGGATTGTTATTGGTCTGTTTAGTTTCAGTTTCTTCTTGTTTCAACCTTGGGAGGTTGTGTGATGTCAGAAGGTCCTTCATTTCCTTTAGATTTTCTAGTTTATTTGCATATAAGCTGTTCACAGAAATCTCTGATAATCGTTTGATGATTCTTTCTGTGATATTTTTGTCTTCTATATCATGCAATTAAGGTTTTATCTTGGTGATATGGATTCTTCTGCTGAAGTTAGGATTTCAATGATCTCGCCTTTCCAGCTCCTTGAGGTGTTAAAAAGTTGGAAAAGGACATGAACAGACACTTCTCAAAAGAAGACATATGAGCAGCCAACAGATACATGAAAAACTGCTCAGTCTCACTAATCATCAGAGAAATGCAAACCTAAACTACATTGAGTTACCACCTAACTCTGGTAATGATGGCTATCACTAATAAGTCAGGAAACAATAGATGGGGGTGCAGGTTCAAAGAATAGGGAATGCTTCCACACTGTTGGTGGGAATGTAAACTAATTCAATCTCTATGGAAAGCAGTGCGGTGATTCCTAAAGGAACTAAAAATTGACCTTTCATATGATCCTGCAATCCATCTTCTGGGAATATACCCGGAGGAACATAAATTGTTCTACAAAAAATACACCTACACATGCATGTTTATTCCTGCACGATTCACAATAGCAAAAACATGAAACCAACCCTACTGCCCATCAAAAGTGGACTGGATAAAGAAAATGTGGTATATTGGACACAATACTCCACAATGGAGTATTATGTAGCCATAAAAAAAGAACAAAATTATGGACTTTGCAGCAAATTGGATGGAGTTGGAGACCATGATACTAAGTGATCTATTACAGATGCAAAGAACTGAATACTACATGTTCTCACGCATAAGTGGGCGCTGAACATTAATTACATTAGCACAAGGGACAACACAAAGGTTGTCCACTATGAGGGGGAGTGAGGGTCAGTTAGAAGCCCAAACTTCACCTGCATGCAGCCTACTTATGTAGTTAATCCTCAGTTGTACCCCACATTTCTATAACAAAATAAAATAAAATAAAGTATTTGTCAAATGAATGAATACATGTATTATCACCACTTAAAAAATTTCTAAATTGTGGTAAAATGTGCATAAAATTCACCATCTTTAAGTATACAGTTCAGTAGTAATAGATACATTCATATTGTAATGTAACCAATCTCCAGAACTCTCTTGATCTTGTAAAATTGAAACTCTATATCCATTAAATAGCAACTACCCATTCCTACCACCCCACAGCTCTTCTGCCTTCTGTGTTTATGAATTTGACTACTCTCAGGACCTCGTATAAGTGGAATTATAACAGTATTTATCTTTTTATGACTGGATAATTTTATTTAGCATGATGTCTTCAAGGTTTATCCATGTTGTACCATGTATCAGAATTTCCTTCCTTTTTAAGTTAAGTAATATTCCATTGTGTGTATATATAACATTTTGTTTATTCATTTATATGTCAATGAACAGAAGTGGAATTGTTGGATCATATGTTAAATCTATCTTTAATCTTTTGAGGAATCATCATTTCTGATTTCCACAGCTGCTGCAGCATTTTATATTCCTACCAAGTGTGTGCAAAGGTTCCAATTTTTCTACATAGTTTCCAACACATGTTATTTTATTTTATTTTTATTTTCTTTATTTTGAAGATGTGGGGTACAATTCAGGGTTAGGATTTTATTTTTTTAATTTTTAATTTTTTTCTTTATTTTAAAGATGTGGTGTACAATTCAGGGTTAGGTATACAATGTTCATTATGCAGGTACCCTTGTTGATGAGGTGTATCCCTCCCTCTCCTGGCAGTTTCCCTCAACTGTCAGTCCCACTCCCCTTCCCCTGACAGTTTCCTACTACTGCCAATCTCTTTCTTATGTATTATGATAATTGTTCAAGGTCTGCTTATGAGTGGAAACATGTAGTAATGTGTTCTTTGTTTCTGTGATAAGTCACTGAATGTGATAGACTCTAAATCCATTCATTTTTTTAAAATAGTAACCATTTTAACCATCTTAATGGATGTGAGGTGGTATCTCACTGTGGAATTGATTTGCGTTTTTTAGATGACTAGTGACACTGAGCATCTTTCCATGTGCATCACCACTGGTTTTAACATCCATATCTTTCTCTTGAGGGTTTATGGCTTATCCAGGCAATGTCATCTAAATCTCCATCTCTCGTCCCCCTGCCTGTTCCACTCTATGCATGTATTGGGACTTTGTATCTCTGATGTGACCTTTTCTCTGCATGCCTTTGCTTGTTTATGAGGAAGAAAGCTACCCTTTCCCATTTGTGAACATGCTAGAAATCTGTAGATTAAAGTCCATTTTTGTTCTTCTCTCACTAACATCAATCTTTATGCCTCTACAAGCAATTATCTTACAGTAGTTACAAGAGTAAAAAATTAACTGTTCAAATGAGCATGTTTGCTGGTATGACTTACAGAAGCTCCCTGAATAGATGACTCACTCATATAATTCCAATATAACATTCGTCAATCAGATGTTTAATCTGAGAACAGGGTTTCTTTCCATTCTATTTCCTTTTTATTTTTTTCCTCATTTTTTATCTTGCAGCATCTCAACTTTGAAGAGTTATTTGGTGTTACTGATTTAATTTACCTGTGTCTTGTACATATTATCCATATTAGCAAAGTCCTCTTCAGAAAAATCTAGAACATATTGTTCACCTGTGCTCACTAGAAACCTAGCATGGATGAAGAATTAATAACGAACCTCATATCCCCATTTTGATTTATTTCCACCTAGCATGATTACTTCCTCTAAGAAACTCTAAAATGCTTCCTTAAGAAAAATTAATTTGCACATACAAAATTCTAGACTGACCTCCCTGTGAGAGCTCATTCCAGTCGACACTTGTTTTCTCCTCACTATGACCTTGAGGTTGTGTTGCATCCATAAGGGTGACTATACTGTCACATGACAATAGAAATTTGCACATCCTAAGCTTCAAGGACACCAGATGACTGACTGCTCAGACAGTAGATGCATGGTTATCTTTTCTTTCTTCACTATCTTTCTTTTTCCCCCCTAACTTCTGGAGTGCCTCCTTACATTTCTCTATAAACTCTAGTTTATTTTTATTTTTATTGTTACTGTTTTTATACTTGGCAGGGCTCTTGTTTCATAGATGCCTCTTTTGGTCTTTAAATATGGGCAATCTTCACTTCTGGTTGCTGTGTCTCCTGATTATTCTCTTTCTTATCAGCATCATTCATTTCAAACTTCTGTTTCCACCTCTCTGTGTGAGACCCAAATCCATGCCACTGACCATGGCCTTTCTTGAGCTCCAGGCAGGCATTCCCAGTGCTGGCCAGCATCCCGTCAAAGTCACCACATCGACCTAAACCCATTATTCCTGTCATACCTCCTTTTTGCTTAATGACGCGACCATCTTACTAATCTCAGTTTACAAAATTCTAATACATTTTTCACTTTCATTCTGCTATCAACAGGAAGTAGACAGTACTTAGAGAAGGAAAAAAAGATTTAAAGCATTTAAAGGAGGGAAATACTGTTATGGGCTGACGGACTCAGGGAAGGCACCAAGGAAGAAATGACAATGGACTGGGCTTTAAAGGATGTAGAGAAAATTGAGTTAGGTAGAGATGAGAGCTGGAAGAGAACTTTTCAGATAGAAGATGAAAGGGGTACAGAAGCCATATTTTAGGAAGAGAAGAATTATATTCAGTAGCTAGAAAAGATTGCAGAAAGAAAAGGAACTTTAAGGTAAAAACCACGAAGAATCATGAGTTTATAATAAATAAGGAGTTTGATTTCTCTTGAAGTGAGAAGTCCTAAGAACCCTGTAAAGACTTCCTAGTAGGGTATCTTAGTGTATTTAGGCTGGTATAACAGAACACCACAAACAGAAATTTATTTCTTGCAGTTCTGGAGTCTGCGAAGTTCAAGATCAAGGCACTGGTAGATTTGTTGTCTACTGAGGGTCTGTTTCCTGATGCATAGATGGCCATCTTCCTGCTGAGTCCTTACATGGTAGAAGAGGCAAGGGAGCTCTCTGGGTTCTCTTTTATGAGGGTACTAATTCCATTCATGAGGCCTCTGCCCTTATGACTTAATCACCTCCCAAAGTTCTCAACTGCAAATATCACATTGTGGATTAGGTTTCAACATATGAATTTTAAGGGGACACAAACATTCAGTGTATAACATAGGGGTGACATCATTTGAACTCATAATCTTTCTCTCTCTCTCTCTTTGAGTCAGAGTCTCATTGTTGCTCAGGATGGAGCGCAGTGCACACTCATGACTACTGCCACCTTGACCTGCTGGGCTCAGGTAGGCCTTCTGTCTCAGCCTTCCAATTTGCTGAAATGACAGGTGTGTGCCACCATGCCTGGCTAATTTCTCAATTTTTTTGTAGAGATAAGGTCTTGTCAAGTTGCCCAGGTGGGTCTGAACCCCTGGGCTCAGGCAATCCTCTTGCCTTCACCTCCCAAAATACTGGGATTATAGGTGTGAGCCACTGCATCTGGCTTATAATCTGTTTATTTTTATTTTTATATATACTATGTCTTATCTTCCCTGGAAAACTTTAAGTCCTTCACTAACAGTGTGCACTTACACACTCTCTTTCTCTCTCCAAATCTTCTGTGTATTCCCCACGTTACCCAGCACATTAGAATTTAGTGTGTGATGACTAGATAAATAAGATAACAATTTAAGTATAAAGGTAGAATGAACACAGATAATAAACTACTACAAAAGTAATTATTGCATTAGTACTTGAACTTAAGCTTTTAGGCTTCCCATCTAACTATCCAACCCTTCACTTATCCAGCCTCCCTTCTTTCGCTTACATGTGTCAGGGACTTTAAATAGAAAAGAGTAAAGCATCAAGAAGCCACTGTGGGAATCAGAGTGACATGTAAACAAGTTCTCAACTATGTTACAGAAAATGTTTTAACAAAAACATGACTATAGCCGGGTGTGGTAGCGCACACCTGTAGTTCCAGCTACTTGGAAGGCTGAGCAAAAGGATCACTGGAGCCCAGCAGGTCGAGGTTGTGGTGGCCGGGAGCGTGCCACTGCACTCCAGTCTAGGCGACAGAGTGAGACTTCAACTAAAAAAAAAAGACTAAAATTACTTAGAAACTCACACAAACCAACTGGCTACCTGGAATAACGTCTGAGGTCTATAGACCATTCATTCAAACAAATATTAGTTTCTAGGTGCATGGAGCAGGAGGTATCCTGTGTGGGATATACACTAAGTCAGGACCCCTACTGTTAAGACCTCTTCATCTAATACTTTCATTTATTGAGCTATTATCATTATCTCTTGGACCCTCATAGAAAGCTTTGTACAAAGAAACTGAGAGTCAGAGAAATAGGTTACTTACCCAGTTGGAACTGGGTTAGTTCCAAAGCTCTTTTTACTACACAGTGCCTCTCAGCACCAGTAAATAGAAGGAGGTACAAAGTGTTGCCAGTACTTAGAAAAGGGGTTTGCTAGGGAGAGTCAGAGAAGTCTTTATGGAAGAGATGCTGTTTATTATAGCAGAAGAACAAAAGGATGACTGTTATCTGTCATTTGCTCTAATGAAAAATATTTGCTATCAAATAGAGCTAATGATAGACTATTTTTCACCAGTCCTGCTGTGTACTTGAAGAAGCACAGAGCTGTAATTTTGCTATTGTATTCCAGTTGGATACCTGAGGTTGTATTTAGAAGTGATTTAGGGGTGACATTTTTGGAAGAGTTTATTTGCCCCAACAAAAGTCTGTTGCCTGAGGCCTCTTCTCTCCTAACACAACAACAAAAAGGTTTGGGACTAAAGTTCACTACATTTTGTTACAGAAAACAAAGTCAGGGCACTAGGGAAGACAGGCTCATCTTTTTTCCTCTCCCAAGCATTGCTCAACTGATATACATCAATTTATTTGCACTGGGTTTGAGATGAGACATTTAAACCTTGTTGTATAAAAGGCAAGTCACAATATCCCTAACCTGAATAATTCATGTTGTTTGTCATGGATCTTTAAACCTTTCTGTTAAACTTGAAGATTAGCTTTTTCTTTTTTTCCTCCTTAATCAAAGGTTATTTTGAGTCAACTTTGAACAACTCCTCAAGCTGTGGTGTTTAACTATTTGATTCAATAGTTACAGGGTTTGGAAGACAGGTTGCTGCTGGTTCTTAGGCCGGCTATATTACTCAGTGCCTTAGTAAATGATGAATAGGTTGAAAGCCTAGAAGGCTATTTTCTAATTTCTCAAGGGTCTCTTTACCACCTAATTTTCTTTTCATCAAATGTTATTTACTGAGTACCTCCAATCAACCGCTCTGGTATTGTGGCTTGCTGTGATTCTGGCAGATAACAAATGTCAGCATGGGAAGGGTAAAAGATCTGAGCCTTACATTTAATAACACTGTGTGTTTGAAATTGGCTTCACTTTCATCCCACTGAATCTCACAAGGGGCAAGACCTTTACTCAGTCATCTTGATAAGGTCCTCGGGGGGTCCCTGTTGGTCTTCCTAGGATTTTCCATGTGCGCAAAAGATAAAAAGATTTCTTAAGATCTAAGAAACAAAACAATCTATTATTTATCTTGAAAATCATATTATATTTTGTGTTGTATAGGCACTGTAGGCATATTAATGTGCAGTCTATCAAAGACAAAGGCACAAGATGTTAAATTACTATGTCATACAAAGCCTAGCAGGAAAGAATCGTTTCTACTTGGAGAGCAGGAAGATTAAAGTGGGAAGTCACAGATGGTAAACATGTGGAAGGCAAGTCACAGCAGCCCTTTCTACACCCCAGCAACCATTACACATCAGACCAATCACTCTTTCATGCTGAGCTCAGATGTAGCTCAGAATCCGTCTCAACACAGTCCACTAGGAAGCCACTGTCAATCTCGAGTTGCCATGCCAGAAGAAAATTTTGGTCATCCTTGATCCATTGGGGAAGTTATATCCAAATGCAGGGATAGTTATAGTCCAATCCAAGAGACCATCTTAGAGATATTCCCTATTAAACACCATATTAAAATAACATAATTAAATGAGAAGTTTCTATATAATTATTTTTTTTGTTTTTGTTTTTGTTTTTGTTTTTGAGTTGGAGTCTCACTCGGTCACCCAGACTGGAGTGCAGTGGCCGCTTCCGGCCACCACAGCCTCGCCTGCTGGGCTCCAGCGATCCCTCCGCCTCAGCCTTCCTAGTAGCCGAAATTACAGGCATGTGCTACCACACCTGGCTGATTTTTTGATTTATTTTAGAGATGAGGTCTCGCTGCCCAGGCGGGTCTCGAACCTGTGGGCTCAGGCAACCCACTCACCTCAGCCTCCCAAAGGCGCGGGATTACAGGCTGAGCCACCGAGCCCGGCTTATATAATTATTTAATCAATGGTAGTATGCCATGCTTTCTGTTGCAGTGGATTTTCCATGACAGCTCAGTGTTTGTATTTTATCCCATTAATTGTAGCTTACTGCATTGTCTGCTAGTTTTCTTCACTAATAGCTATTCTATCTCATTAATAGCAGACTCCTATCTGCTTTGAAACTTGTGGCGGAGATCTCTGTGTTGACTCTACTGATTTTCAGTAGTGCATCTCTGACCTTTACCCTTCAGAGTCTCTAAGTTTTGTATAAGCTTCTAATTCTTATCTCAAATCTTTCGTACCTGAAACACAAACAGTGGTTTCTGTTTTCCTGTCTAACTGAAAACAAACAAGAGAGACCACATTTTAAAGTAAAAAAATGCAGATGTTTTTCTATTACTTTGAGCTCTAAATATAATGATTCTTCACCCACATGTTTATTTCTCTGTCCCTTTCAACATGAGATTTCATGACAGTTACATATAATCTTATCCTAAACACTAGTTTTTTCACCTGTGGTACACGCGTTCTCATTTGAAGATTTTTAGCTCTTGAGAGTTGAAGACTAGACAATATTCCTATTTTTCTTTTGATCTTTTAGTTTTCAAAATGTATGTACATTCAAGTGAGAGAAGACCACAACTTATTTCAAAATGGTGTTGGAAAATATTTCTGTCATTCAAGTTAAACACATCAAATGTCAATGTTATGGCCTCACTCAAAGAGGAGTGTGATGGAGATATAGTCACACATATTACCTTCAGTACTATAGGTTTTCTCTGTTTGTCCCCTGCAGATGAGTAAGTACGCCAGCTTGTCTATTGCCAACTTGGTCTCACCATTAGCCTTCTAATGTCTCCCCTACCGTGTATGTATAGTTCTAGATTACAGCCCGTCAACAAGAAGCACGCGTGTATGATTTGCAAGGTGAAAGAGAAAGAGAAGCCTTTATTCCCTCCAGGTAGTTATAGCCAGACACATAGGCAGAGATTTTGCAGCAGCTTCCTGGTGAGCTAAGAAACATACATCGTGACTGCGGATAGAGGGAGCTGGTGGGGATTTCCCAGAGATTTGAGAATGGCAGTAGGCTCTGGGTGAGCCCTGCAGAATTACCTGCTTTGAAACTTTAAGTTGAGATCACTTTGTACCATCCCCAACCTCTACTACCCCAGAGCTTCTAAGATTTGTTAATTCTGATCTTAAATTTGTCACACCCGAAATATAGAGTGGTGGCTCCCTCTCCAAACCCTGCCTAATACAAGTAAATGAATAAATGAATGAGTGCTCAGAATATCAATCATAGCATTGTTCTAGATTATTCATCACAGTATGAAAGCAGTTGACACAGACATTTGCTGCTGACCAGGTGCTTATAAGTTTCCCATATTTTCCCTTCTCCCTTGTAGTTGGTTGAGGCCTATGTAAGTAGAAATGATGGATCATTTCAGCACCACGCATATAGGAGCTTCTTGTGCTATCCCCACACGCTATGACCTTTCATAGAGGTCCTGTGTTATGATGGTAGTGCTACAAAATGGTAGAGCTTCCATGAGCCTGGGTCTCTCTGCAAGGAGCAGATCTACTTGCTGATCTGTGCTGAACATGTAACATGAACAAGAAACAAAGCTTTGTTGTATGATAGCTGTGAGAATCTTATAAAATTTGTTTACACAGCTGGTACTAGCTTACCCTATTTCAGAGACATAAGACGCGCTTTTTGGCTGGGCTTGGTGGTTCAGCCTGTAATCCCAGCACTTTGGGAGGCCTAGGCGAGTGGATTGCCTGAACCCCTTGGTTCGAGACCCACCCGCGCATCTTGGCGAGACCTCGGTTCTACAATAAATCAAAAATTAAGCCGGGCTCAGTGGCTCAGCCTGTAATCCCAGCGCTTTGGGAGGCTGAGGTGAGTGGATTGCCGGAGTCCGTGGGTTCGAGACCCGCCTGGGCAACTTGGCGAGACCTCATCTTTACAATAAAATAAGAAATTAGCCAGGCGTGGTAGTGCACACCTGTAGTTCCAGCTACTTGGAAGGTTGAGGCGGAAGGATCACCGGAGCCCAGCAGGTCGAGGCTACGGTGGCCGGAGCGGCCACTGCACTCCAGTCTGGGTGACAGAGTGAGACTCCAACTCAAAAAAAAAAAAAAAAAAAAAATTAGCTGGGCGTGGTAGTGCACGCCTGTAGTTCTGGCTACTTGGAAGGCTGAGGTGGAAGAACCGCCAGAGTCTAGCAGGTTGAGGCTGCAGGGACCGGGAGAGTGCCACTACACTCCAGTCTGGGTGACAGTGAGACTCTAACTCAAAAAAAAAAAAAAAAGATCTGCTTTTGAAGATGCCATAGAACCTGTTCCTATATTTTGAGACTATAAATGCACCTTCAGTGACATGTGTTATCAAAAGAATTCTGCTGACTTTGTATCAAATTCACACAAGTTTCCCCCCCAAAAGTAAAACAAATCAGAAGTAGTGTGTGCAAATACATATACATGTGTAAAGCACTCATTCTGTTTCTTTCTTTCTATTTTTCCCCAGAGCTCAGCTGTTTATTGAACACATTATGTAAAAGGGTTAATCACACAGACCAAAGCCCATGTCATCACTCAGGTTCTTCCTTCTTTGCTTCCACTTTTCTTCTCCCTTGGCCAGGGCAACTGCAGCCAATGGGGCCCGATCCCCAGCTGGGACAGCCCCAGCTGCAGGTGCGGGCCTGCCAGCCCCCACAGAACAGATGAGGATCCCCTGATATTGACATTGGCAGGGCCTTTGTAAACAAGCCAGGTCAGAAAGCCTCCACGGTCAGACCGGTGGCCTTAATGGGGACGTTGATCTTAACCTCCGTGACGGTCACCTTGTCGTTGTCCAGGATGAGGGCTGAATAGATGCAGGCGAGCTGGGCATGGAGGCCATGGCGTGGCGATTACGGGACGGAGTTGCGGGTGCAGTGCTATTGGTCAACCACGGTTTCACCCCAACGAGGTTTAGCTTCCTCCGAAGGACAAGCACCTTGGTGGCAGCTGGGGAAAGGGGCTCATTCCATTTCTAAGAACTACAAAATGACTAATTGATTCATGGATAGAGAACACAAAAATATAATTTATACAGTGAAAATATAAATTCCAAACAAACAAGAGAAAATATTCTCCTTACTAGTAATAAATATGCAAACTGAAATATGCTTTCATTTTAAATTTATGAAATTATCAGTTAAATTTTCTACTTTAAAAAGGCAATACCTACAGTTGGTTGGGTTATAGGAAAACTTGTTTGCCTGTATTTTGTGAGGGACAGTATAAACACACAGGCTTAGAAAGAAATTTGACAAAAAAAGGTGATGTAGAAATGGTAATAATCTTTGCCCTAATAATTCTACTCTGAAGAATAATTGAAAAGTGGGCCGGACTCGGTGGCTCAGCCCGTAATCCCAGCATTTTGGGAGGCTGAAGCGAGTAGATTGCCTGAGCCCGCGGGTTCGAGACCCGCCTGGGCAATTTGGCGAGACTTCGTCTCTACAATAAATCAAAAATTAGGCAGGCGTGTAGTGCGCGCCTCTAATTCTGGCTACTCGGAAGGCTGAGGTGGAAGGATCGCTGGAGCCCAGCCGGAGGAGGCGACCGAGTGAGACTCCAACTCAAAAAAAAAAAGAAAAAGAAAAGTGGAAGAAAGCCATGTATAAGAATAATTTTGTTGCCAGCATCATATGCAATAATGTAAACATGGAAATAACAACATACATATTTAGATAACCATAATATGAAGGTACATAGTTATTACAATGATACTATAAAGCAGATTCTCAACCTTGAGCTTGTATCAGAACCACCTGGAGGGCTTATAAAACCAGATTGCTAAACCCTACACCCAGAGTTTCTGAAATAATAGGTCTAGAGTGAGAACCAAAATTTTGCATTTCTAACAAGTTTCTAGATGATACTGGTCCAAGGACTGCACTCTGAGAACTCCTAGCATGAGGATTGAAAATATAACTTAGCCGGGCTCGGTGGCTCAGCCTGTAATCCCGCGCCTTTGGGAGGCTGAGGTGAGTGGATTGCCTGAGCTGGCGGTTCAAGACCCGCCTGGGCAACTTGGCAAGACCTCATCTCTACAATAAATCAAAAATGAGCCGGGCGTAGTAGCGCATGCCTGTAGTTCCAGCTACTCAGAAGGCTGAGGCGCAAGGATCGCCGGAACCCAGCAGGTCGAGGTTGCGGTAACTGGGAGCGGCCACTGCACTCCAGTCTGGGCGACAGAGTGAGACTCCAACTCAAAAAAAAAAAAGAAAAAAAGTAAAGAAAAGAAAATATAATGTAATATGCATAATATAAGGTAAAGTAAAAAAAACATTGAAATCATGCACTAAGATTTATCTACTTAATGGAGAGGGATGCTTTAGTGAAATAGTGGTAAAGAGCATGGGGGGAAGGAATCAGTCGGCCTTATTCAGATTCTAGTTCTATGAGTGCTATGGCTAAATGCTCTGTTCCTACAAATCCTGAAGGAGTCTAAAAATGCTTGAGATCTGAAAAAGAAAAAAAATTACTAGCAAAATATCCAGATAAAAATTAATAAAATTTAATTAAATGTCAGAAAAAACCCTAAAATTGGTTCATTAGTCAATTGAAAGACAGCTTTTAGTTACACATACACTTATTTAAAGTTGCTTGTACAATTAAATATATTTGCTATGATGTAGTGTGAGGCCTCTAAAAGTAAAATTTTTAAAAAACTGGATTTTTTGGAATACCAGGAGTATACACCAATCTCAACTAGGTCAAACACTAATCAATAACAAAGGAAGGGTCTTGTATTACCTTCTTCTCACTGCTGTTCATCAATAATCGTCACTCAACCCATCCCCCATTAACTGATGTTGGCTCCTCTTTATTATAGGTAGGGAATACTCTCCAAACAACAGCCACAGCAATTTTTTTTTTTTTTTTTTTGAGTTGGAGTCTCACTCTCTCGTTCAGACTGGAGTGCAGTGGCTGCTCCCGGCCACCGCAGCCTCGACTTGCTGGGCTCCGGCGATCCTTCCGCCTCAGCCTTCCGAGTAGGCGGAACTACAGGCGAGTGCTACCACGCCTGGCTAATTTTTTTTTTTTTTTTTAAATTGTAGAGACGAGGGCTCACCAAGTTGCCCAGGCGGGTTGCAGACCCGCGAGTTTAGGCAATCCACTCGCCTCCACCTCCCAAAGTGCTGGGATTACAGGCTGAGCCACCGAACCCGGCCTATTTATTTTAAAGATATGGGATACAATTCAGGATTAGGTATACAAGTGGTCATCACACATGTAAAGTCTGGGCCTCCCTTTGGTCCCCACTTTGTCTGGTTTGAGATCAGGAACGCTTATTGATGTTGTGTTCCATCCCAGCACCCCTACTCCGACAGTATCCCGCTACTGCTAATCCCCTTCTGTTGTTGTTTTAAAATCCAGTCTTTTTTTTTTTTTGAGTTGGAGTCTCACTCTGTCACCCAGACTGGAGCGCAGTGGCCGCTGCCGGCCCCCCGCAGCCTCGAGCTGCTGGGCTCCGGCGATCCTTCCACCTCGGCCTTCCAAGTAGCTGGAACTACAGGCGCGCGCTACCGCGCCCGGCTAATTATTATTATTTTTTGACTTATTGTAGAGATGAGGTCTCGCCAAGTTGCCCAGGCGGGTCTCAAACCTGCGGCCTCAGGCAATCCACTCACCTCAGCCTCCCAAAGTGTGGGATTACAGCCTGAGCCACCGAGCCCAGCTTAAAAATCAGTCTTAACAGGGTGTCCTAAATCTGACAACCCTATTAGCCCTGCACAAACAGTCCTTACTGTTATACCCGTGCCTAGCACTGTGCTGCAGTCATAGCTTCTGCTCTGTCCTGCTGCAGCCGCACTGTCCTTCACATGCCTTGAGCATGCATGCTCACTCCCTCCTCTGGACCCTGGCACCTGCTCTTTATCCTCCCTGAATTGTTCATCATTTTATCTTCACTCAGCTGACTCCTTTTGATCAAGCAGGTCTCAGCAGATACCAGCGCAGAAAGACATTTCCTAATTATCCAGCAAAAGGAGCCCCATTCCCCCTCTCTTTAGTCACCACCTAAAATAACAGCATGTGTGCTAGTGGCTGTCTTTTTTTTTTTTTTTGAGTTGGAGTCTCACTCTGTCACCCAGACTGGAGTGCAGTGGCCGCTCCCGGCCACCGCAGCCTCGACCCGCTGGGCTCCGGCGATCCTTCCGCCTCAGCCTTCCGAGTCGCCGGAATTACAGGCACATGCTACCACGCCCGGCTAATTTTCTGATTTATTGTAGAGATGAGGTCTCGCCAAGTTACCCAGGCTGGTCTCGAACCCGCGGGATCAGTCAATCCACTCACCCCAGCCTCCCAAAGGCGCGGGATTACAGGCTGAGCCACCGAACCAGCTCGTGGCTGTCTTTCTGTCTCCATTCAGATAGAGATTCCCTGAAATCAGGGACCTTGTTATTCTTGCTGACTGCTGGGTAGTGTATACATACCTACAGTAGGCTTAGAACTCAGTTGATACTCAACACCTTTGTTGAGTGTTTCATAGATAAATATATGTGTATTAAAATAGTGTCTTGAGTTTCTTGGCACAGAAGTACACACACATACTTTTTCCCTAGAAAGAGAGTCACACTTCTTTAGAAAGTTCTTAAACCGAAGATGAGTTATTTCCAAATGTGCAACGGTAGTGCATATGGTAATGGTTTCATAAAGTATGTTAATCAAGGAACCACAAAAAAAAAAAAAAAAACATTTAATCTAGGAGGTTTCCTCACCACCATCAAATGCTGATTATATTTACATAGAAATTGACTCATTATCATGCAGCTGATAAACATTGCTGAAGGGAGAGCCTGCAGAAGCCTATTTGCCAGACAGAATCTCCAATCCCAGTTGCTGACAGGAAATAATCATTTTAAAGATTGCCACACAAAAAGGTGACATTCCTGTCTCATCATATTTCCTTTCCCTATAGCAGAAGTAAAGATGAATAAAGTCAATAAAAAAATAAAGTTACCATATTTTTTAAAATTAAAATGTTTAGAAGTGTATGATGATAGATGTTGCAATATGCAAGTAAAGACCCAAAATGACTATTTAAGGTTCTAAAAAATCCATTTAGGGTGTTAAGCTGTTAAAAATGGCTAAATGTAAAATGAAGGATAATGAAAGGATTCCAGTTTGATTTGTTCAAGAATCATCCTTTAGACAAGTATGTGTACATGAAACCACTCTCTAATTGTGCACATAAATAAACACAGAGGTACACCCTTGAAGTAAATAAAATCTTGCTTTCCATGAATTTAAACAAAAGGTAGAGAATGTATATTTAAACAAATGGTAGAGAATGTATATTTAAACATCCAAGCACCATATTTTGCAAGTCTGATTTGCATTCTTTCATGTATTTGATATTAAAATAAGCCTCCTGTTCACTGATGTTGCAGATAATTCTATGGGGCACCAACAGTCCCAAGTGAATCTGAGCTCTTATATTGACTCATACTGGTGCATGGAACTTGGAGGGTGTTTCCCTGGCCTGTTCCACATTCAGGGTTCAGACCCTTTGAATCAAGAGGTGCAATGTTGCATGTCAGGTCAGGTTCGTTCTGCAGTGATCTGAGTGGAGTTAATTTACAGTCCTCTATTGTTCTAGAGAGCATTATGGAGCTAATGCCTATGATGCAAAATTAAGCGTTATCTGGTAACATTTTAAGACTAAAGCAAGATCAATATAGTGATTAATTTTTCTTTCTTCCGATTTATTTCTTGATTTCACTCAGATACATTTGAAATTAACAGTTGAAACGATAAATTTAGCAAATAATTTGTTCATTATAAATATTTAGCTCATGATTATATATAGAGGTTTCTACAAGCTCTGACTTTAGTTACATTAAACACTGCAGTGATAAAAGGTCCAGTACTAAAGATGAATTAACAATTGTTCAGAGGCAAGGAGGGAAGAACATTCTACAATTAGATGCATTACTCTTCTACTTCAATTTCTATTCTGGGATAATTACTTGTTAATTCAAAAAGACCTTTATGTTGAACCCAGGGTACTGGCACCTGAGGATTTGAGGTGACCTTCATTTAAGTCTGGAAAATGGAAGATATTTTTGTTTACTTCACTTTCTCATCAAGGCAAACCTCTAGTTAAACATTCTTGACAATGATTTGCTACACCTTTAGGATAGAGATTGTGTCTTATTCATTTTTATTCTCAAGCTGTTCAATAATGTAGATAAATTCAATACAAGGAAAATATTCTGCTTGTTCTCACCTTTAGCATAAATGACTTGTCTTTATTCATTTGGGCTTTATTTAATTTGGCTGGGGATTGAGACCCAAAATACAGGGTATTAGGTAGAGATGAGGAAAGACTAGGTAGGAACTTTGGCAGATTAAGTTGGGGAAGAATTATTTTAGAACTTTATAAAAATACAAATCACATATGAGTACATGAATTTGATACTAAGATACAAGTTATAATAGAATTTGCTGCATTAAAAAATGCAGTACTATATATATATAAAGACAAATTATATATAACGAACATTTTTCCAAAATGAATAAGTATGTATTATGGTCTTGTTTTAAAGCCAAATATTAATAGCCTTTAGTTGCTTTTGTATATAAAGTCAAAATTTAGTATTTATCTTTCTAGACTTAAATAATTAATACCATTAAAATAGCAAAAGATAATTATTAGAAACATCTTTTTCTTTATCTAGGCTTACACAAAGTCCAATTTAATGAAAAATTCCAAAGCTTACAAAAATAAGAAATATATTTTGATGCAATATTGTATATTATACACTTTAGTTTTAAATTTTTATTTTGAAATGACCTCAAGCTTATAACAGAGTTACAAGTACAGTACAAAGAAGAACTTTTTTTCTTGAATTGTTTGAGAATAAATTGCCAACCTGAGGCTCATGACACCAGAGTTTATGTCCCACAAACAAGGACATTCTCCTACGTAATCACAATACATACATTTAAATTGGTAAATTAATACTGGTATGTTATTACCATCTAATCCTAGACATTATTAAAATTTCTCCAACTGCCCCTTCTCCAATAATGTCCCAATAATAATTAATTTCTCCAGTAATGTCTCTTATAGCAAAAAGATCCAGTTAAGAACCAAACATTACCTCTAGTTGTAATATCTCTTCAGTTTCTTTCAGTCTGCAACAGCTCTTCCGCATTTAAAAAAAACTTTCATGGCTGGGTTCTGTGGCTCAGCCTGTAATCCCAGCAGTTTGGGAGGCTGAGGCGAGTGAATTGCCTGAGTCCACGTGTTCGAGACCCACCTGGGCAACTTGGCGAGACCTTGTCTCTACAATAAATCAAGAAAAAATTAGCACGGCGTGGTAGAGCACACCTGCAGTTTTGGCTACTTGAAAGGCCGAGGCGGAAGGGTCTCCTGAGCCCAGCAGGTGGAGGCTGTGGTGGCTGGGAGTGTGCCACTGCACTCCAGTCTGGGCGACAGAGTGAGAGAGTCCAGCTCAAAACAAAAACAAAAAAACTTTCATGACCTTGATATTTTGAAGATTACAAAACAGTTATTTTGTTGCCTATCCCTTAATCTGTGTTTGTCTGCGGTTTCTTCATGACCAGATTCAGGTTATGAATCTTTGGCAAGACTCGAAGCAATGCTGTGTTTATCTCATTGCATCCAAACAGGTGCACATGATTTCTTTTTTTTTTTTTTGAGTTGGAGTCTCACTCTGTCGCCCAGACTGGAGTGCAGTGGCCGCTCCCGGCCATCACAGCCTCGACCTGCTGGGCTCTGGCGATCTTTCCGCCTCAGCCTTCAAAGTAGCTGGAACTACAGGCGCGCGCTACCACGCCCGGCTAATTTTTGATTTATTGTAGAGATGAGGTCTCGCCAAGTTGCCCAGGCGGGTCTCGAACCCGCGGCCTCAGGCAATCCACTCACCTCAGCCTCCCAAAGGCGCGAGATCACAGGCTGAGCTACTGAGCCCGGCTGCACTTGATTTCTATCTGTTCCATTACCGATGATATTCATTTTGATCACTTGGAAAAGGTGCCATCTGCCAGCTTTCTCTACAGATTTCTCTTTGTAATTTGTAAGCCTTTGGAGAAGGCACTCTGAAACCATGTAAACACCCAACTCTTCATCAAACTTCCAACTTATTTATTCATCTACTTGTATCACTGTGGTCTTGAGTTTCCTGTTTTTTTTCCCCCAGTGTATCATAATCTGTCACTATCATTATTTATTTTGATGTCTACATTGTCCCAGATTTGGCCAATAGGAGCACCTTTGAAGTAATGTTTTCTAATCATTCCTTGAGCCACGTCCTTGCTTTCTGGCACAAAATGTTCCAGGCTTATTCTACTTTCTCAGACCTAGCCCAGGAATCACTCAATTTCCAAGAAACCCTGAATCTTTTTTAGAGGATAATATTTTTAGAACCCAAGATTTGAGTGCTAGGTGTGCTCATTGATAATGAGATATTGACCGGGCTCGGTGACTCAGCCTGTAATCCCAGCACTTTGGGAGGCCATGGTGAGTGGATTGCCTGAGCCCGCGGGTTCGAGACCTGCCTGGGCAACTTGGCGAGACCTCATCTCTACAATAAATCAAAAATGAACCGGGTGTGGTAGCACGCGCCTGTAGTTCCTGCTACTTGGAAGGCTGAGGCAGAAGGATCGCCGGAGCCCAGCAGGTTGAGGCTGCAGTGGTCGGGAGTGTGCCACTGCACTCCAGTCTGGGTAACAGAGTGAGACTCCAACTCAAAAAAAAAAAAGATGATGGGGTGTGTTGCTCACAAGCCTTGCAATGAATACTGTGTGCTCTTGGGAACATATATACACAACTACATATACATGTACACAAATATACACACATATCCATAGTGTATCAATATGTCTGTGTACACATATAATATATAACCACATATTTATATATAGATATTATATGTATATCTATTTATCTATATATCTGTCTAGGTAGACAGCTATATCTAGATATATAGACTACGAACCATATATATTGATTTACATATCTGTCTATATATTCAAATCCATGAGTTCATTGCAATACATCTGATTTCAATCCAACATCACAGGATTCACTTTAATCTTCTCCCTTTCTATATTCATATTTTCCTTCTCAGACTAAGAAGGTAACCTCCCATAGTATTTGATATATTTACATATTTGGTCAGTTCCCATTGGTGTAACCAATTTCTCATCTTCACCCCATCCCTCCCGTGTTGATGCCCTTCTCAGCCCACTTGAGTTCTGATTCTTCTTGTTGGGTTACCTGCTCACAAGGAAGTCCTTTTCACTCAGTTTGTGCTCTGATATCCATGCCAGGCCACCTCCATGCATGAGTTCCTTCCTCACTGCACCTATGCTCTAGCTCCCCATAGGAGTCATCCCCTCTTTTGCATTGGCTCAGACACCAAGTCAACTCTCAGCAAGGATGCCTTCCTCACCTATTTGGGCTCTGAGTCCCCCTGCCTTCTCATACCCATTTGGACAACCTTTTTACCCTGTTTGGTTTCCAACACTCCACATAAGGACACTCCTGCACACGATACCTACCTGGCTTTGCCCCACCTAATTGCTTGTTCAAGATTGCTCAAGAAGGAGAGGAAAGACAAAGGAAAGAAAAAGGAAGACCTATTAGATTAGATTAGATTAGATTTCTATTGTAATCAGAGAAATATCATGGAAGTCTTCATTACACTTTTGTAAACAACAACTCAATGCACACAACTAATAAAAATTTAGGCAGTTTCAAAGAGCTCAATGTTCCCAGCCCAACCCTAGTTCAACTTGTATGCATGTACAAGTTTATGTAAACACAGCCTTTTTCTTTCCTTTTGAGTACAGATGAGGTTATATTAACTGGCCTGCCACTTTTTCCTTTTTCCATTTAATGTATCTTGGAAGTTTTTATATGGCAGCATAGCACATTTATTTTAATATTTGCATAGTATCTTTGAATTATGAATGAATATCAATCTTCCACTGATGGCCATTAATACTGTTTCTGATCTTTTCTTCTTACAAACAGTGCTGCATTTATGTCCTCAAAGAAATATCCTTGGGTATGTGTCTCTTCACATTTTCAATTTTTAAAAATGTATTTAACCCCCAAATCAAGTAGTTCAAATAAATAAAGATGTGAAAGGCAGACTTCTGAAAGGTACTGCATTTCACTTAACTGTATATTCATTTTGTGTCATAAGAATGTAGGGTTAAGAGAGTGAAATCAGATCATTTTGTCCAAACATGACTCCTTTTATAATGGGTGAGGGAACTTAAAGGGGAAGGTCCAAGCAATTTACTAACAAAGCCAGAACTAGCACTCATGAGTACAGGCAGGCCCCAGACAGGAGCAAAATCACAACCAGTAGGATGGGATCTGTCCGTATCTTCTTCTTTTTTTTTTTTTTTTTTTAGTTAGAATCTCACTCGGTCGCCCAGACTGGAGTGCAGTGGCCGCTCCCGGCCACCGCAGCCTTGACCTGCTGGGCCCCGGCGATCCTTCCGCCTCGGCCTTCCAAGTAGCCGGAATTACTGGCATGAGCTACCACACCCGACTGATTTTTTGATTTATTGTAGAGATGAGGTCTCGCTGCCCTGGCGGGTCTCGAACCCGCGGGCTCAGGCAATCCACTCACCTCAGCCTCCCAAAGGCGCAGGATTATAGGCTGAGCCACTGAGCCCTGCTTCCGTATCTTCTTAATATCATTTGCATTTCTGCCTGGGTCAGCATTACTTACATGCCCAGAGGCATTTAAATGTCATGATGTCAGTTTACTCATTGATAGAAGTGGGACCCTAGAGTTGGAATCAATTTAAACTGTTTGCACCTGTACTATTTGGCTTCCTATGCTAAATCAATGACTTTGTTTTCAATCTTTAATTATTTTCATTATCCCCAAATACATACCATTTAATGAAGGACAAGATCAAAAGGGAATAATAAGATCCATAAAGATAAAACTGGGACCTTGAGATGAAGCCACATAGAGAAGAGGATAAGAAAATAAAACAAGGCAAACATGGTTTAAAGGGGCAAATTACCATCTAAGAATTGAGAGAAGCCGGGCTCGGTGGCTCAGCCTGTAATCCCGCGCCTTTGGGAGGCTGAGGTGAGTGGATTGCCTGAACCCGTGGGTTCGAGACCCACCTGGGCAGCGAGACCTCATCTCTACAATAAATCAAAAAATCAGCTGGGTGTGGTAGCACATGCCTGTAATTTCGGCTACTCGGAAGGCTGAGGTGGAAGGATCACCAGAGCCCAGCAGGTGAGGCTGCGGTGGCCGGGAGCGGCCACTGCACTCCAGTCTGGGCGACCGAGTGAGACTCCAACTCAAAAAAAAAAAAAAAAAAAAAGAATTGAGAGAAAAGGCCACCAGGGCTCAGGGGATACAACAGATAAATTGAGGGTTGTATATAAACAGGTGTATAATTTTCCCAAATAAAATATAGAATAAGAAAAACTTGGACATTGCAGGAAAAAAGGAAAAAGCAAAATCATTGGCTTGTTCTCCACCTCTTCCTTAAATATTTCATCAAGTTGTCATGTTATTTCCCACTAAATCTTCTTAAGTCTTAGATTGAGCAGTTATATTTGAATTGTATTAATTAATCATTATTTTAAATTATTGTTCACCATCTCAACTAAATACAGAGGGAAAAATAACCTAGAAATAGAACATAAGGTACATCCTGACAGGTAACAGCTCCTACCACAATAAAACTATTTAACAAATTAAATTAATATGGTTCCCAACTTATGAAAGAGGAGATAGGATAATTTTTTAAAGTATCTAATGCACATCTGAGGGGAATCCTTCCTGTATTATATCATAGAGCTACCTGAAGGAATTTTCAAGTACATTTTTTACATTTCTTAAATGTACCAACTCAAGTTTCTGGTGATTCTTGAAATGGTAATGGCCCCAGGGAACTGCACAGTTCCTTGTGGTTTCCCCTCATCCTGCTGCCCACATTTATAAATAGTTCCTCTACTAAACCATCCTTGAATTATCCCAATTCCAGTGTACCATCTGTTTCCAACAGGGAGCCTTGTTAATACAGAGAGTAAATGTAGAATGATCTTTCAGGGAGATTAGCTGGAAAGTGAGAAGCAGTGGTAGGTATAAGTAAGGAGAAGTGGCAAGGTGAAACCATCTCTATTTTTTCAATCTTTTCAAACATGTGTGCGCTATATGACAGCACAAAAATATAAAGCCATACTTTTTTTTTAAAAGTGCAGTGACATCTGATTCTAGTTTTATTTGTCAAGGTTTAGAGTAGTTCTGTAGAGCTAGTCTCCGTCTTGCAAGGCCAGGAGAATGGGATCATCCTGATCTTCAGTCTCTAGGAGAGACTGAGGCAGGTGCTATTTCCAAAGAGCAATATGGGCCTCTTGGAAATAGGCATCTTTGTGTCTCTAGTTCAGCTAAGAGCACCTTTGCTGAGACTCCCAAGGCCTCAGAGACCATCCCACAGCTACTTGCCCCTCCTGGGATACACTGTGCCTCAGGCCACCACTATCTGCAGACCCTGCAGCCTTTCTTACCTTCCAGGTAGCTGGAACCCATTTTTCACTATCTCTGGCCCAAACAATCAAAATGGACCATCAATAGATTCAAGATGGACTGGAAGGTCAGGCAATGTTTTTTTCTAGTCTATCTTCCAAACTTCCCCCAATAAATTCAGTTCTAACTGTAGATCTGATCACATCACTCTTCTGCTACTTTACTGCCTTGCTATTGACTTTGAGATAAAACACAGTCCTATCCCCAGTCCATCTTTCCTGCTTTACCATTGGTCACAAATAATCTCTCTATATTCCAGCTTCATGGAGATACTGATCATCCTTGAACACCAAAGTAATGGAAGGAATTAATTTCTTTTTTGGGGGGTAGGGATCTTACGCTGTCATTCACATTGGATTGCAGTGGCACAATCACAGCACACCTTAACCTCAACCTCTTGGGCTTAGCCAATCCTCCTGCCTTAGCCTCTTGAGTAGCTGGGATTATATGCATGTGCCACCATGCCCAGCAAATTTGTTGATTTTTTTTTGTAGAGATTATGCCTTGCTATGTTGTCCAGTCTTGTCTTGAACTCCTGGACTTAAGCAATCCTCCTGTCACGGCCTCTCAAAGTGCTGGGATTACAGGTGTAAGCCACTGCGTTTGGCCAGAAATTAATATTAATGATTGTCTATGATATGTCACTTTGCCAAGTTTGAAATATATCTCATTTAATCCATACAATTTATGAGGAGACTGAGACTGAAGCACATTAAGTAGCTTACCCAAGGGTAAGAGTCAATAAGTGGTAGTGGAGAAGCTGGGCTCTGTCTTTATGACATAGTATTACCCCAAGGCTCAGAGTTATCACTGGTGGAGATCTCCTAACCTGAAGGTTCCTTCCCACCTTCACCACCTGGTAGAACACTCTGCTTCCTTAAAGCAAAGCCTGGATTCCCCTGAATCACAGCTATCATACACAGGTTTCTTTCTCTTAGACCCCATAGCATTTTCCATACCTTCTCCCTATCACAGCTCGTATCACATGGCCTCCTCCTTACCTACATTTGTGTCAGCCTAATTACTAATTGCAGTGTTTCCTGAGAACCAGGACCAAAGGTATATTATTCATCTTTGATCCATATTTCTTGCACAGAGCCTGGTAAACATAAGATGCTATACCAATATTTGGCAAGTGAAGAAAGGAATAAAGAAATAAAAAATACATCTTAGAACTATAGACTGTCCCACCACCATCTTTAGATATACTTCGAATAAAAAAAATGTATGCTCTGCCTAGCAGGAAAGTTTCTAACCACAAATAGTACTATCTAAGCATGCCAAATAATAAGTTGTGTCATATGTACATGAAACTGGGAATAAAAGATTAGTTTAAATGTCAGCAAAGAATAGCATTTAATGACAGTACTATTTTTAAGAGACAAAAAAGTTCATCATGCCATATTGTTCTCCGTGAGATCTAAACTCAATTTCCCAAAATTAACCCAGAACATAAAATTTTCTGAATTAATATAAAAAGGGCTTAACAGCAATGATCACTTTTTTTCCTAACTGCTAGATGATGTGGGATAATTATTTTTCTACAGGGAAAAGTATAAGATAAGCATGACTTGCAAAAACAAAGGATCAAAAAGAAAGATGAACCATCTAAGATCAAAATCAGATCCTGCCTAGAATTCTTAAAGTGAATTCTAGTGGTTAGATAATATCTTAATAGTGATTGAGATTAATAAAAATTATCAAAAAGGAACACAATTAGAATATAAAATTGTTATTTTCAATGTTCTAATCTAGAATTAAAAAGGAAAAATAAAATCAACTATTTTAACAGTTGTGTATTAGAAGTATGAAGTATATAGTATTACAAAGATCTCACTTTAGAGATGTGGAATAAAATTTATTTTTTTCTGAGTGGAGTAAAATCTATTTGCTCTCTTCAACACAACATGAACCACAGTTTTAACAAAATTCCTGTTTTCTATGTGTACATTTGTATGAAATACGATAGCACTGAGAAGCTAATGGATTAATGTCAAATAGAGATAATAAAATGGTAATTATTGCAAGGATACACTATTCAAAATTCAATACTCTTTTTTCCACTGATTACAGTAAGCATGAACTAGAAACCAACAATTCTCAGAGAAAGCTGAATTGTCCATTTCAGTAGTTTAAGGTCAGTGGTGTAGTAGCTAAAAATAAAGGAATGCTGCTGACCACAAAACAAAAATCTATTTATGAAAAACTTGTAAGTATTCGTTTGTAAAGTTATTTTGCACTTAATCAGTAAAAGACTACAGGAAGATCATTTTAATCTTGCATATATTTAATCGGTTCATTTCAAGACTTTTCTTCTTAAAAGTAACTAAGTACAAAACAGGCATAGCTTTACCGAGACACTAAATCCCTGAGCTAATTACCATAAAATGAATGAGCTTGGAATATATGAAAGAAAATGTGAAAGTGTTTTATCCAAAGAGAGTTCAAGAACCTTTGTATAAGGAACACAGTTTCTGACTCTAAGGCATTGGCATATGTGCACTGATTTTAAAATAAATATGTGCAGGACAGCAAGAAACCTCTGGTTGCTGATTTTTATCACTAAGACTAAACTGGAGACTTTGTTCTTAGGGATAATGCAAACAAAACTGTCATCATGTAGTTAATGCTCTATTTTGGGAACACATTCTATTGCAAATTACTTTATTAGGCGTTTACTTGACATCCAATTAGAACAGACCGTGGTTCAAAGTGTCTTATTTGTAAACCTTTTTAATTGGAGATTTTGGAACACAGGTTGCTATTTCCACTTTTACAATAAAGGCTTTAAAAGTAAGGTAATTATTTTAAATTCGAGTCACACATTCCTTTCAGTATATTCAATGACAGCCTTGAATTTAACACCAAACTTCTCCCAACCGTCCTCTCGAGTGTCAAATGTTTTAATGATTCTTTATGTTTCTAGTTCATTATCTCACTGGTTTGTTCATGCAGTTCATGTTTCTTGAGCAATTACAGGATTCAAGCAGTGTACTGGGATGAGAACAGAGCAGCAAACCAGGAAAATTCGATCTCTGCTCTCATGGAGTTTACAGTCTGATGGGGAAGACAGACAGGAAATAGAGCTTGCACAGAAATATATTTCTTGTTATGCAGGATGGTGAAAGTTTGGAACCAGCCAAACCTAAAATCAGATCCTGCCTAGAAGTAAGTTAGTGATCACATTTTAGCTTCCTCATTTCGGCTAAATAGGGATTGTGATGCCTCTCATAGAGCATTCTTCTGAGGATTATCTGGTATAACATCTGGGAAAGGCCTGACAATTAACAGATATTCAAGTAATTCCCTTTTCCTCCAGTATTTGCATTCCTTCTCCCTTATTTTCCATTCATATGAAACTGGGTAACAAAAGTTTGGCTCTGAAAACCTTCTCTCCTCTATTAAACTTTAAAAAGTTATTTAATAAAAAAATTCAACTGAAAGCAAAAGCTAAAATAATTTTCTTAATGAAAAAGTTATCTATATTGAGAATAAGTTTATATTGAATTTTGTTATCAAGTTTCTAGTTTATTCTCAGTGTTCATCCAATTTTCTTACAATAGAAAGCATTAAAAAAAACCAATGTTTTCATTGCCTTAGGGATGACTAGATTTTATATTCAAAACAACAAAATCCACAGAAAGCTAAGAATAACATACATACTCTGAGATTTTTCCTCTTAGGTATAAGAAAACCAAGTCTATGAAATTAAAATTATTTAGGTCTAGGCAATCAATATAAATTTGTACAAAGCTAATGCAGTAAGGAAATTATCAGTAGTTTATAAGAATAACAATTTTCTTTCTTTTTTTTTGCTTACTAGGATTGTTAGGTAGAACAAAATATTAATCTTCAATGGAAGGCTTCCTACATATTCAAAATCTTCTGGGTTTCCTTTTAACAATATATATATATATATATATATATATATATATTTTTTTTTTTTTTTTTTTTTTTGAGTTGGAGTCTCACTATCGCCCAGACTGGAGTGCAGTGGCCACTCTCGGCCACTGCAGCCTCGACCTGCTGGGCTCCGGTAATCCTTCCGCCTCAGCCTTCCGAGTAGCTGGAACTACAGGCTCGCGCTACCACGCCCGGCTAATTTTTTTTGTTTTTTTTGATTTATTGTAGAGATGAGGTTTCGCCTGCCCAGGCGGGTCTCGAACCCGCGGGCTCAGGCAGTACACTCACCTCAGCCTCCCAAAGGCGCGGGATTACAGGCTGAACCACCGAGCCCGGCTCTTTTAACAATATTTTAAAGACATTAAGTAAAAGACTTAATCTTGCAGAAAACACTATGAACAACAATGACTTACATCTCTTCAGATACTGATGGTGCTTATTTAAACCCTGCAGACCTAACTCTGAGCACTTTAATTTATTATACTTCATTTTAATATGAACTTCCTTGGAAGAAGGTTTAGGATTTTGCTTATAATCTCAAATTCTGATGAAGAAGAGAATTCTGCTACCTTTTCCTTTTCCTTTTGAGATGTAAAGAAAATATATGTCATAACTTCAGAATAATAGCACCTTGAAGCAATAAGGGGATTTTAAAAAATAACTGAGACCAATTCCCTTATTATATTAATGAGAAAACCTGAGAAGTTTAAAGTCCTATTTCTTTTTTTTATTTCTTTTTCTTTTTTTTAAAGCAGGATTTATTGAGAAGACAGAAAAGCTCCCACAGTGGGAGAGGACCCAAAGGGGTTGCTCTAAAGCCCTATTTCAAGTCAGTATCACAATCAGGACTACAGCTCAGTCTGTGGTTCAGATGTGGGCATGGTTCTGAGGGTGTGGGATGGGTAGGAGGGAGGCTACATGAGCTGGGCTCTACACCTGTGTGTATAATCTTGTGTTTCCCTATTTCTTCTGGTTACTGAGTACAAATGAAACACTTGAGAATTTCTGCTTTACTAAGGGAGTGGGAGGGAGAATTTTACACTTATCTCAAAGTTTTGAATCCACAATTTAGGGTTCATATATGTTTTTCCAGTATTTCATGAAAACTTTTAAAATTTTTTATTCTGTATCTTTTTAACTATTTTATTAAAAAACTATTAAAGGAGTAAATCACATGGACAACCAACTGTATTATTCACCAAATTTTAACACACGGGAGACCTCTAATACATAAATCTTTGTTGCTAAGTTAACTCGCTTTTCTGCAAACCTTGGAATAAAACAGGGGTCACAAAGCAAGTGACAAGACACCGAGGAGATAACGTGGGGCACTGAAGGCCATGAGGACTTGAAGAACTCCAAGAGAGCAGCCCCACCTAAGAGTCCAGACAGTTAATTGTTGCCTGAGAAAATAGAACGCCAGTGTTGCCAGGTTTTAATTCTCTTAAGAACTCTGTATCTTTATGAGTTTATGAAAACAGATTTAAAAAATGAACTAGTCAGGGATCCAACTAGTGACTAGCTTCATTACCACCTGCTCTAATTTACCGTATTTATTAACAATAAGGTTGAAAAAGAAAAAAAGAAAAAAAAAAAAAGGAAAGTCACATGAAGGTGCAGTAGCACAACTTTTCAAGTCAGAAAGCTCAGGTCTGAATGTATCTCTATCACTTTGGAGTTTGAAGTCCATCTGCAAGTACTTAACTCAGAAAGATTCCATCTTCATCTGTCAAGCAGGGAACAAGAGAACCACCTCATGGAATAGAGTGCAGATCAAATGAGATGGTGCACGTAGATACTGTGGCACAGTGCCATATATCTAGTAAACTCCTCTCATCGTCATTATCTTCATCAACATTCATTCTAGGGCTATTTCTTTAGGTTTACATTTCAAATTCAATCAATGCACTGTAATCCCATGTAGCAAACAGATGAACACATTTTATGTGAAAAACAGAAAAATATCAAATAAATTTGCAGATATTTTTGTCTTTTAATTCATGTGTATTGCATGGCTTAAAAAAAAAACAAATTTAGCTGGGCTCGGTGGCTCAGCCTGTAATCCCGCACCTTTGGGAGGCTGAGGTGAGTGGATTGCCTGAGCCCGCGGGTTCGAGACCCGCCTGAGCACGCGAGACCTCATCTCTACAACAAATCAAAAAAATTAGCTGGGCGTGGTAGCGTGCGCCTGTAGTTCCGGCTACTTGAAAGGCTGAGGCGGAACGATTGCAGGAGCCCAGCAGGTCGAGGCTGCGGTGGCCGGGAGCGGCCACTGCACTCCAGTCTGGGAGACAGAGTGAGACTCCAACTCAAAACAAACAAACAAAAAAAGCCAAATTTAATTCTTTAGCAGTTTAAAATTATTGTTTTTATAAATACTGTATGCATATCATGTATAACTACAATTTGAGAAATTATAGGATGTGATTTCCCCTGACTCAGAAGATTAAATTTTCTGTTTCAGTTTCAGCCATTTATGTAGCAGTTAGCATAAACTGCCTGAATTCTTCTTGAAACTGTGATTGCTGTTGGACCTAACAGAATCTGTTAAGGCTAGCATTTTTCAATTAACTTTTCTGGAGGCATTTGTATGTGATTTAAAAGGTTTCTTCAACACCAAGATTTAATTATTTGGGAAGCCTTTCCTTCCCCCTACAACAGACAACCATCTGTTTCAACAAAGTTGTTCCATAAAATTTTGCTAACATTAGAAGACCCCATAGCCTATCAGGGTTTTTGTTTCAATCAGCCTTTCATAGCCAGGCCAAATCCACTGAGCTGGATGGGATCGTCAGAAAAGGCATTATCATATCTCACAGAGTTTAGAGTCAACACAGGAAAGTGAGTTGAAAGTTCCAAAGATAACCTTTTTTAAAGCTTCTATAAATATAACTTTGGGCATAATAAAGTTAATTATAGCTAATTATAATTTAATTGTACGAGTTTAAAATGGCTCTCTGAAAAGTAGATTCAAAAGTAGGGACTTTAGTACTTTCACTGTTTGTATTAGATTTCAATACATTTATAACATGTTTTAGGTGTGCTTCCCAAATAAATATAAATATTGAATACTAATCATCATATTAATTATAAAGAGATAAACCCTTTCCTTTGCAAGACTCAGAGGTCAAGGAAACAAGCCTTCAGAGACCCAAGTGACAACCACAATACTCAGAAGTTCAAGAACACTGCAGTAACACAAAAAGCGGAAGTTAATGGCTTTTCTGTATTTGTAAAGAAGAACAGCAACTATATTTTCTTTGTTTCCCCCAAGGAAGTTCTGAAATACAGCACATCTTTTTCCCTAAAAATGTTCACTAAACATGGGTTTCTAAACTAAAGGTCACGTTCAACAATTGCCCTGGGGCTTTCAGACCTCACTTTTGTCCAATGTAATGCTTACTGTATAAAAGGACCAATTTCTGAGAAGCCAGATGATAGGGGTTACAGGTGAGATTCTACTAAAAAAAAGCCTGAATTATATTGTCAAAGGGCCAACTCTGAAATTGAAATTGATTCCAAGAGGTTCACATTCATATAAATATATCTGAGATCCACCTCAGTTGAGTTTTATTTCTCAGCACATCAAAGTATCAAAACTCATTTTCTAAAAGATCAAGATGTTGCCAAATTTCAAAAGAAGAGAAAATCAGCCGGGAAAAACTAACCCTTACTATATCACAAAGAATACACCTTGTAAAAGACAACTAGGTTTCTTGTCCACACAGAAGAAACTGTTAGGAACATCAAAAAGAGCAAGACCTTTCATCCGGAGAAGCGCTAGGTGGCAGGGGAGAGTCGCTCATGCATCCAAGCTCTCCTAGACAGCACTGGCAGACGCTAAGGACTGGCTGCTCTGATCTCCATCTTCTTTCTGGTGTCAAAGGGAATGAATTTTCGAGGCTGGCCCAGTGGCCCCTTCATTACAGGGGAAACTGCTGTGAGCAAACGATATACAACTCTTTCAAACCTTTAGTTGCAGCTTGGGATTAAGCCCACCTTGAAGGGGACTAGCTGTACAACCCTTTTTCTTTGGTCTAGCAGATCATTTGTGGAAATATAATCCCAAATCCATATGAGAAACACTCTGAGTGTTTTCTCCTAAGTGCCGAATTACTTGCAGATGCCGTATCCGAGAAAGCCCTGTCTTTCTGGCTGTCGCACCTTCAGGCTGGAAGAGATTTTGGCTGAAATTGTCCTAAAGCTTGATTGGAGTCCACGAAGGGGAGGCACTCAAGAGAGATGTTTGGATGTTATTGTTATGATCACCTTTTCATGGTGTTTGCAAGACTCGAAAAAGAAACTGACTTCAGTATATACCTGGCCCCTCTGATACCCATTTTCTGTTTGAAAAATGAGGATAATAACAGCACCCACTCAAGGGGTTTTTGTAAGGAGCAAATGAAATAGCTGATCCATAAAAAGTGTTTTGTGTGGTGCTTCGTTGATAAAATACTCAAATGTTAGCTATCCTTATTACTACCGTCAAATTACATAGGGATTGAGAAGGTTCTGTAAAACAAAGAGCAGTTGTTATTGTCACCATCATCATCATTACCATCCTCATGCCCTCTATGCTAAACTGTTTCCCAAGCACATTCTGGAATTTCTTTCTTCTCTTCATTATCTACAACATGATGTTCGAAGCTCATGTTATAGAATCAGACAAAGGTGAGTCTGAAATCTGCCTCTGCTATGTAACAGTTATGAGATTTTGGGCAACTTATCATCTTTCAGAGCCTCAGTTTCCCCATCTGAAAAATGAAGATAGTAATAAGCCTTTTATCCATGGGTTATTTATGAGAATGAGGTGGCATTTTGTCTGGTGCAGAGAACGAATTCATCAGATCTTAGCTGTGATAAGTAGTATTATCATCATAACTATTCCCTTTGCTTGGCATAACTTCCCCATTTCAGACTGCTTTCTTAAGGCTCACTTAAAAAGTCTCCTGTATTTGTCCATATGTCCATTCTCTCATGAACACATATGTTCTGTCTCCTTCATACGTTAGGGACTAAGAAATAAATTGAACATATCTCCTGAATCAAAGAGCTCCTTAACTGGGAGTAGAAACAAGTTAGATATGTAAAGTTCTTAAAGTGTTAAATGGCCAAAAAGGCATTTCTTTTAAAGATGGTGCTAATATAACCTAGGAAGAATCTAGGAATAGAGATGGTATGTATCATATGCTATTATGGTTAAAAGCATGGAGTTTAGTGTTACAGAGATTTGGAGTTAAATTTCAGCTTTGCCACTTATTTTCTAGGTATTTTTGGATAGTTATAGTAGCCTCTCTGAGCCTCAGTTTCCTTTTTCTTTTCTTTTCTTTTTTTTTGAGTTGTAGTCTCAGTCTGTCACCCAGGCTGCAGTGCAGTGACACACTCATGGTGACTGCAGCCTCAACTTGCTGGGCTCACGTGATCCTTCTACCTCAGCCTTCCAAGTAGCTGAAACTACAGGCATGCACTACCACATCCGGCTAATTTTTTGATTTATTATAGAGATGAGGTCTCATCAGTTTGCCCAGGTTGGTCTTGAACCCCTGGACTCAGGCAATCCTCTCTCCTTGGCCTCCCAAAGTGCTGGTATTACAGGTTTGAGCCACTGTGCCTGATCAAGCTTCAGTTTCCACATCTGTAAAATTGGGATAAATATCAAACCTACATCATGAGGGATGAAGTGAACATTACATATGGAGAGTCAAAATGTGGCAGAAGTTTCAATGAAGATTAGCTATTTTTTTTTAGATTGGAAAATATAGTTTATTTAGAAGGTAAATGAAAGGCAGAGAGAGAAAGAGAGCTATTTACTTCCCCAAGGTAGGGGAAGGGGCAAAAGCTGGGAAACGTGACGAGAGCCATGTGGACACACCAGAGTTTAACAAAGCAATGACCAATTAGCTATTATTAATAGTAGTAGTATTAATATACTAGCATTGTCATCAAGTTTTGGTAATGGTGGTACCGGGTTCTTGAATTATGAGTAAGATTTGACTACAAGGCTTGGGAAAGGAGATGAAACAAGAAGAACAACTCAGAAATGATGAAGTAAATTCAGGTACAAACCAAAGGGTGGCTCAGTTTGGTTTCATCAAACATTAAATGTCTAGTTAGCATGATCATCAGCCTTGGTTTGCCTGGGACTGAAGGGTTTTCCATGGAAGCAAGATATTCAGTCATCAAAAACGGGGGGAGCTGGACTCGGTGGCTCAGCCTGTAATCCCGCGCCTTTGGGAGGCTGAGGTGAGTGGATTGCCTGAACCCGCGGGTTCGAGACCCTCCCGGGCAACTTGGCGAGACCTCATCTCTACAATAAATCAAAAAAATTAGCCAGGCGTGGTAGCGCATGCCTGTAGGTCCAGCTACTTGGAAGGCTGAGGCAGAAGGATCACTGGAGCCCAGCAGGTCGAGGCTGCGGTGGCCAGGAGTGGCCACTGCACTCCAGTCTGGGTGACAGAGTGAGACTCCAACTCAAAAAAAAACCAAAACGGGGGAAGTCCTGGAAAACCCAGTTTAAGTTTGTCACCCTATGCTTTGAGGATTGTGGCTGAATAAACAAGGGTCTTGAAGGCCATGCAAAGGGGCTTTGGCTGTATCTGTAGATAATAGGAAGCTCTTGCAAGTTCTGGAGGAAGGGAAGAACTATTCAGAAGTATGTTTCAGGCAGTCTAAAAAAATGAACATTTTATCTCTCATCCTTGCAAAATAACTCTCTTCCTCATTTTTCCTTCCACAGTTCTTTATTTGTATCTGGCCTCTGGTGTTTATCAGACTTTATGTGTGTTAAAGATTTGTATGTGTCCTCATAATCTCACAATATAATCTTCTTAGTGCCAAGATTGTGTCTTCATCACCTTATCTCTATGTGTCTTGTATGCAATATAAGTTCAATATGTATTGAATTGAAAACCTATGATTCTAGACAATACAGTATTAATTGAGGTTTACTATTCATCTCAGTTCAAAATTGAACATCAGGTATCTGTGTGCCTAGTAATTATCCTTCTAGTGACACATAAAATCAATCTTTAAAATATTGATTGACAAATCTACACACAAAAAATCCTCTGTAAACGTGAGGAAGTATTCCTCCCTTCTCCATTATCATTTTTACTTAAACTTTTCTTACCCATTCATTTGACCAGCAAATGCTTAGTAGTACAGTGTGCTGGCTATAGTGTACAGCTCTAGGCCTGAGATACAGGGAGAGTTGAGATTCTCTCCTTCCTTCCTTCCTTCCTTCCTTCTTTCCTTCCTTCCTTCCTCTCTCCTCCTTCCTTCTCTTCCTTCCTCCTTCCTTCCTTCCCTCTCTCCTTCCTTCCTTCCTTCCTCTCTGTGTTCAGTCAAACCCTTGTAAAGCAGAGCAATAGATAGAGTTTCCATGTAAGGTTCAAGTTAGCTTAAGGTCATTTTCAAATCCTTAACTAACCCATGGGAAAGTTTGTTTTAGGCACTGACAAATCAATAAATCTAGTAAAAAGCATTCATTCACAAATGATCCCCAACTAAGGATGGTTTGGCAAGATTTTCTAATATTAGGATTATGTGAAAGTGATACACATTCAGTAAAATATTGATCAAATGATGTTGTTATTCTTTCAGTACAGTATACAATAAATTACATAAGATATTCAATACTTTATTATAAAATAGGCTTTATGTTAGAGGTTTTTCCCAACTGCAGGCTAATGTAAGTGGTCTGAGCATGTTTAAAGTAGCCTAGGTTCCTCCACTAAGATGTTTGATGGGTTACGGGTATTAAATGCATTTTTGACCTATGATACTTTTTTTTTTTTTTTTGAGTAGGAATCTCACTCTGTCACCCAGGCTGGAGTGCAGTGGCACACTCACGGCCACTGCAGCCTTGACCTGCTGGGCTCAGGCAATACTTCTGCTTCAGCTTTGCAAGTAGCTGGAACTACATGCACAAGCCACTGTGCCCAGATAATTTTTCTTGATTTATTGTAGAGAAGAAGTCTTACCAAGTTGCCCAGGCTGGTCTCAAACCCGTGGTCCCAGACAATCCTCTCAATTTGGCCTCCAAAAGTGTTGGGATTATAGGCATGAGTCACCACACCTGGCCAATTTATGATACTTTTGACAACAATGGGTTTATCTGGGCATAACTCCATGATAAGTTGAGGTACATCTGTATTTATTTCTATGAGTATGGGATTATAGAAGAAATTGACATATATTAGCCAGTGGAATAATATAACTTGGTGGTTTTAAAGCAGGGATTCTAAGGCCAGACTAACTAGAGTTTGAATCCCAGTTCTGTATTCCACTTGTTTACTTTTTTTTTTTTTTTTTTTTTGAGTTGGAGTCTCACTCTGTCGCCCAGACTAGAGTGCAGTGGCCGCTCCTGGCCACTGCAGCCTCCACCTGCTGGGCTCCAGCGATCCTTCTGTCTCAGCCTTCCGAGTAGCCGGAATTACAGGCACGTGCTACCACGCCCAGCTAATTTTCTGATTTATTGTAGAGATGAGGTCTCGCTGCCCAGGCGGGTCTCGAACCCGCTGGCTCAGGCAATCCACTCACCTCAGCCTCCCAAAGGTGCGGGATTACAGGCTGAGCCACCGAGCCCGGCTTGTTTACTTTTGATAAGATATTAATCTCTCTGATCCTCAGTTGCTTTATGCGCAAAATGGGGGTAAATTGTATCTACCTCACAGGATTGTTCTAAGAATAAAAGAACGTACGTAAACACTTAGCATTGTGAACACATTTTATGCAAGAAATATGTTCCTGAAGCCCTTAGATATGCTAAGACTGACCCAGGCAAAGGATGGAGCAAGTTTTATTTACTGGTTAAAGAGAGGAATCTTTGTAGACAGTACATTCATTCAGTCATTATCACATAGTTTATAATTACTTGGCTGACAAAGCTTTGAAAATATGTGATCGTTGACAAATTTTGTGTTCCTGGCTGAGGTAGGTTGGGTTCCTGGGAGGCAGCCACTAGGTGAAGATAATAAGAGGCTTATTACAGAGTAATGTTGGGATATTTACAGAGAAGGGAAGGGTGCAGTTATAACAAAGGCCCCAGTCAATCCTGTGGGGTGCTCCAAAGCTGAGATGGCTCTTTTACAATATCTGATGGCAGGGTAATGACACTGGGTTTTCAGAACCCTATGAAAAGGACCTAGTTGGGGGAGGGGGTAAACACTTTCTCAAATTTAGATCCTTTATTATATCTTGGTCTTTGTCCCTTTCTTGCTACCATTGTTTACACTTTTATTCTCCACAAGGACAGAGTGTAGTTCTAACATTCTCAAATTTTCTTCTAATAAGAAGGAAAGCATGTTCATAGTCTAGCTGAGACTCCCACCAGGTGCCAAAATCCAAACCTTCATTTAATGTTGACATAAAACTAGACTGAGACACCCATTAGTCAAATATCATAATGTAAACTTTTAACCAGTCCTCGAAGGGAAGATTGTAGGGTCTTAAGATGGGCATCTATCTTCAGCGGGGGCAAAATCTGGAGAGACACTGATCTGAGACCAGTCAGCCCATTTTACTTCCAGCGTGTGGGTGACTATGTCTGAAGGAGGGCATCTCAGCAGGATAACGCCCCATCCACTGCAGACCTGGTTGTTTTGATTTCAAATATATATAAGGTGAAACTTTACATTTTCATGATACATAATTTTGAAATGATATACTTTGCTTCCTTACTCTTATTATGTTACTCTAGATAATTCTTAATCTCTCATTTAATGGTGCCTATCTCTTAGTAATTGGTGAGGATTAAAAAATTATATAATGAGCCGGGCTCGGTGGCTCAGCCTGTAATCCCAGCACTTTGGGAGAGCGAGGTGAATGGATTGCCTGAGCCCGTGGGTTTGAAACCAATCTGGGCAGCTTGGCCAGACCTGTCTCTACGGTAAATAAAAAATTAGCCAGGTGCGGTAGTGCACACTTGTAGTTCCAGCTACTTGGAAGGCTTAGGCGGAATTATCACTAGAGCCCAGCAGGTCGTCGCTGGGCTGGCAGTGAGCATGCCACTGCACTCCAGCCTGGGCAACAAAGTAAGACTTCAACGCAAAAAAAAAAAAAAAAATCATATAATGTATCGAAGGTATTTTGCAAAGTTCTTGGCATGCAGCAAATATCTGGTATGTGTTAGCTGTTTTTATTAAGAAAAGGTCTAGGAATACAGATGGACTCAGTAATAAATGAATAAAAGGAAACTATGTTAAGATTTTAAACTTGCAGACTGACTTAAAGCATTGGTAAAGTTTACATTATGGTATTTGACTAGTAGGTGTCTCAGTCTAGTTTTATGTCAACATTAAATGAAGGTTTGGATTTTGGCACCTGGTGGGAGTCTCAGATAGACTATGAACATGCTTTCCCTCTTATTAGAAGAAAATTTGAGAATGTTAGAATTACACTCGGTCCTCATGGGGAATAAAAGTGTAAACAATGGTAGCAAGAAAGGGACAAAGACCAAGATATAGTAAAGCATCTAAATTTGAGATACAGAGTGTTTACCCACCCCCCTCCCCAACTAGGTCCTCATGCCTACCGTTTTTTTTTTTTTTTTTTGAGTTGGAGTCTCACTGTTGCCCAGACTGGAGTGCAGTGGCCGCTCCTGGCCACCGCAGCCTCGACCTGTTGGGCTCTGGTGATCCTTCCGCCTCAGCCTTCAAAGTAGCTAGAACTACAGACGCACGCTACCACACCCAGTTAATTTTTTTGATTTATTGTAGAGATGAAGTCTCGCCTGCCCAGGCGGGTCTTGAACCCTCGGGCTCAGGCAATCCACTCACCTCAGCCTCCCAAAGGTGCGGGATTACAGGCTGAGCCACTGATCCCAGCTACCAATTTTAAAATATTCATTATTTTACTCAAATCCTTAGACCATGAGTTCTCATAGGCAGATAATAGCTGATTTTTAATTTACTGAACATAGTGTACAATGAATAGAGTATAATATTCCTTTTGGCTATTTTAGTAGGAGATAGGTTTTTTGGTTTTTTGATTTTTGTTTTCTGTGTGTGTGTGTGTGTGTGTGTGTGTGTGTGTGTGTGCATGTGCGTGTGCGCGCGCGCGTGTGTGTGTGTGTCAGAGAGTCTTATTCTGTCACTAAGGCTGGAGTGCAGTGGCACAATCATGGCTCACCATAGCCTTGACCTCCTGGGCTCAGGTAGGTGATTCTTGTGCCTCAGACTCCTGAGTAACTGGGACTACAAGCACATGCCAACACACCTGGCTAATTTAAAAAAAATTGTTTTTATAGACATGAGGTCCCACTATGTTGCCCAGGCTGGTCTCAAACTCCTGGACTCAAGCAATCCTGCCACCCCACCCTTCCAAAGTGCTTATAAGCATGAGCCACTGTGCCAGGACTTTTAAAAAACATATATATTGCATGTATTTATTTGTAAAGGTAGCTTGAAATCAAAGGCTTTCTACCAATGCACTGCTTCTAACCACTTCCCCCAGAGGGATCAAATGCTTATTTTGAGATCAGGAACTATGCCCTATTCTGATTTGGTTTTGTTTTACTCTGTTTTGTTTTACCTAGAACAGTGTATGTGTTGAATGAGTAAAGTTTAGAGCTGGAAAGAACGTTAGAGATAATATTTCCCTTGTTTTAGAACAGCGTTCAGAGAGACTCTGGTGTATGTGGGCGGTTGCAGAGCTGTTTGGGTTAGAGTAAAGATCCAGGTCTCAGAACTCCAAGCAAGCGCCCTTGGAGCACTTCCACCTGCTGCACGGGAAGGACCCATGTAAAGTCTGCTGACAGCATTGCTTGGCAGTCATTCCTATCCAGATAATTAATTTTCTTATATATATTTGTTTCTTCACAGCTAGAAGCACACAGCATTTAGAACTCATAAAATAATATTAATGTGGCTTACTCACCTTCACTATTTTTTTTTCCTTTCATAGCTTTATAAAACTTCCTTTTATTTGTAGGATGGGTAGGATGCTATCTGTAACCATTCCTCATAGTTCCGAGGTTCCTCTTGATTATCTATTTTTTTTTTTTTTTTTTTGAGTTAGAGTCTCATTCTGTCACCCAGACTGGAGTGCAGTGGCACGCTCCTGGCCACTGCAGCCTCGACCTGCTGGGCTCTGGCGATCCTTCTGCCTCAGCCTTCCAAGTAGCTGGAACTACAGGCGTGCACTACCACGCCCCACTTATTTTACTTATTTATTTATTGTAGAGATGAGGTCTCGCCAAATTGCCCAGGCGGGTCTCGAACCCGCAGGCTCAGGCAATTCACTCACCTTGGCCTCCCAAAGAGCGGGATTACAGGCTGAACCACTGAGCTCAGCCTTGATTATCTATCAATTCCACAATTTTGGAGTAGGTCTGTATCATGCACTAGTCAGAGAAATGAGGATAAGAGAAAATTTAAGGAGTGTGGATACCCAAAAAATTTTTATCATAAAAATATTATTCATTATTGGAAAAAGAAAAATAATTTTTGAAAATCATCTATGATTTCACTACCCTAACATGATGATCCTGTTGAATTTCTTCCTAGTCTTGTTTCTTAGGTATATTTTTCCATAGTAATCAAAATGCACCAACATCTGTAAATTCCCCTTTTTCATTTAGCATTATATAATAAACATTTCCATATTTCAGTGTAACCTTTGTAAGTATAATGCTCATTGGTTGTACAATATTCCATTGAATGCATACACCACAACTGACTTAACCATTTTCCTAAAAGCGAACCCGAATGCTTTTTCTATTCATTCGATAAATCAAGCAGGGGTGAGCGTTTGAGGTCACATAGCTTTTTCCATATTTTAGATTGTTTCCTTAGGACAGATTCCCAAAGTAGAATTATTGAGTCAAAGAAAATGGACTTTTTTTTTGTGGCCCTTTAAGCACATATGACAAATTTCTGGGTCAGGGGATTGGATTCTGAGTTTAATTAAATTAAGCGAGGAAGTAGCAAAGGGGATTTTCTGTGATCTGTATCACCAGGCAACCAGCTGGGCCCAACATGTGAACAAAAAGAGTTGTTCTGAGTCAGGGCCCACCTTTTTAGCCCAGTCATGGAGATTCATTAGAATTCTGCTGGATCAGAAATTTAGAGTTTAAAAATTTGCATTTGAAATGCTATCTAAACTATAGTGTTGATTTTTCTTAGTCCTGTCTTTGATCTGTGACAGTTATCTAATAAGGAAGAGGGAAAAGGAAAACCTTTTGGATAAACACATTTTCATGTCATTCTTTCTAATGAGGTCAAAAGGGTTCTGAAGCTGAAATGTAAACATATGGATTATTACGGAATTGAACATTTCTGTAACATTAATTCATAGAGTCAGAAACCAGTATGGCTTAGAAAGAGGCCCCTAATCAAATATTGTTCTTAGGCGCCCAGGCTTACTACTCAGTGTGCATAGAAGTGGCATTGGGGGTTTTTCTCTGCGTTTATGTGGTAGTGCCAAGATGGAACCTTCAGGAACACATCTGGATAAGTTAGGCAAACACATCTGGAAGTTTCAATCAGCAGAAAGCGACCCCCTTCTGTTCTTCACCTTACAACCTAATTACTAGGTAAATAGATGCTTTCTTTCCTGCATGATTATTTCTCAAAGCAAGAGACTCTATGATGTGAGAAAGTGGCTGTAAATGGAAGAAGAATTAAAAATACATCCCGCAATTGCATGTTCAGGAGATCCTTGAGAATTAAATACTATTTTTATCCCCATCTTAGAGATAAAACAATGAAGGCTCAGAAGCATCAGGTGATTGTCCTTCAATCACTAGGCCAACAAGAGGTTAAATAAGAACTACAATTCTTCTGGGATCCCAAATTCTGTGTGTGTATTATTCCCATCTTCACAAAGCACTAATGTTAGAAATATATCAGGTGATTATTAAAAATCTTGGAGTCATTTCCAAGAATCTGTAAACATGAGAGTTACGATTGATGGAAGGTGCAAAGAAATAATAAAGACTTATGTCAGAACTGTCACAAAGCCCTAGGCAACAAAGAAAACTGGGGGAACAGAATAAACAAGTTTCTAAACACAGGTGCAATGCTTTGGAATGCACAGGTGCGATAAACATTGTTTTGTTCCCATAGCTTAGTTTTTTTTCCATGGCCCTTTATTTCTCATTGTGCTGGGCAGATCCAGTTCTCTCCACACCCAGATTTGAGGGAAACCATTCAGGACTCCCTTTTGGCCTTTTCTCCTTGTCATCTTTTCTAATCAGGTTTGGTCAGATACAAAGCTATTACATTGATCCCCGCCTACTTCCTATGCCTATCTCTCAGTTGGTTTAGGATTCACAGGGAGATGAGGAAGGAATTGGCTTCCTTAGAAACCTCAACAGTTTTCTGTTTGTTTGTTTTTGTTTTTTTTGAGTTGGAGTCTCACTCAGAGACTCACCAGACTGGAGTGCAGTGGCTGCTCCCGGCCACCGCAGCCTCGACTTGCTAGGCTCCGGCTATCCTTCCGCCTCAGCCTTCCAAGTAGCTGGAACTACAGGCGTGCGCTACCACGCCCGGCTAATTTTTTCATTTATTGTAGAGATGAGGTCTCGCCAAGTTGCCCAGGCGGGTCTCGAACCCGCGGGCTCAGGCAATCCTCTCACTTCAGCCTCCCAAAGTGCTGGGATTACAGGCTGAGCCACCGAGCCTGGCTAGAAACCTCAACAATTTTCAAGGCTTGACTTTCTTTAAAGTTTGACTGAAATTAATTCTTACATACATATATTAGAAGCTCTTTTAACAAATCTTAGACTTAGCAATTTGCCAGATCAACTATCACTCTCCAATCCTGGTTTTCTCAATCACAGCACTATTGATATTTTGGGCCAAATAATTGTTGTGGGGGCTTTCTTGTGTAAAATGGATGTTTAGCAGCATTTGTGGCCTTTATCTATAAGACCAGTATCACTTACCTAGTTGTGGCAACTAAACTCATTTCCAGATTTTGCCAAATGTCTCCTGGAGCACAAATTGTCCTTGGTGGAGAACCACTGCTCTAACCCACCAGGAACACAAAATGCTTAATAACCACAGCCTACTGAGCCCTCCAGTTTAGGGTTCCTTCCAAGATATGCCCATGCATGTGTCAGTTGTATATCAAAGCTATTTATGTCAGTTGTACTTGTAATTATGTGGTTTACATAAATAGCATGTAATCCAGGGGCATGTGAGAGCAAAATAAGAAAGTGTTTATTTCTGTTTGAAGTAAAATGATGGAAAGAAACTCCATATGAGTATTATTTCTTTGCTGTATCTTTTTACTCCTAGATATACAACAAAACAATTCCCAGATTCCCCTGCAGTTAGAGAAAGATCTATGTGATTGAGTTCTGGGTCATGGAAAGTAGACAAAAAGATGAACACCATTTCTAGGTTTGGCACCAAAGACTCTCCTTGTTGTCTCTTCCTGTATCTCAAAGAATCTACTTTCTGTTAAGGGCCAGATAGTAAATATTTTCAGTGTCACATATTCTTAAAAAAAAGAAAAACACTTTAAAAATGTAAAACCATCCTTAGTCTGTGGATTGTATAAAACACACTATGGGCTGAATTTGAAAAAAAAAATAGTGTAGGATTCCAATCAGCAGACTCAGTCCAAGATGATGCCTTGGTTTTACACCAAAAGACTGGTGAAGAATGACTGTGTATGGTTTGAATTCACATTAAAAGCTTAAACTCAGTCTCTTTTATATTATTCTCTATTTTAGCAGACCTTTTATTTAAGTAAGAGGGCTTCTATTTTCACTTTGTTGTGTGTGGAAACAGACTGAAATGGGATGGCAGAAGAGCCTTAAAAGAAATGGGACATTCCCACAATACTGATTCCTCCGTAATTGCAACAATGTTCTAGATACAGAAATGTTAGAATCCATAAATGTTTGCCATACAAAGATGTACAAAAACAACAGTTAGCATATAAATGGATATGAACCAGGTATAAAAATAAGCTAAAGAAAGCAAAAATAACAAAAGCCAGTTATCAGTTCACACGAATGTGTCTCCCTATTCTAAGATGTCTTTTTCCATTGACAGAGAGCTATTCACCATGTGGAAACTCCATAGGCTAGTTCTACTATTCATAAAGTATTATCTGTATCACACCATTCTCTGTCTCTCTTGCAATTTCTATCAGCTCTCTCTCATAACAAAATGTTTGGCAATTATCTCAGTCAGCTTGAACAGCCAAGATAAAAGTATTGTAGACTGGGTGGCATAAACAACAGGGATTTATTTTCTCACAGTTCTGGAGGCTAGAAGTCCAAGATCAAGGTGTCAGTAGGGTCAGGTTCTAGTGAGGTCTTTCTTCCTGGCTTGGAGACAGTCATTTTTCTTGCTGTGTCCTCACATGGCAGAGAAAGAGTGAGAGGAAGAGAGGGAGGGAGGGAGGAAGAGAGAGCTGGAGAGACAGGGAGGAATGGAGAAAGGGAAGGAGACAGGACTCTGGTATTTCTTCTTTTGGGGGATTTTTTTACAGTATTTTTATTTTCAAAATTTTATTGTTTATACTGACAGATAAAATTGTACGCATTTACTGTGTACAACATGATGTTTTGAAGTATACATACATTGTGGAATGACTAAACATAGCTAATTAGCATATGCATCGCCTCGCATATTTATTTTGTGATGAGAACATTTTATATTCATTCATTGTATTTTTCAAGAATACAATGTATTTTTAACCATAGTCATCACATTGTATGGTAGATTTCTTGCACTAATTCTATCTACATAAAATTTTATATCCTTTAATGATATTTTCCACCCCCACACCCCATTCCACTACTCCAGCCCCTGGTAACCACCATTCTACTCTCCACTTCTATGAGATAAACTTTTTTAGATTCCAAATTCGAATAAGATCATGTGGTATTTGTCTTTCTGTGCCTAGATTATTTCACTTATCATAATGTCATCAAGCTGGGCTCAGTGGCTCAGCCTGTACCCGCGCCTTTGGGAGGCTGAGGTGAGTGGATTGCCAGAGCCCGCGGGTTCAAGACCCGCCTGGGCAACTTGGAGAGACCTCATCTCTACAATAAATCAAAAAAATGAGCCCGGTGTGGTAGCGTGCGCCTGTAGTTCCAGCTACTCAGAAGTGCGGCCACTGCACTCCAGTCTGGGCGGCAGAGTGAGACTCCAACTCAAAATAAAATAAAATAAAATAATGTCATCAATGTTGTCACAAATGACAGGATTTCCTTCTCTTCTGTGGCTGAATAGTTTTCCTCCCTCCCTCCCTCCTTACCTTCCTCCCTCCCTCCCTCTCTTCCTGCTAGTCTAGTGCAGCAGTGGCAGTATACTACACTTTCTTTATTCATTTTCCACTGATGAACATTTATGTTGATCTCATATCTTGGCTATTGTAAATGATGTTGCAATGAACATGGGAGTGCGGATGTCTCTTCAACATACTGATTTTATTTCCTTTGGATGTATACTCAGTAATGGGATTGATGAATCATATGGTAGTTCTAATTTTAATTTTTTGAGGGACTTCCGTACTGTTTTTCATAATGATTCTACTAATTTACATTCCTACTGACAGTGTACAAGGGTTCCATTTTCTCCATATCCTTGTCAACACTTGTTACCTTGCATCTTTTTGATAATAGCTATGCTAACAGATATTAAAAATTCACATTGGTGTCTCTTCACATAAGAGCACTAATCCCATCATAAGAGTTCTACCTTCAAGACCTCATGCAAACCTAATTATCTCCCAAAGCTCTTTCTCTAAATGTCATTACATCAGAGGTTAGGACTTCAAGGTATGAAGTGGGGGTGGGGAATATAATTCAGTTCATAGCAGCAATCAACAAGGAAGTCTTCAAGCTGCAATGGGGTACAATGAAGTGCTATGCCTCATATACACCTAAGGGCTAGTTAAGCACTTTTCCCCCTCAGCACAAAGTGTAACTAGTTAGTAAGCAGCTTAGGGCCCAGTGCTGATGAATCAAAGTCAATTCAAACTAGATCATCATAAAAAAGTACATCCTTATTTTCACCTTTCTCTATATGCCCTTTTTTTGATGTTAAGGAGAGAAATCAGTTGACACTGTGTGGCAAAATCTGGAATCATCCATCATCACTGTTGGAAAAACACCCTGAAGAGAACAGCAGTATCAACTTGCATTCATTTAACAATATTTAAATACAGACAGAACATCCTTAATCTGAAAATCTAAAATCCAGAATGTTCCAAAATCCAAAACTTTTTGAGTGCTGACCTGATGCCACAAGCGGAAAATTCCACACCTGAACTCATGTGACTGGTTTCGGTCAAAAGGCAGTTAAACATTTGTCTCATGCACAAACTTATTAAAAACATTGTATAAAATTATATTCAAGCTGTGAGTACAAGCTGTATATGAAACATAAATAAATTTCATGTTTAGACTTGGGTCCCATTTCCAAGATAGCTCATTATGTGTATGCAAATATTCCAAAATCAAAAACACTTCTGGTCCTGAGCATCTGGGATAAAAAATACGCAACCTGTAGTGGTTTTCATTATATCTAAATGCTCATTCTGTACTTCTGTCACATCTTCTTTAAGGAAAATACTAAAGCAATCTTTATTGTCATCTCATTGCAACAGTTCAAGCTTAGTAGAATCTCCTTTCCACTAGTTTCTTTTTTTGTTTGCCTTCTTCCTTTTTCACTGGATAATATTTAAACCTGAAAGAGTATTATGATGAATTCCTATAAAGTCTTCAATTTACCAAAGGTTCACATTTTGCCAGTTTTGCTTTATTCATTTCTGAATATGTATGTATGTACTTTTACACTTATCATTTGTGCCAAGCCATTTGGCAATAAGTTGCAGAAATCATGGCTCTTCACTCCAACACTTGAACTTGTATTCTCTTAGAACAAAGGTGTTTACTTAATACACAGAGCCTAGAGGGTGAAGGGAAGAGATGGCTGGTATTCACCAACGACAGCTGTGAAAGGGGCAATTTTTTTTTAATCAATATTTTTTATTATGATATTGTGGGGTACAGTTAAGGGTTAGGCATACAAATGTGCTTCGTTCAGGCACCCTTGTTGATAAGAGGTGTCTCCCCATCCCCAGACAGATATTTACTACCGCTAATCCCATCTCCCTTCCCCTCCCACCTCATAGTTTCCCACCACTGTCAGATTAACATCTTGGATCTACAAGGAACTCAAACGTGCTGAAAACAAACAAAAACAAACAACCCCATTATAAAATGGGCAAAAGATATGAACAGACACTTCTCAAAGGAAGACATCCGAGCAGCCAACAGACACATGAAAAAATGTTCAATCTCACTAATCATCAGGGAGATGCAAATCAAAACCACACTGAGATACCACCTAACTTCAGTCAGAATGGCAATTATCAATAACTCAAAAAATAACAGTTACTGGAGAGGGTGTGGCGAAAAGGGAACACTTCTACATTGTTGGTGTGAGTGCAAACTAGTACAACCTCTGTGGAAAACAGTATGGCGATTCCTAAAAGCTCTAAATATTGTCCTCCCATATGACCCCGCAATCCCCCTACTGGGAATATGCCCTGAAGAACTCAAATCACTCTATAAGAAAGGGGCAATTTTTGATGAAGAATTTGCAGAGCAATTAAACTTCCCCTGTGACTGCAGGAACCTAGTAAACAAAAGAATTTCAAACAGAGTTTAGGCATGCTTCTTTGACCTGTTTTAGTCTGAGTAATTAATAAAGTGTTTGGATTGTATTTGCACTACAAACTTCAACTCCCTGAGGAGTAAGTGGGCTAGCACACAGGTGGAGAAATTAGCAATTCATTGATTCGGTACATTCCAAAAATACTTGAAGCTTTCTTAAGCTGTTTCTGAGACCCCAAGCTGTGTGCATTCTTGTGATCATATTGGCTTTCTCTTAGCCATCAGGATTAACATACCGCTGGGCCAGGGTTTGCCCTCTAATTCACAAGTTAACAACCCACAAATATCCTTTTGCCAGGTATCATATCTTACATTCTGGAATCAGTTGTTCTGCAAGACTTGAGGCTCAGAATAGGAAATACAACTTGCCATCTGGGAAATAGCTTTAAACCTAAATTCTAACACAAGCTGATGCTGGAAGATCAAAGGTTCCTCAATGCAGTTTACTAATAGTTCCCCACCTTTAGGCATAAAACATTCCTTCCACGTGCCTTTTGCCTCTGCATTCAGCTGTGTTTGACAAAGCTTGTCTCAAAAACAGTATTGCTGAGCTTCAACACACCCCTTTTCTTGGTCACTCACAGTCCATCATTTTCTTACTGCCCCTGTCATGGTAGTCTGTTCTTAGAAAAATGGGCTCCTGTCACAATAGCTCTCCTATAAAGCTTATTATCAATGGTCAGTATCTAATTATATCATTGCACTTTTTCCCCCATTGGGACTAAACCTTGCTTAATCAATTTGGCAGATATATATGTGGTATTTTCTATTTTGAAGGGCAGTGCTTTACATTTAAATTGCAGAGTATTTTTGAAAAAAAAATTGAAAATATAGCCAACTCTCTCATCTACAGTTCAAAACAAATATTTCAGATCCATACTTCTGAATAAAAGTACCATATGCCTAGATATGAAACGGGTGGTGGCAGAGCATGCTTAGATTTCCTTTCACGAGCATTGGTATAAATAGTCGCAGCTGCAGACATTTCAAAGGCATAATTTTCATTTTAGTAGATCTAGGAGTATGTGTGAGAAAAGTGTGAAAATTACAATAAGCCAGTGTTTCTCAACTTCAGCACTATTGACATTTGGGGCCAGATATTTCTTTGTTGTGGTACAGCAATACTGGCCTCTATCCACTAGGTGCCAGTAGCAATGTCCACACTCCAAAAAATGACAAACAAAAATGTCTCTAGACAGTCCCAAATATCCCCTGGGGGACAAAATCACCCTTGTGAAGAACCCCTACAATAGATGGTTTTGGTTTATTTTTCCCATGTGATTAGGGTAAACCAATCTCAGCAACTGCTGCTATGTCTATGCCACAGATTACTTACTTAACTGCAAGGTCATTGAGAGTAGGTGTTAGATTTTGTTTATCTCTGCATCACTAAGAGTGTGTAGCACAGCTCTGGTATGTTTTTCTTAGTGCCAACTCCAAAATATTTCTGGATTTTTTTTCCTTCTGAGAATGGAAGAATTGACTCTCCCATACTACTTTCACTTAGAAGTGGCCACATGACTTGCTTTGGCCATGAAATGTGACTGGAAGTGATGCATGTCTCTCCAGGAGGAAATGTGAAAAGCCAGTGCCCAATTTACCACATGCTTGTTTTCTCTCTGGGAGTGGTGGCCAAGTACAGTTGTGATGGTTAGCTGCTCTACCAGTCTGAGTCTCTGAATAATTGCAATGAGTAAAGCCCCTGCTGATCTGACTTGGACATTAGCATTAGTACAAAACAAATTTTTGGTGACTTAAGCTACTGAAAGCGTGAGGTTGTATGTGATGACAGTGTATCATAGCCTACTACAATGGACGCATACAGGCTGATTTTAGTGTCACAAACATTTGAATTCAGAGCACCTATGTGTGGTTTGGTTCCTCTTCTCTCTCTGATGATGATGAGCCTATGCCAAGATACTGAGCTGGGAAGATAGCTGCTTCTCAGGAGGTTCCTGTTCCAGCTTAACTATGATTACTCTGTTAACTGGTTAATTTACCACAAAGAACAACAATTGAATTTCTACAATTATCTGAAAAATTAAACGGAGTTTTCACTTCACTATTGAAGTACTACTACAAGTAATAACAGATATTTGTTGAATACTTTCTCTGCACCAGTCACTGGGCTAAATACTTTGCACACATTTGCATAAATTATTTCCTTTACTTGTTATAACAGTTCTCTGGTAAATGTCCTTTTTAGCCCAATTTTTATTTTAGAGTTGCGGGGTATACGTGAGAATTTGCTGTATACATAAATTGAATGCAGGTGAAGTGAGGCTTCTCTTCCCCCACAAGGGACATAGTGTACCCAGTGAGTCGTTACATGCCTCTTATCCACCCCCATTCTCTCCACAAGCCTTGCCCGACATCAGTTGTTCCCTCCTTTATGCTTGCATACCCAATGTCTAGGACCTGCTTGTGAGTGAGAATATGCGATATTCCATTTTTTGTTTCTGTGATAGTTCACTTAGAAAAGAGGTCTTCAGCTGCATCCATGTTGCTGCAAAAGACATGATTTTGTTCTTTATGGCTGTGTCATATTCTGTCATATATATACTCCACAGTTTCTTTATCCAGTCCACTTTTAATGAACATCTGGGTTGGACCCACATTTTTGCTATTGTGAATAGTGCTGCAAAGAGCATATACCTGCAGGTGTCTTTTTGGTAGAGTGATTTATGTTCCTCTGGGTACATTCCCGGAAGTGGAATTGCTGGATCATATGGTAGGTCAATTTTTAGTTCTTTGAGAAAATGCCACACTGCTTCCCACAAAGATTTACTAGGCTATATTCCCACCAACAGTGTAGAAGCCATTTTCACTCTGATTCCCCAGAAAACCAAGTGACCATGTATTGGGCAGACATAGACACAAGTTGGAGCTATGTGTTCTCTAACAAGGAGGCCTTGAGAAAGGGCTGGAGAAAATAGCCATATATTTTAATCGGTCCAAGTGGTGAAATGGTTAAAGCTTGATTCTTCTCCATGGATTATGTTAACCTGAGTTGCTCGAGCCTACTGTATTTAAGCAAATATATTATTTTTCTTGGGGATTGAACTGGGTATGCAAGAGAGCAACATGCCAAACATCTCTTCCTTGAGATGCTTCCTTGGCCCTGTATCACATCTCATCTAGTAAGTGGTACAGTTTTGGTTCCAGACATATGGACAGCATCCAGCCACGATTAGAAGTAAGGCTTGATGACTCTATTACATTAATGTGCTATCTTTAACATCTACACCCACTAAGGTAGTTCATCTCCAAAGATGGCCCCCAAGTATGGTTATACTTCCTGGTATTTTGGCCCTTGTGCAGTTATCTTCCATGTTGAATCTTACGCTCCTCACAAGATGGCCCAAAGTACCCCCACTATAGTCACATTAGCTATATACTTTTCAGAAAAATTTGGAGTGATTTTTTTGGTCTTAGATATTTTTCCTTTAAAGTCTTATTTATTTGCTGGGCATGGTGGCTCATACCTATATCCTAGCACTTTGGGAGGCTGAGGCGGGAGGATTGCATGAGCGTGGGAGTTGAGACTAGACTAAGCAACATAGCAAGATCTCGTCTCTACAAAAAATAAAAGACCAGGCATAGTGGTGCGTGCTTGCAGTCCCAGCTACTTGGGAGGCTGAGGTAGAAGCATCACCTGAGCCCAGTAGGTCAAGGCTGCGGTGAGCCGTGATCATGCCACTGCACTCCAGCCTAGGTGACAGAGTAAGCCTCCAACTCAAAAGAAAGAAAAAGAGAGAAAGAAAGAAAGGAAGAAAGAAAAAAAAAAGGGAAGGAGGGAAAGAAAGAAAAAAGGAAGGAGGAAGGAAGAATTATTTGAGTCCCTCTAAATGTTAAGATTATCTTAGTTTTTATTAATATTAAACACTTGATGGAGAGACAGGGAGGAGAGAAAAGTAAAACTGGGGCCATGAAACATAGCTCAACTGCTGGGAAGCTCTGCAAACTCTGCATTTATCCATTGTATTGCTTGCTTATTCCTGTTGTAACAAACACCACAAGTTAGTAACTTAAAACAACACAAATTACCCTACAGTGTGGTATGTCAGAAGTCTAAAATCAAGATTTTACATAAGTTCTAGGGGAGAATCCATTATCTTGCCTTCTCCAGCATCTAGAGGATGCTTGCATTCATTGGCTCATGCCCCCTTATTTCATCTTTAAAGCCTCATTCAGTCTCTGCTCCTGTCATGACGTCTCCTTTTTCTGACTTAGACCCTTTTGTCTTCTCTTATAAGGACTCGTGATTACATTGGGCCCACCTGGACAATCTCTCCATCTCAAAATCCTTGATTTAATCACATCTGCAAAATCTTATTTGCCATATAAAGAAACATATTTACATGTTCTGGGCATCATCCTGTGAAACTCTTTGGACAGTCATTACTGTCTACCACATCTATTCGTCATTTGCTATATTCATGTTTGCAATTAATTATGTGAACATTTATCGAGCAACTAATGTATATTGGACAGTGAGCAAGTGGGTGGGAACATAAAGAATAAAAATGACTAGATGAACTGAGTACCACATGTTCTCACTCATAAGCAGACCTTGAACAATTATCATAATACTATAAGAAAGGGATTGGCAGTAGTGGGAAACCGCCAGGGGACAGAGGCACACCTCATCAACAAGGGTTCCTGCATAATGAACATTTGTATACCTAACCCTGAATTGTACCCCACATCTTTAAAATAAAAAAAAAAAAAATTTTTTTTTTTTAGTTGGAGTCTCACACTGTCGCCCAGACTGGAGTGCAGTGGCCGCTCCTGGTCACCACCGCCTTGACCTGCTGGGCTCTGGCGATCCTTCTGCCTCAGCCTTCCAAGTAGCCAGAACTACAGGCACACGCTACCACACCCGGCCAGTTTTTGATTTATTGTAGAGACAATGTCTCGCCAAGTTGCCCAGGCAGGTTTTGAACTCGCGGGCTCAGGCAATCCTCTCGCCTCGGCGTCCCAAAGTGCTGGGATTACAGGCTGAGCCACCGAGCTCGGCCCAAAATAGTTTTAAGTAAGAAATGTATATATTACGTAAACTATAAGAGAATTGTTATTAGTGGGAAAATTCACAGCACAGGGGATCACAGAGCTCGTGGGATCATGTTGTAGAACAGTGGTTCCCAAGTAGGACAACTTTCGACCAGGGAACATTGGGCAATGTCTGGGGACGTTTTCATTTTCATGTCTGAGTAAGGGTTGTTACTGGCATCTAGTGAGTAGAGGACAGGGATGCTGCTAAGTGTTTGACGATCCAGAGGGCAGTCCTCATAACAAAGAACTATCTAGCAGAAAATGTCTATAGTGCTGAGATTAAGAAAACTCTGTGGTAGAACAACCAGAAACAAAAATTAAATATCCCTGAAATTATTGTAGTATGCCAATATATTTGATTTTTTAAGTATTTGATTATTTGGGGGATTAAAGTACAATCAACTTCATCCTCTGTGTTTTCTCTGCTGTTTTTAAGGTATTCCTTTCCAAAACCTGATGCCTGCTCTTCATGAATTTCAGTTTCTGTGTCTGCATAAGACTACTGTCCATTGACTTTCCTTCCATTAAGAATTTTTAGTGATTCCCTGAGCTTAAAAAAAAATAAGATTTTGATTGGGGTCAGAAAGAATCAACAATCATTGTTTAATTTCATTAGTTCCATTTGGGTATAAGCTAATCTTTAAACAGAGAAGAGTGCTGATGTCTTATATTTTAACAGTGGGCTTGGTCCTCTCACCATCATTCTAAGTTTGAATATTATTGAATAAATTAAGGGGATAGTAGGGCAATTCTGTTCAGGGTCTTCAATCCTGTACAATAATCCAGTCTTGCAGTAGAATAGGAAACAGTGTCAAATATATCTATATCTATATCTATATCTATTTTTGAATTGGAGTCTTACTCCCAAACTTACGCCCAAACTGGAGTCCAGTGACATGCTCCAGGTCCCCGCAGCCTGGATCTGCTGGGCTCCGGCGATCCTTTCACTTTAACCTACCAAGTAGCTGGAACTACAGATGCATGCTACCACATCTGGCTAACTTTTTTTAAAAATTTTAATTTAATTTAATTTATTTATTTTTTGAGTTGGAGTCTCACTCTGTTGCCCAGACTGGAGTGCAGTGGCCGCTCCCAGGCACCACAGCCTTGACCTGCTGGGATCTGGTGATCCTTCCACCTCAGCCTTCCAAGTAGCTAGAACTACAAGCACGCACTACGACACCTGGCTAATTTTTGATTTATTGTAGAGATGAGGTCTCGCCAAGTTGCTCAGGTGGGTCTCGAACCCACGGGCTCAGGCAATCCACTCACTTCAGCCTCCCAAGGTTCAGGATTACAGGCTGAGCCACCGAGCCTGGCTTTTTTTTAAAAAATTTTTTATTTATTGTAGAGATGAGGTCTTGCCAAGTTGCCTGGGTGGGTCTTGAACCCGCGGGCTCAGGCAATCCGCTCGCCACGGTCTCCCAAAGTGCTAGAAGTCCAGACTGAGCCACTGAGCTCGGCCATAACATTGTCTTACAGAATTTAATTAAAAAGTGAAATTAAGTGAAATGAAGTAGGTAACACACAGTCATTAGTTCCTTTTCCTGTTTTATTCCTAAATTAAGCCCTGTCAATATTAAAGTGAATGCTTTACTTTCTGGGTCAAACCAAAATGAAGCAATTAGGTAAGAAAGTATCCCTTCACTTTTGCAAATGTTTCTGTGATGTATCCTTTTTGGATGTTTTGTTTAAAATCCACACCAGCTGGAATCCCTTACCACATTGGAGATCTTAATATTCATTGCTTGAAAAATTTATTTTATGCTAACTAGAAGTTGCCCACAGCTCTCATTTTTAAAGTTAATTTTCATGTGAATACGTTTTATCTCCACAGATAAACTATAATGTCCTTGAGGTTAGGCATCTCATCTACCTAGCTATCTATGTATCTATCTGTCTATCATCTATCCAGCTAGTCTTGTTTGGTATAAGAAACATTGCTTTTACACAGTGCCTTCCCAGTATGAGGGAGGGGGCAATAAATATTTTTGAGAAATTGAATATTGCTGTTATTAGTTTCACAGTCTGTTTTTTCACATATATGCTCCATTCCAATTTCTTTCTTTCTTTTTAGGCGGGATCTCACTCTGTCCCCAGGCTGGAAAGCAGTGGCATGATCATGGCTCACCAAGTCCTCCGCCTTCTGGGTTCAGGCAATTCTTCCACCTCAGCCTCCAGACTACAGGCACACCCAACCTTGCCAGGCTATTATTTATTTATTTATTTATTTATTTATTGTAGAGACGAGGTCTTGCTATGTTGCCTAGGCTGGTATCAAACTCCTGGACTAAAGTAGTCCTCCCATCTTGGCCTCCCAAAGTGCTTGGATTACAAGCATGAGCCACTGCATCCGGCCTAAACTCCAAATTTTTAAAAGGCAAATTAATGTGTTTTATTATCCCTCAATACAATCAACTTCAGTAATTCATGAAATTCAGTCTTCTAACTATTACCGTGTTGAATCTTCACATCACCTCAAAGGGAATAAAAAATGAAGAAAGAAAAAAACTACAAAACCCAACAATGTCTAAACAATAAACTAGATGTTAATACCTATTTAGAGTTTTGTATTTAAAATAAACTAAATCACAGGCAATGTATGTTTCTAGAAGTTAAAAAAAACCCTGAGTGTCTGATCTTATATTAAATAATCACTTTTGTTTTTTCATTTCAGGCATTAATCTAGTCAATGCAAACGTTTTTAGCGAGAAAAAATGTTGCACTGAAGATATCAAAAAGGTTGTAGCTATAGGCTCAGAAGGATGTCATTTGCTAAATGGTAAGAGTCTCAAGTATTCTTTCTTTCATTATATAGAGCTCTGGTCAATTTCACAGCCTCAACCAGTACTGAACAGGGAAATTGGAAAACTGCAGGATCGATTTGTAGAAGTGAAGTTCTATTTTCTTTTATACCTTCTTCATCAGAGTTGCTATCATTCTTGTGTTGTGTGGTATTATTATTGACAGTAACTGGGCATAGCTGATAATTGCTAAAAGTCATCTCTTGAAATGAAAGCAGAAGAAAACAAGGAGACTGAAATTTTCTCATTTTCCAAATTTGATGCTTTCATAATTCTTCATCTTTGCTAGAATTTAAATGTAAAGATTTTTCTTCTCTCAAGCAACCATGATTATTGCAATCATCTTTGCTTGTGGTACCTAGGTAAAAACTGTTAAAGCAATATAGCTCTAAATATCTAATATGAACCAAATATGGGACCTTCAAATATTCTAGTTCACTTTTACAATTTTCATCCTTAATAGATCTTACTTTAAACTGTAATATATGAGACAATTGCAGTATAGTACTCAATACATTAAAAAGAAAACTGGTTTACTTTTGCTGCTGCCTTTCCAGGTTGGCAGTAGGTTTAGTAGGGTCTTACTAAAACTCAAATTAAAGCAATTTAAAAATAAAGTTATAGTGTTTGGCTACTTAGTATCAAAAGGGAACTTCCTTGTATCTTTAAAGATTTCTGACAAAGAAGAGTTGTGGTACTATTGGCTCAATTTTGAATCCTCCTACTTATTCTGTTTTTAAAAAGTGCATTTTAGTTATGATGAAATCTTTACTATGTAATGCCATCTGCCATCTGCCCAGTAGAACCGAGTCTATTTACAGTGTTGTATAAATGGCAACTTAGTAATTATAATTTTTTGTTTATATTTAGATTTGTTTTTGTTCTTTGTATTCTACTCCACTTCCAATTTAGAAATATTTGTGGGTCAAAAAACAAAAAATCAGAAACTGTCTTTTAATTAACCAAACAATATTGTCAGGTCTGTTTGTTAATAAGTTGAGAATTAAATAAAAAAGAAAATTGATCAAATTTCTTAAGACTTAAGTAGATAGATGGCTACAAAACACAAAACAAAATTCTTTAAAAAAAGATTTAAAAGATTGCCAGATAAAATATAGAAAATGCAATTAAACTTGAATTTTGGATAAACAAATGATATTTTAGCTTAAGTGTGTCCCAAGTAATGCATGCCCTGTATTTTTATTTGCTAAATCTGATAGCTGTAAGGATTGATGCTATTTTTTCTTAATGCCATCAATATTGTGGTTAAAAGCCACTATTTTAATAGCTTAGAAAGCAACAGGATAAGTGCATAAAAATGAAAATTTAAAGTTTTAAGTAGCCGAGCTTGGTGGCTCAGCCTGTAATCCCAACGCTTTGGGTGGCTGAGGCAAGTGGATTGCCTGAGCCTGAGGGTTCGAGACCCACTTGGGTAACTTGGCGAGACCTCATCTCTACAATAAATAAAAAATTAGCCGGGCATGGTAGTGCGTGCCAGTCGTTCCAGCTACTTGGAAGGCTGAGGCGGAAGGATCGCCGGAGCCCAGCAGGTCGAGGCTGGGTGACAGAGTGAGACTCCAACTAAAAAAAAAAAAAAAATAATAATAATAATAATAATAAAGTTTTAAGTAACACAATTTAAATCAATTTCAGCCATTCAGAACTGTGTGGTTTTCATACAGAGGAATTATAAATGCATATGGAGATCTATAAACCGTAGTCCTGAGGAAAGATCCCTTCTTGTTAATTTACATGGAGTTATAGTACTTAGAACGCTAATTAAATTTCTAAATTTCCCCAGCAGACCTGGGGAACAGAACAGAATTGTTTTCATAATTCTTTCTCTCAATCACAATTTAAATTCAAAGATTATTTATTAACAAGTTCAACTGTTTGGTCTTTTTGGTTAGAAAAATTATGTGCATGGACTAACTACAGCTAGACTAGAAATTCTTCCACTTCACTGATAATATTCTTTACACTTCAGAATTCTAGAATTAGCATTCTCAATGTTAGCTCATTTGGACCTTATATTTAACTTTAAAATATTAAGCATCTAAAATGTGCCGGGCACCCTGGTAGATGTTAGAAGCACAAGATGAGTAAATCAAAACATGTCAACAGTACGTTTTAGTTTTCTTTCAAAAGGTTTGCAGCCTATGAAGTGGACAGGATACGGATTATTATTCACACGACACAGGTGAAGGACTTAAGTTCTCGAGAGTTCAAAGGTCTTATCTAAGTTCTCACACATAGTGAGTAAAAGGCCAGAGCTTCATAATCGTCCCTGGCTCCACGCTCAGGGCACCCTCCAATATTTCTTCAAAGGAAATCCCAGACTACTTAGTGTTGCAACCCCTTTGTTTCCCAGGAGCAAAAAGGAAAGCATCTCGAATCCCTCTATAACGTCCACGTGCTCTTAAAAGTGGAACAGGTGTTCTCTGGGTGTGCTAGAAAAGCAAGGCAAGAGTGGGAATTAAAGATCCTAAGCAGCCGTTGTAACCAGACCAAGTTAATCAGTGGAAACCCGAGCATCCGGCCAAGGCGATGCTATTTCACTTGGGTGTCACAGGTGACTCATCAGCGACGGCTTGCTTTTGGGCTTTCTGATATTTTTCTTTAGGGTGGGGTGTCAGATTTCCTTTGCATTTTTGGAAAACAGCCCTCCTGTCCATTTCCAAATTCTGGTTTCACAGCTCTCACGCAGAGCCCGATTTCATTCCGGAAGCCAGTCATTGGCAGGAATTTTAGGAAAAAAGGTAAAAAAGAAAAAAAATGAGCCAGAGGCCAGGAGAGAGGCCTAAAATGGGGAAATTCGCACTCGAGGAGCTTTCCCTACCCCAGCCCCTCAGAATGACAGCTCTCCTCCTCCAGAAGACTACCTCTCCCGGCAGGCACCGCGCGCTCTACCGACACAGGCTGGCCGGCTCCCTGCGCTCCACCTCCGCTCGAACCAGCCAATAGAAATCCCCGGCTTGGGCCTCCGCCCGACCCAGACCACGCGGGAGCGGGGGCAATAAAACTACACTTCCCGATGCGCATTTGGTCGCATAGTGGCCAATCATCATTAGGAATTCGGAGGCTGGGGGCGGAGCCAGACGCATAGGTCACCTTATTGGCTAGGGGAACCTTAGAAGAGCCGGAACCCGGGAGCCGGAGAAGCGAAATGACATTTCCTCTTTAAATAGCTGGAGCCGGGGCCCCATCGAGAAATGGCCGCGTCGGCAGGTGGGTCGTGTGGTGGCTTGGGCGGTGTGGGGGGAGGTGAAGGGGCAGACGGGCCGGGGTCGGGCGCAGGCTGTGAGACGAGGAGGTAGCGAGGAGGAGCCGGCGAGAAGGATGGAGTGGTGGAGGGGGGTGAGGGGAGAGAGGATGAATGGCGTGGAGGGCGGTGGGCGGTCCGGCGGGACAGGGATGGGGAGGCTGGGTACCCGCTCGCGCTCTGACCCGTTCGGGAGGCGGTTAAGGGGCCACCGGCGGCCGCCATCCGTCGAGCGTCCCTCGTGAGTCTCCTGCCCTCCGCTCTCGGCTGGGACGCGCCGGCTCTCCGCGGAGTCCCCGCAGACACCTCTCGCGTTCTGCTGGCACGTTCCCTCCGCGAGCACGGGGCAGCGAGCTCGCCGGGCTCCCGGAGAAGCAGGCTGGCCTTTGGACTCGTTTGCCGCTCGCTCCCTGCTCTCCGTCTCCTAGACCCTATACGCGTGGTCCCATGAGGTGGTGTGTATGTACACACACATGTGTTTTTGTAGGGGGAAAAAAGCCAAGCAAACAAACAAAAAACTCCGCCACGCCGTAACTGGCTCGGAACTTCTTGTGGTTGTACGATTTTTTCCTCCTAGATTTAAGTAAGTCTTCCCCAACACCGAATGGGATTCCATCTTCAGACACAACCAACGATGCCATGGACCCCTTCCATGCTTGCAGTATTCTTAAGCAACTCAAGACAATGTACGATGAAGGACAGTTGACAGACATTGTAGTGGAAGTGGATCACGGGAAAACATTTTCCTGTCATAGAAACGTTCTTGCTGCAATCAGCCCTTATTTCAGGTATGGAGATGGCAGAAATTTCTATTGATAATCTGCACCAAGCACCCTTTCTTTCTCAGTATTGTCCACTTGATTTTTATACTGAGATGCGATAATGAAATGAAACCAATGAGTTTGTTTCCTGCGAATAGATAACAGGCCCTATGTTATTAAGCCATTGTTTTTGACTTGGGGGATTCTTCTAGACTACAGGCTGTTGGTTCTTTAGTTAGTGGACTTATGTGTGTTTGTTTTAGGTAAGTAACCAGAAAATCCGGACTTCTGCTGCTCAATATGGCAGCCACTAGTCACATGTGTCTACTTAAACTTAAATTTAAAGTTAAAAATTAAATTCCTTGGATACAGTAAATACATTTCAAGTGCTCAATAGCCACTTGAAACTCTGGCTACCTATTGGGCAGCACAGATATACAGCATTTCCATCACTGCAAGTTTTATTGGACAGTGTTGACCTAGAATTTGTTCTAAGTAGTTATCCATGGTGCCTATTTCTTTAGTGCATGCAAGTCTTTTAGAGTTTAAAACACAGTAGCCTTTTCCTTTACAAAATTATTACCATTCAATAGATTGCCTTAATGCCATGGGGTGAAAGCAGTGGAAGAACAATGAATGAAATATAGTTTCTATGTGCCTTAGGCCTCATGCTAGTAATTTGTAAGATTTCTAGAAGTATGTTTAATCTAAATTTTTATTTTTATGTATATTAATCTTTGTTCATCATTCAACTTTGAAAGGTACAATTTTAAAACTTGGATCTGAAAAACAACTTGCTGCTTTAAGAAAATATTGGAAAAGGCAGTTTCCTGCCTGAGTTTAACTTCTTTTGTGTCAAGTGCTCACTTTAAACCTTTCAGTATTCAAACATGGTCCATGAATGACAGTAAAAATGTTTTCTCAACCACCCTCTAAATGTGCTTTTTCCTTTTGAAGGTGCTTACCTTCAAATAGCACACACAGCAGCCTGATTTTCTGGACAGGAGTTTCTGGTTCCTCTTTCTCAGAATACTGGGTTAAATATAGTCCCTTCAGTTTGATGCCTATGATGTAACCATTTAGACCTGCCTAGGGTAGGCATTGGACTACTAAGTATTAATCATCACCAGACTGAGCTGAAGGAAAAAAAAAGAAACCCACACATGCAGAAGATATGAAGTTTAGCCTGGTAATGGAAACTTCTGGTGATGAGATTGACTTACTCAGGCTATCCGTTAGATATAGTTAGGTCATTTTTGTGTTTAAATACATGTTACTATTTCTACTTATCAAGCTCTGGCCTAAGCTTGCTTTACATGTACTGCCTTATATAATCTTTATAATCTTATCTCTGTACGGTTGTTCCTGTTTTGCAAATGAAGAAACTAAGGCTTAATGAGGTTAAATAACCTGCTTAAATCATCTAACTAGTAAATAGTAGAGGCAGGATTTGTTTCCAGAACCAGGCTTCTTAGTCACCATATGATTTTTAAGGAACAAGAGCAGGTAGAGTGAATCTTTTAAAAGTTTCTTTAACACTTTAAACAATTGTATATTGGATTTTAATAGTAAAAAAAAAAACTGCACAGTGAAATGTCTATATCTTGATGAAATTTCATGCTCTGGATTGCATAATTTAAATATCATATTTAAAATTAGTTTCAAAGATCTAGCAAATAACTTTAAAAGAAGTATACTACAATAGATTATTAATTTCCTTAAATTCTTTAATTTCCTATAAGAAATTAAGAATTAACAAATCTAATTAAATGTTAAAACATACTTGGAAAGCTTTCGAAGCATAAGATACATGCATTCAGCTAAAGATATTTGGCTAGAAAACTTAAGGATAAGATTTTTATCTCTTATTAGAGGTTTTTGTATCAAAGTTTCTTGGCACCAGTGCTACTCCTTATATAGGCTCTAGAAAGTCATATTTAATAATTTCTACGTCTTGCATCACTGGTGGAAGAATTAGAATAGCTGGAAATTTGGCATGGCTGTTTAATGATTCCAGTGACTTATCAGGGTTAAAATTTGATTATTAGAAATTTTTTGCTACTCTAGACTTTGTGTGAGGAAGTGCTCTTCCTGTATATACAGTTTACATGAAGAACTTATTAGAACAGGAAACTCATCAAGTGTCAGACCTTTTCTGTGTGTAAGATGAACCTATTCAAGTCAGGAGTAGTTCCCGTGATAAATGGATATGTATAATGTTTTCCTTTGGGAGTTAATCTCTCCCTAATGAAGGACTTTATTTTTTTTTTTAATTGGTAGCTGTATAGGTGAGTCTTTCAGCATCTGAATTGAAAACTAGCTCATACATAGGAACATAAAGTTTTTAGTCATCAAAAATAGTCTGTATGCTAGTAAACTTAAACTTTACATTATAGAACTAAAAATATGACTCAAAGATGATTAACTTGGACAGGAAGCCGAGTCTTTGTACTTCCAATGTGTGTCATACTACATTTTTTAAAAATCCCATGGATTTGATAGATACTTCAAATGTGACCGGAAATTCTTGCCATTAAAGTATATTTTTCATAATAGCTCTTAAAATTGGAGAGGTCTGGGTCAGAATAATCAACTTTATTACCAATGTTAGGTCCATTTCTTCAACAAACATCTATTAAATATCCTAGACCTTGAAAATAAATATAATAGCACTGCCCTTTCCTCAAAAGGCTTTTAAAGGAGCTTTTAGTATTTAAATTTTTATATTTAAATTTTTAACATTAAATTTAAAATAATTAAAATTTATAAATTTTTTTATATTTAAATTTAAAAATAGTCTAGAATAAATCCTTAAAGGAGAGAAAAGAAAGGCAAATAATATGTGTAAATTACTAATACTTAAATAAAAAGCTAGGTTTTAGCTACTTGATGTTTTGGTCAAGAATGTCCCATAAGTGCACCGATACTTTAATTTAAAAAAAAAAGCTTGGTCTCAAAGACGAAAGTTTGGGATTTTTAAAAACCATTATCTCAGAATCAGCTAACAATAAACTCTCTTAGAAGAGGCATTATATTCTTATCTACCTACCATAATTTTTATTTATTTCTAGATATAAATAGGTAAAATATGGTAACTTTGAGAAAATAAAGTATTTCTTTTAAGCAAAGGTTTTCAAAATGTCCAAGGGTAAGTGATCTTTTGTTCATTATACTATTAAGAGAGGATTCAAAAGATAATAGTTTTAGAAAGATATATTTTGGATACAATTTGCCTTATAATTTTCACTGAGACATGAAAAGTTTTATTAGACTGTCTGTTTGGAAATGTATCATATTGACACATTTTTAGGAATTCTTAAACTTTCTGATTGGCATGGCCCAATTTGAGATCTCATGACCTTAAGGCAACTTGACTAGATGCCTGGATGGCTCCGAGGAAAAATAAGGTGATCTGGAATATGCTGTGTCACCCTTTGGTTTGCTTTCCTTGGGGATACTCTTTTTTTTTTTTTTTTTTTTGAGTTGGAGTCTCACTCTGTCGCCCAGACTGGAGTGCAGTGGCCACTCCCGGCCACCGCAGCCTCGACCTGCTGGGCTCCGGCGATCCTTCCGCCTCAGCCTTCGAGTAGGCGGAATTACAGGCATGCGCTACCACGCCCGGCTGATTTTTTTGATTGATTGTAGAGATGAGGTCTCGCTGCCCAGGCGGGTCTCGAACCCACCGGCTCAGGCAATCCACTCACCTCAGCCTCCCAAAGGCGCGGGATTACAGGCTGAGCCACTGAGCCCAGCTTGGGGATACTCTTTTTTCATAGTTAGCCCTGAGAATAAGGTTTTTGAGGTTAGCTAGACTAAATTTGTCTGCTACTTTTTCAATTTTTACTCCTGTTTTGAATATCAGGAACTATATTAGGAAATACTCAGTTTCAAAAGGTTTTCTTTGTAATAACTTTGTACTTTTAATCATTTGCCACAATAATCTTTACAGCGCACATATAGTAGTAATCACTTTTCTCCTCTTAGATCCATGTTCACTAGCGGCCTTACAGAAAGTACTCAAAAAGAAGTTCGAATAGTTGGTGTTGAAGCTGAATCGATGGATTTAGTGTTGAACTATGCCTATACTTCCCGAGTCATTCTGACAGAGGCCAATGTTCAAGCCTTGTTCACTGCAGCTAGCATCTTCCAGATTCCTTCCATCCAAGACCAATGTGCTCAGTATATGATCAGTCATTTGGACCCACAAAATTCTATTGGGGTCTTTATTTTTGCTGATCATTATGGTCATCAGGAACTTGGAGATCGATCAAAAGAATATATTCGTAAAAAGTTTCTGTGCGTCACCAAAGAACAAGAGTTTCTCCAGTTAACAAAAGACCAGCTGATAAGTATACTAGACAGTGATGATTTAAATGTAGACCGAGAAGAGCATGTTTATGAAAGCATTATTAGGTGGTTTGAACATGAACAGAATGAAAGAGAAGTGCACCTTCCAGAAATTTTTGCCAAATGCATACGTTTTCCTCTGATGGAAGATACCTTTATAGAGAAAATTCCACCTCAGTTTGCACAGGCTATAGCCAAAAGCTGTGTAGAAAAGGGACCATCCAACACCAATGGCTGTACGCAGAGGATCGGAATGACTGCTTCTGAAATGATAATTTGTTTTGATGCTGCCCACAAACACTCAGGAAAGAAGCAAACAGTGCCTTGTCTAGACATAGTCACAGGAAGAGTGTTTAAACTATGCAAACCACCAAATGACCTGAGAGAAGTTGGGATTCTTGTATCACCAGATAATGACATTTACATTGCCGGAGGGTACAGGCCAAGCAGCAGTGAGGTCTCCATCGACCATAAGGCAGAAAATGATTTCTGGATGTATGATCATTCTACCAATAGATGGCTATCCAAACCATCCTTGCTTCGAGCCAGAATAGGCTGCAAGCTAGTCTATTGCTGTGGCAAAATGTATGCAATTGGAGGTCGTGTTTATGAAGGTGATGGGAGAAACTCACTAAAATCTGTGGAGTGCTATGACAGTAGAGAGAACTGTTGGACGACGGTTTGCGCAATGCCAGTTGCAATGGAATTTCATAATGCTGTGGAGTACAAAGAGAAGATCTATGTCTTACAGGGTAGGTGCCTTAGTGATTTAGTTCTTCATGGTAGGGTAACACTTTGTGGCTTACATAATTATGCTGAAATAGGTGTTCCTGTTAATTGAGGAATACCTCTGACTTCCTTATCAAATTATGTTGGGACAGTCTGTTCTGTAAAGGACCTATAAAGAAAATAAACTTTTTAATCAAAAAAGGGCAGGTATTTTTAAGTTGTTAAAATGATTATTATTTTTATGTTCTCATATTTTGTCATATGGATTAAGTATTTTTGAAAACATTTTTTAAAGCAGATTTTGGGAGAACTATTTCAGAGCAGTTCTTAAGACTTTAAGCAAAAAGGCAAGTTGATATCTGGCTGTTTTTGCTCTTCAATAGTATATAATCAAGATATGTTGTAGCATCTTCTTTATGATCTTACTAGATTAGTTTAAAGTAGAAAAAAGAATAAAGTATTAACCAAGTTATGCTACTTAATTACCCAAGAGTTTTGTATAAACCTTATAATTGCAAAAGTTATGAAACTTAATTATAAAGAGTTTGCAAGTGCAGTCTTCAGGTTTTAATTTCACTGCTATTTATGTTGCCTTCCATTATACTCTGTTTTCATTTTTTTCCACTGAAAAATTTTGAGATGTCACCTTTTTATAGTTTTACCATTGTAAGTAGGACTATCTAATATACTTAAAAAAAAAAACTAAACAAAACAATTAAGGACAAGTATTCTGGCAAAAATACAGTAGAAGTAGAGTAACTGGGTTAGAGTTACTAAGACATTTGACTCAAGGTTCTGATTTGTGATAACTAATATTTTCCTTACATTTGGTTTCTTATACATTTTAGTTCCTTGCATATTGAATGCAGTGTAGATTAATACCAACATCCTTATTCCTTTTCCTAGTTGATTATATATAAACGTTTTGCTGACACCACTGCTTTAATAGAACAAGGAAAAAGAGCAACCTCGGTGAAGAGATCCAGTCATGCATTGCATAGCAATGTTCTGGTCAATGACTGACTGTAGATATGATGGTATTATTTCTATGTTTAGATATGTTTAGGTGCACAGATACTTACATTATGTTACATACAGGATTCAGGAGAGTAACATGCGCTACAGGTTTGTAGCCAGGCGCAACAGGCGATGCCTTATAGCCTAGGCGTGTAGTTGGCTGTACCATCTAGGTTTGTGTAAGCACATTCTATGATGTTAGCACAATGACAAAATTGCTTATCGACACATTTCTCAGAACATAACCCATGTTAAGCAATTCATGATTACCCTTATCCCATTTTTTTCTTTTAAAAATTATGTCCTTTGCTCTAATTCTTTATTCAACTTAAAATTTCCCAGAAATGCCTGAACCCATTTATTTTAAGTTTGATGTCAAGTTAATTCGTCAAAAGTAGTAGTATTCTCTGGTTCCTTATTTTAGTTAAATAGAAGCACAGGGACGATTTGAGTTTGCTGATCCTGTGGAAAAATGGAATATAAAAATGAATGTTTAATCCATCTTGTATAGTTGGATAGGTTATATCATCATGATGAAGGTAGGTAGGTTGTGTGTGTTTGTGTATTTGTATTTTGGTCTTACTGGCTAACCAGCTAGTTGATAGAGGTAGAATTAATTATAAGACCCACCATTGGAATGGAAAGGTTGTGTATTAATAAAAATACTCAAGCAAAATAGCAGTGAATTCATAGAATTTCAGGACTGGAATGAACCTTATTTAATCCAAAGTTATATTTTATATAAGTAGAGTCTGAAGCCCTGAGGATTTTCTTAATTTCTTATCATTGGCTTTAATTTATAAAGGAGACTTTAGATTTAAAAAATCAACTTTTTGGGTGAGGGGTTGGAGTCTCACTCTAGCCCAGGCTGGAGTCCAGTGGCATACTCATGGCCACTGAAGCCTCGAACTGCTGGGCTCAGGTGATCCTTCTGCCTCAGTCTTCCAAGTAAGTGGAACTACAGGCATGTGCCACCATGCCCAGCTAAGCTTTTCTTGTCATCTTTTTTTTTCCTATAAGGAATTTGTAGAGAAGTAGCACGTATTAGAAGTAGCACATATTAGGTTTGAATTCCTATCTCTCTCTTTTTTTTTTTTGAGTTGATGTCTCACTCTGTCGCCCAGACTGGAGTGCAGTGGCATGCTCCCGGCCACTGCAGCCTCGACCTGCTGGGCTCCAGCGATCCTTCCGCCTCAGCCTTCCAAGTAGCTGGAACTACAGGCGCGCACTACCACATCCAGCTAATTTTTTGATTTATTGTAGAGATGAGGTCTCACCAAGTTGCCCAGGCTGGTCTCAAACCTGCGGGCTTAAGGCAATCCACTCACCTCAGCCTCACAAAGCGTGGGATTACAGGCTGAGCCACCAAACCCGGTGAATTCCTATCTCTTTATCAAGAATCGTGTTACAAGTTAGTCAATAAGGACAGATGATGGGTAAGTAAATCTGGGAGCTTAACAGGTTATTTTAAGTAAAATTAAAGGTAAAGTTTACTATTAAGTTGGCAGTTGAATTTGTAGATAAGGGTAATCCTAGTTCAGAACAGTTTTCAAGGGGAAGCTCAATTTAGAATCAAGTATTTCTAGTTCAAACAAAGCTTCCTTACATAAATAAACCTGACATGCATCATCAGAAGCTTATGTTATACTATCTGTGGCTATTGAAGTATCATTTATTTGTTCATACAGAGTTCAGATTTTTACTACAAAGATTTTATACAAATGTTATAATTAGCAAATCTCTTGGGAATCTTCACTACTTTAATTCTTTCAGACATTTTCATTTCAGTATACCTTTTTATTGTCAAATTAGAATAGAAATGGACTCAGAGTCAATGCCACAAACCATGTATGTGTTTTCTATCTTATTAAAGTCATATTTTCTTTTGTTGAATACTTGTCTTTGCATTATAACAGTACTCAAGTAAGCATATCAGTGATCCATAAGCACAAATCCAAACAATTCCATGTGCTATCTTCTAATTAAATAATTAGCTCACAAATTTGTGGTGGTTTATTTATGATAATACTATATATGTGTATTTTGGTCTTACTAGCTGACTATTAGTAATGATGCTTTTAAAGAGCTGGATTAAAATAAATTTTCTGGTGGGGTATAGTGGCTCACTCCTGTAATCCCAGCACTTTGAGAGGCTGAGGCAGGAGGATTGCTAGAGGCCAGGAGTTTGAGACCAGCCTGGGTAATATAGTGAGACCCTGTCTGTACAAAAAAAAAAAAATTAGGCATGGTGGCATACCCCCGTAGTCTCAGCTATTCAAGAGGCTGAAGCAGGAGGATTGCTTAAGCCCAAGAGCTTGAGGCTATAGTGAGCTCTGATTGTGCTACTGCATTTCCAGCCTAGGTGGGAGAGCAAGACCCTGTTGCAAAAATATATAAATACTTTTTCAATAACACACAATTGGATAGAACAAATGGAATAAAGCTTTTAACTATTATTCTGCTATCAATCCAAAGTAACTCCTTACACATCTCTGATACCAATATCCCAATTCAGGTTGATGATGATATTATCTGTTATATTGTATTATGGAATGAAACAATTTTAAGGTATTTTGTAATCTCATTAATATATCTTTGAAGATTATTAAAGAAATAGAAAGTAAAATATATGAAAAATTATGCTCTTAAGTCTCCAGAGGTTGGAGTTAGCACATACTGTAAAAAAGCAGATGTGAAAATGTACCTATTCATGTTTTCTTTATCCCTTTTTTTAGGAGAATTTTTCCTCTTCTATGAGCCTCAAAAAGACTACTGGGGTTTTTTAACCCCCATGACTGTGCCTCGAATCCAGGGCTTAGCAGCTGTATACAAGGACTCTATCTACTACATAGCTGGAACCTGTGGAAATCATCAACGTATGTTTACTGTAGAAGCCTACGATATTGAGCTCAATAAATGGACTCGAAAGAAGGACTTTCCATGTGATCAGTCCATAAATCCATACCTTAAACTGGTACTTTTCCAGAATAAACTCCATTTATTTGTTCGCGCTACTCAAGTGACTGTTGAAGAACATGTCTTCAGAACCAGCAGAAAAAATTCCCTTTACCAATATGATGACATTGCTGACCAATGGATGAAAGTGTATGAGACCCCAGATCGACTCTGGGACCTTGGCCGGCATTTTGAATGTGCTGTTGCTAAACTCTATCCTCAGTGTCTTCAGAAAGTCCTCTAATGAGTAGCAGGCCTTAGTGCATCACTGGCATCTCATACTTAGGAAACTTGTCTTATGATACAAAGGAATGCTGTCAGTATGTAAGAAAGCTGAGGGAGTTTTGAACAGGAAAATGGGTGCTCTTAAAGATTGCACTGTAGGGAGGGATTTGCTTTCATTCTTGTGATATTTTCATTTCAGCAAGGAAAACATAACAAAGTGCAATTATCAGCATTTTATTTTCTGGCATAAAAGTAATCATATCATCCTAGATTTTGTGGTAAATAGTCACTGAGATACCAGATGAATCAAGACAACTATGCACTCATAAGAGCAGTTAGGGTATTATTGGGTAGAGACATCCAGACTAGTTTGATGTGACTTTTAATTTTAAATACGGGTAACAATCTGAGGCAATATCACTAGAACTTTACTTTAGCTGTGACCTCTCTAACAAAGAGAAGCACTAACTTAGATCCTCATTCTTAATATTTATATATTTTTGTGTACTGTTTTCAAGTGTACTGAGATTTAAATGTGTTCTTGTTATTAGAGTAGATTGAAGAGAATACAAATCAGTCTCAGAACGAGCCTTTAGTCTGATTGTTTTATATTTCCCATGTAACTTTAAGTTAAGCTAGCATTTTAAAGTGGCAGTTTTCTGTCTAACTTTTTCAAGTGATAACACTGTTTCATTTTTTTAAATCCAGAAAAGTGCTCAAATTCACAGGTGGCTGGTGCTAGTCTAAGTTAATTCATGTGCTTAACTAGGTAGTTTTACATGTCCTGAGCCTATGCCTGTCTTTTAAATTGGTGTGTGAGTTCATGGCGATAGAACTTTACCTGTTGAACGCTTGTGATTTCACAAGATTCTCTACTTAAGTGATAGCAAGATATGGCCAGTTATTGGTTTAACTGGACTGTCTTAGAATAGTAACAACATTATACCCAGTTTGCACTAACACGGGCCATTTGTTGCCTGACCTCCTTTTCCATCTACCTATCCAGTCATTATCAGTACAACGAAAGGTAACTTATTTCTCTTCTGCACAGAGCAAAATGTGAAATTTACATCTGTTTTTAGAATTCTGCTTTCCAGAAACATAAAACTCCTGCAGTGATCTAATTTAATGGCTTTAAGTTTCATGTTACAATTAAAACCTCATTTTTATTTAATTTTTGCACTTAACAGTGACGAGTACTTTTACATTGAAATTCTTGTTCTAGCTGAAACTGAGAAGGAAAAGAGTGAGTGTATAGAACCATAGCTTTATAGGTACTAAATCATCTTCAGATTTAACTGATGAATTTCTAACAATCAGTTAGGAATATTAACATGAAGGACAAACCAACTCATTCGTATACCTAAGGCAGGTATTTGGTTCAGTAACTTCTTTTCTACTAAGCCTAGCATAATTGATAAAGAAGTATAGCCCAGAGTCTGCCCTGGATTAGAACATTTTTATGTACCTAAAGAAAGCAAACTGGCATGGTTTGTATTTTAAAAATCTTGCACACATTGTAATGTGATACTGTGAAACAAATTTAAAACATTGCCTCTTTGCATCACATACCTCATTTTTCAGGAACTTTCCAAACTGCTTTACATAGACCTCTACAAGTAGGGAATGTTTTCTGAAGCAGAAGTTAAAATGGGCAGCATTTATAGAATTAGCATTTTAAATCTAGTCTTAGCTAGATGTGTGGTTTCTTCTTATTGGCCTTCATAGTGTGTCTATAATCTCTGTATAAGCTTTGTCAAACAATATTTTTACCTCCCCAATTTTTCTTTAACTTTTGTGCTGTTTTGAGGTTATTTCTGTGAGTTTTTAAAAATCCTTTACAATTTTGCATTGCTGAGGGGAGGAAAACACTATAACCAATTTTTGCAAGAGATACTCATGTAATTTATTTTTGAAAGCTTTGTTGAATAAGATTTCCTGCCGCTTTTTGACAATCTTCTGTATTTAGAAAATGTATTACTTGAAAACATGACATAGAACATTGAGTTAGCAATTTATGTGTGCCGTATGATATATAAGAGAACAACATATTGTGGTTAATTCTACAGTAGATTTATTCTCTTGATCTGCACAACAGTTGATTGTTTTGCTATTAACAATTTATGTTGAGACTATGATCTAAGTTTAGTGTGTCAAACCGAGGCTTAGGATTTGTTACGGGAGTAGAATATATATTGAATTTTGTATGAAGAACTATTTGTTTAAATTATATAGCTGGGATATTTTGCCACTTTTAAAATGGATTCAGAAGAGGTCCTAGAAAACTAAGATTAGTGATGTGTGTGGGTTTATGTTTAGATATTTAAAATACATTTTCATAGTGTGATGAGAATATAAATAAGTAAAAGGCACAATGGTACTACAGAATTAAAATGTAGGTCTAGCATATGCCAGTCCCACTTTAACTTTGTTTTTGCATTTGAAGAATGTATGTAGCACTTTCCTATATATTTTTTACACATTGAAAACTGGACTTAGTATAATTACGTTATAGGAAAGTTAGAAAGAATAGAAATTGTATTCTTTATCTTCCATCTTTGTCTTCTGTTATGCTAACAAAGTTGATGTTTAAGCATCAAACTGATTTCATTTGTCATGAGAAAAAGTGGATGCGATCTTCAAGGAGTCAGATTTCCTATGTAAAGCAGTTTAAAATGGCATTTAATGTTCAGTGCTCAGGTATGTAGTAAGTACTGTAGTCCTATGGGGGCAAATGTGTAGATATTTTTAAACATTCTGCCATAATTGCACAATTTTTTGCATTTTTACCTGATGTCATTGTTTCTTATAATAAAATCTTTTCTGATTGAAAACTCCCAGTGTTGTAAAGTGGCCTCTGACTAGTGAGTTTTACAGATTTAAAATTTGGTAAAAATTATGAAATACCTCATGTCTTGGTAGAATGGAATGAGACTTTAATCCAGGGGTCCTCAAACTTTTAAAATGGGGTCAGTTCACTGTCCCTCAGACCGTTGGAGGGGCAGACTATAGTTTAAAAAAAAAAAAACTATGAACAAATTCCTATGCACACTGCACATATCTTATTTTGAAGTGAAAAAACAAAACGGGAACAAATACAATATTTAAAATGAAGAACAAAGCTGGGCTTGATGGCTCAGCCTGTAATCCCACGTCTTTGGGAGGCTGAGGTGAGTGGATTGCCTGAGCCTGCGGGTTCGAGACCCGCCTGGGCAGCGAGACCTCATCTCTACAATAAATAAAAAAATCAACCGGGCGTGGTAGCTCATGCCTGTAATTCCGACTACTTGGAAGGCTGAGGTGGAAGGATCACTGGAGCCCAGCAGGTCGAGGCTGCGGTGGCCGGGAGTGGCCACTACACTCCAGTCTGGGCAACAGAGTGAGACTCCAACTCAAAAAAAAAAAAAAAAAAGAACAAGTAAAGTTAAATCAACACTTACCAGGATTTCAATGGGAACTATGGGCCTGCTGTTGGCTAATGAGATGGTCAGTGTCTGGTTCCATATTTGTCACTGCTAGTTGTAACAAGTTAAGGTGGCAAAAACACCGGTGGGCCGGATAAATGTCCTCGGCGGGCCGCATGTGGCCCATGGGCCGTAGTTTGAGGACCCCTGTTTTAATCTATTGAATGAATATCTGACCCCTGGTAGAAAGTGAATTAGTTAGTAACATATATAATGCCCTTTAAATTCTAAAGCAAGCTTACTTATATCAGTAAGTCCTTTGTTCTGGTCTAAAATCTTGTTGTCCTTGATTCTTCTTTCTTACACATTTCATATCCAGCCTGTCAGAAAATCCTTTTGCCTCTTCCTTCAAAGTATACCCAGACTTGGGTTATGTACCATTTGCACCATTATCACCCTTGTCTAAGTTAGCCTATTTTGTCTGCCTTAAAGCAATTGCCACTGACCTGGTCTTCCTTCTATCACTCTTGACCCCTCATAAACTATTCTTTTCTCCACAAAATAGTCAGAGCAGTCCTGTTAAAACACAATTTAGATAATGTCCTTCTGCTCACATTCCTCCAATGACTTCCCATCTGCCTCATAGTAGAGCCAAACTCTTTACATGATCTGTGCCTCCCAGCCTCATCTCCTAGACCTTATCACCATTCCCTTGGCTCATTCTTTCAGCCACACTAGCCTTGCTGTTTCTCAAACGTGTTGAGCACCTCCAACATCAGGGCTATTGCTGTGTCATTTGCCAGAGAGGCCCTAACAACTCAATTCCTTCAAGTCTTTATTAAGTCACCTGGCCAGAAGGCCTTCCCCGATCACATCATGTTAGTTGATCCAACTCCACCCCCATTCATACCACTTACCCATATGCTATGATCATTCAGTATGTTGTTGTTGTTTTACTTTAAACAGTTATCCTTTTAGATTATTTATTTATTTATTGAGTCAGAATCTCACTCTTTTACCCAGGCTGGAGTGCAGTAGCATGCTCATGGCCACTGCAGCCTTTGACCTGCTGGACTCAGGCGATCCTTCTGCCTCAGCCTTCCAGGTGGCTGGAACTACAGGCACACACCACCATGCCGGGCTAGTTTTTTTGATTTATTGTAGAGATGAGGTCTCGCCTGCCCCAGCGGGTCTCAAACCCATGGGCTCAGGCAATCCACTCACCTCAGCCTCCCAAAGGCGCGGGATTACAGGCTGAGCCACCGAGCCCGGCTACTGTTCATTTTTTTAATGTAGATCTAGGTTTTTGTCCTGTGTCAATTTCCTTCTGCCCAAATAACTTCTTTTATTTGATACTGCTTGCAAGGCAATTCTGCAGGTGATGAATTCCTTCAGGTTTTGTTTCAGAAAGTTTTCATTTCTTCTTCACTTTTCAAGGGTAATTTTGCTGGATCTAGAGTTCCAGGTTAGTGAGTTTTTGTTTAAACTTTTTAAAGTGCGTAGTCTGATTAAATCTCAGTCATTTAGCAGTCCTGCGTCTTGGGGCTATGACCCTCACAGGTGTTTCTCTAGTGGCACAGCTTTCTATTTTCCCCTACTCCATCCTCTCTGAGGCGAAGGCATTCCCAGTCTTATTTCCTTGAAGCCCTGACCCCTGTTGACTCTGGTTAATCCTTCTCCCTTAAGGTGGGAAGAGAAGACTACAAGGGGCTGGTGTGGGAGGAATGCTCTTCTCCCAGCTTTTATCACGCTCTGTCAAAAAAAAAAAAAAATATATATATATATATTTTTTTTTGAGTTGGAGTCTCACTCTGTCGCCCAGACTGGAGTGCAGTGGCCGCTCCTGGCCACCACAGCCTCGACCTGCTGGGCTCCAGTGATCCTTCTGCCTCAGCCTTCCAAGTAGCTGGAACTATAGGCGTGCGCTACCACGCCCGGCTAATTTTTTATTTATTGTAGAGATGAGGTCTCGCCAAGTTGCCCAGGCGGGTCTCGAACCCGCGGGCTCAGGGAATCCACTCACCTCAGCCTCCCAAAGCGCGGGATTACAGGTTGAGCCACCGAGCCCGGCTCAAAATATTTTTTCCTGTAGAGTATGCCTTTGCTATGGAAAAGGTTCTAGGAGCATTTCATTTTTATTACTCTTCCTCTCCTCTAGCCAGAGGCACTAGGGAATCTTTCTAAGATTGCTGCCATGAGAAACTGGGGGGCTTCCTGTAGGTAAAATCCACAAAGGTATAGGGGCCACATGAGAATGAAGTTCCCAGGACTTTCCCACTTACATGGAGTCCACACCAGACTCCAGCATTCGTCAAAAATAGCCCTTTGTTTATGGCTCTAGCTACTTCTTGTCCAGATTAGCAGATCTGGATTGTGACTCTCTGGATTCACCTCTACTCCAGATTTTGGGCTGATGTTTGTCCTGCAACTTAACTTCTCTGAGGAGTCCAAAAAAAGTCACTAATTTTCACTTTGAACAGCTTTTTCTTCTAAGATTCGGAGTGACAACATCCAAGATCTTCACATGTTCAGTGCTAAATCTGGCATTCCCTATAATTAGCTTCTAATACATATTTTATTAGTGAATGAATGGTTTTTTAGTTCTTATATAAGTTATTTTATTCCCTCTTATATATATGATGTATTTCACAACAAAAATAAGTTAAAAAGTTAGTCTTACTTTGTAAACCACATTCATACACAATCATATTTTGGTACCTTTTATTTATAATTTACATGGCCATGGAATTATTTGACACGCAGCTTGGTGAATGTTGACTCTAGAGTACCTAGTGACCCAGCTTTCTAGGACCAAAATAAAATTATATGGTATAATTTAATAAAATCATCGATCATTTTGAGGTTTTTTTTTTTTTAACCAGACTATTTTTTTTTTTTTTTTGAGTTGGAGTCTCACTCTGTCGCCCAGACTGGAGTGCAGTGGCCGCTCCCGGTCACCGCAACCTTGACCTGCTGGGCTCCAGTGATCCTTCCGTCTCAGCCTTCCAAGTAGCTGGAACTACAGGTGCGCGCTACCATGCCTGGTTAATTTTTTGATTTATTATAGAAATGAGGTCTCGCCAAGTTGCCCAGGCGGGTCTTGAACCCGCGGGCTTGCTCAATCCACTTACCTCAGCCTCCTAAAGCATCGGATTACAGGCTGAGCCACCAAGGCCGGCTTTTTACCAGACTATTAAAACTAAATTGAAAATTACAGTATTATACTTTTAAATTATTCTTATCATGTGTATATAGAACATTTTCTACTGGTTAGTTTGTTAGAAATAAATGAGATTTAATAGATTCTTTTTGTCCTTTTTTCTTCTACAAATATATGTACAATTATATGCTCTGGTGAATAAAACACTACAATAAATATTAACATGTAGAAAATGTGTAATATATTTTCTAGGTATTTTATATTGGTCTCATGAACATGAATTATAGTGTTTTTGGTGATATAGGAAGATTACTTAACTTTTCTGAGCTTTATTTTTCTCATGCATAAAATAGGCTAATAATATAATCCATCTTATACAGTTTTTGTGAAGATCAAATAAGTATGTAAAACATTTATCATAGTGCCTGACACATAATGAACACGCCATAAATATTCATTCTTGTTAGTATTGTTAATATCAATACTGCTGTCTTTTAGATATACTTAAAACATAACTTTTGTAGAACAATACTCCTTAATAGCTAATATAAAGTGTATTCTAAAGAGCAGTGTAGCCATTTGGATTCTGATTGCTCATAAGACATGCATGAAAACAATTTTCACAGTCTTACAGTCACACAGTTCTCATTTTCATTTCTAGACTGAGCATTTCTAAAGGATTGAAGTTAAACCAATGGGATTTAAAGTAACTTATACAAGACTTGTAACCTCGGTCTGCAAAATAAAAATAAGGCTTTTCTGTTTGTCTGTTTTTAAGAATTGAAAAGGTCCTGTCCTTAAGAGTTTATCTTGTTCTCTGTTCTCATTTAGAGATAAGGACCTGTCCTAGTCAGTTCAGGCGGCCATAACAAATTACCATAGACTGGGTATCTTAAACAGCAAACATTTATTTCTCAAAGTCTGGAGACTGAAAGTTCAAGGTCAAAATGCTGGCAGATCCTGTGTTGGGTGAGGGCCCAATTCTCATTGCATTCTCTCATAGTGGAAAGTAGAGAGAGAATGCAAGCTCTGGAGTGTCTTTTAATAAGGGTACTACTAATTCTAGAGCCTCATGACTTAACTACCTCCCAAAGGCTCTGTCTCCTAATACCATCACATTGGGGGCTAGGATTCCCACATATGAATTTCATGGAGCTGGGGGATGCAGAACAAACCTTCAGTCCACTGTAAGGTCTTATAGAGTTCGGGTCACATAGTTTAGTTCTTGAAACATGCTTGCAGGCTGGGCGTGGTGGCACAGGTGAGAGGATTGCGTGAGATCAGGGGTTCAAGATCACTCTGGGCACCTTGGCAAGACCTTGTCTCCATACTACAACAAAAAATTAGCTGGGCATTGTAGTGCGCGCCTACAGTTTCAGCTACTTGGAAGGCTGAAGCAGAGGGCTGAACCCAGCAGGTTGAGGCTGTGGTGTCCATGAGCGTGCCACTGCACTCTAGCCTGGGTGACAGAGTGAGGCTCCGACTCAGGGAAAAAAAAAGATAAAAATAGGGTAAAAAGATAAGGTCAAAACACCTTATGGCAACACTTAGGATGTCTGAGACCTATCCACAAGTCCAGCAGTCAAAGTTAAGTCTTAGGAGCCAAGAAGAACCTGTTCAACACAGGATAGTATTTTCTTGCAATCAGTGAGAACCTGAGATGGTAAGAAATCCACAGTGCTCTCTGACTACTGGTCTTAAAACTCAAGAGTTAGGTCAAGGTTAGTTATGGAATTTAGGAGTCTGGGATCCAGATTCCTTAGCCAGTTTTTGTTGAATTTGAGTCAAGGGATGAGCTTAGCTCAGAGATATATATAGTGCAAAATGAGAAGCAAAAGTAGTTAAGAACAAAATGTAAGAAATTCAGCTGAAGAGACAGAAGAAAGGCAACCGAGAAGTTATTAGAAACAAAGAACCACAAAAGAGTAGCATTGTAGGAAAGAACTTCAAGAATGAGACTCACAGAGAATAAATGAACTGCATACTAAAAAGAGGTGCCTGAATCTGTCAATTTAAAGAGCAGAAACACGAAAGTAACTTCAGCAAAGTGCTAGGGACAGAAATCAATTGTGAATTCAAGCACAGGTGGAGGGTGTGAGTGTGTGTCGATGGCGGAGGTGTGGGCCCTCCAATAGGAAGCCTGCCTGCAGGTGGGGAGATTCTGAGACATGGAGGGGCTGAAGAAATGGTGTTAAATTAGAGCATATAGGCCTTTTAAATTAAAATGGGAAATGAGAAATATCCATGCAGAAGGTCATAACCTATGCTGTTTCTAGACTATTCCCAGTTAAGAGTTCTGCAGTACCCCTTATTCCCCCCAAAAGTGTAAACTACAAAGATAGGGACACAAAAAATCTACAGGCAAAGAGGCAGAACTGATGAAAGAAAAACTCCAAGAAATAGGAGCAGAGTGAAAAAATAAAATCCTGATCCAGAGAGAAATAGACACATTTTCTGTGTCCTCTTACGTTTCTTAAAGAGAATTTAAATGTTAACAGTTTTTGCAACTTCTGGTTACTTTGCCCCAGAGCCAAATATGGTTCCCACCCCTGACCCACAACATCTGGTTTGTGATAAGTGCTCAAATATCCTGTGTTTTCTAAAGTATGTGGTGGGTGTGGCGATGGCAAGAGTAGCAGGCAGAAGAATGGATGAGCTAATCAGAGCGAGCATACATGAAGGTGGGGAGGACACAGGTCCTCTTGTATTTTGTTTGCGTAGCTGGATAGGCCAGGGGTATGGACCCAACACCTAGGGGCCAGCCTCAGTGAGGAGGAGTTTCACAGATCTCAAGCCCAAGTTGCACAGTATATGTCCTAGAACAATTTTGATTCACAGTATATAAAACTACAGCAAAACTATAGCTAGGAGTAGAAGAAAGAGGGGTACAATCTTGGTGTGTGTAAACAGACTTTTATATTCATACATAAATGTGATGTACAGCAAAATATGTGCATCAGTGCATATACACACACACATATATACGTATGGTTTCTCATACATGGTTATGATTTTCTCTACATCTACATTTTTACTGTTCCAAAAAATAAAATACTGTTCACACTTCACTGGATAGTAAGCTGTATAAGGTTGATTTCCTATTTAGAATGACAATTTCTATATTTGTCATACTTGTCTATGACAGCAAACACCCACCTTAAAAAAAAATTTTTTTTTGAGACAGGATCTCACTGTCACCCAGGTTGAAGTGTAGTGTCATTGTCATGGCTCACTGCATCTTTGGCCTCTAAAATTTAAATGATCTTCCCATTTCAGCCTCCTGAGTAGCTGGAACTATAGCAGCGAGTCACCACGCCCAGCTAATTTTTGCATTTTTTGTAGAGGATGAGGTCTCACCCAGGCTAGTCTCAAATTCCTGGGCTCAAGTGATCCTCCCGACTTGGCCTCCCAATGTGCTGGGATTACAGGCACAAACCACTGTGCCTGACTGTAAAAAAATTTTAACATTTATGAGCCACTAGCTAATCTCTTATTGTTGCATGACACTTTCCAGTTTTTGAAATGCTTTCATATCTGTTATCTTTTTGGGTCCTGCTACTGGTCTTGCAGCCATCTGTCATTGCCTCCCTTTCACAGTGAAGGAACAAAGTAACTCAAAGGGGAATTGTTAAACTTAAGGGACCAAACTTAACTGTAGATAGAAGCAGACATACTAATTTCCTCTCACTCCCTAGGAAGCAGGGACCCAGGAGGATGGTCTGAATGGTTATATTAAAAAACAGAATGGTGGAGGTCCTGGGATTGCAGACAGTTGGTAAAGGATCCAGTTTGAGATATAAACAGAATGAGCTCACTTTTGGAAGAGCTGAGTTTGAAGTGACAGAGGATAACTATGTATAGATTGCTGTGTCGAGAAACAGCCAGGAAGGGTGTGGAGACAGGAAATTGAATGGAGGTGGTAGGTCAGGGGAAGATGTGGAATTGGCAGTCATCCAAATACCGGTCAGTGCTCAAGGCACTCATGGAGGGAGTCAGGGGAGAAGGGCCCGGGTGAAAGCCAAAAGCCTCGGAGGGCCCACGTGAGGCCGCACAAAAGGGAAGAGGGCCTTCCAAAGAGCCAAGAACAGAGAGGGCCTCAGAGAACCAGGAGCATAGCCTTGAGAAAGGAGACACGGCATGTCAAGTAAATCATGAGTGTTCAGAATGTCAATGGCTCCTGAACACTCATTTAAATCCTTTGTTCAAGAAATCTTTACTGTTAAGTGAAGTTTTTTTTTTTTTTGAGTTGGAGTCTCACTCTGTCGCCCAGACTGGAGTGCAGTGGCCGCTCCCGGCCACCGCAGCCTCGACCTGCTGGGCTCCGGTGATCCTTCCGCCTCAGCCTTCCGAGTAGCTGGAATTACAGGCATGCGCTACCACGCCCGGCTGATTTTTTGATTTATTGTAGAGATGAGGTCTCGCTGCCCAGGCGGGTCTCGAACCCGCGGGCTCAGGCAATCCACTCACCTCAGCCTCCCAAAGGCGCGGGATTACAGGCTGAGCCACCAAGCCCGGCCTAAGTGAAGTTTTAAGTTCTCACTCTGAACATTTCTTTATTCATATAGAATGACTGTATGAATGATTTCCTTAACTGGACCACCTCATTTTCTAACTAATGACCCAAAGGAACTTTCTTCTGTTTGTTAATGACTGTTGCCTCTCTGGCCTCTCTCTCCTCTGCACTGATATAGGACACTGGTCCTCCGCTTTGTAACTTCAGCTTGGATTTGAAGCTCCCAAATGGCAAAGACCCTTAACCTGGAGTGTGTTCTGAGCACAAATCATGGTGCCTGACAGACAGGGGCCCCTTAACTCTTTGAGGAAAGATGACTTACCGTGGCTTTATTTTTCTTCTTTGGGCCTCTCTGACTCCACATTTCCCATTGTTTGGAAAGACACATTTTCAGGCTTAGCAGTGATTGGCAAACATTCTTATATGAGGCTTGGCATTTAACGTCTGGAAAAGTTGTGAAATCAATTAGCTGCAGATAAAGATGGACAGATGGAAATATCTGGTGCTTTTCCACACATGTGCTATGTGCTAATCAGACCATTGCTTTTGGGCTACACTGGAACTCTGTTTTACTAGATTTTTAGGAAGACTGTTGCCTTTTGCTTTGGAGCATGAGGACTCAGGTGGAAACACTGCCTTCTGACTGAGAAGGGAACTGAGCATCAACATGGAATATATTTATAAGTGTTGAGTTTTTCATGTGCTCTTCTCTCTTGAGAAGTTAGATTTCAGTTTCACTCAAACAGTGATACAGTTGCACAGATTCTGTCTATTTTATCACGTATGTATAGTGAAGGAGGGCGAAGAAATAAAATTAATAGAGATAGGATAAAGAGAAGGGACTGGGCTTTTGAAAGTAATTGTTAAACTTACTGGATCAAAGTTAGCTTTAAATGACAGTGGGCATTTTAGTAATTTCTTTCCACTTTCTAGTGAGTTTAAGACCTTAAAGGATGGCATGATTGGCTATATTAAAAATGATGACATGACTTTCCCACATACATCTGAGTTACAATATTAAAGTTTTGCAATCGGCTTCCTGCTGCACACATATTCTATAGGTGCCCAGATGTGTTCCTACATGTACTTAAAAAAATATTCATTCCCCTTCTCTTCTCCCATCTCTGTTACTATATATTGAAGCCATTGCTCCATTGCTTTCTAGTAACCAGTGCTACCACTGATAAGTTGTACACCATTCTGTTTCCCTGAACTTTGTAAATTACCTCACTCTCTTTTCCGAAATCTTGTAGCATTTTCTATTTTCCTTTGCATTCTGAAATTTCACAGCATATGCCTAGGTGTATGTATTTTTTCACGTAAGAGATGCTGACACTCTTGGAAATTCTCTTGTGTTACTTATTTGGTAATGCATTCCCCTGTGTTTTAAGCTTTCTTTCTTACTAAAGGTATGTTTTTCTTTCTTAGGTATGTTTTTTTCTCATATTTCTCTCTCTCTCTGTCATTCCCAATGTCTCTCTTTCTCTGACCATCCCTTTCTCTACTTTCTGTAAGATTTTCTTGATTAAAACTTTCAATCCAGCCGGGTTTGGTGGCTCAGCCTGTAATCCCGCGCCTTGGGAGGCTGAGGTGAGTGGATTGCCTGAGCCCGCGGGTTCGAGACCCTCCTGGGCAAGTTGGCGAGAACTCATCTCTACAATAAATAAAAAGTTAGCGGGACGTAGTAGCGCCCGCCTGTAGTTCCAGCTACTTGGAAGGCTGAGGCGGAAGGATCGCCGGAGCCCAGCAGGCTGAGGCTGCGGTGGCCGGGAGCGGCCACTGCACTCCTGTCTGGGCGACAGAGTGAGACTCCAACTCAAAAAAACAAAAAAAACCCCAAAAAACTTTTCAATCCATCTAATAATTTAGCTATTGCATTTTATATTTGCAGGAAGCTTTTGTTTTATTATTTTTCCTTTTATAGCAATCTAACATATATTCTTTTCTTATGTATAAATTTTTTTTGTATTTCTCTAAGTATCCTATTTTTTTCAGCATTTTATCATAAATAATTTCACACATGGAAAAAGTTTAAGGAATTATACAGTAAGTACTAACATATATTTCACAATTAAATTCTGTTTTATCATATATTTGTTTCATCACTTTTCAACTAGCCATCTATCCAACTAATACTTTTTGAAAGATTTTTTTTTTTTTTGAGTTGGAGTCTCACCCTGTCACCCAGACTGGAGTGCAGTGGCATGCTCCCAGCTACCGCAGCCTTGACCTGCTGGGCTCCGGCGATCCTTCCACCTCAGACTTCCAATTAGCTGGAACTACAGGTGTGTGCTACCACGTCTGGCTAATTTTTTGATTTATTGTAGAGATGAGGTCTCGCCAAGTTGCCCAGGCGGGTCTCGAACCCACGGGCTCAGACCATCTACTCACCTCAGTCTCCCAAAGTGCTGGGATTACAGGCTGAGTCACCGAGCCTGGCTATTTTTGAAATATTTTTGATCCCTGTGCTCTAGATTATCTCAGTTTTTCTCAATATCCATTTCTTTTGTTGTTTATTTTTCTCCCTCTTTCCCATGCTCCAGGTTGACTTCATCTGTCTGGAGTTCCTAGATTATCCAATCACATTTAAGAGTAAAACCCTAAAATCCTTGACTCTGACCACCAAGCTTTGAACCCAAAGGATGGATTCCTGGTTGTTGCCATTCAGTGTTGGGTATAGTTTGACTGTTCCATATGTTGATCTTCAATCCTGCCTTCACCAGTGCCTTTTTTTTTTTTTTTTTTTGAGTTGGAGTCTCACTCTGTCGCCCAGACTGGAGTGTCGTGGCCGCTCCCGGCCACCACAGCCTTGACCTGCTGGGCTCCGGTGATCCTCCTTCTGCCTCAGCCTTCCAAGTAGCTGGAACCACAGACGCGTGCTACCACACCCGGCTAATTTTTGATTTATTGTAGAGATGAGGTCTCATCAAGTTGCCCAGGCGGGTCTCGAACCCGCGGTCTCAGGCAATCCACTCACTTCGGCCTCCCAAAGTGCTGGGATTACAGGCTGAGCCACCGAGCCCAGCTCACCAGTGCCTTCTATTCCCCCCTCCCCTACCAGGACTTTAAGATCCCAGGGCCCAGCCGGGCTGGGTGGCTCAGCCTGTAATCCTGTGCTTTGGGAGGCTGAGGTGATTGAATTGCCTGAGCCCGAGGGTTTGAGACCCGCCTGGGCAACTTGGCGAGACCTCATCTCTACAATAATCAAAAAATTAGCCAGGCGTGGTAGCGCGTGCCTGTAGTTCCAGCTACTTGGAAGGCTGAGGCAGAAGGATCGCCAGAGCCCAGCAGGTCGAGGCTATGGTGGCCGGGAGCGGCCACTGCACTCCAGTCTGGGCGACAGAGTGAGACTCCAACTCAAAAAAAAAAAAAAAAAGATCCCAGGGCCCTCCAGGATTTGGTGGAGTGCATCAGCTTTTTGCTCACCAGTATCTCCCTGCATGCTCCTCAGGTGTGGCTTCCTCTAACCTGCTAAGTCCACTCCTTCATCTGTTCTTTCATCTTGCCGAATTTGGTTAAATATGTCTCCCATCACATTTTTTTTGTTCTTGTGCATTTATGGCATGCATGTACATGCATATGTATATATATGCATATATGAGATATGTATATCTCATATATGCATATATATGATTTTTAAACCATCGTTTTAGTGGAGTTTGAGGATGGTGAAGAGAAATGCACACTTGGATTATACACCATTAGAAAGCTGTCTTTTTTTATTTTCTATATTGTTTTGCTTCATCAGAGTATAGTCAGTCATCTGTATCTGAGAATTCTGCATTCATGGAATCAACCAACCATGGATCAAAAATTTTCAGGGAAAAAAATGGTTGTGTCTGTACTGAATATGTGCAGACTTTTACAAAGTCTTGTCATTTTTTACCTAAACAATACAGTATAACAGCAATTTACATAATATTTACATTTTATTAAGTATAATAAGTGATCTAGAGATGATTTAAAGTATACAGGGTATACATAGGTTATATGCAAATACTATGTCATTTTTATAGCAGGGACTTGAGCATCCATGGATTTTGGTATCCAAAGGGATCCTGGAACCAATTCCCCATGGATACAGAAGGAAAAAATTGTGTCTTCAAGGAGTACGTTCATCAGAATTCATGGGTAGTATACTCTTTGAATCCCTGTGTACCAGAAAATTATTTTATGTTTTTATTTAACCCTTACTCTTGATTGCGAGCATTCACAATCCCTTTACTCTTAGAATTTTTAAGTATTTCTCCACTATCTTCTAGCATTTAGTGTTATGAATAAGAAATAGGAAACCAGGTTAATTCTTATTCCTTTGTAAATAGCCAGTTACTGCTTCTTTCTAAAGCAGGTAGCATTTAAAAAACTTTTCTTTAGGGGTACAAATAATTTTTGGTTTCCTGCTTGAATAGTGGTGAAGGAATCTGGGCTTTAAGTATACCTGTCACTCTCATTAGTTCACATGGCATCTGATCGGCAATTTTTCATCCCTGTCTCCTTTTCCATTCTCCCCTGCTAGGTCTCCAATGTCCTTTATGCCATTCTACATGTCTTTACAGATCGTTAGCTTGTAAGTGAGAACGAGGCATTTGGTTTTCTGTTCCTTTGTTATTTCATTTAGAATAATGGTCTCCAATTTCAGCCAAGTAACTGCAAAAAACATTATTTTGTTCTTTCTTAGGGCTGAGTAGTATTCCATAGTGTGTGTGTGTGTGTGTGTGTGTGTGTGTGTATTACGTTTTCATTATCTACTGATGGTTGACGGACATTTAGGTTGATTCCACATCTCAGTAATTGTGAATTATGCTGCTGTAAACATGTGAGTACAGGTGTCTTTTTTGTATAATGACCTCTCTTCCTTTGGGTAGATTCCAAGTAGTGGGATTACTGGATGGAAAGGTAGATCTACTTTTAGTTCTTTGAGAAATCTCTATACTGAAGTCCATAGAGGTTGTACTAATTTACATTCCCACCAACAGTATATAAGCAGTCCCTTTTCACTACATCCATACCTATATCTACTGTTATTTTGATTTTTAAATAATGGTCATCCTGAATGGTATAAGGTGGTGTCTCACTGTGATTTTAATTTGCATTTTTCTGATGATGCGTGATGTTGAACATTTAACAATTTTTTTTTTTTGCTTTTTTTTTTTGAGTCAGAGTCTCACTCTGTCACTCAGGCTGGAGTGCAGTGGCACAATCACAGCCACAGCAGCCTTGACCTGCTGGGCTCAGGCGATCCTTCGGCCTCAGCCTTCCAAGTAGCTGGAACTACAGACATGCACCACTACACCTGGCTAATTTTTTAATTTTTTTATTGTAGAGGTGAGGTCTTGTCAAGTTGCCGAGGTTGGTCTTGAACCCCTGGGCTCAGGCAATCCTCTTGCCTCTGCCTTCCTAGTATTGGGATTACAGGTGTGAACCAACATGCCTGGTCTGTTTTTTGTCCATTTGTGTATCTTCTTTTGAGAGATGTCTGTTCATGTCCTTTGCTCACCTTTTTAATGGGTTGTTTTTTCCTTGCTGATTTGCTTGAGCTCTTTGTAGATTTTGAATGTTAATCTTTTGTCAGATTTATTATTTGTGAATATTTTCTCTCATTTTATAGGTTGCCTCTTTATTCTGTTGATTATTTATTTTGCTGTGCAGAAGCTTTTCAGTTTAAGTCCCACATTTTTTTTTTTTTTGAGTCTCACTCTGATAAGAAGTTGGATCAGCCTGACTCTGTCGCCCAGGATGGAGTGCCGTGGCACACTCATGGCCACTCCAGTGTCGACCTGCTGGGCTGTGGCGATCCTTCCGCCTCAACTTTCCAAGTAGCTGGAACTACAGGTGTGCACTACCATGCTGGGCTAATTTTTTAATATATTGTAGAGTCAAGGTCTTGCCAAGTTGCCTGGGCTCATCTCGAACCCATGGGCTCAGGCAATCCACTTGCCTTGACCTCCCAAAGTGCTGGAATTACAGGCTGAGCCACGGAGCCCAGCCCATATATTTATTTCAAACAGGCAGAATTTTAACTTTATTCTGGCAATTGAAAAAAACCAGGAAAGGCTACGGTGGGGCTGGTGTTATGGGAAAGATGTTAGCTCCCATTACCTCAGTATGCATCAGAAGTAGCAGTAAAACTGGAGTGAGTGTGCTATCACCATGCTCTGGTGAGTGTTCTTGTCTGAGTCTCATTTTCCCAAAGAAAGTGAGGCCTGGAAGGGAAATCTGAGGGTCTGTGAGTGTTTTAGCTGCTGGGCACAGCTGCAGGGCACAGATGTAGTATGGAAGGTAGGGATGGGCAGAGAAATATGTGGAATAACGTAGTTGTTAATCCATCTAACTGATACCTGCTAGCTGCTATGTTTGTTTGTTTTACTTAAAAATTTTTTTTTTAATTTTAAAGATATGGGGTACGATTTAGGGCTAGGTATACAAATGTTCATTATGCAGGTATACTTGTTGATGAGGTGTGCCCCACTTCCCTGGCAGTTGCCCACTACCATGCATCCCTACCCCCACTTCCTTGGCAGTTTCCAACTACTGCCAATCCCTTTCTTATAGTATTATAATAATTGTTTAAGGTCTGCTTATGAGTGAGAACATATGATACTCTGTTCTTTGTTTCTGTGATAGATCGCTCAGTATTATAGACTCTCAGTACATCCAAGTTGCTGTGAAGTCCATAATTTTGTCCTTCTTTATGTCTGTGTAATATTCCATTGTGTATATGTACCACATTTTTAAAATCCGTCCTCTTTTGATGGGCAGCATGGTTGGTTCCATGTTTTTGCTATTGTGAATAATGTGTAATAAACATGTGTGAGCAAGTATCCTTTTTATAGAGTGATTTGAGTTCCTCTGCGTATATTCCCAGAAGGGAGATTGCTGTGTCATATGGAAGGTTGATTTTAAACCTTTTAGAAATTGCCACACTGTTTTCCATAGAGGTTGTACTAGTTTACACTCCTACCAACAGTGTAGAAGTTCCCTTTTCACCACATCCTCTCCAGCATCTGTTGTTTTTTGAGTTATCGGTAATGGCCATCCTGACTGGAGTTAGGTGGTATCTCCGTGTGATTTTAATTTGCATTTCTTTGATGACTAGTGAGACTGATCCAATTTCTTATCAACATGGCCTGCTGATCCTTTGATTTGAGAAACTCCCTTCATACAGGTTATTAACAGCACTCAATCTGGCAGAGCTGCCCCTCAGAGCAAAGGATCTGACACACCCCAAGAGAAAGTACAGAGTAGCCAAAATTGCTGACTGTGGATATGTGTAGCCCACAGTCAAATCGAATAGTTGAGTACAAATTGAATTGTTGAACAGAGACTATGTACCATTAATATCCAATTTTCATCTCAGATTTGAAGAAGCTTCAAATGGTTCCCATGTAAATGCAGACATATGGAACTAAGCAACTATGCCTTGCTGATGGCTCAAGGAACGAACTGGGATTTCTTACATTTCTCATGTTTAATTCAAAGTTTTTTATCTAACTGTACCAATGTATCTCCTTTGACAGTTGTAACTTGCATCCCCCCCATTAAGAAACTATAAAATGACCAGGTGCTGTGGCTCACACCTGTAATCCCAGCTCTTAGGGAGGCAGAGGTGAGAGGATTGACTGAGCCCAAGGGTTCAAGACCAGCCTGGGCAACTTGGCAAGATCTCATCTCCACAAAAAATTAGCCAGGTGTAGTGGCACACGCTTGTACACCCAGTTACTTGGGAGGCTGAGGCAGAAAGATCACCAGAGCCCAGCAGGTTTAGGCTGTGGTAGTGGTGAATGTGCCACGGCACTCCAACTTGGGTGACACAGTAAGACTCCAACTCAAAAAAAAAAAAAAAGAAAGAAACTATAAAATTTAAAGTTCACGTGGTTGTAAATCTCAAAAGTTACTCTAAGATATCAATATGATTAGGAGATCTTGGGTCACACTGAAACTGCCCTTAGACCGTGTTAATTCAGCCTCTGGGATGGGTGAAGGGATTAGGGGATCTTGAGTCAGGCTCATGTTAATTAAGCCACAGGGGTGGGTATGGAGTATAGATTCTGAGTAAGTTGTACTGTCAAGGAGTGAGCTTTTTGGGGGAATACACTGACTTGCTCCCTGATTTCATGGTATCAGATTAAATGCCCATTTCTCTCGGCCCTTTGTGTCTTGTGTCTGGTTGACCCAGAGAGAGAAAGCAGCTGGTTTGTTAGGCCAGAACACTGAGACTAACTGGATATAGCTACATTTTCTTCAAAAGTAAGTGAAAGTAGCCTGAAAGATCCTCTAAGGAATCATGTGTGGGTACCAAGGTGGGACATAAGGAGGAAACATTGTCTGGGGATGGATGCAGATGTACAATGAGGGGTAGAGATGGGGGAGAAAATGCATGGGCTTGCCACCTGTATTTACTCTGAGCTAGATGCCTTTCCCAGGAAAAGTGTCTAAAGGTGCAAGGCAGTAGGTGGAACAGAAGAGAAGCACTGATTATCTTTGTATATGCTGACCAAGTCAGCTGAGCAGAGATAAAGAAACACTGACTCACAGAAGGACTTGTGACATAGGAAGCTATGCTAATCTCCTGCTTACTTCAAAATGTGGAAAACTAGAAACTGAGGATGGTGCTTCCTCCAGGACAGAAGCCACAGCAGCAGATTTGATGAGAAAATGTTGAAAAACAAGATACAGCCGGGCTCGGTGGCTCAGCCTGTAATACCGCGCCTTTGGGAGGCTGAGGTGAGTGGATTGCCTGAGCCCACGGGTTTGAGACCCGCCTGGGCAGGCGAGGCCTCATCTCTACAGTAAATCAAAAAATTAGCCAGGCGTGGTAGCGCACGCCTGTAATTCCGGCTACTCGGAAGGCTGAGGCGGAAGGATCGCCGGAGCCCAGCAGGTCGAGGCTGCGGTGTCCAGGAGTGGCCATTGCACTCCAGTCTGGGTGACAGAGTGAGACTCCAACTCAAAAAAAGAGAAAAACAAGATATATAACTGAAAGCAACTGGAAGATAACTGCTTCTTCAAATCCTTCCCTAGTCTCTTCTTGAGTCAAACAATTGACCAGGATAAAGGGTTCATATTTAAAGAAGAGTAACACGCAGCAAGGAACAACCTTGGGATCTATACATTGATAATATGAAGGAGAGAGACAGAGACAGGGAGAGAGAAAGAGTGAGTGAGAGAGAGAGAGAGAGAGAGAGAGAGAGAGAGAGAGAAAGGTAGAAAGAGGGAGAAAGATAAAACATAAGCAACTTGTAGATAATAGAAACATGGTAGGAGTATTACAGGAAAGAAAAGAGAATTTCAGACACATACAAAACAAAATCAACTCTAATAAGAGTCCCTGAATTTGAACCCTAGCTCTACCACTCACTGGCTTATGTGGTCTTTGGCAAATTACTTGATTTGCAGTGTCTGCTTCTTAATTTTTAACATGGAGATAATAGCAGTACCTTCTTCATAGGTTTGTTAGATATTATGTGCAATACATTAAAAAGTTTCTGGTATACAGTAAGGACTCTGTTAGCTATTATTTAGGAGCACATATTTTATATTCTCATATTAGTTAAAGAAAATGCATACCATATAGAAAAAAGGAGAAAAAAAAATCAAAGAAGTGATAAGAAGACAAAAGAGAAAATAAAGATGTACCCAGATAACTTTCTAAAGAAGTGGGAGCGAAGCAAATCATTGAAGAAAGCAGAATTAGATAATAGAAGCTAAAGTAGAAAAGATGTCTGAAAACAAAGTCAGGGACATGAAGACAGACTTGAAAAATCACACCAGGAGAAAAACAATGTTCTCATTCTGACAGATATAAAATTCAACTAAAGTGAATAAAAAATGCTCACTAAGCATAAAGAATACCTTAGTGGAACTCAGTCCAAACATATATATTGTAGTAACAATATTTGTATTCCTATGAAAGTCAGAAGGGATACTTTTCAAATCTTATTTTTACGTTATAACTATAAATATATATGCATGATAAAGATATGTCTTTATAGTTATAGCTTATATCCTATATTATTATAGTAATATATTATAATATATAAAAACTATATTATATATAATTATATTACTATATATAATTATATTGTTATTATATATAACTTATATTATATATAACTATAAAGATGTATGTTTATAGTTATATCTGTTTGTATATATTTTCTTATATATTTATATAAAGTATTTATATAAGGTATTTTAATTTCTTATATGTCTTATTTTAATGTTCCTATTCAAATCAGAAGGGGCATTGCTATACAGTTCAGTGAGTTAGGCAGAGATAGTAGATGATTGTCAACACAGGAATAAAATCTTGAGCATGCCAACAAAAGACTTTTAAAATGATAACTTCAAATGATGATCTCATTTTAAAGTGATACTCAAAGTAGTGATTAATAAATTAACTCATCATTTTATAGGATAATTTATCCTTTGTCCTAGAGAAATTCAGCACATGTAAAAACATTTATGTGCATAAAAATAGTAATTGCATTATTTGTAATAGCACATAGAAGAATGTGGTTTTTTTTGTTTGTTTGTTTGTTTTTTGAGTCGGAGTCTCACTCTGTTGCCCAGTCTGGAGTGCAGTGGCCGCCCCCGGCCACCGCAGCCTCGACCTGCTGGGCTCCGGCGATCCTTCTGCTTCAGCCTTCCGAGTAGCAGGAATTACAGGTGCACGCTACCTCGCCCGGCTCATTTTTGATTTATTGTAGAGATGAGGTCTCGCCTGCCCAGGCGGGTCTCGAACCCGTGAGCTCAGGCAATCCACTCACCTCAGCCTCCCAAAGGCGCGGGATTACAGGCTGAGCCACCGAGCCCGGCTGAAGAATGTGTTTTAAAGTCACAGACGTGAATTTTAGATATAAACTGTATACGTTGTATAGGGATATTCTATTTTTATAAAAATGCTGTTTGTATATGTGTGTATCTCAAGTCTATGTATTCACCTGTACTAAACTCTCAACAGTGCTGCTTTTAGAAACCAGGATAAAGTGCTTTTATTGTTTCATTCTATACACTTCTGTTTGTTTCTGAGTAGATTTTTTAATGCTTTTGTTTGTTTTTTGAATGGGGGTCTCACTGTTTCACCCAGGCTGGCATGCAGTGGCATGATCACAGCTCACTGTAGTTTTCACCTCCTGGGTGCAGGTGGTCTCCTCAGCCTCGCAAGTAGCTCAGCTAATTCAAAAAGTTGTTTGGTTTTTTTTGGTAGAGTCGAGATCTCACTATGTTTCCCAGGCTAGTCTCAATCTCTTGGGCTAGAGCAATCCTCCCACCTCAGCCTTCCAATTGCTAGGATTACGGGGGTGAGGCACCACACTAAGCTAAGAGTTGGGTTATTTCAGCTTCCTCATTTTTTTTTTTTTTTTTTTTGAGTTGGAGTCTCACTCTGTCACCCAGACTGGAGTGCAGTGACCGCTCCCGGCACCGCAGCCTTGACATGCTGGGCTCCAGCAATGCTTCCGCCTCAGCCTTCCAAGTAGCTGAAACTACAGGCACGCGCTACCACACCCGGCTAATTTTTTTGATTTATTGTAGAATTGAGGTCTCACCAAATTGCCCAGGCGGGTCTTGAACCCGCGGGCTCAGGCAATCCACTCACCTCAGTCTCCCAAAGGCGCGGGATTACAGGCTGAGCCACTGAGCCCAGTTTAGCTTCTTCATTTTTAACATGGGGATAGTAACTGTACCTACTCATTGGGCTGTTAGAGGATAATACATGTAGAACATTTTAAAAGCTCTTGGCACATAGTCAACTCTCTGTAAGTCTTAGCTATTATTTAGGAGTGCGTGTTTAATTGTTGTTATTTGCCCTAAATTACTTTATTATTGCTAGATAATTTTTATAAATAACAAAATCAAGAAAGCTTTGAAATATTTATGTAAGCGGGTATCAACTTACATGTTTTATAAAATTATATTTCCGTACTGCCCAAGTGAATGCAATGATTTGTGTATAAATTTTCTTTTTTTTCAGATTTACTGAAGAAACTGTGACGCACACTTAAGATATATTATTACTCTCTCAACATACTAATCTGTCTTTTTAAAAAAGAAATATAAAATTTTTACCTAACTTTTAGCTTTTTATTTATTTCCTCCCTGCTCCCCCCGCCCCCAATTTCATTGCTCTTTAATTTCTGGCAATGTTTCTCACTGCCAGAAGCCTGCAGAATCTTGAACTAGCTCTTTTAGGAGCCCATTGTAAGAAAAGAATGCATTTATTGTTTATTTAAAAAAATACATACTTTGGACTTCTGATGAGTACATCCTTACGCATGCATTTACATAGAGAAGGAATAGATATTTGTGCTTTTTTTTTTTTTTTCACCGTGTAATTGTGAAAGAGAAGCCAAACTGTTTTTCCTTTATCCCTGGGATGGTGTAAACCTGAGACTGAGCAGATTAAATTTGAGTCCTTTTAGAATGGTGCTTTCTATCTAGTTTAGAAAAAAACGGAGGTGTTTTCATCATATTACAGCATAACAATTCAGAGACGGGGGCAAGTTAGTATGAATGAATACTCTAACAGCTCTTTTTAAGTTAGATCTTGTGGTATAACTTTAATTATTTTGTTTGAAGAACTATATTGTGAATCTCAAGAGGATGTGGTTTCCTATTTTAATTAGGAAAAAACTTTGTCAAAAACTCTGTGATATTTATCCCTTCTTGGTTACTTTACATCATCTAGTTTATTGTTCCCTTCTGTCAGGGGCTGAACATATTAAAATTCTAAAGTTAACTTTTTGGTAGAGTTTGATTAACTCTAGTGATCATAATTTATAACTAATTTAGTAGTAGATAGAAAACTTATTAGCAGATGAATGCTTCATATTTTCAAAATGAAAAGGTATTTTTTTAAAAAAAAAAATCTTTAATTCTTCCCTAACTTACAAAAACATATAATCTGTGTTCTTTCAGTGTCAGGAGGTCAAGTGAAAAGAAACGATTCTAGCTGCAAGTATTTAACAGTAGAAATTTTGTTAAATATCTCCACTTCAGAAATGTTTAGTGCAGAGCCAAAACTATGCTAACTGGAATTCTTTAGAGTTAGGAAAATTTAGAAAAATTGAGTACAATATAGGAAGAGTTCTGAGTGTTAATAGTTTTTCACACACACACAAAATTAAAAAAATATTTTCTTCCTCTTTTCCCTGTGAACTTTGTTTTAGAGATGTATTTCAAACCTTTTAATTGTGATTATTTAGAAGTTGTCCTATATTCATTTAAAATTGGATGATAAAGTTTCTACTACTTTTTCTATGTCTTACCAGGTTTTATATTAGTGACAAAGACATGATTTTAAAAGTGCACTTTCGTCTTTGATCATCAAATTATGGTTCTTTGCAGAGGGTCCTAGAGAGCGTGCTGTGAGTCATCAGGTAGATTAATATCTAATTAGGAGATAGAGGGCTTCCCTCTCCTATTGAGGACCTGTGGGGAAGACAGGTACATAGTCATGCCCTAGCAGCCCATTTCAAAGCCTTGTCACCTGGAATCCAGTCCTCCCTTTGTGTGCTACATCCTTGGCAAGGAGACCATTTCTTCTCATTTGAAGGCTTTGTGGACATGGAAATATCTGATCAGCATATCTTTTCTATGACCTAGTCACATAATTGAAAAGGATAACTGTGTTATTTCTTTGTTCTTTTCCCATATTTGACCCCTTTGAATAATTTCCTCCTCATTCTGAATCCTCTCCAAATTAATTTAAAAGTGTGCTTATCTTAAACTAAATGTTTGACCACTGCCAAAAACCACAGAAGGAGATCTTGTCAGTATTTGTATTCCTTTTAATAATGCCTGGTATCATTTTGGTCTTTCTTGTGTTTCGATTACCTTCTTCCTTTATTTTTATTTTCTTTTAAAAAAAGTACCATTTTATACTTGTTTCCATTGCATTTCATTTTATTTTTATAGACAGTCTTTTCTTTTAATAGTTTCTAGCGCCTTTGCCCACCATGTTCCACACAAGCACTCCAAGTTCCAGTCACAACAAATGACTCACATTCCTGCAAACCTGTTATGCTTTTTCATGCCTTAATACCTAAGCATTGGTGCATCCTCCTTCCTCTTCACCTGGGTACTTGCAATTATTACTTAAGGCAAACCTCAAGTGTCATTGTATTTAGGAAACATTTCCCATGCTGCCCCAGTCTGAGTTAAATGTCACCCCTTTGCAGTCCTAGAAAGCACCCTATGGGTCCCCTATCATACTACTTGGTTCATGAGTCCATTCCTGTGACCTTTGAGGATTGTGATAAAGAGCTCTTTGTGGGTAGTGACTGAGATCTACTCCTATCTCTCCTTCACAATTCCTGGCACCTGGTTACACAGCTGGGTTTTCAAAAATGTTTGTGGAAGGGAATTAAGAGAATTAAAAAATGTGTTACTCCTGTTCAGAGCATTGCAATTCAATTAATTTGATGTCATTTATAAATTACAAATCCTCAGTTCCTTCATTCACTTGATGCCAGAAATATATAAGAAATAATATCTAACATGTATTGAGCACTAACTATGTGCCAGATACTACACTAAGACTTCAAAACATGAATTCACCTAAGCCTTACAACATCCCAATGGGGTAAGTACTATTGTTATTCTCATTACAGGTAAGGAAAGAGACCTGAAGAAAGATTAAGATACTTGCCGCTGCCTGACTGAGGTGGTGTTTGCCAGGTTTCTGCACTAAGTTTCCTCTTTTTCACCCTTTTCTTGCTGAACTCTGTGGAGGCAGGTCACCATGTTCAGTTAACACTTAAGGAGTGGGTGGGGGGGAGTTATACTTTCCCTACATTCTCTTTTAAATCTCCTGCCTTGAATTTTCTCACAGAGCATGATTTTGGTTGATTTACTTTTTATTATTTTGATATGCTAAATATAGGTCTCACCAAATGTCTGTCTCAGTCATATCACCTTCTCCCCCTCAGTAGTTCATCTCATCCATGCTGATGGCTTGTCTGTCTTTTCCGCCATGCTAGAGGCTCTTGAGCCCCAAGACTGAATTACCAAATGTCTCTGCCCAGAGACCTGCAAGCACATGGCAGTTCAACAACCCCAAAACGAAACTTTTCATTTTCTTCCCTTCTTCATTTTTACTAATAGCTTCTTGAACTGCTTAACTGTCCAGTAATAAAACACCAGAGTGGTATCAAATCTTTCTTGCTTGTATCTAATTCAGTGCTTATCACATCCCTGAAATCCTCCATGTAAAACATCTCATTGATCTCTTCTTTGACATCTCCATGGTTAACCATGTGGATGTGGTTGACATCTCCACAGTCAGGGTCTCATTTTCTCTTAACTAGGTAGTTTCAGCTGGTAACATACATGCCTCTTTCCTCAGAATCTATTCTATGCCTATGGTCAGACAATTTATTCAATATAGCCGAAGTTATAGTATTCTGATGTAAAAAATCTCTAGTAGCTCCTTAGTAGTGAACATCTTCCTTCCTTGCCTCCTTGCTTCCTTACTCCCTCTCTCCATTCTTTCCCCCTTCCCTTCTCTCTCTCTCTTCCCTTTCCTTTCCTCTCCCTTTCTTTCTTTCTCCCTTTCCTTCTCCCCTCCCTTTCCTTCCTCCATTCCCTCACACATGTTCCTCTACCACCACCACCACCGCTGCCACTGCTATCACCACTGCCACCATTACCACCACCACCACTAACAACCACAATTGAGGGACAAGCATTTTACTCAATACTAGTGGAGGGAGAGACAAAAAAATGTTAAAACATGGCTCCTGTCAACCAATGTGAAGACACATTCTTCACTGTGATATGTGTCACCAAACATTTTAGTTCTTACCTCTTCTTCTGTTCATTGTTATAAAAATATTGTTTATAAATAGATAATATAAATACTGTTTTTAAACATGTATAATAAACATATATACATAAGCATAGTTATATAAATGCTACTTTCCTCCTTTTTTTTTTCTTTTAAGACACACTGGACTTGAACAGAACCTTCCTACCCCCTACCCAGTATAGGAACTTCCTCTCTGGGAGAGGGGCCAGACAGGTCTGGTCACACACCTGCAGTGATCACTGCCTCCCTAGGCAACCTTTTCCAACACAGGCAAGGCCCAATCATTAGAAAGTTGTTCTAGCTGGAGAGTGACCATCCTCCTCCCTGTTGCTCACACTTGCCCTTTCCCCACATCACAGGACATTGCCCCTTCCACCGGACAACCCTGGAGGTGTTTGAAAGACCATCAGGATTCTCGAGGTGGAATTGGCTAGAGGTGGCCATTGCTGCCCTGGCCACACCCCACCCCACCCCACCCCACCCCAATTTTGCACCACCGACACGGGCTGTGGCCTTGGGCAGACCCCTTTCCCCTTGTCTTAGTCTATCCAGGATGCTGTAACAGAGACCTGATAGCTTAAGCAACAACATTTGTGTCTCCCAGTTCTGGAGGCTGGACGCCTGAGATCAGGGAGCCAGCACGCGTGGGTTCTTGGTGAGGGCTCTCCCCATGGGCCACCATAAATGCTACTTTCAAACAGATTAATTTATCTAGAATGCCTTGCTTTTTTGAGACAACCCCATTACACACACACACACACACACACACACACACACACACACACACACATTATTTTGTCACTGAATTCATATAGCATTCTGTTTTTTTTAATGCATGAGGCTTTTTTTACTAAAGTATAGTCTCTTGTTTCAAGTCTTTTATCACCAGACTGGTAGTTTCTGCAGGTAAGTGTCAGTGTCTCAGTTATCTCTTGTTATTAACTCTACTAATAGAGTGGACACTCAGTAAATCATTTTGACAGGTTACCTTGGTTTGAGTTATGTTAAAAGTCCTTAAAATGAGAAACGGTGCCTAGATAATTACTGCAAAGATGACTTTGGGTCCTATACAACATAATCAAGAATGAACTTTTGTTTGTATCCAATTGAATATTCATCAAATAATTATGTCTGACATATAAATATTATTAGAAAATAGTTTATTTTATCATTAGAAAAAATGTTAGTGATAAAAACCAAAGAGAAACACATTGCCCATGGTGTCTGAAAATTTAAGTAGCTTTTATTTAGTAGATCTTTAAATCCCTTTGCCAGCCAAGATAATGTTAAGCATGTTCTAACTTTTAATTGTGTAAAATAATCATGGTTTTAGATTTGGACATCTAAGCAATTTTTCTCTATTGTGTACTTTTCAGAATTCATTTAGGACATAATTTTCAATTTTGAATAATAACATTTAAAATCAACCCCAAGGTAAAAGTTGCAGGACAACATAAAAAATGAAGTCACTTTTAGTGTGTTTCCCATTGACAAATCACTGTTTTTTTTTTGCCACCAGGCTTCAGCTAATGATGTGACCTTTACTGTGCTAATAGACAGCAAACAAAAATCTGCCAAATTGTGATAAAATATAGGTTTTAAATATAAAATAAATTAAGCTAAGGAGACTTATAAAGGTCAAATGCATGGAAAGAACTAAGTTAAAACAGTGATTTGTGTTTGACACATGTTATACCAGGTTTTTCCCAAGGTTATTTTTGAACTCTTAATACTTAATAACTTTACTAGGGACTGTAATTTTTTTCTTAAGGTAACACTCTATAGCGGTGATGACTAATGTTTGTCTGGGCTCAAATGCTAGTTAATTCAACTCTTTACTGCACACCTAGTATGTGCTAGACCATAGGGATACACTAGTGAAGACCTCAGTAATGATTCCTGATCTTTTACAACTTTTGGTTTACTAGGAGATACAGATAAATCTTCAACTACTTCAAATAGCAGGGTCAGACTGTGAAGGGGGAAATTCCGGTGGAAGCTGTACCTACCTAACCCAGACCACTATGTTAAGCCCTGAAGATAAGGCAGAGTTTGCCAGGCATCAAGGAGTGGGAAGAGTGTTGCATACACGAAGTACACAGAAAGGTACAAAGGTACAGAGGAGAAAGAACCCTGCACTGTGAATTGGACAGAATTACATTATAGTGGAAGAGTTGAGTTTGAGAGAATAAAGACCTATAAATTAGTGGTTCTCAATCAGGACAGATTTGGACTCCCAGAGGACATTTGTAAATGCCTGGAGACGTTTTTTGTTGCCACAATTGGTGACAACAATTGTGGGTAGAGGCCAGGGAACCTGCTGATCATCTTATAATGCACAGACAGCTGCCATAACAAAGAATTATCCAGCTCCAATGTCAACTGTGCCTAAACTAAGAAACCTGCTATAGATAAACCTGTAGACTTAAACTGGGATCAGATCACAAAACTAAAGAAGCAATTTGGGATGTATTCTAGATGTTTTGGGGCACTAATGAAAGATCTCAAACACATGCTGTTTGTCACTCTTAGGATCACTATTATTTTGACAGAAACTAGGTATTTTTAAATCTATACTAAGTCTCGCTCATGTGATCTAATAAATTGTGCTAATGACAAATTGCATCTCCCCATTTAACAAAGGTAGAAAGCATCATTGTGAAAAGTATGCTAAAAGTTTAAAAACAAAAAGAAAAGATGACTTAGTTCTTTGGTCCTTGCCAGTCACGATATAATTTTTTTTTAAAAAAATGTTGTATTTATTTAATTGGGTTCTCTCCTGCCATACAGAACTGAGCATGAGGCTCTGTTCTCATGAATCTAAAGTATTTCAGGAGATCAACATAAAATACACTGGGCCAATGAAAGGTTTCAACTTTATTTATTTATTTTTAAATTTTTTTATTTTAAAGATAGAGGGTATATTTTAGGGTTAGGTATACAAATGTTCATTATGCAGGTACCCTTGTTGATGAGGTGTGCCCCTCCCCAACCCCGGGAGATTCCCACTACTGCCCATCCCACTCCCCCCAGCAGTTTCCTGCTACTGCTAATCCTTTTCTTACAGTATTAAGATAATTGTTCAAGGCCTGCTTAGAAGTGAGAACATGTGATACTCAGTTCTTTGTTTCTGTGATACATCACTCAGTATTATAGACTCTCAGTCCATCCAAGTTGCTGTGAAGTTCATAATTTTGCCCTTTTTTATGGCTATATAATATTCCATCATGTATATGTACCACATTTAAAAAAATCTAGTCCTCTTTTGTTGGGCAGCATTGTTGGTTCCATGTTTTTGCTATTGTGAACAATGCTGCAATAAACATGCATATGCAGGTATCTTTTTCATAGAGTGATTTGAGTTCCTCTGGGTATATTCCCAGTAGGGGAATTGCGGAGTCATACGGAAGATCAATTTTTAGATCTTTTAGGAATCTCCAAACTGTTTTCCACAGAGGTTGTACTTGTTTACACTCCCACCAACAGTGTAGAAGTGTTCCCTTTCTGCCACATCCTCTCCAGCATCTGTTGTTTTTTGAATTATTGATTATGGTCATCCTGAATTTGCGTTTCTTTGATGACTAGTAAGACTGAGCATTTTTTCATGTATCTGTTGGCTACTTGTGTGTCTTCTTTTGAGAAGTGTCTCTTCATGTATTTTGCCTACTTTGTAGTGGGACTATTTGTTTTTCTTCTTTTAGGCCCATTTGAGTTCCTTGTAAATCCTAAATATAAGGCCTTTGTTAGATATACAGTTGGCAAATATTTTTTCCCAGGGCTATCTCCCTGCTCTCTAGATGGTTTCTTTGGCTTTGCAGAAGCTTGTCAGTTTGATGAGGTCCCACTAGTCTATCTTATCTCTTATGGCATGGATACCTGGGGTTTGGATAAGGAGTTGGCTGCCAGTTCCAATTTCCATAAGGGTGTCTCCTGCATTTTCTAAGGTTCTTATAGTTTGAGGTTTTACGTTTAGGTCTTCGATCCATTTAGAGTTAATTTTTGTGTATGGTGATAGGTAGGGGTCTTGTTTTAATCTTCTGCATGTGGTCAGTCAGTTTTCTCAGCACCATTTACTGAATAGGTTCTCCTCTCCCCGGTGGTTGGTGGTGGAGGCTTTGTCAAAGATGAGCTGGTTGAGAAATTGAGGTTTGCCTCTGGAATCTCTTTCTTGTTTCATTGGTCTGTATGCCTGTTCTTGTACAATACCAGGCTGTTTTGATTATTGTAGTTGTATAATAAAGTTTAAAGTCTGGGAGTATGATACCTCCTGCTTTTTTTTTTTTTTTAGCTGAGCATTGTTTTGACGATTTGTGGTGATGTATGTTTCTTTCTCTTTTTTTTTTGAGTTGGAGTCTCACTCTGTCACCCAGACTGGAGTGCAGTGGCCGCTCCCGGCCACCGCAGCCTCAACCTGCTGGGCTCCTGGGATCCTTCCGCCTCAGCCTTCCAAGTAGCTGGAACTACAGGCGCGCGCTACCATGACAGGTTAATTTTTTGATTTATTGTAGAGATGAGGTCTCGCCAAGTTGCCCAGGCGGGTCTTGAACCCATAGGCTCAGGCAATCCACTGACCTCAGCCTCCCAAAGCGCTGGGATTACAGGCTGAGCCACCAACCCCGGCTCATGTATGTTTCTATATGAATTCCTGTATTGTTGTTTCTAGGTCTGAGAAGATTGCTGCTGGTAATTTAATGAGTATTGCATTAAATATGTAGATTGCCTTGGGTGGGATGGACATTTTAACAATGTTGATTCTTCCAATCCATAAACATGGAATATTTTTCCATTTGTTTGTGCCATCTTTGATTTCTTTGAGCAGTGTTTTGTAGTTTTCGTTGTGAAGGTCTTTCACAACTCTGGTTAGGAAGATGCCAATGTATTTCATTTTATTAATGGCTATTGTGAATGGGATTGTGCTTTTTAGTTGGGGTTCTGTTTGTTTATTGTTGGTGTATAGAAATGCGACTGTCTTCTGTGCATTTTTTTAAACTCTGAGACTTTACCAAAGTCCTTTATTAGTGCAACGAGGTTTTTGACAAATTCTTTGGGGTTTTTGAGGTATAGAATCCTGCTGTCTACAAAGAGGGATAACTTGACTTCCTGCTTTTTTATTTGGATACCCCTGATTCCTTCTCTTGTCTGATTGCTCTAGCTAGGACTTCCAAAACTATGCTGAAAAGGAGGGGTGAGAGTAGACATTCTTGTCTTCTTCTGGTTTTCCGGGGAAATGGTTCCAATTTCTGTCTGTTTAGCTCAACTTTAAATTAAAAACAAAAAATGTGTACATTTATAGAAAAGACTTTATTTTTAAAACAATCTTTAAAAAATCTATTTATTTCAATACTTTTGAGGGATACAAATAGTTTGTGGTCTGGGCTTTAAGGGTACCCACCACCCCCACCTGTGCACATTGTACCCAGTAGGTGATTTTTTTTTGTCCCTTTACTCCTTCCCCTTTCTCCCTTCTGAATCTCTGGTGTTCATCTTAATTTGAAAAAAAAAAGTTGTTTTCATTCCAGACTCTTCTGAACATGTGATGACACGATGGCCTCTCTTTTCAGAAATACGCACTTATTCCTCCAAACACTTAATTTCAGGGAATCACAGAGCCTATAGCAATACAGTGGTTTCTCACATGATGCTGATGTTTTCAGAAAGATCTAATGGCTGGATTTATAGCAACAATATCTGCCAAAGGAAATATAGCATAATTTAGAATCATCCAGATAAAGCTGAGCATTTTTAATTGAGTAACTCTTTCCCAAAATGCTCATCAAGATACCATTTGTGTCATCTTATAAAATATAAATAATAGCCGGGCTCGGTGGCTCAGCCTGTAATCCCGCGCCTTTGGGAGGCTGAGGTGAGTGGATTGCCAGAGCCCGCAGGTTCGAGACCCGCCTGGGCAGGAGAGACCTCATCTCTACAATAAAATAAAAAAATCAGCCGGGCGTGGTAGCGCGCGCCTGTAATTACAGCTACTCGGAAGGCTGGGGTGGAAGGATCACTGGAGCCCAGCAGGTCGAGGCTGTGGTGGCCGGGAGTGGCCACTGTACTCCAGTCTGGGTGACTGAGTGAGACTCTAACTGGAAAAAAAAAAAAAAAAAAAAAAAATATATATATATATATATATATATAATATTGCATTACAGCAAAAAAGTCTATGGAAATGAATAATTTTTGTTATGATCCATAAAGAAGACAATGTGTTGCTCTGGCTACAATAACCTCTGTAACGAACAATTCTATAAACCATGTGTTTTTTTTTTTTTCAGCTGATTCTTTTCCATGTAACCATTACTTTCTCTAAAAATAGGGATTGAGCCGGGCTCGGTGGCTCAGCCTGTAATCCCACGCTTTGGGAGGCTGAGGCGAGTGAATTGCCTGAGCCTGCGGGTTCGAGACCTGCCTGGGCAACTTGGCGAAATCTCATCTCTACAATAAATCAAAAAAAATTAGCTGGGCGTGGTAGCGCGTGCCTGTAGTTCCAGCTACTTGGAAGGCTGAGGCGGAAGGATTGCCAGAGCCCAGCAGGTCGAGGCTGCGGGTGGCCGGGAGCGGCCACTGCACTCCAGTCTGGGTGACAGAGTGAGACTCCAACTCAAAAAAACAAACAAACAAACAAACAAACAAACAAATAAATAAATAAAAATAGGGATTGATTACAGGCTCAGTGTCTTGTAAATCAAAAGAAAGGATGAATTGACCTGTACCTGAGCTAATCACAGTATTTTTCCTTCCATGATCAAGCACCAAACTTTCAATTCCCTTTACGCTTTTCACCACAGATATCCCAATAACCTTAGTCATGGCAGAACTGCCCCCAAACACCCAAATCATCTTACATACACACACACACACACACACACACACACACACACACACACACACACACACACAAACACACACAGACACACAGACACACATACACCTTTTCAGTTCTTTGGAGGAAGCATCACATGCCTATTGAAAGGTTCGTATTGATGTCATCGCTATTACCTCCACGCACTTTCTACTTCTTGATTTGCCTGAGTCCCATCGTTTTTCTCACTTGCTAGTTCTGTTCAGAGAGCCTAAGTGTCAGCTTTATCTCCAGCTCTCACTTTGATTTCTAGTAATCTAACCACTTGAACCAGACTCCATTATAGCACTTAAATTTCATTATAAAATAAATTCCATCATACAATTTAAATATCCCTTGATGTTCTTTATATTGGGATTTTGTATACTCTATACATATTAGGTAGAAGTTAACATCTAGTCAGGATCAAGGTATCAGCATGGGTTGTAGTTCTCACCTGGGCCTCTTAACAAGCTCAATTGTTATTTGCAGAGTTCATTTCATTCTCGTGGTTTTCATGTGACCAGCTCCATCTTTGGGTCCACATTGGCAGCAAGCCCTTCTCAAATTTCCTATTTCTCTGACTTCATGTTCTGCTACATTTCTCTGATGCCAACTGGAGAAAGTTCTCTGCTTTTAGGAGCTTATGTGATTAGATTAGGCCAACCTGCACAGATTGGGCCAATGGAGATATTCTCTCCATTTAAGGGTTGTAATTGTAATTATTTCTGCAAAGTCTTTTTGCCATATATCAAACTATATTCATAGGCTTGGGGATTAGGGTGTGGACATCTTTGGGGGATGCCATTCTTCCTGCCATAGATATGTATAGGTAAAGTGGCATGAACTTTCAGAGAGGGAGAGAGGGGGAGAGAAAGGGGAGTGGAGAAGGGAGGGGGAGGAAGGGGGGAGAGAGAGATCAGTTCTAATTAGAACTATCATGGAAGAACAATCTAACTAGAACTATTAGACTTGGGACCATTTTAGCTGGGCCTTGAGGTGTAGATAAAATTTTAATAGGTGGAAATAAAGATGGGAGCATTTGAAATGAAGAAGGCGGAGTGTTTGGAAAAAATGATGAGTACTCAAATTTAGGGTATATAATAAGTAGATTGTAGTCAAAGAGTAGAAGACCTTAAATTGTTGATTAACAGATAAGTGTATAACCTATATGCTATATATACATGCTATATATATAGGTTGTATATATATGTATATGTGTGTATATGTGTATATGTGTATATGTATACACATATATGTATATGTATATATATATATATATAACCTATGTAAGCATATAACCTATACCTAAATTAAGACATTAAATAAAAATAATATGAAAATTAAAAATTAAACAAAAACATTCCTTAATTGCTGTAAGTGAATTATGAGAAAAGTCAGTTTGCAATAGTTGGATAAATTTATCAGCAAGAAGTATAATGTTACTACTAAAATATGGTTTGTAGGAAAGGTCTGAGAATCGATGAAGCCAAATACAGAAATGATACCTCTTAGCAATCTCTATGTAAGGACTTCTCATTAAGGTTTGATATCTTCTATGATGTGAGGCCTCAACTTTTGCAGATGTTTATGCTCAAACATCATTATAAAAACCTATTTTCACTACAAATGTGAATGACTTGCAGGTTATCAAATTTGAATGACTTGCAGGTTATCCCTTTCCCCCCTTTATTTATGAAAATAATCAAGTGTATTAAAATTTGAAAGTCCAGAGATGGAAAAATACAAAAGATATAATAGAAGATAAATAGTATTTACAGTAGCAACTGAAAAAATAGAAATAAATTAAATTAACAAGAAATATGCAAAACACATGAAGAAATCTTTTAAATACTACCAATGAATGCAAAAAAGACTTGAACAAATGGAAAGATGTCTTATGTTCTAGATCCAGAAGACTCAGTATCATAAAGATATCAATTCTTCCTATGTTAACTTAAAATGTAGTATGTTATAATAGCAATAAAAAAGCAAGTTGTATTTCTTTTTCTTTTTCTTTTTTTGCTGGACAAGCTACATATAAAATTTATATAGAAAAATAAACCAGAATATCCCCAAAAGAAATACTCTTAAATAAAAGCTGAGAGGTGGGCCTATGAGATAGTAAATTATATGCCAATGTTTTTTGCTACACTATGGAAGCAGTTCAAGACTAGACAGAGAAACCAATGGAATAAGTTGATCCAGAAATAGATCCAAACACATGGCCATACAAAAAACCCATCTTAAGTCAATGAAAAAAATATGAATTAGTCAATAAATACTACTGGGACAACTGGTTGGTTATTTAGGAAAAAATTGTATCTATACCTCAAACCAATCTACAGGATAAGGTCCATGTGAATCAGAAATATCAATGTAAAAAGTGAAATTATAAAAGCACTAGAAGAATAAATGAGAAAATTCCTTCATGATCTTGGAATATCAGAAGCCATAAAAGAAATGTTATTTTTGATGACATTAAAAATGTCTTTGCTGGGCTCGGTGGCTCAGCCTGTAATCCTGCGCCTTTGGGAGGCTGAGGTGAGTGGATTGCCTGAGCCCGCGGGTTTGAGACCCGCCTGGGCAGCAAGACCTCATCTCTACAATAAATCAAAACATCAACCGGGTGTGGTAGCGCATGCCTGTAATTCCGGCTACTTGGAAGCCTGAGGCGGAAGGATCTCCGGAGCCCAGCAGGTGAGGCTGCGGTGGCTGGGAGCGGCCACTGCACTCCAGTCTGGGCAACCAAGTGAGACTCCAACTCAAAAAAAAAAAAAAAGTCTTCATGACTAAAAGCAACATAAACTATGTCAAAATATGCTAAGAAATCAATAAAAATATTTGCAGCAATAGTTGAAATAGTATAGCAAAAAAAGTTGGAAACAATTTAAATGTCATCTGTAGGGACCAGTTAATAAATCATGTTTGATCTGTACAATGGAATTCTATGCATTGCAAGTAAAGAATAAGAGAGTTCTCTATATATTGATATAGAAAGAACTCCAAGATATGTTATAATGTAGCAAAAGTGAAGTTCAAAATATTGTCTAAGTATATTAATTTGTATATAAAAAGGAGAAAATTAATAATATATATTACATGTGCTTATATATGGATGAAGAAACTTTGGAAGTGTGCATAAGAAACCAGCAACTGTGCTTATTTGTCGGCGGTTGGGAAAATAAGTGGAGATGGTCACAGATGAAAATAAGATTTTCCTCTGAATCTTTTTATATTATTTAATTTTGTATTCCTGACTCAAAACTTTGATAAAAAGCATCTAGCAATACATTGCCTTTTCTAGGCAGCCTTAATTCATTCTATCAATTCTTATTTTATTAAGTCATGATAGAAAGTGTGTGCCAACCACAGAATTCTTCCAAGGCATCAGAATGATATGATATCAACTTAAAAGTAATTGACCTATAATGTGGCCTCATATGGTGCCAAAATACAAAAGGCTTAAGCAATACTCAGTTTGACAAAGGTCAAATATTTTTGAGTTTTGGTCTTCCATGGCTCTTATAGCCACTTCTGAATAGTCAGTCCTTGTGGCTCCATCCTTGTAGCTCTTTGAATCGATCCATTGGGCTATAAAATTAAACTTCAGGGATCTGATGAACGAGGCTATTTGGGGCCAGGAATTGACACAATCATTTCGTGACTGGGATGCAAAGTTACCAAATATGACATACTGCCCAAACACTGGCCAGGATCTTGACTGTAAATTTCTTTTTGCTTACAGTGGCCTCAGTGATCTACATTGACCTCTTCCCTCTCCAGAGTCTCATGAACTCCAACATGGTGTAGTATCAAAACAGAGAAAAAAGGAGGAAATTAGACAGAGAGGGAGAAAATTGCCATTTTGAGGCGCTACATACACAGGTGGTATTTTTGGTTAAGAAGATATTTTGGAAAAACTGCCTTATAGTTCCATTTAAAATCATTTAAATATTGTATTTAGTTTTACTTTTTTAAAAAAAGTTAAGTTCTGGGAAAAGAGACCTGGATCCTTTCAAACAGGGCAAGTTGTGACTGAAGACCAATTATGTGCACGCAGAGGGCAGATGACAGAAAGGAGCAGGCAAGCTCAGAATAAATGAAATTCCATTCCAGTTAAACAAGGAGGCTTGGAAGCTCCTCAAGCAAGCTGGAATTACTGTGATGTCTGTTGATGTTTTAATCTCTTCTTTCTATTGGGAGAGAGGCATATAAAGAAGGAGAGAAATAAGCCCAATCACTTGAGAAGCCAAATGAAGTTTTTTCTTTATAATTTTTAAGTTAAAGAGGCTGGCTGAATTTGAGATGAGATTACAATATAAATGGCCTGAGAAGAACAAAGACTGCAGTGGTTTTAATAACTGATCACGGTGGATAAGAGTTTAATTCTTTAAAGAAGTCTTCGGAAAATGAAAACAATCAGATTGAAAGAGGCTCTAGCTTTAGAAGAAACCCAAGGGTAAAATAAATAAGGCACATTAAGAACTGAAGATGAGTTAGAAAGATACTCAATTTTACTCGGTATCTACCCTAAGTTTTTCTGTAAAATTGAGCATCTTGTTTAAAGAGCATATTTTTTCACATTTCTGCTTTTTTGTTTCATAGAAAGTTCCACTTTAGAGAAAGCTTGAGTAGAAAATTTTGTTAAATACTGTGACTGACTTAATCATGCCTATGAGAAGGCTTGCTATTCAGACCTTGAAGCTATAATTTAGGTATCATTATGAATAGGATGACAGCATCTAAAATAGAGAATTCAAATAGTGGGCAAAGTATTAGGAGAAATTTAGAGGCCATTGGAGTGCTAGTGTAAACATGTAAATCTGCAAAATAACCTTGGTAAATATAATACGTTTTATATGTATTGTTTTGAAGATAGTAGCACTAAAATTGGTTCTTTGGGCAGATGTTTTCAAACAAGAATGAGATCTTAGGTCTTCAGAGTCTAAAAAACAAGAAAAGCAAACAAAACTTACAGAAGATTTTAAAAGTACATTTAATGCTTACTTGGGAAACTTAAGAGCTAGTAATCTTTATCTTTGTAGTATTTTCATGCAGTGATTTTCAAAAGTTTTTAATGACAATGGAACTCATTTTTCAAATGTTATTTTCGACAGACTCTACATACATAAACAGAAATAGAAATGTATTTGTTTTAATCTATTTTGTAAGTTCACATTTATAACAGTTTTTACTTATTTATAAAACCAGAGACAATTGACTGTTTTGACAAATTGATAATTTGAAAGCAAGAGTTATCATCATCGTAGTGGTTATAACAGTTGCAATCTTTTGTCAGCTTCAATATTCAACTAATTTTTGTGCTTTGTTTGTATAATAGGGAGAAAATCTTAATTCACTAAATAGGAGCAAGTAACTTTCCAGACACTTATTTTGCATTCTCTGGGCACTGGACAATTAAACTGGTCCTGAAACACCACAAAGAATGATGGATTGTTTCTCTACATTTATTTATTAACATTTCTAATGATTGTTCACATAATTGAGTAAGTATTCAGATTTCAGAGAAGATGAAAAAAGATATAGTCAATTTTTTGGTAGAAAATACTTTTAAATGCATCTTAGAATATAATGTGATATTTGGTGTTGTTTTAAATCTTTTGTGTACTTCAATGCTTGTCTCTATCAAATAGAGAGTGACTTCAAGTTTTAAAATAGTAGAATGGATTTTGCTTTGCATGTTAAGTCCAAAATTTGATTTCATTACTAAGGATGATATGACTACAAACTGAGTAGCCTAATGAATCTTATTTTTGTTGTAACAATTATTTGCGAGACACAAAAGCTGATGCAAAATGTATAATCTAATATGACAGACATCCACATTCCTGAATAATTAATAAAATCATGTATGCAAAGGCACATACATGTTTAAAGATTAATATTACACTTATGACAGGTTCAACTATATGGAAAGAGATGTCAAAGCAAACATTATTTTGAAGTTTGTACCTACATGATTTCATCTGACAGTACAAAATCAGGCGTTTATGCTCTCTAATGTGTTAAAATTGGTATTTAACACTTTTGAGCAAGTGGGTTTATATATGTGTTATAGTGTAAATCACATCTAAAAATGTATGAAGTAATGTTTGAATTAAACAATTGTGGGATTTCTGAAGCACATTTTGAAGTATCTTTTAAGATATCTCAATAGTAGAGTCAGAGTTTTGGGACTTAGGGTTGGAAACAATTAGTACAAGTCTAAAATCCCGAGCTTTCATGTTGGTGTATAAATCCCATAAATCTCTTAATCACTCCTAGAGCAAGCTTTCATCTAATTTTCCCAAGAGAGAGCTATCAAAGCAATTCTTGGAGTTGAATTAGGGCATGTTGGAGCTCTTCAGAGGATAGGTTTCATATACTTTTAATAAATCAATATGAATCTCAAGCTTGTCTAATGTCATAATCGGGTAAAATCACTTTTTCAGAATGCTGTGCTACTACATTATATCTTCATTGTTTTCACAAAAAGGCTGAATTTCCTTTCTAAAAAAAATGTAAAGCTAAACCTTTCAGTCAATAATAGAAAACTCAATAAAATTGTCTCACAGTAGATTCTTCTGGTTTGGTCTTCAGCTAATTTTATCTTTTTTTATATCAACTAAACGTATTTTATTTAAGATGTCATGAACAGTAATAGCTATTGATGAAGATGCAACACCTTAACTTTTCTGACTGGTAGTCAGAAGCATAAAAAACATTAACACATGTATTCTTTAAAGAGTCAAATTACCAGAGTCTATAATTATAGCTTGATTACAACTTTCACTTTCTGTGTCAATTTCAAGAAATGAAATCAATCAAAAATATATTGTCTTCATATCTTAGTTGTTCTACTTCCTGTTATTGTACTTTAGAAGTGTAATAAACTTTAGTTAGCACTCCTTTCCAAAAGTAGGCAGTGTAAAACCAGTCAGTTTCTTCTAAAGCATTCATGTTAATGATTTTAGCCTTCTTGAGTATTGACCTTTACTCACATCTTCCTCATTATGATAATTTTTCAAGCAATCTGTGAAAGCTAATATCACAACTCTCACTTCCCCTAATTATAGGTTTTTTGTGAGAGCTATATTTATATTCTCCCATCTTCTTCCTGTTTCATTCTCATGTTAATCTGTGAAAGACTAAGGGGCACAAATCCTTTTAAAAATATTTAATTATGGTAAAAATAGTTAACATGAGATATACCTTCTTAGTAGATTTTTAAGTGTACAATAATAGTTGATGATTGCCTCTGTATTCTAGTTGCCAAGTGAGGCTCATGAAAGGATATGGTGCTATCTGGCATGGTGGGTAGTGCTATCAGAAGGAAAAAAGAACTTCAGAGAAAGATAGTCCAGGCACAGTGGCTCACACCTGTAATCCCAACACCTTGAGAGGCGGAGGCAAGAGGATTGCCTGAGTCCAAGGATTCAAGACCAGCTTGGGTAACTTGGTGAGACCTCATCTATACAATAAATCAAAAAAATTAGCTGGTGGCACGTGCCTGTTGGTCCAACTATTTGGAAGGCTGAGATAGAAAGATCGTCTGAGAAGCCCAACAGGTTGAGGCTGTGGCTGTAAGCATGACACTGCACTCACTGCACTTCAGTCTGGGTGACAGAGTGAGACTGACTCAAAAAAAAATTAAAAAGTAGGGTAGTCCAGCAACTCACCAGCTTAAGTGCAAGGGTGACATACTACTGAAAGGTGTGTTGGACAGCCAGATTCAGTCAGTCAAGTTTTGTTTTCTTGCACAATCATGTTTTAGCTGGATAGAAAAAGCTTATGAAATGGTAAATAAAAAATATAAAGTCTAAGTATACATACACACACACACATATATAAGTATGATATAAATATAATATAAGTAAATCTATCCCCATGCCCAGAACCCAGATATGGGGGGGAAAATGTTAGCAGATTCCTGGTACTGTAGAAACCCCAATTTTCACCAATGCACAATTAAAAGGTCCTCCCAGATAGCTAACTCTTGCTTAGTGCTTTCCTATAGGCATTAGAAGAAGTCCTAATAATCTGAATGGGAAAAATTAAAATAATTATTTATTCTTGATTTTGAGAAGTATTTATTTATACATATATACCTGATGGTGACCTTCATTCTAAAAATTCACATTGCTTATAAAATAATAAAGCCACACTAAACTGAAGTTAAATAGTAGTCAAACTACGATTATCTGACTCAAGGGACTACAAATTTATGTTTCCCTTCTTTCTTTGCTGACTGGTTCTTCCAGTTCCAATATAGCACCCCATTGATTGAAGCAAAGCAGCAGCCTTGGTAGAGCTGATTTATTTCTTTCCATTTACAAATTCCCATCTTATCTATCACATAGGAAAAAGAAAAAGTGAAAAAGAAAAGTATTTTGCCACGTATTACAATTTCCGGGGTGGGGGGGAGGGAAACACCTGTTTCTATATGTTAGAAAGCTCTTAAGTGGAGCAGGTGATAACTGTCAAAAAATTTGGAAGACATGAGTTATCATGGTTAGTCAGACATTCTATTCAAAGAAGGCACACAGATTGTGTCTCATTTATCTCATAGTTGACAAGAAATATGGAGGTCTAATTAATTTATCCACTCTTTCTCCTGCATTTTGCTTCACATAACATACAACAAATGATTTGGGTGGATCAAAGATCTAAATGTGAAAAGCAAAACTTCTAAACAAACTTTTCTCTTTGTCTTCAGAAGTTAGGGGAAGAAGTTGGACATTTGATCCCTCCAAATATCATGTTGAAATGTTATCCCCAATGCTGGAGATGGAGCCTAATGAGAAGTGTCTGGGTCACGGCTACAAATTCCTCACGAAAGCTTGATGCCATGCTCGAGGTAATGAGTGAGTTCTCATTTGATTAGTTCCTATGACAGCTGGCTGTTAAAAAGAGCCTGACACCTCCCTCCCACACTTTCTCTTGCTTCCTCTCTCACTGTGTGATCTCTGTCCATGCCAGCTCCCCTTTGCCTTCCATCATGAGTGGAAGCAACCTAAATTCCTCACCAGAAGCAGATGCTGGTGCCATACTTCTTGAATAACCTGCAAAATCATGACGCAAATACACTTCTTTTCTTCATAAATTACCCAGCCTCGGGTATTCCTTTATAGCTACACAAAAACAGTCTAAGATAGCACTGAAGCAAAAATGTACCAGTCATTTAAAAAAATGTTGACACATTTGACCACATGGAAATTAAAAACATGTATATATATAATACTATAAACTAAAAGACAATGATACAAGGGGACAAGATATTTGGAAGATTTTAGCATAAAAAGTATTGTTATCCAGAACCTGTAATTAGCTCCTATAAATCAATAAGAAAACCACTCAATTAAAAAAGGACAAAGAATATTAATAGGTAATTCATAGATGAGAAAACCCAAATACATGTATTAAAATATATTTTAATAAGGGAATGCAAATTAAAATGACAACGACAACAATTTAATGCTTCAAAATTTAAAATTCTATGAGTATCAGGTGTTAGCATGTAGAGAAGATAAAAACTTCTGGCAGAAGTATAAATTGGTACAACCACTTGGGAAAGCAATTTGGTAATACTTAGTAAAGTTGAAGATAAACCTATCCACTTTCAGGTATATATCTTAACGTTTGCATATATGCAAAGGAGATGTTATATTTATTACAGCAATGGAAACAAATAGGAGATTGGATACATAAATAATAAAACTCAATACGGCAGCTAAAATGCATAAATGTGTCCAACACATATCAAAATATGACATTAGATGAAGTGCAAGTTTCACAATGTTTCTTATACAACTTAACTAAAGATGTTTAAATATAGTTTATATAGCAAATATATAGAAATATGGACAGTAAATATACAAATTATCATCAGGATAGAGGTTGCCTTAGGAAAGAGAAACATGGAGGAAACTAGGAATAGGGGAAGTAATAAAAGGAGGGTTCACACTTCTCTGTAATATTTCATTTATTTAAAATCAGTTACTGAAGGAATCTTGACAAAATGTAGCAGGTATCAATTCTAGTCATGAGTACATGAATATAAGCCATATTATTTTCTATACTTTTCTACTTCCTTAATAATTTCATAATGAAACAATTAAATGATCATGCACACCGAAAAGTTAATCAGTAAGTTCAAAGTTAAAAATTCAGAATATTTAAAACATTTAAAATAACTTTTATCAAAATAACAATTGATAAAAGAAGATTTTTTAAAAGATTAAAAATTGTTTTAAAAGTAATAAAAGTAAACATTATATAGCAGGACATATGGAATATGGTTAATATGTTCTTTAGAAAAAAATTGTCTTTTATTACATTTAATTCAAGTGTTAATTAAAAATGACTACTATAAAACCTGAGGCAAGTAGCGAAATGAAATAATGAAGATGATTGTAAAAATTAATGATTTCAAAACTGGGTCTTTAGAAAAACAAGTAAAATAGAACAATGTCTAGGACATTTAAGAAAATAAGGAAAAACCTAGTAAGTGATATTAGAAAGAAAAATGATGTAACTACAGAGAGGTAACAGAGAGGTAAAAATGAAAAGAGAGTATGCATACTGTATGTGAACACATTTGCAAAACTAAAATAAATATTAAAAAATATCTACATATAAAATCTAGACTCAAGAAGAAATAGGAAACCCAAATAAAAGCTAACCACAGGAAAAATTAAGGAAGTTATCAAAGGCTCTTGCCCTCAGTATAGTTAATTTTTAAAAAAATAATATATATATAATACCTGTGCATTTTAAACTATTTTGGACCACAGAAAAATATAAGCCGCCTAGGTCATTTCCAGAAGCTAACAAACATGAAATTGAAATGTACATGTGTCAAGGATTATATTAAAATGTATTCGGTAGTTTTGTCTCACTATGGGTATAGGCTGCACTTAAAAAATAACTACATGCATTCCTATACACCAAAACAAGCAGGCAGAGACCCAAATGAAAAGCACAATCCTATTGACAATAGCCACACACACACAAAAAATTGACAAAGCCTCCGACAACAACCATTGGGAAGAGGAGAACCTATTCAGTAAATGGTGCTGGGAAAACTGGCTGATTACATGCAGAAGATTGAAACAGGACCCCTACCTATCACCATACACAAAAATTAACTCTAAATGGATCAAAGACCTAAACGTGAAAACTTAAACTATAAGAATCTTAGAAAACTCAGGAGACACCCTTATGGAAATTGGAACTGGCAACCAATTCCGATCAGAACCCTAAGTGTCCATACCATAAGAAATAAGATATACAAGTGGGACCTCATCAAACTGACAAGCTTCTGCAAGGCAAAATAAACCATCAAGAGAGCAGGGAGACAGCCCACAGAATGGGAAAAAATATTTGCCAACTGAATATCTGACAAAAGCCTAACATCTAGGATCTATAAGGAACTCAAATGTGCCAAAAGGAAAAAAACAAACAGCCCCATTAAAAAGTGGGCCAAAGACGTGAATAGACACTTCTCAGAAGAAGATATACAGGCAGCCAACAGACACATGAAAAAGTGCTCAGCCTGACTCATCATCAGAGAAATGCAAATCAAAACCACATTTGAGATACCACTTAATCCCAGTAAGAATAGCCATCATTAATAAAACAAACAACAACAGATGCTGGAGAGGATGTGAAGAAAAAGGAATGCTTCTACACTACTGGTGAGGATGTAGACTAGTACAACCTCTTTGGAAGAGTGTGGCGATTTCTGAAAGAAATAGAAATTGAACTTCTATATGACCCAGCAATTCCCCTATTGGGAGTATACCCAGAGGAACTCAAACAATTCTACAAGAAAGATGCCTGCACACAAATGTTTGTTGTAGCTCTATTCGCAATAGCCAATACATGAAACCAACCATGCTGCCCATCAAAGCTGGACTGGATAAAAAAAAGTGGTACATATACACAATGGAATATTATGCAGCCATAAAAAAGCACAAGCATATGGACCTTGCAGCAACTTGGATGGATTTAGAGTTGATCATACTCAGTGATCTATCACAGAAACAAAGAGCAGAGTACCAAATGTTCTCACTCATAAGCGGACCTTGAACAATTATAATAATACTATAAGAAAAGGGTTGGCAGTAGTGGGAAACTGCTGGTGGGGGGGGAGTGAGATTAGCAGTTGAGGGAAACTGCTAGGGAAGGGAGGGGCACGCCTCATTAACAAGGGTACATGCATAATCAATGTTTGTACATCTAACCCTGAATTGATCCTCTCATCTTTAAAAAAAAAAGACATGAAAAAAAAAACTAACAGTAGAATTAACAAATATATTAAAATAATGTATCATATTATATCAGTATGTTAGCTCATTATATCAATAGAACCAATACCAATTCCTTGTTGCATTTCAATAGTCCTTATCAGCATTTTGATGAAATGTAATGCTCATTACCTGTTTAAATGTGTCTTTAAAATTAATATTCAACTAATTATACTTAACGAGACAACAAATTTCTGTCTCAAACTAATATCCAATGTCATACATAAGAATCAAATACTAGAGGCATTCATATCAAATTAGAAATAAAACAAGAATTTTAGCATTGTGCTTGAAATTCTGGAAAGGACAAGAAACAAAAAAAGTTGTATATATGGAGTAAAAGAAAACAAATGAGCATTTGTTATTTGCAGGTGATCATTTATTATTATTTAATTTATTATTATTTATTGTTTGCAGGTGATAATTTAATATTATTTACGGTTTGCAGGTGATAATTTGTTATTACTTAATGTATTATTATTTATTAATTGCAGCTGATATTTTTTATTTAAGAAACCCACGTCTATTGAAAGTCTATTCAAGGCCGGGCACAGTGGCTCACGCCTATAATCTCAGCACTTTGGGAAGCCAAGGTGAGAGGATTGCCTGAGCCCACAGGTTTGAGACCAGCCTGGGAAGCTTGGTGAGACCTCATCTCTACAGTAAATAAAGAAAAATTAGCCAGGCATGATGGTGCATGCCTATAGTTCCAGCTACTTGGAAGGTTGAGGCAAAAGGATTGCCTGAGTTCAGTAGGTCAAGGTGCGGTGGTCGTGAGCATACCACTACACTCCAGCCTGGGCAACAGAGTGAGACTCCAACTCAAAAAAAAGAAAGTTCATTCAAATTAATAAGTATAATAGAGAATGGATACACACAGACACACACAGACACACACACACACACACACAGACACACACACCCTAGTAGCTTTTCAAAACAACGGTCAGAAAATATAACTTAAAAAGAAAAAGCCATCTCATAAGTCTATCATCTATCTATCTATCTATCTATCTATCTCATAAACAATAAGAATAGAAACACTTCCTTGGGATAGACCTAAATGACAACATTAATAAAAGATGTGAGGGAAATATGCAACTGATTTAAAAAATCAACTTGCATACATTAGAAGAAAGCACACATCACAAGTTTTTATAAGAGAAATAAATATTATAAAGGTAATCATTAGTCTCAAATTAATATCGTAATGCAATAATTTTTTTCACTTGACAAAATGATTCTAAAATTGATCTACAAAGTGAAACAAGTGAGCATCCAGCACAATATCTAGCACTTGGTACACACTCAGTGTCTGTTAAATAAAAGTGTTTACATAAAAAAGAATAAACAAGGAAAGAAATTTAAAAATGCATTTCATGGAGCTATGGAAGGGATAGGTCAAGAAAGGGAGACATCAATATAACTGAAAGATTCAGAAAAAGAGGATAAATTTGGTAATTAGGATGTTGATACTGGGTTTCAAAAGAGGGAAGCAATATATGATCCGTCTCTTTCCCATAGTATTGACAAATCAGTCAAAATGAGTTAGGCAAATAAATAATGGCCAAGATATTGCCGTTATTACTAATAAAAACTGACATTGATGCATGTGAGTGCTACGATGCAGGTTAATGACTTTCCTAATGTGGCAGCCCAATACCAAAGTTTTTTTTTTAACTTAGCCTCAGTCACAGTTGAACCTAATTAAGAACAATTGAGAATACATTCTCTTTGGGTAGACTTACTCCAAAGGAGAGAAAAGGGAATTGGCTCTGACATTCATCAGCAGTTGAACAGAAAATTCACTGTGGTTACTTCATACACAGAATACTATTGAGCCCTGAAAAGAATATACATAGCTACACTCATCAAGGATAAACCTCAAAGACACAATGTGGGCAAGAGAAGTAACTCATAGAAGACTCCATGCAGTAGGCTTCCATTTATATAAAGCTCAAAATATACAAAACTGCACAATACATTGTCCAGAGAAATATACATAGAAAGGAAACTTTTTAAGCAAGAGAATGATTATCACAAATGTCAGGAGTGTTGCCATCTCTGGAGGCAGAGAAGGACTCAAATACAGGGGCCTTCTGAGTCATTGGTTATATGCAACTTTTTGAGCGATCTGTAGATATGTATTTTATATATTCTTTTATATGCATGGTATATTTCAAAATAGAAAAAAATGGAGAAATAGTAAGTAAAATGAGAACTAGAAAACCCTTCCCTATAGCAACTACATCACATGATTTTCTTAAACATAGTATCACAATTCCTTAAAACTTTAATTGAATCTTTTGTAAAGACATCAGTTGATCTTGCTCCATTTTTGGCCACAAATTGAAAAAATTATTTTAAAATAAGTAGATTCAGAGGAAGTTTCAAAGATAGTACAGAGAAGTTCATGTGTCCTTGACCCAATTTCCCCCAGTGGTTACCTCTTTCAAAATTGCAGTACACTATCAAACCAGTCATTTGACATTGTACAATGTGTGCATAGTTTATGACATTTTAACCATAGGTGTAGATTTGAGTAACCACCCCACAATCAATCTTCAGAATAACTTCATTACCACAAACATCTCCTTCATGCTATCCCTGTATTGTCAGCCCCACTCATCATCACCCATCATCCCTAACCCCTGGCAATCATCAATCTGTTTTCCATATCTATACTTGTGTCTGCCGAGAGAATTATGTAAAGAGAATCATACAGTATGAACTTGGCTCTGTTTACTCAAACATAATGCATTCATCCAAGTTGTTGAGTGCTCAATAATTCATTCTTTCTTATTGCTGGTTAACATTCCATAGTATGGATAGTTCCATAGTTTAACCATTCACCTATTGAGGGACATTTTGATAGTTTCCAGTTTTTGATTTTTATAAATATAGCTGATATGAGCAATCATTTGCGGATTTTGGGGTGTACATAAGCTTTCATTTTTCTGGGATCAATGCCCAGAAGGACAATTGCTGGATCATATGGTAAATGTATGCTTAGTGTTTAAATAAATGCCAAACAATTTTCCAGAGTTGACTCTAGTAGTTTACATTTCAATTAGCAATGTATGAGAGAGACATTTTCTCTGTATCTTCACCAGTGTTTGGTATTGTCGCTATTTCTAAAAATTTAACCGTTCAAATAGGTATGTGACAAGATCTCATTGTGGTCTTAATTTGCATTCCTCCAATGTAATTTTCTGTTGCTGTTGTAAAAAATCACCACACATGTAGTGGTTTAAAACAGTACAAATTTATTCTCATAATTCTGAAGATCAGAAGACTAAAATTGGTATGCAGGCTATGTTTCTTCTGGAGGCTCTCATGGAGAATCTGTTTTCCTGCTTTTTCCAACTACTAGAGGTTGTCTATCTTCTTTGGCTCATGGCCCCTTCTTCCATCTTCAAAGCCAGCATCATAGCATTTACTCTATCTAACCTCTTGCCTCTCTGTTAAAAGGAAACTTGTGATTACATTGGGCACACCTGGAGAATACAGGCCAATCCCTTTATCACAAGATTCTTAATAACTTAATCACATCTGTAAAATTCCTTTTGAATGTAAGGTAACATATTCAAAGCTTTTTGGGATTAGGACAGTGGGCTTTTTTTAGGTGGTCAATATTCTGTCTACCACTGCTAATGATGAGCATTTTCTCACATGTTTATCTGCCATCCATATATCCTCTTTGGTGATGTCTTTTGTCAGTTTCCATTTGGATTGTTTATTGGTACGTTTCTACCACTGAGTTGTGAGAGTTCTTAATAATGTATATCCTACAGATATACATACAATGTATATCCTGTCGGATATGTGATTTACAAGTATTTTCTGAGCCTGTAGCTTGTCTTTCATTTGAAACAGGGTCTTTCATAGAGCAGAATTTTTAAATTAATTTTGATGAAGTCCAGTTTTTTGACTATTTTCCTCAATGAATTTCACTTTTGGTGTAAGGTCCAAGAAATCTTTGAATCGCCCTAGATCATGGAGATTTTCTCCTATTTTAAAAAACTTCTATAGTTTTACATTTTACACTTAGTTTGTGATCTATCTTGACTTAATTTTTTTGCAGGATATAAGGTCTAGGTTATAGTTAATTTCCTAAGATTTTCTATTTCTTCACTGAGAATTTCTATTATTCATCTGTTTCATGTGAGTTGGTAATCGCTCAGAAATCTTTTTATGATGGCTGCTATAAAATTCTTGTTTGATAATTCTAACTTCTATGTCTCCTTGGTATGGGCACATGTTGACTATCTTTCCTTATTCAAGTTGAGATCTGCTTGGTCCTTTGTGTTATTAGTCACTTTCTTTTCTTCCTTCCTTCCTTCCTTCCTTCCTTCCTTCCTTCCTTCCTTCCTTCCTTCCTTCCTTCCCTCCCTCTCTCCCTCCTTTCTTCTCTCTTTTTTGGGGGGGTGATTCGTGATTTCGGCTATTGCCTAGGTTGGAGTCGGTGGCACAGTCACAGCTCAACACAGTCTCTACCTTCTGGGTTCAGGAGATCCTTCTGCCTCAGCCTCCCAAAGTGCTGGGATTACAGGCATTAGCCGCTACACCCAGTCTGATGAGTTATTTTTCCATTGAAGCCCTTGTGTCATTACTTAGGTCCAGGGTCCTTAGTCTTTTGGCTTTTGCGCTCCACCTTTCATACTCTTCTTACATCTGTTATATACATAATGTCCAGGATTTTAGATGTATTGAGCAGGAGAAATGTTCACTCTACCTTTCCAGAAGTGAATGTCTTTACAAATTACTTTTAATGGCATTTTGATTATTAAGCACATTGAATTTAATTTTTTTTCTTTCTATTAGGTCCAACAGCCAGTGTTTTGGTAAATAAACTTTGTTGCATACCAGTTGTTATTGCAGGTAACTGCCTTAGTGGACTTCAAAATTATAGGATGTATATCTGGGTAGTAGAAGTTTTCGACATTAGTTAGATTTTTAAATACACATCTCTAATATTTTCCATAGACAGTCTCTAGAGTCTTAAAAGTCAATTGACTTGGCAAAAATGAACTATTTTTGCACTCAGTATGAATCTCACTCATGAGATTCTACATCTCTAGCCTGAGCTGTCATATCTGGTTGTGTAGATTGTGCATTACACAATTCTAGGGTGTGAGACGCTATTCACAGTGTTTTCTATTGTAAATGGGATACAGGAAAGGAAAAATTATGATACAACCTAACTTCTAGTCCATTGTTGTCCCTTAAAATGTTCATAAATTTTTAGTGTTCTTACTCAGTTTAGTAGAGCAGAGTGACTCATTCAAAGTTTTCTAGCAATCCTCAGGTGCAAAGTTAATTGGATTCTAAATCTTCTAACCTCTCTCTTCCTTCCGTGTATAAACACATTACTTTAAAAAGCGCCACATAGAGAACAAGACTTTGAAAGGCTGCAGGGATGTAGACAAAAAGAAGTAGAGAGAAAGCATTTACAGTGGACAGCAAGGTGATAATTCCATTTATGGCTACCTTCCATCTCAAGTTTTAGATCTCAGGCTTACATGCACTTGTTTGGCCTTGGTAAGGAGCAGGTAGTTCCCAGCCTTATTTCCATCCTCTCCATATACCCACGTGGGCAGTAGATTCTCCAAGGAAAGTGTTAATTTTGTACTTCAGTCCTAAGTAAGGAGGGGTGGGGGTCAGAAAGAACACACTGAGGAGAAAAGAAGGAAGCAAGAGCTAGCAGTACCAGGAAGGGCTGAAAGTTGTTCCCGGAGAAAGAAACATATGTAAAACAGTACAAAACTATGGGAAACATGTGAGTTAATACAATGGGAAATAGGTGAGTAATATAATATCTCAATTTAAAAAAAATTAATATTCATTGACAACTCAGAAACAACAATGAAAAAGACCAACTAGAACACAATGAGTGTCAATAAATTCTTAAACAACTGATTTAATAATGTAATATATCAATTCTGGGGGGTTATTTCTAAATATTCTTAAAGAATCAAGTAAAAAAAAGAATCAAGTATTTCTCAGCATTAAGAAAAATTCATTTATAAAAGGTATAGCAAATTTGTTTTAATTGCTCATTGAGACGTGGAGATCCTCAAATTTACAAACAACACATTTGTAAATAATAAAAAATAAAGAGACTATTTCTGAAATCATAACTTCCTGCCATTTGCTTGAAGTCAAAATTTTATGTGATCTCAAATTCATTCTTAGGAGTGTAAAAATGTAACCTCATGTGCTTTAAAAAGGCTATTGTGAGTGTAAAATAAGGTAAACATTTGAAAAGTACTTTGAAAAAAATATGTAAGTTCTTAACATGTTAAGTAGTATATGTTGCTAATCTTAAATATTCTTAAGGCCAGGTGTGGTGACTCACATCTGTAATCCCAGCATTTTTGGAGGCTGAGGCAGGAGAATTGCTTGAGGCCAGGAGTTCGAGGTTGCAGTGAGCTGAGATTGTGGCATTGCACACCAGCCTGGGCAACAGAGTGAGACCCTGTCTCAAAAAAATAAATAAACAAACAAACAATAAATAAATATTCTTAAAACCTAAATCTTTCATGTGAACTATAAAGCCTTGTATGATCTGGCACTCCTGCTCACCCTGCCAATGTCAACTTCATGTCTTTCTCTGACTTTGCTCCACCACACTGGAAGAGGGGCTGCCTGGCTGGAGCGCAAGATGACCCCTTACTCGCTAATTCATGTCTCTTGTAGAGAGGCATCAGTTATGTATAGAGGGTATGAGCAATTCCAAGAATTAGCCTCAGTGGGATATCCTTCACTGAGAATGATTTTAAAACACTTAAAAAATAAAGATCATTTGATAATGGCCATGCAATGATAGGATGTCTGGTGACACTGGCCTTTTGGCTTCTCTTTAACTAGTTGATGCTGTAGCTTGGCTGGAGGGGGAACTTCATCATCTTAGGCCAAAGTCTGTTTCATTGTTGGCTTGCAGTGATTTTTTTTGTTTGTTTTTTTTTTTTTGAGTTGGAGTCTCACTCCGTCGGCCAGACTGGAGTGCAGTGGCCGCTCCCGGCCACCGCAGCCTCGATCTGCTGGGCTCCGGCGATCCTTCCGCCTCAGCCTTCCGAGTAGCCGGAATTACAGGCGTGCACTACCACACCCGGCTGATTTTCTGATTTATTGTAGAGATGAGGTCTCGCCTGCCCAGGCGGGTCTCGAACCCGCGGGCTCAGGCAATCCACTCACCTCAGCCTCCCAAAGGCGCGGGATTACAGGCTGAGCCACCAAGCCCGGCTGCAGTGATATTTTAAGACCCCTTCAGCCTAAAGGCAAAGAGAGCAAGGACCACGGAGTGCATGAAGCCAAATTATACTAGCTGAAAAACACATGACTCCTTTAATAGTAATAATTGCTCAGATTTTTTTTTTTTGACTTGGAGTCTCACTGTCACCCACGTTGGAGTGCAGTGGCAAGCTCATGGCCACTGCAGCCTCGACCTGTTGGGCTCAGGCGATCCTTCTGCCTCAGCCTTCTGAGTAGCTGGAACCACAGGTGTGTGTCACACGCCCGGCTAATTTTTTTAATTTATTGCAGAGACGAGTTCTCACCAAGTTGTTCAGGCTGGCCTCGAACTCTAGACTCAGGCAATCCTCTTCCTCTGCCTCCCAAAGTGCTGGGATTACAGATATGAGCCACCACTCCCAGCCTGCTCAGACTTTTTAAGTAGAGAATTTTGCTAATTTTTTTGCTCAGAGATGCAAAGGCCATTCTGAGTCTGTCTATTCTGTATTGGTTTCTTAGGACTGCCCAAAACAAAAAACACACAGGTTTTTATGGTATAAAACAACAGAAATTTATCTTCTCACAATTCTGGAAGCTAGAAGTTCAGCATCAAGGTGTTGACAGTATTGTCCTCTGAACCTCTCTCTTTAGCTTGCAGATGGCTGCATTCTTGTGTCTTCACATGCCCTAATCTCTCTTTATTTTAAGGACTAGTCATATTGAATCAGGACCCATAATGAACTCATTTAACTTAATTACCTCCATGAAGATCCTGTCTGCAAAAACAGTCGTAACCAGGGGTACTGGGGGTTAGGACTTCAACCTATGAATTTTGGGGGAGGGGTACAATTCAGCCCTCAACATCTTCCAATCCTATCTCTGATAGTTTGGTTAGTCCACTGGAATGAACAATTCATAGCCAGTTCTCATTGGTGCCTTGGTGGATATAGCTTCCAGACCTTTCATCGGAATGCTGGCAAAGTCTAAAAGGGATTCAGTTTTTAATTCTATATGATAATAGCATGGTAGCTCTGTATATGGGAGCCAGGTAGATAAGAGTGAATTATTTTAGAACCTATACTTATTGAGTAATGCATTGTGTTTTTGTTACAATCGCTTTATTGAGATATAATTCAGATACCATATAGAATTTATCTCTTGAAGTGTGTGATTCAGTAGTTTTTAGTATATTTACAAAGTTGTACAACCACTAATCTGTTTCCAGATCATTTTTATTATTCCTCCAAACTCATAACCATCAGTAGTCACTCCCTTTTCCTCCTTCCTCCCAGCCCCTAGTAACCACTAATCAACTTTCTGTCTCTTTGGATTTGCCTGTTATGGACATTATGGACATTTCATATAAATGGAATCATACAGTATTTGTCCTTTTGTGTCTGGCTTCTTTCACTTAGCATAATGTTTTTAGGGTTCATCCATGTTGTGTTGGCAGTATTGTCACTACTTCACTTCTTTTTATTGCCAAATAAGATTCTATTGCCTGAATGTATGACATTTTGTTTGGATATATTATATTTTGTTTATTCATTCATCAGATGGAGAACGTTTGCATTGTTTCCACTTTTTGGCTTTTATGGATAATGCTGCTATGAATATTTATGTATACATGTTTGTGTAGATGTATGTTTTCAATTATCTTGAGCACAAGCCAAAGAATCAAATGACAGGTTTTAATGTAACATTAACATTTTAGGCAACTGCAAAACCGTTTTTCCAAGTGACTGCACCATTTTATAATCCCTCTAGCAGTGCATGAGGTGACAATTTCTTCACATTCTTGTTAGCAGTTGTTATAATTCATCTCTTTTTATTTTAGACGGCCTATTGGGTCTGAGAGCATACATCATATTATTTGTTTTCTTAAAATTGTTAAGGTATGTTTTATTACAGAGAATGTGGTCTTGGTGAATGTTCTGTGTGAGCTTGAGAAGAATGTGTATTCTGTTGTTGAATGAAGCAGTCTATAGATGTCAATGATATCCAGTTGATTGATGGTGTTTTTGAGTTCAACTATGTCCTTGCTGGTTTTCTGCTTGCTGGATCTGTCCATTTCTGACAGAGGGGTGTTGAAATTTTCAACTATAATAGTGGGTTTCTCTATTTCATTTTACAGCTCTATAACAGTTTTTATTTCACATATTTTGACACTTTGTTGCTAGGCATGTGGACATTGAGGATAATTATGTGTTCTTGGGGAATTGACCCATATCATTATGGAATGCCCCTTTTTTTCATTGATAAATTTTCTTGCTTTGAAATCTGCTCTGTCTGGAATTAGTTTAGCTATTTTCTTTTGATTAGTGTTAGCATGGCATATCCTTTTCTATTCCTTTACTTTTAATCTATATGTGTCTTTATACTTAAAGTGAGTTTCTTATAGACAACATATGGCTTTGTTTTGTTTATGATCACTCTGACAATCTGTCTTTACTGCTATATTCATACCATTGGTGTTTAAAATGATTATTGATGAAGCTACATTAATATTGACCATAGTTTTTACTGTTTTTTTTAATCATTGCCCTTGCCCCTTGTTTCTATTTCTATCTTCCACTCTTTCCTTCCTTTTATAATTTTAATTGAGCATTTTATATTATTCAATTTTTCTCCTTTCTTAGCATATCAGTTAGATTTCTTTTTAAAAATCTTGGTAGTTGGCCTAGAATTGCAAAACCCATTTACAACGAATCCAAGTCCATTTTCAAATAGCACTACATTTCAAGGGTAGTGCAAGTACTTCATAATAGTATTCTCAATTCCTCCTTCTCATCCCTTGTATCATTGCTGTCATTCATTTCACTTAAACTTAAACTCTAATAATAACTTGAATACATTTGTGGCTATCATTATTTTGGAAACTGTTATCTATTAGGTGAACTAAGAATAAAAATACAACCGTTGTGATTTTACTTTCCTCGTTTCTTCTCTGATGTTCTTTCTTTCTTCAGGTAGATCTGAATCTTTGATCATTTTCCTTCTTCCTGAACAATCTCTTTTAATATTTCTTGAAAGTCAGGTCTACTGGCAACACATTTTCTCAATTTTTGTTTGTCTGAGAAAGTCTTTATTTCTCCTTCACTTTTAAAGGATAATTTCACAGGATACAGAGTTGGTAGTTGGTGGTTGGCGGGTTTTTCTCTCAATACTTAAATATTTCAATTCACTCTTTTCTTACTTGCATGGTATCTAAGAAGAAATTGGATGTGATTCATATCTTTGCTTCTTTATAGTTAAGGTAATTTTTTCCTTCTGGCTTATTTAATTTTTTAAATTTATTTTTGACTTTCTGCAGCTTGAATATAACTAGGTATAGTTTTTTTCTCTTTTCTTTTTCTTCTCTCCTTCCTTTCCACCTTCCTTCCTCCCTTCTTCCCTTCTTTTTTTATTTTATTTCCTTTCCTCCTTCCCTCCCTCTCTTTCTTTTTTTTTCTTCCCATCCCCTTTCCTTTGCAATTATCCTGCTTGGTGCTCTCTGGGATTCCTAGATCTGTGGGTTCATGCCTGACATTAGTTGGGTGAAACTCTAAGTCATTATTGCTTCCAAATATTTCTTCCATTCCTTTCTGTCATTGTTTTCTTTTTTTGCTATTTCCATTATGTGTATGTTACACATTACATAGGTATCCCACAGTTCTCAGATATTCTGTTCCATTTTTTTTCTGTATTTTAAAAAATCTTTGTTCTTCAGTTTTGGAAGTTATAATTATATCTTTAAGCTTAAAGATTGTTTCCTCAGCCATGTCCAGTCTACTAATGAGCCCATCAAAATAGCATTTGTTTGTGATTCTTTCTTTTCATCTCTCTGCTTACATTACCCATCTGCTTTTATATATTGTTTACTTTTTCCATTAGAGTCCTTAGTATATTAAGCAGAGTTGTTTTATTTATTTATTTATTTTTCGAGTTGGAGTTTCACTCTGTTGCCCAGGCTGGAGTTCAGTGGCACACTCACAGCCACCCCAGAGTCGACCAGCTGAACTCCGGCGATCCTTCTGCCTCAGCCTTCCAAGTAACCAGAACTACAGGTGTGTGCTACCACGCCTGGCTACTTTTTTATTTATTGTAGAGAGGAGGTCTTGGCCAGTTGCCTGAGCTGGTCTTGAACCCACTGACTCAGGCAATTCACTCACCTCAGCTGACCAAAGTGCTGGGATTACAGGCTGAGCCCAGCCCGTAGTTGTTTTAAATTCACAGTCTAACATTTCTGCTGTGAGTCTGGTTCTGATGCTTATTCTGTATCTTCAAACTGTGTTTTTGCCTTTAGTATGCTTTGTAATTTTTTTAATAGTCAGATATGATGTAATGGATATACTGGATAAGAGGATTTGCAGTAAATAGGTCTTTAGTAATATGGTGGTAAGGTGTGGAAGGGGAGGAAGTGTTCTGTAGTCCCATGATTAGGCCCCAGTCTTTTAGTGAGCCTGTGCCCCTTGGCAGTAAACTTCACAATTGCTTCTCAGGTTTTTCCCCCCTTTGGTGGGATAGGATGGTTAGAGGGGGCTAAAAGTTTTCTTCCCACAGGTTCTCCAGGTTAATTAGGCTCTGATAAAACTTTGCTAGGTTAGACTTTAACAAAATAGTTTCTCTTGAAGGAAAGCCTTGCTAAGAACAGAACACGCTGGCATATTTCAAAATGGTAACTTTCACCCTCCCTTGTGCCAATCTTTACTGTTAGAACCTGGTCTGAGCTTCTGGAGATAAAACTCAAGTGTGGGACCCTTCTCTAAGACTAGTCAGCCTCAAGTTACTGTCTCTTAGACTTGACCTTGCTGAGTGCCTAGCAATTTGTCAATTTCCGTTCAGGTTTTCCTACCCTGAGGCTTGTTCCTGCTGATGTTTTTGTTTGTGGATTTATGCTTCTGTAAGTTGAGATTCTCTCTATCCACCTATCTGTCTCTCCCATTTTGGGGGCAGTAGTTTGTCCTATGATCTCAATCCTTTGATGAATCAAGAAAAGTTGCTGATATTCAGCTTGTTCAACTTTTTACTAGTTGTTCGACTGACGACTTCCAAGCTCCTCCCTTGCCAGACTGAAAATCAAAAGTCAACCAGAGGAAATTTTAGCCTCTGATACCTTATAGCTACTGCACAAACTAAACACAGCCTAACTCATAATCAGAGTTACATAAAACCACACAATAAAATACATCATGCCTGGATTTTAACAAAAAAGGCATGTTAATTGACGTCTCTGGCAATCAGGGTCTCTTTTTACTTTTAGGTTTGCTGTTTTGTTGTCATTATTGGTGTTGCTATTTACTTATTTTGTGACTTTCCTGGTTAAAATATAATCCTTTTTTTTTTATTTATTGTCAAGTGAAGTCACTAAAGTCTTTGCCTGTGTAGTTAATGATTAGCTAATGATTGGATAGAGATTTCCTAAGTACTTTGAAACAGTAAGTCTCCTAGCTTCTGCCAATGGCTTCTTTGTGTGTGTTAAAACACACCTGCAGTACTCAGGCTGACAGCTTGAAACTCTGCCTTAGTCTTCACTTCCTGCTTGCAAGAAGTCTATGGTCAGCAAAAGGTGAGAGAAAAGGACCTTCTCATGTCTTTCCTCAACACGTATGCAGCTCCACCCAAAATCATGTTCTTTTAGATACCCAGGAATATGAGATTTTCTAATCCCCTGTGGATATCTAATTCGCTAGTTTTTTCCTTTAAGTACTTTTGTTAGACTCTTGCTAGCCTCAGCTGATATCATCATCTCAGGCAAGTATGTATTAAACAATTGCTGCTAATTATTCCTTTTTATAACCAATGGCTTAGTGATGGAGCTGTTTCCACAGAGTAAACCCTGAATCAGGTCAAATAAAGACAAGTCCTGAAAAAAGAGCTTCTCCAGGAAGCTTTCAAACATGCCAAATAGTGAAAATTCTCTGAAGATGGATGTTTTAGAGGACTCTAAACTTGTTCTACTTCCTCCAGTGGTTATTAGCATGTTTTCATAGTTATTGTGGTTGGGAGGCTATTGTTTTTCAAGGCTACAGCAGAACTGGGGAGATGGGGATGGGAATAGGGAGAGAGAAAGCCATGAAGTTTGAAGTTCTTACTGAGATTCAGCCTTTTTCTATATAAATGCATACACAGATAATTGTGATAAGCCTTTAGTTAATATGCAGAGTTCTGAAAAAGTTGATTTTCATGATTTTTGCTAGTGTCCTCATTGCTTTCATGGAGGAATGGATGTTTGGAAGCCTTTATCCCACCATTTCAGAAGTGCTTTCTCTGTATTGTGTTAATAGCATCTCTTTGGGTGTGATTGATTTACTATCATTTGAAGCTCTCCAAGTACTTGTGAGAATTTCCTCATATTATAAGCACTGATGGGAATTGTCTTGTTGGGAATGTTTTGCTATCCTTATGTGATACTCTATTTCCCCTAATGTCTCTTTTCTTAATGTAGTTACACATAGAGAATAACCAAGTCTTCTGGGACATAAGAACATTAATGTTAAATCATTAACCTGAAACTCCCAAGGATGAGACTGATCATACCTTCAGGTCTTAAACATTGATAAGATTCAGTTGTTATCACTTTCAGGTAGATAAAATTTTCCTTCAAAAAAGCAAAAATAGCTGGGCTCGGTGGCTCAGCCTGTAATCCCGCGCCTTTGGGAGGCTGAGGTGAGTGGATTGCCTGAGCCCGCGGGTTTGAGACCCGCCTGGGCAGCGAGACCGCGTCTCTACAATAAATCAAAAATATCAGCCGGCGTGGTAGCGCATGCCTGTAATTCCGGCTACTTGAAAGGCTGAGGTGGAAGGATCGCCGGAGGCCAGCCCAGTCGAGGCTGCTGTGGCCAGGAGTGGCCACTGCACTCCAGTCTGGGCGACAGAGTGAGACTCCAACTCAAAAAAAAAAAGCAAAAATAGTTTACTACTTTTGAAAATAGAAGTCATGGCTGGGCTTGGTGGCTCATTCTGTAATCCCAGCACTTGGGGGGCCAAGGTGAGTGGATTGCCTGAGCCCGTGAGTTCAAGACCCGCCCGGGCAACTTGGCGAGACCTCATCTCTACAATAAATCAAAAATTAGCCAGGCATGGTAGCACGCTACTGTAGTTCCAGCTAATTGGAAGGCTGAGGTGAAAGGATTGCCGGAGCCCAATAGGTCGAGGTTGCGGTGGCCAAGAGCATGCCTCTGCACTCCAGTCTGGGCAACAGAGTGAGATTCCAACTCAAAAAAAAAGAAGAAAAAAAAAGAAATAGAAGTCATTGTGTGATCACATATGTCAGGTTAAGGATAAAGTAATTGCTTTTGCTTCTTCCTTATTTTAAAACATTCAATAGTTATGTATGCTTTTCCTTAAAATAGCAAGATATGAACATAAGATTTGACTATAGGCTGATGCTCACTTAATAACAAAATTAAAAAGTTTTTAAGACCAGGCTGGATTTAAGAAAATTAATTATATTAAAAGTGGTAGTAACAATTTAGCAGCTTTTTAGTAGAAAAATGGCTATTGGGTAGTATCTCCTGTGATTTAAGTAGCCAATCTTGCCATAAGGTTTGGAGATTATAGATGCTTTATATCAGATTAGGTACCATGGTTCTTATTACCTAAGACACTTCCTATTTATAAACTAGGAACAAAGGGAGGCAGTATAATTGTCCAAATTAATTCTGCAGAATAACTAAATTCAGATAATAACAATTTAAAATGCCATTACTCTCATAAGGATGAGCCAAGGTTTATCATTACTCTCTTTATATTAAAAAAAAGTGTTTGCAGAGCAAATTAATTGAATAAGTAAATTCTCAGGAATCAACTATAAAATGTAAGCACATAGAAATTATTAACATATTAATTTAAATTATTGTTAATTATTCATTAAAGCAGGTCAGAAAGAGTCCCCATTTTGTAATACTTTAATAATGTATATCAAGATATATGTTGGTCATTCATCTATTTATTAAACATTGATTTAATGCCAAACATGCTGGATATTGACAAATGTAACAATGGAAAGACAGACATGGCCTTCATGGAAAATGGTGGAACACCCAGCTCTTCTTCCCATTCCATCTTCCCTGAATTAGACAGAAATCAAGTGGATGCAAGTTGAGATAAGTTATATAAAGAAATCAAAAGAGGCTGAAATATTTTTTCAAAAGGGCAGGAGGGAGAATTACCTACTATAAATAATGCAGTAACAGGAGATCTCTCTGATGGGGAGCTCTAAAGGATAAGGAATACTAGGTGACTGATGAGAATCATGTTAAGCAGAGGAATAGCATGAGCAAAAGTCATGAGGTTGGAAAAAAAACTTGGAACATTTCATGAATGAAAAAAGTCAGAGATGCATAGCAAGAAAGTGGATACAGAGGAGTGAGAAGGATGGGTGCCCGAGATGAAGCTGGGGAGAAGGCAGGGTCCAGGTCAAGTAAAGCCTTCTTAGGTCATACTGTGGATGAAGTGCAGCATTTTCCCCTTGAGGATACAGCGCTTATTTTTATTCAGCAAATAAAGTAGGACTATTTGGGGTTAAATGAGAGTAGAAAATGCTTAGGAGATGGATCCTTGAGAAATAAAGCAAAAAAAAAAAATTGTTTCCAAAAGCATTTCTGTCAGTGAAGTAGGCAAATTTGCAATCTCTCTTCTGGTCATATGGGTACTTTAAATTAATTTAAGAAACTTCCAGAGCTCTAGCTATACCACAAACATTTACAGGTAAATGTGATAGCTCAAAAGACTTTCAAGTCAGACCCTCATTTGCCTAAAACATCTTGGATAGTTTAATAATGAGGTAAGACAGTTTTAGGCTGAAAATCAAATAAGATCTCCATAATAATAATAACAATGGCTAACATTTATTGAGTACTTACTATATGTCAATCACTATTATCAGTGCTTTATATGAATTAACTCATTTAATCTCCATACCCCTATGTAATTACTATGATTATCCTCATTTTAAACATGTGATAACTAAGGTAGAAAGAACCTAAGTAACTTGTCCATGGCTATGTAGCTGGCAAGTGGCAGAACTGAAATTGAATCCAGGTAATCTGATATCAGAGGCCAAATTGTGTCCATTATACCTCACTGCCTACTGTTAGGCTAATTATAATCCAAGGTTTGGTTTAACCATGCTGTATACCTGGAAGTTCAATCATTAGCTTATGAAAGGGAGGCTCAGCTACCCATATGATAAAAGGCTAATTTGTCTCAGCTAGTTGAACTCCTTCTTATGATGAGAATTAACTACAATAAAAGGTCTTTGGTTGGAGAACCAAGCTATTATTAAATGTTTGTCTGATACATATACAGAATTTGAGCCAGAAAGGTGCCTATGAAGGAGAGGGTTGCTTAGGTCTCCAATCTTAGAACATGGTCCTCCATTGTTCATCCTGAAATGACATGGAATGTTCCACGAAAGAGGTGGCCATGGAATTCTAAGTTTAGAAATTAGTGCCTAGAATCTAATCTAAGATGAGATGGTATTTGACAACAGCCCAGTTTTAAAACTGTATTTCTAAGATTTTGATTTTTTTCAACTCTGTTAATTGGAAACATGTTACACTTGCACTCTAAAACCAATTCAGAAATATGTGAGTTTTTAGGAATGTTTTATTGAAGAATAATATACAAGGTACATATTTCCAGCACATACAAAAACATATTTCTTAGAAATTTCTTAGAGTTATTTTCACATATCCTTCAAAAATTAAATGTCAATTTGTCGAGTGGTATATTTTATCAATGAATTTTACAACTGAATGTGAAAAGGTTAAGGTATAATTCACTAAAGAAAAATATTAATTTCCCATATCTTTTTCACATGATGTGTTGATGGTCTTCCACTAGAAAGAAACTGAAATCACAATATGTGAAGGACAACCAAAAGAAGTCTTTTTAAAAGATAGATGGAAATCTCATGTTTTCTCTTGAAGTAACATTTTCTTTTTTTTTTTTTTTTGAGTTGGAGTCTCACTCTGTCATCCAGACTGGAGTGCAGTAGCCGCTCCTGGCCACCGCAGCCTCGACCTGCTGGGCTCCGGCGAGCCTTCCGCCTCAGCCTTCCAAGTAGCTGGAACTACAGGCGCGCGCTACCACACCTGGCTATTTTTTTGATTTATTGTAGAGATGAAGTCTTGCCAAGTTGCCCAGGGGGGTCTCGAACCCGCGGGCTCAGGCAATCCACTCACCTCAGCCTCCCAAAGTGAGGGATTACAGGCTGAGCCACCGAGCCCGGCTGAAGTAACATCTTCTACCTTTTACACTTAAACTTGATTTTGTAACTAATAAGAGTGACTATAGATTGTAATGGATCTTACAGCTATGCTATTATTTGACCTGCATAGGACAAATATATCCCATATATTATGAAAGTTTCTTCTGTTTATAATGGCCAATATTAAAAGAATAATTAAAAAGGAGAGAAAAGAAGGAAAATTAAAATGAATCCTGAAAAAAACGTAAGGAGGCAAAAGCATAAATCAAAAGCATATATGTGAATAATTGAGAAAGATGATAAATACAAGCTATTATCTGAAAGAAAATTAAATGTATTTTAATTACTTCATTTGGGCATATAATTATGTGAATATAAAATTGAAATGTATTAAATGTATTAGCTTCTCAGAACTCTAAACGCAGAGAAATCTTCAGCATACTCTAGAATATTGCCTTTCTGTATACACAATTATTTTATAGTTAAGTACAACTATACTAGTATTGATTCCTAAAAATGTGTTTATATACTAAAAGTATTGATATTTACATGAAAATGATGACATTTTACAAGTATTAGAGACACAATGGCACAGGAAAGGCATTGTGGATTAAGTATATTATTAATTTCATAGCTTCCTATTTTTAGATAAACTGTCATGTCACAAATATATTTTTAGAACAATATTGAATTCAGAAATATGATACAATCATTATTTTCATAAACCCGTGTTAAGATTAATACTAAAATTAATTACATGAAGTGAATAAAAATTTACTAGGTCTGTATATGAGCCAACAGGTAGCCCTGATATATGAGTTGCCTTGGAATTGAAACCATATTATTAAAGCTGGATAGATCCCTGACAAGCCCAATGCTCTAAAACATTCCCCGTGGAATATTTTAGATTCTAGATATTTTCAGTTAGTAGAAAAACTTTGAATCTTTGCTAATTTTGACTTTTAATTTTCAGTTTTCTTTGTGGTCAACAATTTTCAGTAAATTTTTTTATTTCAAGTTATAATGTAGCCTGGTACTTTATAAAATATATACCCTGAGCAGTTGATTAGAAATATGTGTCATATGAAATATATGAATGCTTTTAAAATTATACATGTAATTTTTCTATCTAAATATGTTAATAAAACAATACTTAAAAAAACTTGTGTATTATTCTGCAAATATCTAATTTGTTCTATAAAATGTGAGCATCACCACCTTTCTAACGAAAATCAATTTAAAGTTGTTCTTTAAAGCATAATCTGTCCAGAGATAATTTTGTTAATTTTAAATTATCAGCTAAATATGCAGCATATTTGTAGCTGGAAATACAAAGTTTTCTAGTTAACTTTATTTCTTATAATGGTTATCATCGTGTTTAAAACTTTACATAATATGATCAATTTCAAAAAGTTTAATTTATCGGTGGTACTTTGCATTTTGTTTTTCCACTTATTATTATTTTTTTATTTTTTGAGTTGGAGTCTAACTCCATTGCCCAGGCTGGAGTGCAGCGGCATACTCATGGTCAACCCAGCATCGACCTGCTGGGCTTCGGTGATCCTTCCGTCTCAGCCTTCCAAGTAACCTGAACTACAGGTGTGTGCTACCATGCCCAGCTAACTGTTTTTGATTTATTGTAGAGACGAGGCCTTGCCAAGTTGCCCAGGCTGGTCTTGAACCCATGGGCACAGGCAATCCATTCGCCTCAGCCTCCCAAAGTGCTGGGATTACAGACTGAGCCACCGAGTCCAGCCTCCACTTGTTATTTTAAAGAGAGTTAAGAATATGTTATAATGATATTATGCCTTAAAACACTAACATATCCTGAATTTCAATAAATACTGTGAAGTCTGCCATTTTAGGAGCTTGATTTGTAAGTAAATATGGAAACTACTTCTATATTCATGAAGCATAACACTTCATAAAAATTTTCAAGATTTGATTTTTTTATTGTACTATTCATGATTTAGTAATTTTCTACAGAAAAGCCTCAATTACAAAGAAGTAAAAAATATTCAATTAATAATCAGTGAAAGAGAAGCAGATAAAAAAATGCTTAAGTTATTTTAAAAAAAGGATATAAAAATATGTTAGAGATTCTCCACTGGAGAGAATGAAAAACCACAAACGTGGAAAAAAGATTAAAAGTAGTCTTTTAAAAAATGTCAGTAAGAGCTGATAAGAGACAAAGGTAATATATTTGGAACATTGTGGACTAAACAAGGCTCTTCAATGCAGAACTACACAGAGCCCGCAATAATTACCAGGAAGACATACAGGAGTAGATAGGGTTTCTGGAACAGCTTTGATGATGAAAATTTGTTTGCTTGTTTGTTTGGTTTTTGGTAATGCACTTCATAGAGATTCTGTGAGAAATGCTTTGGGAAATGTTGTGATAAAATTTTATAGCACCAATGTTATTATAGAATACATTTATTGAGATTTTATCTAAATCTTGGGTCAAATTTCCATGCTCCATTAATGCAGTCATTTATCTTTGCTGATTACCTTGGAATGAAGGAATTTCATTTATTTTGCAAAATATAAGATTCTGAGTTAGTAAACAAAAGATACGAATTTCAACTTTTAAAGTCTAATTAATATTTCCAACAACACAAATCAATGGCGCAGAATAGAGTCCAGAAATACACCCATGCAGTTATACTCAATTATTTTTTGATGAAATTGCAAAGGCATTTCTTTGAATTTTGCTAAAATAAAAACTTCTCCTCTGAGTAAGACATTGTTAAGACAGTGTAAAGACAAGCCATAGTCTGTGACAAAATATTTGCAAATCATATATCTAGTAAAGGACTTATATCCAGAATGTAAAAACAACTTTTAAAACTCAACAACAGGAAAACAACCCAATTTGTTGTTGTTGTTGTTGTTGTTATTTAGTTTTTATTTCTCTGCAATCCAACTAGACGTGGAAGGGAATAAGGAAAATATGCAACCCAAAGAATCGTAGCGAGAGCACAAAGATTATAGGGATACTGCGAGCAAACGGGATGGAGGGGGTGCTCTCCTGAGCTACAGAAGGAATGATCTGGTAATTTAAGATAAAACAAGTCAAATTTATTAGAGTTGTCCACAGTCAGCAATGGTGATCTTCTTTGCTGGTCTTGCCATTCTTGGACCCAAAGCCCTCCATGGCTTGTACAACATTCATACCCTCTTTCACCTTGCCAAAAATCACGTGCTTGCCATCCAACCATTCAGTCTTAGTAGTACAGATGAAAAACTGGGAACCGTTTGTGTTGGGTCCAGCATTTGCCATGGACAAGATGCCGGGATCTGTATGCTTCAAGATCAAGTTCTCATCATCAAATTTCTCCCCATAGATGAACTTGCTGCCAGTGCCATTATGGCGTGTAAAGTCACCACCCTGGCACATAAACCCTGGAATAATTCTGTGAAAGCAGGAACCCTTATAACCGAATCCTTTCTCTCCAGTGCTCAGAGCATGAAAGTTTTCTGCTGTCTTTGGAACTTTGTCTGCAAACAGCTCGAAGGTGACGCGGCCCAAGGGCTCGCCGTCGATGGCAATGTCGAAGTACACGGTGGGGTTGACCATGGCTGAAGGGAAACGGCTCAAGGCGGCGGTGTCTGCAAAGCCACAACCGAATTTTTTAAATGGCCAAAGGATTTGAACAGATGCTTTACTGTTAAAGATATGTTAAATAAGTACATGAAAAGGTGCTTAATATTATTAGTCATTAGGGAAATGCAGATTCAAACCACAACGAGATACTTATTTAGAGACAACTGCTTGGAATTTGTATAAAATCAAGAGTGCATAGACTGTGCCCAGGACAGAAAGTGAGCCAGTCACTAACCGACAGGACACGCCTTGTTTTCTTGAAGCTCTAAAATAAGATGGGTTGAGATACAGAATTAGACAAATGGACATCTGATACAAAACAGGAATAAACTCAGAAAGAGTGGAAAACTTGAACTAGTTCAATTACTCAACAAACATTTATTGAAGCACTTCCATTTAAAAGTACTGTTGTAGGTCCCGAGGACACAGCAGTGAACCAAACAGATAAAAGCCCCAGTGCCATGCAGCTTGCTTCTAGTAGGGGAATGAACAAGGTATATGTGTGAGTGGGGGTTGGTGTGTGTTCGTTAAGTTAGACTGCGATAAAAGCTAAACTTTAAAAAAGAAAGTAGGAGAAGAAACATTGGGTATAGCTCACATTTAGGTAGAGAGACCTGGAAATAGTGGCCTCAAGAGATAAGCAGGGTAAAGACTGCAGAAAGTGAGGGAGCTGGCTCTGTGACTGTCTGGAAGGCCTTCCTGGCAGAAGTCACTGCAAGTACAAAGACCCTGAAATGGGACCATGCTGACAAATTCCTTGACTGGCAATGAGGCCCGTGGGGTAGAGCAGTTAGTGAAAGGGAGAGAAGGTATAGCTGATGAATTAGATGTACTATGAATCAGATGTAGTGTGTCAGAAAAAGAAGGCAAGTATAACAGCATTGTTTGGGGCCTAAACAAATAGAAGAAAGGAACTTCCATTAGCTGAAAAGAAGTAGGCTACAGGAAGAGTGGACTTTGGGAAGAAAGTCGGGAGTGTGATTTTGGACTACAAGGTATTCACGTGGAGATGTCAGAAGGCAGAATATCCAGGGCTATAGGCAGAGAACTAGAGAGTGAAATGTGAGAGTCATTGCAATATCGGTTGCATTCAAAGTCATGACAATGGGTGCAAACACAAAGACAGAGGGTGTAAATGGAAAAGAGAAGAGACTCAAGGTTTGATTCCTGGAGGACTCCTCCTTTAGAGATCTGGTAGATGAGGAGGGTCAGGTGAGCCCTTAAGAAAGGGGCAAAAACATTGAGGGTCAAGGGCCTTTGATGCATGTTGTTCATGCTCCATGCATTTTAAGAAGCTGGGTCCTTCACGATCTCATACCTTCCACTCCAGAAGACTGGAAAAAGTGTCGGATAGAGAACAGAGTGATGGCAGTAGCTCACCTTTCCTCAGTGCTTACGTGAGCCAGGAATAGTGCTAAGCAAATATCGGAATTTAGTAGTGTTGTAATCTTCATTTGATACATGAGAAATATATAGATCCAAGTGATAAAATAATTTGCTTAGTGTCACACCACTAGCATGTGGTAGAACTTGAATTCAAATTTGGGCAGTCTGCTTTCTGAGCAAGGGAAGCTGACAATTGATACCCAATTCATTTGATCAGGATCTCTGATCAGGATAATGACTTTAGGAACAGTATGACTTGGATTCCACCATTTATTCATTAATTCTTTGGAGTTTGTGCATAGTGCATCAATCTCCTCATCTGCAAGAGACCAACTCTGTCCTGCATGGAGATGCAACATCTCACACGTGGAGCCTCTTATTATCCCCAAGGTTTATTCTGCAGCTCTCCCTCACCATCACAACCAATTCCATTGATTAAGCCTTCTGACTGTGGCCTGAATACGTCTCTTTCTTTCTACCCTCACACTCTTAGAGGCCGCTATCATCTCTTATCTGAATTTCCTTCTCTCTCTCTCTCTGTCTCTCTAGTCTGTTCACACAGCAACCAAAGTGATCTTTCTAAAATGCAAATCACAACAGGTCATCCACACTGGTTGAAACCCTTCGCTGACTCCCTGTCACCTGCCAGATAAAGCAGCTTGCAGGTCATTTCTTTAAGCTTTTCCTGACCCAGACTATGTTAGGTTTCTATTCCATGTGATCTTGCTGTACTTTCTGTAAGATAGTACATTGGGAGATGAATTGATACTGTTTACAAGCCTAGGCCCATTCTCTCCCTTCATGTACCCTCTAGGACAACGTAAATCTCTATGAAGGCAGGATCATACTCCAATAAATCCTCAGTGTCTAGTACAGGGCATGACACTGAGCAAATGTTTCTGTAAGAATGATGCATAATGCTGCTGGTCAAATGACACAAAGCATTGCTAGACGAATGACGCTTAATATCGCTGAAAGCATAAATAAATGAATAAGAAAGAGTATGCTAAGGCAAAAACTGTTTATTCACATTTAACTTGCAAGAGGCAGAAGTCTCATTCCTTTGTGCAAAGGCAGAAAAGATGCTTCTAAACCAACGTCAAAACTGCAACTAGTGAAGAGTAAGCGAGAGGAAAGGCAGAAAGGTCTGTACAATTGAATCACAGGATAAAAAGGACACAAAGGACTTTTAATTCTAAGTCTGGATCAGAAACTGGAAGTACATAGGTCCCACACATCTGGTTTGCTTGCTTGTTTTGTTATGAATGCCAAGTTTAAAAGGTAGTTGTAATGCAGTAACCCCAAATCTGAGAGGATTCGCATGTAATGTTTACCTGTTCCAGAGAAGTCACCCAGAGGTCCAGCAGGAAAAGACACTGATTTACTAAAACTTATGGGAAGCACTGATGGTAGCAGATAGTGAAGAATCTACACCTCGGGGCAGCACAGCCAGCACTTTTATAATCAAAACAATCAAGCTAATCATTCAATTCCTATGTGATGTTTGCAATTACATTGATTAAGAGTGAGGACTACATTGCTTTCGGCTTTGCTTGGTTACCTGCATCCCATGACTCATTACTGGGAATATGCGTACCCTTCAGAGACCAACCTTGGCCAGCCTGCTGCTTCCTAAGGGAAGGGGCAGAAAGAAGACAGGTAGAATGGGAAGCAGTCCATGTTCTGACAATACCTCACAGTAGTATAATGAGACAAGTGTGATCCTTGGTCACAAGACAGGCAGCTTAGTACCTGGTCAATATCAAGCAGCTTAGCATCTCCCACACACATCTTTTACACAAGCATTTGGGCTACATGCCCCTGGGAAACATGTAAATTGCTACCATAGTCAAATGAAAGGAGATAAAGTAAGAAAGTCACCCAATCATTGAGCCTTAGAGACCCTTTGGAAGTGGCGTTTATGATGACCTAGAAGAACTGGAAATGAATGACATGCTCTGCCTCCTAAAATTGATGGGGATCACTTCATGTGTATCCAAGCACATCCTCTTGGAAGTGATGCTATATTTGAAAAAATCTATAATTTTCTGGCCCAAATGGCATATTTCTAGTTTTGCTTTCTGGTGTTTGCTTGATGGCTGAGTATGTTTTGTAGGTTTCCTCAAAGCCTGGCCCAAGGACAAGCAGCACTGGCATCTTCTAGGAATTCATTAGAACTAACGGCAGAATCTTCATTTTAACAAAATTTGTGATTTCTTTTTTTGTTGTTGTTATTTTAAAGATGTGGGATACAATTTGGGATTAGGTATACAAGTAGTTATCAGACAGGTAAAGTTTGGGCCTCTCTTTGGTCCCTGTTTTGCCTAGTTTGAGATCAGGTGCCCTTATGGATATTATGTGCCCCCATGCCCCCGGTAGCATCCTGCTACTGCCAATCCCTTTCATTTTCTTTCTTTCTTTTTTTTTTCATTTCAACTTGTCTTTTTATTATAACATGAGCTAAATTTAAGAAACCCTAGTCTTCTGATTTTATTTCCCAGCACTGTTAAAAGTCTAAATAGCAATATAACTCATTATGAAAGCATACTGAAAAGCACAAGAGCAATGTCAAGTGGTAATCAAAGTTCCAGACATCGTGGGACAGATAGGATGCAATGGCTCAATAAGGTGCTAAGTAGGCCATCAAATGCACACAGGAAACCGGATTCATGGTGACAAGTCACAACCTGAGAAATATTTCCTTGGGATGATTCCGTATCTTTTTTTTTTTTTTTTTTTTGCTTTTTAAGAGTTTCTTTCATTCAGTAATTTCATTTCTTCTTTAACATTTCAAAATTAAACTCATTCATCAAACACGAGTAATTTTTATAGGTAAGGTAAATCACAGGGTAACATATTTGGATAATTTTGTTTTTTTAAAAATCAAGAAGCCTTACATGATCAGAGACTGCTGGCATAGGGACGACAAATGTATACTTCAGACTTTATCACCAATGAAAAAATAAAGCATTTTTACAGACTTAAACTGTTATTAGTGCATTTAGATTTTGGAGACGGAATCAAAATGTAAAATACCTCTACAGTAATACAATGTTAATAGAAATCAGTATTATACTGAGGTTGTTTTAGTAAGCTACCATTGTTTAAGTATAAGAAAAGTAATTTCTTGGTCCAAATTAGTGGAATCTTTAAAAAAGATTGTCTTTTAAAGAACATTATTTGAGGACAATGTCTTTTCAGACACATTCTAACATTCAAGTTCACTTTAGATCAGGTTTTAGATTAACCTTTTAATTACGTTTTTCTTAAAAAGCTGAGCGATTTCCATTTCTTCAGGAGATATTTTCACCAGTGTGTTGTTCAATCCCACAAGTCAAGCTTTCTTCATTATTATTAAGAACTTCATACATATTAGAGAGATTGCCATTCATTGCTTTTTTGTCTTTTTGAAAATACACAGGCAGACTTGCTAGACTAAAGCTGACGTCTTTAAAGGCATGCAACAAGAATATCCCCACAATGATTGTAAAGAAGCCACTTAAAGTGCCAATGACATCATCAAAGGCATATCTTGCCACTCCTTAAAAAGAATAGCGGAACAAGTCAAAACTGATGTTTTAAAGAACACATAACATATTGGAGTCACGATGGACGTGTTGAATATATCCAGGGCCCTGTTCAGGTAATTAATCTGTGTGCTCACACAGATGACGAGGCTCAGCAGCAGAATCCAGGCCAGGGGGTGCCGCAGCACAGGCTTTCCAGCAAACAGCTCTTTGATGGCAGTGCCCAGGCCCTAACACAGGAGACTGAGAATGCGCCAATGACAGAGCAGATTGTTATATACACAAGAATGCTTGTCTGTCCGTGGTGAGGACCCAACACGAAGATTAATATCAAGGCCACAATGACCCAAGTGTTGCAAAGACCACAAAACCTGGATCACCTAACTTGTGAGACATTTCATTTATGGTCTCAATCTCCTCTTCTTTTGGAGCATGAATGACTATAACTGTAGATCCTAGAATACTTAACAAACACCCAATTTTCCCATGAAGATTACGTCTTTCATTCAGAAAGTATGAAGAAAGAATGGCACTTACTAGGACGCTGAGAGCTCCTAGTGGAGTCACTAGCGTGGCTGGTGCAAACGCGTATGCAGCAAAGTTGGCCACCTCCCCAGCTGCCATTGACAGCCGTCCAGCCCACCACAACCATTCCTTTTTTTTTTTTTTTTTTTTGAGTTGGTGTCTCACTCTGTCACCCAGACTGGAGTGCAGTGGCCGCTCCCAGCCACAGCAACCTCGACCTGCTGGGCTCCGGCGATCCTTCCGCCTCAGCCTTCCGAGTAGCCGGAATTACAGGCATGCGCCACCACGCCCGGCTGATTTTTTGATTTATTGTAGAGATGAGGTCTCGCCGCCCAGGCGGGTCTCGAACCCGCAGGCTCAGGCAATCCACTCACCTCAGCCTCCCAAAGATGCGGGATTACAGGCTGAGCCACCGAGCCCGGCCACAACCATTCTTTAAGATACGCATGACCCCTTGACCCCGCTCTCATAGAGCCTTTTCTGGCAAGTTGTAAAAGGTCTTTTTTTTTCCAGAATGAAACTTCCTCCACTGAAAATGTTGGAGCTCAGAGCTAATCCAAGACCAATATAAAAGTCATATTTTCCACGTCCTTGGCTCATTTTGTTTGTTACTCAAAAAGCTCCTGTAAATTATGCTGATCACAGAAGAGAAAAGATGCTGGTACTGGAGGAAGAATGAGGCAGTCTTCAAACAGTTTGAAAATAGGACATCAGTGTGAATGCCCTGAAAGGAATAAGTTACTTTGAGAATAAGTTATTCTCAGACCTGGTCATGCTCTGCTCCCACTCTCTGTAACCGAAGCTCAATCACAGCTGAGAGAGCCTGAGGGAGGAGCAGTCCCGCGGCCCACACCCCCACAGGGGCCACCCGGCCTGGAGCGCCGGCGAAACTGCCAATCCCTTTCTTATGGTACTATGGTAAATGTTCAGGGTCTGCTTATGAGTGAGAACTTGTGGTACCCAGTTCTTTGTTTCTCTGATAGGTCACTGAGTATTATAGACTCCAAATCCATCCATGTTGCTGCTTGTCCTCCTTTATGACTGTGTAATATTCCATCTTGTATATGTACCACATTTTAAAAATTCAGTCGCATTTTTAAAATGAATTTTTAAAATTCAGTCACATTTTTAAAATTCAGTTTCAGCATGGTTGGTTCCATGTTTTTGCTATTGTGAATAGTGCTTCAATGAACATACATGTGCAGGTATTTTTTTTGTAGAATGATTTGAGTTGCTCTGGGTATATATTCCCAGTAGGAGGATTGCTGGTTCATATGGAAGGTCAATTTCTAGTTCTTTTAGAAATCGCCACACTTTTCCATAGAGGCTGAACTAGTTTGCATTCCCATCAGTAGTGTAGAGAAGCGTTCCATTTTATCCACATCCTCTCCACCATCTGTTGTTTTTTGAGTTATTAATGATGGCCATTCTTACTGGGGTTAGATGGTATCTCAATGTGGTTTTAATTTGCATTTCTCTAATGATTAGTGAGTCTGAGCACTTTTTCATGTATCTGTAGGCTGCCCATATGTCTTCTTTTTGAGATATGTCTATTGATGTCTTTTGCCCACTTTTTAATGGGGCTAAGTGATTTCTATGACTATCAGGGAAGAGCAAGATGTCAGTGGTTTTTCAAAATGTAGTTCTGGGCCAGGAGCATTAGGATTACCTGGGAATTTGTTAGAAATGCACATTTTTAGTCCTGTCTCAGAACTACTGAACCAGAAACTCTGGGGTGATGCCCAGTACTCTGTGTTTTACCAAGCCTTCTAGGTAGATGCTGGTATTTGCTAATATCTGAAAACCACTGATTTAGATAGACAGCAAGACTCAATCAAGGGACTGCAGGCTTGGGGTGTGATGACTGCCCTGATGGTCAGGAGAAAAGGATGCTGGATCTGCTGCCAGTTGCAATTAATTAGCTGTGTGAACTTGGGGAAATAACTTGGCTAATTAACTGGATCTAGTTTCCTTAACTATGAAGAAAAAAGGACATAAGTTCCTTGGAGTGAAAGTTGTCCAAATGCAACATGTGGGGATTCAGATGGTTTATTGAGGGCCCTATCAGAGGTTTAGTTATTTCAGAAATAAAATAATAGCACAACTAATACAAATAAAAATAAAATGTATTGTGCTTACGTACAGATGCCAATGTTGAAATATAGGAAATAAATGCTACAGAACTGTTACTGAATCTCACTGCACGTGCATTATGAGATCTGGGCTGCAGAAGGCTGATCAGTTCATTTCAGCTAACCTTTAGTTAACAGGGTACAGATCATTTCACTAATGTGTTTTCACATCATTTACTTGTTATCATTTACATTTATTAATTTCCCAATTTTATTTGTTGCAATTATATTATGTTTTAATCACAATTTATAAAAATGGTTCGATGACTGGTGAGTAGCTCATTGATGCTTTGAAGTGTCAGTGCAACAGCTATATAAATGCTATTTCAGAATCACCCTGTGGATGTAATAAATAGCTCTGGGGTGAATGTAGAATTTGGACCTGATTATGTAGGGACAAGTAAATCGTCAACATGAGGATTTACCTTGGGCAGTTGAAAGAGTATATTATGAAGTATAGAGATAATCTATTATTCTTTCACCCTGTTGTCCTGTCATGAAACTTTGAGAATACGCCTTCATATATGTTGCCTTTCTCACTGATGAATTAGTCAATACCATACTCTATCCAAATGCTTGTAAATGCAACACTAATGACACATAACACATGGGCAAGAAAGGAGAAAAAAAACTTGGTGGATTCCCTTATGACAGTATTAGACAATAGCATAATTAATCCCAGTAATGAGCACCTGCTCATACTCACGTGTGTATGCTAATTGGATGATCCCACTAAAATGCAAACTATAAATTTCCTCCATGCACATATGTGCATGTAATGGAGGCATGCACAATGACTTTCAAAAATATTTACCTATTTATTTTTATTTGTATAAATGTATAGTGTACAAGTATAATTTGTTACATGGATATATTGCATAATGGTAAAGTCAGGACTTTTAGTGTATCCATCACTGGAATAACATACATTATACCCATTAAGTAATTCGTCATCATCCACCCTCCCACCCCTTCCAAGTCTCCACTGTCTATCATTCCACACTCTGTGTCCATGTGTCCACATTGTTTAGCTCCCACTTATAAGTGAGAACATGCAATGTTTATCTTTTTCTGTCTGAGTTGTTTCACTTTAGATAATGGCCTTCAGTTCCATCTATGTTGCTACAAAATACATGATTTCATTATTTTTATGGTGTGTGTGTGTGTGTGTGTGTGTGTGTGTGTGTGTGTGTACACACATTTTCTATATTTAATCATCCATCAATGGACACTTAGGTTGACTTCATGTCTTTGCTATTGTGAATAATGCTGTGATAAACATGAGTGCAGGTATCTTTTTGAGATAATGATTTCTTTTCCTTTGGGTAGACACCTGGTAGTGGGATTACTAGACAAAAAATACAATAACTTTTGCTCTGCTTTCATCTGTCACCCAGACCATATAAGATACTTGTCATTTAGCCAATGCTTAATTTGTTTGCCAGATATAGACTGAAAAAGGTATCCTTTGTCAGCTCTAGTGGAACAGCAATGATGTAAGAGCCAGAAGGGGCATCTCTCTGGGAACAAAAGATCTAACTCCTGAGTGCCAAGCTGCACACTGCTTCATTCACAGGGAAGAGCTGACATTCAACAATGTGCCTCCTGATCTTGATTCAGCATTGATGGCTATCATGACAATTGTCAACATGATTAAATCATGACCACTGAGAGAATGCATGTTGACTTCCACATTAAATCATTCTGATTAATTCACATGGCAAAGTGCTTATGTGAATTTTCCAAGTTAAGTTTCTTGAAGTATAATAGTAGTATTACATAACTATTATTGTAATCATGAGATGGAACATTTCTATCACCCTAAAAACTTGCCTGTGTCCTTTAGATTTCAACTCCTCTCTCTCATCCCCAGGCCCTGACAACCTCTCATCTTTTTTCATTTCTAATTTTACTTTTTCCAGAATGTATTTTTAAGTTTGATTTTTTTCTCAATTATTTGTAAATTTTTTGATGAAGAAAGAGATAAGACAATATTCTTAAAAGGCAGAAGAGTTTTTTTTCATTGATTTCATGTGATATACTCAAGAGCAGAATCTCAGTAATATATTTATATCTTCAGTATCTAAAAGTGTCACTGCACAACCAAAACACTAAGATTTATCAAGATCAAACAGTGGGGCAGATGCTTTGATTGACAAGAATCTGACTCATCCCCCCAAGTTTGTTGTTTCTCACTTCTGAGAAAAAATAACCAATGACCTTATTGGTCATTAAATGCACACACACACACACACACACACACACACACACACACACACACACACTACATGTATCTACACAAGTACTGCTAGAGTATGAGACTGTCTTTAAGAGCCTAAAACAACCAAAGAGTGGATTCAGAATTCATTAGTTATCATCTTTCAGATGACTTATTCAATGTTACAGCTTTTGAATGTGATATGGTGCATCTTATGGTACACTATAAGTGGTCTTCATTGAAATCCTGTACATAATTTCTTGGTCCGTCCATGTTCAATGAGACTATCTAAAACTGTTGGAGCCAAGAATTACTTGCCATCATTTTAACCTCTATTTTCATATTCATATTTCATTCATAGTTTATATAACTAATCTGCTTAGTTTTTCCTTAATTTATATTCATAGCATCATGATAATTTTATTATTCTGTGTGGCACAAACATTTTTGAAGAATTAAGGCCCACAGAGCCTTTCAGAGAAACCAAGAACTGCTTTATAGTTTGAAGCTGCTTTCTTCTTTTTTCTGTTTTCTATGAACCTAAAGAAATGAAAACTCTCAGTTGAGATTTTCAGGAAAGTACCTGACTACTGGCCGATTCAATGAATTGCTATGAGAAATTGAATATGCAAATCATTTTTACACACACATTTATGTAGAAAAACAGCTGCACATCTGTATCCCCAGAAGTGCCTATTGATTAATATGCATGTAACCCAGAACTGCCCATTGCTGGGTAATAAGAATTCTAAATGTACTTGGCTGATTTTCAAGTAAATCTCTGGGTCTTCAGCACTGCAGTTAAATGTACCAGGTTAGATGCTCATTTCATGTTAAATTGACTTCCTGCCCCGTGAAAGAAGTTCCAATTTTGTATTCAATAGGTTTTTTTTGGGGGGGGGGATAAAATACTCCAATTCACAGCAAATGATGGACTTTACAATGTGAAGAAAACCATCTGGTAAACTAGAATGTTTTAGAGTGATTTAAAATTTAAAAAAGGGGAAGATGACTCCTATCACGCAACAGCTGAAACACCAAATGTAACAGAAACAACAGGACTAGGTTGCCCCTGATGAATGAGCACTACTTTTTGATAGGGTACTTAGAAAATTCAGATTATATATTAACAATTTCACTTGGGAATCTGCAAAGCCTTGCTGGCAGATAGCAACAAGTAGGTTATTTATTATTATTATTATTTTTAGTAACATTTTCTTTTACTTATTTTATTTTATTTTTTATTTTAAAGATGTGAGGTACAATTCAGGATTAGGTATACAAGTAATCATCGTACAGGTGAAGTTTGAGCCTCCCTTTGGTTCCCACCTTGCCTGGTTTGAGATGGGGTACCCTTATTGATATTATGTGCCCCTCAACCCAGGTTATTTATTTATTTATTTTTTAAGTTGGAGTCTCACTCTGTCGCCCAGACTGGAGTGCAGTGGCTGCTCCTGGCCACCGCAGCCTCCACCTGCTGGTCTCCGGCGACCCTTCCACCTCAGCCTTCGAGTAGCCGGAATTACAGGCACGTGCTACCACGCCCGGCTAATTTTTTGATTTTATTATAGAGATGAGGTTTCACCTGCCCAGGCGGGTCTCAAACCCATCGGCTCAGGCAATCCACTCACCTCAGCCTCCCAAAGGCGCGGGATTGCAGGCTGAGCCACCGAGCCCGGCTCAGGTTATTTTTTTAAAGTAGAAAAACTGAGGCTCAGAATCCTAGTGTCCCACCCAAGACCTTCCAAGCACATGAAAATACGAGTGTGTGGTAGACTTCAATATAATTCATTTCCCTTGCCCAGGCCTCTCCAACCAGCCCCATTGATGTTTTTTCTGCTTGGATAGTGCTCCTTGGGTCTATAGATCATTAATTGTATCTTCACTAGAAACAAAAGCTTTAACCTATGACATTTGAACTTAAATTACATCATTTAGATTTTAGTGTTTTTTTTTTCTCTTTTCCAAACAGATCTTAAGGGAGAGATTCTCCATGAATTAATTATCTACCAGACTAAACTCTGAAAAGTATGAAGTTCAAACTGGCTGGTGTTACTTGCAGAAGGGATTGCCAAATAAAAGCCTAATAAATATTTAACGGCTAAGTCTTACATATTCTAAACTAAGTATGACATACCTTATGACAGTCCACCAGAAAACACAGTCATTGTGGGTATTTTGCTGCTAAAAAATTATTATTTTTATACCTCACTAATGCAAATAACAGCTCATGACCATTTACAATCTGTTATTACAGACTTACATTATTATAAGGCAAAATTAATAGAACTTGGTTTAATCACATGTACGTTGTGTATTTATATAAATTCTTTTCATATATCATGTATTCACTTTTTCATTTCATTTGCTTAATTTAAACTTTGAAACAACTTAATGAGATAAATAGTAGTATTTTTATTTTCCATACAAGGCAAGTGAAACCTTTAAAAAGTTAAAGAGAGTGACTCATTCAACTTTACTTATAAATTTATCTGCCCCTTCCAACCCTACCAACAAAACTGTTCCTTTTCCTGCCCTTTCTTCCATTTCACCTTCTATTCACTCAGATATACTTCTGCTCTTCTGAACTCAAGCTAGTAGTTATGATATGAAGAAGGCAAATTAATGAATGGAGGCATTGGATATTTAGCCCCCCAAATAAGCAACCTAGTTAAGGAATATGAAGTACATGATGAGATCACTGTATTGAAATACATGATGAGATCAATAGATGAATACAGTGTTCTAAAAGAGTTGGCTCCACTTTGCTAATTTCAGGTTTACTAACCAGTTTTGTTTTACATTGCCAATGACTTTTGGAGACGTTGCTTTTATACCACTTCAGCCACCTATTTATAACCACATATTTGTCAGGGAAATGACACCATAAATTAAGATTTTCTGCTTTCAGATTACCTCTGTTTCTTTCAATTCTATTCTTCCCAAGAATTCAGTTCTTTGCCTACAATGACATCTACAATTCTACTTTTCTTCCCAGTCTCCTCTGTTTTAATTTCTTTAACTTTTCTCTTTCCAGCGCAGAATTTGTATCTCTCCAATCACTGTCTTGCAAATATCCTGAACTCCTTTGACCTCTTAACCTTCTCTTATACTTGACTGACCAAAACTCCACCTACATTTGGACAAGTCCCAGAGTCCATATTTTTCATATCCAGACTTCTGATATGAGTGCTGGATACAGCAGTATAAATTGAAACGATATACATTTGTGGTTACTGACCTCAAAGGACTTGTTCATTTTCTCTAATAATATTATTTTCAGTCTTATTCAGTCTCTTGCTCACTTTCCACTGCACCTAAGTCTAATATTCTCCAGTCATATTGTCAAGCCTTCAATTCCTTATCTCATCATTATCATCACAGAAAAAATAGAAGCAATCAAAGGAAAATTTCTTCAAACTCCTTCCACCAAATTGAAGTACTTTCCTGTCCTACATTTTACTGTCTTAGTTGGGTTTCCCTTAAAATCAAAGCCTGAGGCAATACTGAAATGCTAATACCTTGTGGGAAAGTACAATCCCATGACAGAAGGATGGAACTGTGGCTTGAATACAAGGTATGACAATTAAGTTCGAAGTTGCCATTGTGTGCTTACATTGGCAGCACTGTACAAACAACTCTGTAAGATTTCATAACCTTGGTATATCAGTGTATCACAGCTGTATTCTTGACAACGTGTGGTGGTATCTTGATGAGTGACTTTGATTATTATTGTTGCATGTTTTTGTGTGCCGTTGCAAGAATGTCAGGGCCTGAATTAGCAATGAACAAACATTAGACATCTTGTTAAGCTTGGCAGGAGTGGAAGTGAAGTCAGGGATTTGTTAGTCCAAGTTTGTAGGGATAATGCTATGAAGAAAATGGCAGTATGCAAATGGATTAAATGTTTTTCTGGGTAAGAGAAAGCATCACTGATGAAGAGAGGTCAGGACAACCAGTAACGAGCAGAACTGATGAAAACTTTGCAAAAATGTGTTGAATGTGTATCAAAATTGTCAACTGACGGTGAGAAGCATAGCATAACAAATAGAGATCAATAGAGAAACAGGAAAATCTTAACTGAAAATCACAGCATGAGAAAGGTGTGTGCAAAATTGGTCCTGAAGGAGCTCTTGCACCATGGCAGTGCACCAGCTTACCCAGTACTGTCTCTGAGGGCATTTTTAGTCAGTAAACAAATAACTGTATTGGAACATCCTCCCTATTCACCTGATCTGACCCCAGATGACTTTTTCTTTGCCTGGAGATAAAGGAAATATTGAAAGGAAGACATTTTGATGACATTCAGGACATCAAGCGTAAGACAACAACAGCTAGTTCTGATGACTATTCCAGAAAAAAAGTTTTAAAATTGCTTTTATGGTGGACTAAGTGCTGGTATTGGTACATAGCTTTCCAAGGGGAGTACTTCAAAGGTGACCAGAGTGATATTTTGCAATGAGGTATGTAGCACTTTTTCTAGGATGAACTTGTAAGCTAATTCATGAACAGATCTCATATTTGTGTCCCCTCCAAAAACTTCATGTTAAACTTAATCCCCAATGCAACTGCATTAAGAGGTGTGGGCTTTGGGAGGTAATCAAGCCATGAGCAGAGTCCTCATGACTGGGATTAGCATGCTTCTAAAAGGGCTTGAGGTTGAATGGATTGGTACTACCCTACCATTCCTTCTGCCATCAGAGAACACGATGTTCCTCCCCTCCAGAGGATGCAGCATCAAGGTGCTTTCTTGGAAGAGAAGACCATGCCCTTACCAGACACCAAACCAATCTGTGTCTTGATTTTAGACTTCTCAGCCTTCGGAACTAAGAGAAATAAATTTCTGTTGTTTATAAACTACTAGGCTTGTGATATTTTGTTATAGCAGCACAAATAGACTAAGACAGATGGAAAGTGGATGCAGGTGATGCATCACTCACTTGTTCGCTGCTTTGTGAGATGCAAAGAGGCATAGCAGGTCACTCATCCAAGTGGGCTCTCTCTTGAAAGCCTGTACAGAATACAGTTATTCCAGAATATAGCGAGGAATGAAGAAGGAAGTGTCTAATGATTCCTGCTCATCTTATGCCTTTCGTTGGCCAAAGTTTGCCTGAGAGGTAGTTATCTCCTCCATACTTCTCTTTTTGACACTTGGCACCTTTTCACATTTTTTTCTGTCTTCTCCTTTCTATTCTCTCTTTTTTAGGGCTCCATTTACACATGTATTTGGCTGCTTGCATGTTCCCATAGTTCACTGATACCCCTTTCAATTTTTATAGCTATAGATCTCTAAGATTTATTTTGGACAGTTACTACTGCTATATCTTCAAGTTTACTAACTCTTCCTTTGGCAATGTTTAATCTGTAATTATTTTTCTATCCAGTATATTTTTTCATCTTAGACATTGTAGTTTTCATCTCTAGAAGTTTAATCGGAGTCTTTTTAATGACTTTCCTATTCCTAATTAACATATTTGATCTTTCATCTAGCTTCTCAAATATATGAAATTGTTCAAAATAACTGTTTTAAGGAAATTTTCCATAATTTTAACCTCATCTGTATCCTTTCTGGCTGAGTTTTGGTTGATTTTTCTCTTCACTGTGGATTACATTTTTCTTCTTTTTTGCAAGCATGGTAACTTTTGATTGGATGCCAGACCTTTTTCAGTTGTTGGGTGCTAGATTATTTCTAAAAGTGTTCTCCAGCTTTGTTTTGAGACATGGCTAAGTTGCTTTGAAACATCATCACACTTTCAGGTCTTGCTTCTAGGCTTTGTGAGGAAGGACTAGAGCAGTGTTATCCCTAAGTCTAGGGTTAATTTTCCCCATTCCTGAGGTGCTCTAAATAATGCTTTTAGTTCTTTCTATATTCTCACATACTCCCCACAAAAGATGTAATAAAACTGGGTCAGGGTTGTGCCCAGGCTCCCCGGTACCACACTGAGATTGGATTCTGTCATTCACTAGGAGAACTCACACAACCTAAAATACGTTGTACTCAAAGTTAAGATTTATCACAGCAACAAGATAGAAGCCAAAATCAACAAAGGGAAAAGGCACTCATGGCAAAACCTGAAGAAAACTGGGCACAGACTTCCAAAGCCGTCTCACAGTGGTGTCACATAGGATGTGCTTAATTCTCCCAGGAACAAGCTATGACAGTAAGTGTGAAATGTTGTCTACCAGGGAAGTTCATTTCAGACTAAGTGCCCAGGGATGTTCTTGTGGGCTGGTCAAGTGGGCAGCCTCTGTCTGGCATGTGGCAAGATTCCAACTCCCCAAAAGTGTTTAATAATGAAGCACATTATTTGTACGAAATGGCCATTGTTAGCAGGAAGTGGTTGAAACTTTCACGAAATCCAAGGGCCCACCTCGTAAGCAGGTCTTCATAAGTTATTATAGCAGTTGCAGTCCTGCTATACGTAAGGTCTCCATAGCACCTTATACTTCTCCCATAAATCCACAGTTCAACTGTTTGTGTCCCACAGACTATAAACTCTATGAGAAAACAAGAAAAACAAACTGTGTGCCCTGTGAGAAAAGAAGATACTACTTATATTTTGTTCAACATTGTGTCTCCTATGCATAAATCTTGGCATAAAGTAGATGCTCAATAAGTACTTATTAAATGAAGACCAAGGATAGTACTGTGAGAATATATAGGACTCCTAAAATTATAAAGATAAATGGGCAAATAACATAAATAAATCAATATTCACTAATAAGCAAATATATCTAATTTCTAAAATTGAGGTTTTTGTCCATATATCAAAGTGACAACAGTTACATAAGTGCTAATATACACAGTTAAGGATGTGGATAAGTAGTAACTGTTATTCATTGCTGACAAGAATATGTAAGTTATATAAATGAACAATTTAGTAATGTGTTTCAAGAGTTTTTAAAGGTTCATAACCATGTCTCAGAAAATTCCGCTTATAGTAATTTATCATGCAAAACCAATTAAGAAAGAAAAAAGACAATATATAAAGATGCTAATTGTAGCATTATTTATAATAACAAATGTTTACAAACACTATAAATGTCCAATGATAGGAGAAGCTTAAATAAATTACAAAATATAAATGCAGTGACATATTAAGAAGTCAACTATAGATTGCTTTCAATAAATACTTTATGACATGGAAAAACACTAATATAATGAGTGAAAAACTCAGGATATCTAAGTTAATACATTTTGAGCTAAATTTTGTTTTTTATATATGCATTTACATATAAAATGTATATTGTTTAAAAACATAATAAAGTTGGAAAATATAAATGCTAAAATATTAATTACTTTTGAAGAATTTTATCATGGGAATCTTTTTTTATTTCTATATGCTTTCTAAAATGGTGTATTCTGTAATAAGGATACACACAGTTTTATACACACACACACACACACACACACACAATACATATTACCACAAATGAACATGTATTTCTGAATTTGTTTCCTAAAACATCATGAAAGGACCAATTCCTTCCAGTGACAACTGGGGAAATCACTAAGTCTTGGTTGGTACTTATCTGGTACTATTCATCATTATTAATATTTTACTTAAAGATATATTTCCGTGAGAATAATTGTTTCATTTCAGTAATTAGAAACTTCTTCCATCTCTGCTTTTTACTTCTTTCCCTTATGATCTTCAGGCTATTTATGTCTATTTCTGAAGTCTATTGCATCAAAGTATCCAAGATACTCTATATTGCCTTTAAAATTTTTTTTTCTTTTTTTTTTTTATTAATCAGTATTTTTTATTATGGTTTTGTGGGGTACAGTTAAGGGTTAGGTGTACAATTACGTTTCATTCAGGCACCCTGTTGATAAGAGGTGTTTTCCCATCCCCCGACAGATATTTGCTACTGTTAATCCCATCCCCCTCCCCCCCATAGTTTCCCAGTACCGTCAGTCATTTTCTTATAGTATTACATTGGATATTCAAGGTCCATTATATGAGTGAGAACCTAGTTCCATCCAGGTTGCTGCGAAATTCATGATTTTGTTCTTTTTTATGGCTGTGTAGTATTCCATCGTGTATATGTACCACTTTTTTTAATCCAATCCTCTTTTGATGGGCAGCATGGTTGTTTCCAGGTTCTTGCTATTGTGAACAACGCTGCGATAAACATATGTGTGCAGGTATCTTTTTTATCGAGTGATTTGTGTTCTTCAGGGTATATTCCCAGTAGGGGGATTGCAGGGTCATATGGAAGGTCAATTTTTAGAGCTTTTAGGAATCGCCACACTGCTTTCCACAGAGGTTGCACTAGTTTACACTCCCACCAACAGTGTAGAAGTGTTCCCTTTTCACCACACCCTCTCCAGCAGCTGTTATTTTTTGAGTTGTTGATAATTGCCATTCTGACTGGAGTTAGGTGGTATCTCAGTGTGGTTTTGATTTGCATCTCCCTGATGATTAGTGAGGTTGAGCATTTCTTCATGTGTTTGTTGGCTGCTCGAATGTCTTCTTTTGTGAAGTGTCTGTTCATATCTTTTGCCCATTTTATAATGGGGTTGTTTGTTTTCTTTTTTTCAGTACATTTCAGTTCCTTGTAGATTCAGGATGTTAAGCCTTTGTCAGACCTAGAATTGGCAAATACTTTTTCCCAGTCTGTAGGCTGTCTCCCTGCTCTCTTGATGGTTTCTTTGGCTTTGCAGAAGCTTGTCAGTTTAATAAGGTCCCATTTGTCTATCTTCTCTCTTAAGTCCTGTGGGTTTCAGGTTTTGTACAGGAATTGGATGCCAGTTCTGATTTCCATGAGAGTATTTCCTTCCTTTTCTAAGGTTTTTATGGTTTGAGGTTTTACATTTAGGTCTCTGATCCATTTGGAGTTAACCTTTGTGCATGGGGATAGATAGGGGTCCTGTTTCAATCTTCTGCATGTGGTCAGCCAGTTTTTCCAGCACCATTTACTGAATAGGTTCTCCTCTTTCCAGTGGTAGGTGGTGGGGGCTTTGTCGAAGATGAGTTGGTTGAGAAATTGAGGTTTTGCTTCTGGAATCTCAATTCTGTTCCATTGATCTATATGCCTGTTCCTGTACCAATACCAAGCTGTTTTGATGATTGTAGCTTTATAGTAAAGTTTGAAGTCTGGTAGTGTGATACCACCTGCTTTGTTTTTTTTGCTGAGGATTGTTCTGGCTATTCTTGGACATTTGTGTTTCCATATGAATTCCTGTGTTGTTTTTTCTAGGTCTGAGAAGAATGCTGTTGGTAATTTAATGGGTATTGCATTGAATTTGTAGATTGCCTTAGGTAAGATGCACATCTTCACAATGTTGATTCTTCTGATCCATGAGCATGGGATATTTTTCCACTTGTTCGTGTCAGCTTTGATTTCTTTGAGCAGTGTTTTGTAATTTTCATTGTAAAGGTCTTTCACGTCTCTTGTTAGGAAGATGCCAAGGTATTTCATTTTTTGTGTGGCTATTGTGAATGGAACTGTGTTTTTTATTTGGGTTTCTGTTTGTTTATTATTGGTTTAGAGAAATGCGATTGTCTTTTGTACATTTATTTTGTATCCTGAGACTTTGCCAAAGGCTTTTATCAATGTAAGGAGGCCTTTGACAGATTCTCTTGGGTTTTCAAGGTACACCATCATATCATCTGCAAAGAGAGATAACTTGACTTCCTCTTTTCCTATTTGAATACCTCTGATTGCCTCCTCTTCTCTGATTGCTCTAGCCAGGACTTCCAATACTATGTTGAACAGGAGGGGAGAGAGTGGGCATCCTTGTCTAGTTCCAGTTTTCAGGGGAATTGGTTCCAATTTTTGTCTATTTAGGAGTATGCTGGCTATGGGTTTCTCGTAGATGGCTTTTACTATTTTGAGGTATGTTCCCCATATGCCTAGATGTTCAAGGGTTTTTATCAAGAAGCGGTGCTGGATTTTATCAAAAGCTTTTTCTGCATCTAATGATATGATCATGTGGTTTTTGTTTTGACATCTGTTGATGTATTTAATTACATTTATGGTTTTACGAATGTTGAACCAGCCTCGCATGCCAGGAATTAAGCCTACTTGGTCATGGTGGATGATTTTTGAGATGTATTCCTGAATCCGGTTTGCTAGAATCTTGTTGAGAATTTTTGGCTTCTATGTTCATCAAAGATATTGGCCTGTAGTTCTCTTTCTTTGTTGGATCTTTACCTGGCTTGGGTATCAATGTGATGTTGGCTTCGTAAAATGATTTGGGGAGAGTTCCATCTTTTTCAATCGCCTGGAATACCTTCAGTAGGATTGGTATCAGCTCCTCCTTGAATGTCTTGTAGAATTCTGCTGGAAAGCCATCTGGACCAAGGCTTTTTTTTGTAGGAAGTTTTCTTATTATGTAGTCGATTTCCTTGATTGTTATTGGTCTATTTAGGGTCTCAATTTCTTCTTGTTCCAACCTAGGTAGGTTGTGTGATGTCAGAAAGTCCTCCATTTCCTTAAGGTTTTCAAGTTTGTTTCCATACAAGTGTACGTAGTAGTCTCTAATGATCTTTTGTATTTCTTCAGGGTCAGATGTGACTTCATCTTTTGTGTTTCTTATATGCTTATTTGGTTTTTTTCTCGTTTTTTCTTGGTCAGTCTAGCTAGGGGTCCATCAATCTTGTTTACCCTTTCGAATAACCAGCTTTTTGTTTCATTGATTTTTTGTATTATCTTTTTGTCTTCTATGTCCTGGATTTGGGCTTTTATTTTGGTGATCTGGATTCTTCTGCTGAAATTAGGGTTTTTGTGGTCTTGCTTTTCCAGCTTCTTTAGGTGGCTTGTTAGGTTGTGAATTTCTGTTCCTTCCATTTTCTTCATGTGTGTTTGTAGGGATATAAATTCCCCTCTTACTACAGCTTTCAGGGCATCCCAGAGATTCTGGTAAAATGTTTACTCATTTTCATTTGTTTCCTGGTATTTTTCATCCCTGTTTTGATTTCGTCGTTGACCCAGGAGTTGTTTGGCATCATGCTGTTTAGTGTCCATGTCTTTGTGGGTTTTGGGGGGACTTTGTTGGTGTCAATGTTTATTTTTATTCTACTGTGGTCCGAGAAGGTGTTTGGTAGAATTTCGGTCCTTTTAAATTTGCTTATGCTTGATTTATGGCCGAGTATGTGGTCGATCTTAGAATATGTTCCATGTGGTGATGAGTAGAATGTGTATTCTGTGGTCTTTGGATGGAGTGTTCTGTAGGTATCAGTTAAGTTCATTTGGTCCAAAGTCACATTGAGGTTCCGGATCTCCTTGCTGATTTTTTGTCCTGATGATCTGTCTAGGGTTGTGAGTGGGGTATTAAAGTCCCCAGTTATGATAGTGTTAGAGTCAATATCTTTCTTTAGTTTTCCAAGAAGTTGCTTTATGAAGGTTGGCGCACCTATGTTGGGTGCATATATGCTTAGGATAGATATTTCTTGGTGATGGATTGAGCCTTTTATCATTATGTAGTGGTCTTCTGTATCTTTTTTGATTTTTAATAGCTTGAAGGGCATTTTGTCTGAAATTAGGATCGTGACTCCTCCTTTCTTTTGTATTCCGTTCGCCTGAAAGTTTGTTTCCCATCCTCTTACTTTGAGTCTGTGGGTGTCCTTTCTAGTGAGGTGAGTCTCTTGAAGGCAATAGATTGTTGCCTGATGATATTTTATCCATTTTGTCATTCTATGTCTTTTCAGTGGTGCATTTAGTCCATTCACATTTAGGCTAATAATTGAAATGCAAGACTTGATCCCTGTCATAAGGTTCTTACAGAGTTGTTCCTGTTTATTTGTTGTCTTTCTTTGGGTTTTGGAGTTGGTTCATGTGTGTATTTAATCTTTTGCATGTACTCTTGTGAAGAATGCTGTTGTTCTTTTTTCTTTTTCTTCTGTGTTCAGTACTTTCTTAAGTGTTTCTTGTAGAGGTGGTCTGGTGGCAGCGTAGGTTCTTAGGGATTGGATGTCTGGAAAAGATTTCAATTCTCCCTCACTAATGAAGCTTAGTTTGGCTGGGTAGGTTATTCTTGGTTGAAATTGTTTCTCTTTTAGAACTTTGAAGATAGGGCTCCAGGCTCTCCTGGCCTGAAGGGTTTCTGTGGATAAATCTGCTGCTATTCTAATTGGTTTTCCCTGGTAGGTAGTCTGGCCTTTTTCTCTTGCTGCCTTTAGGATTTTTCCTTTCATAGCTACTTTGTTTAGGTGAATTATTATGTGTCTGGGAGTTGGTCTTCTCGTTTGTTGTCTTGCAGGGGTTCTCTGAATCTCTTGTGTTTGAATTTTTTCATCCTTAATGAGATGAGGGAAGTTTTCTTGAATGATTTCATGAAATGTTTGTTCCAGTGTGGCTTCTGTTTCTTTTTCTGCCTCAGGAAGCCCAATTATTCCTAGTTTTGGTCTCTTGAAGTGATCATTCATCTCTTGCAGGTTGTGTTCTGTCTTTTTGAGCTTCTTTTCTATGCTTTTGACAGTTTGGGTTAGTTCTGTGTTTTGGTCTTCGAGCTCTGAGATTCTTTCTTCAGCTTGGCTGATTCTGCTTTCCATGCTTATTAGTCTGTTGTTCATTTCCATCACAGTATTCTTTACTGCTGTCATTTCTGACAACAGCTCCTTCCTATTTTCTTCTTGTCTCTCCTCAATTTTTTAAATTCTCTCCATTAATGTCTTGATGTCTGGGTTTGTTGCATGTAACCAGTCATTCTGGGGACTCTTCATTGTCTGTGTTCCAGAATCTGTTTTCTCAGTGTCTGATTTCCCAGGGGTCTGTGTAAGACCTATATTCTTCTTTTGGTTTTTCTTCATTGGTGCGGTTTTTCCCCCTCTCTACTTTTTCCTTCCCTCCACATCACCATCTTCTTTAATTCTGTTATTCAGGGGTAAAGGGATTGGTTTTACTTCTGTTTGTTCAATCTCCTTTTCTTTATGTATGTCCTCTTACTTTGTTCAATTCTGAAGTTGCACTGTAGGTTGGAGGTGGTCCTTTTTGCAGTTTTGAGATGTACTTAAGGGGAGAGTTGTGATTCAAAATCTGTCTGCAGGTCCTGGTATTCGCTGACAGGCATGTGGATAATGTGGAACCCACTTCCCACTGCCCTGGAATCTGTCCGTGCAGTGGGGCTGCAGGTTTACTCCCTGAAATAAAATGTGGTTAGCAGAAGGGAGAGAATGGAGCAGATAGTGGGTTGAAGAGGGGAGTGGAGAGATAGAGGAGTAAGGGGGGAAACAAACGAGTGTGCCAACAAATGGAGAGAGAGGCCTATACTGAAACAGATAAAAACAATAGACCACAGCTACAGTCGAACCAACTCTCATACAAACAAAAATAAAACATATAGTGATGCTAATATACAAGCTAATCAACCACATTGCTAGTGTGCTGTTCCTCTATACAAAGATATGGTTTACAGAGAGAAGAAAAGAGAAGAAAAGGAAAAAAGAAAAAAGGGAACAATACAGTAGGAATAGAATTAAGTCATTAAACTGATAGAATCAATGAAGCACACTCTGAGACATTTCGTTTAAGTCCAATGTCCTTTCAGGTCTGATTTCTAGTTTTCTTTTCAAGTTGGTAAATTAGTTTGCAGTTAGAGTCAGTTGCCCCTGATCTGCTGTGAAGGACAGTTCAGATTACCCTCTGTTCAGCACTCTGGTCTATGTCTTTATCAAACTTGTTTCTCCTGTTTCGGTGTTGTTACCTTGAATCGCCAGCAGGTGGTGCTATCTCATCTGCTCGACCCAGAGGGGGTGGGGCCGGAGAGGAACAAGATGGCTGCCTGCCTCCAAGCAGGCAACAGGAGCCGAACGCCGGGCAGGTAGGACAGTCTCGGATGCAGGATAGGTGGCAGCAATCCCAGCAGATCTTCCCTGAAGCGGTTTGTTGTGGATCTCCTTGGGCCGGGTGGTGTGATGTGCTACCCCTCCCAGAGGCCGCGGCGGCGGGGGAGGGGCTGCGGTGGCGGCAGTGGGACTGTTTGCAATGTAGTCAAACTGTCCAGTCGTTGCGATGGCAACGGCCAAGCTCTGTCTGAAGAGCAGGCTGCGATGCTGGGGTCCCCAGCCCCCGGGGGCGAGAGTCAGAGACCCACTGAAGATCTCCCTTGCAGAGGGCTTCAGACGCCGGCTTGCCCTGCCGCCATCTTGTCGCGTCTCCTCTCTAAAATTTTTATTTTACTTTCATATTCCAAATTTAAAATATTTACTATCAAAATGTGTGAAAAGTGGACTCATCAAAGGTTAATTAAATTTCTCCAATCTGGAAATATGAATATTCTGAATATTTACGTAGGATTAAAAGATTTGGACACACACATGATGGAGACAAAGAGAGACGACTTGTAGCTTCTAGTTATAAAACCCTAATAAGGAAGGCTATGTAATTTGATGACAAATGATTTATTAAACAGAATCTTTCCTGACAAGTTGTATTCTCTGCAATGTCTGTCATTTTCCTATCTGATTATGTTTGTATCTCATTCAAACCATTCTAGACAATGGATGTTTTGATTAGTTGCATTGGGGATGCTGAATTATCTCTAAGAGCCAAGCTTCCTTTTTGTTTTAGTTTGGGTTTCTCCTAAAACAAACCCTGAGCCAAGGATTTGGGTGCAATCCAGGAGATGTGTTGAGGGAAGAGAGCAAAGCTTGAAGCAGGTGTTCATGATCAGGCTGCCCCTGAGGGCAACTGGAACTTATTCTTGCTGGAGAACATCAAGGGGCCTGTGGAACACGTCTCAGAGATGTCCTTCTTAAGGGCAAGGAAGCTGGAATTCGAATTCTATTAACCTATCAATATTTCTTGGTATTGTTTGAGGGGTCATTCCAGGGACTGTAACTTTCAGGCATTTCTAGTTGTCCCCATAAGCAGGCAGTGGCACATGCCAACAGGGAGGGAGGAGTGGACAATTCTCAGTGAGTGGGAGTTGTTTGTGGGAGGCCTCTGGGTATAGAAGAAGACCTGGACTGCCCCTCCGTAGGAACATCTAGTCATTCTTTTGCCTATTTCTTAGTTCCAGGTACTTGTTCTGGTAAAACTCTAGTCCAGATGAGAAAATAGGTTCAGAGAGGTTCATAGAACGGGCTCAAAGTCACAGGACTCCTAAGTGATAAAACTGGAGTCAGAATTGGTGACTCTGCAAAGTCAAAGTATCGCTTCATTTTCTATTGATTGGGCTATTTTACAATGCTGTAGGAGCAGAGGTCAATTTGTAGAGGTTAATTTTGTCCCATAGAGATGTAAATAATTTCTGCTTGATAGAAAGGAGCTCCCCAAATGTGTCAGTTATGGCTCTCTTGAACACTATTTCATTTTGAATCCAATCCAGAAATCTTATTTTAGCATTGTCTATAAACATCTGGCTTTTATAATTCCTTTGGACTAGTTTTAATATCTTGATGGTTCTTCCATTAATGAATGGATTGAATAAAATATTTGACATGTATTCATTTTATATTTACCTGACAATCATGATTTTTGCCTCTTTGAAAACTACACTTTCTCAATTTTACCACCCTGTTTTAGCTATGAAACACTCCCCTTTAACCTTCCATAGGCACAACACATGTTACATGAATGAGTACATGGGATGGGGAGCTGGCACACTAGCTGCCCTGTTCAAGCCTCTCACGGGATGCCAAGGAAATTCTCTGGCTCTTTGGAATGGAGTGTTCCAACTGCTCCTCTAAATGATCCTCAGGTCTCTTCTGGCTCTTTCTTTGCTTCTAACCCCTCCTCCCCTTTATAGAAGAGATAATTGTGGGAACAAATGCCACCCAAGTGAGAAACAGAGATTATTTAGTTGGAGCTTGCTGTACAAAGGAGTCAGCCACCATCACTCTGTGTTCTGCAGAGACTGAAAAGCAGACAGGAGAGTAGGAAAGCTTCATTGTGGAAAAAAGGAAGGCTCCAGGTATGCCCTAATTAGAGGTTGTTGGCATAGGGATGCTGGAGGCAGGCTGACTAGAAGTGGTAAATTCTATGTGGTTGGACTGGGGAGCATATATTACTTTCTCTGAGTGGCTTTAAGTTGGGGGTGGGGTATAAAAATTAGGGTAGCTGTCAGTTATTAAGTATTGACTGTCTTGGGCCGGTGGCTATAGAAATTGTGGTTTGGGTTCTTGGACTGGTTGCCACCAATTGTGAGTCAGAGCTCCATTTTTACATATGGTCTGGTCATTGTTCATTTGTATATTCAGTCTTTCAAAATGGAGGCTTAAGTATATTGAGTTGCATGATTTATTGAGTTGCATAAGGTCCTACACTCAGTAGCTAAGCAAGACTCCACATCTCCTGTGGATTCCAGCCTTAGCTTAATTGTAAAGAACTAAAGAAGTCAATAGAGTCCCTGAGGACCAGACCAAGATCAGCAAATAGCAAAAATTAGGAGTCCAGAGGGGAAAAAAATTGGAAGTCAGCTAGTGAATGCATGTGAGAGATTCCGGGGTTTGGAGATTAATCGAGGCTTCAAAAGGGACAGAGGACTGAAAGGCTGCTTGAAGTTGGCAAAAGTCTTGGTTTTTACATGACCTCTGAAACCCCAGGCGTAATAGTTAATTTTAGGCATCAACTTGACTGGATTACGAAATACCTGAAGAAGTGGTAAATCATTATTTTGGAGTGTGTCTCTGAAGGTGTTTCCAGAGGAGATTGTCATGTGCGTCTGTGGACTGAGAGGGGAAGATCCATCCTCAATGCAAGTGGGCAACATCCAATTGGTAGGGGACCCAGACAGAGCAAAAAAGGCAGATGAATGGTGATCTCCCACTCCCTCTCTAGCCCTTCTGCCTTTTGCCATGGGTTGATATAGGAAGAAGGCCCTCAGCAGATGAAAGCCCCTAGACCGTGGCCTCCAAAACTATAAGGAATGCATCTCTGGCCTTCATAAATTACCCAGTCTCAGATACTGTCGTAGCAGCACAGACTAGACTAAGACACCAGGCTAGTGAAACCCATGAGAGTGGAGGTTCTATCTATATTAATACTCAGATACCTCACATTGGGCCCACCTCATGTTTCTTTCTTAGGAATATCTGCAAACAGCCCTTCAGATCAGGGCTGGTTTTTCTCCCTCATCCAAGAGTAGCATTACAAACAGAACAAAAGTAGCTTATTGCCATATGGACGGATCGAAAAACTCTTTGATCAGGCATTCCACTCATGTGAGCAAGCCTATTCCTAAACCAAGGATGGTAATGAAAGTAATTTAACATACATCTATAATTAATTTGTTACACTTTTCCTGCTACTGGCAAATCATAGTATTTTAGAAAAGCTCATGGAATTAATCTCCCACAAGAGAGATGAGATGGAAAGCCTTCAGAAATAAATGGCTTTGTTTACTCCCAAACATGTGAGTTTTAAGAGCCAATTTTGGCTAGAGGTCAGGGTTAATTTAGTGTTTCAAATTTGTCTTTTAGAAAGCTGTATAAAGTCAAAGACCTTCTTCCCACCAGATACACACAGGATCTCTGTAGCATAACAGCATAAAAATCATTTTCCTTCTCAAATAGTTCCTATGATCTGTTGAGCAGTAGATAAGTTTTTTTTTAAAATAGAAAGGTAATACAAAGATAAGAGATATTAGAAAAAAGATTTAAGGTAAGGCTCGTTGGCTCAGCCTGTAATTCCAGCACTTTTGATTGCCTGAGCCTGCAGGTTCAAGACCAGCCCAGGCAACTTGGCCAGACCTCATCTCTACAATAAAAAATAAGAAAGAAAAGAAAAGAAAAGACTTTATATTTACTTACTCAACCTTATCTATAGAATAAAAAGAATAGTATATATTCTTGGTATAGGTATTACTTAATGTTTTACAAATGATTTAGACAAAAGTGCATTTTCTTTAAATTTAAATATGGCTAAAATTTGGCCAGACAGCTAAGTAAAGTGGATAGTAGATCCGGGTTTGCCCTAGACTTTCCTGATTTTAGCAGGGAAGATCCTATGTTCTTAGAAACACCTACTGTCCTAGGCAAACTTGGATCAATGGTCAGCCTATCCAAGATTTCAGAAGATTTGAGTTTAAACAGATTCAATTTTAGAATGATGAATGGACTTAAGTAAGGACAAGCCCTAGGTTATTTCCTTAGGGATGGAAAATAGATATCCAAACTATGACAGGAAAAAAAAGGACTAGAAAGTGGTAGAAATCAGAGAGATCACAAGCTATGTGTGATTCTCAGAATTGGAGAATTGAAGAACTGTGTAAGAGTTCCCTCTCATTTACGATTCCGTCAGCAACCCAAGATATGGCAAGGCATGACTCAGATTCTTTGATCCTCCTGTCTACTTTCTCTATCCCACCCTTTTTGTTTGTTTCCATGAACATCTAGAGCAGTGGTTCTCACAATGTGTTGCCTAGACCAGCAGCAACAGCATTCAGGACACTCATTAGACATACACACTGTCAGGCCCCAGAGTTACTGAATCTGAAACTCTGGGGAAAGGGACAGAAATCTGTGTTTTAACAATCCATCAAGCGATACTGATGCAAACTAAATGTTGTGAACCACTAATTTATCCTAATCTTTCTCACATCATGGGATGCATAAAAAAAATGATACTTTTAAACATAACACATGGGGACAAGTGAATGAAGCTACCACTTGGGACACATGTTTCTGCATGCCAGATGAGAAGGGAATAGATGGTTACACCTACTTCCCCCACTTCCCTGCCACTCTTTCTCACTTATGTTATTAGTTAAAGTGGTACCTGTAACCACTAATAGGTTCCTCCATAGATCTGACACTGTTGAAGATTCTAGTAAACAAATAGCTTCATAATTCTTTTGTGCAAACTGTGAAAAATGAAAGCAACTTAAGTAATAGATCTTTGCCTCAACTGTGTTTCTTGGAGCAAAATTGTGGCCATCCCCTGGGCTAATTTAGTTAAGGGACAGTGGAGGAATAAGACTAGTAGACTGGTTGAGTCATACCCTGGCGTTGTGCCATATTGCATTATATTCTTTTCTGTTTAACCTGATAGATTCCTTCTTGTGTTTTCTGTAAAAGAGTTTGAGTTTGTCATCTTTTCCAGTTCTAACAAGGACCTTGCTCAACATGTCTGAGGAGTGGCATTTTACTAATCAAATCTGGGACTTCATTGCATCAAGTACTCTGAAGCCTGGCAAGCCTCAGTGCTCAAAAGGACAACAGATTAAGACAATGGCTCAATAAAACTATATATTTCTTGTAGTAAGAATCTCAACTTCAGAGAGCAATAAATGATTTGAATAAACTAACTTGTAATTTGGGGTAGATGATGTCAATATGTTAACCAATGTGTGAAAAGTTGTGTCCAAAAATACTTAGCCTTAACCAAAAATTTAAATATTCTCACACTGAAAAGTATCCAGAAATATATATGTTAAAATTTCAACAACTACAGCAGACTCTTTCCAGAGAGGCTTGAGTTTGTTTTGCACATGGCTTTGTGAAACTGTGTGTATCTCAGCTCCAAAACAGAAATGTTCTCCAATTTGAAGAAGAATTTATGGCCATTTAAAGTCATTCAGCTATAAACTAAATTGGACAAAGAATGTCTGTCCAATTAGGAATAACTTCCAAGGCTTTCTTTTTTTAAAAAAATTTTTTTTATTTTAAAGATGTGGGATAGAATTCGGGATTAGGTATACAAGTGGTCATTGTATTCAAAACATTCTTTTCTTTTCAAGTCATCAAAAAAATATTTTCAGTCTCAAAATATCACATGTAACTTATAGCATACACATTGTTTCATCATCCAAATTAATTTAATTGTGAGATAATTTTGTTTCCATGCTGTCGGTTTTTCAAATTAGGTTGACATGACATTTGCCTTTGAATGGTCCCAGCATTGATGACTTTATATGAGGTCAAGGTACTCAGGTGTAAAAATAGGTCAATTTCCACAAAAGAATTAAATTCCAAAGCTGTGCTTCTGCTTAATATATGAGCTCTAGTCAACTTTTTTTCCTAACTTGGGTTTTTTTTTTTTTATGGGCATAGTGTTGATATGTAGCATTTTTAGTAAGAATGTGGTTTTATTTAAGCCTCCTTCAAAGGTGTAGAAATTAATAAACCCATAGGACTTCAATAAAATTGTAACTTCTATCCGGTCTTCTATTTCAACAGTCAGGAAATGTTATACAATGTAGAATTAATCCTACAGGTATGAGCTATTTGTGTGTGCCTGCCTGGTGTTATTTGGGGAAACTCTAAGAACACTTTCCTCTTTATCACTGGTAACTACATCTGTAACTGAACTTCCACTGTGCATGCTGGGAGTAGCAGGGAGAGTATCTTAAATTCAACTCTTTGTTTCCAAATTCAAATATGCCTGGGAGGATTTTTACTTGAAGTAATGTGCAAGAAGGTATGGACAACTTATTAGAGTTGCTCTCATCTCCAAGAAAGAAACCAAGGGTAAAAGGAAAAGGTTCTTCAGTAAAGGAGTGAGGAAAGATGATCAAAATGCCAACTTCTCAAGTCTGTCCAGGGCCTGAACTATATAGGCACATTCAAACCCACATAAGGCATTTGATATTTTCACCACAATTCATCCAAGTAAGGCAATTCATCCAAGTAAGATGATGACAACAATGTTGCTGCTGCTGTTGGAAATGTAATAGTATTAAGTATTTACTGAGCACTAACTGTGTTCTAGAAAGTACACTGCTTCATTGTTTCATTAAAACCTTATGATTCTCCACAGTATATTCTATTATTAGCCCACTTAAAAAATGAAGAAATGTTTTCCATTTATTTGTGTCATCTTTAACTTCTTTCAGAAGTGTTTTGTAGTTTTTGTTGTAGAGATTGTTCACCTGTTTGATTAGCTATGTTCCAAGGCTTAAAATTTTGTGTGTGTGTTTGGCAATTGTAAATGGGACTGTGTTTTGATTTGGCTCTCAGCCCTTTTGTTGTTGATGTAGAGAAATGCAGCTGATTTTTGAGCATTGATTTTGTATCTCAAGACGTTACTGAAGTCATTTGTGAGAGCTAGTATTTTTTGGTGGGATCTTTTGGATTTTCTAGACATAGAATCATATCATCTATGAAGATAGATTATTTAACTTTCTCTTTTCCTATTTGGATACCTTTTATTTATTTCTCTTGCCTGATTGCTTTGTTAAATAAGAGTGAGGAGAGTGGACATACTTGCCTTGTTCTGGCTCTTAGGGGAAATGCTTCCAGCTTCTGCCTGCTAAGTATAACGTTGGCTGCAGGTTTGTCATAGATGGCTCTAATTACTTTGAGGGATAATCTTTCAATGCCTAAACAGTTGCTTATAGATTAAAATAATTAATATTGTTAAAATATCCATACTGCCTAAAGCTATCTACAGATTCAATGAAATCCCTGCCAAACTACCAGCATCATTTTTCACAGATCTAGAAAAGACAATAGTTAAATCATATGGAAGCAAACAAGAGTCCCAAATAGCCAAAGCAATCCTAAGGAATTAAAAAACAAAAACAAAAACAAAAAACTGGAGGCATCATATTTTCAGACTTCAAACTTTATTACAAGGCTATAGTAACCAAAGCAGCATGGTATTGGTAGAAAAATAGAAACGTAGACCAATGGCTTTTTCTCCTCTTTATTTTATTTTAAAGATGTGGCGTACAAGTCAGGATTAGGTACATACGTGGCCTACGTACAGGTGAAGTTTGGGCCTCCCACTGATCCTTACTTCCTCTGGTTTAGGATCAGGTACCCATAGTGATGTTATGTTGCCCCCACCCCACCCTGCTCCCTGGCAGTGTCTTGCTACTGCTGATTTTTCTCTTGTAGTATTGTGATTAATGTTTAGGACCCACTTTTGAGTAAGAACATGTGGTAGTCAATTCTTTGTTTCTGTGGTCACTGAGTATGATAGACTCTAAATCCGTCCAATTGCTGTGAAGTCCATAATTTTGTCCTTTTTATGGTTGCATAATATTCCATCATGTATATGTACCCCATTTTAAAATCCAGTCCACTTTCAATGGGCAGTACGGTTGGCTTCATGTTTTTGCTATTGAGAATCAAGAAATAAAACTGCTGACCTACAACTAACTCATCTTTGACAAAGTTGACAAAAGCAACCAACTGGGAAAGAACAAATTGTGCTGAGAAAACTGGCTAGCATATGCAGAAGAATGAAACTGGACCCTGCCTATCACCATGTACAAAAATTAATTCAAAATGGGTTAAATACTTGAACATAGGACTCAACACCATAAAAATCTTAGAGAACAATCAAGAAACACTTCTGGACATCAGCCTAGGCAATGAATTCAAGCAAATGCAGTGAAAACTAAAATTGACAAGTGGGACCTTATCAAGTTAAAAATCTTCTGCACAACAAAAGAAACAATCAACAGAGTAAAGCGATAAACCACAGAATGGGAGAAAATATTTGCAAATTATGCATCTTACAAAGGTCGAATATCCAGAATCTATAAAAAACTCAAATGAATCTGTAGGAAAAAAAGTGGGCAAAAGATATGAACAGACACTTCTCGAAGGAAGACATACAAATGGCCAAAAAACATATGAAAAAAAATGTTCAAAATCATAATCATAAGAGAAATGCAAATCAAAACCATAATGAGATACCATCTTATACTAGTCAGAGTGGCAATTATTAAAAAGTAAAAACCAGCAGATATTGGGAAGGATGTGGGGAAAAGGGAGCACTCATACACTGTTGGTGGAAATTTAAACTAGTTCAGCCCTTTTGGAAAGCAGTTTGGAGATTTTTCAAAGAACTAAAAAACAGATTTGTCATTTGAATATACACTGCATATACACCCAAAGGTGCAAAAAAATGAGGAAATGGAGATTTAGAAGCATTCAATAACTCACTCCACCGCATATAAGAGATGCATGGCAAAACTAGGGAATGACTTGGTGCTCTGAATGAATAATTATACGACTCAGTGGAAAGCCAAGGCCTCCCTTCCCTGTGGTCTGTGTATCCTGTTTGGGGAGAATGAGTTGACTAGCTGAAGTGTTAAGGCCAAATTTCAGAGGTTCACAATTAACAGGAATTGCTTTTCCTTTGAATCAAAAACCCCAAATTTGGAGGTAGAATGGCTCTTGGGCTGGACAGCTCTTTGTTCTTTTAAAAAAATTCCAAACTACTCATAAAGTCCTTGATTCAATCCAGAGCTCATGGAATTTGCCTTGCCTCTGGCACTCCTCCAAGAATAGTTATTTCCTGGTTCTGCAGCTCTGGCCTCATTTGGAAACAGGCAGTATAGTTCCCTGGAATGGTCACTTTTGGGTGCAGCCTACAGAACAGAGCACATTTTACACCTTTCAAAGGCACTCACGCAGCATAAGTCCCCTGTTTATATTTGGATAGTGTTTTCCTAGGAAGAGTAAAATAAAATGTTGAAGCAATTTTCTAGAACAGCTTAGGCAAAAACTTCAGTCGAGTGATCCTGATATCCTACAGTGTTCTTATTAGCCAAGAACTATAATTATCCAACTCTTGACTCTTCCTCACCTTGACACAATTTGAAAAATTTTGTTCACAGAGTTTATACCACTGGGAACAACTGTAAACAACCCAGCAGTTATATGACTCTGAAAAGAAATGTCGGTGCCCAGATCCAGAAGCAAAACCACTGGAGGACGGAGCAAAAGCATTCCCAGTTTCAAGAGTACATAGTCATATATGCATTCTGTATTAATTTGAAAGAGAATTTCCATTACTAGATGCAAGTTGTGAGCAGAAAAGTGCTATCTTTCTTTTAATTCGAGCTCTCTATCACCTGAGAGCAATAGCCATCCAGGGATCCTTGCAGGGTAGGTTGGAAAAGGAGTGAAGCTACAATGTTTAATTCAAGGTCTACACTCCCCCCTCTGAATGAACCTAATACTTTTTCTCACAAATGTGCTGTGAAGAATAACTAGTGAATGATCATAAACTACCCAGACAACTTAAAGTGCAGTACAAGTGATGGATCCTATTTTTTTCCCCCACAGCTTTCCTTTCATTTTATATAGAGCACAGAGAGTCTGGGTGTTATGCCTGTGTTCTGTTATGTGATCCCTGTGGCTTTTTGTGAGTAACAAATGCCCCTCCTCAGCTAATACTCATATTGAGCCACACATGCTTGTGTTCTGTAAAGACTGCTTTTATAGATGAGGTCACTGCATATGATTCTACCTTCTGTACCAATGACCTTGTGGCTTTTGAATATGTGAAGAAGAAGCTAATGAGAAGTAGGCCCCAAAATGTATTTCTTCTCCATAGAAACAGTCACTGAGCACAAGGAAAATCCATAACATTTTTGAATGTGGTGTCTGTCACTGTCAGAGTCAAGGCTGAGGTTTTTCCAGAATTCATTTGGAGGAAAAAAGAACACTGCTTGGGGCTAACTACCTTGTTAAACAACAAAAGAGTCTCAGGACAAATATAAACATAAATGCACTCAATCTTTTGTGTAAGGAAGTATAGAGAGCAGAAAATGAGTCACATAAGCCATCTTCTGGGGACCCAGGTAAACAACTATGTATGTAACCTCAGGGCTACAACCTTCATGGTGGAAAGAGAAGGTAATAGGTTCCCTTTCCTTAATAGCTTATTATTAACAGGAGCACTGAAGAGTGGATGAAATCGTTCTTTATTTCAGCTTTCAGGTGTTTATTTTAAATTGTATAGAGACCACAGATAAGATGAGGATTCTGAGGTACCTCCTATTGGGTTATCTCCTCTATGCTATAAAACTCATCCCAGTTCTATAACAACCGTGTAGATTTCTCTTAAATCGACACCATTACTTCTGGTTTCAGCTTAGACATGTAAAGGGCTTGGGAATCAACACTCTGCTTCTTACAGCAAGTAAAATATGGACAAACTGAAAATCAACAACCTTTCTTGTATGATCAGAGTGTCAAAGTAGCAAAACAAACTGTCACCTCAAAGGCTGGAGAGACAGTGTTGTCCAGAGAGACATAGATGAGATTTGCTTATCTGGAGTAAAAGTCACTGGAGCCATCAACTGGTAGGAACACTTAAATGAAAAATATGATGAATTGGTAGAGGCTGAGTGTTTACTAGTGTGAGAGTTAGAAGCTCCTGGGAGTTGCATTTTGGGGAGGAGGAACCCACACCCTCATGATCTTTACATTTGGGAACCTCTGTGAGGTTCTCACAATGGTGATCTAAGAAAGATATCCTTGTGACTATAAGAGGTAGGGGAAAAATAATCATTGTAAAATATGCCCAGATGTGTCTACATAACAAAATCTATTCACCAAGGGAAAAGAAGGAGAAAGACTTGTAAAGGTTGCAGGCCCACTAAAACACTGAGATTTAATTGGAATGTTATAGAATGCTCTCCCTTATCTATACCATGTCACCACACTAACAGGGCTCTAGTATAATCACAGTGAATTATGGTTGAATTGTAAAACATAGACTGTCTCTGAAAAAGAGTACTTGGGGAAGCTCAAAGTCATGTAGGAAGACCCAAATAATGACACTAGAGGAACATGAAGCTTCTGGCATCTGTATTAAGCACAGCTTAATTCCTGGACAGAGTAACATAAATCCTTATACTACGGAACTATTTAATTCAGTCCTATTACCCAATACAGCATGTTCAGCTTTCAAGAAAATTACCAAACATTACAAAATTCAAAACAAATAAATAAAACAAAAAGCCATGCAATCTGAGGAGACAAAGGAAAAATCAGAACCAAACTTAGATATAACATAGATGTTGAAGTTATCAAACAGGGAATTTAAAATAACTAAGATTAAGATGTAAAGAACTCTAGTGGAAAAGTAAACAACATACATGCAAGAGCATATGGGTAATATAAGAAGAGAGGTGGACACTCTAAGAAAAAATCAAAAGGAAGTGCTAGAAATAAAAAACAGAGTAACAGAAATGAAGAATGTCATTCATGGAGTAAAGAAAGAATCAGTGTGATTGGAGATATGTCAGTAGAAACTTCCTAAATTGAAATGCAAAGATTCAAAAAATTTTCTTTGAAAACAAGAAAACTATAATATACAAGAACTGTGGAACAATTGCAAAAGATATAACATATGTATTATTAAAATACCAGAAGAAGAATAAAGAGCCAATGGAGAAGAAGAGATATTTGAAGTAATATTGGCTGAGAATTTTTCAAAATTAATGACAAATACAAAACCATATATCCAAGAAGCATAGGGATAACCAGGCAGTATAAAGACCAAAAGCAAAGAAGTCCCCCAACCTCACCAAAACCACAACTGGGTATATCATATTTAAATTAAGGAAAGAGAAAGACAAAGAGAACATCTTTAAAGAAGCGGGATGAGGGGGTGGAAGGCGTATAATCTTTGCCTGCAAAGGAACAAGGATAAGAATTACACCAGGCTGCTTATCAGAAACCATGCAAACACGAGGATATAAAGTAAAATACTTAAAGTTTTTGTCGTGACTGAATGCTTGTGTCTCCCCTAAATTTATATGTTGAAGACGTAAGCTACAGTATGACTGTATTTGGAGATGGGGCCTCTAAAGAAATAAAGTCAAATGAGGTCATAAGAGTGGGGCCTTGATCTAGTCGGATTACTGTCCTTAGAAGAGACACCAGAGAGCTCATTTTCTGTCTCCACTTGCGTGCACTGAGGAAAGGCCACATGAGGACATAGTGAGGCAGTTGTCTTCAATCCAGGAAGATGGTCCTCACCAGAAACCAAATCAGTTGAAACACTGATCTTGGATTTCCAGCCTCTAAAATGATGAGAAACTAAATTTCTGTCGCTTAAGCCACCAATTCTATGATATTTTGTTTTGGCAGCTTGAGACTAATATAGTTTTGGGGAAAAAGTGTAGAATTATATATCTAGTTGCATGATAATAAAAGAATACTATGAACAGACAGTTCTCTATCCACAAATATGACAATTTAGATCAAACAAACTAATTTCTTGAGAGATAAAAAATTTCAAAATGCATATGGATAATCAGCATAGCTCCATTTAAAATAATGTGAATCAATAATTAATAGTATTAATTTTAATAAAAAAGCTAGACCCAGATGGAATCATTGGTGAATTCTGTCAAACACCGAAAGTAGAAATTATAATAATTCTCTAAAATCTCATCTAGAAAATAGAAACAGAGGTAATATTTCTGAAATATTCTAAGAGTCTAGTATTAACCTAATACCAAAAACATTGCAAGAAAGGAAGAATATGTATGAATATCTCTCATGAACAAAAATTCAAAAACACTCAAGAAAATATTACCAAATTAAATACAACAATATATAAAATTATATATAACTATTAAGTTGGATGGACCATGAAAAGCTAGTTCAACATTCAAAAATCAATCATTGTAGCCCACCATAGCAATAGGATAAAGAAGAAAGATTATACAATCATATCAATTGCTGCTGAAGAACCATTTGAAAATAGTTGAACATTAAGTCATTTTAAAAAAACTCTAAGCAAACTAGGAATAGAGAGGAACTTTCTCAACTTAATCAAGAGCTTTTATTAAAAAGCTATGGCTAGCATCATACTTATTGGTGACAGACTATACACATTTCCTCTAAGATTAGGAACAAGGAAAGGGTGTCCTCTCAATACTCCGAATCAATATCATACTAGAACTCTTAGTTAATTCAATGAGACATAAAAAGGAAATAAAATGTAGGCAGACTGGAAAGGAAGAAATATAATTGTCTTTATTTGCAGATGATATGATCATCTATGTGGAAAAATGGCAGGGATCAACAGAAAACTAATGGAACTAATAAGTGAGTACAGCAAGTTTGCAGGATAAAAGGTCAAGCTACAAAGTCAATGACTGTCTTATATACCAGCAATGAACAATTGGAATTTAAAATAAAAATATATATACTATTTACAATTGTATACACAATTGTATAAAAATAAATAGGTGTAATTCAACAACATACGGAATCCATATGCAAAGCACTATAAAATTCTGATGAAGGAAATCAAGAGAGATGTTCCATGATCCTGGACTGGAAGAGTTAGTGTTATTAGGATGGCAATTCTTCTTAATTTGATCTATAGATTCACTATAATTCTAATAAAAATCCTAGCAGGAAATTTTGTAGATATTGACAAATTGTGATATTTATATGGAAAAAAAAAGACCTAGAACAATCAACACAATACTGGAGAGCACAGAGGAATCACAACACCTCAAGACTTGCTATAAAGCTACAGAAATCATGATAACACTATTGGCAAGAGAATAGACATAGATCTATGAAACAGAAAAATACTTCCACAAATATAGTTAGTTACTCTTTGACAAAGGTGCAAAGGTAATTCCATGATGAAAAGATAGTTTTCTCAACAATTGGTGAGGCAACAATAGGATGTCTCTGTATTAAAAAACACACACAGACACACATTTCCCAAAGTTATCTCAAAATGCATAATATATCTAAATGTAAAAGGCAAAAGTATAATTTTTGTAGGAGAAAACATGAAAGAAAGTTTACTTAACATTGGGTTTGGTGGTTAGTCTTTAGACACAACACTGAAAGCACAATACATGAAAGAAAAAAAATGATTAGTGTACTTTAATAAAATTAAATTTCTGCAAGAGAACCTGTTAAGAGAATGAAAAGAGAAGTCACAGACTGGGAAACAATACTTGGAAAACTCTATTTAATAAAGGACTTGTATACATAGTATACAAGGACTCTTAAAATTCAACAATAAGAAAACAAGAAACAATGAAACAACAGGCAAAAGATCTAAACAAATGCCTCACCAAGAACTGTATAAAATGGCAAATAAGCATATGAAAAGATACTAAACATAATTTCTCATTAGGAAGTACAAATTAAAACAACAATGGGAATATCTCTACATATCTATCAGAATGACTAAAATCCAAAAACTGACAGCATCAATTCCTGGTGAGCATGCAGAGCAACAGGAAGTCTTATTTTTTGCTGCGGTGAATGAAAAATGGTACAGCCACTTTGGAAGAGTTTTACAGTTTCTTAAAAAGCTAAAATAGACTTACCATACCTTCTAAAAATCATGCTCGTAGATATTTACCCAACTGATATGAAAACTCGTGTCCACACAAAAATCAGCCTGTGACTGTTTACAGCCACTTTTTAAAAAATCACCATAAACTGAAAGCAACCATGATGTCTTTCAAAAGGTGAATGGGTACATAAACTGTAATACATTCAGACAATGGGATGCTATTCTATAAAAATGGATGAACTATTTAGCCACTAGACTTAAGGTTGGAGAAGATTATGCAAGGCATGGAATTTGATGCTATGGCTAGTGTGACTGAGGAACTACATTTTAAATTCACTTAAATTTAAATGTAAATATTCACATGTGTCTAGTGTCTGCTACATCAAGCAGTTCAGCTTTAAGACAATAAATTCTGCTCCTCATTCCTAGGGTCTAGTGGCCTTTCCCTCTCTCTTCTTTATTATGAGGATCCATTTAGTCTTTCAGTTTTTGTTTGAAGGTTTGTCATGCTGGAATGTGAGGATTTGGGACGGGGGAGTGGAAATAAGAAGAAAAATTTACTATACAAAGATAGTACCTTCTTTTTTATAGAGTCAGTCACTGTTCTAAGCATTCTGCGTGGATTCTTTAATTTAATTTACTTCTCATAAAAGTCCTTCATCTAAGTATCATTGTTATTATTCTTTCCATTTTGTAGAGGAAAATGATGCTCAGAGAGACTGGCAAGTTTCACACAGCTAGGAAATAACAGGAACCAGGCTGGCTCCACATTGTGAACCACTGTGCTGCAGTGCCTCCTCATAGTACCCCAATTTGAATGGCCAAGGGGCTTGAAATGACATTAATTTATTTCCAATGCTTGAGAATTGGAAGCAGCAAGCTTCTGGAATTTAGACATTTCAATGAGCAATGCCTTTATTCAAAGAAGTATATCAGTTCCCAGCCTTCCCTCAGGATTCCAAGAGGGTAGGATGTAGAACAAGAAAAGGCTAAGCTGAGGTGGGGTAAAGAGATGACATCCACCTGCTTCAAATGTTTTCACTGATCCATTCACCAGGTCAAACATCTTCAGTGGTTGCCCAGCAGTCTCTGTGTCACACACAAACCCTCCGCCTCAATCCTGTATCTAATTTACCTTGGTTACCTAATCTTCATCTCCTTGAGTGTTTTATGCCCTCTGCTTTATGTGGTCTCTACTTTTCCTGACCTCTGAACTCTTCTTTCCCCAGTCTGCTTGATTTTCTGATTTGTGACTGAAACATCTTTGTGAGTGACATATAGGATGTCTAGCTCTTTACTCATCCTTTCCAATCTTGCTTCTTCCTTGAAGCCTGTGTAGAATACTCCAGCCCAGCAACATGAGGTCAAGTGGTTGTCTCCCTTCCATTTCACTGCCACCATCCAAGTTTATATCCATGTTACCTAAACCACTGCGATCTTCTAACTACTTCTTCCTTATAATCTTCCTTCAAAATGTTCCCTATGGCTGCTGGTTTGGTCTTTCTAGCACAATTCAGCAGCTGAGACTCTTACTCATTTGTCAAAACTTAAACCTTTCCCCCACTACATGGTAATAGTAAAGGTTTCCCACCTCCCTTAATCCCAAGGCCTTCTTGCATTTCCCCCAAGCAAGCTGGTGCTCCACCCCTGGGCCTTTGCACGTACCATCTCCTGTGCCTGGGATGCTTGCACACAAGGTAGGGCATAGCGGTCATCCTCTCAGAGAGGCTTTCCATGAACAGCTTAGCTAATTTAACTCTCTTTTTGTTCTCTTTTCCCTCACTCTGCTTTATTTTTCTTTCAAGCATTTATCATTACTTAGCCTTATTCATCAAGTCCTTGAATAAAGTCCTTTTTTTTTCGATGTTTTGTTATAATGTTGATAAGAAAAAAATGAATTCCTGGCTGGGGTCCCTGTCTGTGTAGAGTTGGCATGCTCTCCGTATGTTGTCATGAGTTTTCTCCAGGAACTCTGATTTCCCCCCCACAGACCAAAGCTGTGCATGTTTAATGAATTGGTGTGTTTAAACAGTTTCAGTGTAGATAAGCTTGGGTGTGAGTGTGCCCTGCAGTGGATGGCATCCTGTCCTTCCTATCCCTTTGGTCCCCACTTCACCTGTTTTGAGATCAGGTACCCTTATTGATGTTATGTGTCACCCCCCGGTAGTGTCTTGCTACTGCCAATCCCTTTCTTTTAGTATTATGGTAAGTGTTCAGGGTCTGCTTATGAGTGAGAGCATGTGGTACTCAGTTCTTTGTTTCTGTGATAGATCACTGAGTATGATAGACTCTAAATCCATCCAAGTTGTTGCAAAGTCACAGTAGCATTTTATTTTATTTATTTATTTCATTTTTTAATTTTTTTAAGTTGGAGTCTCACTCTGTCACCCAGACTGGAGTGCAGTGGCCACTCCAGGCCACCGCAGTCTTGACCTGTTGGGCTCTGGCAATCCTTCTGCCTCAGCCTTCCAAGTAGCTGGAACTACAGGTGCACGCTACCATAACTGGCAAATTTTTTTTTGATTTATTGTAGAGATGAGTTCTCACCAAGTTGCCCAGGCGGGTCTCGAACCCACAGGCTCAGGCAATCACAGTAGCATTTTAAAGGTCTGAGCAGTCATGCAGTAGATGTACTGGATTAATTTTATTTTAAAATTTCTTAAATATATAGCAGCACAGGATCCCTTCTCCAAAGATCCCCTTGAGTAGAATCAAATTGGGATAGTAACCTAACATGCGATAATTCTACCCCACCTTCTTCTGATACAGATACTATGTATCCTGGCACAGGGGATGTCCATGTGAGCCAAACATCATAGGCCATGATTTATCTAAAGGGCGGGCACATGAACCACACCATGCTGATCAGAGGATATTCCTGATAATTAAATAATAAAACTAGGAGACAAACTTCCCTTGCCTCTTAGGCCATGGATCTAAGGTTATAACTTTTAAGGGACCTGATCTATTTATGACTAGAAAGAAGATGACATTCAGGGAGAGATTTCAATGAGAGATGGAGAGAATAATTGAGAATAATAGGGGGAAATACTAGTCATATGGCATTTAAGTCTCTAAATTCGGTCATCCCTGAAGCCAGATCCACCTCTGCCCTAATCTTTTGTTACAAAGCAAAATATATCTTTTTTTAAAAGATAGGCTCATGGATATAAACCTCAGTGCCATTTGTAACTAATATACTTTGGAAGATCATGCCCTATGACAACTCAGCAATAAACCTGACTTGTTGACCAGTCTACTCCAATTCTAAAGGATAACACGTAACCAACCAACTAACCTACAAACAAGAGAAAATGGTGACTATGTTGCTGAATGATATACAGATTTTATAAACATAGCTCTACTCCTTTCTGGATTAAATCTACATAGATTCTTAGTTTCCAGCAATAGCAAGGTACTCAGACACAGTGTGATATTATACAAAGATAAGGGCAGACACATGCAGGTTTAATAGCACACAATTCCAAGGGCTGGGATGGGTGCTGTTCACAGTAGTCTTCAGAGGCTTTTTAGTTTGGCAAACTTAAACTATATGAGCTCTCTACACCTCTTTTTTTGCATCAAGGGGAAATTACCTTCCACCCAGGAAAGCAAGACACTTGCCTACTACTTCATGTCCTCCACCAGTGTCTCACCTAGAGGAGGGGCTTGATTCATGTGTGTGGAATGAATGAAACTCAAGCTGGTCCTGTTCCTTATTAACATGGTTATAGTCAAGGTTGACTTAAGGAATTCTTAATAAAATTTATTTTCAGCACATTACTTCATGAATGCTATCCTTGTAGATTCATATATATTCAGTGGTTGCTTTTGAGAAATCTAAAAATATCGTCCCTTGGCATTTGCCCTAGAACAGTGTGCCGCCTTGATGCAGCCATAACAGTCACACCATATGGGAGGAAACCTGGGCACTTTCAGACAGACTCCTCTTTTAGGATCAAGTCTGCTGCTGTCGCTGGGGCTTGCAGCCTCTTGAGCCTCTTTATTTAGGTACAGCATTCCAGGGCTATTATTTCATTTGTAGAGGGACTTTTAAATAGCTTGCAGTTTGGGCTTTTCACCACTAGAGTTCAACCTTGCTCTTATCTAGATGATTTCATAGCAGAAAAATAAATAAATAAAGACAGCATCCCTTAAACAAAACACAAAGAAAATTCCCAAAGGAATTTATCTGATTTAAATCCCGACCTTTGATTGCCAGGAGCTAACTATACCCACGTGCCTTTTTTTTTTTTTTTTCTTTTCTGATATGCTTAAGATTTCCTGGTTGGTACTGTCATCGAGTATAAAATTCTTGAACCCTTGCTTAGTTACAAGTAATTTATAAATGCCTGGTAAATAATTTGCTCTTACATTCTGTGTGTTTATTTCTAAGTACAACCTTTAGCTGAAATTACCTGGTTGTTTTATGGGAGAGCATGCTTCTGGTCAGTGAAATTTGAGGGCTCACAGCAGGGCAGATGGGGCTACAGTAAACACACCTGTTGCAGTGGGACTCAAAGTTGATCATTCCACTTTTTAAAATTGGAGCCTCACTCTGTTGCCAGGTTGGAGTGCAGAGGCACGATCATGGCTACCATAACCTCTACTTGCTGGACTCAGGCGATCCTTCCGCCCCAGTCATTCAAGTAGCTGGAACTACAGGCCTAAAGCACCATGCCTGGCTAATTTTTTTATTTATTGTGGAGACAAGGTTTCACCAAATTGTCTAGCCTGGTCTTGAACCATTGGGCTCAGGTGATCTTCTTACCTCTACTTCCCAAAGTCATAGGACTTTAGGTGTGAGCCATTGTGTCTGGTGATTATTCACTTTTTAAGAAACGTTTTAAAAAATATGAATTCCTCCATGAGCCAGTGACTGCCAAATTCAACAACTATTTCTTCTTTCCCTTTCTTTGTACCTGTTATTTTCAGATAATATTTCTGATGAGACCAAAATCAAGTACAATGGCATGAATCAAAAACCCTTGCTTCCTGCTGAAGCAGAGACTCTGAAACATTTCATACATGCCTAGAGCATCTCAACCAAATTAGTTCAGAAAGAGCAGTGTTATGGGATACACGCAATACATATATCATTGTTCTAGCTTCTTAAGTCCTCAACCCTGAAGTATCTCCTATGTGTAACAGATAGCATTTGGAAGATATGTTAGAATGGGTTCATCTTTGTCATATGTAGAGAACTTCTCAAAGATTGGACCTCAGTTACAGAATATTCATTGTTGGACAAAAGGCTAAGACAAAAACCTGAAAACTCCATCTCGTAACTCAGACTTGGTTTTACAAACTACTCGGCTTCATTTAAGATACACACACATATGAGGTATGTTTTCCCATTACTTCTTTTTTGGGGGGATATGGAGGATGGGAAGATAGCTTCACTGGAAAGAAAATGAACACTGACTCAAAAGGCACCAAAGACATAATTTTGTCCCAATTTTGCTAATGATCAAGTTAAAACTCCCAGGGTCTCTAAAAATGATGCTATGTCAAATCAGGGATGCATAATAATAGCTAGTATGTATTGAGCAATTACTATGTGCTGGGCACTTTAAGTGGTTTAGTTCATGCCATCTTCACAATATCCGTATGATCCAGAAATGCTCCTCAGTCTTATTTTATAAGTAAATGAATAATAGGTCTCTGTAATTTAACTAAAGCCATCCAGTTAGTAAGCGGTGGAGCTGGAGGCCAAATGCTGGTACCCACCTGAACACTGGTTGATAACAGTTCCATATTCATGTGATAGAACTTTTGCTTTTTTTCCTTCTTTTTCTTTTTGAATTGGAATCTCACTCTGTTACGCAGACTGGAGTGCAGTGGCATGCTCATGGCCACTGCAGCTTCAACCTGCTGGGCTCAGGCGAAACTTCCACCTCAGTTTTCCAAGTAGTTGGAACCACAAGCATGTGCCACTATATCCTGCTAATATTTTTGATTTACTGTAGAGATGCGGTCTTGCCAAGTTGCCCAGGTTGGTCTCAAACCCCTAGACTCAGGCAATACTCTTGTCTCCGTCCCAAAGTGCTGGGATTACAGGTATGAGCCACTCTGCTCAGCAGGTAGAACTTTTTCAAGGTACAGATACGATAACAACCCTGAGAGAAGGAGTGAGATCACTGGGCAGAATGACAAGAGACTTGTGAGAAAAGATCCTCAGGAAATAAAGGGTGACACAAGATATGCTAACAGTGAATATTACCATTAATGAGTTTTGCAAGAGACACAGACATTCTGCTCAAATGACTGAAGTACAGAGGCTCCACCAAATTTAACAGCAGAGAGCATGATATCAACTTCTGATGTGGTGAGAACTTCTCTCACTTACACTGGCTAAAATTTTCATTAATTTTTTTTAAAAGGAGAATCTTGATATTGATCTTCAAAACTCATTATGTATAATTTTGCAGTTGTGACAAATAGTTATGCTCAGCTTGGCTCTATGATGAGTTTTCTAGGGTTCAGATAGTGTCAGCTAATCATTTTTGTTTTTTTGAGTTGGAGTCTCACTCTGTCACCCAGACTGAAGTGCAGTAGCCACTCCCGGCCACCGCAGCCTCAACCTGCTGGGCTCCAGCAATCCTTCCACCTCAGCCTTCCAAGTAGCTGGAACTACAGCGCATGCTACTTTTTTGATTTATTGTAGAGATGAGGTCTTGCCAAGTTGCCCAGGCGGGTCTCGAGCCTGTGGGCTCAGGCAATCCACTCACCTCAGCCTCCCAAAGCGTGGGATTACAGGCTGAGCCACTGAGTACAGCTAATATTTTGATATTCTAGGTTAATAAATCCTGCCTCCCACAAAATGCTATTGCAAGTACTTACTCGTGATCGTTCATTCATTCACTTATCCAATATTTATTAAGCACCTAATACATACCATTCACTGTACTATGTGCTGAGAATATGGGAGAAAACAAAATAAAAATAAAAATTTCTGCCTACATTTTACATTCTGGTAGGAGAGATAGAAAAGTGAACAATCAAATGAGCACAACATATAATATGTATGATGGTGATAAGTATTATATGGAGGAAAAAAACTGGGAAGGGACTTAATGAATGCTGTTTTGTTTTGTCTGTCTTACAATTTTGAACATGGTAGTCAGGATACAAGCAATAATAATAGTAACAGTAGTTCTTATTATTGTGTCATTGTAGACATAGTAACAGCTAACATTTTTTGAATGTTTACTATATACTTGGCTTCTTTAATTTGTGTCTCATTTAATCCTCACAGCGACTCTATTTAACAGATAGGGGTGGGGGATAAACCAAGAAAAATCACATAGCCTGTCCAGTCACATGGCTAATAAAAGAAAGATGTGGACATTGTGAGTCAGAATCCAGGTTTTTAACCCCACCTGCATGCTTGCCTTTTTGTATCCCTGCTTTGTACTGTAATCACCTACATAAGAAACAACACTCAGTGAACCATGCTAACCTAATTTTCTAGTTCTGGGTTATTTCATTCATGGTAATATAAAGATTAGCTGCTTATTTTCCATGATAGCTCCTCAAATACACTTGTTATATGGAATAGACTGAGTTAATTGGAATTATGATTTATTTATATGTCTAGAATATGAACCCCTTCTCCATTAAAATATTTATAGCAGCTGGCAAAATTTAGTGCAAAACAGACTGATTATCTGTAAGAATTATAAATTATAAAGAAATGAATTTTCAGTTGGCTGTGCACAAAAACACATACAAAATAAATCAATTATTGATTAAAAATAGAATAAAGGTAATCTGAAGGAGTGGGGAGCACAGGTAATATCAGGCATTTAAGATAAACTGAATGCTACTATCAGAAACTGAGTTTGGCTATTCATTTCTTAGCAGCAAAGAAAGAGCAAAACAAACAAACAAACAAAAAGAAACCCTAGGTTACATAATATTCATTTATTTTTGTACAAAAATGATAGAAAAGTTTCCTTGAAAGAAACTTTTTTACACCTGAATCATTTTAAAAGGTCTATGGGATAGCAGTGAATAATATTTTCAACTTTGCAGGAAGCAAAGAGTCCCACAAGAATAACTTTCTCCAACCTTCTATAATAAATGGGAACATAAATAAAGTTGGCATTTCTAGAGGGTTGGTACAACTGATATAATGTAACCCAGGTATTCTATGTTCTGCATATCTTATCTAACAGTTTGGTAAAGAACGAAAAAATAGATAGTTAATATTTCCATGGATTCCTCTTCAAAATATTAATTATTGTAAGCATTCCTTTGGAATGTTCTATATCAAAATCAGCTCCATGACTAGTAAAAATTATAAGACCAATAAAAATAACAACAGCTGCTACAAAATGACAGCAGCAGCTAATAATTATTGCATACTTATCAGGAACCAAGATTTGTGATGAATATTTTACAAGTGTTATTTCATTTAAGGTTTCCCATGACCTTCTGAGTTAGGCATGGTAATATTTCCATTTTAAGGGTGAGAAAGCTGAGACTCAGGGAAGTTAGAAAATTTTTCCGAAGTTGCCCAGCTTCTAAAAGACAGAGCTCCGATTCAGACATCATCAGGCACGGTTCAAAACTTGTGTTTTTATCTATTAATTTGTGGCTATTCTGCTGTCCTTAGTGTATTTATTCCACATTTGTATTGGGACAATTGTAACAGGCCATAGTCACAAGACATAAGGGAGCATAAACATTTAGGATCAGAATGCATAGAGAAATAAAAAGATAAGTTCTCTTTCTAGACCCCCTCAAAAAAGTAAAAAGATGCAAAACTGTAACGATTACACGAAATCAGCTATACTGTTTATTATGGTAGACAAAAGAAGTGAGGAGCAGCTCTGGGCTTTGGCATAGGTCAGACCAGGATCCCACCTCCAATCCCAGGATGTCAGAAACGACTGTGATTCATGGCTCACTGCTTTCAGGACCAAGGACAGCGGACCACATTCCTACCACTAGGGGGCAGGGTAGTCATTACATTGTGATTGTTTACGAGCTGAGCCTGATTCTCCAACAGGTAGAAAGTCAGCTCAATTTCGGTAGCTTCAGAATGGGCAGCCAGGAGGCCAAGCATTCATATTTGCCGCAAATAAGAACTGTGGACATCCTTAAGAATTTGTATACGCACATAGTGGACATCTCAGGTTTTGCTCTTGATAACCACAGTGTCAAGAACTAGAAAAAGTGCAAAATGCCAAATATTAAAAGAGCTTTCAGACAATGACAACTTGAAACTGCCTCTCCTAGCCCCTGTAGCACTGTTGGTTGATTTTGTATTTACCTATGGATTGACAGCAATAAATGACTTTTCTAGGGTATTTTTCTTATCTGGCTATTAAAATGTCAGAAAAGGAAGTTCTAGGAGGACAGTATAACAAAAATGGTTAAAAACATGGGCTTTGGAGCCAGACAGACCTAGATTTAGACTTGATTTCACCACTTTTTCACGATGTGACTTTGAGTAAATCATAATCTCTTTGTACCTCAGTTTTCTCAGCTATAAAATAGAAATAATAATAATAATATGTATCTTCCAGGATTGTTACAATGACTAAATGAATCTCTGAATCACTTGGTTCGATGCCTAGCACATGATGCTCAATGGCCACCATGATGATGATGGTCCTGCTATGCGAAGAAAAAGAAAGACATAATAACCTCAATGTACATCAACTTACATTACTCAAAATAGTTTATGCATCTCAAACAAATACAAGATTGAATACATGAATACTCATGTACTTTTTAATTTTTTTTTATTTTTTGAGTTGGAGTCTCACTCTGTCGCCCCGGCTGGAGTGCAGTGGCATGCTCCCAGCCACCGCAGCCTCGACCTGCTGGGCTCCGGCGATCCTTCTGCCTCAGACTTCCAAGTAGCTGGAACTACAGGCACGCGCTACCACACCCGGCTAATTTTTTTGATTTATTGTAGAGATGAGAGCTCACCAAGTTGCACAGGCGGGTCTCGAACACGCAGGCTCAGGCAATCCAGTCATCTCAGCCTCCCAAGGCGCGGGATTACAGGCTGAGCCACTGAGCCTGGCAATACTCATGTATTCATCAAGTATTTATTAAGCATCTATAGTGTGTCAGGCAAGGGTAATAACAAAGGTAGTCATTAAGACAGCTCACAAATATTCTTGTACATGACAAGGACTGCTTTAGCTAATGAAACAGAGCAGTGAAGGCACTGTTACCCCGTAGGAGGATTTGAAGCTCCTGTATGCTTTGCCATGTTCCTTCTCTCCCCCAGAGCAATGCACAAAGTTTCAGATAGAATCCACTCTGCCAGTCCAGGTCTCTGAATGAGAATGATGGCAGTGTGATGGAGAGACCATAGCTGACTGTTGATGGACACAAAGAGTGCACAAGCAAGCAAGTGTTTATTTAAATCATTTAGATTTGGGGTCATTTACTACCTCCGCATAACCTGACCTGTCCTAAATATTGTAAGGTTGCTGCTCTCAAAAAACTTCTAATGGTGGAATCCAGGCAGGGAAGAAAATAGGTAAATGACCATCTAAGCTTTAGTGTAAGAGATATAAGAGCAACATGTTATGGGACAGAAGCCAAAGAAGTAACTTTGTGATAAACTTGAAAGAGTAAATGAGCCTATCTGATAAAGAAAAGCCTGATGAGGGCATAATGTAGAACTTCATTCCAAATAGAAGAATCTGAGGGAGATGCAGCAAAGATATGGAATCTGATTTAAGGCTATGGAGGCTTGGGATGGTTTATAATTCCATATAGCAACATTGTAAAGAACATTGAGAAGTAGACAAGGTGGGTGAGACTGCATTCTAATAACCCAGTGACAATATTACATGAGTAGCATGCTGACTCAGGTGATAAATTGTGTAATGTTTTGTTTGAATTTTACTTTTGACCAATAGTTACACATAAGAGGCAGTAAAACACACATAATTTGGTCAAAACATTGTTGACTAGGAAATCATAACCCTTGGCTCTAATTCAGGCTTCATCAGTCATAAGAGGAAACCTGAATATATCACTTGTTTTCTTTAGGCGTACCTTATCTCATTAATAAAATGAGCTGAAAAAGTCTGTGTTTCTAAAGCACATTTGAAAACATCATTGTCTACTTGAAAAGATTCTGGCTGGGCTCTGTAGCTCAGCCTGTAATCCCAGCACTTTGGGAGGGCAAGGTGAGTGGATTGTCTGAGCCCACGGGTTTGAGACCAGCTTGGACAACTTGGCGACATCTCGTCTCTATAATAAATCAAAAATTAGCTGGGTGTGGTAACATATGCCTGTAGTCCCGGCTACTTGGAAGGATGAAGTAGAAGGATGGCTGGAGCCCAGCAGGTCCATACTGGGGTGGCCATGAGCGTGTCACTGCACTCCAGCCTGGGAGATGGAGTGAGACTCCAACACCAAAAAAAAAAAAAGAAAAGAAAAGAAAAGAAAAGATTCTATCTCTGAGAAAAATTAAGAGATTGTCATGATTATAAATGGAGAACTATTAGACTGCTTCATAATCTGTAGCAGATACTGTGTTAAGGGAGTACCCATATCACCTTGGGCATTACCACTTAGTGCACTCTCAAATTCAGTGCCTTAAAGACTTGCTCTGGTGGCCAGAGTTTCCTCTGCTTTATTGAATAGGTTGGAAATCAAGAGAATTAATGCCTCATGGAAGTAGCCATCAATGACTGTTGTGAATTGGTATACAAATGCTCAAGTTTCTTTGTCTATGGGCAGGATAATTCTGAAGCTGTTATTATCCAGAGTTCCTCAGCAGTACTGGGTTTCCATTATTCATATTGATAACTGGTTTGACAAGGTAAATTTTATTGGTTGCCTCCCCTTTCTTGTGTCATTTTTCATTCATCTACTGGGTTTTCTGGATTCACGTTCTAAATAAGCTACTTGCACTTGAATCTTTGTCTCGGGACCTGCTTCTAGGGAGCCCTAAGATAGATGCTAAGACACAGGTGAATGCATGCCTATGTTGTTCTGTCAATTACTTTTGTAATTCATATAAATTTTCATTCTACACTTGGGTGCAAGTAAAAATGTATTTTCAATTAATTAAATTATCTGGCTCTGAACCCCAGTTGGGTTCAGAGTAGGTGGTTCTCACTGCTTTCATTATCTCAGCTGGTAGATGCAATCTAGAAAATTGGAGGCTGGGTGTGATGGCTCATTCCTGTAATCTCAGTATTTTGGGAGGCTGAGGTGGGAGGATTGCTTGAACCCAGGAGTTTAAGACCAGCCTAGGCAACATAGCAAAACATCATCTCTATGAAAAAAAAAAAATTAGCCAGGCATAGTAGCCCACACCTACAGTCCCTGCTATTTGGGAGGATGAGGCAGAAGGATTGCCTGAGCCCAGGAGGTTGAGGCTGAGGTGAGCCATGATTGTGTCACTGCACTCTAGCCTGGGCAACAGAGTGAGACCATTACTTAAAATAACAAACAAACAAACAAACAAACAAACAAACAACTTGGAGAAAGACCTTTGGCCTCAGATCACTGTGGGAGTAACTTAAACACTCAATGTTCAGATCCTCATAATGATTCAAAAGTGGGCAACTTCGCTTCTTCTATGCCAAATTGGGGCATAGAGATTTTTGCAGTTGGTCATAAATAATGTGAAATTTGGCATATAGTCTTTACTATAGATGTGCTTCCTCACTGAGGCCCTGCTACCCAGTGGGCAATCTGGAAGTTTATTATTTCTTTCTTCTGTAGGAAGTTCCATTTTGGTTCAGGGCTCTACCTTGCCCCCTTCAACTTACAGGGCTGGTAGTCATCTTCTCTGACTTTAAAGGATTCCACAGAATCTGAAACATGAAAATTAAATCCTTCATGTCTGAATTTGTGAGTTTTGTGAGTGTATGTGTATGTATGGGTGTGTGAGAGGTGTCAGAGAGAAACAAGACAGAAGGAGACAAAGAGAAAGGATAACCCAATTTTCCTGAAAACCCCACAATGCCCTCTCTTTCCTGAAGAGAGGAAATAAAATGTGTTATTCCTCCCCGAAGACCCTCCAAAGAGCCAAAAACCCCTAATTAGCATTGGGATGTGTATGACTGTTATTGTTAGAATAACTTATCCTGTTACCTTGTAAAAGTTTGAAGAACTTTATGTACCTAGCAGCTAGCAGGAATAGAGACAAGGAAAAGAAAAAGAGACGTTGTTTCCTCTTAGGATAGAATCGAAGCCTTTTAAATATGACTTTTGCATAACAGGACTCAAACCTTCAAGAAGTTGCACTCCCTAAGGCATTTAAATTGTGAGAAGGTTGTCTATTTTTTTATATAGTGATCTTGCAAGAGATAGCCACCGATAGAGTGGCAGAGGTAAAATGTGTCAGGTGCTTTGAGTGGCTAGGCCACACTCTGAGAACATATATATTTTTTGGTAGCAGTTATAACTAGGATTTGAGACTAGCCCTAGTAACTGATATGGCCATCTTAATAAACACATTGGCTACCAATTCTCTTCAGATGGATGAAAAGAAACCCTCTGGGGTGGGAGGAAAGAGTTCTAACAGAGGGATATTTTGTTTTCAGTCAGGCAACCTCTTTTCTCTATGTGCGTAATACCCACCTTCCATGAAGACCCACAATATTAAGTATCTGAGAAGGATGTATTTATATACTTGAACAAGGATAGTTGGTTTTGTTAATGAGAGGAAGCTGAGAATGACATCAGAGTCGCAATTTTGATTTCTATCCGATTTATTAAATCCCAGCTGATTCACGTTCTCTTCTATCAGCCCCCTGCTGACCATTGCCCTAATACTTTCCCAAAGGTGACTAGTTGCATGTCTGCTTGCCAACTGCAATATTACCACACACACACACAAATAATAAAACAAAACCCTTAGACAACATATTTAGCTAAGGATGGAGCAAGAAGAAATAAATGAGTAGCAAAAATCGTTTTCTTTGGGAGGATGAGGTTATAAGTGACTTATTTACTGGTTAGGCAATTCATGCAGTTCTGCTGAGTTACTTATGAACACAATCCGATCCTAGTTGCTATGGCAACATACAAGAAAAAAAGTGAGAAGAGTTCACAATTACATTTTTCTTGAAATGATCCAAAATATTAACTGTAAGTATGTGAATTCTGTAGAAAACGTTACTTAAACTGTTTCTCAGAACTGCTGCTGGATTGTAAGAGATGTCTGCCTGCAGCTGTTCAGGCATTATAATCCCCTCTGAGATGAGAGCCAAAAAGCGATAAAGATTTGAGGAAAAATAGAACTTTTGCTTTGCCCTCAGGACATTTCTTTCTAACTCTCTCCCCCCATTAATATGCAAGGCGTGAAACATTAAATGTCACAGCCATGTCATACTCTAATGCCACTGCACTGTAGAATCAAAGTGTAGAATTCTTTTGCCAACATGACTTGGGCTAAAAAAAAATCCCATTAACCAGAATAAAAGGTCAAAAGCATAATTCTTAGTTTTCCTTCAAATTTTCTACCAAAATGAGGACAAATTGGGGGGAAAAAATCTTAGACTTTTAAGACATCGTTTTCTTGTTCAAATTCTCTCAAGACTGTGAGATAAATTAATATCTCTGGGAGCATTCTGAAGCCCTCGGCAATTCCCAGAGGGCTTGGGCTGGTTGAATACTAGAACTCACTCTATCAATGATAGGCCATCACTACCTAATTCTGGAGCTCTCTTGCACACAGTGCTTGAATCTCTATTTCTTGCATTGATGAGAATTTAATTGACTTTAGAATGACTAAGTGTTTATGTGAGAATTTGAACAAGGCTCTTCTGACCTGAATAAAACAGTCATGAAAAGCCATCAAACACTCCTTTATCACCTATGAATAAAAACCTATAGCTTCATCCGAGAAAGGAAATTTGTAAAATCATTTAGGGAGAGAGGCCACTGTTACATCTTCCTTTAAAATATCTTTTGTTGTTATTGGTTTTCAAAAGAGAAATCTGATATTCTTCCTCACAATCATGTACTTAAAGAATGTAGTAAGAAAGGAATAAAGTGAGCCCTTGATAATTATTGCCATTCCTAACAAAACAGAACTCACTCTATCAATGATAAGCCATCAGTACCTAATTCTGGAACTCTCTTGCACACAGTGCTGGAATCTCTATTTCTTGCATTGATGAGAATTTAATTGACTTTAGAATGACTAAGCGTTTATGTGATAATTTGAACAAGGTTAATTTTCCCAGTGGTTTGTCAAAAATTATCTGGAACTGTCAGTATTTCTATGTGCCAGTTGCTAGGTGGGATTAAGTATATACTTGCATCCACTTCTTAGCAGATATGAGTTATCAGGGTAACCCAAGAAATATTTCTATTCCAACACCATAACTATATAGACTTGGGTATAAGTACATAAGTACCACCAGAGTTGCAGGGTGCTTCCTGTGCTAGTGGGATATGTAATTTATCTGGTCCTAATTTGTCATAGGAGATAGATATTTGGGATTAGCTTTTCTCTAGTCTGCTACTCTGTAATTCATCTAGTTCATTTCTCTTCCTCTATGATGTGTAAATGATTCACTATTCAAATTTTACACTGGTAGTTTCCATCTTTCTGTGTGTGCAGCACATTTTCAAATCCAAACAGTTGAACAGCACCTCAGAAGTCAGCAATAATGGTAAACCAAAGCTTATTGCAATAGGACAATATTTTGTGGCTTCCGTAAACATATCCACGATATTACCTTGTTTCCTTGGCCACCCTCAGACCTTGTCTCTTTCAGTAAATCTGTTTATTGTCTTGATTGGCTCAAAAATTGGGTGCTGGGAATGTGGCAGTAAATTAACAGAGATAATCACTGTCCTCATGAAATTTATGTCATGAAGATGGAGACAGGAGTTAAGCAGCATTTAGCTGGATTGTAATCAGTTTAAAGGAGAGACAGACAAAACAAGTGACAAACACGTTTACTTATTATTACAAGTAACCATTTTCTATCTCTCCTCTTCTTCTCTTTCTCCTTTAAAAAGCTTAGGGAAAAGTGATCAGTATGTTCAGTTCACATTACCAATCAGCAACTGTTAAATACTCTGACAACACCAGATGTCGACTCTAAAATGAACGGTATCTGCTCTAGTACATGGGAAACAGTTACATGTGGGTGCAGGCCTGGGCTCTTAAACATGCCCTGAGGCATCTTGGAGGATCTTGGGGAATTTTAGGACAGTATCAGTAACTGGTATTCCACCAGCCCAAGCCCTCTGGGAATTGCCGAGGGTTTCAAAATGCTCCCAGAGATATTACTTTCTCTTACAGCCGTTATCAAAAGCAGGGTATTCACCAAAGTCATTCCTGTGCCCTTGTGACCGCTGCATGCTTCTAATATTCTTGGTAAAGGGAAAAAACAGAAATACCATTTGAAGCCCTTGCCACTGTGAGAAGATTTGTAAACTTTAGGAAGAAGAAAAAGGAACTTTCAAGAGCCAGGGCAAAAACACTAGATTGAGAATCGGGAGAAAAATGTTCCTGTCCTGACTCCATCACCAAAAGTTTGCTCTGAAATATGGGCAGCCCATTTTGCGTCTCTGATCTTCACTTGGAGGTGAGTGAGTTGTTTAGGTCACTTCTAAGAAAGACAGGTTAATGAAGTGACTAACAAAACAGACTTTGGAGGGAGGTAGATTTGGATTTGCATCATTTCACTTTCATTTTACTACACGAGTAACTTAATAGTGTTACTCAGCCCCTTTAAACCTCAGTTTTCTCATCTTCAAAATGCAGATGATTATAGCACATATCTAAGGGGTTGTTTTGAGGATAGAATTAAATAAAGTGAGTAAAGTACTTATCACAGTGCCTGGATGAGTGTTAGCTACTTTTTTTTTTTTTAGATCTTTAGAAAATTTATACAATTGTTTTGCTTAGTATATAAATTAAGGTAAATGAGTGCTCATATAAATTTTCATGAAATAGGTAACCATATAATGATGCTGAAAAATTTCACTTGCATTTCTTTGTTAGTTTGTACTCTTGAGGACCGTGTGTGTGTGTGTGTGTGTGTGTGTGTGTGTGTGTGTGTAAATATATGTATGGGTGGATTAGGAGACTTATTTATTCAGTAAGTATTTACAGAGTACTTGTTATAAAAATAACACTCTACTAGTACTATTACCGTCGAGATACAAGTACAATATAACTTTCACGTCTTAAAACATAATTGGGGGTGGAGAAAATAAACACAAAATAAGAATCTAAGGAAGTAAACAATCAAATGCCAAATTAGAGGGAAAATTGCAAGTAGTATGGAATACATACCAAAATACTCACATCTCATTTTTTTGTTTCTTCACCTCACTACTGATTTACTGACTTTAGAAGAAAATTAAATCAGGTTAACTTTGGACTTTGCTTAAAAAGATTAATCATAAAAGTATTTTAAAAGGGCCTCTATTAGACAGTCTGGCTTGTTAAATAGTTATCTGATCTATAATTAAAGGAACATGCCTGTGTGTGTATAAAGTAACCTTTCCTCATTCAGTATATTGTATCATGAAAGGATAGAAAATGAAATATTAAAATTTGCTATAAATTATCTTGTGTGTCACCATTTATAAAATCTATGGTTTAGGGGCTTTTGTCAAATAAGATGATCTGTTTGAGGTATCATCACTTGATTGATAAAAACAAGTGTTTCCAAGATGTGCATTGGTCTCTTTATGCAAAAGAGATGTTTACTATTGTTTGAAAATATTAAGATTATATTATTTCTTCCTTAATGAGCAGTCTTGGTTATAAAATTTGATAGATTTTTATGACCTTTTCTAGTCTCTTTATAAATTTAATGATAAAAAGGTAGTATACAGATTTGATTCTACCATAAATTGCAGTGTGGTTCATACACATGGACTGTGGTGATTTCATTCACCCTCTGTGTGTCCCATTGACAAACACAGCTCAGGCTGTCAATCAGTCAAGTCAACAGATACTGAAAATGGCAGTGTCATCCTGTGCATAACCCCATTCTCCAAACCTAATGGGGTTCTTAATTCTGATGTACCTTCCTGCAAGCTCCTAATGGGCAATTCTCTGAACCGCTGCATCAGTGGACCTTCCTCCCTGATAAGCCTGATTTTTCCAGGAACCCCATATGATTTCACCTGCCATCCTGTGCCATCCTGTGGGGTGACTATATCACTTGCAGGAGCAAAATTGTTAAGAATCTTCACTCCCCTCAGAAAAACCAGAAATAGTTTTGTTTAAAAATCACCATTACCAATTATTGTTCAGAATAGATTTTCTCTTCTGATTTATTCAAATCATCTTTCAATTCCATCTTCTCCAGGATAACTGTACAGCTGATTCCCATATGTAGTGGGCAAGTCAGGAATTGAGCTCTGGCTGCTACTGTTCTTGATGAGTGACTACTTAGCAAAGCCTAATCCATTGTCAGCTGTTCCCTAATCACTAATATCTGTGGACACTTAGTATGTTTTAGGCACTGTTCTATGTTCCTCACATGAGTTACTTTATTTAATCCTCCCAGGGATCCACAAGGTGGGTACTTTCTTGACCTCTGTTATTCTGATGAGTATAAGACTCAACACGTAAAGAACTTGCCCATGAGACCATGGCTAGGAATTGAAGGAAGTGAGATTAAAAACACTGAAAGTTCTGGCACTGACAGTCATGATCCTAATCACTGTAGTTCAAGTTTGCTAACTCAGAGTTATACAAACAGCCAAATGCTGTATGATCATCTTGCATTGAAATAATTTTCCTAACTATTGCACGGTTTATGGAGTAGCTGAATAATGACTAAGAGAACAGACGCTGGGGTCAAATTGTCCAGCTTTTAATTATGACTTTACTACTTCTGTGTGACCTTGGATAAGTTACTTAAGCTCTTTGAACTCAGCTTGCTACAGAGGAAAAATAGAATCTTCTTGCATGAGTGTTTGGGAGGATGTAACATGATTAAACAGGCACACTTAGTATGCCATGTGCTGAATGCTCAATAAATATTACTGAGTATTATTATTATAATGGTATAATTATCAAATATTATTCAGTAAAATGAGGATGCAAAATGCCATTGTTTAAGGAGACATCAAGACATCTAATAATTCAGGACTTCCTGGAGGAAGGTTGTGAAGAGAAAACAGAAGAGAGGAAGTTTTGTTGTACAGAAAAAAAGAAAAAGGCAAAGTGCTTAAAAACAGGTGCTGGAGGCAGAAGTTTCAGCCAAACCCATCACTCAACTTCCAGCCCCATGGAATTATTATGTTTTCCTTTTCCTATTAAGGATTCACATCTGGATATAAAGTTCAAATGCAGACTTTTTCAGAACGAGGATGTACGAGAGCTGCTTCCACAGATATCTTGGCTGCCGTTCACGGCGCTCGGGTTTTATGTTTCTTGTTTTCTCTTGAATTATTTATCCTGAGCATCTGTGTTACATTATCTTTACGTAATGTCACAATGGATATGGGAGATTGGATGCTCCTTTCTCGTTTGCCCACTGACAGTGAATGTGCCCTGCAGCTTCCAGGTGTCTTTTCTGCCTTTCTTCACTCACTTATCCAGCTATCTCCCTGTCAAGTGGGGCACATCCTTTCTCCTTGGGGGCTGAGTGAAGCCAGCCTCCAGTCAGGTTGGGGATGACAGATGGTCCCAGCTCCACTTAAAGATAAGGCCAATCGATCTTTTCCAAGAGCTCCACAGCTCAGCAACCCTGATTTCCTAAGCAACCGATATTGCACACTGAGTTTTGTTTCTCAGCCACCAAAAATACAAATGTCCTCTGCATGTGGGCTGGAATCCCATGGCCCAGACCAAATTGGAAATTTCCTGGACACCATGACTATTTAGCAAGCTATTAGGATTAGAGTTTCTACAATAAACTTAGAAAGAGTAATAAGAACAATTCAACAATGCTAATACCATTAGGCACTTACCATATGCCAGCAACCAAGTCATATACTTTACATTAACTCATTTAAATTTTACCATGAGATAGGTATCTTATGCCCATCTTAAACACATGGAAGAAAAATTAAGTTCAGAGAAGTTAGGTGACTAGTTCAAGTTCGACATTGACTAGGCACCAGAGCTAAGATTCAACTCTGAATCTCAGCCCATGCTCTTTCCTACTACTTAAAAAAAAATTTTTTTTCTTCAATGGCTTCAATGATTTTTGGTTACACGGATACATTGTATAGTGGTGCAGGAATGGAAAACCTATGATTTTTTTATGAGTGTTGTGTATGGTGTGTCTTTTGCTATCCTTTTATTTTAACTAGTCTTTAAGGTGGTTTTCTGGTAAGCAGCATATAGTTCAGTCTCATATCTTATCCACTTTGACAATCTCAAAATTTTAATTAGGATGTTCAGACTATTTACATTTAATGTGATTACTAATATGTTTGTGTTTAATTCTACCATCTTACCATTTGTTTCCTATTTGTCTGGATTATTCTTTGTTCCTATTTTACATGCTAGTGCCTTCTTTTGGATTGAATATTGTTTACCATTTCATTTTATCTCCACTATTGGCTCATTAGTCCTTCCTCTTCATTTTTTTAAGTGGTGGCTTTAGAATTCATAATACATACTTTTCACAGTTTAGCTTCAACTGATATTATATCACTTCATGTATTAGAGATGAACATTTTCATTCTTTCTTTTATAGTGTTATTATGTATTTTACTTCTACATAGTCAATAAACTCTATAATATGTTATTATCTCTGCTTTAAATAGTCACATTTCACTTAAAGACTGTTAAAAAAGGGAAAAAGTATTTTTATACTTGCCCATATAGTTATTATTTTGGGGTACTATTTATTTCTTTGTGCAGCTCCACATTTCCACCTGGTTTCATTTTCCTTCTTCCTCATAGAAAGACTTAACTGTTGTAATGAGAGTCCTGGGGTTCCATGGTTTGCCTACGGTCATTGCTAAGAAGAAGTAAGTTTGAGTCCCAATGTCAGCATGGAGTCACTGCTGTGTTGTCTACCACAGGTGAGGTAGACCATTTTGAAGCAGGCACTGTTGTCACAGCTTTGGAGATGCTCATGCACACCCATAAGATGAAAACCTTGGCCCAAACCTGAGATGGAATCCTCAAGAGGAGATCTCCATCAGGAAACCAAGTTTTGGGTCTCCTTGTCCTCGAACAGTCCCTGTCTGAGAATGAGCTCAGAGTGCAATAGCATTCCAAGAGTTCCCTCCTATCCTATTTGTATCTTAATGCCCGTTAGAAGCAGATGAACAAAAACTGGAGGACTCCACCAGCCAACTGGGTCTTTATATCACCTAGGGACCCCAAAAATTGGGAGTGTCAGCTATACAGGAGCTCCTTATCAGTCCTCCAAGGATCAGGAACCAGTTCAAAGTTAGGAAAATTGTTCAGTGGTGATCATTTTACATGGAGAGCAGGGTCTGGAGTTAGATGCTGCCATGGTCCAGCTCCAAGAGCTAGTGATGATTATGATGGTAAATGATAATAATGATAATGATAAATAACACTAATGGAGAATATACCAAGGAAAAAGAATTGTTCTAAAATATCTACAGGCATTGATTCATTTATGTCTGATAACTCAAAAGGTAGCTACTATTATTTCCATATCCAGGGCACAGAGTATTTATTTATTATTTAACTGTCTTTTGCACATTTTCTTTCTTTCTTTCTTTCTTTATTATAAAGATGTGGGGTACAATACAGGGTTAGGTATACAAACATTGATTATGCAGGTACTCTTGTTGATGAGGTATGCCCCTCCCTCTCCTAGCAGCTTCCTTCAATTGCCAATCTCATTCCCCCTCCCCAACAGTTTCCCACTACTGCCAATCCCATTCTCATAATATTATAATTGTTCAAGGTCTGCTTATGAGTGAGGACATATGGTACTCTGTTCTTTGTTTCTATGATAGATCACTGAGTATGATCAACTCTAAATCCCATCCAAGTCCATATGTTTGTCTTTCTTTATGGCTGCATAATATTCCATTGTGTATATGTACAACATTTTAAAAATCCAGTCCAGCTTTGATGGGTAACATGGTTGGTTCCATGTTTTGGCTATTATAAATAGAACTGCAACAAACATACACGTGCAGGTATCTTTTTTGTGGAATGATTTGAGTTCCTCTGGGTATATTCCCAATAGGGGAATTGCTGGATCATATGGAAGGTCAATTTCTAGTTCTTTCAGAAATCGTCACACTGTCTTCCAAAGAGGTTGCACTAGTTTGCATTCCCACCAGCAGTGTAGAAGAATTCCTTTTTCTCTGCATCCTCACCAGCATCTGTTGTTGATTGTTTTATTAACAATGACCATTCTTACTGGGGTTAGGTGGTATATCAGTGTGGTTTTGATTTGTGTTTCTCTGATTATGAGTGAGGCTGAGCACTTTTTCATGTGTCTGTTGACTGCCTGTATATCTTCTTCTGAGAAGTGTCTATTCATGTCTTTGGCCCACTTTTTAATGGGGCTGTTTGTTTTTTTCCTTTCGTTAGGTTTGAGTTCCTTACAGATCCTAGATGTTAGGCTTTTGTCAGATATACAGTAGGCAAATATTTTTTCTCATTCTGTGAGCTGGCTCCCTTCTCTCTTGATGGTTTCTTTTTGGTTTGCAGAAGCTCCTTAGTTTGATGAGGTCCCACTTGTCTATCTTATTCTTAAGGTATGGGCATTTAGGGTTCTGAATAGGAATTGGTTGCCAGTACCTATTTCTAAGATTCTTATAGTTTGAGGTTTCATATTTAGGTCTCTGATCCATTTAGAGTTAATTTTTATGTATGGTGACAGGTAGGGGTCCTGTTTCTATCTTCTGCATGTGATCAGTCAGTTTTCCTAGCACCATTTACTGAATAGGTTCTCCTCTCCCCAGTGTTGTTCTTGGAGGCTTTGTCAAAGATGAGTTGGTTGAGAAATTGAGGCTTTGCTTACAGAATCTCTATCCTGTTCCATTGGTCTAAGTGCCTGTTTTTGTACCAATACGAGGCTATTTTGATTACTGTAGCCTATGGTAAAGTTTGAAGTCTGGAAGTGTGATACCTCCTGCTTTGTTTCTTTTGCTAAGGATTGTTTTGGCTATTCATGGTCGTTTATGTTTCCATATAAATTTCTGTATTGTCATTTCCAGATCTGAGAAGAATGATGTTGGTAATTTAATGGGTATTGTGTTGAATCTGTAGATTGCCTTTGGTAGGATGGACATTTTAACAATGTTGATTATTCCTATCCATGAGCATGGAATATTTTTCCATTTGTTTATGTCTTCTTGGATTTCTTTGAGCAGTGTTTTGTAGTTCTCATTGTAAAGGTCTTTCACTTCTCTGGTTAGGAAGATGCCAAGGTATTTCATTTTTTTTGGTGGCTATTGTGAATGGAATTATGCTTTTAATTTGCATTTTTGCCGGCTTGTTGTTGATATATAGGAATGCAACTGACTTTTGCACATTTATTTTGTACTCTGAGACTTTGTCCTTTATCAGTGCAAGCAGGTTTTTGATGGATTATTTTGAATTTTCAAGGTATAGGATCATATCATCCACAAAGAGGGATAACTTGACTTCCTCTTTTCCTATTTGGATACCCCTGATTTCCTTCTCTTGTCTAATTGCCCTAGCCAGGACTTTCGACACAATATTGAACATGAGGGGTGAGAGTGTGCAGCCTTGTCTTATTCCAGTTTTCAGGGGAAATGTTTCCAGTTTCTGTCCATTTAGTAATATATTAACTGTGGGTTTATCATAGATGGCACTTACTATTTTGAGGTGTATTCCTTCTATACCGAGGTGTTTGAGGGTTTTTATCAAGAAGGGATGCTGGATTTTATGAAAAGCTTTTTCTGCATCTAATGATATGATCATGTGATTCTTGTTTTTACATCTGTTGATGTATTTAATTACATTTATGGTCTTACAAATGTTGAACCAGCCCTGCATCCTGGGGATAAAGCCTACTTGGTCATGGTGGATGATTTTTGAGATGTATTTTTGGATTAGATTTGCTAGAATCTTGTTGAGGATTTTTGCATCTATGTTTATAGGGGATATTGGTCTGTAGTTCTCTTTTTTTGTTGGATCTTTACCTGGTTTGGGTGAGGTGTGATGTTAGCTTTGCAAAAGGATTTGGGTAGAATTCTATCTTTTCAATTACCTGGAATACTTTCAGTAAGATTGGTATCAGCTCCTCCTTATACAATTTGTAGAATTCTGCTGGAAATCCATCTGGTCCAGGGCTTTTGTTTTGTAGTAGTTTTCATATGACAGAGTCAAATTTCCTGGGTTGTTTTGGTCTATTTCGTGTCTCAATGTCTTCTTGTTTAACCTGGGAGAGGTTGTATGATGCCAGAAAATCCTCCATTTAATTTAGGTTATCAAGTTTGTTTCCATATAGGTGTACATAGTAATCTCTGATAATCTTGTGTGTTTTTCAGGGTCGGTTGTGATTTGATCTTTTGTATTTCTGATTGTGTTTCTTTGGGCTTTTTCTCTCCTTTTCTTGGTCATTCTGGCTAGGGGTTCATCAATCTTGTTAATTCTTTCAAAGAACCAGCTTTTTGTTTTGTTGATGTTTTCTGATATTTTTGTCTTCTATTTCCTGTATTTGGACTCTTATTTTTGTGATTGGATTCTTCTGCTAAAGTTGAGGTTTTGGTGGTCTTCTCTTTCCAGCTCCCTTAGGTGATTTGTTAGGTTCTCCACTTGTGGTCTTTCCTTCCCTCTTAAAACTGATATCATGGCATCCCAGAGTTTTTGTAAGATGTTTCTTTGTTTTCATTTGTTTCCAGGAATCTTTAATTTCTGCTTTGATTTCACTGTTGACCCAGTAGTTGTTCTGCATCATGCTGTTTAGTGTCTATGTCTTTGTGGGCTTTGGGGAAATGTTGGTGTTGATATTTATTTTTATTCCACTGTGGTCTGAGAATGTGCATGGCAAGATTTCAACCTTATGGAATTTGTTTATACTTGATTTATGGCCAAGGATGGGATCGATCTTGGAGTACGTTCAATGTGGTGATGAGTAGAATATGTATTCTATGGTTGTTGGATGGAATAATCTGTAGGTATCTTTTAAGTCCATTTGGTTGAGTGTCAAGTTTAGGTTCTGGGACTCCTTGTTGATTTTTTGCCTCAATGATCTGTCTAGGGCTGTTTGTGGGGTATTCAAGTCCCCTGCTATAATAGTGTTAGAGTCAGTATCTTTTTTTAGTTTACTTAGTAATTTCTTTATAAATTCTAGTGTTCCCGTGTTGGGTGCATATATGTTTAGGACAGATATTTCTTTTTGATGGATTCAACCTTTTATCATTATGTAGTGTCCTTTTTCATCTTTTTAAATTTTTGATAGCTTAAAGGTTGTTTTGTCTGATATTAAGATCACAACTCATGCCTTCTTTTGTGATCCATTTGCCTGGAAACTCATTTTCCAACCTTTAACTTTGAGTCTATGTGCATCCCTTGTAGTGAGATGAGTCTCCTGGATGCAGCAAATAATTGGGTAATGGTTTCTTATCCAGTTTGCCATTTTGTGTCTTTTCAGTGGTGCATTTAGTCCATTAGCATTCAGGTCAATTATTGAAATGTGATTGTTTATCGCTGTCATGAGGTTCTTATAAAATTTTTTCTTTGTTTGCTTGTTTTCTTTTGGCTTTAGGGTTGATGTATGTGTATGTCTTCAAATTTCTTTTTGTGCTGTAGTCTTTGTTGATTCTGTGCTCTTCTGTTCTCCTGGGAAGTGTGTGGTCTTTCTTTTTTTCTTTCTTCTGTGCTTAATACCTTTCAAATTTTCTCCTGCCAAGCTGGTCTGGAAGCTGCATAATCTCTTAGGGAATGGATGTCTGGGAAGGACTTTAATTCTCCATCACTGATGAAGCTGAGCTTGGCTGGATAGGAAATTCTTGGTTGAAATTGTTTATTTCTGAGGACTTTGAATATAGGGCTCCATTCCCTTCTTGCTTGTAGTGTTTCTGTTGATAAGTCTGCTGCTATTCTTATGGGTTTTCCCTGGTAGGTAGTCTGACCTTTCTCTCTTGCTGCCTTTAGAATTTTTTTCTTTTGTGCCTACTTTGTGTAGGTGAATTACTATGTGACTAGGGGTTGTTCTTCTCATTTGATGTCTTGTAGGGGTTCTCTGTATCTCTTGTGCTTGGCTGGTCACATCTCTGGTGAGATGGGGAAAGTTTTCTTGGATTACCTCCTGAAATACTTGCTGCAAGTTATTCTCTATTTCCCTTTCTTCTCAATCAGGTGTAGGTTTGACCTCTTGATATAATTGCACATCTTTTGTAGGCTTTGTTCTTTCTTTCTGAGTCTTCTTTCTATGTTTTTTACAGATCGGGTTAATTTTATGTTCTGGCCTTCAAGTTCTGAGATTCTTTCTTCAGCTAGATTAATTCTGCTTCCCATGCTTGTCACCTTGTTATTTATTTCCTGGATGAAATTTTTTATTGCCAAAATCTCTGTTACAAGTTCTTTCAGTGTCACGTCTTGTCTTTCTTGAGCCTTTTCACTCTTTCCATCCATTCCCTAATCCCTGTCATATTCTGTGGCCAGTCGTTGGTGACTTCCATTGTTTGGGCACCAAGGTCTGATTTTTCAGGAGTTTTGTCTTTGGTACACTTGAAATTGCCTTGAGGTCTTCCTTTCCCCCCCCCTCATTTGTGACAGATCTCTTGCTTTTCTCTTTAGTTCTGTTATTCAGGGTCAGTGGGAGAGGTTTTCCCTTCTTATGTTTGCTCAGTCCTCTATTCTTTCCTGGTCTGGCTCTGGATTTGTTCTATTTTGAAATAGGATGGTGGATGGGAAGCTTTGCTGTCTCTTGTAGTTTTTGAAATTCGAATAAAGTAGGGAATGGGGTGCTAGGATTCAGAAACTATTTGCAAATTACAACGCTCACTTATTGTGGTATGTGTTCCCTGAGACACACTCCCTACCACCACTCTATATGATGATGCATTGCAGGAACCAGTGCAAAAAACAATTGAACACACACACACAGACATACTCCCCCCCAATGCAAACTGGAATAATAACAAAGTGAAACAAAACAAGCAACAACAAGAACAAATCAGGAAAACTAAACATACACACATGCCTAGCACAAAGTGAATAGAGAAGAAAACAGAAAGAACGGAGGAAAAAAAATGGAATTCAGGTTGAACCTTCATACATATATTGACACACAACTTAAACATAAAAAATGAAAACAAAAAACTCCAGAAGAACAAAAGAGCAAAAACAAATCAACAACAACAAAATTGAAAGATGAACATTCAATCATTCACGTACACACTTAAACAGAAAATGACAAGTAAAAGATGAAAGAAACAGAAAAAGAAAAGTAATTTGGGGGGGATGCAGATCAAACCCTCACATATACATTCATACACAAAGGAAAAATATTTATAAAATAGATGAATTAACAGTCAAAAAACTGTTTAAAAAAATTTTTTAAAAATTGAAAATTAAAAATAAAAACCTGCCCTCTTATGGCAGGCTCTGTAATTGTTCCTCTAATCAGATCTCTCCTGCAGAGTCACCTCTTTCACTCCTCAGTGTCCGAAGCAGGGAAGGAGGAGGGGCAGTGGAGGTAGGTGGGGCTGCAGTCCTCCCCTCCCACTCTTGTATGGTCAGGGAGATCTCTGATGGGGAGATACAGGATTGTCTCTTCCCCGGGTATGTACTAGCAGGGGGTGACCCAGTCAGGCCTATCCTGGGATGGAATTCTCCTATTGGGACCGAAGTCCAGGATCTGCTTACTTTGTCCCTCTCAGTTGGGATTGCTGGGGAGGAGGGGGTTTGGGTCAGCCCCAGACTCACTACTGATCTCTTTGGAGTCCTTCCTCAACCTTTTCTGGCCACATCCTTTGTTCCATGGCTGGATCAGGGTAGGGGATGAGGCACCTGGAACTCAGCACTCGTCAAGTCCCTCTGAAGTTTGTGCTTTCAGGATATTCCCTCTGGGTCATGAGGTCCCTACTCAATCCCTGAGTAGTTGATCCGCCAGTCACAGATATCGGGTCTGTTGCTCCATGGTGAGCAAGTGGGAGCACTTTCCTGCCCCGCCTTCAAGATGGTGGTGGGGGTGCCTCTCTTGTCCTTTTTCATGGGACTTTGCCTCTGGACTTCCTCCCCAGTCCCTGCTGCCAGTGCCCTGCCAGGTGCTGTAGTGGTGAGGCAAAGCCAGGAGCTGGCAGTCTCTCTCTGCTGCAGTGGAGGAGAGCCTGGAATGATAGTTTCTTCCTGTTGCTTTTTCACAGGAAAACATTTGTTCGTTTAAAAACAAAATAATGGCTCTTGGCTTCTGCAACCTAAGAAGAGCCAGGAACGAAGCAGAGAAGCTGCAGCACCAGCTGTTGCACCAGGGACCTGGCCACTTGCTCACGAACCCCCACTTAGACAGTCTCTCCCAGCATTTTCTTTCCAGGGAAGGTTTGTTGATTAAAAAAAAAAGAAAATGGCGCTCAGCTTCTGTGTCCCAGGAGTTGCGAGGGTCCAAGCCCTACTGGGCACCAGCCTCTGCACCAGGAGAGCCCTGGCCACTATCTCCCTAGCCCTCAGTCAGTCATTCACATGCCCACTTTCTCACCAGCACATACACAAAATTTTCCATACACTCACTCACTCACATGGGAACTCACATAGTCCTACTGGCTTGGCTGCCATCTTCCTGACCTCCCCCTGGGTACAGAGTATTTACATACCGTGTACAAGGTCATACAGTTATTAAGTTACAGAACTGGGAATTTAATCATGAACATTTGGCCTCAGAGTCCTTACTTTTAAACACTATACTGGAATTCTTCTAAGCCAAATAGAGCCCCCCACCTTGCCCAAAGTGATCTTGCTTTCATCTTCACAATCTCCAGTATCTTGGGTTTCTCCACTTATTGATTCCAAAGAAACTTTGGCTCACTTTGGTTTCACCTGTCTGAATAGATCTCATTCATTCAGAGAAAGAGGAAGCCCAAGAAATCTTAATACTTCAGGGTCTCTATTTTGGGTTCTTCATGTTGGACAAGACATTTCAGACCTCTTTTTCCCTGAGGGTATGCTGGAGGTGCATAGGAAGTGTATAGGAGATTCGTATGGGGTTTATGTTTCTTGTGTTTTTTTCCAGCAGGTAGGTTACAGGCATGCAGACTGAAAATGCTGACATAGCTAGGACTTCAGGGCTCCCATAGCTGAGCCCTCTGAGGATTTAACCCTTAAAATAAATGATATTTGTGCAGTAAGGCTCATCATAGCAGGTACAACTTACAAACTTGAGTTTCTATAGAAAGGCCAAGCTACAGAATCCTTAAGGATTTGGGAGCCTAAGTCAAATGGGCTATAATTTTCATTGGACGTTCTTTTGGAGGAGAGACCTAGGATATCATTCTTAAGGAGGAGGTATTTCTACCAGAGCATCTTGGTGGTCCTGCAGGCCCTTGAACTATGATGTGCAAAAGCATAAGCTGAAGTATCTGGGATGCTGATTTCCTTCAGGAAAATAGAGCAGAGATACTCGTCCTGGAAAATAAGAAACTTGCAGTCGAAACTACATCTGGAGCTGTCTTTGGGAACATTTTGGGGTTTAGATCAGGGAGACTAGAGCCAGAACTTACTTTTGGAAAGATCATGGAATGTTCTACATGAAAAGAAGAGAGGAATTCTGGAATCCTACTTATTTTTGGCTGCTGAAGGTCTTCTCTTTCTTTAGGGACTGCCTGAAACCCAACTCATTGATATCCTTATTTAAATTTGTAATACTGAGTGAGCTATCACAGAAACCAAGAATTGAGTATCACTTGTTCTCACTCATAAGTGGACCTTGAACAGTTATCATAATACTATAAGAAAAGTATTGGCAGTAGCAGAAACTGCTGGGGGGAGGGGAGAGACGGGATTGGCAGTAGTGGGAAACTGCCAGTGGGGAGGGGAGCACCTCATCAACAAGGGTACCTGTGTAATGAATATTTGTATACCTAACCCTGAATTGCACACCACATCTTTAAAATAAAAAATTAAAAACAAAACAAAATAAAATAAAACTTCCCATTCACAACATTCTGTCAGTAGTGTCAGATGACAAAGTGATCCTCAAGGGGGCTATGCTGGCCTAAGGGATACATAGGAAAAGAGAAAAGATACGTCATTTGTCAAGCTATAATTTGAGCAATTTTTTCTGCTTGATGAACAGTACTTTTGTCCCAGGAACAAGAGCAAATCCTGGTGATACCCAGCCACCCAGTGTTACCATACATTGAGTTAGAATTCTATAAAATTTTTCAGCCAAGAGAGGAAATAGTGTCTACAAATATCTAGCTATCTGACCTTGGGCATTCATGCCAGCACTTGTCATTAACAACCTACTTCACTATCTTTGATTCTTTTACCTTTCTGAGATGTTGGGTGATATCATTTGAATGTTTATCTCCTCCAATCTTACGTTGAAATGTGATGCCCAATATTGGAAGTAGGGTCTAATGGGAGGTGTCTGGGTCATGGGGCAGACCCCTCATGAATGGCTTGGTGCCATTCTCCCACTAATGAGTTCTCACTCTATTAGTTCACTCAAGAGTTGACTGTTTAAAACACTCTATATTCACACAAAAGTTGATTATTTAACAGAGTCTGTCACCTCCCTCTTTCTTGCTTGCTTCTGCTCTTGCCATGTGACACCTGGCTCTCTTTGCCTTTTGCCACAACTAAAAGCTTTCTGAGGCCTCACCAGAAGCAGATGCCAGCACTATGCTTCCTGCACAGTGTGGAGGACTATGAGCCAAAATAAACCTCTTTTCTTTATAAGTTATCCAGCCTCAGGTACTTCTTTATAGCAACACAGAGAGAACTAATATAATAAGAATGAGAAGAAATATATGTCGTGATATGTATTCTGACATTCTTAGCTCCACAGGACTATCCGCATATCTCAGATTAATTTTGTTTATTGAGGTTCCGACGCTCTGATGTAATCCCTCCTGCTATGACAATATGATTTGTTTCGAAAATGTATGATACATGATGCAGGATTTAAGTAATCACGATAGGCAATCCACATTAAGAGAAACCAGTGTCAGCTGGGTTCGGTGGCTCAGCTTGTAATACCAGCACTTTGGGAGGCCAAGGAGAGTGGATTGCCTGAGCCTGCAGGTTCAAGACCAGCCCAGGCAATTTGGCAAGACCTTGTCTCCACAATAGGTAAAAAAAAATTAGCCGGACATGGTAACATGTGCCTGTAGTTCCGGCTACTTGGAAGGCTGAGGTGGAAGGATTGCTGGAGCCCAGCAGGTCGATGCTGGAGTGTCCATGAGTGTGCCACGGCACTCCAGCCTGGGTGACAGAGTGAGACTCCAACTCAAAAAAGTAAAAAAGAGAAACCAGTCTCGTCCCTGGACTGCAACAAGAAACACTCTTGCCCTGAGACCCTTTCTTTAGAGGCCTCACATCTCAAAATACTGAAAAAAAAAGCCAAAGAACCTGTGAGCCTTCTGTCATTTGGCATACAGCCTTCCTTACCACTGCAGCATGATCTATAACTTTGATCATTCCTCTCTTAGGACTAACCCTGTTAGACCAAGGAAATGCCTTCTTCACATCTCCAAAGCACTCAAACGAAAGGTGATTGCTACCAAATGTCATAAATGTGTGGATGTGCTGCTACTGACACAGGAGATAGATGCTGATATGAATTGTGGGTCGGTTTTGAGAGCTAGAAGAGTTTAGGTAAGAGATAAGGCCAATTTACTTGTACAAACCCCTCATTTAGATGGTAAGAATGCAACAGATTCTTGCATAAAGAAGTGCCATTTTCCATTCATGCTGAATATCCATTTTCTTGATACTTTGATTTTCTAATTTACGGTTCTGGAGATACTCGCAAATTAGCATGAAATTCACAGCAATCGCATGTGACAGCTGAGGAATATTTTGCAATATTAAATTATCCATATTACTTCTAAATGTGTATGTATGTCAGTCTATTCTAGACATGTCATGCATGAACTGTGTCATCAATGCTTTATATTGGCAACTGGGTGGGCACTGAAACCAGGAATTGCAAATAGTATTCTTTGTATAAATATAGACAAGGCCATTTAATTAAAAGAAAACACAAGACTTTAGTATGAAATAATTTTGAGTTATAATTCATAATTATAATTAGTATTTTGACTTTTAATTTCAACAAATACTCCTAGATAATTAAGAAAATAGCTTTTTTTTGCAAACACTGAAAAATGACTTTAAGTTCACTTTTTACCATTTAATTTAATCTGCATTTCTGATGAAATATATTAAAAATGCAAGGAGATTGAATACTATTACATTTCTGGTCTTAATCCTGTAGATTATTATTGTGAGTAGGATTCAAAATAAATAAAACTTATGATGATAGCAATATAATTTGTAATTTTGTCAAAAATGAAGGCCAAGAAAGAACTTTTGCAATTAATATGTAATCATATAAGAAGTATATCTTTTTTTTATTACTCATCCAAATATTGCCATCTTAATAGCAGAACACCCAGAATAGAGCTTAATAATAATTAAATGCAGTTGCTTCTGGTGTTTGGAAAACTACTAGTCCTATAAGAAAGATATCGTTATATAAATTTTTGATTTTGCATAATGAAGATGTATTTGCCAAGGTTGAAAGAATTCGTTTTATTTAATAGCCTGTTGAATTAATTCATAATTTTTAAACATTTAGAGCTATTATATGTGGGCTTCCATTTATCCTCTTATTCCAGATCCCGCAAATGTCAGGGTCTAACTACAGAAACAAGAATTCTTTTGAAAGTCACAATATGTGACATGTGTCTCTTGAGAAGTGATCATCCCATTCTCTGCAGGAACTAGTTACACTTTTACCTCTTAGACTTATGCTCAGCAAAAACTTTTAGTTAGTATGAGCAGTTTAATTTTTACGGCTAAATAATTATAGACATTGATTCACTCTCCAGTTAACCTCCACAAACTTAAGGACTTGGGGGTTTGAATAACTTAGAATTTAATTTTGCACACACCACTGGTGAATACAGTTCACACGTTTGTCATTGATCTTGCACAGCCTTGAGAGCCTACTCTATTGTTTTCCCCAGACCACACTGGGTCTCTATCACCTTTCGGAGCCGACTCCTGCTTGTTTTTACTATGGATCTTTCTCTATCTTGGCCTCCTCTGCAACATCAAAATTCTCCTGCTCTGTTTCCCATTCCTCCTGGGTTTTCTCTATGCCTGGCATTAAGGTTTCCCCACGTCCTGAGTGAGCTCATTAAACCTCTTGTCTTGGAAAGGAGCAAGGTAAGGGTAGCAGGGAGAGCTTGGAACTCCTTAAAGTAGAAGTATGGAATTAACTCCAGACTCAGAGAAGTAACTACCCCAAGGCAAGAAGAGAGCAATCCATGTACATTGTTTATGTATTTGCTTATTTCTCCAGGATGGAAGTTGAGTGCAAAGTGTGGAGAATCCCAGCCATGTTTACTTCCTTAAGGTAAGTTATTAAAGTTACTGTAACAAATCAATCTGTAATTACATAAGTGGAAGGATTTTTGATATATTAATTTGTGATTATTTTTTGTTGTGGCTTCTTTTCATCCTTTCCAAACAAAGTAACCAGAGTCTTTGTATTTCTTGTATTGGGGAATTTTGCACGGCCTAATAAGAAATAGCAGAAAGATGTGAAAACTTGAACTCATGGAAAAATGTGATGTTAGGAATTTCTGGCAGGAGGTGGGGAGGAGGGAGGAGAGATAGCTGTATTTGAAAATGACAAGAAGAGAAAGATTATTTTTACTCCTAGATTGGAAAGTGGGTGGAAGTCAGGAGGCACCATGAGTACTGGGGATTGTGCCCTGCCCTGTGATAGTCTCTCACAAATAGACCCAAAATATTAAGGTCATGACTCCCATGTATGTTTAAGAAAACTGAACCCTGGTTCTGGGATTCTCATTCTAACCTGTGCTTCCCAAACATGACAACATAGTTGCTGGTTTTAAGCAAACTGGTGGGTGTAGACAATGAGCACGTTGGCAATAACTGGTGTGAACAAAAACCCAGATGTCTTTGTACAAGATGAGGGTACAAAATTACTAATTATATTGCTATCATCATAAGTTTTACAATTTCAATAATGACTGAAATTGAATTTCCAGCTAGTCCAGTAGAGGAGGGCTCATGGTTGGATGGAATTTTTTTTTTTTTTAATCTTTCACCTTTGGAATAATTTTAGATTTACAAAAAAATTGCAAATAGTTCCCATATATACCTCATCCAGTTTCTCTATTGCTACCATCTTACATTACTTTGGAACATTTGTCAAAACTAAGGAACTGATGATATTGGTACTAAACTGCAGATTTTATTTGGATTTCACCAGTTTTTCTACTGATGTCCTTTTTCTGTTCCAGGATCCAATTCAAGCTACAACATTTCATTTGTTGTCATGTCTCCTTATCTCCTCTTGTCCATGATGGTTTCTCAGTCTTTCCTTGTTTTTCTTGACCTTGACAGTTTTGATGAGTATTGGCTAGGTATTTGTAGAAAATCCCCCAGTGTGGGTTTTTCTGTGTTTTTCTTATGGTTATATTGGGAATATGAAACCAATACCACAGAGGTGATGTGCTCTTCTCATTGCATCATATCAGGGAGTAAAGTTCTTTAAAAAAGAAAGAAAATTGCCAATTCTTACACATTAGAATTTATAGATTAAGATTCATAGTGTCTATATATGCATTCATGTACAAAAGGAGATTAGAGCACTGCCACCTAAGAAATCATAATTCTAGTCATTACAATCAAAGGAGAATTTGCCAGCCCTTGCATTTCTTCTAGGTTGGTAAACATTTCTATCAAGGCTCCTAACAGACCTTCTTATCTGTTTCACTGTGATTTTGGGACTGTTTAGATAAGGATTTCTCAAGTATTTGTGGAAGCCTGTTGAAATCTGGCCAAAACCAACTTCCTCGCTTTCTGTATTTTTCATGGCTCTTTTGATCAAATAAAATCAGTTGTGTTTGAATCTTCAGGAAGTTTTTAAACATACATAAACCCAGAATATGTTATGCACCGGGGCTCAATCCAGCATTCTCTCATTGTGGTTTCTAGGATACAGGAGCCTGTACATAATAACATATCTAGACAGGGTTTTAGCAGTGTGAAATATATTTAGAATTCATGATAAGAACCACAAGAAGGGCAATTACCAAGGTTATTAAAAAACAATTATTCTTTACCTCATTTTTACCACAACTTTCAGTCCTCAACATCATCCAGGTCATCATGTAGGCATTAATCAAAATGTTTTCTCTTGCCTTGCTGGAAATTCTGACCCATGGATGATGACTGATGGTCTCATCCCAGGGATAGGATGACTATCCCCTGGAGAAGCTGAACATCTGACCAGGGCAGAGAGCATTCACAAGGCTGAGCAACTCTTCCACACCAGGTGCACATCTGTTCCATTAGGATGATAACCCTCCTTTCTTTGTCACAGCTTCTTATTCTTATAAAAGAGTTTCTGCATGTTGACATACTTCTCTTTCTTTGGACATCTAGAAATCTGGAAACTTTATACAATAGCTGTTGACTTTATTATTATTATTTTAAATAGAAATATTCTGCTGACCAGTGAATGATAAGACCGATGGTCATTATATAGGCATGTTTTAGTGTGTAACAAAGGAGTTGTTAGAGTGAAAAAGAAGGTTCAAGAGACTGCAGTACTTATAATTTAGTGCTGTCCCACAGAGCAATGATTCAGTATACTACTGGTCAGTTTGGAAGCAAAGGTGCCATCTTTTGTTTTTCTTGGTCAAATAAGAATTTACATATCACCTTACCTTTTTTTCCACTGGAAGTAGGAGTATCACCATTTACTCCACAGTGGAATCTCTGGCACAAATATCTTTTCTAATGCTCACTTTTTATTTTTACAGATGTGGAGTACAATTCAAGATTAGGTACCCAAGTGGTCAATGTACAGGTTAAGTTTGGGCCTCTCATTGGTTCTCACTTCACCTGGTTTAGGATTAGGATTAGGATTATTGATGTTATGTGCACCCCCTCCCCGGCAGTGTTCTGTTACTGCCAATCCCTTTCTTGTAGTATTATGATAAATCATTGCTTACCTTTTCATTTACAAAGAATAGTTTGATAATATTTTAAAGGAATTAAAAACACAAAGGTTGTATGCAATGGTTAAAACACTCAATGGATGTCAAAATGCAAGTTTCATTGCAGTCAGGTCCATGTGAGTCAGGCTAGACCTGGGCAGGGCTAAGTAGATAACAAATCTTAAGACTAGAGAGAAGATAACTATACACTTGAATCAGCTCTTAATTGTAGACTGATTATAGATATTAAATCACTTAACCTCTCATTTTCATGAATGCAAGTCCTGTGTTAAATGAGGTTGGCTTACACTAATGGGCCTGCCAAGTACAATCTAGGCTGAACCACTAACACAAAGATAAAATAAAAATGAATGTTTAATTTTATTTTCTAAAGAAGCAGAAGGAACTGGCTAGTTCACCCTCAGGTACAAGTGATAGCTGTCCATGGTAGCACTTTCATTAATGTGGATCAGTGGAGCTAGAATGCAAGACTTAGGCAGCATCAGCAATGCAGTCAAACTATCTCCTGAAAGATAAGAACCCGGTTTGGTAGGCTCATTGCTTTCTTCTTCATTAGCTTTGCCACAGCAGAGGTTTGTAGGACTATTCCCTGCAAGCTAAGGAGATAGGAAGAGTGTCAAGATCAGTCAGTTCTCCCAAGTTTCTCTTTTTTGTTAAATACCTCTGATAGGTTATTCAAGAAGAGCAAAATGTCAAGTTGTTTGCAAAGGAAAGTATACAATACATATAGGTAACTTTTGTAAAATACCCACGAGGAGTCAATCTCTATGCTAAAGTGTTTCACATGCATTCTTTTCATCCTTTCTGCAATCAACAAGGGAGATGCTATATTATGCTCATTTTGGAGACAAGGAAACCAAGATGTAGAAAGGTAGAATCACTTGCCCAAAGTCACAGTCGGTAAGTGGTGAAGTCCAAATTCAAAACTCAGAGTATAGTGCTAGCACCCAAGTGCTTACTATGCATACTCCCTTTCTTTTCTGTCCTGAAGAACACTACTAAGCTAACATGTTTGTGATACACCTAGATTGAAACCATTGGTAGAAAAGAAAATCAGTCATGAAATAAATGGGTGTTACAATGTTGGGCCATAAAATATCTTGCCAGCACTGTGCAGTAACAGAATTGTCTTGGTTTATTTCACTTTAGCTATGTTGTGAAACCAATTATTCTGCTTAATGATGCTTAAAAATTTGATCCTTATCTTCTTGTAATAATAACTTACTTTCAGATCAACTATGCTAGGCACACAGGCCCAACTTTGGTTATAGAAATACACTACCGGGGGGGCAGGGCACATAACATCAATAAGTGTATCTGATCTCAAACAAGATGAAGTGGGGCCAAAGGGAGACCCAAACTTTAGCTGTATAGTGACCATTTATATACCTAATTCTGAATTGTACCCCACATCTTTAAAATAAAAAATTTTTTCAAAAAAGAAATACCAGTCCAACAACTTTAGGAGCTATTGAAACTATATTTAGGACTGGATAAAAAGAGAAATGACTTCAATTCCTGAGTTGAATTGTATCTGTGTAAGAAGAATGGAGGACTGGGTGGGGAGATTTGTATTGCCCTTCCTTTCACTATCTTCTTTGGAATTTATTGTCATTCCCCCTTCTTAGAATCTCGCTTTCTTTGCTTATTCTCTGACTTGTTCAGGCAACATTTTCACCTTCTGCCCAGAGGGCAAAAAACTTGTCTGAAATGCCTCAACTGCTGTCCCTCCTTCCCTCCCTCTTTCCCTCCCTCTCTTCCTTCCTCCTTCCCTTCCTTCTTTCCTTCCTTCCTTCCTCCCTCCCTCCATATATCCTTCTGCTGTTAAGTGAGACCATATACATTTTAACAATCTTATTCAATCTCATTACACCATAGGCATTCAATCAAACTGTTCCCAAATCAAATAGAAGGCTTTGTTTGCGACCAATTTAAGTGGCAGGAAATAGAACAGTTTGCTCATCAGATTTTCAGGGCTAAAGGATTGTGTACAATAACAAAAACCACTTTGAACACTGTCATATCCATGGATGGCACCACTCAGATCTCCTTGCTCTTGGAGAAGAACTGAGAAGAGTGTAGTTGACTGACAGCCTCCAGCTGCCACACCTTCAGACTCATCATGAAATTCATGCCAAGGTCATGTTTTTCTCGAACTACTCATAGACAATATCTGGAATATGGCAGAGGTTCTAGAGTTGGGTCATTTCTGCCAGATGTGGGACGTGGCCACGCCCAATGTTCCAATGAACAATCTTTGCCTGGGACTCACCATTACCTGGCTGAGACTTCTCAGATCTGCCCTTCAGTCTGAGGTTTTTCCTATCCAATACCCCCTCCTTTCCTTTCTCCTTTCGAAGGTGTCAGAGTTACATTACAATCTGCAGTTCCCCTTTACTGTACCTGTTCCTTCCCTCCTTTATCCTTCACAGACATTTCCCCCAATTAATCTCTTGTGTGTCTTATCTCTTCTTGGCACCTGCCTCTAAGAGGAACTGAATAGAAACAAACATCGACTTATCATATTTACACACATCACTATATTTGACCCATTTTCAAGCTGTACTCTACAATTTCGAGTGTCATGCATCTACAGATGCATGTTTCCCAAATTTAATGTCTCATGTTTCAAGTTCACTCTGATATATAAATGTCTGTATTCCACTAATTGACATATTTATTTGATACATCCAGATTTAGGAACTCATATCCAACCACTATTTTCCTTACTTAATCTACTTCAGCCATATTGGCTTTTCTACTGTTTCACAAAATGCCAGAAATGTTTCTTACTTGGAGATTTTGCATTTGCTCTTATCACTGCCTGGAGCACTCTTCCCTCAAATATTCACATTTTCTGAAACAGATCTCTAGTTCAGTGCCACATTCTCCAAAGAAGACTTCCCCCAAGAAACTCTATCTGCAAGATCACCCATCATTACATAACTCTCCCTTCACCCACCCCATTCTGTTTACTTCACTGCACTTGTCACCAGCTGAGATTTTACTGAAAAAGGAAGGGCAAAAATCTAAATAAAAAAGAAAGAAAAAATAAAAAGGGAAGAAAAGAAGGACTTCTTTTTTAAAACCTAAACTGTGTTCTAAATTTGTTATAACTGACTTGGCTAATTCAGTCAACTTAGTGTCGTTAGCAGATTGTTTGAATAAATGATCTGTTTGTAGCAACGAAAAATTAAGTATTAGAAGATTTAGGAGATACTGCTTGTCTATGTGTCATCACAAAAGTGTAACAATAGCGATATTGCCAAGATGGATATCTTAAGTGCATCTGACACTTTTCTTAAATTACATGGATGGTTATCATAGGTAAAAGCCAAAAATGCAGGCCAAAAATCAAAGCAAATTCTTATTTAAAAAATTTCCAGTACTACCATAGTTTGAATTTATTTCTCATAGTACCTAAGTAACATCAATAAGCCTTTGGGGGAAAGAAATGGATTTTTTTCATGCCCCTGACATTGTAGCTATAACCACACAATAGAAATATTGTATAAGGCCTAAAATGTGCATATGCTTTGATCTATTAACTCTACTTATAGGTTTCTAGCCCACAAAAATATCTGCTTAAGTAGGCACAAATACAGGCACATGAATACGCACTCTGACATTGTTTTCAACAGCAAAACATTGAAAACAACTTAAATGTTCACCCATAGAGAACTATCTAAGTATGACACATAGACATAATGGAATTCTCTCCAGCCATCTAAAATTATGTAGGTTTATACTTTCTAAAATGCAGAGATGTTTGTCATTTATTACATGAAAAATAGAAAATGTGTGTGCAGTAAAACTATTAAAAATGTGTCTGTGTCTAAATACATATGTGTATATACACATATATGTTCATACAGACACATATTTATCTACATACAAACAGGATGAAAAAGTTAAAAAAGACATTGCCCTGATGCTAGTAGATTTCTGAATATGTAAATTCTGAGTGTTTTGAATTTGTTTCTTTGCATTTTTCTGTAATTTGTAGATATTTAAAAATAAGCACACATCAATATTTGTAATAAAAAAATTAAAATATATACAAAGTCCATGGGATAGAATTGTAAATTATAGGAGCTAAAGGGAGTTGAGAATTCATTAAATGTTATCTGGTTCAAGAGACTCTTCCATTTTACCAAAGAAGAAACTAGGACTCAGAAGGGAAATTGAATTATCCAGGACTCAAATTTATGTCTCTCTCTCCAGTCATTCTCTCACTTTCACACCCCAGCAAGTGCTCAATTAATGCAGTGATTGATGTAATTGGTTGGTATTGATGTGGAGGAGTCTGAGGGTGATCTCATTCCACTGTTGAACTGTGATAGAAAATTTCACAGTGGGAACAGCGATAGTTCAATTTTTCCCTCTGCACCAATTATGCAAACTTCTGATTTGCATTGATCAGGATGTCTCTCCTTGGATAGCAAAGGAGCTGACAGAAGTTGTTCATGTAAGATTTTCTCTAACTGAGAATATATTTAATTACTCCTATAATTGGTCAATTTTCTGTGTTCATTGAGAGAAATATTTGCCACAAAATATATTTATTCAGACCTTCTGAAAAAAGCCCATCCTGATCGAGGGACAAGAGCTGAATTTGATAATACAAAACGTTTTAGTTATAGCTATTCTTATCTCTCCCTAGTTTGTTGTGTAAAATAATTTACGGTTGAGAAAGAAATTTTTAAAAAATTATTTTCTAAGGGGGAAAAATGCTCAGATTCCAGTTACATATTCAACAATGGATTGTGAAACTGATTTTTTGTCATCTCTTGATGATAGAATAGCCAAAAAAATGGGGAGAAAAACAGTCTGTGGAAATTTCATGATTATCAGAGGCTATTACATTTTTCAATCTAAAGTGGAACAGAATTCTTACGCTTTTGCCCAATTTCTCGGTTCAATGGTTCACCAAGAAATGATCATAAGCTATGGTAACCACCAGTAGAATCTTCTGTGACCTAGCCTTGGCCAAGATCTGAAACATTGTGCATCTTTATCAAAGAATCAGTAGAGACACAAAAAAACCTTCCTTTTGCCACAACTTCAGTGACTCTGGCCATCAGTGGAGTTGTTTACACATAATAAGGAAAAGAATGATGGCTATGGAAGAGAAATAACTCTCTACCATCATCTTTCTTGCCAACAGCTAACTGCCTGCAAAACTATTATTCAGAGAGAGAAAGTTTTGTATTTATTAGGTAAATCAGAGACAACCCAGGAGGTATTGGACAGGAGACATTTAATTTCCTCCTCAGTAGGACATTTTATTCAATAGATGGTGACTTACCTGATCCTTTATCTACAGCTTCCTGTAGAAAAGTGGTGTGAATTGTAAATTGATTGGATTAAGTTACCAGAGCACTAAACTTTGTGTTGTCCTGGGTTTGTTTTTCTTTTCTTTTCTTTTTTTAAAGCTTCTTTAGAATAAGTTATCTCCTCAGCAGTGTGACTCACATGTTCTGCCCTTTGCCTTTCAGGACATTATCCACTTTGCACAAAATATTCCAGTGCAAGATTTTTTGGACTAAATATATGGTTTAAATGCCCTTGTTCTGTGAAGATAGTTTAAAATTTTTCAGTACATTTAATTCTCATGAAAATCAGTGTACATATATATGTACACACATGTATGAAAAAGCTGAATGAGAACTATAGCTTATGAGTAGTTCTCCCTACATTACTTTGTGATATGCCAATCTAATCTTTTATATCAATATAATTATGTAATACAATATAAAGAGTCCTGGAATGTAACACAAAAAACCTGGATTCTAGTTTTGGCTCTGACTTTAGCTATCTGTGTGAGTTTGAGCAAGTCACTGTGTTCCTTTTATTGTTTTAAATATAATTTTATTTCCAAGAATGGTGTGACTGTTGCTGGGGCTCAGAAAACAGTACCCCAAAGTAAAGTGCTTGGCATCTTGGCATGCTGAACACTTTGAATGAAAGAAAATCAAAAGACCTTACAAACTGCATCAGAATCAAGGTCTCTCTGACTCTTCCTTGTTTCTCCTAAATGCAGGAAAGGCTCTTTCTGAAGTTCCTTTATCTGACTGAGGGAATTTCTCCAAAAAGAAATCCAATGGTCTCAGATCCTTCCTGGAATTTACATTAACCAGAAAAGATGAACAGTTATTGAAGGAAAGGAAACTAAAATTTTCCATACCCAGGATACCATGCCCAGTCAGACATTTCACCTTCTTTCAACTATTCTTCTAAGGACTGTTACCTGAGAAACTATCTGCATAATAAGACTACCTTTGTTTGCAGTTCAGTTCTGTCCCTTATCTTCCCATAACTTGTTGCCACCTCCCCCAGAATCCAGCGGAACTGTGTCCATTATGCTTATTCATTTTTCTTTTCAACCATTTATTCTTCTTCTAAACCTTTTCCCCCAAGAAAAAGGTATTTAAACTTCTGTCACCTGGCCTTCCTTGAGTCTCTTATTTTGTGTGGAATCCCGTATACATGTGTATGTTAATACATTTGTATGACTTTTCTGCTGTCAATCGGTTTATTGTCAGTCTATTTCAACAGGCTCCAGAGGGAAAATTTAAACTTCTCTTCCCTGTTAAAGCAGATAATAAAATATGACAGGTAAATTGCCTTCCTTCCTTCCTTGTTCTCTCCCTCCTTTTCATATAAAATCCTATACAACTTGAGGAGTTTGAAAAATCAAATCATAATCAATGCCACAAACATATTCATCCTTTCCAAAAGTTTTCTCAACCCTCTTAACAAATTCTTAAGTATATGGTACAGTATTGTTTCTTTTTTGAGTTGAAATTTCACTCCGTCGCCCCGACTGGAATGCAGTGGCAAGCTCCCGACCACCGCAGCCTTGACCTGCTGGGCTCCGATGATCCTTCTACCTGAGCCTTCCAAGTAGCCGGAACTAGAGGTACACACTACCATGCCCGGCTAATTTTTTTTTTTTTAATTTATTGTAGAGATGAGGTCTCATCAAGTTGCCTGGGCGGGTCTCGAACCTGCTGGGTCAGTCAATCCACTCATCTCGGCCTCCCAAAGCACTGGGAATACAGGCTGAGCCACCGAGCCCGGCTGGTACAGTACTGTTAATCACAGGCACTATTCGATCACAGGCCAATCTCTAGACTTATTCTTCTTGCACAATTCACACTTTGAACCCTTTGACCATCACCTCCTATTTTTCCTACCCATAGCCTCTGGCAACCATTATTCAACTCTCTACTTCTATGAGTTTGACTATGTTATATTCCTCACATAAGCAGGATTGCACAGTATTTGTCCTTTTACATAGCATAATATCCTCCAGGTTCATCCATGTTGTCATGAATGATGGTATTTTCTTCTTTTTTGAAAGTTGAATACTTTTATTAGCTTTCTATTGCTGCCATAACAAATTATCACAAACTTAACTGCTTGACATTGTTAAGATATCCATCCTACCAAAGGTAATCTGCAAATTCAATGCAATACCCATTAAATTACCTACATAATTTTTCTCAAACCTAGAAATGACAATACAAAAATTCATATGGAACCATAAATGACCACGAATAGCCAAAATAATCTTCAACAAAAGTAACAAAGTGGAAGTATCACACTTTCAGACTTTAAACTTTATTATAAGGCTACAATAATCAAAACAGCCTGGTATTGGTACAAGATCAGGCATGCAGACCAAGGGAACAGGATAGAGATTCAGGAAGCAAAACCTCAATTTCTCAACCAACTCATCTTCGACAAAGCCTCCACCAACAACCACAGGGAAGAGGAGAATCTATTCATAAATGGTGCTGGGAAAACTGGCTGACCACATGCAGGAGATTGAAACAGCACTCCTACCTATTACTGTATACAAAAATAAGCTCTAAATGGATCAAAGACCTAAATGTAAAACCTCAAACTATAAGAATCCTGGAAGAAAATATAGGAAATGCCCTTACATAAACTGGAATAGGCAACCAATTCCTGATCAACTCTCCAAAAGCAAATGCCATAAATAAGATAGACAAGTGGGACCTCATCAAACTGAAAGCAAAAGAAACCATCAAGAGAGTGGGGAGATAGGCCCCAGAATGGGAAAAAATATTTACCAACTGTAAATCTAACAAAGGCCTAATATCCAGGATCTACAAAGAACTCAAATATGCCAAAAGGGGGGAAAAAAAACCCTATCAAAAAGTGGGCAAAAGATATGAATAGACACTTCTTAGGAGAAGATATAAGAGCAGCTAACAGATACATGAAAAATGCTCAGCCTCAAGGAAATGTAGCTGGAACTACAGGCACACTACCATGCCCGGCTAATTTTTTTTTTTTTTTTTTTGAGTTGGAGTCTCACTCTGTCGCCCAGACTGGAGTGCAGTGGCCGCTCCCGGCCACTGCAGCCTCGACCTGCTGGGCTCCGGTGATCCTTCCGCCTCAGCCTTCCAAGTAGCCGGAATTACAGGCATGAGCTACCAAGCCTGGCTGATTTTTTGATTTATTGTTGAGATGAGGTCTCGCTGCCCAGGCGGGTCTCGAACCCGCAGGCTCAGGCAACCACTCACCTCAGCCTCCCAAAGGCGCGGGATTACAGGCTGAGCCACCGAGCCCGGCTCCCGGCTAATTTTTTTGATTTGTTGTAGAGATGAGGTCTCTGTCAAGTTGCCCAGGCGGGTCTCGAACCCGCAGGCTCAGACAATCCACTCACCTCAGCCTCCCAAAGGTGCGGGATTATAGGCTGAGTCACAAAAAAAAAAAAAAAAAAAAAAAGATACCTGCACACACATGTTTATTCACAATAGTAAAAACATGGAACCGGCCGGGCTCAGTGGCTCAGCCTGTAATCCCGCGTCTTTGGGAGCCTGAGGTGAGTGGATTGCCTGAGCCCGCGGGTTCGAGACCCGCCTGGGCAGCGAGACCTCATCTCTACAATAAATCAAAAAATCAGCCGGGTGTGGTAGCGCACGCCTGTAAATCCGGCTACTTGGAAGGCTGAGGCAGAAGGATCGCCAGAGCCCAGCAGGTCGAGGCTGCGGTGGCCGGGAGCGGCCACTGCACTCCAGTCTGGGCGACAGAGTGAGACTCCAACTCAAAAAAAAAAAAAAAAACATGGAACCAACAGTGCTGCCCATCAAAAGTGGATTGGATAAAGAAGATGTGGTACATAACATGATGGAATATTAGGCAGCCCTAAAAGAGGACAAAATTGTGGACTTTACAGCAACTTGAATAGATGTAAAGTCTATAATACTCAGTGGTTTGTCATAGAAACAAAGATCGGAGTACTACATGTTCTCACTCATAAGCGAACCCTGAACATTTATCATAATACTGTAAGAAAGGGATTGGCATTAGTGGGACACTGCCAGGGGAGGATCGGGGGCCACATACATCAATAAGGGTACCCAAACTTTACCTGCATGATGACCACTTATGTACCTAACCCTTAATTGTTCCCCACATGTTTAAAATAAAAATAATAAAAAACCCCACAAATTTATTAGTGCATAGTTTTGTAGGTCGTAAGTCCAGCTGGCTCAATTGATTGCTTTACTCTAGGTTCCCAAGGCTGAAATCCAGGTGCTGGCTAGCCAGGGCTCTTATTAAGAATACCCGAGGGAGAAACTGCTTCCAACCTCATTCATTATTTGCAATTTGTTGGCAGAATTTGGTTCTATACAATGGTAGGACTGAGGTCTTCATTTCCTTGTTGGCTGCCAGTTAGGTTGTAGAGGCCACCTGCATTCTCTAACTCTTAGCTCCCTTCGTCTCAAAACCAGCAACAGTAGGTCAAGTCCTCTCAGGTTTCAGACCTCTTCTGCTACTGCATCTCTGACTCTAGCCAGATAATTTTTTCTTCTTTTAAGGGCTTCAGTGATTAGATTGGATCCACCTAGACAATTCAGAATAATCTCCCCATCTTAATGTCTAACCTTAATCACATTTGTAAAGTCCATTTTACCATATAAGGTAACTGATTCACAAATTCTGGGGATTAGAGGGTGATATCTTTGGGGGACCATGAATATGCTTATCACACTTACCTTCTCTAGAATGCTTCAACTTCTTCACCTCTTACAAAGGGAAGTTTCTTGTTGTGTGTGAAAGCATCCCTCTGGGGAACCACAACCTAAGTTTAGGTAAATTCTGCATGTGGAGCTGAGATTAAATTACACTGAATCATTTGTGGAGATTGTTGGTCCCATGCCAGTCTCTTTCAAGTCTTCATATTAAGGCAAAGAAAAGACCTGCTGGTGCTAATATTTCTTTTAGACTGATCTGATACTTGCATATTTCCTTTCTTATTGGGTTGGGGGTTGGGAAGAGAAAGAGAAAGAGAAAAGAGAATGAGGCTCAGGCTCCAAGTTTAGGAACCAGTCTACCTAGTTAAATTTAACAATGTAATTTGACTTTTATTGCATTTGTTTAAATTGCTATCTTCTCCTTATGGCAAATTGATATTGATTTTCCATCTATGGCATTCAGGTAAATTTCAATTTTTAAAATCAATGTACGTAAAAATATAAATGATTGAATTTGAAGAAAATATCAAGAAAGTGACAGTTCATTAAATAAATAGATAAACACAATACTGTAAATGTGGTACACAGAGGGATGGAAAACAGGAACTTTCTGCACTAGACAACCTCATAATCCCCTTTGAATTCCAAAAAATTTAATTTACCCGGAAGGAAAATTGACCAAAGCTTACAAAAGTACTTCAAAAAAGAGGATGTTCAAATTACCAATGAGCATATGAAAAGGTGCTTACCATTTACTGCTGTGGGAGTATAAAGTGGTACTCTGAGGGTAAAAAGATGAATGACTTTGAAAAGGACCCAAAAGCTTACTATATGCCCTACCTAGTGCAGTCTTCCAGGTTGTCACTGCCATTCTTTGTCTTTGAGCTGTAAATTAGAAAATGGACAGTAATGAAAATGATGCTTGCCCATAGAAATGCAAATTGTATCTAGCAGAATGGAATTATTTATTGCTTAGTGTATATTGACCAGTTTTCATCTGTTTGTAAATTCTTTTCAGCATATCTATTTGTCAGTTCTTTGGATTCTCCTTTGAACACTTACAAGTGCCCTATTTGATCAATGAATTGAATAAAATCTTTGATGTGTTGATTTTATATCTGTATGCGAGTCATGATTTTATATATATATATTTTAAAATCACTCGAAAGTACAAACTAGAAAACAGTTGAATATTGCCAAGTAAAGATATGCATAGATATGCAAGTCCAGTGTGTTAGTCCATTTGGGCTGCTTTAACAAAAATACCACAAACTAGGTAGATTACAAACAACAGAAATGTACTTCTCACAGTTCTGAAGCCCAAGAAAAATCAAGGAAGATTTGGTGTCTGGTGAGAGCTCATTTCCTGCTTCACAGAATGCTTCTAGTTGTGTCCTCACATGGTGGAAGGGACTAGAACTTTCTTGTGCCTCTTTTATAAGGACACTAATTTTATTCATGTGGGCTCTGCTTCATGACCTAATCAACTTTTCAAAGGTCTCATCTCCTAATACCATCATTTCGAGGGTTAGAATTTCAGCACACGAATTTTGAGGGGGTCACAAACATTCACTTAGAAATCATTTCTTAGAAACTCCTTTCCTATGTATATATACTTGAACTCTTTCACACATGTGACAGAAGACACATATAAGAATAATAAAATAAATATTGTTTGTATGCCCAAAATAACTGGAAAAACCCAAATGTTTTTTAACAGTAGAATAAATCAATACATTATTATATCTTCATATACAGAATACTACATAATAAAAATAAATGAAATATAACTACAAATAACATGAATGAATAAGGAACACAATATTTAGTAAATAATTTCTGACACAGAAGAATACATGCTTTTTTTAATTTTAAAAATGTGGGGTACATTTCAGGGTTAGATATACAAACGTTGATTATGCAGGTACACTTGTTGATGAGGTGTGCCCCTCCCTCCCCTAGCAGTTTCCCACTACTGCCAATCCCTTAAAAGAATACATACTTTTAATTCCACTTTTATAAGCTTCAAAAAAAAGATAAAGCTAAACTCTAGTGCTTAGGAATGCATGCTTATGTGGTAAAACTACAAAGAAAAGCAAGGTAATGAGTTCCACAAAAGTTAGGATAATAGATACTTTGGGGAGAAGGGCCTGCCAGGGATGGGGTACCAGCAACACTCTATTTTGTAAGCTAAGTGGTAGATACCTGTGTTTCCCTTATTACTTTTTAAAATATATATGCATGTTCTATATATTAATATATATACACACACATATAAAATACTTTGCTTCCCTCAACATTAATGTCAATGATCTATTATTGAGTCCTTCGGATAAGTAAACTGCTAAGTGAAGTGTCAGAACAAGCAACCTCAGAGACTATCCTTTGAAACCCAGAGTTGATACTTGATTACTAATCCTTCAGGGTGAGGATATACATCACAGGATCTAAACATAAGTTATTTCCCCACACGCCTGCAGTATAGAAAGCCTCACTAACACCATTTTTCCTACTTTCCTTTCTATGTTAAATTGAGGCATAAATGACAGTCACAGGAAGCCCCAGGGGCAAGTAGAGGCTTTAGTCTTTACAGTCTGGAGAAGGATGAAAGCCCCTCTGTAATTTCTTGTAGCAAGAATGAAGATGGAAAAAATCAAGGACACGGTAAAGAAAAAAGGAAAGAAGAATCTTGGGCTTCAATTTGTTTTGTGGTCCAGATTGTGAACATATTCTACTGTTTCAGATAATTAATTATTCCATGGCAGTGAATGACATACTACATTGACTTTTCCTTAATAATATATTCTCTTTTCCTTTTTACTTTTCAATTTTTATTGGTTTTGGATATTGTTTATTGGAATGCCAATAGGTTGAGATGTTGGTTATGAATGTATTTTGTAACCTGTAAAGTGTAATACAAAGTGTACAATGTACAGCATAGTACCTGGTACCATGAATGTACTTTTTCAAATTACCAACTCTCCTTTGGGTAATTTCAAAAAGGAAATGGTTTTGGCTAATGAAATTCAGGCAAACACAGATTTTTAAAAATTCAAAATTAGCCAAGCATGGTGGCTCACATCTTTAATTCAGCACTTTGGGAAGCTGAAACGAGAGGTTTGCCTGAGCTCAGGGGTTCAAGACCAGCCTGGACAACTTGGCAAGACCGCTTCTCTACAATAAATAAAAAAATTAGCCAGGTATGGTGTCGTATGCCTGTAGTTTCTGCTACTAGGAAGGCTGAGGCAGAAGGGTCACCTGAGCCCAGCAGGTCGAGGCTGTGCTGGCCATGAAAGTGTCACTGCACTCCAGCCTGGGTAACAGAGTGAGACCCAGCTTAAACAACAACAACAACAACAACAAAAATTCAAAATTAGCTGTTAACCCACATATTTATAGATATGCTAAATATACCTGTATGTAGAAGATAGAGGGCATTTTTATCTTTAACAACTAGAAACAAATCTACATTGTTCAATCATGATATTACTATTAAATAATACAGAGCAGATATCCAGCTGTGTTTCAGCCCAAAACTTGACAGAAACTATGAATTTCCTATAATCTAGAATTTCCACTATTTCTTTAGCTTAAACTGTGTTAGAAAAATTAATAATTAAACAATTCACGGGCTAAGTGAATGACTCCACTTGAAAACCCCAGAGTTGAATGTCAGTGTAATGAGATTATATCCAGAACAAAGAATTATCTCTCTGTAAATGACCATGTATCATCCCCATAAAAGTCTCCTAAAGAAATGAACACCAAATTCTAAAACTGCTTAATTGTTCAGGACAATTTCTTAATCAGGGAGTCTAGAAACCTTAAACCATGATGACAATAAGCGCTATTTGTTCAAAAAGATCTTTCTTTAGCTGTGTCATCTACTATTATGATTATTATACTGATCCCATGTCTGCCACGACTGCCACTACTAAAAGTCTTGTTTGTCAAACACTTACCATATTCTAAGCTTTATATGTGTAGTCTTGAACCAAGTAGATGAATCATTTACAATAGCATCATCTCTTAGGCAGAGTTAGTTGCTAACAGTTGCATGAAAGTTGAAAGGTGAAAATTGCATACATTCAAAAAATTATCCTAGAAGTTTCTTTAAATCACCCATTTAATATAGGTAATACTTTTGCCTACTAAAGCGACTCCTTTTTTTTTTTTTGAGTTGGAGTCTCACTCTGTCGCCCAGACTGGAGTGCGGTAGCAGCTCTCAGCCACCGCAGCCTCGACCTGCTGGGCTCCGGCGATCCTTCCGCCTCAGCCTTCCAAGTAGCTAGAACTACAGGCGCGCGCTACCACACCCAGCTAGTTTTTTGATTTATTGTAGAGATGAGGTCTCGCCAAATTGCTTAGGTGGGTCTCGAACCCGCGGGCTCAGGCAATTCACTCACCTCAGCCTCCCAAAGCGCGGGATTACAGGCTGAGCCACAGAACCCGGCCAAATTTTTTCGCTTTTTTTTTTGTTGTTTTGTTTTGTTTTGTTTTGAGTTGGAGTCTTACCCTGTCGCCCAGGCTGAAGTGCAGTGGCACGCTCATGGCCACCGCAGCCTCGACATGCTGGGGTCAGGTGATCCTTCCATCTCAGCCTTCCAAGTAGCCTGAACTACTGGCATGCGCCACCATGCCCGGCTATTTTTTAATGTATTGTAGAGACGAGGTCTCGCCAAGTTGGCCAGGCTGGTCTCAAACCCGCGGGCTCAGGCAATTCACTTGCCTCGGCTTCCCAAAGTGCTGGGATTACAGGCTGAGCCACCCAGCCCAGCTGAAGCAACTCTTAATAAGTCAACAAAGTCTATTTTTCCCTGCAGCATCAGAACTGATCACTCTTTGTTTACATGAGGTAGTAGGGCGATTTGGGGGGACCATAAGTTTAGTGTAAATATGTTGTGGTCTTTATTTTTTTTAAAAAACATTTAGTACTGTTTAATAAGTAATAAAATAAATTCAACCCCTTCTCTTCAAATTGGAATCTTTTTTAAAAATTGTAATTCTTATTAGGATCCACTTGTAAGTGGAAGCTAAACAATGGGCACATGCAGACATAAAGATGGAAATAATAGACACTGGAGGCTCCAAAAGGGTCATGGATGGGTGAGAGATGGTGAGGGTTGAAAATTGCCTATAGGTACAGTGTTCAATATTTGGGTGATGGGTATACTAGAATCCCAGTTCCCACCGTGATGCAATATACCTGTGTTATAAACAAGCACAGGTACTCCTCCAAACTAAATTTAAAAAAAAATTATCTAGGGAATTTGTAAAGCTTATGTGAATGAGTTTAAAAGTAAAGAACATTCACATCCCTATCACGCAAGGGCTAGAATGGCTGACTTAGCTTACTTCATGACTCAAGTCAAGATCTCAGGCATTGATTTGGATGGCTGGAGACCCTGGGATTTAAACCAGTGATTAATGAGTCTTTAAACAACTGGCTGCTTATGTGTAACTCCTAAGTTCAGTACTATCTTATTTATTTTTAAACACACCTCAATGAGACAGTATATCTTGCAGAGAAAGCTTTGTAAAGAGAGAAATCACACTCATGGAGCATTTAGAATATTGATTACCCATTCCCATCCCAATGTTCTCATAATAATTATTTAGTGGCATTTTAAAAGGTACAATATCATGTGTGCTTTGTAAACAATGACTTTGGATACATTTTAGTTCATGAAGAGGCTCCAAGTTCTGTTTTTCTCAGGACTAACAAGGAAGAAAAGCCTTGAGTTCTGGCTATAAAATTAATATAAAATAATATTCTCCATTCTTGCCACATTGTTAGTCTTGCTTATTTCTTCCTCTTAGTCTCAGTTTTGACTAAAGGCTTTCTTCAAACCACCACATCTTTGAAGTATTCTCCTATCTAATACTACTTAGAGCAACTGAGATTAATGGAATAATTTTAACTTTTCCAAACACGTCTATAATAACATCCAATTTACCCTCCCCACCGCGAAATATTATTTCCCTTATTTTAACAATGTAAAACATGAGTAGACAGAGATCTAATGGCATATTTAAGGCTCTACAGCGGTCTAGAAACTATCAGGAACCAGACCCAAATCTTCTATCTTGTAATTCTGTGCTCCTTCAGCCAAGCTGAGCCCTGGTACTAACTTCTTGAAAATTTCATCTCTGAGGTTCTGAAGTTGTCAGGAAAAATCGTATAGGATATTTCTCAGTAAATTCAAGATGCATATCTGATAACTTGCTTGACATCTCTGTTAGGTGAATAAACATCTCACTTTTTATTATTGTTGCTCATTAAAGCTTTTTAACATACAGTTTATTGATGTATAGTGGACTTACTGTGAATATTTAAAGTATTCAAAGTGATACATTTTAGCCTGCATATACATTTGTAAAACCAACAACACAATTAAGATAATGAAAGTATTCATAACTTCCAAAGTTTCCTTGTGGATTGTTGCAATTCATCTTACATACCCAAGATGGAACTTTTAAACTCTAAACATGTTTCTACCATAGCCATCCCTACTGTAGCAGATGGAACTGCCACCCACACTGTTGCTAAACCCAATTCCCTGTTCCCCTAAGCATGCTAACTATCAGCAAGTCCTAGACATTCTGAATTCATCCACTTCTTGTCATCTCTCTGGCCACTTCCCTAGTTCAGATCATCTGGTCTACAATGTGGCTACAACACAAATCTGTGTGTTTCCACTCTTGCTGTACACAATCCATCCTTGACATAGTAGTTACATTGATCTGTTAAAAATACAAACCAAATCTAGTCACTCCTTTGCTTGAAAACTTCCCAGTGACTTTCCACTGGCCTTGGAATACAATGCATACTCCTCATCATGTCTTACAAAGTAGGTTGCAATCAGCTGCTAACAACCTCTCAGCTACCATCCGTTTCCATGCTACTACTCCCCCTGCCCCTCCACTCACTACACTCCAACAACTCTGACTTTCTTTCAGTTTCCAGAACAAGGAAAGCATATTTATGCCACCATGACTTTGCCCCTGCTCTTGTTTCTGCTTGGAACACTCATTCTCCAGTTTCATGTGGTTGGCTCTGTCTTGTCATTTTCATCTCTGCTTAAGTTTCATTTCTTTGGAAGAATCTCCTCAGACTTCACCATCTCTATTCCCCATCTCCGAGTCATTTCCGTGATCTACTTTTTCATGGCACTTCTAATGTTTGGAATTATTTTTTCTCCAGGTTTATAATCTGGCTCTTCCACGGGAATGTAAATTCGAGAACTCTTGTTCATTCTGTTCTTCTATACCTAGACTGTTCTAACAGCTTTTCATGCATTATCTCATTTCATCTTCACAACATTCCTATGAGAAAGGACCGTTGTCATTATTGTTTTAAATCAAGGAAACTGTGGTCCAGAAAGTTTAAATAATTTGTTCAAGATCATACAGCTAAGAAATAGTGAACCCAAGTTGCCTCACTTTAACTTCATACTACCCCTACCCCACCAAAAAAAAAAAAAAAAAAAAGGAAAGAAAGAAAAAGAAAAAGAAATTTTTTACTCACTCTTGTGGCAAACAATACTCATGACACCTGGATTCAAATCCTAATTTTGAGGTTTTGGACAAGTAGTGAATTTAACCTCCGTAGTTTGGCTCCCTCATCTGAAAAATAAGAATGATGTAGGACATAACTCAGACGATAATCATGAAGTTAAATTAGTGCAGGTTGGTAATGCTCAAAGGGTGGTCTGTGGACTAGCAATATCAGCATTGTCTGTGAAGTAACAAAAAATAACAACACAATTTTTCAGCTCTACTAAACAGCTACTGAATCAGAAACTCCAGGGGTGGGGTGTAGCAGTCTGCATTTTAATCCATTCTCTAGGTTGTTTTGATGCACACTGAACTTTTAGTTAGTGTCTGGCACAAAATAAGTGAAAATAATGAAGGGTATTATTAACACAGCCAGATAAATAGTTCAACAATCTTCTCACTGAGGACTTTATTGACATGTCAGCAAGACAATTTCTTGTTATGTAGAACTATTCCTCACATCTCAACATGTTTAACATTCTTGGAACCTGGGCATTAGATATCAGTTGCAACTCCTCCAAATTTTTGAAAGAGAAAAAATATGTCTTTCGTGCATATCAAAAACTACCTATTGAGGGTGGGAGACTCAGCTGTCCCCAGATAGGAACCATAGCTCACTAATCAGAATAGTACTCCAATATGTGTTCTTGTTCAAGTTACAAGTGGATTTCTGTTAAAGGAAGATATGGATATGAATTGGAAGGAGTCTGAGTAGAAATGTAACGATATTTTGGATCTCCTGAATTTGCCTAGAAGAGTCATTTTCCTGGGCTCTGCAGTGGATGCAAAGATGCATCATAAATGATTCCACAGTATAACTGGACAAACTAAAGCAATTATAAAAATAATTATATCACATGGAATAGTGGATGTCGCTAAGAGATACCAGTCAATATTGGAGTTATAAAAGAGTAATAGTGAGCCGGGCTTGGTGGTTCAGCCTGTAATCCCATGCCTTTGGGAGGCTGAGGTGAGTGGATTGCCTGAGCCCGCGGGTTCGAGACCCGCCTGGGCAGCGAGACCTCATCTCTACAATAAACCAAAAAATCAGCCGGGCGTGGTAGCGTATGCCTGTAATTCCGGCTACTCGGAAGGCTGAGGCGGAAGGATCGCTGGAGCCCAGCAGGCCGAGGTTGCGGTGGCCGGGAGCGGCCACTGCATTCCAGTCTGGGCGACAGAGTGAGGCTCCAACTCAAAAAAAAAAACCAGTACTGTATAAAAAACTAGGGAAGACTGCTAGATGAAGGTCAATGTTTGAGATTATAAATAAATACCTTTGGCTAAAAGAACTGGTATTTTCTCGGTTTAATTCAAGCAAGTATTGACACTAAGGTCATTTAGCACGTATGCATGTGGATGAAAGTGAGAGGTACAAAGACCTAAAGTAATAAAGAGTGAAAGAAATCCTCACAGAGCCTACAATCCAGTGTTGCACAATACAAACCAATGGATGACGGTCTTGAAAATGCTACCACCATACTAACATTCCAATTGTTTTGAGAAAATTCTTATTGATAGACAAATCCATGGTGATTTCCAGTTAGTGAGAAATTCCAATGACTGATAAACAAATGCTGCCTTCCTCATCAGGGATGGAAGCAGATGTTCCCACAGAATTTTAGAAGTGTTGACAGCCAAGCCAAATATTTTCAAGTTTCAAAATTCTCATGCTGCCCCGAGTTCTGGTATCATTGAAGCAATTCTGGCAAAAGAGGGAGTGGGACATGAGGAATGAAGATAATCTGCAATACTCTGAGATGTTTGGGGGTCTACCTAAGGCTGGCATGGCAAACATCTTGAGCGTCAATTCTAATCAATTATTAATGTCTGTCTGAAAAGGATCATGAGGTCACAATTAGCAAGAAAATGTGTCATAACTAATTAGTAATATCTACCTTGAAAAAGTGTCAACTTAGGTAACAATTTCTACGTAGGGGTAAAAGATGTCTTATACTATTCTGGAGAGAAGATTATTTGATCAACAGTGTAACTGAATCTGTATTATGTTGATTGCACTTGATATTGAAATCTTGCTGAAATATTTGATCTCTACTTAGATTCAAAGATCTCCAAAACATCATCTTCCACCTTGACTACACATTCTTCATGCCATTCTGATTCAGGCTGGAAGTAATAAGCTGTACCTTATATGTTTTTAGTTCATTTATTCCACCACTCAATCATTTTCCTAGTTATCTATTGCTATGTAACTCATCACTCCAAAGCTTTGTGGATTGAAAAACCAACAATCATTTCATTATCTCTTCTTGTTTCTGTGGGTCAGAAATCTTGGTAGGTTCAGCTGGGTAGTTCTAGCTCAGGAACTCTTATGTGGTTTCAAGTCAGATGGTGGCTGTGAGAGTGTTGGCTAAGGTAGCTGGGGGCTTGGTGAACAGCTCACTCGTTTCATGTAGCTCCAGGGCTTCTTCACGTGAGCTAATCTGGACTCTGAAGGCAAGGTATACTACCTTTTATGATCTAGCCTCTAAAGTTATATAGTACAGGTTGAGCATTCTGAATCTGAAAATCTGAAATCCAAAATGCTCCAAGATCTGAAACTTTTTGAGTGTTAACATGATGCCACACATATAAAATTTCACACCTGACCTATGTGACAGGCAGTAATAAAAACACAACAGCTCAGCATGCAGTTTATTCACTGTTCTCAAGGGATAAAAACACCCTCCAAGCCCCCTTCAGCTACAATATACCTTTGCCCCACGTGTCCAGATTCTTTCATGCAAACAACCACAGATCTTCCACATAGGTGTCTGAAATAGTGACACACTTGCTTTTCGGTAGTTCAATGTACACAAATTTTATGCACAAAATTATTTCAAATATTGTATAAATACCTTTAGAATATGTGTATAGGTTATATATCAAACATAAATAAATTTTGTGTTTAGACTTGTGTCCTATCCCCAAGACATCTCATTTATATATATGCAAATACTCTGAAATCGGGGAAAAAAATCCGAAACACTTCTGGTCTCAATCATTTTAGATAAGGACTACTCAATTTATGTCACTTCTACCATATACCATTGGTTACAAGCTACTCAAAAGTCTACTCACTCAGATTGAAGGAATGGGGAATTAGTCTGTACTTTTTATTGGAATGTGACTAGGTTTTAGAAAAATATATAGGGTGCAAGATTTTGCTGCCATCTTGGAAAATATGATCAGTTGCAGTCACAACCATTTATTGAGAACCTAATTCATGCCAGCTTACCTACATGCCGGGAATACAGTGAAGAGGAGGGACATGGTTCCTGCTCCTGTGGAGACATATGTTCTACTGAGAATGAGTGAAAAGATAAATAAAAAATAAATAAACAAGCAAGATAATGTTGGATTATGATAAGGGCTCTGAGGAATATTAAACAAGGCAGAGTAACTGGGTTTGGGGAACTTCTTTAGATAAGGGTGGTCAGGAGAGATCTCTTTTAATCAGACAACTTAATGATGAGGAGAAAACTAGGGTGGTGATCTGGGGGAAGAGTTCTAGGTGGGTGGAACATCAAATGCATAGGCATGAGGTTGGCATGTTTGGAATACAGCAAAATGTCTGGTGGCAGGAGCACAGTGAGCAAGAAGGAAGGTGGCATGAGATGGAGTCTGAAAAGTATGCTGGTGATGAATCATGGAGAGATTTGAGGCTAAGAAGTATGGATTTTGTTCCACCCTTCTGAAAGTTCCAGGGAAGGAGGTACTCTGCTTACATACTGTGGGAGCTCCCTTGCCCAGATCTCTGCCCCAACGTATGTCTGGTACCAAACTGAGCTCTGATGAACAGAAAATGAATGGATGAATGCCAAACCTTAAGTCACCACCTGCCCACATCCCAAGGCAAGACCTGCATGATGAGGACGTGTTGCACAGTGACAGAGTGGTTGAAATCTCACTTTAAATCTTTAGCTGAGGACTGGCTGGGCTACTAAACTGCATCTATTACCACCTAAATGAAGACATATAATAGGGAGCTAATTATAATGTGTCTTGCCTTGCTCTTGAATAATTAAATGTTTTATTGTGATGCTACAATTTGAATTTATTATCCTTTGCTGGGGAACAAAATTAAACATAATGAGGGTTGTTAGTCTCTTCTCAGTTCTGCCTGTATCCTGTACCTTATATCATTTTAACCACTTTGATTAATGGGTTTAATTTACTTTGACTGGGATATGTAGAATAGGTAGAGGGGGAAGGTGAGGGTGTTAAAATCCTTTTAATTAGACTAATAATGCCAAATCTGCATGTGTTAACAAGGGCGCACTATTAATTAGCTTTTGTAGGTGGTTTTTGGAAAGGTAGCAGAATAGCTTTGAAATATCCTTTGTGATACCAGGAGAGCTATTGAGTTGACAGGCAGAGCATGACATTACATATTCCCTCAAACAAAAAGCCTTTAGTCTTTCAAGGTGTAGAGAATCTCACATGATAGACAAACACACTCCTAACTTGCTGTGTGGGACATCTTTTTTATACCCCTCCAGATTCACTCTTGCCCCCTTTCATTCTGCTCTCTGCCCTGGTACTGACCTGCATGGGCCATATCAGCAGGGCTACCCTGCCCGTTACCTGCTGGTTGGATTTGCCCAATGGAAGCCTCAGCAGAAGATAAGGTATTTATTTTTTGACTTCCCTTCTTTGTGATCACCAGATTTGTCTCTGAAGCTGGCTGTGTCCCTTGATCATAGGTAATTGCTCTTCAATACAACTCTCCCTCTGAGTTCTGCTAAATCTTGTTTTTGTTTCCTTCAGGTCTAGGGAAGGTAGTAACTCCCTCCGTTACCTGGCCTAAGTCCTTCTACTGCCTCTGTGGTTCTCCCACCCCCTGCCCACACCGTTGTAGATCGTTCCATTGAAAACAAACCCTCCTTGATATATTCAGCTTTGAATGTGCTATTTCTGTTGGGACCCTGATTGATGCCAGAATTTGATTAATTTTATTATATTTCAATTTTGTACATGTTTCACTAAAATTGATGGCATCATTTGAATAGGTTTCTAGGTTCTTCTTTTGAGATGGGATTGGATTATATTTAAAAAGCTATGCATTTTCATATGTAAGATTTCTCTACTGCCAATATTTGTTTTAATAAGAAATCAAAGATATTTTTTGGCAGGGGTGGGTGGGAAATCATCTTCAAAAGCTAAAACAAGTGTTTTTAAAAATAACATTTTTCAAGATAAAAATTTCCCAAAACATATCAAATAAATATTTTAATCCCATCAACAGATTTGCTCTTGGGTCACTATTTAAAAAATACCCCATCAAGTTTTCTCTTGATGAGTTCACGAGCTTGAATGTTTATGTGAAGAAATAAATATTAGAAATCTATACTAATACAAAAATACATGTAATTTATGTATATGTTCATAAATTATAGTTCAAGGTTTTTGAAGCTCCAATTATTTGAGGAGAAATGTGGTGAAGCTTTTCAGCAGCAACTTCTGAAAAGTAGTAACAACTTTTATGCTTGCCAAATTGAGGCCAGCACCTGGATCTCTATGGGGAGAATCATTAGGGCTTAGTCTCCTTCACTTGCCTCCCAAATTCCATTCCCTAAAAGGTTTCCACATGTTCTGAGTGTCTCAGCTTGGGGGTGATGGAGCCTGGGGGTGATGGAGCCTGCTAACCTACCCTCTATCCATCCTGCCCTTAAAACTTTGCTCGCAAATTTTATTGGGAACAGAAATGGGGCTGGCTGCATAATTAGCTTTGGCCACTGAGATATGAGCAGTTGTCCCAGAGGGTTTCTGGGAAACATGCCTTTGAAATGTACCCTTTCCCCTAGCCTTTCTACTTTTCACCTGGAAATAGGATGTGATAGCTGGAGCTTCAGGAAGCATTTTACAATCATGGCCTTGAAAATAGATGCCACATCTTAATCTAGAAAGGGCAGGGAAATGAAAAAAATGCCAAGACCCTAAAGATGTGATAGGCCTACAGCTGCAGCCTCAGATGACCCACCGCTGGTCTTCATAGTATGGGAGAGAAGAATAAACACCTTTTCTGCTTAACTCACTGTTACTAGTGACTTGATGAAACTTCTAAATGATACCCAGAGTAAGCTACTGAAGATACCATCTGTGCCACTCTCAAGAGGGCATCAGTTTATTTTATAATTAAGGGAAATTTCTGAATATAGCCTTCAGACTGCTTTCACTCCTAAAGTATAAAATGGGATTAGGACATAGACACAATTTTATCTTTTAACCTTTGCCTTTGTTGTAATTCATCAATTCCCAGAACTCCCTGTGAATTTCTGTGTCCCAGCCCTTCCTTTTCTCCAGATTTTTGATAGACTTCTTCACCCTAATTATTATTTTATATAATTTTCAGTAGTCTTATTAAACATGGCATTCTTTTCCACATTCTTTATAGGCATATTTGTAATGGCTTGCTAAGATTTACAATCTTCCCTGTGAAATTGTGAATCCATGAGGGTAGGGACTATGTGCTTTGTTTCCCAAGTACCTAGCACAGCGGCCTCAACTGACACATGTTGAGACAATAATTGAGCAAAGAAGAGATAAATTATTAATATTATTATTATTTTTGAGTTGGAGTCTCACTCTGTCACCCAGACTGGAGTGCAGTGGCTGCTCCCGGCCACCGCAGCCTCGACCTGCTGGGCTCCGGTGATCCTTCCGCCTCAGCCTTCCGAGTAGCTGGAATTGCAGGTGTGCGCTACCACACCCAGCTAATTTTTTTTATTTTAGTGTAGAGATGAGGTCTCACCTGCCCAGGCAGGTCTCAAACCCGTGGGTTCAGGCAATTCACTCACCTCAGCCTCCCAAAGGCGCGGGATTACAGGCTGAGCCACCGAGCCCGGTTGAGATAAATTGTTAACAAATAAACCAAAATTAGTTGGAATATAAAAACTTTTAAAGTGTTGAAGTGATAATATAATTTAATTTCGACTAAGAAGAGAGTGATGGAAGTGGGAGGTGGGGAAGAGGTTGCCAACTGGGTCCAATGTGTTTGTGGGGTGGATGGGGCAGACTGAGAAGCAATGTCTGTGAGCTCTACTCCGGAAGCCAAACTGTGACAAAGACCCCAAGCCAGGAGAAATACTCTCAACAACCAAAAACCATCTCTAAATTTGGGTCAAGTGTACCCATCAATGACAAAAATACACACAAAAACCTTTTGGCCACTCTTCTAAAAACAAATAATTCTAGTCAGCATGTGGTAACAGTGAGGAAACCTGGACAACAATGAATCATTTCATAACTGTGCCCTCTACCTTGGACCCTCATAGCCCCTCTGCTGGGATTTAAAAGTTTTCTTCACCAAGGAGTTCCCAAACAAAGGGCCAAGACACATCTGGAGAATGTCTCCAGGTTTGACAGCTGTGCTTTTAAGCATTCTTACCCTTCCGATGTCTTGTTCTGCTGGCTCACTTATGAGAAGCATTGTGTAATCATCTGACTCTGAGCCAAGGACACAGGCCCACAGAGGCCCCACTAATGTGGGAACAAAGCTTTCACCTTTGTGGAAATGAGTCTGCTGAGCTAAGCAGCCTCCTAGGACTGTCAGAGGGTTGGCGCTACTCACGTGCAGTTGTTCTGTTATATTTTTTCCCTATGAGTTGGACAAGCCTTTGCGGATTAAGCAGTTATTTGCACTTCTGTGGTTCCACCTAGACTTTTATAATATATCACCAAAATGTGTTTCACATTGAATGGAGTTTTACAAGGCTCCCTATGGTGATACATGGTTTCCTGTCACCAGGAGTTCTGAACCACTCCTCTTTGATTTGTGTAAATCTGTTTTGCTATCAGATAATGAAATAAAATGTATGTTTGAAATATCAACTTTGCCTATATCCTTTCTTTTGAAGGGTGCCAGGCAGTGAGCAGGTTGACTTAATGACTGTCAGGTAGATGGCACTGTGTAAAGAGCACTGAGTTAAAAATCAAGGACATCTGTGTTCTAGGGCTTACTGTCCTTACCTGTGTTCACTGAAGTAACATCAAGCAACTTCTCCTTGCGGAAATCTTCCTTGAACCCTCTACTTCCTCCCTCCCCTCAGTCTGGGCTCTATGCCCCTCCCCTCTGCTCCTATAGTACCCAGGACTTTATGAAATACTTGGAGCAAGGCCAGAGTACACCCACAGCAGAGGGTAGATGATGATGTAAAGCACCCCCCAAATAGTACTCCTCATCACTCCCAGTGTAAAGTAACATCATTTATGTCAATATAATCCCATTGAGATGACTATCTTTTTGATATTTAAACCTAATTGATTCAAAAATTCTCTTTTCTAGGTTCTTGCAGGTTGGACAACCATTTCAACATCGGGAGAAGGATATCTACATGTTTCTGTTCCCTGTGCTATCCTTGCTCCTTGCTAGTCTCTAAGATGATGTCTCTTGTTCTGCAGCTTCCCTGGCCGTTCTACACTGGCATCTGGTGAGGTATGCCTCGTCCTTGCCTGTTTTCTGGGATGTGGTGCTGGCTCTCACTGCTGTAGTCCATGCCCCCCCACCCCAATATTATTAAACTCTGCAAAATTAATTAATTAATTAAACTCTGCAAACCTGTGAACACAGCAATGAATTCAGATACTCTTTTCTTCTGATGTAGAATGGCTTTTCATATTCAAAAGAAGATGGTTTCTTATGTTTTGCGTTTTCAGTGACCATCAACAATTCATAACCACAGGTTCTGCTATGTCTGCAGAGCAACAGACTCAATCTGACTATATTTTATGAATTATGAATTTATTCACGGACAAGTATGTATTATTTTCTCAAAAGTTTGATCATTTAGATTCATTGTGTTGTACTTGAAAGAAAAAATTAACAAATGTATTTTAATAAGGGTGTTTAAATACTTGAACATTTAATATTTTATTAATAGAGTATATTCTACTCCAGGTAAGGTAAATTATTATTGCTGTTGTTTTTATGTAGACTAAAACTTTAAGAGAAAATCAGTTTGTTTTACAAAGAAAAATAGATTTCATTCATATAATCAACTATTCATATTTAATCATACATTTCTATAGTATGAAGAAAATATTTACCCTGAGGCAAGGAAAACAGAATCTCTGCTTAGTTTATACTGAATGTTTGCATCCTGGGATACTGCACAAAGATTGACATATGCATTGAAATTATTCATGCTGCCTGTATACCTTGGGGAGTGAACACCTTGAAGACAAACTCAGAATTTCAGTAAGTCAAATCTTGATTATTATTTTTTGCAATAACTGAAGCAGAGGGATAAATAATCCAAGCCAGCAGCTAATCTAAAATGATTTAAATTTAACAGTGGAATATATTATATATCTAATCATCTCTAGATGCATATAATTGTGTTTTACCTAAATTCTTACTTAAATTGATTTAAATGCTAATTAGTGAGGGGCAAGCTAAATTATCAGGTAAAAATGAGTTTGGAACAAAATACAACAGGCACAGTAGATTCAAAATCAAGACATAGTTTCATTTTCTGTTACTTTTTAACTTCTAGGCAAGCTTAAAATATTAAAGAATTACATTTGTCTCATTATTCTCAGAGAACACTTTTTTTTTCAGATGAAAGCAACACATAAATGTTAAAAGTCACAAAATGCAGCCAAATACCATCTTTGATTTCACCAGTTCATATTCACAATAGTCCACCAATTTGTTCCATATTTCAATCAAATATGATCCTTTGAATTTGTTCCAAATGACCTACAGTTTTCCAACTTTGTGTTATACTGTTTCTTTGACAGACACATGTTATCTACTCTTGCCATACAATTCAAGCCAGAAGGGTGTGGCAGAAATGGCTTCCAGGAAATGTGGCACAATACCATAGAATACTACACAGCCAAAAAAACAATGAAAATATCCTGTGCGGTAACATGGATGGAGTTAGGGAACATCATCCTAAGTGAACTAACTCAGAAACAGAAAACCAAATATTACATGTTCTCACTTATATGTGAAAGCTAAATGGTCACAAAGATGGAAATAATAGATACTGCAGACACCAATAAGGGGAAAGGAAGAGAAGGGGTTCAGGGTTCAGAAATCACCTACTGGGTACAATGGGCCACCTGGAAAATGGGAAATGGGCCTCCTGAGAACTGATTCCATCCCATCTCCACTATACAATATGAACATGTAATAACTATGCATCATAATCTAAAATAAAAACAGAAAAAAAAAAAGATTTAAAAAATGGCTCCTGCTGTTTGGAGCTTGACAGGGTTGACAAAACAAAAAACAAACTAACAGAAAACACCAAAAAAACAAAACCCTGCAATAATGGTCAATAATAACCATGCCCACTTCTGTGACAGTCATTGTGTGGGTGCTTTACACACATGTTATCTCCTAATACTTTGCATTGTGTTGAGGTTTGGAAACTGTCAGAAATATTTAAGACCCTGAAGAGAAAACACAAAAATTTAGCTCATGTCTTTAACACCAGAAGTACTACACAACCTTATATTTTGGAAAATCAAAGACTCAGAGTGAGGTGAAGAAAAAAGAAATCATAATTTCAGAAAAAAAGGACTAGATAAATCACTTAAGTAAGGTGCAATTTACGAACTATCCCTATCTACTGCTTTTGCCTTGTTTTATGATTTCATACAAGCACTAAAGGATCACAAACAGTGCAGTCGACACAGCCTTGGGAATAAAGATTGCATACTTCAGGAGGATTAACCCCGGTTCTGTGGAATAATTGACAATAAATTCCTTGTTTCCTTATACTGAACATTGGAAAACCCTAATAGGATCTGTAATTTATAAGAAAAAACAAAACATAGTCACAATCAATCTTTTTCTGCCCTGTTTTGTAGGTTATACTTTGTATGTTTGTTTTAACCTCTGTACTAAACTCTAAGCAATCTAAAACAAGGGATGGAGTTTTTTTTTTTCCCCTTTAGAAAAAAATAATGCCATAGCATTTAGCCTAACGCCCCACATATAACTGAATCTCAAAACTATCTCTGGAATTGAATTTTACCTGTAGTTGATAGAGACCTGAACACACTTAGCCACCGAACATGTTTCTTTTCCCTCATATTTAAGAAATGGTATAGCCTAATGACCAACAGCAAGCTGCTTGGATTTAAATCTGGCTCTGGCACATACTAGTTCTTTAACCTTAGATAAGTCTTTCTGTGCCTCAGTTTCCTCATTAGTCAAACAGTAACAGTGAGATTTAAATATATTGGTATAACGATGGAATACTACACAGCCATAGAAAAAGAACAAAATCATGAATTTCGCAGCAACCTGGATGGAACTAGAGTCTATAATACTGAGTGACCTCTCACAGAAACAAAGATCCGATTATCACATGTTCTCACTCATGTAATGGACCTTGAACATCCAATGTAATACTATAAGGAAATGACTGACGGTACTGGGAAACTATGGGGGGGATGGGATTAACAGTAGCAAATATCTGTCTGGGGACGGGGAAACACCTCTTATCAACAGGGTGCCTGAATGAAACATAATTGTACACCTAACCCTTAACTGTACCCCACAACATCATAATAAAAAATATTGATTAAAATTTAAAAATAAATAAATAAATACATATATTGGTATATATAAAATGTCTCAAAAGTGCTTGGTTTGTAGCAAACACTTTAGACGTATTTATTATTATTATCATTACTATTATTATTATTATTCTAATTTAATTGTCTGCAAAAATTATCTTGGGCTGGGCTCCCAAAAGAAAAGAAGATAATTAAAAATATGCATGCTTCACAAAGAATATTTGTTTGCAAGAGACCACAAATTTATAAATCTTCCTCCTTCCTTTCCTAATGGTAAAAATAAATGGACTCACTATGCAAATGTAATTTCCTATTCTCTGTGGAGAGAATATTCCTGTCTCATGCCCTCAAATACTCATGTGAATTAAGCAGAAAGAATTTATGGAAAAAGAGACAGAGTATGTATTGCCTCTCAAGATGGCTGTCTGATATTTCTTGGATATCTCTTCTGACTTCATTCCAATTTGAGGTACAAAATTCAGGGGTGTTTTGAGGTTAGTGTGTGGTCAAGGATAGAAAACAAATCCAGTGGACACCACCACCTCTCCAGAGAGCAGAAAATCACAACAATTTAACACAGCCTCAGCCTGACTGATTAACAGTCTATAAATTAATAATTTTATTTTTAGTGCTGATTAGAAATAATGTATTAGCCCTACCTTGAAAAGCCCAAGAATAGAGGGTGTTCCACAAACAAGTCAATACTGATTGTCTTCATCAGGGATTTTTCCTCTCCTCACATTTCTTGCTCCTCTTCCCCCATCTTACCATATACCTTAACACCTGAGAAAAGATTATGTGTTCATAGAAAAGAGAGCCAGTCTTCTGTACTGTAGGATTAACAAGGTGCTCAAAGGGCCCATTCCATCCTTTTTCTCTAATTCTTCCTGAATAAAGGCCTTGTATAGCTTAAATACTTCATTTACCATAAAAATTACTTACTGGAGTTTTGAACATACTTTGTTCAATCTTTAACAGATTAAGTAGACCAAAAAATAAGAATATAGGTTTGAGAAGTATAATAGATAATGTTTGTTTTACAGCTATGCATTAAAATTTATTCCCTAGAGAGAGACTATACTTTTTACTAAGCTACAAAGACCATCTCAACAAAATCCACGAAATGGAAATTGTACAGGCTTGCCAGACTAGCAGAGAGGAAAGTGGGTAACAGGACCAGACTGTAACTTTTGGGAGGGTCCATTCGTGTAAGGGGGAAGACCCTAAAGACAGGAGGAGTGAGAATGGGCATGGGGTAGGATGTGCCAATAGTAGACTTTGTGGAGGAGGACACATGTGAAGTGGCACCATCATTTGGTTACCTTTTTATGAGTCTTATGAATCATGAGTGTCATGAATGTTTCAATTGCATGTCACTGTTGTTTTCTTTAGTAACTTTTCGTGGTAGCCTTCACAAAAGTGGCATCAACATATTAGTTTAAAAATATGTTAAAATGTGACAGTTTAGAAAAATATGCTCTAGTGCAGCTCTTGACCCTACCCATCTTCAATTCTAAGCCATGTCTCTGTGGCTAAAAACTTTCCGCGAAGTGCCAGGCCTCTGTAGTGCTAAGAACCTTCACTAAAGAGGAGGAGGATGGGACTTTTCTAAGAACTGAGCTGGAAGGCCAGCAAACGTCAACTTTTGCTGAGCAGAACTATTTAGTTATCACAGGCAATTCAAATACTTACTCTCAGTATTGGAAATACAATTTAAATTTGGTCTTGCATTCAGTGAAGTAGGGGAAAGAGAGAGAGAGAGAGAAAGAACAAATAAATATAGTCCAATCCCATAAGTATAGAAATATTATGGGTCCTGGAAGGGAGAGCTAAGTTGTGAGACATGGGAGACGAAGGAAGGGGCTGCAGGCAACACAGGGAAGAGGAAACTTTTTAGTCAGTCCAAGAACAGAAGGGTGAGCAAGGAGACTGAGGAAATAGTCTAAGTCTTGAAAAAAGAAGATAGTCTGTAGATGATCTTTGAAGCCCCAAAGAACTTCAAAGTAAGTACTCCAATGAATAGTGACAGTGTATGCTTCTTTTAGCTTCCTTGACACTCAGGAGGAAACAATTAGAACTTCTTCTCTTAACTTTTCCAGTTAAGGCAATCTGCTTCTAAGATGATTTTCAACCCCTAGGGTGGACACACCACATACTTACAAAAATCTTCAAATTCAAGATTAGAAATTTTTCTTTTTTGGTGTGGGTATGTTGCATATATTTAGACTTTTGTATTTTCATTATACAATGCTTACTGAGAAAGTAATTAAGGTCATAATGAACATTAAAAATGTCTGTGGGGCTAAAAATTAAAAAATATGTATTCAAATTCACTTAAGAGAGGGAATAGCTCTTTTTTTCCTTCTGATTACCCACAGCATTCCTAGTTACATACTTTTTATCTCATAAAAAGAAACATAATTATAAAAGTCATAATACTTATTGGAAAAATATAGAAAAACGTAAAACAATAAAGTCAATCATAACTCCATTACCCAATGATAACTGCTGTGAATATTGTGGTATGTACTATCCAGTGCTTTTCTCTACACATATTTAATGTATATATTAAACACAATTTAAGTTGTAAACAAAATTAGACATACACATTTAAAAATGTGCTATGTTCCCCTGTCATGAACTTTCTTCTGCAGAATCATTGATACTACATAGTATTCCATGGTATAAATATTCTATTTTAATTGTCTTGTTCTTGAATATTTTTAGACTGTTTCTAATTTTCACTACTTTTAACCACTCTTTGACTTATTAGCATTTCTCTTGCTTTCTTCCTCTCATATAAATTGTTCCACCCTTGAACCATCACAGTGTTCTGCTGAGTCTTCTACCATGCAATTTCTTTCTACTTTGTAGGTTATACTTTGTAAATTTATTTTAATCTCTGTACTAAACTGTAAGCAATCTAAAACAAAGGATGGGTACTTTTTCCTTGTTAGAAGACAAACAATGCCATAGCATTTTGGCTAGTGCCCCACACATAACTGAATCTCAAAACTATCTCTGGAACTGACCCCCTCAGGATCTACTCATGGAGGGCTGGCTGGACCCCTTCTTTCAGAGATCTAATGCAATTGATCATACAACTAAACTTATTGAAGATAAGTCTCGAGATGGGCAACTTTTACTGCATAACAAGCCGTGTTTGTGGACAAGGAATGTCTTTGGCATTATACTATCTGTTGGTTAGTGTGTTTTATGGCAAGAATACCCCCTCACCCCCATTGTTCTCCCTTTTCCTTATGTGCAGGGAAGTACAGGATCTCTGAGCATGGAGCTCCTTTGATCTGGTTTTTCATTATGTATTGTTTTGCTTTTTTTTTTTTTTTTTTTTTGAGTTGGGGTTTCACTCTGCCACCCAGACTGGAGAGCATGAGCCCATCACAGCCTTGAACTACTGGGCTCAGACGATCCTTCTACCTCAGCCTGCCAAGTAGTTGGGTAATCTTGTTGCCTGGGCTAATCTTGCACCCCTGACATCAACCAATCCTCTTACTTTGGCTTCTCAAAGTGTTGGGATTACAGACATGACCCAACAAATTCAGCTTGATTTTTATTATGTGACAGTTGTGGACTTCTAAATTGTAAAGGCTTGTGACTTTTTCTCCAGCAGTCAGACATCCAATGTTCTGTGGGAAAATTAAAGAGAAGTAATTTAGGTAACAAGGGGAACAACATGAAATAATATTTGCTATAATAATCCTCTGACTAGCTGAGGTCCAAAATGCTGTATTGAGTGAAATAACATGGTTAGAGTTAAATAAATAATGACAGTAAAGAGAGAAATTGGCTAGAGAGACATAATTTCAGCCTATTAAGAAAAGAGATGAGATGTTGCTCAATGGGAAAAGGCCGTTATATTAAGAGTGTCAAAATAAAAGAAGGAAAAAGGGATAAAGTATCAAGAACATGCTAGAAAATGGGGATGAATGATTTTAAACAAAGCACATTACACAATGGGATTGTAGATGAATGAGAGGGCTGCTATTGTGAAAGCAGTTCTGGATTTCCTGTTTACACTAAAGGTCTATAACTTTTTTCTCTGAAGGGCTAGATAATAACTATTTTAGGTTTTGCAGATCAGAGTGTCTGTCACTGTATTACTCAATTCTGTCACTATACTGTGAAAACAGTCATAGACAACACCTAGCAAACAGTTGTGTCTACAGTCCAATAAAATGTTATTTATAAAATATGGTGGCAAGATGAATATGGCCCACAGGCTGTAGTGTTCTGACCCCTGGATTAGATGATCAAAATTGGTGGCAGTTCCCTCTTCAGTTCACTTCTCTACCAAAAGGAACCCCTACTTTCCTAATTTTGGTTATTGTGATTATTAGATAACAAAGGACAGATCCCCACACAGTGCCTACCACATGTCTACACTCAAATGTTAACTTACCCACCAACCTTCAAGTCAGCAATTATACTCCACAAGGAAGCATTTATTGCCTCAGTGACTCATGAGTCGGAATTAAAGACAGTAAAACAGGTAGAAAATGAAGACATGATAGATGGAAGGCCGTTATTGATTTTGGTTTTGACTTTTCAATACACACAACTCAGGACAAATCATTTAAAAGCATCATCTTGCAAGTCGAAGGAACAGAGAAAAGTACAACTGTAAAACCAAACTCAAGCTGATATAATTTCCCTGACAAACTCATTTTTCTCCTTGTCTTCCATTGAACTTAAAAAAAATTACTTTATTTTATTTTTTGTAGAGATGAGTTCTCACTATTTTTTTTTTGCCCAGCCTGGTCTCGAACTCCTGGGCTCAAACAATCCTCTCTCCTTGGCCTCCCAAAGTGCGAGGATTACAGGTGTGAGCCACCACACTTGGACCATTGAACTTTTTACACTTTAAAAAATATCCTTTCTTTAAGAAATAAAAAAAAAAAGTAGAAAGTAAAAATATTCTGGTATAGATCACCAACATTGTAAAATAGTCTATTTAACATTTTTAATTTCAGTCAGATGGCATCTCAGTTTTGACTGGAAGTGGGATACTGTGGCTTTGGCTCTCAACAGCATCTCTGAGTAGCACCACTGCAGGTTCTTTTGATGCATTTGTAAATGAGGCAATTTTATTTTATACAAGGTTTCTTGTAAAAATTATTGTCTTTCTGTATATCTAATTAAAATAAAGATGTAATAAAGAATTTACTGTTTTAATTAGGGCATAGATCTTAAAGCAATTATCTTGTCATTAATAATTCCTTAACTGACTTTCTCGCACAAGATGAATAAAAAGATTTTTAAGCTGTGAAAAATCAATACACATTACTCATTTACATTAGCAAAGCTACACAAAGTAATCGGAGTCTTCATTAAGTTATTCCTTCTGTAAACCAGAGGAGTTTGGAGAATCATTAGCTATTTATAACCTAATGGAACTTCACTTACAAGGGAGAAATCTTATCCATGACTGGCCATTTGTATCTGTGTCATTTAAATGAAGAGCCAAATAATATTAATATGTACTGAGTTAAAATAGATTGATATAATCCATTACAAGGGCAAAATGATGAAAGACATCATCATGGTGTTATAATATGAATGGTTCAGCACTCTATCTGAAAACTAAATGCCAACATTTTTTTCAAAGTGTAATTAAGGTCCCGTGCCCCCTTTTTCCCCCTCACCCCTACCAAACACACACATTTGGGCTGTCATTCAGGCAGCTTAGCACCTAGGAGATGACTGACCACTGAACTTAAAATGCAATGATGAAGGCATCTCGAGAAGTATTTTTCAAAGTTTGATATTTTCTATAATTTCATCTAATATTACAGGATGACCTAGGAAAGCAAAACCAAATGAAACCATTTTTTCTTCCCTTTTGGTTAGAAGAGGAAAGGTTATATTGTTAAAAAAGTCATATAAAGGAAGAAAAATATTTTGCAATCTAAACTTTAGTCATGTTGTTCCTAACTGATTATTTGGAGACTGATAAGAACCCCTCCACATGAAAGCAAATGGCCTAAGACTACACATTGTCCAATTCCCCTAGGAAAGAATTGTCGAAAGGATTGAATTAACCAGTTCATAATTGCAACAGTGACTTTGGGTCCTTATTAATATCTGAGTTGTTTTCTAAGCCCATCAAGGTGACAGATGATGGGAAGAGCTATTAACACAAGTTCTTGTTGGGTCATTTGGGAGAGCCCTCAGTGAGTACAGCAAGTTTTAAATGAATAGCAAGAAACAACGAAATTAAGACTATCAGAAAAACAACAATCATCAAACCAGCCTATGAACATATGGCTGAAAAAACTGATCCTGGGACCTTGTGAGAAATTTGCTCCAGGAGCCTAACAAGAATTTGGAGACAATTGCTCACCAATTTTTCAAGAAAAATCACTAAGTCACTAAATAGTAGGTTTGTAGTTTCTTAATTATAACATGGCCAGGAATAACTCTGTTGGGGTAGAGGGGAGTGCATGGCCTTGCAGCAGGGCCACCAGAAAGGCTGTGCATGTGTTTGGAGGACATGATGCTATGACAGACACAGAGTGCTGTATGGAAGTGAATGTGGGCATAGGATATCCAAAGGTATTATATTTTCCTCAATTACCAGTAGTCCTTTACTTGAACACTGTGAACGGAAGAGATACAAGAAGCAAAGTTCATGACATTTAAAATTTTCCTCTATTATCTCTAAAATATTAGAGAAAATAATATTATAAGTTATAATTCTGCTTGCCATAGGTAGAATTAGTTATAATATTGACACAACCTGGAGATCACAAAATACCTTAGTTCTACCAACCAGGAAATGCAAAGACATGGACACCAACAGAAGCATTGCTTGTTACACATAGCGGGGATAACAGAGACTGCTCATTATCCTCCCAATATCCACACTATCACTCTTCTCAAGTGAGAGGATCCATTAATTCTAGGTGAATTTTCAGTTGAGTGCAGCTTGTGTGTAACTTCTATCCAATAAGATATTTAGAGAAATTTCATGGAGCATCTTTCTGGAATCTTCCTTAAATGTAGCCTGAGCATGCTGTTTGTCCCCTTTTTGCTCATCCTTTTTCCTTCCTGCTTCTGGAATATGAATGAGACAGCTTAGCTGAAGTATTCATCTTGAAGTGGGCATTGGCTGACCTTGAAGATGAAGGCTTAGTCTGTTCATGCTGCTATAACAAAATACTATAGACTGGATGGCTTATAAACAACAAACATGTATTTCTCACAGTTCTGGAGGCCAGGAAATTAAAGATCAAGATTCTGGCAGATTTGGTGTCTGGTAAGGGCCCGTTACTCATTGACAATGCTTTCTTGCTGCATTCTCACCTGGTGGAAGGGGTAAATAAGTTCCTTTGGAACTATTTTATAAGGGCACTAATCTGATTCCTAAAAGCTCCACTCTCACATCCCAATCACCTTCCAGAAGATACTACCTCCCAACACCATCATCCTCAGAGTTAGGATTTCGACATATAAAATGGGGTGACACAAATATTCAGAGCAGAGCAGAGGTCACACACTCAGAACACTGAGATAAAAAGACCCTGTCCCATGAGAACCTCATAGAACAAGGATGGAGGTTCTGGGGAACCCTGACTGCTATTGTAGCCTAGCTGCTAAGTAAACATGTTCACAATCTAATTGTGGCAGGAGAGCATTTGCATTGGGATTCTGCAAAAAATTATACTGATAACCATGGTCTGCACAATCAGAGATGTATTTTTACTTGTGATGCAATCTTGAGTCTGTAGCAAGATTTCTCCACTTTTTCTTTGTAGTTTCTGAATTTTGATTGCTAAGATGTTCCCCTTTTCAAGATTTATCGAAAAAATTATCCCTATTTTTCCTAAGAACTATTTGGCTTTCATTTTTAATTTTTGTATTTTTTCATCTAACTGGAGTGAATAGTATGAAGTTGTTTATACAGTAGAGTATGTGTATAATTCATGCTAAAGTTAATTTCAATTATTCTCAAGCAAACATTTTTTCAGTACCCCCACAATGACTGTTACAGCCAACTTTTTGTTCTCAGAAGCACAACACTTTATATTTCACGGAAGAAACACAAATAATCAATAAACCTATGGAACTGCTTATTAGCATTGCCAATAAAAATGTTTCACTCATTAAATTAGTAAAAAAAAAGAAAAACTGACATGGGTGTGGTAAGATAAGTATTCTCTTATCCTAGTGATGTGAGTGTGAATTACTTTATGGGTAAAACAATTTGTCTATATTACAGGAACTTAATAAAAGCTTGTATTCTCTAAGCTAGTAATTCCACTTTAGGAAAGCTACCCCATAGAATTAGTCTAATATTTTGACAAAGACATTCAAAGATGTTCATTTCAGAATGATTTTTGGTAGTGAAGTATTATTTTTTAAGAGTATAAAACATCACTCATCAGCAAAATTGATTAAATTATGGCACATTTATCACTGCGATATTATGCAGCTATTTCAATGTTGTTTTTGAATAATTTTAATAAAATGGAGCAGTGGTTACAATATAGAGATGAGTAAAAAAAGTAGCATGTATGTTTTAGCCCCATTAAAAAGTGGCAAATGAAGATATACAGACAACCAACAGACACATGAAAAAGTGCTCCGCCTCACTCATCATCAGAGAAATGCCACTCAAAACCACATTGAGATACCCCCTAACCCCAGTAAGAATGGCCATCATTAATAAAACAAAACAATGGATACTGGCTAAGATGTGGAGAAAAAGGAACATTTCTGCACTGCTGGGGAGAATGTAAACTAGTACAACCTCTTTGGAAGACAGTGTGGCAATTTCTGAAAGAACTAGAGCTTGACCTTCCATATGACCCAGCAATCCCCTTATTAGGAATATACCTGGAGGAACTCAAGTCATTCTACCAAAAAGATACCTGCACACACATGCTGGTTGCAGTTCTAGTCACAATAGCAAAAACACGGAACCAACCATGCTGCAGAAACTGGACTGGGTTAAAAAAAGGTGGTACATATACATAACGGAATATTATGCAGCCATAAAGAGGGACAAACACAAGGACTCTGCGGCAACTTGGATGGATTGAGTTGATCATACTCAGTGATCTATCACAAAAACCAAGAACAGAGTTCCATATGTTCTCACTCATAAGTGAATTTGAACAATTATAATACTATAAGAAAGGGATTGGCAGTAGTGGGAAACTGTCAGGGGAGGAGGGGTGGGATTGGCACTTGAGGGAAACTGCTGGGGGGGCAGGGGCACACCTCATCAAAAAGGGCACCTACATAATCAATGTTTGTATACCTAACCCTGAATTGTACCCCACATCTTTAAAATAAAGAAAGAAAAACCAAAAATGGCATGTATGTTTTAATTTTAAATGTGCATAGAAAAATGACTTGAAGGAAATGTACCATATTGTCAGTCACCTTCTTAAGAAGGTGGAATTTTAGTTAATTTTTATTTTCTTCCTTTTTTCCCCCTGCATTTTCAATTTTTTCACAGTCGCAATGGATTTGTATTATAATTATAAATAAAGATTAAAGACATAAGTAAGATTCTGAGTTCTAGGTTGAACAAAACTAAAAGTAGCATTATTTACAAAAACTGACTTAACCAGATCCAACTCTTTTAATATGCTACATGAAACATTATTACTGTTTTGTTGCCCAATTCAGTATTCTCTCCCTCATTAATAACTTGAGAGATATGAAATGAATTATAAACTAATTATTTAAAAACCTATTAGTGCCTAATAGACATAAAATAACATTAACACAGAAGTGCATCTATTCATGCACTGACAAGCTTGATGGTCAAATTGCCTGGAAAATGAAGCTTCTATAATTTAATGTGCCAAATCAGGAAACCTCACAGAAGACTAGCCACTTTGTCATCTGGCAATATGGTCTCTTGGTTGGTTACACACTAAACGATTACTAAAACTTATTGAACAAAGACTGGTTTACCTAAAGGTTCTAAATGTTCAGAAACTCAAGAACATAGAAATATTGACATCTGAAACAAAGTAAATTGATGGTTTCAGACATCCTTGGATGGAAGTTGAGCATAGTATAAAATAATACTTTATTTTTTTAACTCCAGATTTCAATTTGATTTGAAATCCTAGAAAATGTATTTAATATAACTCTAAAGCATGCCTGGAGATTTATCTACAAAAGCATTTCTTGTAGCAGTATTTATGTTCATGAAAATAGGAGAAAATTTAAGGTCTAAGAATTGAGTTTTTTAAACATAAATTGTATTTTGATATAAGAAAATGTTATGCCATTACTAAAAAAGGTGTTGTCGCAGAACATTTAATGAAATAGAAAAATGCTATCAACATATTAACTTAAAATGTGATTACCAGATTGAACACACACACACACACACACACACACACACACACACACATACACACACGTAAAAACCCAAAATTGTGTATCCAAAGATTATCTCTAGGTGATAGTCATAATTAATTTTTATTTTCTTCCTTACTTTCTTTAGTTTCTAAATTTTTTATGACCAAAACGTGACTTGAAAGTCTTTCTAATCTCTTCACCTGTGAAGTCACTAAATACATTATATTAATAATAAAGACTGTTCTTTAACATGTATTTAAAGCATTGTAACTGAGGCTAAATCTCAATAATTCTGAAATATTTATTTACACAAGTGGGAACAAAATGTTATTCTAAAACCAGTTATAACTTTTCTGTTAGTGGTCACATATTTATCATCCCTAGAGGGGGAGAGAACATCAGCCCTTCGGTGGGATTTTGATTATGCAAAGACCGAATCTTCCTAGAATGGCCAGGAGTTGAATTGCGATTAGAGGGAGTTTAACTGTTCTGTGGGATATTGCAAATGTGTGTCTTCATTCGCTGCTGTCTTGTCCTTCAGAGGTTTTGTTAATTGAGAGGTAAGCACAGAGTATAGGAGAGAGTTAGAAGGGGGGCGGGGAATGTGCTCCTCTTTCTTATTGGGCTAGACCAGGGCTGGTAGGGTCGTTATCTCAGAGCTGAGGACACCCAGATTACATGTATGTAGAACATAATCAAGGACATAATCAGTGGGAAAGATGACAAGAAACTACTATATATATATCCTTGGATTTCCACCTTCCAAGAGCTTTCACTCTATTTTGAAATGGAAAACATGCAAGAACTACAAACAAGGTAAAACATGCTTCTTGTCAAGGAATACTAATGAGCTAAGGTTACAGAGGCCTTATGTTATGGACATCACCTGGAGGATTAATGTTCACTTAGACTTGGAAGAAGGGCAGAAAAATGTTAGAGTCTCTCCTTCCCAATCAGCTGACATTATCTCCTCTATTAGTTAGGAATGCATTTAACTTGAAGTAATAGCACATCCAACTGAGAGTGGCTCAAGCAGTATAGACATCCCATGGAACAGCATGACAGCCCCTTGCACTGGTTCAGCTATTCCATGTCATCTTCTCAGACTCAGTCTCTTCCTTTCTTTCTACTCTGCTGTCCATAGCATGCTGGGTTTTTAATCCCTGGGTCTGCTGCCTCATGATTGCAAAGTGGCTGCCAGATTCTGACATTATATTTGCATTCAAAGACAGAAAAAAAGGGAAAAAGATAAATACAGTTGCCTTTTTTAAGTAAACAAACACATTCCCAGAACTACCATTCTCATCATCAGCAACTTTCTTCTAAATGTGGCACATGGCCACCCCAGACTGCAAGATCTGCTGGAAAAGTATTTCATTTTTTCCAGTCTTTTAGGGAGGTAGATCAGGAATAGGAGGGTTAGAAGTTACTCTTTATAGCCAAGTAACTGAAGGAATAACTAGAAATAGTAGAAAAAGTGTCAAGTAAACATCAAAGCCACAAAGAGAAGTGGACTACAAATCCTTGGGATCTTCATCTGTGGATTCAACCAACCAAGAATTGAAAATATTTAAAAACAAAAATTGCGTCTGTACTGAACATGTAGACTTTTTCTTGTCATTATTTCCTGAACAATACAGTATAATAACTATTTATGCAACATTTACATTGTATTAGGCATTACAAGTAATCCAGTGTACAGGAAGATGTGCATAAGTAATATGCAAATACTATACCCTTTTACATGAAGGACTTGAGCATCTATGGATTTGGTCTTTGTAGGGGAGCATGGAACCGATACCCCATAGAGGCTGAGGGATGACTGCACTGTATGTATGTTTATGCACTGTATATATATATCTGTGCTTAAAATGAGGATGATTCCCTTATCCCTATCCCCAAACCAATTTTTGCTCCCTTGGAATAATATTGACCCCAATGAGAATGCATGGTTTATATCATAAACATTTCTTAAGGATGGATGAATGATAGAATTAAGAAAAATATCAGAAGTGACCCTCCCAGAATGAAGATAACTGTATATACAGAAATGGAAAAGCATCAGATGTTCTGGGAAAGCAGGAATAGAGTTAAGAGATAGGAGATTGTTGGGAATGCATCAGGGAATAAAGGAAGAAGTAACATAGGTGAAGCTACAGGTTTAGATGAGTAATGAAGAGAAAGTCCCTAAACATGGTATTTCTTAGATTGTATACTCAAGGGATCTCAATGCTGGGCTCAAGAGTTTGAACAGTAACAAATCAGGAATTCAGCAAAGGGAAGTGAAATCAAGCAGTTGTGGTTTAGGTGACAATTTTCAATTTGACTGGCTTCCACACTTTTATTTTTACTTGTCAAAATAGTGGCTTCCAAGTTAGAATAAAAGAGAGTCTACCTCAATGATCTTTACTAGTTCAGAAAAGAATTCCCCTAAAATAAATAAATAAATAAACAAAAAGAATCCCCCTCAATTCCTGGAGTTTCGAGATAACTGAACACATGGAGTTTCCTGAAGGGTGGCACACCAGGGAGGGCATGGAAGCTCCAACTTCTTCTTCCATACGTCACCCTATGCACCTCTCTATCTGCATTTTTTGCAATATCCCTTATAATAAGTCACTAAATATAATGTATACCTAAAATAAAAATCTGAGCATAGGTACAAATCGTTATATGCTGCAGGGATGATAATACCACAGATAAAGACCCGGTGAGTTACAAAAAAGAAAAGAAAAAGTAAAATCAGAACAAAAAAATTGCTGTAATATATTACTGAAAATTTCCAGTTTTCAGCCAAATATTACAGAATATACAAAAAAAAAAAAAAAAACAGGAAAGTGTGACCCATATTTAGAGAAAAAACACTCAATGAAACTAACTCCAGGACCAAGATGTATGATTTTAGCAGTCAAAGTTTCAATGTAGCTATTCTGAATAGATTCATAGAATTAAAGAAAAATTTGAGTACACTGATTCAACAAATAAAAAATATCACTAGAGAAATAGAAAGCATAAAAAGAATACAAACAGAAAATAAAGAATTCCTCTCAATTCTTATTGTACAAGAGCAATTTAACTCATACAGATAAACAATGACTGGATAGCTACAGAAATAGCATTTTAAGACTTATAATGTTGTAAAAAAAATGACAGTCAAGGAAAAACTATGTGAATTATCAAATGGTAACCTCTCCCCTGAGTTTCTTACTGCAAAAAACAAAACAAAACAAAACAAAAAAAAACCTAGAAGCTTAGGTATGAATAAAAATTGCTTTGTGGTTTACTTTTTTCTTCCAACATAGTCATAATTAATTTTGTTGACACAAATACACAGGATACTAAAGAGGAACGGCACCATGTTAGTAAGAAGACAAAGCCATACTTGCCTAATACACTGGAGAAATACACTCAGCTCATTCACCCATGTGAAAACAATCTTTCTAGTGCCGCCAAGGTCAGTAAGACCTCTGGCTAAAAACAATCTACACAGTTATTACATGAATGCAAATACATACATTAGACTTACATTATGTATCAATTTTAACCAGCATTTCAGACCAAATTATGTAATAAAAATGAATGTGAAACTCAAAAAACTCTTTTTATTTGCCCTCTCCAGTGTTATTCATCATCCTTAAAATAACTCCCACTTTGAGAAATACCCACCACCTTCACACACACACACACACACACACACACACACACACACACACACACACACGATGGAATAGTTTCAAGAGGTGCGCATTAAAAATAAAAGTTAAATCTATCTTGGGAATCAATGAATTAACACAGATGTATACATTCCTTTTGTCTCACCATATTAGATCAATAAATAAAAAAGAGGAAATCTTGGCAGATTTTTCTCACTGTGTTTATTGACATTTTTACTGTTATGAAGAAATGCAGAGATTATACTGTGGGATTAGCTTATCCTTTTTCCTTAAGTCTGGGAAACAAATCTCTGGAAGGACTGTGCCATTCAAAGCTCAGAAGCACTTAGCTCCCCCTTTCCATATTACACAGGGGCAATCGCTAAATGAGATGCAGTATCTTTTCACCCCTTGATCAGAAAGCGAAACTTGTAAATTGGGGCATAGGTACAAATTTCCTAAATTTAAAAGAGAATTCCCTAAATTCATTTTAGTATCCTGGAATGGATCCCAGATAGTGTGCATTAGTGGAAAAGCTGGTGAAATCATAATGAATTTCTGAAAAGCAGATTTCTGCTTTGAGTATTCTTTCTTTGTCTTTGATTTTTGCCTAGTTGATTATGATGTGCCAGAATAACATCTGTAGTTTAGTTAAGAATAATATATCAATGTTAATGACTTCATTTTGATAAGTGTGCCTTGGTTATGTAAGATGTTACCATTATAGGGGAAATCATGAAATACGTGTGGGAGCCTCTGCAATATCCTCACAACTTTTTTGGTAAATCTAAAATTACCCCAAAATAAAAATTAAAGAAATTTCTCTCTGGTTCACCTGTTTTAGAGAATACCCTTAATATTTGCTGGAGAGAACCATGTTTTCTGACCACCTTAATACACCAGGGATTGTTTGCTCTTTTGCATATAGAAGCATTTAATACGTATTTTCTGAATTTCATTGCACAAATACCATAGCAAAGATGCTCTAGAGTTGGAATCCTTGGGTTTAGATTCATTCACTATGTGCGATAAGATCTTTTGCAAGTCATTTTACCATTTAGCCATTCTGCCGCTCCACTTTAAGCCCTCTCGGGACACTGACCCTATTTTGCTCATCCCTGTAGCCATTGGTAACAGTTTTTTTGGGGGGATATGAGACAAGAGAAAGCTTCAGATTCAAACTTAGTTTAAAACTCCAGCTCCTCCACTAACCATACATATTACTATGGTACTATGGGACAAAATGTTTAACACTTTTTACTTCCCGTATCTTCATCTATAAGATAAACTTTTTAGATGATAAAGTGAAATGATACATATAGAGCATCTGACAGTGTGTGGGACAAGCTGGAAGATTAGCATGCTTCTTCTACAGAACGGCACTTTTCTTTTTTTTTATAATTTGTTTATTTATTTATTATAAAGATGTGGGTGCAATTCAGGGTTACATATACAAACATTGATCATGCAGGTACCCTTGTTGATGAGGTATACCCCCGCTCCCCTAGCGGTTTCCCTCAGCTGCCAGTCCCATCCCCTCTCCCCTGACAGTGTTCCACTACTGCCAATCACGTTCTTATAGCGTTATAATTGTTCAAGGTCACCTTATGAATGAGAACATATGGAACTCAGTTCTTTGTTTCTGTGATAGATCACTGAGTATGATAGACTCCAAATCCATCCAATTTGCTGCAAAGTCCATATATTTGTCCTTTATGGCTGCATAATATTCCATTGTGTATATGTACCACATTTTAAAAATCCAGTCCAGCTTCGATGGGCAACACGGTTGGTTCCATGTTTTTCCTATTGTGAATAGAGCTTCAACAAACATATGTGTGCAAGTATCTTTTTCGTAGAATAATTTGAGTTCCTCTGGGTATATTCCCAATAGGGGAATTGCTGGGTCATATGGAAGGCCAATTTCTAGTTCTTTCAGAAATCTCTAGACTGTTTTCCAGAGAAGTTGTACAAGTTTGCATTCCCACCAGCAGTGTAGAAGCATCCCTTTTTCTCCACATCCTCGCCAGCATCTGTTGTTGCAGAATCGTATTTTTTACGTGGAATTTGAAACACTTTCCTGGTATTCATTCATGTGCAAGTCCCTGTTCTAAATGTTTTCAAATGGTAACTCATTTTATCATCTTAACAACCTTATGAATTCAATATTATCCCATTTTACAGATGAAGAGATGGAGGTATAAAGAAGTAAAGTTAGCCGGGCTCGGTGGCTCAGCCTGTAATCCCGTGCCTTTGGGAGGCTGAGGTGAGTGGATTGCCTGAGCCCGCGGGTTCGAGACCCGCCTGGGCAGGCGAGACCTCACCTCTACAATAAATCAAAACTCAGCCGGGCGTGGCAGCGCACACCTGTAGTTGCAGCTACTTGGAAGGCTGAAAGCGGAAGGATCGCCAGAGCCCAACAGGTTGAGGCTGTGGTGGCCGGGAGCAGCCACTGCACTCCAGTCTGGGCGACAGAGTGAGACTCCAACTCAAAAAAAAAGAAGTAAAGTTATATGCCAGGCTCAAATAGCTTCTAAATGGAAGAACCTGGATTTATAGCCACACGGTATTGCTCCAGGATTTGTATCCCCCAAATGCTAAACCAGAACAGATCATATTCTGCTAAAGAGATGCATAGGATCAGACACCACACCATGCTTGCCTTGTTTAATGTAGTCTGCTAAAGGTACCTAGCACACAGTAGGTATTCACACACACATCGATGACTGAATGAATGCAGACTAGTTCATCTACAGACATGTGCAAAACTGAATATCTGCCATCCTAACTCCCTGCAATCCCGGTACTGGAGGAGAAGGGACCTTCCTTCACCAAGAGCTTCTTATGTTTTAATTCCTGTGTTTGAAATGTTAGACCCTTATTCAAGTCTCAAAATCATCCTATAAGGGGCATGAGAATACAGTCGTGTGCTGTGTAACAATGTTTCAGTCAACAACAGATTGCATGGTTCCATGAGATTATAATGGAGCTGAAATATTACTATCACTTGGTGACATAATCGTTCTACTGTCGTGGCATAACACATTACTCACACGTTTGTGGTGATGCTGATGTAAATAAACCTGCTGTGTTGCCAGTCATATAAAAGTCTAGCATGTATAATTATGTACATTGCTTAATACTAGGTAATGATAGTAAATGACTAAGCTACCAGGTGGGGTATTTGCTATTACGTACTTTTTATGGTTAGAGTATGTTCCTCCTGCTTGTTTTTAAAAAAAGCTTACTGTAAAACAGCTCACACCTGCACATGCATGTTTGTTGCAACTTACTCACAATAGCAAAAACATGGAACCAACCATGCTGCCCATTGACACTGGACTGGATAAAAAAATGTGGTACATATACACAATGGAATATTATGCAGCCATAAAGAAGGACAAACATATGGACTTTGCAGCAATTTGGATGGATTTAGAGTCTATCATACTCAGTGATCTATAACAGAAACAAAGAACAGAGTACCATATGTTCTCACTCACAAGTGGACCTTGAACAATTATCATAATACTATAAGAAAGGGTTTGGCAGTAGTGGGAAACTGCCAGGGGAGGAGGGGTGGGACTGGCAGTTGAGGGAAACTGCTAGGGTAGGAGGGGTACACCTCATCAACAAGGGTACCTGCATGATCAATGTTTGTATACCTAACCCTGAATTGTACTCCACATCTTTAAAATAAAGAAGAAGAAGAAGAAAAAAACAGCTCAGACAGGTCCTTCAGGAGGTATTCCAGAAGGCATTGTGATCCCAGAAGATGACAGCTCCATGTGTGTTATTGCCCTGAAGCCTTTCCAAAGTTTGGAGGTGGAAAAAATGATATTGATGATCCTGATTCTGTGTATGCCTAGGCTAATGTGTGTGTGTCTTAGTTTTTAACCAAAAAGATTTACAAAGTAAAAATAAAAAATAGAAAAAGCTTATAGAATAAAGATATAAAGAAATAAAACAGCTGTGCAATGTTTGTGTTCTAACATAAGTGTTATTACAAGAGTCAAAAAGCTAAAAAAAAAGAAAAAAATTATTAAGTAAAAAAGTTCCAGGTATTGAACTTTCTTCAAGTTAAATTGAAGAAATAGTTTTTCATAAATTTCATGTAACCTAAGTGTACAGCATTTATAAAGTCTACAGTAGTGTACAGTAATGTCCTAGACCTTCACATTGACTCACTCTCACTCACTGATTCACTCATAGCAACTTCCAATCCTGCCAGTTCCATTCTACCATTTTAAAATCTTGGGCAACCCCTCGGGTCCCCTCCCACTGTGGAAGCTTTGCTGTCCTCTCAATAAACCCTGCTTTCTAAAAAATAAATAAATAAAATCTTTTATACTGTATTTTTACTGTACTTTTTCCATGCTTAGATATGCAAAAATCAAATATCACTGTGTTACAACACCTACAATGTTCAATATAGTAACATGCTATACAGGTTTGTAACTGAGGAACAATAAGCCACACCATCTATCCTAGGAGTGTAGTAGGCTCTAGCATCTAGGTTTGTGTAAGTATAACTCTGTGATGTTCACACAATGACAAAATCGCCTAATGACACATTTCTCAGAACATATTTCTACCATTAACTGACACATTACTGTTTTTCCTTTTTCCTCCTGGAGAACTGAGAATGCACGAAGAGAGGACTTAGTGGTCCCCAAGTTATATAACGAACCAGAAGGTCAGCCAGGATTAGATCCCCAGGATTCCTGCTCAGGCCCTTTCTAGTACACGTGGCAGCCTCCCAAACAAGATCATTGCTGTGAATGTGTTTTGTTATAGAAGAAACTCTTTCCTTCACTTGATCCAGATCTCTGCCATATTTACCATCTCAGAGAGACTTTCTCTGACCTCTGGCATGAACTGAAACATTCACTTGCTATCCTTTTACTCTGCTTTATTTGGTTCTTCACAGCATTCATCATTATTTGACACGCTATTATATTTGTTTGTTTTCTCTCTGTAGCCTCATCTAACTGGTAAGCTCTGTGAAGAAAGAAAATGTGTCTGTCTTGGTGACCATTGTATCTCAGGACCTATAAGAGAACATGATACAAGGTAGGTATTAAAAAAAAACAAATTTTGCTGAATAAATAAATAGACGTGGGAAATTCCAGTAATGGTTTAGTTTTGTTGTCCTTTTTATGATTAATAGTATCTCTTTTTATCAGTTAGGTCAGTTGGGACAAAACTTTATTTAATAAAATAAAACTGATAGGAAAACTGAGTAAACAATATTGGTTTCAATCAGATCAAAGCACAATGCCCAAGCAACACCATCAACAACTAGAAAACCAGACACTTGGATAAGAATGTGCTGCAAACAGGCTGACCAGCCAGCACCAATGAGTTACCAAACAAGAGTCCCAGTTTTCATTCCTTCTAAATCTTCATGAGCTTAGAAATATTCTGCTGCTGCTCACAAATTGTCTAAGTCACCTCTCATTTTTCTATCAGGAAATAATTGGCTTGATTTATTTTTTATCACTTTATTTATACATCTCCTGCAAGACTGAAGTATCGATTTTCCTAAGAGATAATGTTAATAGGATCAATAAACCACAATGGGTATATATCAAAGTGTCATTTATTCACCCTAACCTGGATGAAGGCAGGAGGCACTGCTGGCAGACAGCCTCTGCTGAAATCTACCTAGCTCTGTTGATTTGGAAGGTAGTACGAAGGCAAATTTGCTTATAAATTATGAATGAGCTCAAGCACTTTGACGACCCAGATAAGATGCCAAACACAGCACCACTGAGGACCCTGGGGAGTCTGGAAACCTAAAGCTATATTTGAAAGCTATTCTTAAATACAGTCCACACTAGGGCCAGAATATGTGATAGAGGTAGTCAGGGTAAGGGTCATGCAAATGACTAGCTCCTTCATTGGAATCCTTTTTTGAGTAATCAAGGGTAAATTGGAAATAGCCATTTCCCAGGTGGTCTCATTTTTCATTTGCTTTTGGAAGTTTCAAGTCCCAGCATGTCTGACCCAGGCAGTGAAAGGGAGCCAGAGATCCCACTGCTTAATGGCAAAGCTAAGTGGCAGTGCAGACAGGCTTTTTGACCAACATAAATGTGGTCTCATTTCCTACTGTCTCTAGACTCCTATGCCACCCAGGCAAGTCGACCTGCTGTGCTGGAAACATACAGGCCAGAATATCCCTTCTGTTTCCAACACAAATAGGTTATCTCTACAACTATAACAAAATCCCAAATCTTTAACTCTCCAGGGGAACATGCTTAGCAGAATCACAGAGACTCGTCTGAAAGCACACGTGCTGGAGTCGATGATCTTCCTCTCACCCAAGCTGATAATGACTTAGCCTCACCTGTGGTTCCAATGTCAGAAGCTTAGTAGAATCAGCGGAAGAGCATCTGGACACTAGATTCTCCAGTCTCACATCAGACTTACTGGTAAAGAGGTTAGGAGCAGGGGGTGGTAATTAGGGGATGAAAATCTATATTTTTTAAATGCTCCTAAGGGATTTTTAATAGGCTCCTTCAGCTAACATATCTTTGAGAACCATTTCTCCAAAGTTCCAATGGTTCTCAATCATGGCTGCACTTTATCTGAATTATCTGCCAAGATTTTACACAATATTGATGTCTCTGTGCCACTGTGGGCCAGGATTTCTGTGTTGTGGGCATCTATCTCTCACAACTGCCCAACAGATGGTCTAGCACCCTCCCTTCTCAAGCAAAAAAAGTCTCCAGCCATTGCCAAATGCCTCCTGAGAAACAAAATTTCCTGTCCTTCCTCTCCCTGATGGTAGTGGTAGTCATCTTATGTTTTCAAGCTCATTTTAATGTGCAATCCTTACTTTATCTTCATTATATCCATCCATGCTCCTTTAAACCTGGCCACTTTGGTTGCTATGCACATCGATAGATACAGGCACAGTGTGCTGCAGAAAGATACCAAGTTCACTTCCTGAGGTAGAGCCTAGATGGCCTGTATATATTACACTACATGTTAATGGCCCAAATTTGCACTTGCATTGACTTAAAGAAGTAGCTCACAAAAAGGAGTAGACAATAATAAGTTACTGATGAGGGTAGCATTTTTTTTAAAGCAAACTACAAGAACCAAGAGCATTTTTTTCCCTCTAACACATTGGCAAAATGTGTTTACTCATTAAATATCTCATGAGTGTCTACAACGTGCCAGGCAGTAAGCAGTACAGACAAGATTGTTGCCATTATGCAGCTTATGTTCTAGAAGGAAAGAGATAAATGCCATGTAAGCTTACACATCAAATAAGATAATTTCAGATGGTCTTAAGTGCCATTAGAGGAACAAAGAGGTGATTGGGGCAAAGGATATGAGGTGGCAGGAAGTAAGTTTCAAGTGTCATGGAAGGACACAGTAAAAGTGACACTTGAGAATAAAGCTGGTACTGCTGTTTTTCACGTCACTGCTGGTGACATGAAAATTGGTTCAGTCTTCTAGGAAAGTAATTTCTCAGTATGTCTCGGGGGTTTTAATAACGTTCATTTTATCCAATCATTTAGCAAATATGGAACATCTCTGCGAATATGCCCCATCAATATCACTGTTAGGACAGTATACCAAGGAAATTATCAAAATACAGTAAAATATCCCAATACAGCAGAAACTACAGTAATTTATAAAACTACAATGTACTGAATTACCAATGAAAGGGGACAGTTAGATCATTCTGATATATCAATTAAAATGTGAAGAATCCCTAAGATATAATGTGAAAAAATTATACAATGTGTAGAATGCTTAATATATAATCTAAAGAATAATAAACAGGTTATAAATTTGTCTACACATTGATTGTATGTAGGAATTTATGTATGAGAAAATTAACAAAATAACAATGATTGTGCAGCAGATGCTTTTTATGAAGTTTTTTTGTCCTTTCTTTCTGTTTTCCAAGTTTTCTATTCATTTTTTAAAATTTTAAAGATGTGGGGTGCAATTCAGGATTAGATACATAAGTAGTCATCATACAGGTAAAGTTTGGGCCTCCCATTGATCCTCACTTCATCTGGTTTGGGATCAGTTTCCCTTATTGATATTACGTATCACCCCCCGAAGTGTCCTGTTATTGCCAATCCCTTTCTTGTAGTATTACGATACATGTTCAGGATCCACTTATGAATGAGAGCATGTGGTACTCAGTTCTTTGTTTTTGTGATAGAACACTGAGTATGACAGACTTTAAATCCATCAAAGTTGCTGCGAAGTCCATAGTTCACATCCACCAACAGTGTAGAAGTGTTCCCTTTTCTCTGCAGCCTCTCCAGCATCTGTTGTTATTTTGAGTTGTTAATGAAGGCTATCCTGACAGGAATTAGGTGGTATCTCAGTATGGTTTTAATTTGCATTTCTTTAATGATGAGTGAGGCTGAGCATTTTTCATGTATCTGTTGGCTGCTCCTATATCTTCTTTTGAGAAGTGTCTGTTCATATATTTTGCCCACTTTTTAATAGCCTGGTTTTTTTTTTCTTTTCTGCATGTTTGAGTTCCTTGTAGACCCTGGATGTTAGGACTTTGTCAGATATACAATTGGCAAATATTTTTTCCCATTCTGTGGGCTGTCTCCCTAATATTACAGAAAAAAATCAATGAAACAAAAAGCTAGTTCTTTGAAGGGACAAATAAGATCGATGAACCCCTAGCCAGATTGACCAAGAAAAAGAGAAAAAGCCCCAATAAACACAATTAGAAATGTAAAAGGTCAAGTCACAACTGACCCTGAAGAAATACAAAAGATTATCAGAGATTACTATGCACACCGGTATGGAAACAAACTCCAACACCTAAATGAAATGGAAAACTTTCTGATATCACACCACCCTTCAAGGTTGAAACAAGAAGAAATTGAAACCCTAAATAGACCAATAACAACCCAGGAAATTGACTGTTATATGAAAACTACCTGCAGGGTCCAAAACTTCACTTGTATGATGACCACTTATGTACCTAATCCTGAATTGTACCTCATATCTTTAAAATACAATAAATAGGTTGGGCTTGGTGACTCAACCTGTAATCCCAGCACTTTGGGAGACCAAGGCAGGTGGATTGTCCAAGCCCGCGGGTTTGAGAACTCCGTCAAGTTGGCAAGATGGAGGCAGAAGGATTGCTGGAGCCCAGCAGGTCGGTGCTAGGGTGACCATGAGTGTGCCACTGCACTCCAGCCTGGGGGATGGAGTGAGACTCCAACTCAAAAATAAAATTAATTAATTAAAGAAAGAAAGAACAAATGAAAAACACCTACAAAAAATAGCCCTAAATCAGATGACTTTCCAGTACAATTCTACAAAACATACGAGGAGGAGCTGATACCAATCCTACTGAAAGTATTCCAAGCAATTGAGAAAGACAGAACTCTCCCGAAATCATTTTATGAAGCTAACATCACACTGATACCCAAACCGGCTAAAGGAAACCAACAAAGGAAGAAAGCTACAGGTCAATGTCCCTGATGAACATAGATGCAAAAATTCTCAAAAAGATTCTAGCAAAGTGGATGCAACAACACATCTCAAAAATTATCCACCATGACCAAGTAGTTTTCATCCCTGGGATGCATGACTGGTTCAACATTAGCAAGGCCATAAATGTAATTCAATACATCAACAGACGTAAAAACAAGAACCACAACTGTATCATTAGACACAGAAAAAGTTTTTGACAAAATCCAGCATCGCTTCTTAATAAATACCCCTGATTCACTTTTAAAACAAATTATTAAAATAATGCTTCAGGTTTTTGATCTTGCCCTTTGCTCAAATTTCCACTTATGCAATCCAAATCTGGTTCCTTTCTTGAGACTCAGCTCAAATGCTACATCCAAGCAGTTTTACCAGATAGTCCTAGTCCTAGTACTAATTCATCTCTTTCTGTCCATTGCTCCCAATACATTTTTGCCTTCTTGTTATAGACTGAACTGCATTTCTCAAAACTCGTATGTTGGATCCTTTACTCCCAGTACCTCGGAATGTCACTGTATTTGGAGACTGGGTTTTTAAAGAGGTAATTAAGTTAAAAATGAAGCCATTATGGTGGACCCTAATCCAATCTGGTGTCCTCATAAGATCAGGAAATTTGGACACACAGAGAGACATGAGGGATGTACACACAGGCACTGGGGAAAGACCAGGTGAGAACATAACAAAAAGTGGCCATGTGCAAGCTAAGAAGTGAGGCCTCAGGAGAAACCAAACCTGCCAACACCTTGATGTTGGATTTCTAGCCTCAGAACTGTGAGAAAATAAATTTCTGTTGCTTAAGCCAACCAGTCTGTGGTACTTTGTTATGGTAGTTCAAGTCAATGAATACACCCTTGAATTAAAGATCTAATAGAATTATAGTTAGCAGTATATATCTTTTTCTATTCCACTAGCTAATTTGCCTATTGAACATAGGGATCTGCTTTATTTACTTGTGCACCTAACTCCAATGTCTTTTATTGATCTCTACAAATAGTAGCCTTTCAATAAATGCTGGTCAAAATAAATTTTATGAACTTTTTTTTCTTAATCATTCTCGAGACATAGTATCTGTGGAACTTTAAACAGGCAGAAAAACAAATTGAGAAAAAGTTCAGTTCAACAGAAGAACTGATATATTTTTAAAAAATCAGTTGGTAGGGATTTTTCTATAAAATATTTGCATGATCAGCAGTTATTTTACTCCAAAATAAGCACATGATATGTTTTAAAACTTTGCAGCTGTGAAGCCCATTAAAATTTTGGTATTGAGTTTTCAGCAGTAGCAAATTCTCTTTCCAATGTCTACATAAACATTATAGATAGGTTGCATTTTCAAAGGAATAATTTGGCAAATAATCTGCTATGATTTCCTTACATTGAAAACTTGTTTTTGAATATTTTCTAACTTCTGACATAAACTTTCCTGTATTCCTTCATATTTTCCAAGTGTGTAGCTCAGTTTAAATAATGCTGTCTTTTATCTCAAAATTTTCAAATGTTCTAGATCCTTGCATTTCAAAGTTTGGTCAAAAGTTTGGTCAAAAGCTTTGCTAAAGAGTTTGCTAAAAATGCAGAATTTCAGGCCCCACCCTTACCTACTGAATCATAGTTGGTTTTTAATTAAATCTCCAGATGATTGGTATGGTCCTTAAAGTTTGATAGGCACTGCTCTGAAATATGGTTTCTCAGGATTAAATGACTTATTCAATTTTTCCATCATTTGTATGTCTGAAGAGATGAAACGATGAGAACCTTGCATAATTGGAGCCAGTGCTATTGTAAAATTCTTTACAATCTTTGTTTTTAGGCAAGTGGAGAATAACGACAACCAGGCATGATAATTTTGAATTTAGGAAGTGTCTCTATTTTAGTTTTTCTGGATCTGTCTGTTACTTAGAGACAGTGGCCTAGATAGGGGGATGGATGGTGTAAAGAAATCCAGTGTCTGTTAAATAAATTACAAAGTCGATAAAGAAATAGGTGAAAGTCCAAATAAAGAACTCTTCAGAATCTTTCTGAAATGACATAGAGCCAACCTAAATCTTACAGTACAATTTTAGAACAGAAAGTAAGTCCTGAATTTCGGGGGTAACAATGAAGGTGATTTTTAATTCACTTTTCTTTAGCCTGAGATTAGTCAAATGCCTTTTTAAAAAGTTTTATACTCTCTTCATAATTATAAATAAATATTCAAACAGATATGAGCAAACAACTCTATGATACATAAAGACAAAATATTTACCCTTCTTTTTCTCCTACCTCCAGGCACAGATTTCACAGAAGAATTCAATTGTATTCATGGCTCATGAACAAACATAATGGTAAAAATGCTCTGTGGATATAAAAACATTTCTTCCCAGGGGCTCAAACTGCATTCTAGACATTATCTCATTAATTGCTCTCTTAAATCTTTCTCATTGATTTTTATATTTTTTGAACCAACAAGTTCACTATTTTTTGCATTGAAGGAAAGAGTTCACTTCAATTTCAATTTGAGATCTTAAACATCTTTTGAAACGGTGATGCTATAACTCAACTGACAAGCAGTTACTGGAGTGGCTTCAAAAAAAAAAGTGACTGAGCAGTGTTATTTATTTATGTATGAACTAGCCAAAAGTTCTGAGGATGTCTTGGAAAGATTGTATCAGGAATGTAAATACTTGACTAATGTACCTTGGCTGGATCAACCAGCAAAGATATCTTTAAAGATTAGAAATGTGCAAATGTCTCATTTTTGAAAGGGAAAACAAAATGCTAGTATATATTATTAAATAAGCCTCTGACATAATAATACAGTAATCACTGGGCACCAGTAGAGATTTACCAAATAAAAAGGACATTCCAAACCAGTCCCATTGGTAAAAGAAGGGAATATGTTGACCCCACAAAATTCAACTAATAAGGATGGTTATTCTTCCTTGAGCACTTCCCATATGCTAAAAACTATGGGGAATGCTTTATAGATATCTTATTTAATCCTTTAAAACTTATGAGGAAGTATCATTACTGCCAATTTACATAAGAGAAAAAGCATCAAATTCATGTTTTCAAGACTGTTCCCAAAGGTAATGTTTCTACACATCACAGGGTGCTCCTTTCCACAAACTTGATTTGTTTATGAAACTGTATGGTCAATGGATCACTCCATCTGAGTGATCTAAATTTTGTCCATAATTTGTGTCATAGCATTTCTGCATTATAATACTTACTTTATTTGTCCTTTTCCTCAAGAGGAGCTATTTCTCCCTTGATTTCCTTTGCCTAGGGCCAGGGCTTGTCCCCAGGATGTGTTCAAACCATAGTTAGAAGACGATTCCAAGGTAACTTACAAGGCCAACACTGGAGTGGGGCAGGAATAGGGAAGTAAAACCCTGCTCATTAGATCCTAGGCTTTCAACCTCCCATTTAGGAGGTACATTATATACAGTTGTTGAGTGCTCTGATTCTATGAGTCTATGCAAGTAATTCCTTTTTTGGTCTTTATCAATTTCATTATCCCTGATGATAATGATCTGTGTGTTGTTACTTGTTAAAAATCATACATATTCTTGGGTTCCACCTCAGACTCAATAAATTTCAAACTGCAAAAGAGGGCCTGGGAAGTTTTTTGTGGAAAAGGGATTTTACTTTTTAAAAATATTTTGAATACCTTTGAAAGTAGTGTTGACTATCTCTTAAAATATATTGCATGGTCATTGAAAGAAAAAGGTAGTTGAAATGTTCCAAGGGAATAGCAAAGTGTATGAGTTCTGAAGATCCCTTAGGTGGCTTCCATTGCAAGTAATGCCACTTGACAACTTTTGATCTTGGGCAAGTTAAAAGTTGCTAAACTTTTGGGGCCTGTTTCTAACATCTATATCCTTTTTCACAGGCTTATTTAGAGCATTAGATAAGTTAGACCATGTAACTTGCTTTGATGGTCCTGGTACATAGTGAATGTTATGTGTCAAATTTTATTTGTATGTTTAGGTACAAAGATGGGGAGATTTCCTAAAAAAAATTGTCATGTGAAATGAGGTAAATTGAAAAATAGTACGTGTAGTATGGCGATCACTTTTATATATTAAAGGCTAACTTTATTTGAACAAATGCAAAGACATAGAAAGACACACCACTGGGGGGTGAGGGAGACCGTGGGGAGCCAGAAGTGGGTGAAATAAATTTGAATTTTTTTGATATGCTTTTTTCCACATTATTTTAATTTTTACAATGATTATATATTCAATATATCAATTTATTTTGTTTAAAATATTAAATTAATGCTGAGGGGAATGCAGACAAGTAGCTATGATAATATGCCACCCCCCCATTAAGAAACAATGATATAGTGTATGCAAAGGGCTCAGAGCACCATCTGCCAGACTACAGTTGCTCAACAAATATATACACCCAAGCCTTCTCCTGATCTTCAAAGGTACAGCACACGCAAAGACCAAACTTGGTTCCATTTCTCAGCTAGGTTACTGGGTATTTCTGATCTTAGTTTCTTGAGAAGAGAACACTAAATCTGTGTGTTTTATCATATTCCAATGTCTGTCACTGATTAATGCTAGGAAGCAGGACCTTTCACTCCTGAAGTTTCTCTTTGACTCAGGCCATGAGAAGGATCCAGTGTATTTCTTCATGGAAACTAAAAAATTGATTGTCAACGGGCATTGGTCAATTGAGCAGCTGTTCTCCTGGGAGTTAATGGTAACCATACCAGTCATGTTCTTCTGCAGGCAGTACACAGTCAAGATTTACAAAATAAAATAAAAATGAATTAGTAATCATAGTGAACAATCAAGTCGTCACTACATGTCATGCATATAGTAACTGGCAGATTCTATTATCATCCCCATTTTGTAGACTGAGTCTGAGAAATTAATAACCACCCTTGGTCATGCAGCTTGGACAGCAAGGCAGACTCTGGAACTAAACTCTTGTCCATTATAGTATACTGCTTTCATAAGGAAAAGACATTTACTATTGATGCTAATTAATGTAAGCAATGGCTCTTACTTGCAGATTTGCTAAGTGCTTTCACATACCTGTGTTAGTTATTTTAATTCAACAGCCTCATAAAGTGAATAAGCAAATATCATTATATCCTCTTTTTATTTTTAGATGAGAAAATGGTGGTTGAGAGGTTGTTTGAGGTCACACAGATAATAAGTGACAGGGCCATACTTTGAACCTCTTTAAAAAAAATTTAACCATTAGAATACAGTGATAATTTTGTTGACTATTAAGCTATATACCTGGTTTTGGGAAGGGTAGATGTACAATTTTTTTTTAATGAGAATGTTTTCAAAAATTAGAATGCTGTGGACTATTTTAATATCCAAATAGCATACAGAGTCTAAAAACATTTTGTTTGTAAGAAGATACTCAAATAAAGTAAGAAGATAATCACAGTGAAATACCACCCATCAGGCAACTATAAAATAAATCAAAAACAGACAATAACAAGTATTGACAAGGATGTGGAAAAATTAGAATCCTTGTGCACTATTAATGGGAATGTAAAATCGGCCAGCTGCTATGGAAACAATATGGTCGTTCTTCAAAAAATGAAAAACAGAATTACCATATATTCCAACAATTCCACTTCTGGGTATTCTAAAAAAAATTGAAAGCAGGAGCTCTAAGAGATATTTATGTATCTACATTCATAGCAGCATTATTTATAACAGTAAAAAAATAGAAGTAACCCAAGTGTTCTTTGATGGATGAGTGGATACACAAAATATGGTATATGCAAACAATGGAATATTATTCAGCCTTAACAAGGAGGAGTTCTGCATAATAAAATATATAGCTGTGAAATGATGATGTATGGGATTTGCATTAACATACTCCAAAGGTTAGGGTGGGAGAGGCAGGTACACAAAGCAATCATGTCAAAATATTGATAATTTTGGAATTTTAAAAGGTCTTCTAGCATGTGCTAGGAGAATTAGACAAGTGCCAGAGTATAGGTGGAGAAACTACTGAAGTTTATGTAGAAAATGTAACTTTGATTGGGAGGAGTAGCACATAGTATGTCCTTAGTAAAGATTTTGTTAAACAAAGAATGACAATGATAAAAATTTTATATATACACAATTTTCTTCCTTTTTTTTTTTTTTTAAAAGAAACAGGCTCTCTGTGCCAAGGCTGTAGTGCATTGGCATAATCTTAGCTCACAGTAACCTTGGACTAGTGGGCTCAAGCAATCCTCCAACTTCAGCCTCCTGAGCAGACACCTGGCAAACTTCTCCCTATATCGTGTTCTCCAGGCTGGTCTCAAACTGTTGGCCTCAAGTGATTCTTCTGCCTCTACCTCCCAAAGCACTGTGGTTATAGGCATGAGTTGAATGTGTTCTTTGTGAAAACCACAATAACTTCAAAACAAAATGTAATAGGAAAGGGCTCCTGGACTCACGAGAGTATATAGCATAGTTCCCCTTAATCCTTTGGGGATATGTGCCGAGACTCCCAGTGGATGCCTGAAACCCTACATATAGAGTTGTGCTCCACATAACAACATCCCAGTTAATGACAGACCACATATACAATGGTGGTCTAATAAGATTATTTTGGATCTGAAAGATTTCTGTGCCTAGTGTCACAGCCATTGTAACACTGTAGTGCAATTATTTTTAAAAATTATTTATGCAGCCTAGATGTACAGTATTTATAAGGTCTACAGTAATGTATAGTAACATCCTGGGACTTCATATTCACTCACCACTCACGCACTGACTCACCTTGAGCAACTTTCAGTTCTGCAAGCTCCATTCATGGTAAGTGCCCTATACAGGGGTACACTTTTTTCCCCTCGAAATATAGCATTTTTATTTTACCTTTCATATGTTTATATAATTTTAAATACACAAATGTAGGCATTGTGTTACAATTGTCTACAGTGTTCAGGACAGTCAGGGGTAATTGGATCTTTTGATAAAAATTGTTCTTGCTCAAATGGGGCTGGAAAAATTGAATAGCTATATGCAGAAAAATGAAACTTGATTCCTAGCTCCCTATACAAAAATTAACTCAAGGTGGATTAAAGACTTATATGTCAGACTTGAAGCCATAAAAATCCTAGAAAAAAGTCTAGGAAAAACTCTTCTGGACATTAGCCTAGGCAAAGGATGTATGGCTAAGATACCCAAAGCATATGCAACAAAAACAAACACTTTGGACTTAGTTAAACTAAAAAGGTTTTGCACAGCAAAAGAAATAATCAACAGAGTAAATAGGCAATCTACAGAATGGGAAAAGATATTCACAAACTATATATCTGACAAAGAACGAATATTCAGAATCTACAAAGACTCAAATCAGCAAGAAAAAAGCAAAAACCCCATTAAGAAGTGGGCAAATGACAAGAACAGATATCTCTCAAAAGGCATACAAATGGCCAACAAAGATGAAGAAAATGTTCAACACCACTAATCACCGGGGACAAATTACAACCACAAGGTGATGATATGACCTTACATCAGTCAGCATGGTCATAATTTAAAAAATTACAAAGAAACAAAACAGTAAATTAGGGTACAGATGTGGTGAAAAGGGATTGCTTATACATTGTTGGTGGGAGTATAAATTAGTAAAGACTCTATGGAAATTGGTATGAAGGTTTCTCAAAGAGCTAAAAGTAGATCTACCATTTGATCCAGCAATCTCACTACTTGGTATCTAACCAAAGGAAGAGAGGGCTATATACAAAAAAGACACCTACAATCATATGTTTATCACAGCATAATTCACAACTGCAAATATGTGGAATCAACTTAAATGTCCATCAACTGATCATAATTAAAACATAGTATGCTTATATATTGAAATAGTGTCTTTTGTAACTTTTGTAGATGGAACTGAAGACCATCATCCTAAGTGAACTAACACAGGAACAGGAAACCAAATACCACATGTTCTCACTTATGAGTGGCAGCTAAACTAAGAACCTGCAAAGACATATAGAATGGTATAATGGATATTAGAGACTTAAAAGAGAGAGAGTGGAAGGAGGGGAAGGATGAAAAATCACCTATCAGGTACAATGGGCACAGCTGGGGGCAGTGGGTACGCTTAAATCCCAGACTTCTTTGCCATTATAAAATGCATTCATGTAATCAAAAACCATTTGTATCCCCAAAGCCATTTAAATAAAAACAATGAAAATAAGTTGTTGTTGTTGACAGTCCTTTATTTATAATGACTGCAGTGATTATTTCTTCAAATTATTAAACATGAGAAAAGTCTGCCATTTAAATCTATAAGTTGGCCTTATGTTTGCATGATTTCCTTGGCAAGCCATTTTCACCAGAATACACAAGAGTAAAGCTGTCTCAGTGTGTGTGGATGTGGATGCCTAAGCCCCTTACACAAAGCTTCAACATTATTTTCTTAAGACGCTGTTATTTGACTAGAATTAAGATGTATTATTCTGGGTTTGTCCTTTGTCCTCATCATTCAGTGGGGAATTCAATTGGATATTCTCAGCTCATTTGGCCAAATTCTTGTTTAATAGTAACCCCAGCACCATGGCTAGACTAGAAGCCTGGAAAGCTACTGCCTCTCCTTCCCGGCAGGACTCCGACTTCTGCTGGACCCATTTACACGAAAGCAAGCTTGGCCATTCTCCCAGATGTTGGGCTTGAATTTTTTACTTTATTGAACTGTTGATTCTGGGGAAGGTCTCTTTCCTTGTATATATTACTGTATTTAAGAATGAGTTAGAGATCTACCAAGTGGCGGAATTAGAAAAATACCACTTTACAACTTCAAATGAAGTTATTGATTCAGATAAAAATCATCATTGGACAAAATTACTAGATGAAAGATACTACATAAAACTACTAGATGACTGAAGGCTAGATTGCAGAAACTGTGAAGGGAAGGCGATCTGAGGTCTGAAAGCAAGTGTACAAGGAAACGTTAGGCAATTGTTCAAGGTACGATGGGACCCTTGGAAGTGGGGGACAGAAAGGTCATCTGGGTTTCATAAATATTAAAGATAAAAGATGAATATTTATATTTAATGACATTGGCTACAAACATTCTGATCTGGTAATACTACCCCTTAGGAGGTCATTCAGCCAAATAAAGGTAGAAACAGCCAAATATCTAATAATAGGGGATCTGTTTAAAAACAACATTAGATCTATACAATGGATCACATTGTAACCACTAAAAAAGAAGATATAGGACTCTATTTACTAACTTTAAATGATGTCCAGCATATATTTAGTTAAAACGCAAGTTCACCAGCAGTGTGCATATTAAAATTCTAGTATAAAATGGCATATATTCACAAGAAAATTCTGAAATAATTTACACTGAAATGCAAATGGTATTACCGGGGATAGTATTTTTTTTTGTGCTCTCTATTCTTTTTAGCTTATTCAACTGTCTAATTTTCTAAGATATAGTCCATACATGCTTTAAAAAAAGTTCACACTTGCCTATTGTGGTCAATCTATACATTTTAAGAAAAATAGTCCATTGGCGGAAACATTAAAAAAAAAATGCTTTGGGAAATAAAGGAAAAATTCAGTTCCAAACATCAACTCCTGTTTTGAAACATTGGTGTATAAATAGCAAGGTTCTCCAAACTTGTGTCCCATAAGACACTGCTCCATGGGTAATAAGAAATGGATTTTTTTTTTAAAGGGGAAAGCAAAAGAAGTTTGTCTATGCTAAAATAAAATTGGAAAAACCTGAGGAACTAGTTAAAATGGTTTTTTTTCATTGCAGTTTCTCAGAATCCTGACTATATTAGTATTAATAGTAAGTTTCAAGAAAAATTGGTTATAGAACTTGGTTCTTGCAACCACTTAATAACTCACTGGGACATAGTTTGGGAATCTCAATATAATGAAATGATGACTAGGGCAGAAGCAATGAGACTTGAGCTCTGTTTTGATGGTATCAAGTTATGCGCAGCAGTTATTTCAACTTCAGTTTCTTTGTTTGTAAAAATGAGTGCAATATAACCTAGTCTTACGTACTGCTGGACAGCAGATAACAACTTTCATTTGTGTAAGACTTTTCAGGTTCTGGAGCTACTTTTCTGTATATAATATCTTAGAAGATGTTTCAGATGAAATGTTCCTGAAAGTGCTTTGGAAATCTGAAGTATACAGTATTAGGTTAAATCATGTGTAGTAACAGTGACAACACTAATGATATATGCTTTAAAAAAGGTTCACACTTTTCTATCATCTAACTCAGAGTCAGAATTTTTTTTCTGCAAAGACCCAGATAATAAATATTTTAGGCTTTATGGCCATGCAGTCTCTCTCACCAGTACTCAACTGTGCCATAGTAGTATAAAAGCTGTTGTGTATGATACAGAAAGCTATATGTGTGGCCATGTTTTGCACAGGCCATTTTATTTACAAAAATAGTCAGTGGGTTGAATTTGGCCCAGGGACTATGGTTTGCCAGCCCCTGATAATCCACTGAGGGAGACACCAGAACTTGTTTTTGACATAGGATTCACAGGATCTGTAAACTTTTTATGTCCAGAGAGATTGAGATTCCTTAATCAAGTCTACTTCACTGACTGAGGCATAATAGTGCATCTGTTCTGCCATTCCCTCCAAAAGGAGACGAAAACAAGGGGGAAAAACTCCAAATGATGATGAGGAACAAGGGGACATGCACACAAATTTAATAAAACCAAATTAAGGTTGATTTTCTGATTAAAATTAGGAATGGTAAAAAATCATGTTAGTAATTTGGAGGAGGAGAGCTATCAGTGTGTTTATTTTAACATCATTATTTATATTTGTGAAGGAAGAGATACCTACAACTTGTTGTCTCAATTAATTAAAAGAAATAAACTCCTAGAAAGAAAAAAAATGTAGAGTTTTAGTGAAGCTCTTTAGTCTGTATTGACATATACTAATATTTTAATTGTTGAACTGAATTAATTGAATATTGGCTATTCAGCCAAAGTAGTCAAAATATTAAAATTAAATCATTTATACTTTTTTAGTTTTAGCATATTAAAGAATTTAGCTTTATAAAATCTTAAGCGTAAACCCACAGATTTAAAAAACATATCCTCAAATTAGAATCCTCTCTGTCTCTATCAGTGTTCTTTCTTAGGTTGTACTCAATTTTTGTGTTTGTGTGATAAAGCCAGTTGATACACTTGGTTGAAATTCCGTATTTTGGCTGAGATGAGTGGAGTAACCATTTGACATTCACCAGCATGCAAGTTTGAACACAGATGATAGAAAAAAACAGCTGCAGTGCTCATTCTATTTCACTATCATGGATAAACTCCCTCATTTAATTTAATTTTAAGAAGTTTAACATTCATTTGGCTGTAGTTTAAAGCCTGACTCTTCATTCTACTAGTCACAGCCCTCCATAAGTAGGCAGTAGCTCTTCCAATACTTGTACCCACCTCCTGACACCAAGTTCAACTTGTCGTTGTTTTCCAGAGACATGTTGTCTGACTTCTTTACGCTGCTTCTTTTGTGTTTATCCAAATCCTGTGTTTAATCAATTCCAACTCAAATTCTACCCCCCCTAAGAAAACTTCATGGATGACCCATCCCGAAGTTATTATTCTTTCTGATGTTCCCAAAGCATTTATTCTTGTCATGAGTCACTTGTTACTTAACAGACATCACCAATGATTGTTAATGACAATGTCTTATTTATAAGGGATAACTCTTTAAAGTTGTATCCCTAGAACCTAGCATATTGCCTGCATTGTACAATCATTCTCTGAATAATTATTTGTTGGACAGACAGCTGGATGGATGAATCGACCATCTATCCCTACTAGACTGTAAGAGGCTTGAAGGGAAGGGCCATGACTGACAACAAATACATAGTAATTTATTTGAGCTTTGCACTTATTAAATGATAGCTCTATTTCATGGTTTTAAATTGTAAAAGTGAGCTTAAGACATATACACAGAATATCAAGGAAATGAAATTTCTAAGTGAAAATTCCAAGCTTTCAATAATCTATGTTAAAAAATGATATTATAGAACAATTTTAAAATGACATTTAACCCAACACTCTAAACTTATAGAGCACTAACACATTTCTAATTGAAAATTATTAAAAACTTTATCAGTACAATGATCATTTGCATACCCATCCCTGAATTGTACCCCATATCTTTCTTTATTTATTTTGTAGCCAGAAGATACAAGTGAACATTTATTCGTAATCACTGAAATCTAACAAATTCTCATTGCAGTTTGTTTGTGGGTAGAAAGGTTGGAAGGAGAATGTTCAAAATTTTGAAAAAAGGATGCTGCATTTCATCGCTCACCATAAATGCCTCCCAGAGTGCAGCTCTCCACAGCCCTACTGGTCAATGCTGGGATTGTTGATTCCTTGGATTCCATATTTTCACCTCCACTTTTCACTCCACCCCTTACCTATGTATGTGCGTGAAGGATTGAATGACAGTGAAAAGCACTGTCATTTTTGTAGAAATCTTTTGCTCTCTAGCCCATCAGCCTTCTAATGTCTCCAAAGAGTCATACCCTGTGGTCCCAGCCAAAGCCTATGGAAGTCAGTTCGATGGAAATGGCTGCTCCTCTATCATTTTATGAAGTGCTCGGGGTTGAGGTAGGGTTGCGTTGATTCTGGGCAGATAAATTAAGAGAAGCCGTGACTCGCTGGATGCAGCAGCAAACTCAGCCCAGTTTTCTACTAAATGCAACAATTCATTCAGCTGAACTATGGAAATTACGGGTGCAAATGAAGGGTGGCAAGAGACAGGGACTCCTGGAGAGGGTCAGTGTTTTCTCGGTTTGAACTTCAGAGCCACACTGTTGATGCAAAACCTCTGACCACTGGGCCCGGGTCCATCAGGAAACACGTGGCCAAGGTGCACAGTGATACATCCCTGCCTCCTTGTTATCCAGGTAGACCCCACTGAAAGGCGGTTCTGTTCCTTTTTCTCTGGTGATGTGGAATTGCTCTGGGGTCAGTTTCTTTTGCCACTCAGTCTTAGTGAGAGACAACTCACGTGTTGTAAGAGACTCTGTCTCCGCAACCCCCATCGCCAGGCCTGCAGCCGCTCGCTGGACTCCGCACGGCCAGTGGAGGCGCCGCCCGGAAGTCACAGACTCAGGATAACTAGGAGGAGGCTCGCCATGCCGCCCGGCGCCCTACTCCTCGCTCCGCCCCATCCTGGACCCCATATCTTTAAAATAAAAATTAAAAAAAGAAAATTTAAAAACAAAGAAAAGTATTAAAGATGAAGAAATGACGCTATATAAAGTTTTGTAAGTATAATTGCCACCGTTTTTTAAAAAGAGTTAAAATCTACAAATGAGAACAAGCTGGAATATGCAAGCACCTGTCCAGATAATTTAAGCAAGAGAAGTTACTATTAAGGAGTAATTAGAGCAGATGGGAATGGCAGGGTGAAATGAGTAGAGTGCATCACAACCAGTGTTTCTGCAAAGCAAGAATCACACTGTTTTCGACTTTATTCTTTCACTAGTTAGTGGTCCAAAAATTTACTTGTCCCTGGATGAATTGGTGAGGAAAACTGTATTATTAACTTTAACACCGTAGTATAGAATTTTTCTTTTCCAAAAGGAGTTGTCTTTTAACCAAAAAGAAATTAATTAAGTTCCTAGGTTTTCACCTAATTTTACAACAAATCAGATAATTTTTCGCATGTTTCCATTTCTTATTCCTTATCGAAATGGATTAAAGAATTAGAAAACAAGAAGTTTCACTCCACACTGAAACAACCTGCCATTTATTGATTTCTCTTTCTGCTGAACTTTTCAAAGACCCACATAAGCACATCACAGTCTACCATATGCCTTCAATATTCCCGATAACCATAGACCACCACACTCATTCAACTTTGTACCTTAGTAGAGCATTCTCCTGCGCTGCACAAACATACATAAAAATAAAGGCAAATACTTACTAATGTTGTAATAATGCAAGGTTAACAACCTGATCGTTAAGCTACACAGGAGTACGTTAAATTGGAGACACTTGATTTGCTGTTTGGAGGCTGTATAATAAATATACAAAACACATACTTTTGTTTCTCGGGGAAAAAAATCAAGAGATAATATAGTCGTGGATGGGAGGTATATACTTGAGTCCCCTGCATTTTCTATCAAGACAGAAAGTTTCTTAGAATGTTATATTTCCTATGCTAACTGAAATACAAGGTGACCCAGAAACAACTGGAAGTCATTTAATTTGTAAGCAGTTGGTGAGGTCTTCTGTGGTACATTTTTCTCCATCTTAATGTCCTTTTCTTCCAAAGAACCAAAGGGAGAGAAAATTATAGCCCCAAGAAAGAAAATGCAGCAAGTTGGGGTAGGGCAGGCTAGCACAGTAATAATTAATAATTTAATAAATTAAACATACTCTCCAAAGTTGAGCGTCTGACAGGTTGCTGTGCCCTGTCAGCATGGAGGCAGGTACCAGCCAAGGAAGACATTCCAGGAAGTTGACAGAGTCCCTCTGGAAAAATTCTGATCAAAGGAATGATTAAGGGGGACTTCTCAGGGTCAACTGAAGTCCTTTGTTCTTTTTACATTTAAAAATCACCCAATTCGGACATTTTTGTTGGAATATATATTAGTGATTAAATATGTATTTGCCTAGTTGAGAAGAAATGGTAATTCTCTCTTAACTTCCTAAACTTAGCTTTTAGGCAGATTTAAATCATAGGATGTCGGTAAATATAAGTGAAGGCTTCACATATCTGTCTTGAATGAGTGTGTCCACATCGTCATGCCCACATCGTCATGCCCTCTACAGCTACCGAACAGGCTTGGAATAGACTATGTGCTCACAGTGAATAGATACATTTGCATACACACGTATACATTCATCCAAGAACATTAGATAAAAGTAACTTGGTTGAATTTCCCACATTCTGCAGAATAGGAAATTGAGGACCAGAGAAGCTACGAACTACACACACAAAAATGTGTACAATGTCTAACATGTGGATAAAAGAAAAGGAAAAATTTGAAGTCATGTTTTCTAACAGTAAGATAAGTGCTTTTTCACTGCCTTATATTTCACAGTAATGAGGATTTGAAAATGTAACTTATGGCCGGGCTCGGTGGCTCAGCCTGTAATCCCAGCGCTTTGGGAGGCCAAGGTGAGTGAATTGCCTGAGCCTGCGGGTTCGAGACCCGCCTGGGCAGCTTAGTGAGATCTCGTCTCTACAATAAATTAAAAATTAGCCGGGCATGATAGTGCGTGCCTGTAGTTCCAGCTACTTGGAAGGCTGAGGCAGAAGGACTGCCTGAGCCCAGCAGGTCGAGACTGCAGGGGCCGGGAGCGGCCACTGCACTCCAGTCTGGGTGACAGAGTGAGACTCCAACTCAAAAAAAAAGAAAAAAAGAAAATGTAACTTATATAACAAAAGCTTAAATTCTCAAATAAAGGCTTTCCTTCACTCTGGTCAGTGGATTTTGATTTCATATCACATCCTCACACTCCCAAGTCAAGGTCGGCTGGTAAAGACCAAAAACCTTGCAGATTCATATAGCTCAAAGCACAGGCTCGTGAATCTCAAGATTCAGCTCTACCACTTTAACTGCCTGAACTTGTCTGAATCGCTTAAACATCAGCACACTCGAAGTACTGGGAAAATATCAGATTCTGTTATGATTCGCGTCACTATCTACTATGACGATGTGAGAGCACTAAGTTGTAGCTTTAGACTATGAGTTTTGTATTTTATTTTATTCATTCACTCATTCAGCTCTTATTGTATACTCAGCACTGGATGCAGTATGCAAGGCTGTGTGTATGCAAATATGGAATAAAAAGTGATTATCAAGTGAGAAATAACTTATAGCCCAGCGAGGGTTCAAAGGAGGTAGTGTCTCTAAGAGACAGTATTTGTAGCATGGAGGATTCATGGGAAGGTAACCAAATGATAGATATGGGTGATAAGTCAGTCAAGCACAGGAAGGGTATGGAGCCTAACAGCACCCGTATCATGTAGGCATCGTGAATATGACAGATACATCCTGTCCTGTTGGAGGACTGCATCCTCTTCACACTGATTGTAAAAGACTTCAGGAGAGGATGGGACAAGGATAAAGGTTGGTGAAGTAGATGGGGCCAGTGGTGCAGGATCTCGTGTGACATACCATGAAATTAGACTTTTTCTCTTTTCTAGTAGTCAATAAGGAGCCATTGAGTGGATTCATCAGGGAGTAGCATGATCCCAGGAAGTTCATTCTGGCAGCTGTTTGGACGACAGAGCCTAGGAAAGAGCTAAGACAGGGACACCTAGACAATAAAAACCAAGTCATGTATCTTGCTAAGATCTGCCTCTTCAATGAGATCAAAAGTGCCTTGAGGCTGGGCCTAAGTCATACTCAACATGTCAAGTATCTAGCATAAAGTAGGTATCTAGCACAATGTAGTTTATTAAATGAATGACCATAGCAATATATGTACGGAGTGACTCTCTAGAAAGAACGTATTTCTTAATTAGGCCGCAGAGGCTGAGAACTTCAATATCTCTTTTGAACTATAAATTAGATATTGAATCATCATAAGAAGAAAAAAAAACAAGGGCCAAAGTGAAAACTAAAGTTATTTCATTTATTTTTCTAATGAAGCAGAGCTGTGACAGTCTCTTAAAAATAGAGCATGGAGGAGGCACCAAATGTCTTCCTGCAAGGAAGAAGGCAACCAGTTTTACTTAATGAAAGATAGTCCTACAGCTCATCAACTGGGTGATTTGTATGAAGTTCAGGTTTGGCTTTCATGATGATCAGAAGCTGAATGAGAGTTGCTCCTGTCAGTCTAGCCATCAAGATGGTTAAAGAGGTCTCATGCACCCGGCAGGCTGTCCCCATTGCTCCAGACATGTCATCTGAGTGACTGTGGCTCATCAGTTGCCTAGAGCAGGTGTTGGAACCTCTAGCTACTAGTTTTTAAGCCAGAGCCTAGCCAGTACCTGGAGAGTACTAACTTACAGGGACAGGATAATACTACTTAATAGAAGTTACTCTTTCCTGAATGCATATCACGTTCAGGGCACTGTGCTTAACATTTCTAATACATTATTTCACTTAAGCCTCAAAAAATCAAATGAGATAGGGACCATTATTATCCTCAGTTTATAAATGGGACAACTGAGGCTCAAGGAAATTAAGTAATTTGCTCAAAGTCACACAGCTAGGAAATGGCAGAACTAAAACTTGAATCCAATCCCAGCTATCTGTCCCCTGAAGCCTACCATCTTTATTTGTGACTGTAGACTTGTCTTAGAAAATAATAATGCTGGTCTCCATTTTAACAGCATTTGGAGAACCCAGAAGTAGCCTTGTGAGTTGGGCAAAGCATGGATTATAGTTACTCTTTGACAAGTTATAGGGCTTATGCTAGACAATATGACGTCGTTTTTAGCAAAAGAAAGGTTAGCAAAACAAATAACTTGTCTGTGCTCAAATCATAGTTGTATGACTTCCTGGTTATACAATCCTAAAAGAATTGCTTAGTGTTTCTTCTGCGCCTCTCAGTTTTCTCACTTACAAAGTGGCAATACAATAGTACTTACCTCACAGAGTGGCTGAGGAGATTAAATGTGACAATGCTTGCTCAAATTGAAACACCTACCACATACTACTTTAAAAATGTTGGATATTAATAGAATTGCCCCAATTAACTAGTAGTAAGTGTAGGGTCAGATGAATTATTTCATTTCAATTGCATTCAATCCAATTTATTTCGGCTACTGATTCTTGAGTACCCAGTAGGTGACAGTGCTCTAAGAACGTATATCTTGATTTCTAATCCTGTGAATTTCTCATTACACTTTTAATTGATCTATCATCAAAATCCAGAGTCTTATGTTGAGGTGAGCAGCTCATGACATTAACACCTTAGGCATCTCAGGGTGACATTTACTGTTTTCCAAATATACTTCTTTCTTTCTGCTGTTTTCTGTATCATTGTCCTCTCCTCAAAAAAGGTTGACATTTCTATACTTTCTCTTCTCTTTTATCTTTGGAATCTGTGCCTTAGGGCAGGGATCCCTAACCCCTGGGTTGTTGACCAGTACTGGTCCATGGCTTGTTAAGAGCCAGGCCTCAAAGCAGGAGGTGAGTGGCAGGCAAGCGAGTGAAGCTTCATCTGTATTTAGAAGCCACTTTCCATCGCTCGCATTACCACTTGGGCTCTGCCTCCTGTCATATCAGCGGCAGCACTAGAGTCTCATTGGAGCATGAACATTATTGTGAACTGCACATGCAAGGGATCTAGGTTGTGCCCTCCTTATGAGAATCTAATTCCTGATTATCTGAGGTGGAGCTGAGGCAGTGATGCTAGCACTGGGGAGCAACTGCAAATACAGGTTGACATTAGCAGTGAGGTTTGACTGCAGAGACCGTAATATACCAATTGCTTGCAGACTCATCAAAACTCTCTCAGTGAGTGACAAGTGAGTTGATGTACTTCAATTGTACAGCTGCATCTGGTGGCAGGCCTTAAATCGGAATCCAACACTTACTTTATTTGGCACGTAGGCCACCCACTATTTTATTTACCACTTACGTCAACACCTCTTTCCCACACTATACACTTGTCTCAGTCACAGTTTTGGTAGGCCCACAAAGTAACCCTAGCAAAAATGAGTCAAAAACAAACATCACTGGAGAGCTTCTTTGAAAAGGGGGAAAGACCCAATGATGAGGCAGCAGAAGACTCTAAGACTGCCAGCAAAAAGAAAGCTGCATTTAAAAGAAAATAACGAGTCCTACTTAAATTATGGGTTCATTGCGACAGGTGATTCACATTCTCCAAGCCCACTTTGCATAATATGTGGTGACCAACTGTACACTGAAGCCATGAAACCTTCAAAACTGTTTTGCCACATGGAGACCAAGCACTCTGCATGGAGACCAAGCACTCTGCATTAAAAGACAAGCCTGTGGAGTTTTCCAAAAGAAAAAAATGTGAACATGAAGAACAGAAGCATCACTTCATCAAATGTGTCTGCACTGAGAGCATCATTCTTAGTGGCTAACCACACTGCTAAAGCTAAGAAGCCCTTTACTGTTCCTCAGGAATTCAGTGGATCTTGGCGGCTACTAAGGACATTTGCCATGAACTTTTAGGAGAGACTGTGGTTCAAAAGGTGGCACATGTTCCTCTTTTAGCTAGCACCATAACTAGACAAATTAATGAAACAGCAGAGGATATTGAGGCACAATTGTAGAGAGAATTAATGAGTCACTGTTGTATGCAGTCCAGGTCAATGCGTCTACCGATGTTGATGAAAACAATGCTTGTTTTTTGTGACATATTTTTCAGGAGGGTGTGCATGAGGATATGTTATGCACACTTTTGTTGCCAACCAATAGCACAGCTGCAGAACTACTCAAGTCTTTGAATGATTACTTATCAGGAAAACCGAACTGGTCCTTCTGTATTGGTATATGCATGGATGGAGAGGATGCCATGACTGGACGGCTTTCTGGTTTCACTACTTGGGTCAAAGAGGTTGCTCCTTAACGTGAGTCTACACACTGTGTCATCCATAGAGAAATGCTGGCTAGCCAAAAAATGTCACCTGAACTTCACAACGTTTTGCAGGATGTTATTAAAATTACCAACCATATTAAAGTGCGTGCCTTTAACTCACATCTGTTAACATAGCTCTGTGAGGAGATGGACGCTGAGCACACATCTTCTCTTATACACAGAAGTGAGATGGCTTTCTAGAGGTAGATCACTGCACAGAGTTTTTTTGAGTTGCGAGAGCTGCTCCAGAGATTTCTTTTAGTAAAGCAGTCATCACTGTCAGCACATTTCAATGACACAGAATGGGTCACAAAACTTGCTTACTTGTGTGACATATTCAACCTGTTCAACAAACTCAATCTGTCACTTCAGGGGAGAATGACAACTGTGTTCAAGTCAGTAGATAAAGTGGCTAAATGCAAAACCAAACTGGAATCATGGGGGAGATGAGAACACTGGGATTTTTGACATGTTCCAAACAGCAGAGATTTTGAAAGGGACTGAACCAGGGGCTTCTATTCTCCCAGCTGGTGTAGGATCACCTGTCTCTGTTTTCAAACGAGTTTGAGCATTACTTCCCAACCACAAAATACCTGAACTGAGAAGGAATGGATCTGCAACTCCATTTGTGAATAAGCTAGGTGAATCGACTTTATCCATGCTGAAAGAGGATCAACTGCTTGAGATTGCAAATGACTGTGGCCTTAAATATATGTTTTAGACAACTTCAAATCTCCAGATTAAAGTCAAGGTGGAATATCCTGAGATTGTCATAAAAGCACTGAAAAGCCTGCTTCCATTTCCAACATCCTATCTTTGTGAAGCAGGGCTTTCTGCAATGACAGCAACCGAAATGAGATTACAGAGTAGACTGGACATAAGCAACACATTTCAGATGTCACTGTCTTCCGTCACCCCCAGATGGGACCATCTAGTTGCAGGAAAACATGCTCAGGGGTCCCACTGATTCTGCATTATGGGGAGTTGTGTAATTATTTCATTATATATTACAATGTAATAATAATAAAAATAAAGTACACAATAAATGTAATGTCCTTGAATTATCCTGAAACCATTCCGTCCCCCTACTCCATAGAAAAATTGTCTTCCGTGAAGCCAGTCCCTGTTGACAGAAAGCTTGGGCACCACTGCCTTGGGGCATCATTGGCATTCAGGAGTCCACAAGCCCTACTCAAAGCCCCTAAAACAAGAAATCAGTGACCCTTGGAATTTCAAGGAGTATATCTCTTTGAAAGCTCCAAGACAAAACAAAGTTGTAAGATGGCCATTCATGCGGGAATGGGAGTGGATTGCAACTGACAAATGAGTCAGAGCTGGTGCTGGAGAGTCTATGGCCTGATAGCCAGGAATAAAACACAACATTTAAAACCATAGCAGAGATCTATCGTGGAGCTCTTCCGTGGCCTGCTGAAAGCAAAAAGGCTTCCACTTTAGTGCTATGATTTGTGCAAATTTGTTTAAGCTGCATAATTCATAAAGGGTACATAGCATCACCCTTGAATAACTTTTCACCTCTATCTGCTAAGAGCATTAGTTAGACTGACTGAATGTCACCGATCACTCTAAAAACCTGGCGTTATCACCCTTTATGGCCTGGGAAGGGCCACCAGCTACTCATCTCTTTACTCCTTGGTTGTCCCAATCAGATATCTGTAGAAGTATGCATTCCTTGGCAGGTAGAGTTCTTTCCTGCCTGCACATAGATCCAAAAAGAGTATAAAATAATAAGAGAATCTCAGAATCAGTCACAATTTCATCCACCACCATTATGTCAGGAAGCTGGAACTAACGTCCTCTGACTCTCTGTTTAGTGCATAAAAAAGTAAGGAGTATTCAAAAGGTAGGGCATAAATTCAGCGCTGCTCCTAAGTACTTCTGTTGGAGTTGACACAAGCAAGAAAATTCTCTCCTTAGAATTCATGAGATTGCCCCAGATTATTTGTCATTCCAATGCCCGATGATGACATAAGAGTCAATTTAGAGGTGATTTATGGTGTTCCTGGTAGCACTGAGAAGGAGTCGCTGCACAATAGGGGTTATTTAGGGGAGGCATTGTTAGTGCTCTATCCTGCCCCAAATATCCTTTTCTTAGCACATTTTGATATTTTTTTCAGTGTGACAATAGCAGCCTCTTTAAAACAGTCCTTCAGACTAAACTAGAAGACAAACATAACTTCATGCCCTGAAAAATTTTATGTTCTGATTCAGCCAACACCTCCTACTACTAACCAGCACCCCGACTGTGATAGTTTTTATCTGATCATTGTATTTCAACCTAGAAACAGGCTCAATACTCACTTCCTGGTCAAATGAAAAATGTAAGTGGTAACAATGAAAAGGTAGTATTAGCTATGGTTTATGATCACCTACTGAGTCTGTTCCTATAAGGAGCTCAGCACATTGCTCTTATAGATTATGCCTTAAAATAACCCTAAATGGTAGATTCTCTTATCTCCATTTTACCTCAATTTTCTCATTCGTATGAAAAAATGTAATAGTGCCAGTAGCAGAAATAAAAGTACAAATTAAAATAATAATAATTGTCACCTAAGTGTTTACTAAGAGGTGGGCACTGTGAAGTCTCTTATTTTCATTATCTTTTTAACCTATGACATGGGCATCATTACCATCATCTTCATTTATTCCGACAAGAAAATTAAGAGCTGTAGAGGTTAAGTGACTTGTAGTAGGGCACACAGCTAATAAGTTGCAGACAGGACTTCCATGCAGGTCTGAGAGATGCCGTCTCTCAAAACCAGACATTGGCTTGCTTAGAACAGTTCTCAGGAAAAACTCCTTACCAATGCGAGAAGGTCAGAAACCACACCAAAGGAGAATCCACATCAAATGCAGATTTTAGTTACTGAAAAAACTGCTGAATTGCTCACAAGTCCTTTGGCTACTTGTTTTGTTTGATTACATCCATTGACAGCCGAGAAATTCCCAAATCAAGGGGAGTGGACTGGCAGGTTTTTTTTTTTTTTTTTTTTTTGAGTTGGAGTCTCACTCTGTCACCCAGACTGGAGTGCAGTGGCCGCTCCCGGCCACCGCAGCCTCGACCTGCTGGGCTCCGGTGATCCTTCCGCCTCAGCCTTCCAAGTAGCCGGAATTACAGGCATGCGCTACCATGCCCAGTTGATTTTTTGATTTATTGTAGAGATGAGGTCTCGCTGCCCAGGCGGGTCTCGAACCCGCAGGCTCAGGCAATACACTCACTTCAGCCTCCCAAAGGCGCGGGATTACAGGCTGAGCCACCGAGCCCGGCTAGCCTGGCAGTTTTAAAACCTCCATGAACCTCTGTTAACAGCAGCTGACCTTTGCCAGAAGGTGGGGGTTGGCACCTCTGATAGGTTTTAGTTTTTTTTTTTTTTTTTGAGTTGGAGTCTCACTCTGTCACCCAGACTGTAGTGCAGTGGCTGCTACCAGCCACCGCAGCCTCGACCTGCTGGACTCCGGCTATCCTTCCACCTCAGCCTTCCAAGTAGCTGGAACTACAGGCGCGCACTACCACGCCTGGCTAATTTTTTTGATTTATTGTAGAGATGAGGTCTCGCCAATTTGCCCAGGCGGGTTTCGAACCCGCGGGCTCAGGCAATCCACTCACCTAAGCCTCCCAAGGCGGGGGATTATAGGCTGAGTCACCGAACCCGGCTGGGTTTCAGTCTTAAAGGGACATGCATTGAGAGCCGATTTTGCCTCTTTAATTTTATCAGCCAAGTTGGGGGGCGGGGGGCGGGGAGAGAGAGAGAGAGAGAGAGAGAGAGAGAGAGAGAGAGAGAGAATCTTTTCTAAGAGTTAGACAAGAAGGGTTTCCTTGGCTGAATCGGATAGCTTTTCTTTATACATAGCTGCCACTTATTGATGACTTACTAATTGGTAGGCATTGAACTTAGAAACACTTTGTATGCATTGTCATATTTAATCCTCAAGACAGCTCTAGGAGAGCAATGACCTTATTACTCCCACAATTACCTGTTTTTGGGGCCCATCAACTTTTTCTAGGATTTTTCAAAGGTTATTGAGGAAACTCTAAAAATTATATTGCTTGTGAGAGCTGAGCACATGGGCCTTTATTGCTCTCCACCTCCCAGATGGGCTGTGACTCTTGAGAGGGGTTTACTGAGCGTAGGCTGATAGGGAGAATAATTAGATAAGAACCACCATTTTCAGCCAGACACGTCTTTTGGCTGGTACCCAAATCAACAGTTGTTTTCACTGAATTAAATCACTTAGAAAACACTTGAAAGCTGAATTTAGTCAATTCTATTTGGGGGATTTCAGCCTCAACCCTTCCTGATACAGCCTGACCCATTTTCAGAATGCTGTGAGAACTCGGGGTCCCAAGCCTTAAGTTAAACCTTACAGTAAATCCCCTACATACAAATGAGTTCTGTTCTGAGAGCATATTCCTAAGTCCAGTTTGTTCATAAGTCCAACAAAGTTAGCCTGGGTACCCAACTAACACAATCAGCTATATAGTATTGTACTATCATAGGTTTGTAATACGTTTCACACACATAATACATAAAAAAAAAAACAACAAATAAAAACACCTTGAAAAGTAGTACAGTATAGTACAACAGCTGGTATACAGAGGCTGGCATTGAGTGAACAGGCAAGAAGAGTTACTGACTGGAGGAGGAAGAGGGAGATGGTAGAGCTGAAAGATTGTCAGCAATAGGAGATGGAGGGCAAGCTGCAACTTCACTCATGCCTGACATTGATGGCACAGGTTCTGGTTCCTTGCTGGATTCAATTCTATCTACCCTCTTGAAAAACACACGTTCATATTTTTGAAAGTTTGCAACTTGAAGGTTCATATGTAGGGGACTAATAGTACTCCATGCAGTGGAACCTGCACACAACACTCATTATCTTATCTTCAGTTTTCTCATCTGTACATTGGAGATTATTATAATAATTTAACAGTCACTTCTGATTTTCTATAATGTGCCCGTTCTAAGTGCTTTACTAAGTGTATTGCCTTTCATACTGTACTGAGGGGTTTGTATTTATTTCTTTACTTAAATATTACAACGGAGCTATGAAGGAGGATTTAAACTAAGTGGTCTGAATCTAGGGTTCATGCTCATGTCCATTATCCCTGGGGTTCTCTAGCCACAGTGTGCATCAGAGTCACCTGTCCTAATAACTGCATTGACCTGACCCAAGGTTATAGAAGCAATAAAGTTTCAGAGTTTGCAACTAAGTACAGTAGTTTATCAGAATCCCAGAAATAAACTTGGATTCAAAAGGCAGCCAGGCTAGTATTTAAAGTTGTGGCTTACGTAATGCTCGAAAATAGACCTCAACGAGTTCTTCTCTTACTACATCCTACCAGTAAACTTTGGCTGAAATACATATTCATGAATCTGTTGGTCTGGAATATTTCATACTGAACTAGCAAATTTGGCCTATGTCCAGTGGCCTCATATTCAGAGCAGGTTTATTTTTGCCTTGAGGAAGAAATATGATTTTGGACACCAAGCTTCACTGCTAATGACTGGGATATTAACTTAATTCTTCTGGGCTATCTTGTCCATTGGCATAGGGCTAACGAATTATCATGGTGAATGACAAGTATTTGTGTGCATTTCTAGAATGACCACCCTCTTATCTCATCTATCTGAAGCCTAGAGAGCAGATTTGCAACCAGAACATTTCCCACAGCTGTGAATAGCAATCATAGTAACATTAATACTGACTCATGTATGGAGAGCTTACACTGTGCCAGGCACTGTCCTGAGCTTTCTACATCTCATCTACTCTCTAAGAAGGTAGTTATTGTGATGACTGCTCTCCATTACACAGATCATAAAATTGAGGCAGAGAATTGACATACTAATGAGACTAATAAATATCAGACCCAGAATTTGACCCAGAGGCTGAAAGACTCTAGAATGCATGATTTTAATTACTTCATGGATCGCATCTGTGTTTTATTTGCCCCTTGATTACATCTTAATGAGAAATGGTACATATATAGCAGACAAATAATAATAAGTACAACAATAGTCAACATTCTTACTATATGCCTCCTCCCAATGTGCCAGGCAATTTCTCAATTAATATTTTATCGATGAGTATTCCTAGTTACAGATGAGGAATCTAAGGTTTTCCAGAGGTTAAGCAGCTAGAAAGTGGAAGAGCTGGCACTCCCACTCGGGTCTGCTTGAAGTGAAAAATGACACACACTGAAAGTTTAACTTGTAAGGTCATCCAAAGTGGGCCAGCATTCCTGATCTCTCTACAGGGCACTATTTGTTGGAAATGAAACAGTGTTGGAAGTTGTATGGCATGCAATGAATAAAACCCACGCTTTTGGCTTTTCCCTAGGTTAATGCACCTCTTTTCCCCCAGTTTTATGGCTCTAAAGAACATTGGTTAGTTGAGTGAACTTGGCATGGTTTTAATGAGTAGGGGCATTTTTGCATTGTAAATTAAAAGCAGATACTCTCTTAGAAACAGGCAGCATTTCTCAAATGTCCAGATAATCTATGCCTAAGTGGGTATCCCCCGGCATCTTCCCTCTTTTCTGAGCTTCCTAGAGGCATACACTCCAGCAGGTGGGGTTAGCCAGCTTCCCATCTACCACTGCTGATTTAATCCAAGATGACATCTGACTCAAAGTGGGCCAATCAGAATTATCTTCCTGGGATTTCAAATTTACCGTATGGTAGGAAAAAAAGTAAGAAAATTCAAAGATTTTCATGTAACCATGTTTGTCAGTTTTTACATACAAGTGAGAAAAACCAGTCTACAGAAAGATAAGAAGCAGATAACCAAAATAAAGTAACAATAAGAGAACTTGTAGTCCCAGAAGAGAAAAATGGCTGTCCATGTCCTAGTTCTGATCCTTCATTCTGCCTAAGATGAATTTTTGGCCTTGAAAGACACTTCAGTACACTTATTATAAACCCCCCACTCTTTCTTTCAGATTTAATCTAGCTTAAGTAGGTTTTTATTACTTAAAACTAAAAGATCCTTGACTAGGACACAATCTAAACAAATTTATAGGCAATTAGTTCTGAATTAAAGCAGCAGAATTCCCTAAAATTTGCTCAAGAGAAAACAGTTGCATTGTTTTTTCTTCGATTTAAGTTCTCAAAAGAATTTTCTCAAAATTGAAATGCTTTGTTATTTAACGTAAAAAGGTGAATAAAATTCCTGGGTTTGGATCTTCTGAAATAGACCCTGAGACAAGGATTTGAGTGCAAGTAATTTGCCTGGGAGGTGATTCTAGGAAGCACCAGTAGGGGAGGGAGGAAGTAAGACAGGGAAGACAAGGAAGCTGATAAAGGATTAGCGTTATTGAACCAGTTACCATCAACTGGGAACTTAACCCCTCTGGGAAACTCTGAAAGTCAGCATAGACCACATATCTCAAAGCCATCCCATCCCAGGTACATAGAAACTGGGGTATTTATACACCAATTCCTGTCAGAAACTGTTTAAGAGCTAATAGGAGGGAGGGTGCATTTCCAGCCTGTGGCTGGGTGATCAGTCATGCTCTGATAGCCAGAGAAATCCCTCAGGGAAGGAATAAAGCCATAGGGAATTGGAAGTCCTGGTGGTATGCAATGAAGTGGTAAGACCAAGTGAACATGAGGGGGATACCCAGAGCAACTCCTGCTGATGTATATACAAAAATAATATAAACAGCAAAAACTTTAAAGTATATACTCAATAAGAAGTTTATTCTAATCGACCTACTAGAGGTGAATGATTAAGGAAGACTAAAATCTGGTACAGTTTTTAGTATGTTGTTCCTCACTAATTCTTTGTTCTGAGAGTTCTTATTCCAATAGAAGGTGGGATTTGGCCAGAAACATGAACTGTGGGTCTTCTGACCCATCTAAATGGGTCCTGATAGATATATGTTTGATTCATAACTAGGGTTGGAGGAAATAGTTACTAGTGTCCCTCTGTGTTCACCTCCTCTTTCAGACCTCATGGCTGGAGGGAAAGGGACCAGTTGAAATATCACCCCCCGCAGAATGGTGAAGTATTTAATCAAAGGGGCCACAGACAAGGCTGCAAATCTCGATACGCTTTGTGCATATACTGAGTCGCAATAGAGGGGTTAAGAAGCTGGTGGTAGGAACCAGAGCTTGCCCAAGGAATGGCAATTTTTCTTTCTAACTACCCCCTTGAGGAAACACTGGAAGAAATCCTATTCTTTTATTTAGAGGCTAAACAAGAAGAATAGAATGGGGCAGGCAGGGCTCCGAAATTATCCTTGGGAAAGAAAGTAAAGGCTGACATGGATTTTGTCTGCTGCATTGAACTTGGGTCCATGTTAGTAAGGGCCATCGGTCAATGGGCATAGTGGCCAACTGGAGGTGGTAATGCTACTCTCTGTTAAATAGTTTACTACTTTTCTATGCTGGCCCATGTCATGAACTCCTTTCAAACTTCAGTAAAGTCTATCCCTTTAGCTCTCCTGTCTTCCCCCCTCTACTCCGTCACTGATTTTTGTTCTCTGGTGTGTGTGATCACATAGCATCTGACCTGAATATTCTTCTATATGTAGGTTCACATAGCATTTGACCTGAGTGTTCTTCTATATGTAGGTTTTCTTATGTATATGTTAGTCACTCTACTAGTTAACAGTTAGTTTGGGGTAGGGATAGAAGTAAGCAGAGGTCAAAGTATAGAGAATAAAACAATGCATTATTTTTTCTTTACTTTTCACTATCTGTGGTTCAGTATTCTGCAATACAGCATGGTGATCAAGCAAGGATCTGAAGTCATATTGTTTGGATTTTGAATCTTGTCTTTCTATAATTCTTATAGCTTCATGCTTATTGTTTGTTGTGTAACCAATCTGAGCCCCAGAGTCTGGCAATCTTACTGTTCAATAAATATTTGCTGAATGAATAATAGAATAAAGGAAGGCATGCATGAATGAATGAATGAATGAATGAACTGGAATATGCTGTCCCCTAAATGTTGCAAGTTCAAGGAACAGGGCTCCCTTTCACATTTGTGGGATCTGGGACAGAAGTACAAATGAGGGCCCCCAGCCATGGCTCCATTCTATCCTGTAAGGGGTCTTGCATAAACATGCATGGATGCTGCAGCCTCTATGGCCAAGTTCTGCTCTTATGCCCAATAAAGAGCAACCCGTAGGCCACCAGCTAGGCCCAAGGTTACCTGGTCTTGGGAAACAGACCTGGAGAAGAGGACCAAGCAGGACTTGGAAGTGGATGTATGGCCATTTGGACAGAAAACCTGGAATTCCAGGTACTCATAGGTGGCATGAGCACTTGATGTGCATGCACATCCCACTCCCTGCAGATTCCCTTCCTGAACAGCAGGCACAGCCAGAGAAGGGACAAGCGATGTCCCCCAAACAGCTGCATTTACTTTGTGAACATTCATCAGGCTGCCTACTGATAATTTGTACGTTTCTATATGTATTATATTTTGATAAAGCTTAGATGAAGATGCATAGGTATGGAGAGAGTAAAGTCAATTGTAAATGTTAGCAATTGTTTAATCTAGGATGTAAATATAAGTGTATACATGCTACTACTAGTCTCTCAATTTTTCTATATGTTTGAAATGATTTATAACAAAAAGTTAGAAAAGTTACAACAGTGATAAATTCTTTAAAGGCAAGATCTATGATACTATGAGACCTCATAACAGGAGAATGTGACCTAGACAAGGAGGTAAGATCACTGCCAGGGTATTTAGAACCTTAGTGTGAATTAGTAAAAGACTCTACCTCTAGGATCTGCAGCCCTGTGGAGGCACCGCTTCACAAGCCAATTCATAGGACTTAGAAAAAGGTATGCCTTCTGACGGGTGGACCAAACTCCACACCTGGACATTTGGATTGGGAAGGAGGAACTCTACTTTGAGAAAACCTATACCATCTTAAACAGCAATCTTGACTGGGGAAGAATTTGATAAGAAGTTAATTAAATAAAGAGATGGGGAAGGAGTTTTCCAGGCAGAGGAAGCAGCATGTACCAAGGTCCGGCATGGGAGCAAGCAAGGTGAGCGTCTGGAACTAAAAGAGGGTCATGGTCAGGTGATGCATAAGTTTGTAGTGTTTGTTTTTGGCACAGCAACACTGTAGTGTTGGGAGTTCATCTTTGTCATTTGGAGTGACAATATTGTGCTCGTGAATATGCCTTGAATTTTGCAGATCTGAAGAAAATCAGTGCTGTAGGCTAAAGAAGATGGATTGTCAAGTGGAAAAAAAATGAACACCTCTAACATACTCTTCTGTTTAACAGGGGCATAAAGGCAGCAGAGGCGGCTCAAAATATTTGTGCCATGTTTGGGGAGAATGCCGTCGGGGAAAACACAGCAAGAAAAGGATTTTTGTCATTTCAAAGCGGGCCACTTTGACCTGAGTGATTCTCCACATTCAAGCAGACCATAGGGCTTCGATGAAGGCAGAAAAAAAACAAAAACCTACGAACTTATGCGTCAGCTTGATAGCTTAGGCCTAGAGAACTCAGAAGGGCTTGGTGTGGTCTAAGGTTGGAAAGATATGCAGAGATGAGAAGAGGATTTATGAAATTGAAGCACTATCTGAAGATTTGTGAAATAAAAACCCTTAACTACCTGACCCCAGGTAGACATGCTAAAAAAAAAGTTCTACCATTGGCTAATAATGATTTGAAGCTTAACCCAGCTAAGCCTCAACTTCCCCATCTCTTTAGTTAAGTAACTAAATAAAGTGAAAATAATACATATATTAGAAGATTAAGTGAGATATGGTATATAAGTACATGGAGCATTATACTTAATGACTTTACAGTGCCTTTATTATTATCTTTGTCCTTGTGTCCACCTTTATTCCTGTAACATTTACCTATTCATCATCGTTACCATTGTCACAGCAGCTAGCACTTACAGGATGTAATATGAACCAGATACTCATCTGACTATTTTATATATATATTGACTTGTTTTAATCCTCATAACCTTATAGCACAGGTAATATTATTATATGCATTTCACAGATGAGAATACTAAGTCATGTTAAGTGATCAAGATCATACAGTCAGAAAGTAGCTAAATCAGGATTTAAACCAGGCATCCAGACCCTAGCTTCTGTATGCTTAACCACCATTCAGTGTGGCTTCCTTTACAAATAGACAGGAAGGAAGAATACACACCTTTAAAAGACCAGATACCTCCAAATGTCCCTTCTGCATCACATTGGTTCCAAAATACAGGCCAGGATTAGGAAATAGCACACTGTTAACTTTGTTGTGAATGTTTTTCTTTCTACAAATCCCAGAGGCTAAGATCCTGCTTTGGATCTTTTTCTATCCATTCCAACAATTTACTCAACCTTGAAGCAAACCTGAGCCTGGAGAAAAATGAAATCAGTTCTTTGGGATGGCAGCATCAATTTTTAACTACAACTGTCACTGAGTGTTAGAGTTGCAAAGCCTTGGGAAATGTTGATTGGGCGTGGGCTCTTGGTGTGACTCAGGGCAGTGAAATTAGTCCAGGGTTTCAGAATGTGAACCAATTTTTCTTCTTCCTTTCTCTTCTTTTTTTTTTTTCCTTTCAATTTCTTTCTGCAATTTGAAGGGGCCGTCCAAGGCACATGATTGCATAAACCTGGATGAAATGGAACTGTTTTCATAATCCTGGACAATAGCCAAGGTGCAGTCAGAAGACAGAAACCTCACTGATTAATTGAACAAAAAAGTTTTTATATAGAGAATTGTAAACTGGTGGAAAGTGATTCACCACTAAAAAGGGTAAAAGAGAATTTTAAGGGACCTAGACGCAGCAGGAGCAAAACAGCAGCTCCCATCTCTAGTCTGGGGAGGAGTGGGCATTCAGGAACGAAGGACCAAGAACCCCTTCCCCACAAGGCAAGTTTCAGACCGCCTTGAAGAAGTATGGCTATCATAGAACATGTGGTCTGCCAAAGGAGAAGAAACTTACCATAGAGCACAGACCTGCACTGGTCTGTAGAAGTGGCCTGCATTGTCAAGGTCAGGCAAGTGGAAGTTGCTGAGAAGCAGCTACAGCATTGAAAGTGTGGCCTGGGCCCCACAGGCCGCTCAGTTCACACATGGACTGATAAATAATAGAAGACACAAATCCAGAAAGGAAGTGCCTTCGTGCTTTGTAGCCTTGCAGGATCATTCCAGTGCTGTCTTTTGACAAAGTCTAAGTTTATGCCAGCTGGCAAAGGGAAATATTCACAGGCTCCAGCAGCAGTATCACAAAGCAGGGCAAAGACAAGGGGATTTGGCACTGAGAGACAATAAATTGACAACTAGCATATGGGCATATATGAAGCTACCAGACCACAGAAAATATTATCGGTACTAACATATCATTGCATTTAATCACTGCTCTATTATGTAATATTTATGATGACCTTTAATGATTTCTTTGAATATTTTTGGACTTTTTTTTTTTTTTTGAGTTGGAGTCTCACTCGGTCGCCCAGCCTGAAGTGCAGTGGCCACTCCTGGCCACCGCAGCCTCGCCTGCTGGGCTCCGGTGATCCTTCTGCCTTAGCCTTCTGAGTAGCTGGAATTACAGGCATGTGCTACCACGTCCGGCTGATTTTTTTTTTTTTTTTTTGTAGAGATGAGGTCTCGCTGCCCAGGTGGGTCTTGAACCCGCGAGTTCAGGCAATCCACTCACCTTGGCCTCCCAAAGGCGCGGGATTACAGGTTGAGCCACCGAGCCCGGCTTTTACTTCTTTTTTAAACAGTTTATTTTATTTTAAAGATATGGGGTACAATTTAGGGTTGGGTATCCCTTTTAAGAGTATTCCTATTTTGGTCTCTTTAGAAGTAATGAAGGACATACCCTCATGGAAATTGGAACTGGCATCCAATTCCTGAACAAAACCCGAAACCCACAGGCCATAAGGGATAAGATAGACAAGTGGGACCTCATTAAACTGACAAGCTTCTGCAAAGTCAAAGAAAACATCAAGAGAGCAGGGAGACAGCCTACAGACTGGGAAAAAGTATTTGCCAACTCCAGGTCTGACAAAGGCTTAACATCTTGGATCTACAAGGAACTCAAACGTGCTGAAAAGAAAAAAAACAAACAACCCATTATAAAATGGGCAAAAGATATGAACAGACACTTCACAAAGGAAGACATCTGAGCAGCCAACAGACACATGAAGAAATGCTCAACTCACTAATCATCAGGGAGATGCAAATCAAAACCACACTGAGATACCACCTAACTCCAGTCAGAATGGCAATTATCAATAACTCAAAAAATAACAGTTGTTGGAGAGGGTGTGGCGAAAAGGGAACACTTCTACACTGTTGGTGGGAGTGTAAACTAGTGCAACCTCTGTGGAAAGCAGTGTGGCAATTCCTAAAAGCTCTAAACATCAACCTCCCATATGATCCTGTAATCCCCCTACTGGGAATATACCCTGAAGAACTCAAATCACTCTATAAAAAAGATACCTGCACACGAATGTTTATCGCAGCATTGTTCACAATAGCAAGAACTTGGAACCAACCATGCTGTCCATCAAAAGAGGACTGGATTAAAAAAAAGTGGTACATATACACGATGGAATACTATGCAATCATAAAAAAAGAGCAAAATCATGAATTTCGCAGCAACCTGGATGGAACTAGAGTCTATAATACTGAGTGACCTCTCACAGAAACAAAGATCTGAGTATCACATGTTCTCACTCATATAGTGGACCTTGATCATCCAGCGCACTACCATAAGAAATTGACTGATAGTGGTAGAAAACTATGGGGCGGGGAAAGGAATTGGACTAATGGTCGTAAACATCTGTCTGGGGATGGGGAGACACCTGTTATCAACAAGGGGACCTGAATGAAGCATATTTGTATACCTAACCCTTAACCGTACCCCACAATATCATAATAAAAAATATTGATTACAAAAAAAAGAAGTAATGAAGAAGCCCACAGTTATGTAGTGTGTATATGCTCACTTTCTCATCTGGCACCATCACATGTAAACCTTACAACTGTGTATGTGTGCATGTGTATATACAATTGATGCTTTAGGAAGGTGCCCTGTGAATCCATGAAATGAAGACTTTGTTTCATTCATTATTATATCCTTAATGTTTATTATGGTACTCTGCACAAAAAAAGACACTTCATGAATATCTATTAAATGAATGAATGAATCAGTAAACACTGTGTGGCTTATGCTGTGGCATTTCCTGTACTATATCACTGAGTAACTGAGGAGGCTATACCTACCACAGTTTGGAAATCAATGGGTGAAGAGTTGGCTGATTGTATGGAGTTAGAAACTTGTGGTTTCGCCGGGCTCAGTGGCTCAGCCTGTAATCCCGCGCCTTTGGGAGGCTGAGGTGAGTGGATTGCCTGAGCCCGCGAGTTCGAGACCTGCCTGGGCAGGCGAGACCTCATCTCTACAATAAATCAAAAAATCAGCCGGGCGTGGTAGTGCATGCCTGTAATTCCAGCTACTCGGAAGGCTGAGGCGGAAGGATCGCTGGAGCCCAGCAGGTCGAGGCTGCGGTGGCCAGGAGTGGCCACTGGAAGTCTGGGAGACAAAGTGAGACTCCAACTCAAAAAAAAAAAAAAGAAACTTGTGGTTTCATGCCAGGACCTTCGAAATTATCAGCATGGCCACCTAATTTTTCTTGGTCAGACTGCAGACATCTCTAGCCTGGCTTGGCAAATTGCCTCCTGGTTTCATGGCTCACAGACACTCTATCCGCAGCTCTTCTCATGACTGGTCAGACTGAAGCATCATGGTCCCCAAACCCTTCCCTGACTATCTTATCTAAAGTGGCCTCTCCATCTCACCCCACCTCTCAAGTTACTCTTTAATTAGTGACTCCTAAGCTTTCTTGCCCATTAGAGGTTACTGGGGTACTTTTAAAAATCCCTGTTAAAGTAACCAAGACTGTAGCACTAGTAAAAAGCTATATGTAGATACTTGGAACAAAACTGAGAGTCCAGAAATAAATGGCTACGATTATAATCTATGGATTTGAGCTAAAGATAGCAAACAAGTCAATGGGGAAAGAATATTCTTTTCAACAAATGGTGTTGGGACACTTGGATATTCACATGCAAAGTAATGAACTTTGATCCTAATCTCACACTATACACAAAAATTAACTCAAATGGACCACAAACCTAAATGCAAAAGTAATACTACAGAACTTTCAGAAGAAAAGCTTTATGACCTTGGGTTAGGTAAAGAGTTTTTAGATATGACACAAAAAGTACAAATTCTAAAAATATTTGGTAAATTGAACTTCATCAAAATTCAAAGCTTTTGTGGTCAAAATGCATTGTGAAGAACATGAACAAACAAGCCACAGACTGGGAGAAAATATTTCAAAAGTATATATCTTATACAAGATATCCAAATCTTATCTTATACAAGATAGCTCTCACAACTCAATAAGAAGACAGAAATGATTAAAATGAGTGAAAGATATAAGCAAAACTTTCACCAAATAAGATATATGAATAGCTAATAAGCACATGAGAAAATCCTTCGTATGATTAGGCATTATGGAAACACCAATAAAAACAACAAGCTGCCACTTCACACCCACAAGGATAGCTACAGTCACAAAGACAGACAATAATGGGTGTTGGTTAGAATGTGGAGAAACTCTTCACACATTACTGATGGAAATGTAAGATAATACAGCCACTTTGGACAACAGTTTAGCAGTTGCTTGAAAAGCTAAACATGGGTTTCCCATATGACCAGAAAATACATACTTAAAACTCTAACCAAAAGAAATAAAAATATATGCCCATGTAAGGAATTGAATGTGAATAGTCAAAAAGAAACACTATTAACCAAAAAGTGGAGACAATTCTGATGTCAGTCAACTTGTGAATGGATAGATAACATATAGTCTACCAGGCAATAGAATCAATAAAGCAATAAGGAGGAATGAAGCACTAATACATACTACAAGGATGAACCTCAAAAACTTTATGTGAAGTAAAAAAAACTAGGCATGAAGATCACATATGAAATGTCCAGAAAAGGCAAATCTATAGAGAAATAAAGTAATCTGTAGTTACCTGGGACTGAGGGAGGGAATGGAGTTTAGGTGCAAATGAGACGGTGGATGTTTGGAGATGACAGAAAGTGTCTGAAACTGGATTGTGGTGATGGTGGTAAAACTATAGGTATACTAAAAATCATTTCATTGTACACACAAAATGTAGAATAAAATGGATGGATTTTGATATGTAAATTATGCTCAATAAGCAGTTTTTAAAAATGACCCAGTACTCAGACTCCTCTCCCTCAAATTAAGTTAAAATTGTTGGAGTGAGATCAGTCATCAGTAATTTGTAAAGTTCCTGAGCTTCTCCAGTGTGCAGACCAGGCTAAGAACCAGTGGTCTATCAACATGCCACTCAAAGTGTGATCTGAGGATCAGCAGCAACTGCATCACCCTTGGGAGCTGGTTAGAAATGCAGAATCTCAGACCCCACCTCAGGCCTACTGAAGCAGAATATGTATTTAAATGAGATCCCCTTGCGATGGAGATGCCCATTAAAGCTTGAGAATCACTGATCTATTATGTCATGTTTATCATGATCTTTAATGATTTGTTTGAATGTATTTCTTCTTTTTTTTTTACAGTTTATTTTATTTAATTTTAAAGATGTGGGGTACAATTCAGGGTTGAGTATACAAGTGGTAATTGTACAGGTAAAGTGTGAGCCTCTCTTTGGTCCTTACTTCACCTGGTTTGAGATCAGGTACCCTTATTGATGTTGTGTACACTCCCTTTCCCCGTCTTTCTTTACTTCTTTGCTGTCTACCTCCAAGACAGTTCAGTCAAAATTCTGGGAAGTCAGAGTCCCTGAATGCTACTACTTCTTTATGCTTAACAGAATTCCTACAAAAGAGTTGGCACTAAATTACACATTTGTTGAATAAATAACTAGTCATCACCCTCCATCCCATTTCCCTTTTCTAACTGTTGAACTCTTACAATAAATCAAGACCTGGATGAAAAGTCCCCTTCACCAGCTCCCAGGGCAGAGTAAGTTTCCCTTTCTTTGTGACCCTGGTGGTCTTCTGTTCACCCATCAGAACAGCATGGAGAGCACCAGGCCTCCTCCTCCCATTGAAAGGGCACTGTTAACCAATGGAGCTCTGCCATCCAAAAGGTTAGAGATTTTCTGCATAAATCAGTCAGTTAATGCACAGAAAATATTCAACTAGTGATAGTTCTGTTATAAAATATCTGCTTAATATTATTGTGCCTTATGGGGACACATTAGTGAACAAAAACTGTCATGGTCCCTGTTCTTTTGGGGGCTTACAATTCCCTGTGGGAAACAGATATTAACCAATCATAAAGATACTGGCCATCCTTGCATGTTAACAAGTGCCAGTCTTCTCCTTTCTGATGCTCATTCACCAAGACTTTCTGTAATTTTCTTTTTGTACACTTCCTGGGGAGAGCCAGTACTTCCTGAGATTGCAAAGCCGACGTGCGGGACCCCAGATACACAATTTGCCATCTTCTTCCCACAGCCACCTTACTGCATGAAGGCTGACTCTATTAGTTTGGATTCTCCCAAATCAGATGTTGAAACAGGGATTCTAGCATCAACAGTTTATTTTGAAGGCCCCAGGAGACACCAAGAGGAGCTTAGGTAAGTGAGACAAAAAAGGGACAAAGCCAATTAAAAATGTGTTATCAAGTCAGATAGCGCTTTTGGCAGCTGGAGTTCAACCTCACTGAGGAACTTTGGGAAGACTGTGTAGACCAAGCTTCAGAGAGCTGTCCTGATTGAGGGGCAAAGACGCTGGAGGATTTTCTGCTGGCTTCCCATCTGTTATTGGCTAAAGGCTGCTTCTGGAACCGTCAACTTTCCAGCACTTTGGATTTGCTAAGAGTGATCCCTTGACTGGGTAGGGGAATGAGGTGAGGAACAGAGAATTGCAGGTGTTTAAAATAAGCAGCCTTCCATAGGCAGCATGCCAAATATACATTCTCTGAGAGGATCAGGGAATATTGGCGGAAAAATGACAGATATTTTACCCTGAATGCACAAGGGATGACACTTCTTAGTGGCTCAATGAGGTTAATGGAGGACTGAGGTATTCTGGTCCAGAAAGTTTCTGATGAATCACAGTAAAACAACTTTGCCTCCAAGAGGACAAGTAAGTAGCTGGCAGCATGGAGAAAAAGCAAATTGAATTAAATGGAAATGACACTTCATTTACCTTGCCATCCAATCTGATGGCCACCTACAGCCCTTCCGAGGGAACATCCAGTGACCACCGGCCCAGAACTTTGCTCTTAGGCTAATGCTGTAACTTTGTAACTATAGCCCCAAACCTTATTTGCGATGCGTGCTTGTAGATGTGCAGAGTTTGGGGGAGGAACTTTGGGGACCCATTGGGAGTCTAGGCCACTGATATGCAGTTACTAAGCAGAGCTGAAAGACCGAAGTCAGCCAAGCTGTCCTCTCATTTCAATATGGCAATCTTCCCAGTTAAGGTCTTTGGTGGGAAATCAAACATTCTATTACATTATTTTCCAATTTCAGGCATTTCCCTGGCTGGACTCTTAAGTGGTATATTTTCCAAAGTTCCAAAACATTGTCCTGCTCACCATCTGCCTTGATGGGCTGACATATTGGACACTGACTCTGGGACCAAAACACGTGTGGCCCAAGGACACCATCCTGCCACTGGCTTATGGTGCCTGAGGGATGAAGGAGACACAGAGGTCTCAACACGGTTGAATCAAACACCGCAAATCCATGCAGCACTGCTGGTATTTATTCCACATTTGCTAGGTGAATATAGATTAGATTCACCTAGAGAATTTCACTGTCTCCCAATCCAATCTCTGGTGAGTAATTTGAAAATTTGGCCTTTCCCAATATGGTTATGCAGCATCTGTAAGATATCAAAGGCACATGCAGCGTTTTAGTACCAGTTCGACCTGATTAGGTGTGTTGTCAATGATTGGACCTTGACTCCTAACCAGGGGGTTTGTGTTTTACTCTCAGCCCAGTGCTCTTGTGAACCATTGTCTAAATTTTAGGGAGTCGCATCTAAGAATGATTCATGTACTTTGAAGGGAGCAAAGAGGAAGGGGCACAGCTGGAGCCAGAACTCAGCGGCTCTCTCAGGAGCTAGCCTGAATTAGCTGAAAAGGACTTGAGCCAAATATTCTGCACCCCTTAGCCAGTGTCATGAAACGTGATTAGCAATTAGCATAACCATGGCAACCTTTAAATTCAAACAAGCCCGAGTCCAGGTCCCTGTAAACTTGCTTAACTCCAGCTCTTCTTGACACTGATGTAACTAACTGGCGACACAACTCATTTTTATGTGTTTCCCCTCCCCTACTTTCTGCAACCCCTTGTTTTGATCCTGGAGGGAAACAATGAAATTGAGAAAGGAGAGGGGCAAAGAGTGGAACAAAGATGTAGCCTGAGCTAGTCATCTTGGGGCACATGAGATGGAACTCTGAGGATACTTAGTGCCATCTAGACTGGGGGATTTTGTGATTTAAACAGCTTTCTTCTGATGGATTGATTGGGTTGCAGAAAGTGTTTGTAAGTTGGTTGAAATCAGGGACCAGTGCCATTTTTACTGTGGTGAACAAAGCATGGTTATTCATCACTGAGTCAAGGCATCTTCAAGTGAAGAGGCTGGGGAGCTCATCTGGCCCATCCTTCTTCTCAACCTAGGAGTCACTGCTACCACTCCCATAACAGGTGGTTGGCCTCTACCTCTGTCTCTGCTAAAACCAAGGGTGGCATGCTCAGCTACCTTCAGGGACAAGGAAGGTCAGATTAATGAGAGAAATGGAGCTCAGTCTAAAACAGCAGGGAGTAGTGGGACCTGCTGAAAACCAAAAAGTAAATGCTCCAGCTATGCAGATCCGGGCAATTGTTGAAATGCAGAAAGAGGGCTGCGTGCAGGCACCCGCGCTCGTGTGTGTGTGTGTGTGTGTGTGTGTGTGTGTGTGTGTGTGTGTGTGTGTGAGAGAGAGAGAGTGAGAGAGAGAGAGAGAGAGAGAAGAGAGACATTCAACTAAAATTCTTTTTTAACAATAAAATGTGAGAAAACAATAAATGGACAAACATAACTATCCATATATAAGTGTCAGTCTGCAGGCTACTGGTTTGCAACTCTGGCTTACACAGACAACAGGGAACACACCTCTCAAAGCCACTCATTGCATGTAACAGCTTTTAAAAATATGTATTCATCTCTTTTGAGTGTCTTGCACTACTGGTCCTAGGTTTATTTTTTGTTTTGACTCATTCAATAAATTCTTATTAAGCACCTACAATGCTCTAGGTGCTCTTCTCAACCAAGGGTTACAAGGAATCCCAGGGAAACAAACTTTCTCGCGGAGAGTTCATTTTACCTATTGGAAGATAATTAATTCCCTGTCCTTACCCCAAAATCTTCTCTTTCTAGATTAAACAACCCCATTCTCTCCTTCCTGAAATGTCAGGGTTTCTCTTTTTATTTCCAGTTTGTTAATATCCTTCTTAACATGTGGTAAAATAAGTATAAACTACTAGTTATGGAGATCCATTCTGAATGTTTCAATTCATAGATTTTATTAAATAATTTGCTGAACATATGCAAATGCACTGCTGTTCAGTATACCTACCATATTTTTATGGTTTATTTGGGTTCTGATGTGGACATATATCTTCATTTCTAAGAATCCCAAGATATCAAGAGCTCCGTGGACATCTCTGCACCTAGCAATTACAATTTGTTTTCATATTCTTCGAACCGTAATGGCACACAGTACATGCATAGCCAAGCTTATTTGTACTTCTGCAAGTATTTCCAAAGGTCACAGATTTCATGCTGAAGTGCTACATGATATAAGCATTTCCAGGAGCACTTGAGGAAAATAACATTAATTGCCTGCAACTCTAATTGGCTTTATGACAGTAGCCAGGCCAATAGCTGTGAAAAGAAACCCAGAACAGCTGTCAGATACACAACCTGGCAGAAAGATATCAAATGCCAAGAGCCTTTCCTGCACAGAACTGACATTGAAGAAGCCCAGACAGACCAAGATCAGAAAAATCTTCCTCCATGTAATGATTTTTCAAACCCACTTAATTTAAAATGGTTTCCGTGAAGCATGCAAAACATGCCACATTTCAGCTCTAGCTGGCATTAGGCTGCATTTGGAGTACTAAACCCCAAAACTACTAGTCATTAGGTGAGTGTTTAGGAATGTACACAATGATTAGGCCTCAATTACATTATTTATTCAGCCTTTGCTAGGTGCATATTTTTGTAATTAGAGATGATTTGGGGAGGACCAAACGGAAATCAACAACCTTGATCTGCCAAGAATAACAAGCTTTAGCAATTAGACATGTATCCTCAAATGATTGTCCTGTTTCTCTACAATCTGAACATTTATCAGTAATTGGGCATGAGCTCTGTCTCTTATCCTAGTATTTTACCTCTTGAAAAAGCACAGGCCTATAATAATTACAATATTGATGGTCAGTTATTACTGGTTAGGGTTTGTACAGCTAAAAAAACAAAACAAAGCAAAACGAAAAACAAGGTTGAGAACTGGGAGATCACAGTCTGTTCCTGAATCCTACTGCTTAATATTGACCAAGTAATTGAACCATCAAAATGATTTGCAGGAAGATTCAAATGCACATATAGGAGTGAGTTGAAAAACATGAAGCACTATACAAAAGCACTGAGACCCTATCATTACTGTAGTTCTATTTTCCAGAAACCCTACTCTAAGTTCTCAACAAATAGTTACAACCTGTCTCCCATCAGATTATTATTATTTTTTTAACCAGAACTGCAGATTCAGTTACCCAAAACCACTTCTTCTGTTTCAGTTTCTTCACTCTCCCACATAGGTTGCTAACTACAGATTGGTGGACTAGATTGAATCCACAGAGATATTTTATTGGACTTGCAATGTTTTGTTTTTGTTTTATGAATTGCCTTGCTTGTTCACATTTTATATATGAGCTATTTCATACAGATATTTCCATTTGATATTTTCATATCAAAATCTACATGTCCTATTTTGCTTGAAAAACAGGACGACCTAACAATATTTGTTTGCATTCCCCTCAGCTGCCACTGCTGGAGCTCAGAGCAGCTTCCCACAGGGTATGTTCTTGTGGCTTCCTTAGGCTGCCCACCTGGCCTACCTCCCTCATTTATGTTTCTGAATAAACCCATAAGCACTTGAATTTTAACTCCTGCTCTTCCCTTTTTTGCTTCAGAGGTGATAGCTCTCTAGAATATCAAAAAGGATGGATGCAAGTCTAATACAGAAAAGCCAGGTGACTGAATAACCAACATACTGGACATTAAGAAATAAGAACCGAAGTATCGAACAGTTACTATGAGAAGCAGTAATGTAGTTAAAAGTATAAGCAAAATACTAAAGTAGTATCAAATCATGGCTCTAGCCCCTACTAGCTTAGGAGAATTACTTAAGCTCTTTGGGTCTCAGTTTTCTCATCCAGAACATGGGACTATAACAGTTGTTTTTAGAATTCATTTAGATAAGTGATTGTAAGCACCCACAACATATCATGAATTTTTCTAGGCACTGGTGAGGCCGCAATAATCCCAAAAAAGTCTGTAATTATGTGTTTTACATTAAATGAGTTATTCCATGTTAAACACTTAGAACAATATCTGGCACATAATAAACGTTCAATTCATGTTGGCTATTATATTATTACTACTTATAAAATACTGCCTACTCAAAAGTGATCACTTAAATCAAAAGTGATAAATCTGTTCAAATTTGCTGTTGAAATTTGATAGTAGCTACCAGAAATATAGTGTTAAGAATGATTCTGAGGCATGTATAAATTTAAAAAGGGGGACAGTGATTGATTATTGATGTCTACCTGAGCTCAAGTTATGTGCACAAAAATTTGCCTGGAGGTTTTGTCATTCTGGTTTAAGGGATTCCTAATTTGGGAAAGCAAGCATTATTTCTGCTTCTTTTATCTGTGTTCTCAGTCTTTCTGAGACTGCTTGTTCAGAGAGCGACAAAATCATCATATCCAAGATTTTTTCTTTTTTGCAGGCAGCTCAGGAAGGAAAAGTCATGTTCTGCTGTTGCAGATGTGCTAGGAACACGCAAAGTTCCAAGACCCACTAGGCTGTGATTAGGAAGGGTTTGAGGATATCTGTTCCAATAACTAGCTGTAAAGATGACCGTCTCAGCACTACAAACCCAACTTAACGGGACTGAAATGCCTGTCCACTGAGGATACTCTTCTTCTCAATAGATAGCTAAAAGGAAAGAACTAAAAACATTCCAACAAATCACAGGCAAAACTCAAGAGTTAGCCCCTGGCAGGCCTGGAGCCAGAGCTCTTGGTGGCAACATCTCTGTCCCCACTGCTTCCCCTCCTTCTTGCTCCACCCGGTCTTCTGTTCTCACACAGCTCTGGACCGGGCAAGGATGGAAAGACAGTGCATGTTTCCTCTTTCACAGACAAGCCCAAATGTTTGCTCTTTGCAAACTCCTTAGCAGCGAAAATGAAATAAAACCTTTCCCAACAATAGTAAATGTAAGCCTAGCATACTCCCTTGAAGCTTGCACCTGCTGGCCCAGCCCAGGGCTTCATTCCATCTTCCATCAGAATCACTTGTGGCCGCCAAGTTCACAGGGATAAAGAATTCACAGCCACAGGCTGCTGGTAGGAGAGGTCATTGGGTAACGAAAGACAGGAAGCATATTTCGGCCTCCGGCTTAAAGGTGAACAGTTGAGGTCTCATCCTGTTATTAAGCAGACACAGGCAATAACGTGGGGGGAAACTCTGCCCAGTGCCTCAGATGTGGTTTTCTGGGATGCTAGAGTATTGGAGAATACTGCTTACCAGGTTGTTCCTCCATATATCCTATTACACTTCCAGAGAATCCATACTGTTCCTGTCCGGATAAAATAAAACCTGTGTTATACCAAGGTAAGGGACTTGCTGGACAATGTGAAGGCACACAGAGGGTGGCTTCTAGGGTCCTCCTTGGTTTCCCATGTGTCTACTCTGGGCTTTTCTTTCTGGGCTTTTCTCACTGTGTGATTTGCATAGCTCCTTGTTTAGTATTAATCTCCCCCGTCAGACCATAAGCATCTTGAGTACAGACTGAGTTAGTTTTCACCACTCTGTGAAAAGTTTACCAACACAGAGGGTGGTAAACTTTTCCTTAAAGGACCAGATAGTAAATGTTTTTGTGTCTCTTTTGGGACTATGCAACTCTGCCATTGCAGGGTGAAGGCAGCTACAGATAATGTGTAAACACATGAGCATGGCTGTGTGCCAATAAAAATTTATTTACAAAAGTAGGTAGAGGGCTGTTTGGCTTATTGTTTGTCAACCCTTAATCTAGTACAATAATACAATAAATAGTTAATAAATCTTAAGTATAAGATGACTATTGTTTATCCCATTGTTAAGTCCCAACAAGGAATAAAGATGATGCGATTAGAAATCATGATGGTAGGGCCAAGTGTAGTGGCTCACACCTGTGATCCCATTCAAGGCAAGAGGGTCACTTGAGGCCAGGAGTTCAAGATCAAGCCTGGACAACATAGTGATACCTTGTCTCTATAATCAATCAATCAATAAAAAAAAAATCAAGGTGACACTAAAGGGGGATACCGGTGGCATATAGGGTTGGAGATGTTCTGTTTCTTGGTTACATAGTAGATTTATTTTGTGGCAATTCATTAGGATGCACACTCAAATTTGAGTGCTTTGCTGCATGCATGTTATACTCTGAAAAATAATTTACAAGTTAAGAAGCAAATATATAAATAAAATAAATAAGAGCTAAAGAAAGCAGAGCATTGCAGCTGCTAGACTTGAGCAACCTCAGTGAAAGCTAACTTCAACAACAAAAAGTCCCTCAACCAGTTGTGAGTCCAGACCCAGAGATCAGCCACATCACCTACTGGTAAACTCAAGTGCCATTATGACTTTTTGGTCTGTCAATTCCATAGATAAAGTTAGCATCCTGATTATGAAATGACCTTTGAAAACCAAAAGACCTGAATTCTTTAACCTCACTGTACCTCCATTTTCTCATTTCTAAAATAATCGTGTCTACCCCACAGCTCTGTTGTGAGGGTTATGTTAGAGAGTGTACATAAAATGCCCAGAACGGTGCCTGTCGTTATTTAATGGCCATGATTAGTGACCAAGATATGTCAGCTAATGTTATAAAAAAACTCTCATGAATGTCTTTTGTTGCCCTTTCTCTTTTATTTTCTCCTCTTCTCCTTGCCCTGAGTCAGCCCGCATGGGCCATGTCAATGGGCTCCCTTGACTTTTCCGGCTTCTAGTGTACAATCAGGGAAATTATTTCCTTCAAGCAGCATCCCTTAATAAAATGGACACAAAGCATCCCTTTTCACCCAGGCTCCTTATCTTCAAGTTCCATAAATGTACCTACCCTTTGTTCCTTTGGGCCAATGGGTGGAAACTTTGAATTTGTGTTTTGGGATTAGAAACAACCATTGCTGGCCAACCTAGAAACACAAGCTTTATTTGAGAGTAGATGCTCAAGGAGGTAGTCTGGTGCTGGGAGCCGTCTGGCTTGAACAGGATAGCAATGGCAGGTTTGAGAGAGCCTGCAAACGCACCCCCACTCCTTAGAATAAGACTTCAGGGAAAGTAGCTATGGATGTCAAAGGCCTAAAACATCAGATTCTAGGGATTTTGGAACCTTGTCAAGGAGTCCTCACCCTAATTCTGTTGCAGAAGTCCCTAAGCTTTTCTCCTGGGATGTACACATGGACTTTGACTATGAATCATACAGCAATGACCATGATGTGCTGACAACCAGAAGCCTTTCCAGTTAGTATCGTTGGGACTATAAAAGACCCCCAGCATTTCTGTATAATTACAATGGAGAGTAGGGGGTCCTCCCTCCCTAAACTATGACTGGATATACCAAGCTTTATCCCAGTGATTCTGATTTTTTGTGACTGAAGTTGGGCCCCTATTTTGCATTTTTGAGCACCGTAAGACAGATACTAAGATTATCCCCATTTTAAAAGGAGAAAACAGAGCCTCTTAGAGTCTAAATTTCTCCAGCACAAAGTGTTTGAGGGATCTAGGCCAATATCGGTTATGTGAGGAAAAACAGAACAAATAGTTATTTCTTCTGTCTGCAGCAAAATTTATATCCACACCAGAAGTACAATTCTTATTTTTATCCTGGGGAATCCTGCCAAAATTGAAATGTCTCAAAATTCTGAGAACTGAGTGGTCTTCTACTTCTTCCTTTGCAATCAGGTAAGCTGGAACACTGTAGCTAGCAAAAACTTTGCCCCAGATGTTTATTAGGTAAGACTGGTCTGGGGCACTTAATGTATGAAGGTGCTGGGCAAAACCAAGAAATGTTTCCCATCATACTATTAAGCACCAAGCTTGGAAAATCAAGTAAAACAATCAACTCAGCTATTTACAAACTCAGCAAAAAATGTTTATATAATTAATCTTCATCATGGCAGTTCAGTCACAACATTAGTGTCAAATGTACCCGGAGAATAAATGTAAATTGTAAGTGCAAATCAATTTACTTATGCATTCAGCAGCAATTCCACTTGCCTACACACACACACTTAATAGCTGTTTGAGGCTTATAAAAAGTTACTGGTCTTCAGAAAGATGCAAGTTTGCAAACCGTGATCTGAGATTAAAAAAAAAAAAAACCATGACAAAATACCAATAGCAAAACGCCATAGACATCCGGAGAAGTCTGAAGTATCAGGAGTGGATGTGTTAGCGTACTCTGGGGAGAGGGGAGGCACATGCTGTGTTGCTTATTTTCTCTTTTCACTCTTTCTGTTGCTCACGGTCTCCTAGCCTTCAAACCCTGGTGTTGCTGGAATGGAGGATTTTGGAGAAGCTCCCAGATAAAGAACGAGACCGGATTTACTTCCATTCCAAATTGCTTGGAAATTGATTCTTTCTCCTTTGAAATGTCTTACCATGCATCCTAGGGATTTCCTTTTTGAAGCCCTGGAGGAAAAAGAAACATTTAAAAAGTGACTAGAAATGTAAAGACCCGAGAGTCGGGTGAAATATCTCAGAAAGTTGTGATTAGGAGAGTGTTCTCTGCATAAACCTGAATAACATAGGTATCTTCCCCCCCATATTCACTTTTCTGTTACCTTTGTCTTTTTGAATACTCTCAGATAGATGAAAGTATCAGAGTTGCTCCACTCTGCAAAATGGTTACCTTAATTTTGGTCACTGTTTTCTTTTCTTTTCTTTTTTGAGTCGGAGTCTCATTCTGTCACCAAGCTGGAGTGCAGTGGCATGCTCACAGCCACCACAACCTTGATCTGCTGAGCTCAAGCGATCCTTCTGCCTCAGCCTTCCAAGTAGCTGGAACTAGAGGTGTGTGCCACCATGCCCAGCTAATGTTTTGATTTATTGTAGAGACGAGGTCTTACCAAGTTGCCCAGGCTGGTCTCAAACCCCAGGCTCAAGTAATCCTTTCGCCTCAGCCTCCCAAAGTGCTGGGGTTACAGGCTTGAGCCACCACTCCCAGCCGGTCACTATTTCCTTTGAATCTTTCCTAAAAGTCACAGTTATTGATTGGGTTCAGTCTTCCCATCTTCTTTTGTCTCATCTGAACACAATTTTCATTTTTCTTACAATGCCTACGTTTAAGTGTGATTATTGTAGTAACATTGTCATGAAATAAAATGTTCAGGGAGGAGAGCGTTAGTTAATTGAGTGCTAAAATAGAAAAGAAAATCTTCAATTTTTCAATGCTCCTTGTTGAAAATCTTTATTTTCTTTATTCTTTCTTCTCTCCTTTATTTCACTTTCATTTTTACTATTTCTACAGACAAAAAAGCACATGTATCAGTACACAAATGTCCAAATTAATATAGAAATTAATATAAGCAATCATGGCTGCAAAGGGAGTGAGAATTGCATCAGGTTTCAGATACTTGTAATCATGGCTTTGATTTGGCATTAGGCTTAGCTCTGAGATCCCTGGCGGGCAAAGTAAAATGAGAAATAGATCTAATTCTTTGATCAAAAGAAGAAAAATATTTCCTAAGGAAAGATAAACTTTTTTTTTTTGATGAGAAGGGAGAATGCTGGGGGGTACAACACTAAAATCTAGAAATAGTGATTTAAAGGAAAAGGTCATGTGACTTTTCATTTGTTAAGTTGGACCAATCTGGTGTCACATCATTGGACCACTGTAATGTGAGCCAAAGGAAATCTTTTCCCTTCTCTTCCTGTCCACACCATCACACAGGAATTTTACTTGATTTTGTTAAAAATTCTAACCTATGATGAAAGTGTCTTGGTTATAAAGATAGTCAAAGGCAAATAAGTATAATTATGGTCCTATTTCCACTCTGTATTATTTCTAACTTAAAAAAAAGTGTTTAAGCAAACATCTTGGCTAGTTGTTCATGGCATCCCTGAAACCAACCCCTAAAAATGTTCCAAAGATCACAGTTATTCCAGCATCAATCAGAGACCCAAAGATGAGTCAACAATGATAGCAACAATTTATAGTACATACTGTAAATGTGTACTATAAGGAAGTACACATCCAAAGTTTACACTTTCTAGGTAACTTCAGGTGCCTGAAGCGTGAGTTTTCTGAATTTTAGATTCTGCATGACTGAAGGAGACCATAAATATGCTAAAACAAGAGCCAGTCAGTTCTTTGTAATCCAAATCCAGATTTCTTTTTTTTTTTTTTGAGTTGGAGTCTCACTTTGTCACCCAGACTGGAGTGCAGTGGCTGCTCCCGGCCACCGCAGCCTCGACCTGCTGGGCTCTGGCGATCCTTCCGCCTCAGCCTTCCAAGTAGCTGGAACTACAGGCGTGTGCTACCATGCCCGGCTAATTTTTGATTTATTGTAGAGATGAGGTCTCACCACGTTGCCCAGGCGGGTCTCGAACTCGCAGTCTCAGGTAATTCACTCACCTCAGTCTCCCAAAGGTGCAGGATTACAGGCTGAGCCACTGAGCCCGGCTTCCAAATTCAGATTTCAAATATTCAGTTTTATTGTCCCTATGACTATCAAACTGTCATAGAAATTCAGTATTTTTACATCTAGGATTTTCCCCTGCATGTAGAGAGGCATAATGATCCTTAGTCAGATTATATGTACTGATTTTCAGTTTATGACCTGGTGATTGTATTTATATCCCATGTAAGTGCTCTTCATTCTTCTGCAATATCAGCCAGGAGCTTTATAACTCTGAAGGACCTTGTTTCATTTGCTTTTCTTATATTCCATTCATTGTTTTTTGTTTTGTTTTGTTTTGTTTTTTCAATAATCAATATTTTTTTTATTATGATGTTGTGGGGTACAGTTAAGGGTTAGGTATACAAATACGTTTCATTCAGGCACCCTATTGATTAGAGGTGCTTCCCCGTCCCCAGACAGATATTTGCTCATTAATCCCATCTCCCTCCCCCCACATAGTTTCCACTACTGTCAGTCATTTTCTTATAGTATTACATTGGATGTTCAAGGTCCATTATATGAGTGAAAACATGTGATACTCGGACCTTTGTTTTTGTGAGAGGTCACTCAGTATTATAGACGCTAGTTCCGTCCAGGTTGCTGTGAAATTCATGATTTTGTTCTTTTTTATGGCTGCATCATATTCCATCAAGTATATGTACCACATTTTTCTAATCTAATCCTCTTTTGATGGGCAGCATGGTTGCTTCCAGGTTCTTGCTATTGTGAACAATGCTGCGATAAACATACGTGTGCAGGTGTCTTTTTTGTAGAGTGATTTGTGTTCTTCCAGATATATTCCCTGTAGGGGGATTGCAGGGTCGTATGGGAGGTAGATATTTAGAGCTTTTAGGACTCACCACACTGCTTTCCACAGAGGTTGCACTAGTTTACACTCCCACCAACAGTGTAGAAGTGTTCCCTTTTCACCACACCCTCTCCAGCAGCTGTTATTTTTTGAGTTGTTGATAATTGCCATTCTGACTGGAGTTAGGTGGTATCTCAATGTGGTTTTGATTTGCATCTTCCTGATGATTAGTGAAGTTGAACATTTCTTCATATGTCTGTTGGCTGCTCGGATGTCTTCCTTTGTGAAGAGTCTGTTCATGTCTTTTGCCCATTTTATAATGGGGTAGTTTGTTTTTTTCTTTTCAGCACGTTTGAGTTCCTTGTAGATCCAAGATGTTAAGCCTTTGTCTGACCTGGTGTTGGCAAATACTTTTTCCCAGTCTGTAGGCTGTCTCCCTGCTCTCTTGATGGTTTCTTTGGCTTTGCAGAAGCTTGTCAGTTTAATAAATCCCACTTGTCTATCCTCTCTCTTATGACCTGTGAGTTTTGGGTTTTGTTCAGGAATTGGAGGCCAGTTTCAACTTCCATGAGGGCATGTCCTTCATTTTCTAAGGTTCTTATGGTTTGAGGTTTTACATTTAGGTCTCTGATCCATCTAGAGTCAACCTTTGTGCATGGGGATAGATAGGGGTCCTGTTTCAATCTTCTGCATGTGGTCAGCCAGTTTTTCCAGCACCATTTACTGAATAGGTTCTCCTCTCCCCAGTGGTAGGTGGTGGAGGCTTTGTCGAAGATGACTTGGTTGAGAAATTGAGGTTTTGCTTCTGGAATCTCAATTCTATTCCATTGATCTATATGCCTATTCCTATACAAATACCAAGCTGTTTTGATGATTGTAGCTTTATAGTAGAGTTTGAAGTCTGGTAATGTGATACCCCCTGCTTTTTTTTTTTTTTTTTTTTTGCTGAGAATTGTTCTGGCTATTCTTGGACGTTTGTGTTTCCATATGAATTCCTGCATTGTTTTTTCTAGGTCTGAGAAGAATGTTGCTGGTAATTTGATGGGTATTGCATTGAATTTGTAGATTGCCTTAGGTAAGATGGACATCTTCACAATGTTGATTCTTCCAATCCATGAGCATGGGATATTTTTCCACTTGTTTGTGTCATCTTTGATTTCTTTGAGCAGTGTTTTGTAGTTTTCATTGTAAAGGTCTTTCATGTCTCTGGTTAGGAAGATGCCAAGGTATTTCATTTTTTTTGTGGCTATTGTGAATGGAATTGTGTTTTTTATTTGGGTTTCTGTTTGTTTATTATTGGTGTAAAGAAATGCCATTGTCTTTTGCACATTTATCTTGTATCCTGAGACTTTGTCAAAGGCCTTTATCAGTGTAAGGAGGTTTTTGACAGATTCTCTTGGGTTTTCAAGGTACACAATCATATCATCTTCAAAGAGAGATAATTTGACTGCCTCTTTTCCTATTTGGATACCCCTGATTGCCTTCTCTTCTCTGATTGCTCAAGCCAGGACTTCCAATACTATGTTGAAAATGAGGGGTGAGATTGGGCATCCTTGTCTTGTTCTTGTTTTCAGAGGAAATGGTTCCAATTTTTGTCTGTTTAGGAGTATGCTGGCTGTGGGTTTCTCATAGATGGCTTTTACTATTTTGAGGTATGTTCCCCGTATGCCTTGATGTTTGAGGGTTTTTATCAAGAAGTGGTGCTGGATTTTATCAAAAGCTTTTTCTGTATCTAATGATATAATCATGTGGTTTTTGTTTTGACATCTGTTGATGTATTTAATTACATTTATGGTTTTACGTATGTTGAACCAGGCTTGCATCCCAGGAATGAAGCCTACTTGGTCATGATGGATGATTTTTGAGATGTGTTGTTGAATCCGGTTCGCTAGGATCTTGTTGAGAATTTTAGCATCTATGTTCATCAAAGATACTGGCCTATAGTTCTCTTTCTTTGTTGCATTTTTACCTGGCTTGGGTATCAATGTGATGTTGGCTTCGTAAAATGATTTGGGGAGAGTTCCATCTTTTTCAATTGCCTGGAATACCTTCAGTAGGATTGGTATCAGCTCCTCCTTAAATGTCTTGTAGAATTCTGCTGGAAAGCCATCTGGACCAGGGCTTTTTTTTTGTAGGTAGTTTTCTTATTACGTAGTCGATTTCCTTGATTGTTATTGGTCTATTTAGGGTCTCAATTTCTTCTGGTTTCAAACTAAGTAAGTTGTGTGATGTCAGAAAGTCCTCCATTTCCTTTAGGTTTTCAAGTTTGTTTCCATACAAGTGTGCGTAATAGTCTCTAATGATCTTTTGTATTTCTTCAGGGTCAGATGTGACTTTATCTTTTGTGTTTCTGATTGTGCTTATTTGGGTTTTTTCTCATTTTTTCTTGGTCAGTCTAGCTAGGGAAACTTCAATCTTGTTTATCCTTTCAAAGAACCAGCTTTTTGTTTCACTGATTTTTTTGTATTATCTTTTTGTCTTCTATGTCCTGGATTTGGGCCTTTATTTTGGTGATCTGGATTCTTCTGCTGAAATTAGGGTTTTTGTGGTCTTACTTTTCCAGCTTCCTTAGGTGGCTTGTTAGGCTGTTAGTTTGTGTTCCTTCCATTTTCTTCATGTGTGTTTGTAGGGATATAAATTCCCCTCTTACTACAGCTTTTAAGGCATCCCAGAGATTTTGGTAAGCTGTTTCTTCATTTTCATTTGTTTCCAGGTATCTTTTGATCCCTGTTTTGATTTCTTCATTGACTCAGGAGTTGTTTAGCATCATACTGTTTAGTGTCCATGTCTTTGTGGGTTTTGGGGGCACTTTGTTGGTGTCAATATTGGTTTTTATTCCACTGTGGTCTGAGAAGGTACGTGGTAGAATTTCGGTCCTTTTAAATTTGCTTATGCTTGATTTATGTCCAATTATGTGGTCGATCTTAGAATACGGTCCATGCGGTGATGAGTAGAATGTGCATTCTTTGGTCTTTGGATGGAGTGTTCTGTAGGTATCAATTAAGTCCATTTGGTCCAGAGTCACAATGAGGTTCCAGATCTCCTTGCTGATTTTTTGACCTGATGATCTGTCTAGGGTTGTGAGTAGGGTATTAAAGTCCCCAGTTATGATGGTGTTAGAGTCAATATCTTTCTTTAGTTTTCCTAGAAGTTGCTTTATGAAAGTTGGCGCACCTATGTTGGGTGCATATATGTTTAGGATTGATGTTTCCTGTTGATGGAGTGAACCTTTTATCATTATGTAGTAGCCCTCTGTATCTTTTTTAATTTTTGATAGCTTAAATGGTATTTTGTCTGAAATTAGGATCGTGACTCCTCCTTTCTTTTGTGTTCCATTCACCTGAAAGTTTGTTTCCCATCCTCTTACTTTGAGTCTGTGTATGTCCCTTCTAGTGAGGTGAGTCTCTTGAAGGCAGTATATTGTTGCCTGGTGATATTTTATCCCTTTTGCCATTCTATGTCTTTTCAGTGGTGCATTTAGTCCATTCACATTCAGGCTAATTATTGAAATGTGAGAGTTCATCCCTTTCATAGAGTTCTTATAGTGTTGTTGTTCTTACACTTGGTTCTTTTTTGTCTTTCTTTTGGTTTTAGGGTTGGTTCATGTATATTTTATTCTTTTCCCTGTACTCTTGTGAAGAACGTTGTTCTTTTTTCCTTTTCTTCTGTGTTTAGTACTTTCTTAAGTGTTTCATGTAGAGATGGTTTGGTGGCAGCATAAGTTCTTAGGGATTGGATATCTGGGAAAGATTTTAATTCTCCCTCGCTGATGAAGTTTAGCTTGGTCGGGTAAGTTATTCTTGGCTGAAATTGTTTATCTTTTAGGACTTTGAAGATAGGGCTCCAAGCTCTCCTAGCCTGTAGGGTTTCTGTAGATAAATCTGCTGCTATTCTGATTGGTCTTCCATGGTAGGTGATCTGGCCTTTTTCTCTTGCTGCCTTTAGGATTTTTTCTTTTATGCCTACTTTGTTTAGGCAAATTATTATGTGTCTAGGAGTTGGTCTTCTCATTTGTTGTCTTGTAGGGGTTCTCTGAATCTCTTGTGTTTGAATTTTTGCATCACTGATTAGATAAGGGAAATTTTCTTGAATGATCTCATGAAAAGTTTGTTCTAGTGTGGTTTCTGTCTCAGGTATGCCAATTACTCTTAGGTTTGGTCTCTTGAAGTAATCACTCGTCTCTTGAAGGTTTTGTTCTGTCTTTTTGAGCTTGTTTTCTGTGTTTTTAAGAGTTTAGGTTAGTTCTATATTTTGGTCCTCAAGCTCTGAGATTCTTTCTTCTGCTTGTGTAATTCTGCTTTCCATGCTTATCAGTTTGCTATTTATTTCATTCACAGTATTCTTTATTACTGTTATCTCAGATATCAGCTCCTTCCTAGTTTCTTCTTGTGTCTCCTCAATTCTTTTTAATCTCTCCATTATTGTCTTGATGTCAACGTTTGTAGTTTGAGACCCTTCATTCTGGGGGCTCTTCATTGTTTGCATTCCGAAGTCAGTTTTCTCAGTGTCTGCCTTCCCGGGGGTCTGGGAGAGACCCATATTCTTCTTTGTTTTTTCTTCATTTTTGTAGATTTTTCTCTCTCTTCCCCTTCCCTCCCCTTCTTTAATTCTGTTTTTGGGGGAAGGTGGGGTTGCTTTTATTTCTCTTCTGCTATATCCTGTTCTTCCTTATGAGGGTCTTCTGGCTTTGTGCACTTTTGAGGTTGGAGTGTAGGCTGCAATCTGTACTTTTTGCAGTTTTGAGGTTTAATTGAGAGGTGTATGAGCTCACTGGAACCTATTTACCTCTGCTTTACAATCTGTCCATTCAGCAGTATGTAGTCTTGGTTCAGAGTGATGAAGAAGATGGTGGTATACTTTGAACGACAGGTTGCGTCTGTTGAGACTAGAAGAACCAGATTTCTGTGGTTCTCTAACATAACATTACGGTACAATATCCACTGAGTGGGGTCCAGGCATTCCCACTCTTCTGGAGAAAATTCTATGGCCACATCCTTGAAAGTCAACAGTTCCATCTCCTGGCTTCTGAGCATCCTGACATCCTCGCCATGGACTCCCAGGACAAGATGGTCACAAGGCGACAGAAGAAGCAGCAAATATGTGCGATCCCCTGGGAGATGATCTGCCACTTCTACAGTCACCGAATCTCATTTTTTTTTTTATTTTTTGAGTGGGAGTCTCACTCTGTCACCCAGACTGGAGTGATCCCGGCCACTGCAGCCTCGACCTGCTGGGCTCTGGCGATCCTTCCACCTCAGCCTTCCAAGTAGCTGGAATTACAGGTGCGCACCACTATGCCTGGCTAAATTTTTTATTTATTGTAGAGATGAAGTCTCGCCAAGTTGCCCAGTCAGGTCTCGAACCCATGGGCTCAGGCAATCCACTCACCTCAGCCTCCCAAAGCTCTGGGATTACAGGCTGAGCCACCAAGCCCATCTTATTTCATTCATTCTAATACCTTGAATTTCTAACTTCTGTATTTAATCTGGTTTATTTAAAGTGATTTAAGCTATATATCTTGGAAAAGGCAGACCTTTTCAGCTATTCTAAATAGACAGTTTTAGCATTTTAATTTGGAATCACAGGAAAATCAAATATATTCAGCAGAAATGGCGGAAGATCTGATGTCAAAAGATCCGTGCTTGAGTTCTGGCATTCTCCTTTATAGTCCATGTGTAAAACACACTCCAAATTGCTTAGCTTTTTTTCCCCTAATCTGTAATATGGGCATGACAACAATAAAGGCCACCTTTTAAGATTGATTCAAACATTAAGTATGCATATATGAGAAAAATCTGTTAACCATAAAATTATACTCACGTCTTATTTATTGTTATTGTTAGGCCAAAGTTGTTTTCTGAAGATGAACACAGAAAGCCACAATACATAGGAAACATTATGGAATGCTTACTATGAGACAGGCATTCTACAAAACACTTTAAATATATGAATTCATTTGAAACTCACAGTAACACTAATGCAGTATTATTGCTATTATCTTCATTTTTCTGATGAGGCACAGAAAGGATAATAAACTTGTCCCAGGTCACACAGCCAGTAAATGGGATAGCTGGGATTCAAACCCATGTTAAGTGCACAGGCTTTTATTGCTATATTGTATGTCCTCAACACATGGCTAGATTAAGAATTAGGGATATTACTAAAATGTGACACACACCAAAAATGATCCCATCAGCAAGTAAGTTTAGGAAACACTGAACTCAACAAAGTTAAATAAGTTTCCTAAGATCCTTTCACATGCACTGTGAGTCTCTACAAATGAGGCACGGTGTGCAGCAAAACCCCTAAACAGATTGAATCTGACTTCCTCCTTCCTGAGCGTTTCAAAGGACTAGTGTTCCATGGAACAAATTTTTGCAAATGCTTACATCTAAGTTTTGACAAATACATAGCAATGCCATATCATTTGAGAGCCTGGGAAACAATCCTTTAAGTGTAGGAGAAATTATAAAAGTATATACTAACTCTGTTCATATATGATCTCCATTTTACATACTATTCACCACATGAAGTGGTTTTTCCAGAGTAAAGGGGTTGTAACAATTGCAAGCCTCTTTTTAAAAATGCATATATAAAGGATGTTTTTTAAAAATGGAACTGTAGGAGACATATTTTATTCCCTCCCCAGGATGATTCTCTGAGGCTGACATTTGGAGAAGAAAAATGTCCAAGGAGGAGCTGAGCCTTCACACATCTTGTTGCTATGAGACACTACAGATCACACTAGGGCAGGACTGAGGGAGCTCTAGGGAGCCAGTAGTCCACAAGTGATTAATGACAGCAAGATGACCCATGACTCTTCCCAGGCATTTCTGTATCTGGGCTTCTGGAATTACCTCCAGGACATGCAGAGAGAGGGAGGAGACTGGTTCCAAGTCACTCAGAGTCTTTGATCCCCTTCATTGAGACCTCATGGTAAATGAATCCTTTTGCTTACTGAATCCCCCATTTGCTGTCACTAATACCAATTTACTGTCACTTCGCCCCAACATACACATACATACTCCTTCCTCCCAATCAGGGAGGAATCACAGCCCAACTGTTATACCAGCTTAACATGGATACTAAAATAACGTAAAGGTATGAATCTGATCATCTTTGTTGGGCATTACCAAAGGAAAAGGTTGTAGTGAACAACATATTTGAACAACTTTTTTGAAACTCATGAGGCCACATAAAACACATTGGATATGACCCACCAAGCCATCAGTACTCTATCATTCAACTCTGTCTCATAACATGTACCTCCTGGCAGATTCATGGTTTATTCACAATTATGTTAGGATATTACTTTTGGAGTGAGACAAGAATTCCAAAAGCTTGTAAGTTCATATGAAATAGATGGGGAGAACATCCTTATATGCATTTTGGCCGCAAGATATCAAGCCTCTGAAGGATGCAGGTAACTTAAGGACATATTTTGCTGTTGTTATCCTTATTTATTCCTTCAACCTTCTTAGCAATCCAGGTGTCTCTTGTTCTAAAATTCACCTTGCTGTACTCTGCTACTCCCTACCCAAGCACAGTTTACTAATCTTCCTCTCATATTCATAACAGTTTTAGGAACAATTAAGGTATAGATGGAGTCTAAACTCTCAAAATGAGCCCTTGTCATTTGGAATCAAAACTGATTAAAAACCTGCTACTCCCTGCATAGTCTCTCCTTATATGGATGCCGAGTGACATATCTGAATGGAATCAATGAATCATTTCCTGCCAGTACCTATGGCATCTGTAATATACTTGTGCCTCAATGCTATTGAGTTTACTCAGGTAGAATACCATGAAAATGAGTAAGGGTAGGAGTACTACAAAATAATGATTTATTGACTCTATTGATTAATCTGTTGGGCACGCTATCTCACAGGTTGAAATAGAAATGAATTCTAATGTTGAAACACAATCTTTAGTCTTATAGAAGGATTACAGATAGAGAGCAAGTGAGAAATTGGAACAAACATTTTTGGTTAACTCTGGTGTCAGTTGAGCCCTCTGGAAAGTAACTGCTCAAACTGAGTTAGGAGTGTAAAAGGTTTATTATAAAGTGACATTTGTGAAAGAAAAAGGGAGGAAACAGAATTGAGTAGTGGGAACCCAAAGACCATACACAGATCTGGTGGCCCAATAGCCACCAGAGCACAAATTGCCCTTTGGAAGAGTCCCACACTGGGCAGAAAAGGTTAAGCCCTTGTATCTCCATGTTGCTCAGTTACTGGCCAGTGCTACCCTAGAAAGAGCATGACCTTGGCTCAAAAGCTAGAGTTGACTGGAAGGAAATAACAGCTGGAAGCTATCAGCTAACGACACATCTTGCAGCTAAGCAAGGACATTTTTCTTCAAAAGGAGATCTGAATTGCACATTTCTGCCAGAACTCCCAACATGCCTTTCATCCCTTCCTCATGGTGAAACAGATATGTAATTAGTTATTAAAGATGATCTTATAATTACACACTCTCAACACTGGAACCCTCATTGATGCAAACTGCTATAAATATGATCAAAAATACACATCACACCAAAAGAACATTAAATATGGCCACAAAATGCATTAGTGGTCTCTTATACTTACAAATAGAATCTTTCAGAACTAAACCAATGTGTAAGTAGAGGTGCTTTCCAGATATAGCTCATGGATTCAAGCAACCTATTAATTCATTTTAAATCAATAATGATTTAGGGTAAATTAACTGCAAAGATAACTGTCACCTTGGAAAAACAAGATCGGGAAATGGGATATATGAAAAACAAGTTACATTGATGAAAAAAAGAAGTTCTAGGCAGAAATTGAGAAACACCATCATAATGAGAAATTTTTATCACATCTCTTTTAGTCACTAGTAAATCCAGCAGACAAATGATTAAAAGTAAGGATTTGAAAAGAATTAAATGTTCAATCTACTTTGATTCTTTAATTAAACCCTAGCCTTAAAGAAACAGCCTTCAAAAGTGAGGACCTCAAGAACTAGAAATGTAGATATCTGGGAGTTGTTACCTTTTCTGTGCTTTCTCTGGTTTATAACACATTTGTTCTGACCTCATAGGCCTGCTGCAGCCATAGCTAATTGCACCTTTAATTCCACACACCAAACACTCATTAACTCCACACTCCACACAAGCACATTCACACCAGTGCTATCTACTCAGGCAGCTGCGACTGTGCCCATATCACAACTGGTGTGTGCCTAGGCCAGTGGCATGGGCAGCTAGATTTACATAACACAGGTCATTTAGTATTCATGGATTGGACACACATGTCTGATTACTCATGAGCACACCAAACACCTATGGCTTGTGGCTACGTGTGATTTTCCTAAAGCCTGGAGTTCTGAGAATCTTCCACCAGTAAAACATTCACCTATCCACTGACCTAATTTTCTAATTATCAGAGTTTATAATCTCTCTCTTTAAGGATCTGGAAGGTTGACTTACATTTTCAATCACACATTAGTATATTTTATGGGAGAATTTTGATGTCCTGGGAGTGCTTCAAATTTGAATATTTTCAAAGATATCTCTTAGGAATGTAGGTGTCTCTCATTTTAAAAAATATATAATATAATGAATGTGTGTAGAACCCTGCATCTCACATAAAGAATATTCCTTCTTTTTAAACATTCATGGATTGTTTATAAAAATGGACCACATTCTAGGTTATACATCATAAAAAATAAAACGTTCAGAAATCACAAAGAATTAGTATTCCACAGACCACATGCTCTTAACAATTAGAACAACTATCAATGACAAGTATTTAACTAAAATATTCCCCAAAACTTTAGTAAGAATATCATTCAGTGTCCCAACCGGAAACAGATGGTTTATTCAAATCAGGATAATCCAGGGAGGGTTAAATCAAAGGGATATTTAAAAGATGTGGACTGATTTAGGGGAAACTCAAGGAATTGTGCAGTTCTCTAGGGTGAGTAAGAGTAAAACGGTTACTATCCTTAGATCTCAAGAGGTAAGATGCAAAAAGGTTACCAGAGCTTAGAAGAAGATAGGTATATGAGAAGACCACATTTAAAAGAGAAGTGAACTTACGTTGAGGGTACAGCCATCCTGAGACCCCAAAAAGGCAGCAACATTGACTCTATTCCTGAGGATATTTGTAGCCACATCAACAACTAAGCCATGATACACCATGGAAAACACCAAATCTTTAATAGGCTGGAAAACAGTATGTCTCTTTATTTTTTTTACCCAGGCAGATAGTACTTTGGTGACCTTAAGTATTCTCTTTCTTTTCAGCAGAAAGAGAGACCCCTGCAGCCATCTGGTGAGGTAGATAAGGACAGTCCAAGATAACAGTCTGTATGAAAGTAACTACCACAATTCTCTTGACTGACTGCCTTTGGGACAGGCAGTTGGGCTCTAGGTTTAGAGGAAATACTTGGCCTTGGATTCTTCCCCACTGGGATTGGACAGTCCAAACTGTGATATGAATAATTTCCATTTCTAACTTGGAAAAAATTTCTTCCAGGCCTTTCCTATAGTACTCCTAAGACTCAAGCTATACTATTAAATTATCACCTCCATCTTCAAACCTTTGAATGCATCCAGGTTTGATTGAAATTTGTCTTTTAGGGCAATAGTTACTGATATAGGCCACTTAGACTCCTATATTAACCTGCCACCAGGAATGTAGAACTTGCTTTAAAATCACGATAAACTTTCATAACACGTCATCTCCAAACAGTCTTGCAACAACACTGCCTCCATTCTATGCAGTCATCAATTACCTCCAGTAACTAATGAGGCAGCTCCTCATAATTTCTGGAGTATGGCATCTTGAAACTCTCAGCGCTAACTCATTTACATTAGTGCTTAGCAGCAAAAAATCTTGACTTCTGGCACTGAGAAGTAATTTATTCTTGGAGTACTATACTTAGATGCTTTGAGTTTAATTACCTTGTAATTTCCAGGTCATGTTATTACCATGAAGTTACATGATTTTGCAAATTTATTTACAGCCCATAAAAAGAAAATGACTTTGAAAATGAGTGCTGCTAAATTGGTCCCTTGTAAATCGTTCTTTTGTTGTTTTAAAAAAATTAGAAAGCTTTCCTATTAGAAAATGTGGACTATTCAAATGCCTGTTCTCTAAAAATTGAGAAATAGATTCTTGAGTTGGAGAGTGAAGGAACGGGGTCTTCAGGTGGTCAGGCAGGCAACTTGGTAGCATTTAGAAAGAAAATTATTAAAAGTGTCAGACATACAAAGAATGATCCTATCAGGGCCAGGAGTTCTGTCAAAGTCTGAAATATTGGTAATATTTAGGATCCACACATCAAGGGTGTGTGAGTAATTATTAAGTTTTGTTCAATGGAAATTTATAAAAGTCTTGGATGACCTGAATATTGCATTTGGTAGACACTACTCTATTTTGTCCAGAGTATATTTATATAACATAAGGGAATAAAGTGAAGCCCTATTAGTCTCTAAGGGGAGTCAAGACTGTTTCCTTCCTTTGTCACCCCCAACCTGATTCTTACCTCCCTAGGATCAGTAGCAAGTAACCTAGCCTTCCACCAAGAGAAGCGTTTCTTAAATGTAAGCATGTTGAGGGGCAGGACTTTCAGCAGGGATAAAGGTTGTATGCGGGCATGGCCTCTCTTCTCTTTCTTTCTTGCAAGGAGTAGTAAGCGCCTAAGGCTGTCTCCACAGAGTCTGACATCTCTCTGTCTCTCCTGAAATGCTCCCTTTCCTTCCTGTAGCGTAGCTTGGGAAGGGAGCCCAGGCCAGCTTGCTCTAGCTCCATTGCTCCATTGTTGGTAGACACTGGATACCCTTTATCTCATGGTGATGGAACCAGAGCCTTATGTTTGAGCATGGTGGGAGGTGGGGTGACAGTCAGAGCCATCCTCCCAGCCTACTCTGAGGCAGATTTGGAGAAAGGAAACTTCAGTTGGGTCAAGCTATTGTATAAGAACTCTGCCTTCATGTTTAGGTTCAGTCACACAACAACTAGTCCCTTGTAAATCATTCTTTTGTTGTTTAAAAAAAATCAGAAAGTTTTCCTACTAGAAAATATGGGCTGCTCCAATCAATGCCTAGTCTCTAAAAATTGAGAAATAGAATCTTGAGTCACCTAGTTATTGATAATTGTTCCTAGGAATGCCTCTCTTACAAGGACCTCATGGGGAAAATGGGTGGCTGGCCCAAGACAGAATTTGTGTGTTCCCTGGCCTTGGGAATAGCATGTAACACCTTAGACTTATTCTGAAGTACGCCAGCCACTCAGTGAAGGTCAAGTGTATAGGCGATGGTCAATTCCTATGAAAATATGGCTTATTTTTCTTTTAACCTCCATTCTCTTTCTAGAGACCTCCCCCTCCTTCCTTTACCTCAAAACACTGGCTCTTCTCTTCTCTCTGTTTACTCCTTTGGCAGCGTGAACACTGTTTTTCCCCCCGCTATCACCCGATTGCTGTGCATTTATTTCCTCTTTTTCACTCCCTACCTTCTAGCCTCTACACCACTGCTAACTATTCTATGAGTTTCCTTCTTCCCAAGCAATAGCAGTGGAGCACTCAAATTGGACATTTTACCATCCATCTAAGAGCCAAGAGAGAGGATATGCTAATCTATGACCAAAATGAGTTCACCATGAACCAATAATTGACCTCTGTCTGATTGAAATGGCTAGAAGGGATTTTCAGGTCACAAGCTTTGGCATTTTCAAAATGTCAGTGACCTTTGAAGAGTGAAAAATTCCACTTTTAAGACAACATTTTGTACTAAAAAAAAAGTTATTAAATGTTTTTAATGGCATTACAAGGGCAACCTTTTTTAGGTCCCCTCCTGCTATGAGAGCTTTTCTATCTTCTTAATAAATCCTATTTTCAAAAAAAAAAGTCATTATAAGATTCAAATGTTGCCAAATAATAATGCAAAATAAGTATTTTGCACATATTGCTGTATTTACTTTTTGTCTGCCTCCTAGAAACTATAAGCAATCAGTACATACAGCAAATGCTAGATCCAAAAGGCATATTTAGCAGCTTAATGTTTTATCAAAGTTAAGCCAGCTACTGGAGATTTGGTAACTGAAACTATATTCTAGCTCACTAAAATGTCTGTACCATTGCACTGCACTGGAGGCAAAAAGCCAGCACGTGAATTAGGCTATGGGCAACAGTTATTTAATTCATGTTACCCTTCAGGCTAGAATTTTATTTTGGAGACAGGTTTTATATATGACTGCCTAAAGATTTTGCTATTTCTGCACTTCTAAAAACTGATTTCTAATAAAAAAAAGACATGTTCTGCTAAAGAAAAATGTACAGTCATTGAATATCTAATTTTGTGGCAGTTGTTGCTACTAAGAACCTCAGATATGGATGCCAAAAACAAATCAGAATGCATAATGATCGAAATTATGATGAGACAGTGTCTCTCAAGGACTGAGGAGGTAGCATCCTAGTAGTAAGAAAAGCTACCATAATAGAGAATATGACTTGGTCTTTTTCCCTCAAGTTGAGTCCCTTTTAAGAGAGATATACATATAATTATTACATTATATAAATTTGGTATGCTTACGTATGGTACTATTGAACTACAGAGGAGAAGCAACTGATTTTGCCTACTTAGTTGGATAGCAGACATGAGATGATGCTCATGGTTAATAAAAGGTTTCACAGAGGAAGTGATATTTCAGTTGAATCTTGAAATATGAATTGAAGATTTCTAGATGAAGAGCAGGAACATGTATAACACATACAAAGTAGGAGGACTGAAGAGGGTATGTGCAAAATGTCTGTAAACTTTCCAGGTTCACAGTCCCTTTTGTAGCGTTTATCATACACTCAGCTCTTGGAAGGGGTAACACTCAGCTATTGCTGATTCGATCAAGGACATCTATCTGGCCAAATACATTGGTCTGTCAAGTAACCAATCAGATTGTCTCTAGAGAATTTGAACTAAGAGACCAGAGGTGTTTAAGCTAAAAAACTGAGATGGGCAGCTATATTAAGTCATTTGTGGTGGCTATATTAGGCTATATGCAGGACAAGAAGAAGGCAGAGGAGCTGGTTCAGAAATACACAAAAACTGAACAGACCCATTGAAAAAGGTGGTGAAAAAAGAAACTACCTGTAATTTTTTTCCTTATTTTGAGTTCATATTAGTCAAAATACACCAGGTTACACTATAGTAGGGGGTAGCAAACTATGGCCTTAAATAATTTAGCCTAGGGCCTGTTTCTAGACAGCTTGAACTAAGAATTCTTTATATGATTTTAAGAGCCATAAAGGAAGAGTAGAAAAGGAGAGACAAGGAGGAAAAGAAGGAAGAGGAGGAGGAGGGAGATCAGAAATCCTTATGACCATCAAAGCCTTTTATAGAAAAAGCTTACCAACCTCTGCACTACAGTAACAACTAGCACCAATGTCAAAAACTTTTCCCAGCCGGGCTCGGTGGCTCAGCCTGTAATCCTGCGCCTTTGGGAGGCTGAGGTGAGTGGATTGCCTGAGCCCACGGGTTCGACACCGCCTGGGCAGCGAGACCTCATCTCTATAATAAATCAAAAAATCAGCCGGGCGTGGTAGCGCATGCCTGTAATTCCGGCTACTTGGAAGGTTGAGGCGGAAGGATCGCCAGAGCCCAGCAGGTCGAGGCTGCGGTGGCCGGGAGCGGCCACTGCACTCCAGTCTGGGGGACAGAGTGAGACTCCAACTCAAAACAAAACAAAACAAAACTTTTCCCCTATGTTTTCTTCTAAGAGTTTTACAGCTTCAGGTTTGCACTTAGTCTTTAATTCATTTTGAATGGATTTTTTGTATAGTATAAGTAAAGTGAACAGTTTCATTTTTTGCATGGAAATATCCAGTTTTCCCAACACCATTTATTGAAGAGTCTATCTTGTCCCCATTGTATATTTTTAGCATTTTTGTCAAAAATTAATTGACTGTATATGCATGGATTTATTTCTGAGCTCTCTACTCTACTCCATTGGCCTATGTGTCTGTTTTATGCCAGTAAGATACTGTTTTGACATAGCTTTGTAATATGGTTGGAAATCAGAAAGTGTGATGCTTCCAGTTCTGTTCATTTTATTCAAGATTTCTTTAGCTATCCAAGTATTTCATAGTTCCATATGAATTTTAGAATTTTTTTCTGTGAAGATGCTATTGGAATTTGACAACAAAAGCACAGGTGACAAAAGCAAAAATAAGCAAGTAGGGCTACCTCAAGCTAAAAAGCTCCTGAATGGCAAAAGAAACAATCAACAAAATAAAAGGGCAACCTACCAAATGGGAGAAAATATTTGCAAACCATATATCTCATAAGGGGTTAATAGCCAAAATATATAAAGAATTCACACAACTCAATAGTAAATAGTAATAACCTAATTAAAAGTGGGAAAATAACCTGAATAGACATTTTCCCAAAGATATACAAATGGCCAACAGGTGTATAAAAAATGCTCACCATCACTAATCATCAGGGAAATACAAATCAAAACCACAGTGAGATATCATAACTAATAGGTGTGAACCCATTAAGATGGCTAGTATCAAAAAGTCAAAAGATAACAAGTATTGGTGAAGTTAGGGGAAAAAAGGGAATCCTTATACACTGTTGTTGGGAATGTATATTGATATAGTCATTATGAAAAGCACCATGGAAGTTCTTTGAAAGAAATTAAAAATAGAACTACCTTACTTTCAGCAATTTCAGTTTAAGGTATATGTTCATAGGAAACAAAATTACTATTTTGAGGACATACTTGCACTGTCATATTCATTGCAACATATTCACAATAGCCCAAGATATGGGATCAACCTAAAAGTCTACAGGCAGGAGATGACTAGATAAGGAAAATGTGAGATATGTGTGTACATATGGATATTATTTAGTTTTAAAAAAGAAGGAAATCTTGCCATTTGCAACAACATGGATGAACCTATGAGACATTATATTAAATGAAATAAGACAGACATAGGAAAAAAATGTTGCACCATCTCATTTATATGTAGACTCTAAAAAAATGCTGAACTCATAGTTGCAGAGTAGAATGGTGGTTACCAAGGGCTGAGGGGTGGGGAAAAAGGGAGACATTGGTCAGAAGTACAAACCTTTAGTTATAAGATGGGTAAGTCCTGGATACATAATGGAGAACTTGGTGACTACAGTTAATAATTATGTAGTGTATATCTGGAATTTACCAAGAAAGTAGATCTCAAGTGTTCTCACCCCTACACACACACACACACACACACACACACACACACACACACACACACGATAATTAACTTGATTGTGGTAATCATTTCACAATGTAGACAAAATATATGAAAACCACCCATTGTTCACCTTAAATATATTCAATTGTTATGAGTCAAGCATACCTCAGTAAAACCGGAGGGGGAAACTACCACCACATCTTAGAAACTTGTAGCTTACAAGAAGAAGGGTACATTTCTCACTCATGTCGCCTAGTACCTTGGAACTTTGTTCCATGTCGACTTACTCTGGGAAGGAGGCTGATACAGCAGTCACCATGTTAAACATTGTCACACACTGTGCCAGAGAGAAAGAGCTCCAGAAATATTTAGTCTAGAAGCAACCGCTCAAAACTCATTGGCTAGAAATAATCACGCAACCGTATACAACAAACACAAAGGGAAGCACAAACCCACTATGTACCAGAAAGGGAAATAACCAAAAATATTTGGCAAACACGACTAAAGACTGAAACAGATCTCTGAGAATTTTTTGTTGTGTCCACCTTTGATACCAATTGGAATAAAGTTCTATTCCTTAGAATCACAAAAAGCCATGAATGCAGGAAAATTGCAGGAGAGGGACTATAAAATTAGGCTGCAGTCAGATGATAAAGGGTCTTGTATGTCTTGCTAAAGAGTTTATGGTTTTTTCCTGGGTTCAGTGGAAAATCTTAATGAACTTTATTTGGTAGGAAAGGGGACCACTATAAGTTTTAATAGAAGAGTTGCTTGATTAGGTCAGTGTTTTAGAAATGCCATATGGAAATAGGGATTGGAAGATTTGTTGAATGAATGCACATGTCGACAAGGGAGGTCTATTAGGAAGCTATTGCCATGGACAAGGCATGAGTAGATGTGGACTTGAAATAAAGTAGTGTTCATAGGGCTAAGCAAGGCAAGCTAGATTGGGAAACAAAACAAAACAAAACATAAGAAGTAGAATTTACAGAACTTGTTGCCATGGAAAGTGGGAGGCAATAAGAAGTGAGGAAGCCCAAGATTTACAGCTTGAACAACTAAGTGAGTGTCAAGACACAATTTCATTAGGAAGGTGGAAGAGAAAATAGTTCACAGGCCTTGTTCATCCTGCACGGTCTCTGAAAATTCTGAGATTAGCTTTTAGCTTAATAACCTGTCTACATTCCTCTCTCCTTGAACTTTTCTTTCTGGATCAGTAAGAAATAAACTTCAAATCTTCTTTTCTCTCCAAATTGTGATCTTCTAAGGAATCTGAGGACCAAGCAGACAGCATTTCTAGATTTCCACACTACAAACTACCATGTTAAAATGAGTTGTGGCACATGTCAGAGTTTATATCTGATTTATTTCTTCAACCCCTACTGACCATTAGGTCCTCAGTGGTATGTCATGAAATTGGGCATGTGAAGTAAAAGTATACTTAGATACAGTTTAGCTTAGATTTTCTCTCTGGAATAAAGTGGAGACGGAATTTAATGTTCACCAGTAGTTAATGAAATAAGTTAATAAACATGAGGCAGATGGAAATACAGATCTTTTTCTTTAACAGATGGAACACAGTTCTTTGGTATATGCTAAAGATTCAGGTTATTCATTAAAAATCATGGGAGACAAGGAACCAAAGTATGGGAAATCTCAGATGCCTGTGCAGAGGTTGATGGAAATCCATTAGTGTACCATTATTGAGGCAATTTTTATAGTGCATTAAATGGTTTACTACCAACAAGGGTCAAACTAAAGTTACAGTGAGATGTCACATAACACTGGTAAGGATGGCTATCATTAATAAGTCAAACAATAGGTGCTGGCACAGCAATGGAGAAAAGGGAATACTTCTGCATTGTTGACGGGAAGGTAAGTCAATTCAACCTCTGCAGAAAGAAATGTAGTGATTTTTCAAAGAACTAAAAAGAGCTTTCATATGATCCAGCAACTCCCCTCCTGGGAATTTACCCAGAAGAACATAAGTCGCTCTACCAAAAAGACACCTGCACACATGTTTGTTGCAGCACTATTCACAATAGAAAAAAACATGGAACCAACCCAGATGCCCACTGAAAGTGGACTGGATAAAGAAAACGTGGTACATATACATGGTGGAATATTATGCAGCCATAAAGAAGAACAAAATCATGGCCTTTGCAGCAACTTGGATGCAGCTGGAGACCATCAGACTAAGTTGACTATCACAGAAATAAAGAACTCGATACTGCATGTTCTCATAGTGGACCCTGATCACTGGTCACAGGAGCACAAGGGTAGGATTGGCAGACACTGGTACTGCTAGGGGAGGGAGGAGGGAGTGGGGGCACATGGCAGCACACTGGGTACATGGTCCACTATCAGGGGAAGAGAGGGTGAGCTAGAAGCCCAACCTTCACCTGCATGCAACCTACTTATGTAGTAAATCCTCACTTGTACCCCATATCTCTAAAATTAAAAAGTAAAAATAAAAAAAAATTGAACATATCCTCTAATGTCATTGAACATATATGTATTATAATTTAATATCAATTAACCATATATTGCATATATTATTCAAAGTATGTTTCCAGACTTTATGGCCCCAGTTTATAAGTTATAATAGTCGTAATGTCACTCAGATGCCATTTCCCTTTAATGTCTGTGCTGATCATTTGCCTGGTGGCTCTCAGATCCATTCCTACACTCTGTTCATAGGCAGTAAAATGCTGAATATGCCTGTAATTCCGGCTACTCGGAAGGTTGAGGCAGAAGGATCGCCAGAGCCCAGCAGGTCGAGGCTGCAGTGGCCGGAAGCGGCCACTGCACTCCAGTCTGGGCGATAGAGTGAGACTCCAACTCAAAAAACAAAACAAAAACAAAACTGAATATAATTCCTGGGCTCCTTTGTGAACTGGCTTCTGGCTAAGTTCAGCCAATGGAAGTGATTTTGAAAGAGTGGAGGGCAGGAAGGAAGGAGCAGCCAGGATTATTTCTGCTCCTCTCTCTTGGCTTCAGGCAGCATCTGGTCAGTGGTTGCATCTTCTCCTGCATATTTCTAGCACCTGCTGGAAACGCACTCCCTTTGTGCTCCTTACTCTCTTTGGGCAATCCTTCCTTTAACCTCAGATCCTCCTGAGTAGCTACACCTCTAGAACTTCAGCTTTCACCTGACATGGTCCCTGAGCCAGCTCCTCCTCCAAGGCTCCAGCTCCCTCTTGGTATCCTTGATTCCCAGGATCTGATGATGTGTCTCCTCTCTTGGTTCCTCCAGTCCTAGCAAGAATAGCACCTTCCTACAGTTGATAAAATCTGAATTGGCTTACTGTTTCCTGTGTGCTGTCAGCTCTTCCAACGCCTTTAGATCCCTATATTAAATTCCCTCTATTGCACTACCTGGAAAGGGGTGTCTATACAGTCCAGAAAGATGGACCATAGCATGCAAGATGACTTCAAGGAGACATCTAGAGTTATGAGGCCAAGTCAGTGGCCCAGGGATAAAGGGACAAGGTTCTGAAGACTATGGTGAAGAAAGTACGAATCTAAGAGGATCTTTTGTTGAGTGGATGTTTCAGAAGAAAGATGAAGCAAGGTTCCCAATGGACTCTTTTATCTCTTCCTGCCCCATCGTCTCCTCCAACTTTTGATCTTCCCAGGACTCAAAATCTCAAGCAAAGACGGACAACCCGTTAACAATCCTATTCTCCACATTCTCACACTAAACATGCCCTAAGAGAAAACTTGGCTGCTTCCCCTGAGAATTAGATTGAAAAAAAGAAAGACATTAAGAGATTAATAAATTATTGAGAGCTAAATCAGTGTGCAAACAACATTCTTTAAAAGCAATCTTCTGATGTCTTTTGTAGGACTGAAAAATGAGCTTATCTAACCTCAGTTAAGTTGTCTGACTCTGGCATATGATTGATTTTTTATTCAGACAGGAGAGAGCAACACCTTTTGTTAAATTCAAAGGACTTAGAACAACCTGGCAACAAGAAAACAGAACACAAAAAGAAGCAGATAGAGTCTAGAAGTTTAACTCATGAGTCCAGTAGGGCTGAATTTGAATCCTGACTCTTTCACCTACTAACTTTATGACTTCGCTGTATAACTTTACCCAAATCTCTGATCCTCAGTTCTCTGAATTGTAAAATGGGGATAATAAGCATCTACCACTTTGGATAGTTGTGAAGGTTAAGAGATACCTTTTGTAAAATATTTTTAGAGTACTGTGCCCTGTTCTCAGCAAGCTCAAAGAAAGTAAGGGCCTAGAAACTCTAAGTCTTAGCGTAAGTGACTCTTTTTTTTTTTTGAGTCGAAGTCTCACTCTGTCACCCAGGCTGGAGTGCAATAGCACTCTCACAGCCACCGCAGCCTCGACCTGCTGGGCTCAGGTGATCCTTCCGCTTCAGCCTTCCAAGCAGCTGGAACTACAGGTGCATGCCACCATGCCTGTTTAATTTTTTTAATTTACTGTAGAGATGAGGTCTTGCCAAGTTGCCCAGGCAGGTCTTGAACCCTGAACTCAGGCAGTCCTCTCGCCTTGGCCTCCCAAAGTGCTGGAATTACAAGCTTGAGACACTGCGCCCAGCCAAAAGAGGTATCTTTTGTAAAATATTTTTAGAGTGCTGTGCCCTGTTCTCAGCTCTAAGAAAGTAAAGAGCTGATGAAACTCTAAGGCTTAGCATCAGTGTCTTAACCACAGGAATGAGTAAAAATCACCAGGGGAGTTTGTGAAAAATGTAGGCTGTTGGGTCCCACCCTTAGAAATTCTGGTTCAAAAAGTCTGAGGGTGTATCCTAAAAGTGTGAATTTTTTAATAAGTTCATACCCACACTTGATTTTGTTTTTTGTTTTTTGTTTTTTTTGAGTTGGAGTCTCACTCTGTCGCCTAGACTGGAGTGCAGCGGCCGCTCCCGGCCACTGCAGCCTCGACCTGCTGGGCTCCAGCGATCCTTCCGCCTCAGCCTTCCAAGTAGGTGGAACTATAGGCGCGCGCTACCACGCCCGGCTAATTTTTGATTTATTGTGGAGATGAGGGCTCGCCTAGTTGCCCAGGCAGGTCTCGAACCCTCGGGCTCAGGCAATCCACTCACTCAGCTTCCCAAAGGCGCGGGATTACAGGCTGAGCCACTGAGCCCAGCTCATACCCACATTTGAATGCATAACAGACCAAAGATCCCACTATGAGAAACACTTTCATTTTTACTTCCTTCTTTACCTATTTGCAAAATTTTCTTTGAATCCACTATTTTCTTACATCAGTGATTTATCTGAATTCTTCTTCTTTATTTTAATGCATCATGTTAGGGGAACAGAAAGTAACTCAGACAACCTGGACACTAGTAGGAGTTAAGCCACTTACTGACCAAGTAGCTTTGGACAAGCCTTTTTATCACTTGAAATCTTAGTTTTCTCATCTAAAAATTGAGATAATAATATTTGCCCTATGTATCTCTCAGGGCTGCTAAAAAGATCAATGGAGAAAAAGGATATGAAAGCATTTTTTAAACTAGAAGGCACTATTATTATCAATGTGAGTTATTATTATGTGGAGCCATTTTGATTACAGAATCTCAGTTTACTGAGGCATATGCCTGGAAGAGTTTTATTTTTTCTTTGTTGGCTGCTAACTGTGTGTTGTCAAAGCTCACCTTTCTCACTATAGAGCAAGCTCTTTTAATATCTCTCATTTCAATTCTAAGACTTTTCGGTCATTTTTGGTTATTAAACCAGTCTTATTTAGGTTAAGACTTAGTCTTGGCCATCTTTAGTTTCAGATTCCACTCAAACTGATTTTCTTCTCTCTCCTTCAGCACACGCCAGATTTATGGTACCAGTAGTTTGGAGTGGAGAGGGTATGTGCTCCCACACCTCACAACTTATCAAAAACCCTGCCCTTGTTACTCTGCCTTGGGATAGTGAGGGAGAAAAAGCAATGTTTTCTTATATCTTTGTATTTCAGCACCGTGATGCACTGACTGTTCTCTTTGTGGCTTGTAATGGCCACTTCCTCATGTGAACTACCCAAATATGATGTTGACTGGGTTGTTTTTTTGTTTTTTGTTTTTGTCTTTGTTGCTGATAGCTCATGGTCTAAAAAGTCATTGTAGGTTTGTACAGGCCTCCAAAGGCCAACCAGATGAAGGGCTCAATCCCAACCAGCTTCTCCAGTGTTGATTATTTCTTACAGGATTTGCCCCCATTTTCTGCAGGTAGCATTGGGCCACATCCTTTTGACTTGACCAGTTTACTCCGTACCTAGATGGTCCCCAACAAACTTGAGGCCCCAACTGTCATCATTTCTCCATCCCTTAATTTCCATGTCCTAGGGGCATAGGCTGGATGATTTTTATACCACCACCTCTCTCTCTGGTAATGCCTTTTCCTCTACTTGGGGAGCTTAAGGGTAGGGTAGTGATTCCAACTGCTTAGTGGACAACCAAGTGGTGAAGGGCAATCTTCATCTTTGTTTCTTAAAAAACCTGTAAGTTTTCCAATGTGATTTTCTTATCCACAGCTCCCCCCAGCCACTTACACATACTTTTTTGACTTTGGGAAAAGAACCAAATGAGACCTTCCTCAACTCAATTCCCTAAAAGAAGAGGGGAGTTAGTCAAGTACAGCTCCATGAAGCTGGCATTTCCCAGCAAATCCTGTCATAGGTGAATATGAGGGTTGGTTTACCTCAGATAAGGGTTAACCGATTCCTCAAAAACTGGAAGGGCCCACTTGAGATCCCATCGTACCTGGTAGATGGTAATTATCAGTTATCATCAGCATGTCTCAGGATTCCCCAGACATGATAGTGGTACTCATTAGGGTTATTCACTGATAGGTCTGGATTCTTCCTTTAGGCGCATGGTGGGATTATACTTCTTTGCCCTCTCATGTTTAATATGGTTGTGTGACTTGACAAGACCCACGAAACATGTGGGCTGAAAAATTTAGAGCCTGGTGTGCCATCCTCACATTTCTGTTTCCCTTGCCATAGCACTCAGCAATGTTCCAGTTGGGTTAGCCTCCATCAGTTTGCATTGCCGAGGATACCCTTGATAAACATGAAGTTTGGCATGGAGGTTTTGCTCCTTTGAGACTTCTGGATTGCCACTGCAGCGTAATCTAGCCTAGGCTGACAAAATGCAAAAGAGTGGGTGGAAGTCAAAACCCCTAAAAAGAAATTCCCAAAGATAACCTAACCAGTTTAGTAGAATGAATACACAAAGTACAAGAAAAGTGTCACAAACCTGCCTAATCTTAGAAAACCAGAGAATAACTGAGAACAGAGAACACACCACATTTGACAAGAGAAGATAAGAACCATCCCAATGAGTGATTTTATTAGCAGTCGCCAAACTTCCCCCTTATTTGCAAGATTGTGGCATGTAGACCCATACAGTGGATACTCAGGTGATCGTGGAGTGAATGCCAATGGAGAAGGGACTCACATGTTTGCAGACTCAATATCAGTTTATGTAAAGAACAATGGAACTGTTTACTTTTCTCCCTGAAGGGTTTGGCGATTTGTTTTCTTTGCTTCAGTTGGCAACATTTGGTAAAGTAGCAGAACTTGTATATTTCTCAATTTTAATAACTTGAAAAGAGCCCCTTAAAAAAGAAATATGACTTAAGAGAATGAAAGGACAAGCCACAGATTGGGAGAAAATATTCTTAGAATACATATCCGATAAAGGACTCTTATCTACAATATACAAATAACTCATAAAATATATCAATAAGAAATAAACAATTTAAAAATGGACAAAAGATCTCACAGACACCTCATGAATGAGATTCAGAGATGGTAAATGAGTATATGAGATAATGATCAGCATATGTCATTAGGCGATTTTAACTTAAACAACAGTGAGATATCATTATACACCCATTAAAATTACTTAAAATAACTGACAACATCAAATGGTGGTGAAGATGTGAAACAACAGGAACCCTCTTATTCATTGCTGGTATAAATGCAAAATGGAACAGCTACTCTCAAAGATAGTTTAGTAGTTTCTTACAAAGCGACACATAGTCTTACTATATAATCCAGCAATCATGCTCCTAGGTTTTCACCCAAATGAGTTGAATACCTATGTCCACACAGAAACCTACACATGGATGTTCATAGCAGTTTTATTTATAATTGCCAAAAACTGGAGGCAACCAAGATGTTCATCAACAAGTGAATAGATATACTGGTACACCTACACAATAAGATATTATTCAGCAGTCACCTGGGCACAGTGGCTCACTCCTATAATCCCAGCACTTTGGGAGACTGAAGTGAGAGGACTTCCTGAGCCCATGGGTTCGAGACTAACTTAGGCAACTTGGCAAGACCTCATCTCTACAGTAAATTTAAAAATTAGCTGGGCGTGGTGGTGTGCACCTGCGGTTCCAGCTACTTGGAAGAATGAGTTCGAAGGATCACCTGAGCCCAGCAGGTCAAGGCTGCAGTGATTGTGAGCATGCCACTGCACTCCAGCCTGAATGACAGAGTGGGATTCCAGCTTGAAAAAATATATTTTATTCAGCAGTAAAAAAGAAATGAGCTACGAAGTCTTGAAAAGACATGGAGGGACTTTAAATTCAGGTTGCTAAGTCTGGTGGTTAATTTTATGTGTCAAGTTGGCTAAGTCATGGAACCCAGATATTTGGTCAAGCACTATTCTAAATGTTTCTGTGAAGATATTTTTTAGCTGAGATTAACATTTAAATCAATAGACTTTAAGTAAAGCAGATTACTCTCCATAATGTGCGTGGGCTTCATCTAATCAGTTGAAAGCCTAATAGAAAAAGACTGAAGTCCCCTGAAGAAGAAATTCTGCCAGGAGACTGTCCTTGAATTTGAACTGCAGCATCAGATCTTCTCTAGATCTCCAGCCTGCTAGTTTACCCTAGAGATTATACTGTATGATTCCAAACATCTGGCATTCACTATAAGAATAGTGAAAATATAAGCAATTTCCTGGGGCTCAGGGAGTTGGGGGGAGGGTTGAATAGGTAAAACGTAGAAAGCTTTTAAATCAGTGAAGCTTTTTTTTATATGATACTATAATGGTGGATTCATGACATTGTGCATTTGTCAAAATCCATAGACTAGACAACACAGAACCTCAATATAAACTATGGATTCCATTTAATAATAATGTGTTAATATTAGGTCCTATTCTCCCACATCTAAGCTGGGGAGAAAAAAATGACTCAGAGAATTATCAGGAAAATGAAAAGTTCTAGGTATTGTGGCTGGCTCAAAAACTGGCAGAGATGTGATTATGCAGACAATGTCTAGAGAAAGAGAAGGAAGAGCAAAAAAAGAAGAAATAACCAATTTGAGGGTCTGAGGGCTTCAGAATATTTCAGGGTTTTTGTATTTAATTGCTGTCATTATAACCTTTAGCAACCTAACATTCTAGATTCAAGTATCATCCTACTTGAATCCTAGAAAAAAAAATGATTTTAAAAAGTAGAATATTTTTTAAATAATTTCAAATTACGTATGAATCATATTGAAATGCTTCCTTTTTATAGCAGAGAGGAAAAAAATTCATCTAAGCCTCTAGATAAAAAAGAAAAAATCTCTGAACATTTTCCAGAATAAAACTGTAAGTGCAAGAGGAAAGTTGTTGTTTTGCCTCAGTTTCCATCTTTACCCTCACTTTAAATAGTTTGGATGAGGAGTTAAAATCTAATCAGGACCTTTCAGAGTTTGGGTGTTTTAAAAACAATTACAACTTTAGCACATTTTACTTAATTTTTTTTTCACAACTTATTTTCCTCCTTGATATGAATAATATGCCAAATAGAAGCTGAAGAGCCAGGGAGCATGCCCCAGTTTCCACAGCAAAGGCTGAAAAACTTTAATTGTCTTAAACAAAGAGTCCTTTGCCCTGGATTTGCTGGAGAACCTCTATTTTAAGCGGCTCCTCTATTATTCTGTCTAAGAGACTATTTTTCAAAGCCCTGATTTTGCCTGGATGCCAAACTGTAGGAAGTCATATGATTTGGGGCTGAATCTACTGCATCAGGTCTAGTATTTAAAATTCTGGCGAAAGCTTAGCATTTTAATAGAGAAGACTTGGAAACACATTACCTCATTTGACTAGGGATAGAACAGTAGATAATTTGCCCCAAACCCCAAAGCTAATATTTGATAAACCAGGATTTATTACCCAGATCTGTGTGACTTCAGAGATTGCACTTTTATTTATTTATTTATTTATTTATTTATTTATTTTATTTTTTTGAGTTGGAGTCTCACTCTGTCGCCCAGACTGGAGTGCAGTGGCCGCTCCCGGCCACCGCAGCCTCGACCTGCTGGGCTCCGGCGATCCTTCCGCCTCAGCCTTCCAAGTAGCTGGAACTACAGGCATGCGCTACCACGCCCGGCTGACTTTTTGATTTATTGTAGAGATGAGGTCTCGCTGCCCAGGCGGGTCTCGAACCCACGGGCTCAGGCAATCCACTCACCTCAGCCTCCCAAAGGCGCGGGATTACAGGCTGAGCCACCGAGCCCGGCTTGAGATTGCACTTTTAACTGCACCTTTCATTTCTGAGCTTTTGAACCCCAATGCCCAAGTAGTTTTGTCTTTGGGGTGAAGTACAGTCTAGTAGGCAAAATTAACCTAAAGGGAATCACATCCTTTGCCCAAATCTATCAGGAATACTAAAGAATATCAAATGCGCAGTGCAAACACATGAAATCCTCATTCCTCACCTACCTTTACAGCCAAGAACGGTCCCATAACAATTGTCAGACTTCACTTCTAGCTCCTCTTTTATACCATGTCAAAGTGTTTTCTTGTCTGCTTTCCATCCACTTTGGTCAAGTAGATTAGCTCCCTGCATAGGCCTGAATCTTTTACCTTTCTTTCCCTTTTTTCCATTTTACTCTTCACTGTTACCTCACCCTCCTAGCCCCAAACTCTACAACCCCAGAGCCTAAAGAACCTGTCTTCTCAGGTCAGATATACCCAAAGCAACAACTATTTCAGGATCTCTTATTTTAAGCAAATGTGGGGAGGAGAGAGGCATTGAACATTCTTGAATTAAAAATGCTAATACTTTGCCTTTCTCCATACTTGTGAGGACTCCTAAGACAGGTCTTAACTCTCTCTCATTTCTGAATCGCTCATATCGTTTCTGGTTCCTATCCTAGATTACATCACAAGGGAAAACCCTATTTCTTTCTTTTTTTTTTTTTGAATTTGAGTTTCACTTTGTTGCCCAGACTGGAGTGCAGAAACACGCTCATGGCCACCCCGGCATCGACCCACTAGGCTCAGGTGATCTTTCTACTTCAGTCTTCTAAGTAGCCAGAACTACAGGCACATGCTACCACGCCCGGCTAAGTTTTTGATTTACTGTAGAGATGAGGTTTCACCAAGTTGCCCAGACTGGTTCGAATCTGCGGGCTTGGGCAATCCTTTCCCCTTGACCTCCCAAAGTTTTGGGATTACAGTTTTGAGCCATGGTGTCTGGCAAAAATCCTATTTCTAATATTATATATTCAGGCTTTGTGGTAAGGCTTTGCACCCCAGAAATCTAGGTAATCCCTTTTTCTAACAATTACCTTGGAACACTCATTAAATTTGTATCAGCCATTATTCCCCAAATGGCTGCAATAATAATGTCTCATCCTACATGCTCTTCTTACAGTGTGATGTTGACACTCTTTTATCAGGAATTAGGGTCCATGTTCTCTCCTTGAACCTGGGCATACTTTTGTCTTTGTCAATAGAATACAGTGGAAGTGGCAGCAATTTCCAAGGCTAGGACGTAAAAGGCATTTCAACTTCCATCTTTCTCTTAGATACCTTACACTGGGAAGACAGTTGCCATGCATTGAGAACACTCAAGCATCTGGGTGGAGAGGAACTGGAGCTCCCAACCAACAGCCAGGATCATATTACCAGGCATATAAGTGAGTCATCTAGGAAGTGGATCCTTTGGCCCCAGTCAGGCCTTTAGATAACTGAAGCCTTGACTGACATGGGAGTGCAACTGCACAAGAGACTCAAGCAAGAACTGTCCAACAGAAACTGAGAGCAGTAAAATATCAATATCACTGTTTTTTAAGTCTCTAAATTGTGGGCTGATTTTATGCAGCAATAAAGAAGTAAAGCAGTTTTTATGACCTAATCTTAAATCTGTCCCAGCATTAGGGCAATCTAGGCTAATTTTTTCTTTCTTTCTTTCTTTCTTTTTTTTTTTGAGTTGGAGTCTCACTCTGTCACCCAGATTGGGGTGCAATGGCCACTCCCGGCCACCGCAGCCTCGACCTGCGGGCCTCTGGCGATCCTTCCGCCTCAGCCTTCCACGTAGCTGGAACTACAGCTACCACACCCAGCTCATTTTGATTTATTGTAGAAATGAGGTCTCGCCAATTTGCCCAGGCAGGTCTCGAACCCGCGGGCTCAGGCAATCCACTCACCTCAGCCTCCCAAGGGCGCGGGATTACAGGCTGAGCCACCGAGCCTGGCTATTCTAGGCTAATTTTAATGTATTTTTCAGGGAAGGAGGAATTTAAAAAGTTAAGGTCAGAATGGAGGGAGTAAAGGTTCTCTTACTGTCCCAAAGAAAAAGGGGACACTGGGATCAGAGAAAATGTCCCCAAAAGATGAGTGAATTCAGAAAATAGACTACTTCTACTTCTCAGCTTTGTCTAAGAGACTCCAAATTGGCATAGTTGCTGTGGCCAAATCCTAATTCCCTGGATATGAGAAAGAACATCTGATCATGGGGTAAGAACTTACAACTTTCTCATTAAAGCCCTGAGTGGTCTTTGTACCATTCAGGATGATTACATCCATATTGTCTTTTCTTCTGTGATGAAAGAAAAGTCTATTCATCAGCTATGAACAAATAGAGGTTTGTGGAAGCCTACTCTTAAAGAATTCTGAAAGGCCAACAATAATCTGATGATGACTTCAAGGTCAGGGAAGCACAAATGTTTCTTTGCAGGGGGACACAGGTTGGGCTGGCAACCATCAAGAGAAGCAGCAGTCACTGAAGGAGGATTGTGGATTACTGTCCGGACGGATCAAACAGACAGGCTATCGGAAAACAAATGACTTTCCATATAAGCTATTTGTTCAGCAGGAAGAATAGAAGGAGAAGATTTGTGGAGACATCATTTTCTGTGCTTCTTCTGAGAACTTACCTGTCCTTTCATTGGCTCGTGTTCTGATTTAATGTTGCCCAGAATGTCTCATTGAACAGGAAAGTGGGCCTGCTAGATACCATTAGAAGGAAAGAATTGGTGCCGGCAATTAATTTTGTGAGAATTTAACTTTCACATGAAACTGGGTAATACCCACTTTGATCTGAAAACAGCAAATAGCAGTTTGGGGGAAGATTCATTCTGAAATAAGTTTTTAAGTCAGTTTGTCCCCTTTTATCTGCAGGGAATAAAGGATCACTCAGGTTTTCTCAAGCCATGAGGGTTATTATAAGAATAAATATGGGCATAAGCAAAATAGCATAATAGCTATGACTTTGCTTCTTGACACACAGTTATAAGAAACATCAGTTTTCTTAATTTTTCTAAATCAAAGCAAATATCATCATCTCCCACTACTACATTTGTAGAAAGTCTAATCTCAGTCATTTTGGAGAAATGGATAAATAAGAACTCTGGAACCTATGGGAGTCCAGTGAGCTTGGGAAAAGAGATTCACATGTTCTTAGTTCATTGTGGGTAGCAGCTGGGATGGTCATTGACTAGATTATGCAAATTCATTCAGAGATGCTCATAACATCTACTTCTTTTAGTATTTGGCTCCCAAGGCCACAACATATAGTCCTCATGCTCCAGTCATGCATGTGCCACTGTTATTATGGGTCTGCCTCCTCCAGGCGCTATGTGGAAGAGTATGTCCCTCCTCTCTAATCCCAATGAACAGGGCCCTGCTCTTGTTCATCAATACCTAGCCTCAACCCCTAGAAGCCTGTCCTTTTGACAGTGGCATGCCAAAAATGTTTGGCGCAAGTCCCAGATATAGGTAATAAGATGGTGCCTTGTCTATAGAAAAATGTGAAAGCAATAATGAAACCCTCAAGTCTGCTTTTTACTATCACCCCATAGGCAACTTAAAAATACTCATTCCTGCCCAGGGCAGACAATTCCCACTTCTCATCCTCGGTATGGCCACGCCTTTTGAACAATCAAGTATTATGTCCTTATGAGCCTAGGGTTGGAAAAAGGCTCTCTTAACTCTTGCCACAATAAAATTTTCAACCTTTTGTACATGAAGAGCCTTCTAGCCTAGTGTCACGGGGAAAACAGAAACTATAACACATCTGACTGTAATACATAGGAATAAGAATCTAAGTGGTCTAGTTAATTATCATTATTCTTGTTGCGTGGAGCTTTCCCACTTGGCTGCCCACCTCTGACCCAATGATGGAGTAGGGTCATAAGATGCCCCAATGTTGATTTATGTGGAAGGAACCTCATTTAAGTAGGATATAAGTATGGCAGCTATAGTACACTTTAGGCAATCTAACAAAATTTCAATTTGTTGGATGCCTTCCAAGGTGGGCAGTTCAGGGAAAAGAATGAGGCTTGCTGGAGTGGTGTACTGCATGGAATCTCTGAAATGCTTTCATGTGTGGCTCAGACAGTTGAATACGACCATGCAACATCAGCATCCAAGGCCAAATACCTGCAACTGCCTTGGTTGGAAACGTCTTTCTGCCTCAAATTCCCCATCTGGAAAGAAGGATTTGTGCCATCAAGATAAGCCCTCACAGGATATCTGAAAAGATAACAAAAAGGAGTAAGGAATTTCTAGGAGAAAGGATACTTATCTATTTCATAGCTTAAGGTACATAGCTTATTTCATAACTATCACTAGCTTAAGGTACCATTTAAAAAGGAGGAAAAATGAATTTAAAGCAGCGCATCTCAAAGTGTGGTCCATGAGCAGCGTTATCAGATCAGCATCAACTGGGAATGTGTTAGAAACAATCTTTGTTGTTTTAAACAAACAAGAATTTGGAGCTATTATTGCGGTATACTTATACTATCCTAACTGAATAGAACTACAAATTGAGATTTGTGACACAGACCAAAACTAGTGCTTCAAAAAAATTTATAGCTCTAGATGTGTACAAAAGAAAAAAAGTGGAGGGGACTGAAAATTAGTGAGGTAAGCAACTAGTCAAAGGGATTACAAAAAAATCCAAACATACACATAAATTCAAGGGATGTAGAGGGACATTTTTTAAAATGTGAAATAAAAAACATAAGCCTTCAGTAGAGATAATTCACTAAGCCAAAAGCCAGTTCTTTGAAAAGACTAGTAAAGTCAACAAATCTCTTGTGAGGCTGACCAAGAGACAAGGAAAGAAAGCACAAATCTGAAAAAAAAAAGTCATTTGGGATAGAGGGGGCTGTATCACTTAGGATAATGAAAATCAGGCACTGTACAAAACATCCTAAACTCAGTGGCCTAAATACATTCTTGTCATAATTCAGTGCAGGTCAATTAACTCTACTTGTTGCCTCTCCTCCAAATGTTGACACATTGCAGAATTGTCCTCACCATGAGAAGCAGACAACTACCACCAGGAGCAGTCAGGACCAGGATGGATTAGAACTGTGCATCTGGACTTCCAAAATTCTAGCCAACTAGCTCTTCAGGCTTGCTCTTCTAATTTTATTATTCTGGAAATAACATGACCCAGCATTTTATATGCTTGAATTCTTTGTACCACACATATTAGTATCATGGGGTCATATTGTATTAGTGAAAAAAGTAAGTCACAGAACTACTTCAATATGTTACCATTTCATAGAGCTTTAAAACAACTACAAAGAAACAGTAAGTTGTTTAGAACTGTATACAAATAGGGTAATGTTATTTGGTAAAAAGCAGGGGAATAATAAGTATAAAGTTTAAGAGAGTAGTTAACCTTGGTGGTATATACAGACAAATTCAATGGTATTGATACTGTTCTGGTTCTTGATTCAGGTAGTGCATTTTCAGTGTTCATGTTATTGTATTTTATGTTTCACTGTGTCATATATATTATGACACAGTATTATACATGGATTATAATCTCCCTCTATTTACTTAGTTTCCACTGTGGATATTTTTTATTTTATTTTAGATCTTAGCTTCTCAATTTCTCAGTATTTTCATCTATGAAGTGGAGATCAAAAGACTAGTTCCTATTTCCCTCATGTAGTACTAAACGAGCACTGTAGCCTTCTCTTATCCAGTTTCACTTTCCATGATTTTAGTTACGTATGGTCAACTGTGGTCTGAAATCACTAAATGAAAAATTGCAGAAATAAACAATTCATAAACTTAAAATTGCACACTGTTCTGAGTATTACTATAATCATTTTATTTTATTATTAGTTATTGTTGACCTATTATTGTGCCTAATTTATAAATTAAACTTTATCATATGTACATATAGGAAAAAGTGTGGTATGTACAGGGTTCAGAACTGTCCATGGTTTCAGGCATTCACTGGGAGAGTCTTAGAACATATCTCTCCCAGAAAAGGGAGAACTACTGTATTCAGAGATCTTAATTCAGAAAATTTTCATACGTTTCAATTTTCTTGGCTTCTCCCAAAATAGGCAGGCATAGGACAGTGGAGAAAGGGCAACATATTGTATTCCTGCTATAATGTGGCTGTCTAGTTAATGATCTCATGATCTTCACACAGAATAGGCTTTCCATCCACTGGGTCCATTTTGTGGAGGTGTGACAAAGGGCTTTGTAATATGTGACAATCTATTAAATGAGTTTCTCATATTCACATAACAGGGAACTGTGGAAGAGAAGGAAAAAGCAGAAACAAACAGAAGACAGAAGAAAGGTAAGAATGAAGATGAGATGTAGAGCAAAACCAACTGGTTTTAATGACTCTATTTCCCTCCTATAAGCTCCAGGGGCCCTACAAAAAGCTGAAGCACTTTTCACCATCAAATTCTACTTCCCCTTCTTTGATGACTAGTGAGGCTGAGCATTTTTTCATGTATCTGATGGCTGCTCGTATGTCTTCTTTTCAGAGAGGGGAGGGGTACACCTCATCAACAAGGGTACCTGCATAATGAACATTTGTATACCTAAACCTGAATTGTGCTCCACTTCTTTAAAATAAAAAAAAAAATTTTAATTCGACTTGCCCACCCAAGAACTGGTGACTCTCTTAAGTGACAAACAGGCCTCCCTAGCAATGACCTGAAGTCATCAACTTGTGCCCAAAAGCCTGTCTGCCCACTCCCAAGAATACAATTCAAGGGTCCCAGAGAAAGAAGGAATTTTAAAAAATATTAATATTGTATATTAATTAATACACAAAAACAGGGGAATAAAACCCAGTATGTATTTTCTGACTAATTCTAGCTGAGAGAGATAATGAGCAATAATAGTTTTATTAAGCTAGAGCAGTTGGGGCAATATTTATTCATCTGAAACAGCCTAAGAAATGTAAAGGATAAAACAAAAGGTATTGCAGATTGGGAGAAATAAACAAGCAGCCAATGAGGCTGAGTGGAGCTTTCCAAAGAAGTCATAAAATGTACTCAAATGCATAAGAGGAAAATTAAAGATCAAAAGGAAATTATCATATTCAAGCAGTTCTGCTGTACACAGATTCACCTCTCCCGGACTTTGAGGGGAAAGCAGTCAGTGGTAATAATTAAGGAAGCCTGCACTTGTTTTTTTAATAAATATTTCATGATATGTCATCTGTTTCCGAGAGAAGCCATAGCACGCCACAGCCACTGCATACTTAGCAGTTGTGGAATGACAAAAACTGGGCTAATTATGCTAAGATCTTACAAATTTAGAAGTGAAGGCAGTGGAAGCTGACAGGCTATGTCAAGGGCTATGAATTTGGGTTATACACAGAACTCCAGGAGTTAGCAGTGTCAGCTTGTTATGCGCCAGGCACCCCGGCAGGTCTTATTCACTGGGGCACGCTTGCCGAGAGTTCTAAAAAACACTTTTTGGCAAGAACAGCACCTCAGGGGCCTTCAGAAATGAGTAGACCAAAGCCAGAAGAACTTGAATCCTGCCTTTCCCCATGGCAGAGAAAGAGAAATCTTAAGGCTAAGATTACAAATGATATTGCCTGTTTTGACCTATTTGAGTCAGGGAAATTTCTTTATGTCTTTGAGGTCCTGTTTCCTTCCTCATTAATTCTCCAAATATTTACTGAGCACCTACTCAATGCCAGGCACAGGCACTGGACACTGAGGACATAATCCTAAACGAAACAGACATGTGTACCCGCATGGAGGTCTCATTCTAGAGGAAAAGACAGACAATAAACAAGTGAAATATGCCACATTTAGGCAATGATATGTGCTAAGGAAAGAAGTAAGTCAGTTGAAAGGAGCTACGATGTGTTGGAGGTGGGCGTTTTGAGGTTAGTGTTTTTTGGAAAGGGTGGCCAGGAAGACCTCACTAAGAACATTTGAGATGACACTGAAGGAAGTCAGAGGTGCAAGAAAAAAGAAAGACTATAGCATGAGGGTATCTGGGAGCCAAGAATTCTAGACAGGGAGCAGCAAGAACAAAGGTTCTGTGCCTGGTATATTAGAGAAGCCTCCGGGCTGCAAGAAGTGTGGAGGAGTCAAGAAGGGTGAGGCTAATGGGAGATGAGGTCAGAGGGGCCATGAGGAGATGGCAGATCATGTCAGTTCTCATATTTCACTATCAGGAGTTGCATTTTACTCTGATGAGTTAAGCGAGCATCAGAGGGTGTAGAGCATAGGGGCACATCATCCAACGATCTCCCAAAAGCATTAGCTATTGTGTTAAGAACCAGCCATAAAGGGGCAAAGTTAGGAACAGAGAGATCAGTTAGAAGGCTCTTGCAATAACCCAAGTGAGAGATGGTGGTGACTTGGACTAGAGGATAGCAGTAGAAGCCCAGATGAGAGGCAGGGCTGACAAATATTTTCGTGGATGTGAAAGGTCAGACTAAGAGAGGATTCAAGGATGACTCCAAGATTTTTTGGCCAGGGCAACTGAAAAACAGTTAATACTTACTGAGATCTGTCTTAGTCCACTCTGTGCTGCTATAACAGGATACCTGATATTGAGTCATTTATAAGGAACAGAGATTTAATTTTGTTAGTTCCAGAAGCTGGGAAGTTCAAGGTCAAGGGGACTGCACCTGTTGAGGGCCTTCTTTATGTACCATCTCATGATGGAAGGCAGAGGGGCAAGAGAGGGAGAGAGAGAGAGAGAGCTCAGAGAGAAAGAGATGTGAGGGACAGAGAGAGATATAAAGAGACACACACACAAACACAGAGAGGCAGTGAGAAACAGAGAGAAACCAACCAAACTTATCCTTTTATCGGGAAATTACTCCTCACTCCTGCACAAATCCACTCCTGAAATAACAGCATTAATCCATTTATGAGGGCAGAGTCTTCATGACCTAATCACCAATGAGAGGTCCCACCTCACAACACTGTTGCTCTGGGGATGAAGTTTCCAACACATGAACTTTGAAGGATATATTCAAACTATAGGAAGGGTTTAGTTTTAGAGAGGAGCACATTGAGGGGAAAACCTCAGGAGCTTGGCTTAGATCATGTGGAGATGTCTGAACATGTTTAAATGTTGACTGAGCACTTGGATATGTGGGTCCAAGGTTCAAAGGAGTGACTTGGGCTCAACATATTAAGTGGGGAATCATTGACATCTAGCTTATATTTAAAGTCCTGAGGTCAGATAATATCAACAGGAAAGCAAGTCTAAATGGAAAAGAGTAGAGAACAACCAAAAGCTGAGTCCAATGGCATTTCAATTCTTCTTCAAAATGGTAAATAATTATATCTGTAAAACAGAAATAATAATATTGCACAGGATTAAGATGGCTGATGTGAAGCAGCTAGTGTGAGTTTTTTCCTTATGGAGTAAACCAAGATAGGTAGAGTTTCCTCAGCACCCAGAGAGAAACAAGACCAGCAGCATACCCCACGACTCTCAAAGAAGCAGTAATAATCACAGAGTACAAAGAGGAGAAAAATCCATCAACCTGGGCTAGAACTAGCCAAACTCTTGCCTGTACCATCACAGTCCATTGGCAGTCTCTGGACATAGTGGAGAAGGTGACTGGGGGGAAATCAGGAGTTCTGTGCTCCTGTTGCAAACTTAGAGTCCCCCGAGCCTTGTGGGACTCCAGTCCCTTATGGGAAATTTCCTTACCCATAGCCCTGCTCTACCAAAGTCCCATGTGGAGTGGTGCAAGAAAAAAGAAAGACTATAGCAGCACTGGCTGCCATTCCCAGGAACTCAACCTTTGCAGGCAGCCTAGCAGGGGACAGGTCACAAGGGCAAACTCCGTGGCTGCGGACAGTTCCAGGCTGGGGTGGGTTGCCTTGAGAACACCTGAGGCCCTGAGGCTGGTTGAACTTTGACACTTGGGAGGCAGGTTATCTGAGGCTAAGGTGGGGAAGTTCAGTGGGACTCACTCTTCTGTACCTACCATGCAGAGCAGCATTACTCCCATGGCCTGGGACTCCCTCCTAATCCCCACTAGGGTAACCAAGAGTGCATTCTTGTGTATTCTCAAGCTTCTTCCCCCCATCCCCATACTCCCCTCAAAAGTTCAAAATATACAGAGAACTTGGATAATGCCCAGAGCCTCGTCCTCTGCCTAGGTTGGTTGGGCACTTCCTTGAAGAAACATACACTAAGGAGAAAGTCCATAGCCATCACCGCAGCAGGCTTTCTCCCGCAAGTGCCACCTCCTGGCTGGAGTTCAACAAAAAGTGATCACCACATCTGGTATAATACCTCAGCTTTGGAAAAGACCTACTCCCAAACCTCAGTTAACACCACTTTCCAAGTCACCCCACCACTCAGAAAGCTGTGAGCCAGTACAGGTACCCAGCACCGGACTGCCACAGTTGGAAACTGAGAAACTCACCACACCAAGGCTATATATAACCAAGAGAACCCTGCAGTGCCTACATCAGCCCCATGCCAACCCTAAATAAGAAGAAATAGTCCACCCAAATGAGAAGAGACTAAAAAAAATTATTTTGACAATATGGAAAAAACCTGAGTTTTTCAACATCTCCACAAGACCACACCAACTCTTCAGAAGTGAACCCTAACCAAAATGAAATATTTTAAATTCCAGACATAGAATTCAAAAGGTTGAATATAAAGTTGATCAGTGAACATCAGGAGAAAACTGAAAACCAATGTAAAAAAATTTTAAAAACTACTCAAGAAATAAATGAAAAATTCTCCAAAGATAGACACAAAAGCTGAAATTCTGGAAAGGAAATATGCATTTAGGAAAGTTCAAAATGCAGTGAAAAGTTTTAACTGTAGACCAGAACAAGCAAAAGAAAGAATCTCATAATGTGAAGACAAGGCTTTTGAATTAATTTAATCAGAAAACGTTAAGAAAAAAGAATCAGGAGAACAGAACAGAGTCTCCAAGAAATATGGGATTATGTAAAATGTCTAAACCTAAGAATCATAGGTGGTCCTAAAGTGGAAGAGAAAGCAACAGGGTTGAAAACCTATTTGAGGGAATAGTGGAGGAAAACTTCCCTAGCCTTGCCAGATACCTAAACATCCAGATACAAGAAGTCCAAAGAATCCCCAGAAGATACATTGGAAAAAGGTCATCTCCAAGGCATATAATCATTTGGTTATGCAAAGTTAATGGGAAGGAAAAAATTTTAAGAGAAGTGAGACAAAACAATCAAACAACTCGCAAATGGAAACCTATCAGGCTAACAGCAGACTTCTCAGCAGAAACTATACAAGCCAGAAGGGACTGGAGCCACACCTTGAATTTCTTCAAACAAAATAACAGTCAGCCATGGATTTTGTATTCCAGAAAACTAAGTTTCATAAATGAAGTAGAAGTAAGGTCTTTCCCAGACAAGCAAACACTAAGGGAATTCATCACTGCTAGACCAGTTCCACAAGAAATAGTCAAAGGAGTTCCAAATACTAAAACAAAAGTTCGAAATGCACCAATAGAAAAATGCTGGTAACCATAAAGCTCACAGGTCTTATGAAACACCAATACAACAGAGAAAATAAATAAAGTAACCAGATAACAACCAGTATGATGAAGAGACTAATACCTTACATATCATTATTAACTCCATACATAAATGGTCTCAATATCGTCACTAAAAAAATATAGACTGGCAGAATGAATAAAAAAAACAAAACCCAAATATCTGCTGCTTTCTAGAGACCCACTTAACTCACAAAGACTCCTAAAGACTCAAGTCAACAAGGTGGGGAAAAATATTCCATGCCCATGAAAACCAAAAAAACAAGTCATTCAGACTTTAAATTGACAATACTTAGAAAAAAAGACAAACATGGTTATTATATAATGATAAAGGGATCAATTCAATGGGAAGATGCTACAATTTTAAATATATATGTGGCTAACACCAGAGCTCCCAGCTTTATAAAACAAATTCTACAAGACCTAAAAAAAGAGAGAGATACACAACAACACAATAATAGTGAGAGACTTCAACACCACTGACAGTAATTGACAGATCATCAAGACAAAAACTCAACAAAGAAACATTGGAGTTAAACAAGACTATAGAACAAATGGAACTAACAGACATCTCTAGAACATTCCATCCTGAAACTTAGAATATGCGTTTTTTTATCAGCACATGAAATATTCTCAAAGATAGACCATATGATAGATCACAAATCAAGTCTCAATAAATTCAAAAAACAGAAGTCATATCAAGCACCTTCTCAGATCACAGTGCAATAAAGCAAGAAACTAACTCCAAGAAGAACTCTCAAAACCAAACAAAAACATGGAAGTTAAATAATCTGCTCTTGAATGATCCTTGGGTCAACAATGCAATCAAGACAAAAATTTTTTAAATTCCAAAAAATAAATGACAAAATTGAAACAAGTTATCAAAACCTCTGGGATATAACCAAAGCTATTCTCAGAGGCAAATTTATAACACTTGAGGCCTACATTATTAGGACTAAAAGATCATTTTTCAACAACTTAACATAACACCACAAGGAACTAGGAAAACACAGCAGACCAAACTCAAAGCTAGCAGAAGAAATAATAAAGATCAGAGCAGAACTAAATGAAACTGAAACAAACAAGCGATCAAAGAAATAAAATGTTGGTTCTTTGAAAAGATAAACAAAATTGATAGACTACTAGCTAGATTAATTAAGAAACCAAGAAAGAAGATTCAAATTAGCTCAATCAGAAATTAAAATGGAGACATTACAACAGATACAATGAAAATTTTAAAAATCATCCAAGACTATTATGAACACCTTTATGTAAAAAAAGTAGACAATCTAGAGGACATGGATACATTCTTGTAAACAGACAAGCCCCCCCAACCTTGGATCAGGAAGAAATAGAAACCCTGAACAGACCAATAATGAGTAGCAAGCGTAAAACAGTAATTAGAAGCCTTCTAACAACAAAAAAAGTCCAAGACCTGATAGACTCACAGCTGAATTCTACTAGATCCTCAAAGAAAAACTGATACCAATTTTACCGAAGCCACTGCACAAAATTGAAGAGACAGGAATCCTCCTTAGCTCATTCTGTGGAGCCGGTGTCACCCTGATACCAAAAGCAGGAAAAGACATTAAAAAAAAAGAAAGCTATAGACCAATATATTTTATGAACAAAGAAAGGAAAATTCTCAACAAAATATTAGCAAACTGAATTCAACACCACATTTTTAAAAATAATAATAATATACCACAATCAAGTGGGTTTTATCCCAAGGATGCAAGTATAATTCAACATATGCAAATCAATAAATGTGATCCACCACATAAACAGAATTAAAAACAAAAATCATATGATCATTTCAATAGATGCAGAGAAAGCATTTGATAAAATCCAGCATCCCTTCATAATAAAAAACCCTCAGCAAAATAGGTATAGAGGGAACCCCACATATAATAAAAACCATATTTGACAAACTCACAGCCAATGTTATGCTTAATGGAGAAAAAAATTAACGCATTTTCCCTCAGAACTGGAACAAGGTAAGCACGTCCACTTTCACCACTCCTATTCAACACAGTACTGGAAATCCTAGCCAGAACAATCAGGCAAGAAAAAGAAATAAAGAGTATCCAAATTGGAAGATAAGAAATCAAACTATCTCTATATAGAACCCTAAAGACTCCTCCAAAAGACTCTTGAACTTATAAATGAGTTTGGTAAAGTTTTAGGATAAAAAAATCAATACACACAAATCAGTAGCACTGCTACACACCAACAGCAACCAAGCTAAAAATCAAATACAGAACTCAATTACATTTACAATAGCAGCCAAAAAAGCTAAAATATCTAGGAATATATTAAACCAAGGAGGTGAAAAATATCTACAAAGAGCTACAAAACTCTGATGAAAGAAATTGTAGAGGACACAAACAAATGGAGAAACATCCCATGCTCATGGATTAAAAGAATCAACATTGTCAAAATTACCATACTGACTAAAGTAATTTACAGATCCAGTGTAATCCCTATCAAGCTACTAATGCCATTTCTCACAGATTTAGAAAAAAACACCCTAAAATTCATATGGAACCAAAAAAGAGCCAGAATAGCCAAAGCAATCCTAAGTAAAAAGAACAAAGCTGGAGGTATCACATTACCTGACTTCAGATTATACTACAAAGGCTGCAGTAACCAAAACAGCATGGTACATGGTACATGGACCCATGGAGCAGAATAGAGAATCCAGAAATAAACCCAAATACCTACAAGCAACGAATCTTTGACAAAGCAGACAAAAATATACACTGGGGGAAAGACACCCTGTTCAAGATATAGTGCTGGGAAAATTGGATAATTACATGCAGAAAAATGAAACATAATCCCTGTCTCTCACTGTATGCAAAAGTTAACTCAAGATGGATTAAAGACCTAAACATCATACCATAAAAATTTTAGAAGAAAATCTAGAAAAACTTTTCTGGACATCAGCCTAGGCAAAGAATTTATGGCTAAAACCCTAAAAACAAATGTAACTAAACCAAAAATAAACAAGTGGGACTTAATTAAACTAAAGAGCTTCTGCACAGCAAAATAAATAATAAACAGAACAAATAGGCAATCTACAGAATTGGAGAAGATATTTGCAAACTATACATCTGACAAAGGACTAATATCCAGAATCTACAAAGAACTCAAATCAGCAAGAAAAAAGCAAATAACCCCATTAAAAAGTAGGCAAATAACATGTACAGACATCTCTCAAAAGAAGATATACAAATGGCCAACAAACATATGAAAAAATGCTCAACATCACTCAACAACAGCGAAATGCAAATTAAACCACAATGAGATACCACCTTATGCCAGTCGGAATGGCCATTATTTAAAAAATCAAAAAACAATAGATACTGATGTGGATGCAGAGAAAAGGCAATGCTTGTGCACTGTTGCTGAGAGAGCAGATTAGTACGACTTCTGTAGAAGGCAGTATAAAGATTTCTCAAAGAACTAAAAGTAGATATACCATTTGATCCAGCAATCCCACTACCAAATTTCTACCCAAAGGAACAGAGGTTGTTACATAACAAAGACACCAGCACCTACATGTTTATTGCTGCACAATTCACAATTGCAATGATGTATAATCAACCTAAATGCCCATCAACGAATCAGTGGATAATGAAAATGTGTTATATACACCATGGAATACTACACAGCCATAAAAAACAATGAAATCATGTCCTCTGCAGCAACATGGATGGAGGTGGAGATCGTCATCCTAAGTAAATTGACTCAGAAACAGAAAACGAAACACTGCATGTTCTCACTTATGAGTGGGAGATAAACTAAGGATTTGCAAAGACTTAGAGAATGGTATAATGGACATTGGTGACTCAGTAGGTGAGGGGGAAGGTAGATGGACAAAAACATCAGCTATTAGGTACAATGCACACAGGTGGCGTAGTGGGTATACTTAAAGCCCAGACCAAAACTATTTGTACCCCCTAAAGCTACTGAAATTTAAAAATAAAAAGAAATAATAATATTGTACCTCACTGAGTTGGGAATGAGAAGTGAATACATGTAAAAAAAAACCAAAAAAACACAAGCTTACACAGTGAAAATACTAAGTACATTTAAACAAAATTAAACTATCCTACTAGAGACTATAATCATACCTATCAATTAGAAGCAGAAAATAAGGCTCAGAAAGATTTAGGAACTTCCTGCCTAATGTCATAGAGCTGAGGAGTGTTGGAGATGAGATTTGAACCTGTGTTTTTCAAACTCTAAATCAAGTATTTTGTCTTCCGTTGACTCATGCTTTCTTGTGAATGAATAAGTCATACACCTGTGTTCCAGGAGCTTACATTTTAGTAGTGGGAGGCATAAGGCAAAGGTGTATAAATGTAAAACCTATTTAAATGATAGTCCAAAATGGGGAAATTCCTAGACTTTGTGTCCTGGGAGTTCTGGTTGTGGGAATCCTTGGTTTTCTCTTCATGTCAAGGCTGGACCAGTTATTCATGGGGAGAGAATTAGAGGAAAATGTTCCCTCCCTAGCACTTAAGTCAACTGGAATACTGGCTGTGGATTTATTCAATGCACGAACTTGGAATTCAAGATCCACTTGATGTGACTACAAACAATGTCTGCCACTTAAACATAGTGTCTGTCCAGTCAAGCTTCCTTCACTGGGAAGCCTGACCCTTTTTGATCAGTTTCTTGGAACACTGGTGGGGAATGCCTACAGATGAAAGCTTTTTCTTTTGCAAGGGACAGAGTGTGAGTCCAGCTTTGTGTGAGCAAAGTTAATAAAAGCAACTTGTGATTAAATGACACACTTTCGAGGTGTTAAAACTTCCTTAATCAGAACTAGAACCACATAGCAACACCAATTTTGAGTCTGTGCCAGCATTTCATATGGTAATTATATGATCTATGTAAACCTCTCACATCTTTTTCTTTCATTCTTATGATGACATAGCAGATGTTGCAGGACTGGCAATCATTATCAGTATCTTCTTTTTATAGTGTAGGAAACTGAAGCTCAGAGGGGTTCTGTGACTTGCTTATGGCCCCATAACTAGGAAATGGTGGAGCAAGAATTTTGACTCAAGCCTGAAGATCCCACATAGCCAGCTCTTACCATAGTGACAAGCAATTGCCAACAGTTCAGTTACGTGCTATTATTGCATAGCAAGATGGTAAACAGACCTTTCAATTCTACTTTCCCGGTCCGTATTCTACATATTTGCAGTGGCATGCAATCTCTTATGGTTAGGACAACTCTTAAGAAGGGCTTTTAATTATTTCTCTAATAACTTTCCTAGGATGGGACTTAAACTCACATGATACTACAATTTTCTTTATAACAACTATAAGTTTGAAGTTCTAGTATTTCAGAAATGCTGATTTTCAGTGGCCACAGATATACTCCAACACTCAGAAACACTCATCTATGTGATTCTACAGTATCTCTCTCAAAAGAATTGATCCAAATTCATGGATTTTTTTCACTAAATTGAATCAGCTATTGATTTGGCATTATTAAATGCCAATGAAACACCTACACATTTAATTCCTACATCTGTAATCCACCCCGGATAAAAGTCCTCAAATGTCAGCAGTCACCCACATGCTAGTCAAACCCCCAAATCCACACCAGTCCCACAATTTCGTGACTGCCTCCTTCACTCCCCATACAAACATTCATTGTTTGCTAAATGTCCTTATTATGCCAGCCAAAAATAAGTATCCACGCATAGCATCCCACTCAGATAAAGTTTTCACTTCAATTTTGCTTCCAAATGTTCAAAGGGGAATAGATATCACAGAATTTGGGACCCAGCAACTGGTTTTTATAAGGCCTATTGGATTCTGCTTTCAGATAATTGGCTAAGGAAGAAATTATATTGTCCTAACCAAAAACTGAGAAGAGATTATTTAGGATATTCCAAGTACAGTTTGGTCTCTGTAAGTTGATTTTTTTTTCTGGTAGGAATTAATGGAAGATTTGCAATTCCTATACCCTGCTGGTCATCCTGTGTGCTAATATACTTTAAGGACAGTATCCCCTCAATCAGTTCTTTCCTGGTGACACTGTACTGCTGTATTGAGCCAGAAAGTGGCTTTGTGCTGAAAACCTGGAGCTCTACAAAGATATAACACAGCAGTGAAATGCCTGCCAACTAACTTCCAAGCCTTGGAATCAGCCCTCTAACGCGACAAAGAAATAACATGGCACTTAGGATGCTGTTGAACTTGCTAGTGGTTGTCCTTCCTGCTCATTTGTAATGGAAATGGAGAGACATTACATTGACCCCCGTAGGACCTTTTGTCTGCAGAAAAGTGAACTTAGGGGAGCAAGGAAGAATCTTGCTCCTTATCCCTGCCAAACTTCACCACACTATCTAATCAAGCACTCCTGATGCCCAACACTGCGTACACTACAAGCTACAACTGCTCCCTTTTCCCCCTGTTTTTTGTTTTCTACCTTTTTCCTTCCTTGCTTATCATCTGGCACAAACTTAGCAGTTTAACATCATCCAACCATTAAAATGCTCAGTTCATGTTTTAAGAAGATTATTTATGGAATGGAAGAAAACTTATAACAAACAATTAGTGAAAGTAGGTTTCAAAAAATAAGGTAAGCCGGGCTCGGTGGCTCAGCCTGTAATCCCGCGCCTTTGGGAGGCTGAGGTGAGTGGATTGCCTGAGCCCGCGGGTTTGAGACCCGCCTGGGCAGCGAGACCTCATCTCTACAATAAATAAAAAAAAAATCAGCTGGGCCTGGTAGTGCATGCCTGTAATTCCAGCTACTCAGAAGGCTGAGGTAGAAGGATCGACGGAGCCCAGCAGGTCGAGGCTGCGGTGGCCGGGAGCGGCCACTGCACTCCAGTCTGGGCGACAGAGTGAGACTCCAACTCAAAAAAAAAAAAAGAAGGTAATGCATGATCCTGGTTTTTTGTGGAAAAGAAAAATATCTAGAAGAATATCAAAACATTAACAGTGATCTCCTCAGACATCACGTAATTAGGAGTGATTTCGATATGCTTTACTTCTTTTTTGCCTTAACTAAATCTTTCTCAATTTTATAAAATAAATCTTGGTTACTTAAAGTTACACATTATCAGGCATTTGCTATAAATGCAACAAACATTGATTGCCTAACTACTGTGTGGGGGATTTTTCAGTATATGCTCAAATAAAATGAAAGGAAAGACAGTCCCTGTTTTCAAAGAACTTACAGTCTAGTTAGTTGGCCAAAAGAAAAATAACATAAATGTGACCAAAACATTGTGAAAGATACTTTTATTTTTTAAATAACTTTTTAACATAGAATACTTTTAGAAATACAGAAAAGAGATTTCCTATATGTTCCACACCGTTTCCTCTATGAACACCTTATTAACAATACTATATTATATTAATAAAATATATATTATATGTAATATAGTGTATTAATAAACTAATATCGATACATTACAATTAATCCTATTCTTTATTCTGATCACCCTAGTTTCTCCCTAAAGTCCTCTTTCCATCTCAGATCCCATCCAAGATACCACATTACATTTTGTTGCCAAGTCTCTCTAGGAACCTCTTGGTTGTGACAATTTCTCAGACTTCCTTTGGATTTGATTAACTTCGCTAGTGAGTTATTTTGCAGAGTGCTACTCACCTGGGTCTTGTCTGATATTTCTCTCACGATTAGATTGGAGTTATAGCTTTGTGAGAGGAAGATTACATAGGTAAAGTATCACTTTTATCATATCAAGGGTACATCCTATCAACATAACTTATTACTGTTGTTAACCTTGGTCACCTGGTTGGCTGAGTTATAGTTTGTCAATTATCTCCAATGTAAAGTTACTGTTTTTCCCCTATGCATACTGCACTCAGAAGGAAGTCACTATGCATAGCTTGCACTTAAGACGTGAAGAGTGGTGCTCCACCTCCTTGAGGGCTAAGTATGTAAATAAATTATTAGGAATGCTTTTCATGGGAGATTTTGCTTATCCTCATTTATTTGTCTATTTAATTATTTATGGATACTAGTATAGAGTCATGGATATTTATTTTATACTGTGGATTATAACCTAATACTATTTTATTTGTTTTCTTACTCAAAATTTCTTATCTTGGCCACTGGGAGCTTTTTCAGAGTCCCTTTGATTATCAATTTTGTGATGTTTGATTACCAATGTTGTGGTGTTTGTTCGTTGATCACTTCCTTACTTTCTGGCAGCACACAATGCTTTGGGTATATCTTGTATATTACCTGTCTCAATTCTAAAATTAGCTATTTTTCTAAATTTACCTTGTTCCTCTTATTGGATAATGTTATTAGAAGCCAAGATTTGAACTCTAGGTGTGCTCATTGTTACTGAGGTATCATTGCTTCTAGGTGGTCTCAGCTGACAGAGCAAGGAGATATGTATGGATATACTAACCCATGTATATACATATATTTATAAGTATTTTGACTTGTAGCTCTCTGTGTCTAGACTAGGTTAAACATGAGTTCACACTAATGTCTCTGAATCTGATTACCATGTGGATCATTCTAGCTTCTTCCCTGGCATATTTATAATTTCCCATTTTGATAGTGAGAAACCAACAAATCCAAATTTCTACAAATAGGGCCAAGACATCAACATGTTTCATGGCTCTCAGTTATTCTAATATGCTGCCAGAGTTGTAAGCCACTGAGCTGGTCAGATTATGTTAGTCCTTATTCCCAGACCCTCAGTTCCTAGTGCCTGGTCCACGAGAGTTGTTTGAAAATATTTGTTGCTTGAATGAAGTTGAGACTAAGGTTTAAGGTGATGTGGACATGCTGTGAGTGTGGAAAGGAAGAAAGGGGTGAATTTGAGGATTAGGGGCAGAAGATGCTTCCAGAAAAATAAGAATCAAAAAGTTAGATAACAAAGGAGGGATGACTATCCTCATGCACACGGATGGATGAAATGTATGTAAAGCTCACTGCTCAACGTTTTTCATCTACACAGAAGCAAGAGGAGAAAACATGGGCTAAAATTTCAGCAAATGTTCCTAGCTATAAGGGATAATTTCTTCACTGTAAAGATGTAAAAATAGAGAGCAGTCTGTGAAACACTAGCCTCTGTGAATCTATTAAAAACTCCCGCAGACATTGCTACTGAATTAGGTCAGCTGAAAAATGCAGTTTAGAAAGGGAGTTAGAACTGGTAAGAGGATGCTTTTCAGTCTTTTTTCTGCCAGGAAGCAATTAATTCCCTGCTGGTCAAGACTGCCTGCTATGGTTTGAATGTGTCCCCAAAGTTCATGTGTTGGAAACATAATCCTCAATGTAGTAGTGTTGGGAGGTAGGGCCTAATAAGAAGTGATTAGGTCATGAGGAATCTGCCCTCATGAATGAATTAATGTTATCTCAAGGTGGGTTATCATGGGTTCTTGATAAAAAGATGTGTTTAACCCACTTTCTCACTTGTTCTCTCAGACTCTCTTGCCCATTCACCTTCTGCCATGGGATGATGCAGCAAGAAGGCTCTTACCTGATGCGGGCCCCTCAACCTTGACTTCCCAGCCACCAGAACTGTAAGAAGCAAAACTCTAGTCTTCATAAATTAATCAGTGTGTGGGTATCCTGTTATAGCAGCACAGAACAGACTAAGACACCCCCATTCTAGCAGTGCTGTCACTCATTGTGGGTTGCATTTGTAGGTAAGATGGGCAGGTGACACCCAGTCCCTGCCAAACTTCACCCCTTCCTCTCCCACACATCCTACACATGCCTGTGAGCCCCACAACCTCATTTTGTTCTCCCAAAAGAACTCAGTGGCACTGCCTAGTGTGGGATGGGCTTACTCAAGCATCGGCTCGCCTACAGTGTCTTGTGTCACTCTTTCTCCTCTCCAGCCACGCTGATCTTTCATGTCTCCAAATGCCTCATGCTATTTTTCACCATCAGGATTCTGCACAGGCAGTTTTTTCCCCCTCCTTCATCTAATTAACTTCTTTCCAAACTTTCAGTCTTAGCCCAAATATCACTCCCTCATGGAAGCCCTCTCTGACTGCATTGGCTAAGTCAGACTTCTTTGTCATATAGCCTCACAGAACCATGTCCCTCTACTACAAAGCATCTCTCTTAGCCTATAGATATACAATGGCTCATTTTAGTCTTTAATTAGCATCTGTTTCTTCTTCCAGACTCTAAGGTCCTCTGCAAGACTACAAAGGCATTGTTCCAGTTATTTATTGCTACATAACAAGCCACCCCAAAATGTAATAGCTTAAAACAACTACCACCATAGTTTGGCTTGAGTATGCAATTTGGGCAGCAGTGTGTGGGGACAGCTCATCTCTGCTCCACATGGCGTCCGATCTACTGGAACTGGAGAATGTACTGAGACAGCTCCCCACTTGGCTGGTAAGAGTCTCTGGTTATCATTTCATCTGCACATCATGGCCTCTCCACTGGATTTCAAGAGCAAGCATTCTAGGGGACAGGAAGCAGAGATTTCAAATTTCTTAAGACCCAAAACTAGAAACTGACACCAAATCATTTCTGCCATATTCTGTTGGCCAACAGTCACAGAGCCCAGATTCGAAGTTCTGTGACTGTTGCGAGACATAGATTCTCCCTCCCCTTAAATGGGAAGAATGTAAAAGAATTTGGGGCCACATTTTTAAAATTCCACCACTACGATTTTTGTCTACATTTCTGTCCCATTGTTCCTTTAACATCTAGCACAAAGCCTGGAACAGAAAAGTTACCAAGTTGAATGAGGAAATGCATGAGTGGTGCTCTTTGCCTATGTACTAAAGAACCTGTGGTTAGCCAGTCTTTCTGAGCTGACTCCAGGTCTGTGGTTGTCTAAACTTTGCCAACAAGTCAACCTGTTATGCCAAACTAATACCTGGATACCTTGTGTATGAGGAGGTCAATTTATTCAAGCCCACTTTTTGCTTCCTGATGAACTTTTATAGTTTTGAGGGAAGATGGCAAACAAGTTACTCTTACAATTAGCAAAAATGGCAATTACAGACACTTGCCTGAAAACACAGTGTATTTAAAATTAGTTACACATGACTAAGGCAAGTAATACCCACCTACAGCTGACATTCAACACCACCCACGGCAGAGCTTGCAGCTGCTGATCCAAAACCACTGGGGAAATTAACTGTGCACAAAGCTTGCTTGGGAAGCATCTACTCAATTATGAATCCCGAAAGCAGCCTCATTCATTTTCTCCTTTACTGTTATGTCTGACTATAAATGGAAAACCTTCACTGAGCACCTACTATGCATCTGGCATTAAATGCTTTGAATATGTTGATTTAAACCTCACAACAACCCATGAGATGGTTTCTATTATTTTCATCTCTGTTGTGCTGGATAAACATTAAGATGACCCCATGATGTCCTCCTCCTAGTATTTATGCCTTTGATTCCCTTTCCTCAAATGTGGACAGAACCTGTGGCTTGCTTCTAACCAATATGATATGACAAAGGGATTGAGATATGTGTGATCACATTGTGGTGCTCATATGCTGAAGTCTCTCTCTCCACGGTTGACTTTGAAGAAGAAGTGAGCTGCCATGAGTCCCACAGCCACAAGGAAATGAATTCTGACAACAGCTTGTATGAACTTACAAGTGGACTCTCCCCAATCGAGCCTCCAAATGAGATCCCAGTCATGGCTCATACCTTGACTACAGCCTTGCAGAATATCCAGCTAGGCTGCTCCTTGACTCCTGGCACACAAAAACAACTAAGGTTGTGGTATTTTGTTTTGCAACAGTAGCTAACTAACATTCATTTTACAGGGGAGAACACATGGGAATATTGAGCATATTTTCGGGGATCCCTGGACTTTAAATTGGTCCTTCTAATAAAATAAGCTACCATTTTTTAACCCTTACAGCTTGCCACGCATTATGCCAGGTGCTTCACCCATGTAATTTCCTTTAATTATCACAAAACCTTGTGCAATAGGCATTACCGTTATCTTATTTTATAGCTAAGTAGATGAAAGTTACAAAGGTTAATTTGCCCAAACGCATGACTATTTAGTGTTGGAACCAGGATAGGAACCCAGACAGATTGACTCCAGAACTTATTATTTACTCTTAGCTCTGTACTCTATTGCTTCCTGGAATGATGCAAAGTAACTGTAGGTGTGTCCTGGTATAATGAGAAGGCTCAGGTCGCTAACCTAGGCTGAGAGTTCCAGAGCCGCAGCTGTTAAAGAAACTGAACAGAAGGGTAAAAAGTGTCTCTCAAATTGTAGAGCCTAGAGCTAAGATAGTTCTCAATAGAAACAACAGTGAACAACAACAACAAAAATCTAAGCCAAATATCATCCTGAGGCTCCGGGAAGGGCACTTAAAGACTGTGAGTGAGACAAGAATGTAGAGATAGCATCCATATCAGGGAGGTGTACATTTCTGGTTGCTAGATCTGAAAAAGAGGGTACATTAGACCTTTTGTAAGCTCACCTTCCTCTTCCCAATCCTGCAGGTACAGCCTCTTAGTATAAGTATAGATAGAGAAATTCTGCAGGTAAACCAGACATGCCTGGGGAACATAATCTATCACCTGGCAGCACATTGTCAATCATGAAGCTATGAAATAGACATATTTCATATGTATAGTACACTCAGACTTGCAGCGGTGTTTTTAGGCCGGTTTTTGGGTAAAACCTGCCAGCATCCTAGGGTCTGGCCATTTCAAAAACATTGTAGAAAAGTTGTGGAAATGGGCTATGACATAGCTCAATTTAGTCTGGCCTAGATTTTGTCTGTCCTGACAGTGTAATAAGCTCTGCTCCCAAAGATGAAAAAGACACAGTCTCTGCCCTCAAGAAACTCATATTGGGGCAGAAGAACACATGGAGATCAGCAAACCACCAGAAAACTAGAAGGTAGATATAAGCCAGAGCAGAAGTCCACATGAAATGTAATAGAAGAGATTGATTTGAAACAGCAAGATTACAGAAGACTTCATAAAAGGCAGTACTAAGCATGCTTCTGGACAGTCATGTACCAAACAGGTAGAAGTAAAGGGAAAGGTGATTCCTGAACGAAGAAGCATTGTATTCAAGGATACAGAGGTGAGAGACGCAAACAGTATTCACAGAGCAGCAAGAAATAAGCGTGACAAAAGTGTGAGATACCAAGTAAATCAAGTAATGGTCACAAAGGGACAGAATAGTCTGGGGCCAGATTATCTAGGATTTTAAATACAAAAAAGACATTTGATTATTTGGCTTAAGTATGGGGAGTTATTTTTTAAATTTTGAAAAGAAAAGTATTAAAACTTGCTTGACATTTAAAGAAACATCTTGTCTCCCTTGTATGTTAAAATCTTAGATTAAAAAGGCTATTGTTTCTTAGAGAATTCTAGGGAACACTGGTTGCATGTAAGATTCCATAAGACAAAGACTCCTGTGGTAAAACAAGTATCAGAAATGTGTCTATTTCTTGAAGTTCTACAACACATGTTAAGGTTCTAGAAGAGTTACAATCTAGAACTGCCCGGCAGTTGAAAAACAAGTTTAACTCTGTTTTAGTCAGTGTTTTCCTATGTTATTACAATTTTTTTTCTGTTATCAAACTCATCATATTATCTTTTGAAACTATAGGACGTATTATCACAGAGGATGCACGCTCTGTGTCTCTAATTATTATGCTGAAAAATAGCTCTTGTAAGGAAGTGCCCAAGTTCTTATTACTTCTTACAGGAGGATTAAGGGGATGATTTCTCTTCTGCATTTAATGAGTGATTTTTGGCTAAAAGCAATGAACTAAGGATGACTCTACCAAAGGAGCTGTCATCTCAGAAAATACTTGATTGAGTCAGTCTTTTCTGTTTCAAAGAACAGAAAGCTTAGAGATTCACTGTTGTCCCAGCTATTTGAAAGTCCTAAATGGACTCCTCTCAGTACAAGTATCACAGCATTCCACATTAATTACAAGTGTCCATTAGAAGACCCAGGAGTGGCTGAGCAGGCAAGTAAATGGGGCCAGAACAGATCTATAAAGGCACAAGGCTCATATAAATCAGATCCAAACTACCAAGAGGTCTTCATTGCGATCAGGAACATGATTCAGCCATAAAATGATTCATAGCTTCTTCTTCCATATAAACATTTTGTGCCTCATGTAAGGTTTCTTTATCATCTATTCTGGGCAACCGACCCAAAGATACAGCACAGAAAGGGAGCATAATTTGGCTATAAAAATGTTGCAATAAGTGATTTTATATAACTAAAATGCCAGTTCCTTTACTACATCCTCCCACTCATTTTACAACCAGTTAATATTTTTCTGAACTTTTGTGTTGTATTCCACTCAACCGCCTCTGCAATCTTTTTTGCCTATTTTTCTTCCAGAGCCACAAGAATAAAGCTGTCAGATGGTCTGCGAAGCCATTTTTCTTGTCTGGCAAATTGTCTAGAGGCAACCGTAACCTTCTACCTGCTCCACCAGACAAGAGAAGAAGCTTTCTTCACAAAACATAATTTAAATATTCTTTCGGTCCATGTTGTCTGTAGGCATCTAGCATGAAATAAGTGATTACATATTTCACCAGCATTTTTTACCTTGTTCCAATGGTAATGGGGTGGATCTTCCCATTAAGCAGCCTCATGCTGACCTGCATAGAGAGAGGTTATAGAGTTCTCCAACAGGAATATCTCAAGGTATTTGAACCACAATAATAAATGTGGCTGCTCCTAGGGGAAGAAGGATACAGCAAGAAAGCGCCCCAGAAGAAGAAGATTAAGAACTGAAGTGTGTTAATGGTTTTATGGTGGTTAGGCTTTGAATGGAGGATTTATAGTTTCAATTAGTGTGGAGAGCAATTTTAGAAAGTTATTAGCAAGCGACTGGCATTCTCTAAGATGGCTCATCTGTGTATTGCCCATGATTAGCTGGGTCTTTCAGTTGTTTACAAACACACATGGTGGCTTGTATTGAATGTGAGGAAGTGACTGCAGTGATACATATTCAGAGCTCTTTAGCAGATGAAGCCTGGTATTTTGGTTTCTTACTACTCCTGTGTGGGTAAAGCAAAAGTCAATTTTGCAACATTTTCTTCAGTGAAAAAAAAAGGTAAGTTTTCCCACCTGTTCTAAACTCTGATGCTTTATTTCAAATAAACAACTTCCCCATTCAGCATACGCTTTCATATTTAAAATTCTTAAATGCCTCAAATACTCCATGTTGTGCTGCTTAGAATATAAATTAATTTTTTAAATCTCCCCACTGGATTGTTTTGCAGTGAAACCCATACATCTTTATGTCGAATTCTGCATATTTTTCTCCTTTAAAGCCTTTGGGGTGTTATTCATACAGTGCAAAAATTCACAAATAGATTAGAATCCTGGTTGAAGCATCTGCAAACACAACAAAAAAGTGCTCAATCCCAGGGAGTTGAAAGCTATGCCTGGTTTTGTTCATGTCAAAAGCCATGGAAAGTATTACATCACCTTGAGCCAGCAGACCTTGACCTCAGCCTCTCACTGAGCACTGAGACAGTTTCCTAGTCCCTTCATATGGGAAATACAAAGGAACACTTCCCATGCACAGTGACATAGGATTCCTCATAGGACTACAAGCCCTTGGTCCAGGGATGATGCTCACATTATACAACAGCTACTGTTTGTCATGAACCCAGCCTATTGAACATGGCTATTGAAGGTATGGTTCTTTGATCTCAAAATTCAAGTGCTTAAGAAATATCCAGTTTTTTTATTTCCCCTGTTTGGTTTTTTAACCTAAGGATATTTCCTTATTTGAAAACATACATCTTAAATACAAATGTATATTTCCCTAAGTCAGATTAATGTGTCTAAATTTTTATTCCTCTAGCTGAGAAAAAAACTAGTGTGTGACTTGGAATCTGAAAAGCTTATCTGGTAGATAACAGGGTCAAGACCTGTTGACATTGACCTGTCCTATTCCACTATGGACCTTGTGGTTGAGGTTACTCCTACTTATCTGTCAAGAAGTGTACTACTACGTACCAATTTCCTTCTGGGCTATTATCTCCTTCCTAACCCTCCTGTGCATAAATAAATGTAATAAACTCTGGTATTTACACAAGTAAGAGAAGCAGAGATATACTAAGAAGGTTTTACTTTTAGTCCTGCAAATTGTACGAAGGACAAAGGTGAAGATAAAAGAACCCTAACATGCTAATATTGCTAAAAACTTAACCTACCTTTGGCCTATTCCAGGTATAAGGACTTGAGGATTCCATTCTTCACCTACCCTTTCCACCAGGAAGTGAATATCTTCCTCTCAATTTTGATTATTTTGGGCTTTGACTGGGGGTGGGAAAAAAACAAGAATGTTCTCTGAGCATTTGAGACTAGATTTTAAACCAATGAGGACATAGTCTGATGGTGGTTATGAGCTGATAGCTATGTTGACTCCAGCTTTAAGGATGTATGATATAGTCATTGATCAAGCAGATAAACACCTATAAAGTGAGTTCTGACTATAGAAATGATATTGTTTTACTGGTAAATACTGGCAGAATATTAGCTTGAAAAATGTTAAAACTGCTGGTTATTTTATTGAACTAATTGGAATAGCATTCTTTGATTCAGCCAGGAAAAATACTAACAATGTTAAGAGCAGTATAAAATATGAATAGAGTACTCATTTATATGACTATTATGTGTGTGTCCATGTATGTATACATATTCAAACAAACACAAATATATGCATACACATATACACAAGTCAAACAAACACATATATTTGTGCTTGAGTATATATGTATACATGTATGGTCATATACATAATAGCCATACAAACACAAACAAATATATGTATACATATACACATACTCATACATATATCCATTCAAAGGTAAATAACTAATGATAACTTCACATGGTAAATTCGTCTATACTTCAGAGATAGGTCAAGCAAGAGGAGAGGAAGCTGGGGTTTTAATCTATCAACTCTGGTCAGTCATTGGTAGAAAGCTGCTTTGGGAGCATTAATTCTCTGGTACTTACAGCCTGTCCTATGAAGATGCCAGCAAAATGGGCTGTTGTGGCTAGAGAAAGCCCTTGGGCAGAGAGATATTTGTAGCTTACAAATGGAAGCCTTTGCGTCTACTAACATGGAAATGGGGAATGCTTAGGAGTCATGGGCAAATCAACATTGTCAATGTCCACTGCAGGAGTTAGCTGTTCCAGGCTGTCTGTTATATTCAAGTCCAATGGATGAAAGAAGACCCTCTCTTTCTACTAATTCGAACTGGCCTGACCAAAGTTCTGGAATGTAAATCTTACAATTACTGGTGGGTTAATGTGCAATGCTATCGTTGGTCAAGCCTGTGCCATGTGACACTAGCCAAACCATATGAATAATTTATTGAATATTTCAAAATAGCTAAAAGAGAAAAATGGTAATGTTTCCAACACAAAGAAAAAACAAATGTTTGAGGTGGTGGATATCCCAATTACTCTGATCATTAAATATAATATATATATATCAAAATATCACATGTACTTCAAAATATACTTCTATGATATATCAATTAAAATACAAAAATAAGTAGGAAAGGGTGATTTCTCTTAGATTCCTCTATATCAGGGGTAGAGAAAAATAAATACAGGCAGAAAAAATAAGCCAAAGAAGATATGACTTACTTATGTTACAAATACTGAATTACAAATATATCTTTCCCATTGCCACTCATTCTTGAGTATGAAGTCTCCTGGAATACATAATATCCCTGAATCTCTAATATGCCAGTGGTGGAAAACACAATTCTATCTGGCTCTCTGCCCAACACTTATTTTTTTTGCCTTGGATTTTGGCTATAGTGTTTGGGAGACTTTGGAAAAAAGAAATCTAGGTAATAGGGTCCAATAAATAAACCATAAAGGCAAAGATCAGTCTGGTTATTCTTTCATAGCATAGAAGGGTAGAGGGGTTATAGGAAATAATGGAGTTAGTCAACAGACAGCTTAGGATAGTCTATATAGAAGACCATGTATTCTAACAGAGAAGGTCACTATAAAATAATAAAGAGGTCAATCCAGCAACAGGATATAACAATTATAAATATCTATGAGCCCAACACAGGAGCATACACATATATAAAGCAAGCATTAGTACATCTAAAGGGAGAGAAAGATTGCAATGCAATGATAGCAAGGGACCTCAATACTCCACTCTCAGTAATAGACAAATCATTCAAACAGAAAATCAGCAAAGAAGTTTTAGTTAAGCAACACCCTAGACCAATTGAACTGAACTGACATTTATAGAACATTTCGCTCAACTGCTACAGAATACTCATTTTTCTCATCAGCACGTGAAACATTTTCCAGAACAGACCATATGTTAGGCCTCAAAACAAGTCTCAACAAATTAAAAAAGTCAAAATCTCATCAAGTATCTTTTCTGACTACAATGGACTAAAACTAGAAATCAATTACAAGAGGAACCTTGGAAACCATACAAGTACATGGAAATTAAACAGCATGCTCTTGAATGATCAATGGATCAATGAAAAAATTAGGAAAAAAATTAAAAATTTTTGTAGCAAATGAAAATAAAGGGGGACCACACTTCATCAATAGGGGTACCTGATTTTAAACCAGGTAGGGATCAAAATGAGACCAAAACTTTAACCTGTACAATGACCACTTGTATACCTAATCTTAAGTTGTACCCCATATCTTTAAAATGAAAAAAAAAGATAAACATTGTGCAACAAAAACAACACCAAAAAAGAAAATAGAAATGCAACATATCAAAATCTATGAGCTTTAGACAAAAGAGTGCTAAGAGGGAAGTTTATGACAAAAAACACCTACATCAAAAAAGGAGAAAGATTTCAGCCAGTCTCGGTGGCTCAGCCTGTAATCCCGCGCTTTGGGAGGCTGAGGTGAGTGAATTGCCTGAGCCTGCCGGTTCGAGACCCACCTGGGTAACTTGGCGAGACCTCATCTCTACAATAAATCAAAAAATTAGCCAGATGTGGTAGCGCCCTCCTGTAGTTCCAGCTACTTGGAAGGCTGAGGCGGAAGGATCGCCAGAGCCCAGCAGGTCAAGGCTGCAGTGGCCAAGAGTGGCCACTGCACTCCAGTCTGGGCGACAGAGTGAGACTCCAACTCAAAAAAAAAAAAAAGAAAGATTTCAATTAACAACCTAATGATACACCTAAAGAAACTAGAAAAGCACAAACAAACCAAACACAAATTGAGAAGGAAAGCAATAATAAAGATTAGAACAGAAATAAATGAAATTGAGACTAAGAAAAATATAAAAGATCAATTAATCAAAAGGTGGTTTTTTGAAAAGGTAAGCAAAACTGACAAATCTTTAATTAGACTAAGAAAAACGGACAGAAGACCCAAATAAGTAATATCAGAAATGAAAAAGGAGACATAACAACTGAGACCACAAAAATATAAAGAATCATAAGAGATTATAATGAAAAATTGTATGCCAACAAATTGAAAAACTAATAGAAATGGATAAATTTCTGGACACATATGTCTTATCAATATTAAGTCATGAGGAAATACAAAACTTCAACAAACCAACAAGTAACAAGATCAAAGCCATAATTAAAGTTATCTCATTAAAGAAAAACCCAATACCTGATAGTTTCACCTCTGAATCCTACCAAACCTTTTAAAAATTACTAATACCAAATCTAATCAAAATTTTCAATAATATTAAAGAGGAAGGAATATTTCCAAACTCATTCCATGAGATCAGCATTACCCTGATAGCAAAACCAGACAAGGACACAACAAAAACAGAAAATTACAGGCCAGTATCCTTGATGAATGTAGATGCAAAAACTCTCAACAAAACACAAGCACACCAAATTAAGCAACATATTAAAAAGATTATTCACCACGCTTAAGTGGGATTCATCCCAAAGATGCAAAAAGAGTTAAACATATGCAAATCAATAAACATGATATATCATGTTAACAAAACAAAGAAAAAGTCATATGAACATTTCAATAAGTACTGGGAAAACATTCTGTAAAATTTAATATTCCATAGTATATATGTGCATATAATAAAATGTGATATATATAAAATATCACATTTTATATGTGATATATATATCACATACATAAATATATAAATATGTGCAATATAAATATATAACTATATATATATATATATATATATATACACACACACACCCTGAAGCTGCCACCAAAAAACTGTTATAACTGATAAATTAATTCAGTAAAATTTCAGGATACAAAAAACTCAGTAGCATTTATATATGCTGACAGTGAACAATCTGAAAAAGAAAGCAAGAAAGCAGTCTCACTTACAATAGATACAAAAATATAAAATGGCTAGGAAATTTAACTAAAGAATTAAAAGATATCTACAAAGAAAACTATAAAATTCTAATGAAAGATATTGAAAACACATACACACACAAATAGAAAGATATCCCATACTCCTAGATTAAAATAATTAACATTGTTAAAATGTTAATATTACCCAAAGTCATCAACAGATTCAATGCAATCTCTATCAAAATACCAATGACATTTTTCACAAAAATAAAAAAAAAAGTTAAAATTTACATGAAACCACAAAAGACCCTAAACAGCCAATGTAATCCTGAGCAGAAAGAACAAAGCTGGAGGTATTGCACTACCAACTAATACTCAGGGAACAGCAGGCTGTCTACCCATACAAATTGGCTTTTTTAAACCAAGCAGTTAATCTTAAGGCAAATAATTTGTTATTTTAATAATTAATTCAACTCCTTAAAAAAGATGATTGGAAGTCAGTTACCAAGAAATTTTAAAAAAATAGTTGTTTTATTGGATTCAACTTTTGAGGAAAACTTAATGCTAGAAGTAGACAAATGAGGATACAGATATTTTGATAATAGGTTTAGATTACTTTAATAATATATTCAAAATATACTACAAAGGAAAAGTAACAAAAACAGCATGGTACTGGCATAGAAATAGACACATGGACCAATGGAACAAAATAGAAAACCTAGAAGTACATTCATGGATTTGTAACCAACTTATTTTTAACAAAAATGCCAAGAACATGCAGTGGGAAAAGGACAGTCTCTTCAATAAATGGTGCTAAGAAAATTGGACAGCCATATATGGAAAAATAAAACTAGATTCCTATCTCTCACCACATACAAAAATCAAAATGGACTACAGATTTAAATCTTAGACCTGAAACTAAGAAACTACTCTAAGAAAACATTGGGGAAATACTCTAGGATATTGGTCTGGGGAAATTTTTTTAGTAAGACCACAAAAGCACAGATAACAAAAGCAAAAATAGATAAATGGGATTACATCAAGCCAAAAAATCATGAATAGCAAAGAAAATGATCTACAAAGTGAAGAGAAAAAAATATTTACAAACTATCCATCTGACAAGAGATTAATAACCAGAATATATATAAAGAGCGCAAACAAGTCAATAAGAAAAAAAATCAAATAATTCAATTAAAAATGGGCAAAAGATCTGAATAGATATTTCTCAGAAGAAGACATACAAAAGACCAACAAGTATATGAAAAATGCTCAACATCACTAATCATCAGAGAAATGCAAATCAAAACAACAATAAGATATCATCTTGCCTCAATTTAAATGGTTTTTATAAAAAAGACAGGGAATAACAGATGCAAGCAAAAAGGTGGAGAAAAGGAAACCCCATGCGCTGTTAGTGGGAATGTAAATTAGTACAGTCACCATAGAGAAAAGCAGGGAGGTTTCTCAAAAAACTAAAAACAGAACTATCATAAGATCCAGCAATCCCATTACTAGTTATAGATTCAAAAGAAATGAAGTCAGTATAATAAAGTGACATATGCACTCCCATGTTTATTGCAACACTATTTACAACAGCCAAGATATGGAGCCAATCTATGTACCCATCAATAGATGAATGGATTTAAAATGTATATTAATACACAATGGAATATTACTCAGCCATAAAAAGAATAAAATCGTATCATTTGCAACAATATGAATAGAACTGGAGATCATTATGTTAAGTGAAATAAGTCAAGTACAGAGTGACAAATACCTCATGTTCTACATCATATGTGGGAGCTAAGAAATTAGATCTCATGAAGGTAGATGATTGGTGGTTACTAGAAGCTGAGAAGGGTAGAGGAGTAAGGGGGATGAGGAGAAGCTGATTAAGGAATACTAAAATACAGTTAGATAGAAGAAATAAAACGTAATGTTTGATAAATCACTAGAGTGAATATAGTAAGCAATAATCTGTTGTGTATTTCAAAATATCTAGTAGAAAATAATTTGAATGTTCCCAGAATAAAGAAAAGATAAATATTTAAAATGATGAATATCCCAATAACTCTGATTATTATACATTATATTAAGGTATCAAAATATCACATGCACCCCCAAAATATATACAGCTATAATGTACCAATATAATTTGATCAACTAATTAAAAAAGAAGACCCCCTACTCTATATTGTGTAAGATAGGACCGGAGCAATTATAAACTTCATCTCTCTAAGGAAATAAAAATAGGGAGAGAGATCTAGAACCAATGACTGTAAGCACTGAAAGATATCTTAACCAATATAATATTTTATCAGTTCTGTGTCTACTCAATCACAAAATGAACTGCTTCATATCTTTTAAAGTTCTTTGTAAGAATTGTATAACTGTAATTTAAGAACAATTCAGAATTGTGTTCTTGCATTCTGAAAAAAAATTATATTTTTATCACACCAAGAAGGAATTTCCTTTCCCAACAGTTTTGAAAAAAGTTATTGACCCCCAGAGGTTTTGCATTTGTTCTCATCACATGTATCAGTGTTTGACAAATGATACTTCCTGATAGCACCACTAATTTGTGAGATCTTGTATCACTCTGTGACACATGTATAAAAATATAGCTCACATGTGCTTGCTGAGGATTTTTCACATGAGCCCACTGCATTCAAGGGTACTGTAATATATGGGATCTGCAAAGAGAGAAGCTCGACAAAACTGAAATCTACTTTGTGTACTCTGAATTTTAATATGCAGGGAACAGCAGGCTGTCTATCCATACAAATTGGCTTTTAAAACCAAGCAGTTAATCTTAAAGCAAATAGTCTGTTATTTTAATAATTAATTCAACTTCTTAAAGAGATGCCAGAAGTCAGTTACCAAGAGGTTTAAAAAATAGTTATTTTATTGGTTTCAACTTTAGATGAAAGTTTAATGTTTAGAAGTAGACAAGTGAGGATATAAACGTTTTAATAATAGGTTTAGATTATTTTGATAATGAATTCAAAACACCATCATGATAAGTTTGCAGCAAAGGTCAAAAAAAGATTCAGAACAACAGATGTAGAGAACTTTCAGGGAAAATTGGGAAAGAGTAACATGAAAGGGAAAGATGGTCAAAATACAAAAATTATTTCCTTTGGTTTTGTGTCAAAGTCCTTTTCTATTTCTGTTATGATTAGAGTGTCATGAAGCATGTAAAAAAGATTTTAAAAAACAAATGTCACAGTGAAGTTTTAGTGAGAGAAATTTTTGTTTAAAATAGAATAGATAAAGAATATCAGAGGGAAGGAACCAGAAGAGATTCACAAAGTCTGTGTTCTAGATTTAGCTCTTCCATTGTCTGTGTTACCAAAATGCTAGAGATTCAGTTGAGGTTCCATTGCTTGCCACACAGAAAGCCAATCCTGAGAAAATAAATATTGCCAGGAAAGAAGGTTTTTTATTTGGATGATATCAGCTAAGAGTACGGGAAATTTAGTCCCAAATTCATCTTGCTGTCCCACTGAAGTCAGGGATTTATATAGTGGATCTGGAATTTAGAAAACAGGAATTAGGTACAGGTCTGGCACCTCATTGTCTGGATGTGGTGATCTGGTGAGTTTCAGATTATAGGTCTGGGTGTCTGTTTCCCAAGAAAGGAATTCAGGTAAGACAAATGTAAGTTTCAAGTTTTAAGACCAAGAGGGTCCATTTACATGTTTACTCAAAAAACTGTAAACAGTAGTTCTATGGGGAAGTTGGACCAATTTCATCTAGATAAATTTGACCAAGTTGAAACCTCACTCTGTCTTTTGAAAATGAAGGTGATTAATTTGATCATCTCAAATATCCCTTGAGCCTTAAATAGTGTGATTCTATACTTAAAAAAAAAAAAGTCAATGCATTAAAATTCCAATAGAAATCCTAAATCAGAGATCAGTAGCAACTGTGAATATTGAAATATATTCATATGAGAAATAAAATCAAGCTAGAAATATAATTGAACATTCTCTCAAGCTAGTTTCATATTCTCTAACAGCCTGCATAGTGAGTTATGTTATTGAATAAAAATTAAAAGGCAATTACAAACATTTTAAAAGTCATGTTTATTTCCTTTAATAAATGTAATTGTGTTTGAATGCAAGAAATTAGCATTTCAACTCTGCTTTCTTTCTTCCTTTTCTCGTCTTCTAAAATCTACTGAAATCTCCTTTGCCTTTTTGGGGAAGCTAAAATAAACAAAATCTCATCTAATTCATCAGACTCTTTGCCTATGCACATGTTGTTTCCCTGTAGGTCAGATGCTCAGGGATTAGTATTTATTTGTTAATTCCAGGTGCTAAACAGGGTCAGACACAAAGTACTTTATTGAAAAACTTGAATTCCATAAAAATAATCTCTGCTTTTTAAATATATTCTTATCTTCATAGATATATGCAGAAATCTGGGACTAAATTCAAATTTTTTAAACTCTATTTTAAGTAAAATGAAGTCACTGAAGATTAGAAATTGATATTTAGGTTTCTGGCTTATTGAAATTAATAGAAGTGCCATTCTTAAGCTAGAGAATGTTAGAAAAAGACCAGATCTTGGAGGAAAGATGACGAGTTCAGCATGTTTGTGTGCAGTGGAGGTACTTGGAGAAGGTCAAATGGAAATGTTCCAGGAGGTATAGAACCACAAGTCTAAAGCTTAGTAAGGAGTTCTGGGCTGGAGACATCAGCTTGGGAGCTACTGGCATGTACTTCTGGATGATCAAAGCAATGATCCTATGATAAAGAGTCTCTGAGGAGAAAGTACCTTGGTATAGACGCTTCTCATGCTTCACCTCATTTATATCCTGTAACAGTCCCATTAGGTGATTAGTATTTTTTCTTTTTATTTATTTAATTTTATTTTAGAGTCAAGGAGTACACACACATGTCCATTACATGAACATATTGTATAGTGATGGAGATTGGGTCTCAGGTGGCCCATTCGCAAATAGTGAACATTGTGTCCGTAAGTAGTTGCCGAACCACAACCCCCCTGCTTTCTCCACCCTTATTGGTGTCCCCAGTGTCTATTATTTCCATCTTTGTGACATATGAGTGAGATGCAGTATTTGGTTTTCTGTTTCTAAGTCAGTTTACTTAGGATGATGATCTCCAACTCTACCTATTGTTGCCACAAAGGATATGATTTCATAGTTTTTTATGACTGTGTAATATTCCATGGTGTATATACCACATTTTCTTTTTTTTTTTTTGAGTTGGAGTCTCACTCTGTCGCCCAGATTGGAGTGCAGTGGCCGCTCCCGGACACCGCAGCCTCGACCTGCTGGGACCTGCTGGGCTCCAGCGATCCTTCCGCCTCAGCCTTCCAAGTAGCCGGAATTACAGGCATGTGCTACCACGCCCGGCTGATTTTTGATTTATTGTAGAGATGAGGTCTCGCTGCCCAGGCAGGTCTCGAAACCGCGGGCTCAGGCAATCCACTCACCTCAGCCTCCCAAAGGCACGGGATTACAGGCTGAGCCACTGAGCCTGGCTATATACCACATTTTCAATACCCACTGATTGGTTGATGGAAATTTAGGTTAATTCTGCATCTTTGCAATTGTTAAATTGTTCTGCAATGAACATGCAGGCACAGGTGTCTTTTTAATATAACAATCTCAGGCTCGGCTCAGCCTGTAATCCTAGCACTTTGGGTGGCTCAGGCGAGTGGATTGCCTGAGCCCATGAGTTTGAGACCCACCTGGGCAACCTGGCAAGACCTTGTCTCTACAACAAATCACATACACAGAAAAATAGCCGGGCGTGGTAGCACACACCTGTAGTTCTGGCTACTTAGAAGGCTGAGGCAGAAGGCTCACTGGAGCCCAGCATGTCGAGGCTGCAGTGGCCAGGAGCATGCCACTGCACTCTAGTCTGGGCAACAGAGTGAGACTCCAACTCAAAAAAATATATATATATAGATATAGATATAAAACAATTTCTGCTCCTTAGGGTAGACACCCAATAGTGAGATTGCTTGATCAAATGATAGATCTACTTTTAGTTCTTTGAGAAATCTTTATACTGCCTTCCATAGAAGTTGTACTAATCGACACTTCCACCAACTGTGTCTACTTTTCCCTTTTCTACACATCTGCACCAGTCTGTATTGTTTTTTATTTTATTTATTTATTTATTTATTTATTTATTTTTTTGTTCCCACATCACCTGACTTGAGATCAGGTATGCTTTTTTTTTCTCTCTTTTTTTTTTTATTGTGAAGTTGTAGGGTACAGTTAAGGGTTAGGTATACAATTGCGTTTCATTCAGGCATCCTGTTGATATGGGATGTTTCCCCGTTCCCAGACAGATATTTGCTACTGTTAATCCCATCTCCCTCCCCCCACCATAGTTTCCCAGTGCAGTCAGTCATTTTCGTATAGTATTGCATTGGATGTTTAAGGTCCATTATATGAGTGAGAACATGTGATACTCGGATCTTTGTTTCTGTGAGAGGTCACTCAGTATTATAGACTCTAGTTCCATCCAGGTTGCTGTGAAATTCATGATTTTGTTCTTTTTTATGGCTGCGTAGTATTCCATCGTGTATATGTACCACATTTTTTAAATCCAGTCCTCTTTTGCCGGGCAGCATGGCTGTTTCCAGCTTCTTGCTATTGTGAACAATGCTGCAATAAACATGCGTGTGCAGGTATCTTTTTTATAGAGTGATTTGTGTTCTTCAGGGTATATTCCCAGCAGGGGGATTACGGGGTCATATGGGAGGTTGGTATTTAGAGCTTTTAAGAATCGCCACACTGCTTTCCACAGAGGTTGCACTAGTTTACACTCCCACTAATACTGTAGAAGTGTTCCCTTTTCACCACACCCTCTCCAGCAGCTGTTATTTTTTGAGTTGTTGATAATTGCCATTCTGACTGGGGTTAGGTGGTATCTCAGTGTGGTTTTGATTTGCATCTCCCTGATGATTAGTGAGGTTGAACATTTCTTCATGTGTTTGTTGGCTGCTCGGATGTTTTCCTTTGTGAAGTGTCTGTTCATATCTTTTGCCCATTTTATAATGGGGTTGTTTTTTTCTTTTCTGCACGCTTGAGTTCCTTGTAGATCCAGGATGTTAAGCCTTTGTTGGACCTGGAGTTGGCAAATACTTTTTCCCAGTCTATAGGCTGTCTCCCTGCTCTCTTGATGGTTTCTTTGGCTTTGCAGAAGCTTGTCAGTTTAATAAGGTCCCACCTGTCTATTTTCTCTCTTATGAGCTGTGGGTTTTGGGTTTTGTTCAGGAATTGGATGCCAGTTCCGATTTTCATGAGGGTTTTTCCGTCATTTTCTAAGGTTCTTATGGTTTGAGGTTTTACATTTAGGTCTCTGATCCATTTGGAGTTAACCTTTGTGCATGGGGATAGATAGGGGTCCTGTTTCAATCTTCTGCATGTGGTCAGCCAGTTTTCCCAGCACCATTTACTGAATAGGTTCTCCTCTCCCCAGTGGTAGGTGGTGGAGGCTTTGTCAAAGATGAGTTGGTTGAGAAATTGAGGTTTTGCTTCTGGAATCTCAATTCTATTCCATTGATCTATATGCCTGTTCCTATACCAATACCAAGCTGTTTTGATGATTGTAGCTTTATAGTAAAGTTTGAAGTCTGGTAGTGTGATACCACCTGCTTTGTTTTTTTTGCTGAGAATTGTTCTGGCTATTCTTGGACGTTTGTGTTTCCATATGAATTCCTGCATTGTTTTTTCTAGGTCTGAGAAGAATGTTGCTGGTAATTTGATGGGTATTGCATTGAATTTGTAGATTGCCTTAGGTAAGATGGACATCTTCACAATGTTGATTCTTCCGATCCATGAGCATGGGATATTTTTCCACTTGTTTGTGTCAACTTTGATTTCTTTGAGCAGTGTTTTGTAGTTTTCCTTGTAAAGGTCTTTCACATCTCTGGTTAGGAAGATGCCAAGGTATTTCATTTTTTTGCGGCTATTGTGAATGGAATTGTGTTTTTTATTTAGGTTTCTGTTTGTTTATTATTGGTGTAGAGAAATGCGATTGTCTTTTGTACATTTATTTTGTATCCTGATACTTTGCCAAAGGTCTTTATCAGTGTAAAGAGGTTTTTGACAGATTCTCTTGGGTTTTCAAGGTATACAATCATGTCGTCTGCAAAGAGAGATAACTTGACTTCCTCTTTTCCTATTTGGATGCCCCTGATTGCCTTCTCTTCTCTGATTGCTCGAGCCAGGACTTCCAATACTATGTTGAACAGGAGGGGTGAGAGTGGGCATCCTTGTCTTGTTCCAGTTTTCAGGGGAAATGGTTCTAATTTTTGTCCATTTAGGAGTATGCTTGCTGTGGGTTTCTCATAGATGGCTTTTACTATTTTGAGGTATGTTCCCTGTATGCCTAGATGTTCAAGGGTTTTTATCAAGAAGGGGTGCTGGATTTTATCAAAAGCTTTTTCTGCATCTAATGATATGATCATGTGGTTTTTGTTTTGACATCTGTTGATGTATTTAATAACATTTATGGTTTTACGAATGTTGAACCAGCCTTGCATCCCAGGAATGAAGCCTACTTGGTCATGATGAATGATTTTTGAGATGTATTGCTGAATTCGGTTTGCTAGGATCTTGTTGAGAATTTTAGCACCTATGTTCATCAAAGATATTGGCCTGTAGTTCTCTTTCTTTGCTGGATCTTTACCTGGCTTGGGTATCAATGTGATGTTGGCTTCGTAAAATGATTTGGGGAGCGTTTCATCTTTTTCAATCGCCTGGAATACCTTCAGTAGGATTGGTATCAGCTCCTTCTTAAATGTCTTGCAGAATTCTGCTGGAAAGCCATCTGGACCAGGGCTTTTTTTTTGTAGGAAGTTTTCTTATTACGTAGTCGATTTCCTTGATTGTTATTGGTTTATTTAAGGTTTCAATTTCTTCATGTTCCAACTTAGGTAGGTTGTGTGATGTCAGAAAGTCCTCCATTTCCTTAAGGTTTTTAAGTTTGTTTCCATACAAGTGTATGTAGTAGTCTCTAATGATCTTTTGTATTTCTTCAGGGTCAGATGTGACTTCATCTTTTGTGTTTCTGATTGTGCTTATTTGGTTTTTTTCTTGTTTTTTCTTGGTCAGTCTAGCTAGGGGACCATCGATCTTGTTTATTCTTTCGAAGAACCAGCTTTTTGTTTCATTGATTTTTTTTGTATTATCTTTTTGTCTTCTATGTCCTGGATTTGGGCTTTTATTTTGGTGATCAGGATTCTTCTGCTGAAATTAGGGTTTTTGTGGTCTTGCTTTTCCAGCTTCTTTAGGTGGCTTGTTAGGTTGTTAATTTCTGTTTCTTCCATTTTCCTCATGTGTGTTTGTAGGGATATAAATTCCCCTCTTATTACAGTTTTTAAGGCATCCCAGAGATTTTGGTAAGATGTTTCTTCATTTTCATTTGTTTCCAGGTATCTTTTGATCTCTGTTTTGATGTCATCATTGACCCAGGAGTTATTTAGCATCATGCTGTTTAGTGTCCATGTCTTTGTGGGTTTTGGGGGGACTTTGTTGGTGTCAATGTTTATTTTTATTCCACTGTGGTCCGAGAAGGTGCATGGTAGAATTTCAGTTCTTTTAAACTGGCTTATACTTGATTTGTGTCCAATTATGTGATCGATCTTAGAATATGTTCCATGTGGTGATGAGTAGAATGTGTATTCTGTGGTCTTTGGATGGAGTGTTCTATAGGTATAAATTAAGTCCATTTGGTCCAGAGTCTCATTGAGGTTCCGGATCTCCTTGCTGATTTTTTGTCCTGATGATCTGTCTAGGGTTGTGAGTGTTGTATTAAAGTCTCCAGTTATTATGGTGTTAGAATCAATGTCTTTCTTTAGTTTTCCTAGAAGTTGCTTTATGAATATCGGCGCACCTATGTTGGGTGCATATATGTTTAGGATAGATATTTCTTGTTGATGGAGTGAACCTTTTATCATTATGTAGTGGCCCTCTGTATCTTTTTTAATTTTTGATAGCTTAAATGGTATTTTGTCTGAAATTAGGATCGCGACTCCTCCTTTCTTTTGTGTTCCGTTCGCCTGAAAATTTGTTTCCCATCCTCTTACTTTGAGTCTGTGTATGTCCTTTCTAGTGAGATGAGTCTCTTGAAGGCAGTATATTGTTGCCTGGTGATATTTTATCCATTTTGTCATTCTATGTCTTTTCAGTGGTGCGTTTAGTCCATTCACATTCAGACTAATTATTGAAATGTGAGAGTTCGTCCCTATCATGGAGTTCTTATTGAGCTGTTGTTCTTCTACTTGGTTTTTTCTTTTTTCTTAATTTGTCTTTCTTTTGGTTTGAGGGTTGGTTCGTGTATATTTTATTCTTTTCCCTGTACTCTTGTGAAGAATGTTGTTCTTTTTTCCTTTTCTTCTGTGTTTAGTACTTTCTTAAGTGTTTCATGTAGAGATGGTTTGGTGGCAGCATAAGTTCTTAGGGATTGGATATCTGGGAAAGATTTTAATTCTCCCTCACTGATGAAGCTTAGCTTGGCCGGGTAGGTTATTCTTGGTTGAAATTGTTTATCTTTTAGGACTTTGAAGATAGGGCTCCAAGCTCTCCTAGCCTGCAGGGTTTCTGCAGATAAATCTGCTGCTATTCTAATTGGTCTTCCATGTAGGTGATCTGGCCTTTTTCTCTTGCTGCCTTTAGGATTTTTCTTTTGTGCCTACTTTATTTAGGCGAATTATTATGTGTCTAGGAGTTGGTCTTCTCATTTGTTGTCTTGTAGGGGTTCTCTGAATCTCTTGTGTTTGAATTTTTGCATCACTGATTAGATAAGGGAAGTTTTCTTGAATGATCTCATGGAAAGTTTGTTCCAATGTGGTCTCTGTTTCTCTTTCTGCCTCAGGGAGTCCGATTATTCTTAGGTTATGCCTCTTGAGGTAGTCACTCATCTCTTGAAGGTTTTGTTCTGTCTTTTTGAGCTTATTTTCTGTGTTTTTAAGAGTTTGGGTTATTTCTATATTTTGGTCCTCAAGTTCTGAGATTCTTTCTTCTGCTTGTGTAATTCTGCTTTCCATGCTTATCAATTTGTTATTTATTTCATTCACAGTATTCTTTATTATTGTTGTCTCAGATATCAGCTCCTTCCTAGTTTCTTCTTGTGTCTCCTCAATTCTTTTTAATCTCTCCATTATTGTTTTGATATCTACATTTGCATTTTGAGACCCTTCATTCTGGGGACTTTTCATTGTTTGCATTCCAAAGTCAGTTTTCTCAATGTCTGCTCTCCTAGGCGTCTGGGAGAGACCCATACTCTTCTTTTGGTCTTTCTTCATTTCTGTAGATTTTTCTCCCTCTCCCCCTTTCCCTCCCCCTCTTCAATTCTGTTTTTGAGGGAAGGTGGGGTTGCTTTTATTTCTCTTCTGCAATGACCTGTTCTTCCTTATGAGGGTCTTCTGGCTTTGTTCACTTTTCCCTCTGCTTTACAGTCTGTCTATTCAGCAGTATGCAGCCTTGGTCCCAGCAGCATTCTTCTCAGACAGTCATTGACAGGCAGGACTAGGACGGGTCTTCTGGGGTTTCTCAGAGGGACTGGTGCGCGAGATCCCTGGGGCCGGTTGGAGTACCAGTCACCCCGCAGTGCAGGCGGGCGGGTCTGGGCAGGGAGCAGTCCTGGCAGGCAGCGCCCTCCTCCCTCCCTCTTTTCTGCTTCTGCAACACCCGCCCCGACGCGTCAGTCTGTTTTTTTATTTTTAAAAATAATTGCCATTCTGACTGGTGTAGGGTGGTTTTATTTTTTATTTTTTATTTTTTTGAGATGGAATCTCACTCTATTGTCCAGGCTGGAGTGCAGTGGCACACTCGTGGCCACTGCACCTCGACCTGCTGAGCTCAGGTGATCCTTCTGCTTCAGCCTTCCAAGTAGCTGGAACTACAGGCGGATGCCACTACACCCAGCTAATTTTTTTATTCATTGCAGAGACAAGGTCTTGCCAAGTTGCCCAGGATGGTCTTGAACCCCTGGTCTCAGGCAATCCTCTTGCCTCAGCCTCCCAAAGTGCTGGAATTACAGGTTTGAGCCACCGCGTCCCACCAGAGTGTTTTTAATTTGCATTTCTGTTATGATGAGTGATGCTGACCTTTTCTCATATGCTTGTTGGCCATTTATATATCTTCTTTTAAGAGATGTCTATTCATGTCGTTTGCCCACTTTTTAATTTGCTTTTTTCTTGCTGATTTGTGAGAGTTCTTTGTAGGTCTGAATATTAGTCCTTTGTCAGATTTATAGTTAGCGAATAACTCCTCCCATTCTGTAGGTTGCCTATTTGCTCTGTTGATTATTTCTTTTGCTGTGCAGAAGGTTTTTAGTTTTCATTTTTGTTTTTGAGTTGGAATCTCTCTCTGTCACCCATGCTGGAGTGCAGTGGCACACTATGGTCAACACAGCATCGACCTGCTGGGCTCTGACCCTTCCATCTCAGTCTTCCAAGTAGCCGAAACTACAGGTGTGCACTACCATGACCGGCTAATTTTTAAAACAGTTTATTGTAGAGATGAGGTCTCGCCAAGTTGCCCAGGCTGGTCTCAAACCTGCAGGCTCAGGCAATCCACTTGCCTTGGCCTCCCAAAGTACTGGGATTACAGGCTGAGCCACCAGCCCAGCTAAGATTTATAGTTTAATTTAGTCCCACATATTTGTTTTTGTTTTAGTTGCATTTGTTTTCAGAGTTTTAGCCATAAATTCTTTGCCAAGGCCAATGTCCATAAGAGATTTTCCTTGGTTTTCTTCTAGGGTTTTTATGCTTTCTGGTCTGATGTTTAAGTCTTTAATCCATCCTGAGTTGATTTTTGTATATGGGGATAGATAGACTTCAAGTTTCATTTACCTGCGTGTAGCTATACAATTTTCCCAGCACCATTTATTGAATAAGATGTCCTTTCCCCAGTGTATATTTTTCTCTGCTTTGCAAAAGATCAATTGGTTGTAGATATTTGAGTTTGTTTCTGGATTCTCTACTCTGCTCCATTGGTCTATGTGTTTGCTCTTATGCCAGTACCATGATGTTTTGCTTACTACAGCCTTGTAGTATAATTTGAAGTCAGGTAATGTGATGCCTTTGACTTTTTTTTCCCTTATTTTCTTTTTTTTTGAGTTGGAGTCTTACTCTGTCCCCCAGGTTGGAGTGCAGTGGCACACTCACGGCCACCCAAGCATTGACCAGCTGGGTTCAGGCCATCCTTCCACCTCAGCCTTCCAAGTAACTGGAACTACAGTACACGATACCATGACCAGCTAATTTTTTATTTATTTTAGAAGCAAGGTTTTGCCAGCTTGCCCGGGCAGATCTCATACCCGCTCAAGCAATCTACTCACCTCGGCTTCCCAGAGTGCTGGGATTTTAGGCTCAGTCACTGAGCCCAGCCGGCTTTTTTTTTCCCCCCTTAGGATTGCTTTGGCTATTCAGGCTCTTTTTTTGGTTCTATATGAATTTTAGGGTTGTTTTTTCTAATTCTGTGAAAAATAACATTGGTAGTTTGATAGGGATTATATTGAATCTGTAAAATTGCTTTGGGTAATACAGACATTTTAATAAGTTGATTCTTCCAATCAATGAGCATGGGATGTTTCTCCATTTGTTTGTGTCCTCTGCAATTTCTTTCATCAGGGTTTTGTAGTTCTCTTTGTAGAGATCTTTCACCTCCTTGATTAAATATATTCCTAAGTATTTTACTTTTTGGGCTGCTATTGTAAATGGAATCGCGTTCTTGATTTGATTCTCAGTAGGTTGCTATAGGCGTATAGCAGTGCTACTGATTAGTGTGTGTTGATTTTGTATCCTGAAACTTTACCAAATTCATTTATTAAGCCCAGTTTTCAGGAGAACTCTTTAGGGTTCTTTAGGTATGAGATAATTTGATCAGCATGACATAGTTTTATTTCTTTTTTTCCAATATTGATGTCCTTTTTAAAATTTTTCTTGTCTGATTGCTGAGTACTTCCAGCACTATGTTGAATAGGAGTGGTGAAAATGGGCATCCTTGACTTATTCCAGTTCTGAGGGGGAATGCGTTAAACTTTTCTCCATTTGAGATGACATTAGCTGTGGGTTTATTGTATATAGCTTTTATTATTTTGACGAATGTTCCCTCTATGCCTATTTTGCTGAGGGTTATTTTTTTTTTTTTTGAGTTGGAGTCTCACTCTGTCACCCAGACTGGAGTGCAGTGGCCGCTCTCGGCCACTGCGGCCTCGACCTGCTGGGCTCCAGCTATCCTTCTGCTTCAGCCTTCCAAGTAGCTGGAAATACAGGTGCGCGCTACCACGCCCGGCTAATTTTTTGACTTTTATTGTAGAGATGAGGTCTTACCAAGTTGTCCAGGTGGGTCTCGAACCCGCAGACCCAGGCAATCTACTCACTTTGGCCTCCCAAAGCGCGAGATTACAGGCTGAGCCACCGAGCCCAGCCTGCTGAAGGTTTTTATCATGAAAGGATACTGGATTTATCCATTGCTTTTTCTGCATGTGTTGAAAAAAATCATATGATTTTTGTTTTTAATTCTGTTTATGTAGTGCCACATGTTTATTGACTTGCATATGTTGAACTGCCTTTGCATCCCTGAGATAAAACTCACTTGGTCATGGTGTATTTTTTTTATATATATATATATATGCTGCTGAATTTGGCTTGCCAATATCTAGTTGAGGACTTTTGCATCTATGTTCACAAGGGATATTGGCTTTGGTGTCAGAGTGATACTGGTCTCATATAGTTAGAGAAGATTCCCTCCTTTTCAATCCTGTGGAATAACTTCAATACAATTGGTATCAGTTCTTCTTTGAAGGTCTGGTAGAATTGAGTAATGAGTTCATCAGGTCTGGATTTTTTTGTTGTTGTTGGGAGACTTCTAATTACTATTTCAATCTCACTACTCATTATTGGTCTGCTCAGGATTTCTAATTTCTTGTGATGCAATGTTGACGGATTGCATATTTCCAAGAACGTGCTCATTTTCTCTAGATTGTCGAGTTTGTTTACACAGAGGTATTTATAACAGTCTTAGATAATCTTTTGAATTTCCATTGTATCAGTTTCAATGTCTCTTTTTAAATTTTTGGTTGAGCTAATTTGAGTCTTCTCTCTTTGTTTCTTAATTATTCTAGCTAGTGGCCTTTCAATTTTGTTTGTCTTTTCAAAGAACCAAATTTTTGTTTAATTGAGTCTTTGTATTTTTAAAATTTCAATTCAATTTAGTTCTGCTGTGATTTTTGTTATTTCTTTTCTTCTGCTGCATTGGGTTTGGTTTCTTCATATTGTTCTAGTTCCTTGAGATGTGATGTTAGGTTGTTGATAAGTGATCTTTTACTCTTATTAATGAAGGCCTTAAATACTATAAATTTTCTTCTGAGCACAATTTTGACTGTGTCTCAAAGGTTTTGATAATTTGTTTCATTGCTGTCATTCATTTCAGGGAATTTTTTAAATTTCCTACTTAATTTCACTGTTGACCCAAGGATCATTCAGAAGCAACTTGCTTAAATTTTGTTTCTGTTTGGTTTTGTTAGTTTCCCTTGGAGTTAATTTCTAGTTTTATTCCACTGTGGTCTAAAATGGTGCCTGATATGATTTTTATTTTTTTTAATTTATTGAGACTTGATTTGTGGTCTGTCATGAGGTCTATCTTGGAGAATGTTCCATGTGCTGATCAGAAAAATACATATTCTGTAGTTTTGGGATGGATGTTCTGTAGATGTCTGTTAGTTATGTTTATTCTACAGTCAAGTTTAACTCCAATATTTCTTTGTTGACTTTCTGCCTTGATGATCTGTCTATTGCTGTCAGTGGAATGTTGAAGTCCCCACTATTATTGTATTGCTGTCTATTTTTTTAGGTCTAGCAGAATTTATTTTATAAAACTGGAGGCTCTGGTGTTAGGCACATATTAATATATATTTAAAACTATTATGTCTTCTCATTGGATTGATTCCTTTATGATTATATAATAGTTATCTTATTTTTACTATTAATTTAAAGTCTGTTTTATCTAATATGATAATGGCGACTCCTGCTTGTTTTAGTTTCCATTTGCGTGGAATATTTTCCTCCACCTTTTTACCTTGAGTCTATAGGAGTTTTTGTAAGTTAAGTGGGTATCTTGAAGGCAGCAGATATTTGTGTGTGTGTGTGTGTGTGTGTGTGTGTGTGTGTGTGTATGTCTGTCTGTTTTATATCCATTCTGCCAGTCTATATCTTTTTACTCAGATATTGAGACCATTTATGTTCAGAGTTAATAATGATATGTAAGGTACTATTCTATTCATCAGTTGTCTGGTTGCTTTGCTTATTTATTTTCACTAATGGTGCTCCATAAAGCCTGTGAACTTTATGATTTCCGGCAGTTTTCTATTGGTGTATTTCAATCTTTTGTTTCAGTATTTAGGACTCCTTTAAATATTTCTTGTAGATCCATTCTAATGGTGACAAATACCCTCAGTGTTTGCTTGTCTATGAAGGACTTCATTTCACCTTCATTTATGAAAATTTTTTTGTGGGATACATATCTTTGGCTGACAGTTATTCTATTTGAGGAGACTGAAGATGGGGCTCCACTCCCTTATGTCTTGTGGGTATTTTTCTGAGAAGTTTGCTGTTAGTCTGAGAGGTTTACCTTTGTAAGTTAGTTGATGCTTTTGTCTCACTTCTCTTAAAATTATTTCCTTCACATTAACTTTGCATAATCAATGATTACATATCTTGGGGATGACCTTTTTGCAACAAATCTTCTGGGGGTTCTTTGGGCTTCTTGTATTTGGGTGTTGAGATCTCTGGCAAGACCAGGGCCATTTTTCTCCATTAGTCCCTCAAGTAGGTTTTTCTTTCTTTTTTTTTTTTAATTTTACACCATTTGACCTTTATTTTATACCAAACACAAAAGTCAATTCAAAATGGGTAAAAGACCTAAACATAACACTTGAAATCATAAAACTACTAAAAGAAAACAGAAGAGAAGTTTCATTCCCTTGTTCTTGGTAACAATTTTTTATATAGAACCCCAAAAGTACAGGCAACAAAAACAAAAATAAATAAATGAGATTACATTGAACTAAAAGCTCCTACACAAAATGAAAAGGCAGTCTATGAAATGTGAGGAATTTGCAAACCATATATCTAACAAACAGTTATATCCAAAATATGTAAGGAACTCACACAACTCAATAGCAAAGATAATGAATAACCCAACTAAAAAATGGGCAGTGAGTCTGAGCAGACATTTATCCAGAGAAGACATAAATGGCAAATAGGTATTTGAAAAGTTTTCAACATTACTAGTTATCAGGAAAAATGCAAATAAAAACCACAATGGGCAAACATTCCACTCCAGTTAGAATGCTTATTTATTATTAAAAGCACAAGAAATGAGTGTTGATGAGGATGTGGCTAAAAGATAATCCTTGTACATTGTTGGTGGAAATGTAGATTGGTATAGCCATCATGGAAAACAGTATGGAGGTTCCTCAAAAAATTAGAAGTAAAACTACTATAAATGATTCATATGATCTGGATATATTCCCAAAGGAAATGAAATCAGCTTCTCATAGAGATGTCTGTACTCTCATGCTCATCACAGCACTACTCATGATAGCCAAGACATGGAAACAACCCACATGTCCATCAATAGATGACTGGATATAGAAGTTGTGATATATATATCAATCACCATTTATATATATAAATAGAGAAATAAACTGAAGAACATTATGCTAACTGAAATAAGCCAGACACAGAAAGAAAAATATAGCACAATATCACTTACATGTGGCATCTACAAAAAAGTTCAATACATAGCAATGGCAAGTAGAATGGTGGTAACCAGGGCAAGTGGGATGGGGAGACATAGATAAAAGGCTTCAAAGTTGTAATTATGTAGGATGAATAAGTCCGGAGATCTAATGTTAGTATAAGGACTATAGTTAATAATATTATATTGTATACTGGGAATGTGCTAATAGAGTAGATTTTAGGTATTCTCATCACAAAAAAAGAGTAACTATGTGAGATGATGGATATATTAATGTCCTTGACTGTGACATCAAATAGGTTTTTCAAACCTGTTTCTTTCTTTTCTTCTTCAGGAGCACATGATTCTTTGGTTTGGATGTTTTACATAATCCCACTTTTTTTGGAGACTTTCTTCCATTCTCTTGATTCTTTTTTCTTATTGTTGTATGATTGGGTTAATTGAAAAGCCTTGTCTTCAAATTCTGAGAACCTTTCTTTTGCTTGTTCTGGTCTATTGTTAAAAATTTCCACTGCATTTTGTACTTCCCTAAATGTGTCTTTCCTTTCCAGAATTTCAGCTCTTTTTTATTTTTTATTTTTTGAGTTGGAGTTCCACTCCATCACCCAGGCTGGAGTGCAGTGGCATGCCCTGCTGGTTCTGGGGAGCCTTCTGTCTCAGCTTTCCAGGTAGCCAGAACTACAGGCATGAGCTTCCATGCCAAACTAATTTTTTTATCTATTGTAGAGACAAGGTTTTGCCAAGTTACCCAGACTGGTTTCAAACCCATGGGCTCAGGCAATCCACTTGCCTCAGTCTCCCAAAATGCTGGGATTACAGGTTGAGTCACCAAGCCCAGCCTCAGCTTTTTTTTTTTTTTAAGATGTTTATATCTTTAGATTATTTTTCAACTGTGTCCTGAATAGTTTTTAAATTTCTTTATGTTAGCTTTCAACTTTCTCCTTAAGTTCATTGGCTAATTTTATCATCAACCTTTAGAATTCTATGCCTGAAACTTGGTGGTATTGGAGAGCTCTTTTATGTATGTGTGTGTGTGTGTATATATATATATAGTCAGAATTATTTTTCTGTTTCCTTCTTATTTGGGTGGACAATTTCTTCTTATTTGAGGTTGGCATGGGGCTGACATAGGTTCTGTAGGTTTCCCTTGGTTATATATAGCCTTGGTGTTGTGAGTTTTTCAATTGCCAGATGTGATAGCCCTATGCTGTATACCTGGCTCATGGTGTCCTCATGGTCAAAGTGAGCTTGGAAAATGTTGTTATCTAGCACTCAGGATCTGGCCTTCCCCAAAGCTGAGGTATTATATCTGCTGTGGTTGGCTGTACCTTAACCTCCAGTCAGGAAGTGCCACCTGTGGGAGAAAGCTGGCTACTGTGGTATCTGTAGAGTTTTCCTTATTGAGTGTTGCTCCAATGAAGTACCCAGCTAGCCTAGGCTTAGTGTGGGGCCCTGGGATTTCCCAAGTTTTCTGTCTGTTTTGAGCCTTCTGGTGTATTGTAGGGGAAAGGAGATGAAGCATCCTGCAAGTGTGTACTCCTATCTGCCCCAGTGGGGATTAGAAGGGAGCCCAAGGCCACTAGGGTAATGCTGTTCTGGAAAGAGCAGTTCCAGAAGAGTTTACAAGGGGAGTTAGAGATTGCTGTGGCAATGCATCCTACCTGGTTCTCACCTTGGCCTCAGGCAATCTGCAGTTTGGTTGTCAAGGTGCAGCCAGCCTCAGGGCCTCAAGTATTTTTAAACAAACTACCCAGCCAGGAACTGTCCACAGCTTCAGAGTTTGTCTTGGGATCTCTTCCCTCCTAAGCTGTCTGGAAAGCAGCGTTCTACCCTGCAAGGGTTGAGTTCTTAAGAAATGGTTGCTGGCACTGCTCAAGACTTTTTTCCTGTACCACTTCAAAGCAAAGCACAGTTGTGCAGAAGGCAGTTCCCTGTGAAGGGGTGGGGTCCCACACAGCCCAGTGAGCCCTGCAGAAGAACTCCCAAATTCCTATCACTCACCTTCCCTTCGAGAATTGTGGGGCATATTGCTAGATCTGTTCCTCTTTCAGTGCTGAGGAAACTCTATCTTGGTTTACTCTGAAAGAGAAACTTACTCTAGCTGCCTCATGTCAGCCATCTTAATTCAGAGTCAAGTGAATAGTATTAACCTCATTTTACAAATGAAGAAATTGAGGATCAGAGACAAACAGAGAAGAGACTTCCCCATAGTAAATCACCTTTTTTCCCTCTATGCTTTACTTTTTCTTAGGTCAAAGTAACTAAATACGGCTTTTCCTGTCCCAGCTTCCATTCTCATTAGAATAAGTAGCTGCTGGAGGAAACTGGTCAAGGAGAAGATTTTGCCTATGGTTTCTCAAAGAAAAGTATGCGATGGAGGGTATATGCTGTCTGATAATGAGAAGAGATCAAATTTAAGGGAAGAAAAGCTACAAGCCATTCTCCTTGAACAATCAGCTACACAGTGAGAACAGTTTGATATTTGTATTATTATTTCTCATCTTTACTTGAGTCTTGACAACCCAAGAGTTTAATTTTCTTACAATTCTTTTTCTATTATTATCCTTCCATTTTCATTAGGTATCTGTCACTGGACCTTTCTGTAGTCAGAATTCCAATATCTCGTGTAATTCTTTTTTTTTTTTTTCTGAGTTAGAGTCTCACTCTGTCACCCAGACTGGAGTGTAGTGGCCGCTCCCCGCCACCACAGCCTCGACCTGCTGGGCTCCGGCGATCCTTCCGCCTCAGCCTTCCAAGTAGCTGGAACTACAGGCGCGCACTACCACGCCCGGTTACTTTTTGATTTATTGCAGAGATGAGGTCTCGCCAAGTTGCCCAAGCAGGTCTCGAACCCGCGGGCTCAGGCAATTCACTCACCTGAGCCTCCCAAAGGCGCGGGATTACAGGCCGAGCCACCGAGCCTGGCTCTCATGTAATTTTCAACGCCAGCTTGGACTTCAGCATTGTCCCACCATTATGGGTTTTTTCTTACTGACCAGTCCAGTTCTTTTCTTCCTGTCATTTCAACCTTGACACTGGAAGCCAGTCACAGACACACACCCATACACATACACAGCTATTCCTGGAAACACAGGTCTGAGGTTGGAGTCTGCTGAGAGGAGGGAGGGAGGAACTATGCAAGTTAGATAACTGTATAGCAAATACTGTAATAACTCGGAGTCTGTGCTAACGAACACTTCCAAGACCCAGGCAGTCCCCATGGAAACAAGGCTTTGCTATTGCAGTTGCATCAGAATTCTCTTCTGTAAGTAATCAGTAATAACGTGTACTTTCTTTCCCCATTGTCCTTGTCACAATAGTGAATCCTCAACCACAAAGAGAGAACAAAAGGAGAGGAATGTTGTTGATTTCTGGATGGTAGGTAAAATGCCTTCCATATTCTCACCAATAAGGGGGAAAGGCATCAGTGGGAGTTTAAGCAGTGAGGGTTTCGCTTTTTTGTTTTTTAAACAGACAATAACAAATAAGCACAGGCTGGTACAACCCTGGTTAGCTCATTGCCATCGATAAATATTTACTGGGCCCCAAATACCAAGCCCTTCTGCTAGGTCCTGACCAGGGGCAGTTCTAAGGTTTTATAGGGCCCACAACTAATATGATGGGGATGAGAAATGAGGGGAAGAGTTTAAGACAGTAATATAAACATAATGACAAGAAAAACAGAAGTAATAGCAGCTACTTCATGCTGTGTACCCAGTCCTGTGCTATGTATTATTTCATTAAATCCTCACCACAACACCCTGAATAAGATACCAATTTTTGCAGAGACGGACATCAAAACTCAGTAACTTGCCAAAGGACACATAATGGTAGATCAGTCTTTCTTTAAAAATCAAACTTTTAACTACCAAGCCGTAAAGTTCTCAAGATGTTCTCGATAGTACTATGGCAACAGTAAGGGAGACAATCCAGAAAATTTGTTTTTTCTGGAGAAGATAATACTTAAAATAGTGTTTCTCAACCTCAGCCCTACTGACATTCGGGGTGGGATAATTCTTTGTTATGGGGCTGCCCTGTGCATTGTAGCCTGTTTAGCATCATCCCTGGTCTCTATAATATTAACTATATGCCAATAGCACCCTATCCTCAGTTGGGATAACCAAAAATGTCTTTAGAGATTCTTTAATGTCCCCCTGGGGGAAGGGGAGAAGTGCAATATCCCCCAGCTAAGAACCAATGATGTAAAGAATAAGTAAGAGGCGGCTAGGTAAGGAAGTGGCAGGAGTGAGGGAGGTTCTCCCGAAAGAGATCACAGCAAGAACAAAGGCAGAGTAGTGGGAAACAGCATGATGGATACAGTAGGTACCTGTCAAGTAAGAAAGGGCAGGCAATTTGATGCTACTTGAGGCTATAGGACAAGACCAGGGATTTATTGGTGGCAAAGCAGGAAGGTGCCAGATTAAATAGGTCATTGTGTGCCACACTGAGGAGTTAGGGTCTTATCCTATCAGAGAGGAGGGCATAAAACCATTATGATAGCTGGTAATGACAGGATCAGATATACACTTTCAATAGTCACTCTGGTTCTTTTGTGGATAATGTATCTAATGGAGACAAGTTTCATTTAGTCAACTTTTCCCTTTTCTATTTTAGACATGGGTTATGCCCTCTGTGATCTCTAGATATTACCCCAAATTCCCAGAGAAATGAGTGCATTGATGGCTTAGTGATAACCCACTTTCATCTCTAGAAGATCAGGAGAGGGCCCTACCAGGAAAAAGGCTAGCAATCCCATCTTCAGACATGAGTGTTGGAGAGCCTTTCCTGGTAACCTACTGCAGAAGTTCTACCAGGGACACAGGACACAGATCAGATGAAGGCAGCCATGGAAAATCTGTATGAAGTAACCACTCTGTTCAGCTGTGCTTAAAACAGAGAAGGGAAAGTAAAGAATAAAAAATGTGTCCAAGAGCATCAACCACCTGGCTTACTTCCATATCAAATTGTCTATCCAATATCTACTCTCCCCTTTGTCCTTACAAAAAACTTCCTGATTTTTGTGCAGGCAACAATGCTCCCAGCTGAAATTACTTACTTCCCCACACTCTTATGCAGTTAGAGGTGGCCCAGTAACACAGGCAAATAAGATGTGTGCAGGTGGTATTGGGTGAGACTTACTAGAAAGCTTGGAAAAGGAGTAGGCTCAACTTTTGACCCTCTCTGCTTGGAAAAGAAATGTGAAGCCAAACATGAAACAACTGTTTGGTACCAGGAGGTGACTATCATGAGGACGAAGACCTTTACACTAAAATGGCAGAGAGAAAAGCTTCAAAGAGATGAAGAGAAGACTTGGATCCCTGATGTATCACTGCTGGATTGCCTCCCTCCAGATGTTTCCATTGCTTCATGCAGCTGAACAAGTTCATGATCACAAGTAGTCACTCAAGAAATTCCAGGAAAAAAAAAAAACATTTAACTCCAGAAGAAGATAAGTAGGAGAATCCTGGTGATACTTCTGATGCTCCAAGAAAAAAAAAATTATACTTATACCCAAGAGGAAAAAACCAGAACCTTATTTTTCATGTCAACTGCAAGCACTAGAACTGTCAGACAGGGGTTTCTTTGAGTGTTGCAGAGATGAGTCTATTATCAATCTATAATTCATTGGAAAGTAGCATAAGACCACATTTATTTAAAACCCTTGTCCAATATTTATCAGAAAGAGCAGTGAAAATAAACAAAAATAGAAATTTCAGAATTAAAAATAACTGATTCCTAAGACATGTACTAGAGGATGTCTATAAAACTGACCCTCATTCAACTCAAATGGCTACCAAACTCTAAAATTTGCAGGGCATGTTGTGAAGACATCATACTCCTATATACTGATCTGTTGATATATCAGTAGCATCTTCCTTTGCAAGTTATACTTTCCTCTTCCCAGTCTTAAAGTAGGCACTTCATCCCCCCCACCCAGAGTCTCTTTTGTCACAAACTGCCATAACCTGCCAATCAAGCAAGCAAATTTCAATATATAAAAGAAACCTATGGGTGACCTACTCCATCCTGTGGTTTCATTTCCATAACAAAAACTGATAAATAACCCATGCCCGAAGTCTGAAGCAGCTATAAAAAACTGTGGCTTAACAGTCTATTTTCTGTAGGGATTCATATCAAACACCACCCCTCCCACACTGAATTTTCTCCAGGGAACAAAATATTCTAGAAAGAATTGAACTCATTGTTGGAAGTGGAGGTACCGAGGACATTTTTATTATAAAACATAAAACATAAGTAGTGAGTTTGAATTGTCTGCATTTATTCTCCATGGGTAATAAAAAAACCTCATTGTTCCTCAATGTTTGTATAACTAAAGTTTATCAGCTGGAGCTAATCTTTAATTCAGAAGTTTGAGCTGTCCATCAAGCAATACTTGGTGAAAAGAAATCTGGAAGGTTATTGACAGGTCCCCCTGAATATGTGAATTGAATGACTTGATCTTACTTGGTGAGAAATAGTAAACTAGCATGTGTGAGTGCACACAAGTGTGGGCACATGATGGAAGAGGGTATAAGGAAGTAAAATTTATTTTCTAGGATGGATGCTCATAATATTGTTAGTACAAAGAAACACTAATTGTCATTCTACAATAGGTAGCTTAGAGAATTCACAGACTGGAGTGACAACCATCAACAAAATATAATCAAAATACCAAGGGTATATGCATAATGAGGTGGGATAATACAAGTTAATTGTCAATGAATTTACCAAAAATGCTAAAGCCCCCAAGGAGAATATGCATTTTAAATACCTAGCATTTGGGGATTTTTTGTTATCTTCTTTTACTTTGGTTAGATTTTGCAATATTTAGATGAAGTAGAATTGTGGTATGTGTTTCATAAAATACTCAGTTTTGAAAATTTCTTTTAAAAATAATTTTCCACCACTTACAGTTACAAATTTTACAAATTTTCTCCCTCTGATATTTCTTTTTCACTGTCTCCCACTGGAAATACTGTAATTTCTCTAATAGTACATAGACAATCATTAGTTTTACAATATAAAAATTTTATTGTTCTTGATTTGATCCCAAGCCAGGTCAGATGTCACTTTGAATTTAAACTCTTGCTAAAACTCAGAGGACAAAAAATTTTTAATTCATAAAGGTTTATGATACTCCATGTATCAATAAATCTTAGTCAAATGGAAACAAAAAATAAGAAATACCTTCTATAATCAGAAATCTAGATATAATGTGGGCTGCAGACAAAATATGATGAAGACTCTAGCTCTTTTTTTTTGAGTCAGGTTCTCACTCTGTCACCCAGGCTGGAGTGCAGTGACAAAGTCACAGTTCACTGCAGCTTTGACCTCCTGTACTCAAGCAATAATCCCTCCTCAATTTCCTGAGTAATTGAGATTATAGGTGCACATTATCACACCTGGTTATTTTACTATTATTATTATTTTTGTAGAGATGAGTTCTTGTTATGTTGTCCATGCTGGTCTCAAACTCCTGGGCCCAAGTCATCGTCCCTCCTCAGCCTCCCAAAGTTCTGGGATTACAGGTGTGAACTGCCATACTTGGTCTCAAGCTCCTTTCTTTGTTTTATTATTATTATTGCCTTTTCTTTTGTCTATGAAAGATTTCTACTAAGGTAATTTCCCTTTCACCTGCAATACAGCTATCAATATCAACTGGGGCAATGCAAGAGAATGAAATTTCCCCCCAACTCTAAAGACTTTCCTTTGGTTGAATTGGTTGGAAGACATTGCTGTGCTTGGGTTTTTCACAAATCACAGGAAAAAAAATGTATTAACTTGATAGGACTTGGCTTGTTAGGATATACTCTTGGTGTTGGGGACAGAACTGGATTCTGGGGCATCATATGGAGTTACAGGGAAAAGAGTAGAACTGAGACCTACACAATGGAAGAAGGAAGAAATGTCTGTTAGAGAGGTAATCAACAAAGTCTACCACACTCTACCTTATGGAGTTCCTAGACAGAACCCAAAAGTGAAACTGATGAGAGACAGGGAGTTAGTTGGTGGGTCATTTCTAAGAAACAGCTACATTTGTGAACTTTAACAGACAATTGCACAGAAAACCAAAGTAAAAAAGAATCGTACAATATTTAGTTCTATGCGTATTCATTACTAGATAGGAAGGAAACTCAAATGTGAACAGGATGGTAATTTCTTGTCATACAGGATTCAGGATGTTCACATTTCTTCAGAAAACCATAAACTCTTGTAGCTGAGAAAGTACTTGATACTATTAGCTTCAGTCTCTACTTATAGGTAGGCAGGGAGATAAATGTCTGTTTTTTATTTCTAGGCCGTTTTGGAAATCTTGTCATGCTTTCATGGGATTTTTCACAATTTAAATTCTTAGCAGCAAAATTACTGGGTCAAAGAATGTTTCCATTTAAACATTTGATAAATATGCTTTGCACTGTCATACCAATGTACACTATCCTCAATAGTATTTGAAAGCACATTCTTTACGTTTTTGCCAGCATTAAATAATATCAAAACTTAAATTCTTACTAATCTGATAGATTATCAATAACAATAAAAGTAATTTTAAGTTAGATTTCTTTAATTATAAACAAGGTTGCATATACTGTTATTAAGTCCTTCAATTTGCATTTCTTTATTGTTAGAGTGGTAACTGATCACATGCTTATTGGCCATTTACACTGGGGTTAGATGTGTTTTATAATATCCTTTGTAAGAGTTAAGGAATTAATAATAAGGGACATCTTAGTGAAGGACCACTTTTAGGGTACCAAATAGTTTTGTGACCTAGTTTGTAATGTATCAGTATTATTTGATCCAAGCATACTGTGGATGCCAAGCACGTGCTGTAGATTATTTGCTCTAAATATGAATTATCAGTCAGCCTTTTGGTAGGTAGGGTGATCAGACAAGTTGGGATGATTTTTCTATGATGAGATCTTTAATTTCTGATGAAGTCTACATCAATGGTGGTGGGACTACTCATATGTTAGGGTTGACGGTCTTTGAGTGTGAAATATAAGAATATATTTTTAGCTTGGCTAGAAGACCTCAGCATCTCCCTTTGAGAGAGGCAACGGGAGTAGTGTTGGATTAGAAAAGCAATCTGGCCGGGCTTGGTGGCTCAGCCTGTAATCCCGCGCTTTGGGAGGCTGAGGTGAGTGGATTGCCTGAGCCCACAGGTTCAAGACCTGCCTGGGCAACTTGGCGAGACCTCATCTCTACAATAAATCAAAAAATTAGCCGAACATGGTAGCGCACGCCTGTAGTTCCAGCTACTTGGAAGGCTGAGTGGAAGGATCGCCGGAGCCCAGCAGGTCGAGGATGCGGTGGCCGGGAGCGTGCCACTGCACTCCAGTCTGGGAGACAGAGTGAGACTCCAACTCAAAAAACAAAAACAAAAACAAAAAAAGAAAAGCAATCTGGTCTACTGCATAAATTGAATAGGATCAGGCAATGGAAGGGGTTCCGCCATTTCCATGATCATTTCTCCTCTCTTTCTGCTCTACCTAAAATCTGAAGGGTCAATTCATCCTGATCTTTCTCTCATTTACTAAGCCCCAGTCTCCCAGCCTGCTGGGAATACCTATACTAGACAAACTCTCTTCTGCCTCAGGGCCTTTGCATCTGCTATTTTCCCTTCTAGCCCTCTTCCAGAGCTTTCAGCAAGACTGGCCTCTTATCTTCCTTTAAGTCGCACAAGTCTTTATCTTTGATCACAATCTCTATTTCCTGGTACTTATCACAGTGTTTTAATTTTATGATTTTTAAAAACGTAAAAGGAATATTTAAAAAGTAATTATTTTGCTTATATGTTTACTCGCATATATTATAATATTCTATCAGAAAATAAGCTCCATGAGAAGCAGGATCTTGATTATCTAGCTTGCACTAAAATTGCAAAACATCTTTCTTTTGTGTTCAGGCAATGGAAACATTTCCAAGCCTCTGTAGTAATCAAATGATGGCAATGCACTTCCCTGGGCTCCAGTGGGATGGAAAGTCAAGACTTTTTTCCATAATGTTACTGAACAGAAAAATATTTGCAATAATTTACAACCTCCATGTTCCCTCTCTCCCCCCGCAAAAAACAACCTGCAATTATAAGCAGTATCAAGAGTGTTTCAGGTTAAAAGTGTACTTGCTGTCAATTTAGCTTGTGTTGCAGTAACACTTCTAAACAGAGCTATAATTATGTTCACGGTATGAAAAGCTACATTGGTTTATACTGACACTTGATTGCTCAGTTCATCATTACCAAATGTCTATAAAAATGAACTAGAAGCTGGAAGCATATCTTTAACTCACTCTCCTGTTTAATTACATTTATGGAGAGAGGCAATTGGTCACATATATTATCCATGGTTAGATGTTGCCATTTAACAATATTTGTCAAAAGAATAGCACTAGCAAAGGGCAGAAAAAATCAACACAATGCTTTCATTAAGTATATATATAATCTATATATACTTATATATAAAAGATATTTCTATTTTTATTTACATACAAGTGTATACATTTATACAAATCAATATGTGACATATATTTATATTATTTATATTTATATAAAATACATATCTCTACACATATAAAGAACAATTTGCCTGACTTGCTAAATGCAAAAAGTCCAAAGTAACAACTGTTTGGGTATAATTAGATGTCATTTTTCATAAATTACAGTCACTAAATTATAAATGTTGCTTTTTATTTGTTATCTCTCAAGTTGTTGTCATGTTTAAATTGAATGGACATTTTATGACTTATAAGAAAAAGAAGCCTGAATTCTTTAAAGAACAATTCTTTTTTTTTTTTTTGTCAGTTGGAGTCTCACCCTGTCACCCAGGTAGAGTGCAGTGGCATACTCACAGCCACCCCATTGTCGACCTTCCACCTCAACTTTCCAAGTAGCGAGAACTACAGGCACACGCTACCATGCCCCACTAATTTTTGATTTATTGTAGAGATGAGGTCTCACCAAGTTGCCCGGGCTGGTCTCAAACCTGTGGGCTCAGGCAATCCACTCGCTTCAGCCTTCCAAAGAGCTGGCATTACAGGCTGAGCCACCGAGCCTGGCCAAGGAAAATTCTAACTGGAATCTTTATCTATTCTCATATTCCCTCTCCTTGTGTGTCTGATTTCTTCTTAATCCTCAGATATTTGTATTCTTTTTAAGGTTGAGAAGGTGCTTGCTATTTTTAAAAAGTCAAGAAATATCCTTTTCTGAAAAAAATTCTTATCTCACTGGCTGATAATTATTCAATCATGACTCATTTGCTTTATGCCTGCAATATCAGAAGTACCTGTGATAGAGCATTTTGGTTTTCATAGTAGCCCTATTGCTGTTGCTGACTCACAAGAGAGAAGAGATGAAAGGGGCCATTGTCTAGAACATTTCTTCCAAGAGCAAGTCTTTGGAATTCTGATTTCTAAAAACTGAGCTTCAAGACCATTGCATACATCAATAATAACTAGAGAGAACCTATAGACCTTCCCCCAAGGACCTCTATTAGAATGAATTCAAAATATGGCCTCATCCATGTTGGAGCAGATGAAGACCGCAGAAACTGACAGGGAGCTTCCTCAATAATCTCTTGGCCACACATCCTGGAAGCATACAGGGGCTTAAGGTAACAAAATAGGAACCAGAAGAGAATCTTAAAAAAAATCACCCCCAAGATATGCAACCACAGCCAGCCCTGAATTTGATCAACTCCACTGACACGGGCTAATGGGGTTGTCCAATCAGTTATTCAGGGTTGCCTGGGCAAAGAGAACTGTGAACAACCTTACCGTACCTGACCTATAACCTCATTATTCACTTCTAGGCCTTTTGGGGGAAAAGGTCTGGGGCTCCAGAAAAGCTTCCAGGGGTCTCATGTTTCTCAAAGTGACTGTTGTGACGTTGATAAGAATGGGAAGCAGTATTGCCCACTCTATCTCAGGGGAGACAAGATGAGAGGGAACCCCCTATTGAACAACAGGGAAGCAGTCTGCTGCTCCCTGCCAAATACAAAGGACACTTTTTCCAAATATTCACAACCACTCTTCCACATTGCCATTTCTTTCAGACCCACTTTATTCATTTGTACCGATGGTCAAAACATGTCCTCATATGCACAATTCTAGGTACTCATGGGAATATCATCTTAGTTGTGAAATAACACCCATGACATGGACCAGAAATCAAAGGAGAACTTCACAAAATCACAAAGAACTGAAAAATACTTTGTCTTCCCAACACACCACTCTGCAGCTATTCTATAGTGATCTTTCAGCACCTTCTGATGGGATATGCTGACTCTCATTCATGTGAATGTGGCCCTCAATATGAATACAAGTATGGGTGAAATGCATAAGTAAATCAAAGAGGAATAAGCCATATAAATTCCCCAACGCTCACTCCAATCCATGTGATTCTTTCCTTGCAGCTGGCATTGCAGTCAAGAAAGTCCTTTTGTTTGTTTACTGAAACATAAATCTGCCAGAAGAACCTAACTCTAAATTACTGTTGCATTTTTGATGGAAAGCTGCCACATAATTTAAATTCCAACAGCTCTATGGTTTCCCATATTTCTTATTTGTAACTTGCCACCTTACAGACAAAGTGCATGATACTATCATTTTAATAAATAGGTTTTGAGAGAAGGCTGTTTTTCTTTGTGTCCAAATTCCATCTGTTTTTTGTTTTTTTTTTTTCTTTCTCTTTACTGACATATCCTGAGATTCAATAAAGGCCGTTTAAAAGTCATTTTATTTCAAAGGTAGCCATTGCATTTCAACAGCTAATAAACCAAATGAGCAAACAGAATGATGTCTTCTAACTGCCAAAGAGGAGGTGAGTGAGTGACAGTTCTGGTTTGTCACTTCATTGGAAGGGAAAAAATACCGTTGATTTTTTCTTATTTAGCTGCTTAGTTGTAAGCAAACATTATTTTTTAGAAAATCAGTTTTCTTGGGTTTTCTCATCAACGAAGTATTTTCCCCACTACGGTAGGTAATTACCTAGTATATTTGTGAAAATGGAGTCCATCTTCACGATAGAGCCGGTATTTAGATACGGATTGAATCCAATTGGATTCACCATCCAAACTATGAAGAAATGGATATCATGTGACTTTTAATCTTGTATGAAACAAAAAGATTAAACTGTCAATATTACGATGAGCTGCCGTGACGAACCCTATGATAGAACCGCACTCTCAGCGCTGCTTCTAATGATATGTATGCAAGGAATAGATTTTTCCTGATAATGCATGTAATTAGAGTACAGAACAAAATGTCCTGTTCAAATTCATGACATGCCCAACTAATAAAGGAAGAGAGGATAAGGCCCTTGCTATTTATTTGCATGAAAATCTTCAATATAGGATATACTTTAGAGAAATTAGTTTTTAATCTAGGTGACTAGATGAGATTTTGACCCTGAACTGTTTTCTGAACTGACCTGTGAGAATTTATGCAGAAATAAGACTGTGATGCTTACAAACCAGACAGGCATTGCTTTTTTCATTAATTCTTGAATGTCTTATATAGTCAAGAGAAGCAGAAAATTGGTCCTTTTAAAAGCCCGCCTTATGAGAATTTGCTTTTATGAAACATAATCAGTAAGAGCTGATAGGAATTTTAGCAGGAATGTATTCTTTTTATGTAGACATTCAAGATGTTGGATACATTGATTCAGCAGTGACGGTTCTCCACTGACCTGTACAAAACAGAAATCTATGGTTGTTTATTGTTATGAATATATTTGCAAGGCCTCTTGCTATCACAGTACCAGCTCCTCAGGGTGAATTATGGACTGTACAATGAGCACTTGAAAGAAAGCTTTATATCAACTCATGTGTTTATTTTTTCATGATAAAGGTTAGTGTCACATCCACTGGATCTATGTAAGAAATTGCTTTTAAACGTTTTTTTTTCCTCTCGTTTTTAAAAACAATGGCTGATATCAACATTATCCAGGCAAGAGATTGTATAACAGAAGTAATCTACACTTTGATACAATAGAAATAGCTAAGCACGAGATAAAAGGCAAAGGTCTTATGTATGTTTCAGCACCACTCGACACACTAATAAGCAAGAATAACTGTCATACTCCACATGCAGCTGTGAAATATAAATGTGGTCTGGCTTATATTAGTAAAAGGCACCAACTTCCCACATGGATGCTTAACCCAGAGAGGAGTCATCTTCTCTTCCTTCTTCTACCTTTCCTTCTACTCTTAGCCATTGACATCTTCAGTCAGTTTTTTTTTTAACAGATATCACAAATTTGTCACTTCTTTTTAGCTTCAGTCTGGCTCAGACCATTGTCTCTGATTGCCTAGTATGCTAAGAAGTTGTTGTTGTTTGGTCTCTCTATCCTTGTTTTCTCCAATTCATCTTCTACAAAGCACAAAAATAGTCAGATTACAGTAATTTAGTTTAAAATCTTCAATGGCTTCCCTCTGCATTTAGAGTAAATTCAAACACATTAAACTTAGAACCTGTGTCTAACTTTACTGCATTTTCCATGGAGTCAACATCACCATAGCCATACTCCTTGGCCATCCTCAATTTCTTTCCTATTTCTAAGCCTGCTATTTCCTCTCTTTGGACCACTCTTCATCCTGCTCTTTCCTCATATCTCAGCTAACATAGCCACTCTGCTTGATTGTAGTATGTAGTGTAGCTCTTGCCATGCTCAGGTATTTCCTTTGTGGTACTTATCAAAATTTGCAATTATTTTGTGTATCGCCCATCTCTCTATGACAGTGAAGGCATGGACAATGTCTGTCATGGTTGCTGTCACATTTATATGTCTACAAGTCCCCCATCAACATTTGTTGAATGAATATATGACATAGTACAACACCGCTTTTGTAGAGGCTGCAAAAATGCAGAGATGAAGATAAATTCCAGAGGAAAAAAAATGCCTGTTCTTGATTTACTTTCATGTTCTGGAAGCACAGGTTTTCTGTTTTCTCCTAACATTAAATGTGCAATTATATCTAATTTTCACAAGGGGAAAATGAAGGAAATAGATACATATTGCAATCATAAAGCTTGCTCAATGTGTCTATATATTTTTTTATTTGTTAGTGAGCCAAATTTTTATCTGAAAGTGAACTAAATCCTTTTGGAAGCTTTGGGCAGTTTAAAGTAACAAAGACAGTAGGGTCGTTGATGCAACCCAGAGTGCAGCTTAAAGTAACAAAGACACTAGAGTCATTGGTGCAACCCAGAGTGCCACATTTTGGGCAGCTTAAAGTAACAAAGACTCTAGAGTCGTTGATGCAACCCAGAGTGCCACATTTATTGCCAAAGAACATGTATGCTGGTTATATCCACTTGTGTGTATTCACTGAACAAAACAAGTGTAGCAGACTTGTAAAAAGTAAAACAGTTCTTGGCTGACATTGAAATCTCTTTTAAATCAAGGTACAAGATAGCTGAAGAAACTATTTTATAACAATATATAAGGAAAAAATATTTTGTGGATACATGTATGTTTTAAGTGGACAAAATATTTTACAACGTTCTTCTATTTTAACTTTAGGTGCTATTTTCTTCTTATTGTTAAATACCCAAAGAAAATTTAGAAAGCAAAAACTAGTTAATGAACAAACGACTATTGTATTTACTAAACTGACATAATTGCCAAAGGTGTACATTTTATTCCATATAATTTAAAACTTGAAAATTTAGCAAACATGAACATATTAAGGGATATAATGAAATTTTTACATAAGTTTTCATTTTAAAAGCTGATTTTTGAAGAAATATTTTAATTCCAATGGTATGAGTATAGTCTTTTCTGTGATTAGGAATAATTTAGTGGCAATTTTAATAAACATGGATAAAATATTGATATAAGTGAATGTAATATTCATTTTCATAAACCAGGGACAGGCACTGTCAACTGTAATTTATTTGCCAAATAAGTCTATTCAGTTAAAGCTGGGCACTGAGGAGATCCTGTTTTCAACAGGCTGAAGGAATCATTCCCTCAAAAAACATTGCCTACATTGAAGGGATTCTGACCACTCAGATGCAAAATAGCTTGACCAGTTGGACATAGTGCCTCTATGGTTGAGTCCCTGATGTAAGTTCCAGGATGAGTGGACACAGTTATACAGGCACACATGTGAGGCTCATAACTTGTGGGTCTATTTACATATCTACATATGCACACATTTTACCATAGCTAATGTGCCAAGGTGTAACATCGTAATACTGAAAAATTCTGGGCTTTCATAGCAAAAGAGGGGTGAAAATCAGCAAGTCTATGTTTCTAAAATCAGAAAGGTCCTTACAGCTCATCCCTTCAAAACAAAGGAGTATGAAAATCAGCCTGTGTCTAACTCAGGGAGAAGAAAATAAAACACCACCACAGCTAAAGATGAAGGAGAGAAAGAGAGAGACTGGGGGGTAGGGGAGAGAAGAAGAAAGAGGGGGGCATAAGAGGGAAGGGGAGGAGGGAGGGAAAGCACACAGCAGGCCATGCAGTCAGAAAAAGTCCTGTTGAGGAGTCACAAAGGCACCATTCTTTAAATATTAGGGGGAAATATCTCCCTATCTAAAAAGCAAATCTACATTTGATGCTAAAGTTTCTTTGGGGAAGTAGCAAGATCTGTTGTCAGGAATTGGCTCCCCTAACACATTCCAGGGTGGGACAAGCATGCAGACACTTAAAAAAAAAGGTTACTGTAATCCTGCACTTTGGGAGGCTGAGGTGAGTGGATTGCCTGAGCCCACGGGTTCGAGACCCGCCTGCCCAACTTGGCAAGACCTCATCTCTACAATAAATCAAAAATTAGCCAGCCGTGATAGCGCGCACCTGTAGTTCCAGCGACTTGGAAGGCTGAGGCAGAAGGATAGCCGGAGCCCAGCAGGTTAGTCTGCAGTGGCCGGGAGTGGCCACTGCACTCCAGTCTGGGTGACAGAGTGAGACTCCAACTCAAAAAAAAAAGATTAGAAGTCCGGACCAAAGGTTTTCAGCAGATGCTAAGAAAAGAGAGGAAAAGTGAAATACTACAGTTTTATTGTAACCACATATGCACACATACATGCACACAAACACACATGCATGCATACTCAGACATGCAAACACACGCTCACTATTTTAGTTCATTCAGGCTGCTACAACAGAATACCACAGGCTATGTGGCTTATAAACAACAGAAATGAATTTCTTACAATTCTGGAGGCTGGGCAGACCAAAATCAAGGCTCCAGTAGATTTGTCTGGTGAGGGTTCGTGCCTTAGATGTAAGCAAAGAGGCAAGCAATCTCTCTAGAGTCACTTTTATAAGGGTCTAAAGCCATTCATGACCATAAACCCAAGGGCCCCACCTCCTAATACCATCACCTTGGGGCTAAGATTTTCAACATGTGAATTTGGGAGAGTGAACAAACATTGAGCCGATAGAACCCACACACTTGCACACACCCACAAGCATGCATACATACACACAAACATGTACACGAATGCACACATGTCCCTAAACACACAGGCACATACAAATACACAAACCAGACTCTCACAACATCCCACACATTCCACACATTCACAACACACATGTGCACACATACCTGGATGTACACACACAAGCATGCATGTAGCACATAGCATTCACATCTACAAATGTGAATGTACTCTTTACTCAACTGGATATCATTCTCATTATTGAGGTGAGGGTTCATTCCTTTTCACACAATCACTTTGTTACTTTTACAACGTTCTATATTCAATAACCTCTGTAGGAATTGTTTTAGGCCCGTGGCAATAAAATAGCCCACAAATTGGATTTAGTCCATAGGCTCACTTTATTTGGCTCACGAAGTATTTAAAACACACTTTGAGTTGGTTGCCAATATTTATACACCAGGAGGTTTTATAGAAAGACCCAGATCTCCGTCTTCTTTTGAAAAAGTTAAGCGATATGGCTACCCTTGGACCCACAGTCCTGCAATGGTAACAACTGGCTGGAGCTGAGGACAACTGCCCCTTTAGGCTCTCAAGAACCACATGGCACTCACCTCCTTTGGCTCTGGTTTCTTAAATGTGAATGTGTATGTGCACCAACTGGGAGTCTTATTAAAATACAGATTCTAACTCAAGAGGCCTGAGAGTCTGCATGTCTAACAAACTCCCCAATGCCACTGCTTCTTTAAGACCACAGTTTGATGGTCTAGTCAACCCCAATCCCACCTTATATGGAATTGCTAGAATTAGCCAAGGTAAATTCTAAATACCCTGTTAAATCTGAATTTCAAAAATATTAAAAAAAAAAAAAAACTAAGTATGTCTCATGTAACATTTGGAATATGTTTATATGTTTATATCAAAACATTTGCTGTTTCTCTGAGTTTCAAATTTAAGTGGGCATCCTTTATTTTATCTGGAACCCTATCTCCATACCTAATCTGTCTTCAAATCTCAATCTATTTCACTGGTCTCTGTAGAAATTTGAACTGAGCAGATTTGGAGACAGGTATTCCCATACATGTGACTGATTGAGGGGGAATCAATCAGGAAAAAGGGAGCCAGAGTGAGGGGCAGAATAGGGCAGTGAAAGGAGTCCAACAAGACCATGGGCTCAACTGGAACCTACCTTTAGCAAATCTCAAGAGAAGCTCTGAAGCATGAATTGCACCACAGAGTTGGTCCCCCTTGGAGGCAAAGGGTTGTTGGCCTTCTGTTCCCTGTATTAGGCAGCTCCCAGGCCTGGAGATAACCTTCTAGTGAGAATTACCTTCTTTACTGAGATTCTCCAGTACAGCAGGTAAATGTCAGCTACTAGCAGCAACACTCATAGCAGCTGGGAGATGAGTGAACCTGGCCAGTAAAGAAGATCTTGGCATCCAAAACATCCACTAGATACACTGGTTATAGGGAACAATTTGGACTACATAAACCATCCCTCCATATATAAAATTCATGGGTTTGATGTCTCACAAAGGAAGCATTGTTTATCACACTCTGTCTTAGAAAGACTTATTCTGTCTTGCTGTATTACGAACCACAGACACAGACATAGGAATGCCCTATATTGTACATCTCTTAATAATTTACACACGACCTTTATCTATGATTCAATCTAATTAAATCCAGCAAGTAGTTACTGGGTGCTTACTATGTGCAAATCATGATAATGTATCACTTGATTTTTCTCAAGTACTTTGTGGGCATAAGCAGGCTAGGTATCCTTAGCTTCCTGCATACCAGATTAGAAAGCACAAAATGTACCAAATGCAAGTCCTTTACATAGAATTGAGAACCACAGAGAGATTAATTTACTTTCCCAAAGTTACAAAAGTGAAAAGTGGATGAACCAGAATTCTAAAACAGGTGTTCTTATGCTTTCTCTGTTTTTGAATAAGTGTTCAAACCAAAGTATTCATAAGTGGGCATTTATAAATAATAAACATGCATAGTCCTAAAAATACTTTTTAAAATTTAGCTTTGCTTTAAAACTTTCTTCAAAAATTTTTTTAAAGAAAAGTTTTCTTTCAAGCTTTTTATTTTGAAATAATTATAGAGCCACAGGAAGTTGCAAAGATCATACAGAGAGGTCTCTTCACCCAGTTTCCCCAATGGTTATGTCTTACATAATTACAGCATAATATCAAAACAAGGAAATGGACATTGGTAAAATGTGTGTGCATTGTTCTATGCCATTTTATCACAGGTATAGATCTGTGTAAACACTGCCAAAAAGATTTTCCCTGTGTCACCCCCTTATAGTCTAACGTAGTCACACCTCTCACTATCTGTAACACCTGGCAAACACTAATCTGCTTTCCATCTTTATAATTTTGTCATTTCCTGAATCTTACATAAATGGAATCATACAATATGTGGCCTATCAAGCAGGGCTGTTATCACTCAGCATAATGTCCTTGAGCTCTATCCAATGTGTTACATTTATCAGTAATTCATTCTATTTTATTGCTGAGTGGTATTCCATAATATGTATGTGCAAGATTTGTTTAACCATTTACCTATTGAGAGACATTTGTTGGTTTCATTATTTTTATCTGTTTTCAATTTTATTAATTCTGGCTTATATTAATTATTCCCTTTCTTCTACTTGCTCTAAGTTTAATTTGTCTCTATTTTTCTAGTTTCCTAAGATAAGAGAATATTGATTTAAGGCTTTTCATCTTTTCTAATTCTATGGATAAATTAGAAGTGTGTTGTTTAGTTTCCAATGTTTAGAGATTTTCCCATCTTTCTTTTATTCATTTCTAGCTTGAGGACACACTTATATGATTTCAATTCTTTGGAATTTGTCGAGGTTATAGTCTTTGTTGGTATATGTTCTGTGAGTGTTTGAACAGAATGTAGTTTGCTATAACTGAGTGGTTAGTTTTCTATATGTATTGGTTAGATCCTGTTGGTTGATAGTGTTGATGATACATCCTTGCTAATTTTTTGTACAGTTGTTCTATCAATCATTGAGAGAGGGGTGTTGACATTTGCAACTATAATCATGGTTTGTCTGTTTCTACTTTCAGTTATATTGGTTTTTACTTCACATATTTTGTGATTTTATAACTTGATGCATACACATTTAAGATCCCTATGTCTTCTCAGTGGACTGACAGTTTTATCATAAATAATGTCCTTCTCTACTCCTGGTTTAAAGTCTATTTTATCTGATATTAATGTAACAGCGCCTGGTTCATTTTTTTTTAACTTCTGAAATAACAGCTGTATTGTTATGTAATCCACATAGCATAAAAATCACTCTTTTAATGTGTGCAATTAAATGGTTTTTAGTATAATCATGGAGCTGAACAACCATCATCACTATCTAATTTTAGGACATTTTAATCACCAAAAAGAAACCCATAGCCTTTTATTCAATACCCATTCCTCCTCCCATCCAGCCTCTGGCAATTACTAACTTATCTCTGTCTCTGTGACTTTGTCGATTGTGTGCATTTTATGGAATTACACAACATGTGGTCTTTTGTGATTGATTCCTTTCACTTAGCATAAAGTTTTTTCATCATATTGTAGCATGCATCAGTATCTAATTCCTCTTTGTGACTGAATAATATTCTATTATATGGATATATCACATTTTACTTATCCATTAATTAGTTGTTGGATATTTGGGCTGTTTGCACTTTTGGGTTCCTTTTTTTTTTTTTGAGTCAGAGTCTCACTCAGTTGCCCAGGCTAGAGTGCAGTGGCACATTCATGGTCACCCCAGCATCGACATGCTGGGATCAGGAGATCCTTCCGCTTCAGCCTTCCAAGTAGCCGGAACTACAGGTGTGTGCTACCACACCCAGCTAATTTTCTTTTCTCTTTTTTTTTATTGTAGAGATGAGGTCTCACCAAGTTGCCTGGGCTGGTCTCGAACCTGCAGGCTCAGGCAATCCACTAGCCTTGGCCTCCCAAAGTGCTGGGATTACAGGCTGAGTTACTGAGCCTGGCCACTTTTGGGCTCTTATGAATAATAATACTATGAACATTACTGTGTAAGTTTTTATGTGCTCATATGTTTTCATTTTTCTTGGGGCTATACCTGGGATTTAAATTGCTGAGTCATGTAGCAGCTATATGTTTATTATTTTGAGGAAATGTCAAATTGTTTTCCAACATGGTTTCATCATTTTACAATCCCATCAACAATATCTGAGGGTCCTCATTTTCTACATCTTCACCAGCACTAATTATTGTCTGTCTTTTTTATTTAGCTATCTTCATTGGTGTTAAATAGTATCTTATTATTGATGTGATTTGCATTTTTTTTAATAACTAACGCTGTTGACCATCTTTTCATGTGTTTAATGGCCAATGGCATATCTTCTTTGAAGAAATGTTTATTCAAATATCTTCCTTATTTTAAGTTGGGGTATGTGTCGAGTTTTGAGAGTTTTTTTTAATGTATTCTGGATAAAATCACTTATCACATACATTATGTGAAAATATTTTCTCCCATTCCATAGATTATATTTTCACTTGTCTCAATGCTGTTCTTTGGAGCACAGATGTTTTAAATTTTGCCAAGCCAAATTTATCTATTTTTTCTATTGTTGCTTTTGTATTTCCTTTGGTGTCATACTTAAGAAATCGTTGCCTAACTCAGTGTCACAAAGATTTGCCCCTATGTTGCATTCTAAGAGTTATATTGTTTTAATTCTTATATTTAGCATCAGAATCCATTTTAAGTTAATTTTGTATATGGTGAAATTAATATTTACTTGAAAATCTCCATTCACTCTTTTACTTTCCACCTGCCTGTATCATAATTTCAGTGAGTTTCTTATAGATAGAATGCAGTTGAATCAAGTTTTTAATCCATTCTGCCAATCCCTGTCCTTTAATTGGTGTACTTAAACCATTTATATTTAACACAATTATTGACACATTGGAGCATATCATTTTATGTTTTGTCTTTTGGGCTTCATTTCTCTCTTTTTTATTTCTCTGTTTTCTTTTTCCTGTATTTCTGTCGGTTACTTGAACTTTTAAAAATGGCTCAACCTGTAATCCCACACCTTGGGAGGCTGAGGTGAGTGGACTGCCTGAGCCCATGGGTTTGAGACCTGCCCGGGGAACTGGCTGAGGTGAGTGGATTGCCTGAGCCCATGGGTTTGAGACCTGCCCGGGGAACTTGGTGAGACCTCATCTCTACAATAAACCAAAAAAATAGCTGGGTGTGGTAGCGCACACCTGTAGTTCCAGCTACTTGGAAGGCTGAGGTGGAAGGACTGCAGGAGCCCAGCAGGTCAAAGCTGCGGTGGCCGGGAGTGGCCACTGCACTCCAGTCTGGGCGACAGAGTGAGATTCTGACTCCTTAAAAAAAAAATTCTATTTTGATTAATCCATAATTTTTAATGTATCTTTTATATGTATAGTTCTTTCCACTACTGTTTCTGATGTTCCAAGATTTCTTCTTCTATCCTTTCCTTTTTTTGTTCATAGGACTCCCTTTTGTCATTTTTTAGAACCAAATTTTCCTTTATCTGAATGTGTCTTGACTTCATATTCATTTTGAAGGATATTTTTATTGGTTATAAGATTCTGGGTTGACATTTCTTCCAGCACTTGAAAAAATGTTATGCCACTTCCTTCTGGTTTCATGATTTCTAATGAAAAGTCTGCTGTCATTTGATTTTTCTTCTACAGCTAATGTATCATTTCTTTCTGACTGCTTCCAAGATTTTTTTGTCTTTTTATTTCAGAAGTTTAACTATGATAAGCTTTGACAACAACTTATTTGAGTTTATTATGTTTGAGATTTGTTCAGCTTCTTGAATCTGTAGGCAAATATCTTTTGCCAAATGTGGAAATTTTTCAGCTATTTTTTCTTTGCATGTTTTCTCCTCATTCTCTTTCACCTTTTATCTTGGACTCCAAGGCCATGAATGTTAGATTTTAATTAAAAAAAAATAGTTCCCATATCTCTGAGTATAACTCCTTATTTGTATAGCTCTATCATATACACATATAATATATGTATGTATGTCTATGCATACTTAATGCATTATGTATGTATATAATATATAATTGCATAATACATATATAACTTATCAATCAATATATCTATGTATATATTTTTAAATATAAAAAATAATATAAATGTATGCATTTATATATGTTTATGTAAATAATAAAATATTAATTAAATTTGTTAAAGTATAATAGAAATAAGAGTATATGACATAATAAACAATATAAAACAATATTATAATAAATGACCTATAATCTTATATATACATATAGTCTAGTATATATATGCACTAGTCTATTTTCTCTGTTGCTCAAATTGGGCATATCTCTCTATCTTCAAGTTCACTGATCCTTTTCTCTGTTCTCTCCATTCTACTGCTAAGCTCATTTATTTAATTTTTATTTCTGTTCTAAAGTTTCCATTTGGTTCTTTTTTGTATCTTTTATTTCTTTGCAGAGGCTTTCCATTTTCTGTATGTTTCAAGTGCATTCTCAATTTAGCATTTTTATAATTGCTGCTTTAAAATTTTTGCCAGATAATTTTTTCCATCTTTGTCAGCTCAAGTGTTCATGTCTATTTATTGTCTTTTCTCCTTGAAGTAGGGGTTTTCCTGGTTCTTAGTATGATGAGTGATTATTTTTTACTAGAATCTGAACATTTTGGATATTATGTTGCTAGTTCTGGATTTATTTAAATCTTCTGCTCTAGCAGACTTCCATGACACTGCTGTGGTAAGGGAAGAGGATGTCACCTAATTACTGCCAAGTTTGGAATAGAAATTTAGGTTCTTGAACATCCTTTTGTTGAAACTTGGTGATGGGGTACTCCTTACCATTCAAGTGGGAAAAAGGAAGGACATCTCTTTATCTTCAGGTGAGGATGGGGATACAGTCTTATCTGCTAAAGTAGAACAGTAATTTTCTAAAAGTGGATTTTGTTTACTTGTTTTTGTCTTGCATGGCTTCTCCTTTTCTGGTCTTTTGGCTGGGGAGAGCAGCTTTTTGGGACATGTTTTGTTCTGCCCATTGGCATTTCTGGGCAATGGGTCTTTTACTTTATCTCCAAATATGGAACATATGAGGCAAAAAGAAAATTCTGGGAACTTACCTCCATATAAATCCTGGCTCCAAGGTCTTTACCTGGTTTTCCTTCTTTTTTCCACCTTCCAGAGTCTTCTTACATTTGTTTAACATACAATGTCCAGAGTTTTCAGCTGTACTTATTGGGAAGATAGAAAAAAGTAAGATAGATAAAAGGACATATCTTTCATCTTTCTGGAACCAGAAATTCTCAATCAGTGAATTTTTTAAAACTCTTTTGTTCAAATCCACATTGGCCAGATTTGAGTGTTATATATACTTTATCTGTGCTCTCATTAGAACGTTCACTTCCCTTGCTCTAAGTTTCACTTTTGCCAGTGGTTGAAGTCATTACACTATTACAATATCTTCTAGCAAAGAATGTTAATTTTCTTTGTGGAGAGCCAAATCCATTGTCTAGAGAGTTCTGCCAAAATTAGAAGCCAATTATTAACTTTTTTTTTTTTTTTTGAGTTGGAGTCTCACTCTGTCACCCAGACTAGAGTGCAGTGGCTGCTCCCGGTCACTACAACCTCAACCTGCTGGGCTCTGGCGATCCTTCCACCTCAACCTTCTGAGTAGCCAGAATTACAGGCATGCGCTACCATGCCCAGCCAATTTTTTGATTTATTGTAGAGATGAGGTCTCGCCAAGTTGCCCAGGTGGGTCTCGAACCCGCGAGAGCTCAGGCAATCCATTCACCTCAGCCTCCCAAAGCGCAGGATTACAGGCTGAGCCACTGAGCCCGGTTAACTTTTTTTAAGCCTTATATTTTTGTTCTCAAATGACTTCCAAGTTTTTGTTGCATCACTTAGTTTAGTCTTGACTATTTTATAACTGGTCTGTTATTTAGTGATTCTCAGAGTGGCAAAACTATGGTACTCTCACAAAATCTATATAGGTCAGGTTCGGTGACTCAGCCTGTAATCCCAACACTTTGGGAGGCCGAGGTGAGTGGATTGCCTGAGCCTGTGGCTTCGAGACCCACCTGGGCAATTTGGCGAGACCTTGTCTCTACAATAAATAAAAAATTAGCCGGGTGTGATAGCGCACGCCTGTAGTTCCAGCTACTTGGAAGACTGAGGCGGAAGGATCACTGGAGCCTAGCAAGTCGAGGCTGCAGTGACTGGGAGTGTGCCACTGCACTCCAGTCTGGGCGACAGAGTGAGACTCTGACTCAAAAAAAATTAAAAATTAAAAATATATATATATGAAATATAAGTCAAACACAATACCCAATAAGAAGCACCACAAGTCTACGATTAGTGAGATGTTGTACCAATAGGTTCCAACAGGAAAGAGTATACTCAAGTTAGAATAATTAGAGGAGAATTCATTTTACAGAAAGTACTTACCAAAGAAACTACAGAAAACTACTTACAAAAGTGATATTGCAAGGGTGAAGGAGAGAGTGATTAAAGTACCTAGGAGAGAGTCCACAGAGAAGTATGTTTTGAGGCACTTTAGAAAAAAATGCAGGCCAAGATAACCTTAGAGGAAGAAAGAATAAATTTCCTGACCTCTCTTTTGTCTCTCCCTTCAATCTCTTCTAAGAATGCTCAATGGTTGCATGCAAAAGAAGCCAGAGGATAAGGAAGCCCATATCAGCCTTTTGGGGACAGAAAATCAACAAGTCAGGTTAAAAAAAAAAAAAAAAGAGGCCAGTGGAACATATTCAGCCTCGGTGGTTTATTTGTTAGAATCTAGGTAGAAATCTGAGCAGATTAGTTAGGTGTCATGCTGAGAGAAAGTTCGAGTCAATAATTCAAATTCTTGAGTCCTATAATAGTAAGAATATTACACCATTGATGGGAATGTCAACTAGTACAATCTCTATGGAAAGCAGTTTGCGATTCCTCAAAGAAAAAATTGAGCTTCCACACAATCTAGCAATCTCCTTCCTGGGAATATACCCAGAGGAACACAAATTGCTCTACAAAAAAGACACCTGCACACGCAGGTTTATTGCAGCACTATTCATAATAGCAAAAACACGGAACCAACCCAGATGCCCATTGAAAGTGGACTGAATAAAGAAAATGTGATACATATACATGATGGATATTATGCAGCCATAAAGAAGAACAAAATTATGGCCTTCACAGCAACTTGGTTGCAGTTGGAGACCACTGTACTAAGCAAACTATAGCAAAAACAGAGAATTGAATACAGCATGCTATCACTCATAAGCAGTCACATTAGCACAAGGGTGAGATGGGCAGATGCTGGACACTGCTAGGGGAGGGAGGAATGAATGGGGAGACACGTGATAACACACTGGGTACCTGGTCCACTGTCGGGGAGAGAAGGTCAGTTAGAAGCCCAAACTTCACATACATGAAACCTATTTATGTAGTGAATCCTCACTTGCACACCACTACCCTATAATTAAAAAAAGAAAATATTAAGACCAATATTAATTAGGAATTTGAATAAGCAGAAAGCAATAATTTATATAAAAATGAATGCATATAAAATATTGGTGATGGCTTTGAGCTAGTGTCCCTATAACAAAAATATGGGGTAAACTGCTCTCAGAGTTTCAGGTTTTTTTCTCTGATGAATTTACTCAGGAAGTCAATCATGAGTGTCAGACAGAAATTACTGAATAACTTTTCAGATCTTCCACTTCCTCCTTTCTTCTCTCATGGTTTCTGGCACCTAGTACCTATCCCAAATTCACAGAATAATGCAGAAATGACAGAAAAAGTAGGCAAAGAATTTAGGCAGCTTCTGTATTCCTACCCTTTCATGAATTTCAGTTGAGTAATTGAGTGTATGCATACTCCAGCATTAGCACTGTAATATTATTTTTATTCCCCTAATATAATGCACAGTTAAGAGATTCTTTTAGATTCCCTGAGCTCAAAGATGTGTGAAATCAACTTTGGAAGCAGCAGGTTACATTTTTAGTATTGAAATGATATTTTATCCGCAATTACAAAAACCCTTGAGATACAGAAAGCATCTCAAACGTGATAACCCATGATTGATATTAATACCTTCCCATGGAATCCTGTAAGGGTGGACACACAGCAAACAGAAGATGCAAAAAGAAGATGAATTGGTGGTTACAAAGAAAGACAACCTACTACAGAAGCTCCATCTTCCTTGAGGATGCACTGAGGCCAACATACTTTGAGATCATGTGTTCCAGAGTGTATAGCAGGGAGGACAATAGAGAGAAACAATAGCCCAGAGCTCTGCAGTTAAAACAAATGAAACCTCTAGTAACAAAGTCAGGGGAATACCAATCCATTCCATCTGTCACCACTTTGACAATGAAGAGGGAGTAGAGAAAAAGAGCAATCTTTTGGAAGAGTTTGAGAGCTATTGAGATGTGCACTTAATTACAGTCATGTACCACATAAAGACATTTTGGTCAACGACAGACCACATACAATGGTGGTCCCATAAAATTATAACGTGATATTTTTACCGTGCCTTTTCTATGTTTAGATATGCCCGGATACACAAATACTTACCAATGTGTTACAACTGTCTATGGTATAGGCGATACCATCTAGCCTAGGGACATAGTAGGTTGTACCATCTAGGTTTGTGTAAGTACCCATTATGATGTTAACACAATGATGAAATAACCTAAGGATGCATTTCTTAGAGCATACGCTTATCATTAAGTGATACATGACTGTACTCAAAAATACAGATGCTCCTTGAATTATGATCAACTCACATCCCAATAGACCAATTGTAACATAAAAACTTAATAGGTTAAAAATGCATTTAATATACCTAACCTACCAAACATCATTGCTTAGCTCTGCCTGCCTTAATCGTGCTCAGAACACTTACAATAGCCTACAGTAGGGTAGAATCATCTGGCAACACAGTATCCCGTAGCATCTTGGTTGTTAACCCTCGTGATCATGTGACTTACTAGGAACTGTGGTTTGAGCCACTGCCTAGCATCCAGAGAGAGTACCTTTTTGCTTTCCACTGAACACGTATTGCTTTCACACCATCCTAAAGTCGAAAATCTTAAGTCAAACCATGGTAAGTTCGGGACTGCCTGTACTGATTTTGAGATAATTTTCTTCTTGTGGGGAGGAACATATATGCATAGAAACTATTAACATCTCTTTTAGTAGATATGAGGCCATACGGTAGCATACCAAATTAGCTTTGGCAGCAATTAACTCAGGTTAAATTATTTCATTTCTAGTGCTAGATTTTCTCATTATAGTAATTGTTTCAAGTAGGAAAAGACAGATGGTACTTCACTCTTATTTTCACTTATTCTAGTTCTTGGTATTGTTTAATTTGCCTCTATATTTGTGGATAAAGTATGCTGTATATTTTTATATTGAAATATATACATATTTTTAATGAGGTGCGGCAGTGAAAAGTTATGAAGGTTTTATGACTTCCTGTGAGTTTGTGGTTCCTTTAACAACTGATGGCAGTAGATTTGGAAAAAAAATTTTCAAACTATTTTGGAGTTTTCCCTAACATTGAAATGAATAAGAGAATCAGAAGCGAGTTTCGATGCTAGGTGTTCTTTTTTTATTTTTATATTCCTCATCCATCTTCGGTGAGCACTTTATGGATTATTAAGTTAAAATTTAAAAATATTGACTCACAAGCACCTGTTATTTATCTTACCCAAAATGTCATAGAACTACTTATCTAAAAACAGAAAACCTATCCACTTACCAAATGGGAATTTATGTCAAATGTCAAGCACCAAATGGTTTGGGATTGTATTTTCCATTTTGAAGGGGTCCTTGAGACAGCTATAAATATTTACTTAAAAGTATTCTTGCTAGCATAAAAAACATTAGTCTCAAGGATGAAAATACAAATGATCCTTTAATATAACAGGTTATGTTTGACAAGCTAATGGAAAAGACACTTATTGGAAATAATGAAAATATTAAAAATATTTTAATCATTGCTCTTTGACATACAAAACTGATCTATAAACACAATGCAAAAAGAGGTAGGTGATCCTAGATAGGACTTCCCAACCAGTGTGCCCTGAATGGATTAAAAGCATGCAGGGACCCAGCTACTCATGAGGCTGAGTTGGGAGGTAATTGTGTAAAAAGTATAAAATTTTTTTTAAAGTATGCAGAGATATTAATTTCTACATAGCTCAGGACTGCCTATTGGGTGCCCCCAAATCACAAGCAGCCTCTGGCAATCTTGCCCATATATTTTATATATATTTTGATATGAAAATATCTGGAAAGCACTGGCTGTAGTTATAGGCCATAACATCAAAAAAGTTACATGAACTGCTATATGTGAGAAGTTTGATCAGGACCTCATAAAAAGTCCTCTTTGTATTGGCATCTTTCTTTTGAAGGGAGAAATATATCTACCCCTCAGAATTGGACAGGCAGAGTTCATCTTCAGTTTAAGGGTAAGCTTCTTATTTGGGAGAATAAAATGAGGGTTCATAAATAATTCTTTAATATGGCTAGGACAGTCAAAGTGTCTTCAATTTGGTTATGATTTAAGTACTATGCAGACGAAGTCTACAGCTTGAATCCTAGGAAGGCTAGTTGGAAAAAATATACCTGGGTTATATAGTCTTGTTATACCATATACATCTTCACTTGGAAAATATCACTTGTGACAAGCCACCTTCTAAGAGAGGAGCTCAAAAGACAGCAGGAAAGCCAGCCCTGGATGGAAGACATCTATCTGATGTTGATAGTATATAACATCAGCAGTTTTGATATGTTTTCTCATTGTAAGTAACAGCAAAATGGGGGGAAATTAAATAATCTCATGAAAATATAAAATCAAAAGAGGCCTGAGATCTAAATCTCTCTTCTGAAAATTGTGGTTTGGGATGGTGAGGAAGTTCTAATTCCTGACAGAGTGCTCACTGGATTGAGCAAAGAGCACAAATCAGTCCCTTTTCATGAGAGAGTTTGAAAATCTATGCATTGTTTCCAACAGACAGCGTGCTATGAACTTTCAGCTAGTCTCCACGGTGGCCTAGTTTGCTTCAGAGTGTGATCGTTCCCTGATTTCTCCTCTATTTATTGTCTTCAGCAGTTGCTCTAACTTTTTAGTAACTGCATACTGAGTAGTCTTCAGAGGAACAGGGGCTGAAATGACTGATGAATTCCATAGAAACAGAAACATGTTTTCTCCTGGTGCAACTTGTCTTCCAGCAGTTTCATGTTCATGAAAAAATAATTTGCCATTAGGAAAACAGCACTCTTCATTTTAATGAATGCATTTTCTGTAAGTAATCGTTAAAAAGGCCAGATGAGCCAGTGTTTACAAATTCATATTTTTTAGTAGGGGTGTTTGACTACTCCATAGATCTTGTCCTGTGCCTAAATGCTCCTTTAAAATATTTGGATTTATGATGATTAAGTGTAAGCTAGGGTGGGCCATTAATAGATTACAAATAAATTTGAGTTAAACACGGCATTAATAGCAGTATTAGAGAAAAATGCTATTTTAGAAAAAATGTTTAAAAACCGTATTAGAAAAAATGTTTAGCAGGGTCTACCCGCTAAACAGAGAGGAGCTGTACTTCAGTTGTGAATTTTATTTTATTTTATTTGAGCTGGAGTCCCACTTCGTCACCCAAGCTGGAGAGCAGTGGCACACTCATGGCTGCCCCAGCACCGACCTGCTGGGCTCTGGCGATCCTTCCACCTCAGCCTTCCAAGTAGCCGGAACTACAGGTGTGTGCTACCACTCCTGGCTAATTTTTGATTTATTATAGAGATGAGGTCTTGCCAAGTTGCCCAGGTTGCTCTCAAACCCATGGGCTCAGGAAATCCACCGATCTGGGCCTCCCAAAATGCTGGGATTACAGGCTGAGCCACTGAGCCTGGCTGTGAAACTTTGCCTTTGTTAAAGCTGACTGACGTCAAGAGTTAAAATAGGCAACCCCTGAGCTGAATTTAGCCCACAGAGTGTTTTCTTTGGGTTGCACAGTATTTTTTAAATAAATGAAAGTTAGTGATCAATATTTGAAAACCAGGAGATTTTTACGCAAGTTGAAGAATGTCCTTAGTTTCAGTTTTTTGTTTTTTGGTTTTTTTAAATCACCCCTTGGCATGGCTGTGCCTGCAATCTTCAGGGACTCTCTACAGCTGCCCCTTTAAACAGCTGTGAGCAATCTAGTGCACCAAGCTTCCCACCCAGTACAATTCACTCATTCATCCAGACATTATTCAAAAATATTTCCTGAACACCTATAATGTGCCAAAAGACATTTAGCTAGGTTCTGCCCTCCTCAAACTTACACCTTAAAGCGAAACGAACAGTAAACAATCTTACAAAATTGCACATTTTGAAGAACTGCCATGAAGAAGCAGCAAAGGGTACTATGGAAGCATTTGACAGGGTGTCCAAACTATTCTGGAGGTGGAGGAGGAAGATTCAGAAAAGGTTTTCCTGCAGAAGCAGACCTCTGAGCTGAGATGTAAAGGACTAGGAGAGGTTCACTAGGCGTAATGTTCTAGGGAGAAGGAAGAACAGAATGAGAGTTGAAGGGACGATAGCTTGTTCAAGGACCTGAAAGAAGTGCAGTGTGTCTAGGCAAAGAGCAAGGGGATGTCTGGCATGAATGAGGTTAGAGAAAGGTGTATGCACAGTCGGACCAGGAGTCCTGGGAGTAATGTTAAAATGATTGGTTTTTGTCTTTAAGAATAATGGGTAGACATTTCAGCAGGTAAGTATTGGGATACAAATTGTGCTTTAACACACTCTGGTTACTGGTTGGGAAAAGGTTTGTAGGATGTAAAAATGGAAGCAGTTTAGGGTGACATGAACTAGAGTGGATCCTAGAGAAAATGACTCTGAAAAATAGAAATGACTGTTAAAAACTTTAAAGACACGGGAAACTGCACAATGCCAGATAGGGAGACCTTCCATTTATTGCCTCAGATCTACTCTACCTGCCCTGTGCCCAGCGGGCTGACGCATGTGGACTACCTCTATAGGTTTCCTTACCTACTGCCTTCTGGTATGTTCAGTCAATGAATGGCATCAAGAGAGATCAGACAATGGAGGGAGTGAGGTCAGGGCATTCACTGAGCCATTTCCCTTCCTGCTGAATCACTGGTTCCTTAGTGGTAGCATTTTTGTCCCAAAGAATACAGCTCATATCAGACTACAGCTCTCTCCAACTTCTATAACCTCTCCAACTCCTTGCCTGTCAAGCTCAGGGGCAGTAATGGTTTCCCACTGTTGCCCACACAGGGCTTCATCACTTATTGTCAATTTCCCTTAACTTTGCCCATACATTTTGAAATAGTCCATTAAACTTTCTTTGGTTACCCCTATTTGAGTATGCCACTTATTTTCTGCCAGGATCCTTGGCCTTAACCCAAATTATGGCCATTAGTTGGAAAATAGTCCAGTTCAGTGCTTTTTAAAACCTCCTAACCCTAGTATCTTTAAAGATAAATATGCTAAAATCACACTGACAAATCCAAAAGAGAAGCATTAGAGGCATCATGCTGCCCACTGTTTCTCTTAGAATGAGTTCAAGAAAGCATCAAGAATGAATGGGAGAGATACAAGAAGAGATTTTGTTGCAGCTGCTCTTCTGTAGTGGATCCCTTCATCAGGCCAGATGCTGGAAGTGCTTGTGGCTTGAGTCTGAGCCGAGGTTCTCTCTGGGGCATGCCTTTAGTCAAAGAGTGTCAAGCATGTAATCACTGGTGGACAAGGGGGAACAAAGGCCTATTGTAGGGCAAATCCGATGGCCATCCCAGGGCCAGGCTGAGGATTTGCTGCAGGTGTAACATCGTCTTTCTGCCAGTCCTGCTTCCCTCAACATTTATAAATTCTGATCCTGAGGACACTTCCCAGTAAACTTTCTATTTGCTAATCTCTATTTCAAAGTCGGCTTCCTATGGAACCAGACTTAAGGCAGGTATTATCATTTATTTTTTTACAGAAATAAAAAACCCTTAAATATCAGAATTTCAATTGCCGGGCTCAGTGGCTCAGCCTGTAATCCCGCGCCTTTGGGAGGCTGAGGTGAGTGGATTGCCTGAGCCCGCAGGTTCGAGACCCGCCTGAGCAGGCGAGACCTCATCTCTACAATAAATTAAAAAAGAAATTAGCCGGGCATGGTAGCGCGTGCCTATAATTCCGGCTACTCGGAAGGCTGAGGCAGAAGGATCGCCGGAGCCCAGCAGGTCGAGGCTGCAGTGGCTGGCAGCAGCCACTGCATCCCAGTCTGGGTGACAGAGTGAGACTCCAACTCAAAAAAAAAAAAAAGGAAATATGATGATACAAAACAATGAGTTTAATAAAAGTCCATGCAGTATTGATCCTACTAATGTGAATTTCTACATTAAATATGAGTCATCAAAGAAATGCAAATTAAAACCACACTGAGATACCACCTAACTCCAGTCAGGATGGCCATCAGCAATAACTCACAAAACAACAGATGCTGGAGAGGATGCAGGGAAAAAGGAATACTTCTACACTGTTTGTGGGAGTGTAAACTAGTACAACCTCTGTGGAAAACAGTGTGGCAATTCCTAAAAGATCTAAAAATCGACCTTCCCTATGACCCTGCAATCCCCCTACTGGGTATATACCCAGAGGAACTCAAATCACTCTATGAAAAAGATACCTGCACACACATGTTTATTGCAGCATTATTTACAATAGCAAAAACATTGAACCAACCATGCTGTCCATCGAAAGAAGATGGGATTTTTAAAAAATGTGGTACATATATATGATGGAATATTACGCAGTCATAAATAAGGACAAAATTATGAACTTCGCAGCAACTTGGATGGACTCGGAGTCTATAATACTGAGTGATTTATTACAGCAACAAAGAATTGAATATCACATGTTCTCACTCATAAGTGGACCTTGAATAGTTATTGTAATACTATAAGAAAGGGTTTGTCAGTAGGGAGGGGGGCGGGATAGGCAGTAGTGGGAAAGTGCCAGGGGAGGGGGACATACCTCAAACACAAGAGCCCCTGCATAATGAACATTTGTATACCTAACCCTGAATCGTACCCCACATCTTTAAAATGAAAAATGAAAAAAACTCAATATGGCCAACTTGTCTTTTGAAGTAGATAATTGATACACAAATCCCTGTGTTCAAAGTACAACATTCTTGTGGTTTTGGAAGGTAGCACTATTTGGAGGCTGATTAAGAGGAATAGCCTTTTGAGAAGTATATCCTTTGAAGATATGTCTATCACAGCAGGCTGTGAAAAGGGACAGACAAGGGTTTTGATATGATACATATTTCTCCTAAGACATATTAATTTAGCTACTGTTTACGTAGCCCTTACTATTTGCCAGACCATATGGTAAATGCTCTAGGAGCATTATCTCATAGAATCCACACAAAAACCATTTAAGGTATATGATTTTATTATCCCCAATGTAGAAAAGAAAAGAGCATCAAGACAAAAATAGGACAATGTGGATTCAAGTCACTGAATCTCCATGGGCATCAGCTTCCGCAGCTGACACGAGTGTGAGAATTACCTACAAATGTGTGGCAGGGATGAAATAAGAAGCAGAAGAGTTGTAGAAGTGCTTTGCCAGCTAAGTTGTTATGCAAGTGTCAGGAATGATAAGCAATGTAGTTTGTGTGTGTGAGAGTAAGCCCGTGAGTGGGTGGGTATGTGTGTTTAAGAGAGAGAGAGAATTGGCACTCAACAGACTAGCAAATTGGCACCTTCATTTCTTTATTTTATCCATGAGCAACAGTGATAAATGAATTAAAATTTCTATTTCAAATTATTCAATTGACACAGACAAAAGGGTCATGTGCCAACAGAAGAAAAAAATGAGACATGGGATCAGAAAAATGACAAAGTTGAAAGGCATTTTGTAATACAAAACATGATTTCTACCACTCTCTTTTCCCCTTTGAAACAGTATTGTTAATTATCATTGTTATTATTCAAGCTAGATGGCGATTACTTCTACATTCTGTGGATTGAACTGGTCCCTCTGCTCCCTGACAGTCAAGAATACGTTTGCTTGACAGTACTCTACTCATCCCCTTAAAAAAGTTACCTGATCAGAAGTCTTTTACGTCTCCCCACTCCCCAGTTCACTTTAGAATGATAAAACACCAGTCACAAAGCCAAAGGGAGTTTCTCAGCTACATGTCATCGTGATTGGTGGGATTCATGTCAGAGTTTTGTAAGAACTACAATAAGTTTCAATTCTATCATCTGGAGTGCTGGTTCACTGGGAAACATTTATAACTAAAGCTGTTGTTCATATAGTCTATGGAAGAAGAATGCAGCTTCAAATGGAAAATATGTTGAAAGCCTACCCGCATAAATTTGACTTAATATTACTAACTTGGGTGGATAGATCATTGTTCATAGGCCTGGGTGAGGAAAACCAGTGTCTTGGAGCTTGAGTTATAGGGAAAGAAACATTGGTTTATTAGATAGGATTCAAATGCAAATGCAACATAGAAATTTCCATAGATTCTGCTCTGATATAAAAAGAGAGGTTTTTGAGAGCTTTGGAGAAGGCACTGAATGGAGTGGTGTCCTAGTTATGAAGTTTGCATTTTATATAATAGCAAGAATAATAAAATCTCAAGAATAATATTTCAGGAAACTTGGCGAGTTTTTAAAAGATTCAAAATAGTTAACATCATAGGTTTGTCTTTAGGTAGAAAAAAAGGGAAGAAACTTTTAGTGATCTGGGAATGGTCTAAATTCTCATTCATTCATTCATTTATTCAAAATAGTATTTGAGCAATCACTATATTCCAGGTTCTGTGCATAGAGTAATATAAACAAAGTATAAAAAATATTTATTGTTCTCAAAGTGCTCACAGGCTTAGGAATTATGATGTTAGGAAAAGTAGGTGTTCTCTTTTTTTTGGACAAGAGGTGATTCTTCACTCTTGATTATAAATTTCTCACGACAGTTACAATGAGAGAATGGAAAGGAAATTAAAAAGGATAGTGGAAAAGCGGGAAGAAGAGAAAGTATAAAAATAATAAAACAAGAAGGAAATCATAGGTAATGTTATCATAGTTGCTTCAGGGAAGCCAAGACTTAATCCAGAATTGAGTGAGGTACAACTGCCCCAGAAGTTATCAGCTCAATAACACTCTTGAATTTTTGTTTCATCTACTCCAGCCTCACTCTATCCCTTGGGATAACTTCCAAAAATAAATGACTACATGCAATCCCTTCTCAAGCATTGTTTTTTGTTTTTGTTTTGTTTTTGTTTTTGAGAAAATATAACTTAAGACAAGTGCTATTCAGACAAAATTTAGCTGAAGTTGGGTTTATACTCACTAACCCCTGGATAATTTAAACACATAGGTATGTAACTGGTACCACGTAGCTGTATCTATGTATCCAGGTCCAGCCTTCTCTGAAAGTAGTTATAATTTCATCTCATTTTATTATTCAGCATGGTGCAGCGGACCAAGTCCTGAGCTCACAAATAAGCAGATAAAAATGTTCAATATCATAACTCATTAGGAAATTCAAATTAAAACCCCAATGTGATACCACTACACATCTATTAAAATGGATAATATAAAATTAACAATTCTGACTATACCAAGTGCTTTTGAGAATGCAGAGCAGCTGTAACTCTCATATGTTGCTGGAAATGCAACAAGGTACAGCTACTATGAAAAGGAGAATGGCAATTTCTTGTAAGTTAAATAGATGTTTACCATATAACTTAATAATCCATTCAGTCCAAATATCCTTCAGCTGAGGAAGTAGATTAAAAACAAAACAAAACTGTGGTACATCCATGCAATACAGTACCACCCAGCAACAGGAAGGACTGATACATGCAACAACACAGACTAGCAAATGAATTGTGCTAAGTAAAAGAAGCCAGACTCAAAAGGCTTATGTAATGTATGACTTCGTTTTTGAGTTGGAGTCTTATTCTGTCACCCAGACTGGAGTGCAGTGGCTGCTCCCGGCCACTGCAGCCTCGACCTGCTGGGCTCCGGCGATCCTTCTGCCTCAGCCTTCCAAGTAGCTGGAACTGCAGGCGCGCGCTACCACGCCTGGCTAATTTTTGATTTATTGTAGAGATGAGTTCTCGCCAAGTTGCCCAGGTGGGTCTCGAACCCGCGGGCTCAGGCAATCCACTCATCTCAGCCTCCTAAAGCATAGGATTACAGGCTGAGCCACCGAGCCCAGCTGTGGTTCCATTTTTATGACATTATTACAAAAAGACAAACAATAGAGACAAAATAGTAGTTTTCCATGGCTGGAGATGGGGATAAGGGTTGATTATAAAGGGCATGAAAACTTTCTGGATGCTATAACTGTTCTAAATCTTGATTATAGTAGTTATTATAGCACTGATATTTGTTTGTTAAAACACACTGAAATTTACAATAAAAATGATTCAGTTTTATTCTAAGTAAATTATATTTCTATAAACCAGACTTAATTTAAAAAGATTAGATAGCATTGACTAAAAACTTTCTGAGAGTTTTATCTATTTTTAATTTTATTTGGATTTCAAGTTTCTAGTTAACTATTTTTAAAATTTATTTATTTTTTAAATTGGCAAATAAAAATTGTATTTATTGTGTAATAGTGTGATGTTGTGAAATATGCATACATTGTGAAATATCTAAAATTAGTTAATTAACATGGGTATTACCTCACCTACTTATCATTGTTATTGAATTTATTCTTTGGACAAATACAGTATAGATGTCTACTTTCTTCTAGAATTACTAATATAGAGTACATTGCTAATCACAGTCAAAAAGCACACTCACTGGCAGAGCAATAAATATCATTTTCATTGAATGGAAAGAAAGGGAAAAGGAAAGATGTGAATACATTTTATGAAGACATCAAGTTGAGAAATTTTATATCAAATTGCCTCGATTTTCTTACTGAAGAGGTACTGTTATAAAAGAGTGGATTCAAAAGTAGAAAGAATATTCAGAGTAACTGATGAAGAAAAGGGAAAATGGCATGAATGAACAAAGATCTAAGCATGAAGACTCAGTTTGTTTTTCAGTAGCAGCAGCATAAAATCCTTTGCTACACAGTAGTAAAGGCAAGATGAAAAGCCTGCATCTTTGTATTCCAGAGAGAACAGAGCAAATGTGATTGATTTAACAATCCTCTAAATAACACAGAGGTATTTAGCAGGACTCACGTAAATTAAAAGAAGACTTTAACCATATAGCCACATTCATTTCAATTAAAGTGAACAAATTTCCCAAATTAGCTGAATATAAAATTGAACTATTTTATAAATAAATGGAAAATAAAACTTACATTTTAGTTTAACCTACACATTTCAGGTGATCTATACAGTTATAGGAATAATTACTCACATATGAAGAATGATTTAAACTAGCATTTCTAGAAGAAAAAGTGGGATTTTTATGTTTGTAGCGAATGAAAAATGTAAAGTAGGAAGTAATGTACTATAATCTATTGATATTCACATGTAGCTTTTAAACTCTCATTAAAAGCTAGGCAAGTGCTGCTTTATTTAAGAAAAATATCCACCTTTGTTCTTTCAGCATCATAAAAGCAGTATTGTTATTTTCAATCTCAAAACAAAAAAAATGTCAACAACTTAAATTTGTAGTTAAAAACTTTTCCACAATACAAACCAGCCTTGGTCAGGCATGGTGGCTCACATCTATAATCCCAGTACTTGGGAGGCCAAGGCAGGAGGATTGCTTGGGGTCAGGGGTTCAAGACAGCCTGGGCAACGAAGCAAGACCCCGGCTCTACAAAAAGTTTTTTTTAAAAGTAGCCAGGCATGGTGGCAGCCAGTTATTTGAGAGGCTAGGTGGACCACTTGAGTCCAAGATTTTGAGACTGCAGTGATCTATGATTAAAACACCACATTCCAGCCTCGGCAACAGAATGAGATCCTCTCTGGAAAATTAACAAACAAATCAATAAACAAAAACTCTAGTTTTAACTAGTAATGAAATTCTACCATTTAAAGAAAAAAATATTACCAATTCCACATAAGCTCTGTCAGAAAGTAGAAGAGAAAGAAACATCTTTCACCTCATTTTACAAGGCCATTACTTGCCTGGTACCAAGGCCAAAGACATTTTAAAAAGAGAGAGAATTTTAACCCAGCACTCATCATGAGCATAATTGCAAAATTTTTTTTTAAAACACTCGGAAATTTAGTCTAGGAATTTATAAAATGCATAATACATCATCGCCCTGGGGGAGCCATCATAGGAGGCAAAGTTGGTTTAACATTCAAAAATTACCTTAATAAACTAAAAAAAAAAAAAGTCATATGATCATCTCAATAGATGCAGAGAAAACATTTGACAAACTTCAAAATCCAGTCATAATAAAAACGCTCAGTAAATTAGAAACAATTTAAAAAGTTGCTTTCTCAACTTGATAGGTGATATCTCTACAAAATAAACTACAGTCAATAATGTACATATTGAATTTTCCTAAAGACTGGGAATAATTTAGGGATGCCTTCTCTTACCATTTTTGTCTAACATTTTATTGTATTTCATTGTTGCTAATGCAATAAGACAAGACAAGGTAATAAAAGCATATAGACTGGACACAAAAAAAGTAAATTCTCTTTATTCACAGATGACAATAGTCTCTGTAGAAAACCCTAAGGAACCTACAAAAACAAATAAATTAGAATCTTCTAGGAAAAAAATGAGATAAAATCTTTGTAATGCTGGGTTAGGCAAAAATTTCCTAGGACACAAAAAGCATAAATCATAAAAGAAAATTTTAATAAGTTGACCATCATCAAAACTAAAATATTAAAGAATATGAAAATGAAAGGAAAGTCACAGACTGGGAAAAAGATTTGCAATAAATATATCTAATGAAAATACATTTATCTAGAATATGCAAAAATGCTTATAATGCATTAATAAAAAATGTTTAAGTACAACTTTAAAAGTAGGTTAAAGATTTGAACACAATGCACATTAAAGCAAATAAGTATGTGAAACAATAATCAATGTAATTATTCATTAGAAAAATGGAAGATAAAATCACAACTGGATACAGTTAAATCTACTAGACTAGTTACATTAAAATGACTAACAATACAAAGTATGGACAAGAATGTGGAGCAACTAGAATCTCATATACATACTAGTGAGAATCTCATATATGCTAATGAGAATGCAAAATGGTACAGACACTTTTGAAAAACTGGAAGTAGCTACTAAAGTTAAATATATACACTTATGGTTGGGCATGGTGGCTCAAACCTGTAATCCCAGCACTTAGGGAGGCTGAGGTGAGTGGATGGTCTGAGCCCACGGGTTCGAGACCAGTCTGGGCAACTTGGTGAGGCGTCATCTCTACAACATATCAAAAGGTGAGACCTCATCTCTACAACATATGAAAAAAAAAAAAACTAGCCTGGCATGGTAGCACATGCCTATAGTTCTGGCTACTTGGAAGGCTGAGGTGGAAGGATTGCCGGAGCCCGGCAGGTCGACACTGGGGTAGCCATGAGAGTGCCACTGCACTCCAGCCTGGGCAATGGAGTGAGACTCTGACTCAAAATATATATATATTTGTTTATATTTATATAAAATATGTTTATATTTTTATATATTTTAAAATAAATATATATGTGTGTGTATACACACACACACACACACACATCCTATGATCCCCTTTGGGGCGTTTTCCAAAGACCAATAAAAAAATAGGGGCAACCCCTTTGGGTCCCCTCCTACTATGGGAGCTTTTCAGTCCTCTCAATAAATCCTGCTTTCTCTAAAAAAAAAAAAAATATATATATATATATATGTATATATATATATATATTTTTTTTTACACAAAGTCTTGAATGTGAATGCTTATATCAGATCTATCCAGCATAGCAAAAAGTGAATATAAATCAAATATCTAACAACTAGGTAATAGATGAACAAGAGTGTCATAGCCATACAATGGAGTATTATTCAGTAATAAAAAGGAAATACTGATGCTTGCAATGCCAGGGATGGATTTCAAAACATTAGGTTAAATGAAAGAAGTCAGAAACAAAAGAGTATCTACTTCCAGGATAGGTCATATGCTATACTGTACAAGCCTCGATAGATTTAAAGAGACAGAAGCCAGGCACGGTGGTGCATGCCTGTAATCCCATCATTTTGGGAGGTAGAGGCAAGAGGACTGCCTTAGCCCAAGGGTTTGAGACCAGCCTGGGGAACTTGACAAGACATCGTCTCCACAATAAAAGGAAAAATTAGCTGGGCATGGTGAATGCGCCTGTAGTTCCAGCTACTTGGAGGGTTAAAGGGGAAGGATCACCTAAGCCCAGCAGATTGAGACTGGGGTACCCATGTGCATGCCACTGTACTCCAGCTTGGGCAACAGAGTGAGACTCTGACTCTAAATAAATAGATAGGTAGATAGGTAAAATTTAAAAAAACAGAAATAATACAAAGCTATTCTCCAACCACAGTGAAATAAAATTAAAAATTGATAGCCAGAAAAATTCCTAAATATGTGAAAATTAAATAACACACTCCTAATTAACCAATGGACCAAAGAAAAAAATCAAAAGAGAAAACATGATATACTTGGAGATAAATTTAATTGAAGACATGACATACCAAACTGGTAGAACGCTATACTAATGCATTGCCTCAAGGAAAGTAGATTCCTACATTAGGGAAGAAGAAAGATCAATAACCTAACTTTTCATTTTATGAAATTTCAAAAAGAAAAGTATATCTAAAGCAAGCAGAAGATTAAAGCAGAAATATGGAATATAAAACAATAAAGAAAATTACTAAACCCAAAAGTTCTGTAATCTCAGCACTTTGGGAGGCTGAGGTGAGTGGATTACCTGAACCCGCGGGTTCAAAACCAGCCCAGGCAATTTGGCGAGACCTTGTATCTACAATAAATAAAAAAATAGCCAGGCGTGGTAGTTCTGGTTGCCAGAAGGCTGAGGTGGAAAGATCACCAGAACCTAGCAGGTTGACCCTGGGGTGGCCATGAGTGTGCCACTGCACTCCCGCCTGGGAGACGGAGTGAGACTCCACCCCCCCCCCAAAAAAACAACAAAAAACCAAAAGCTGATTCTTTGAAAAGGTCAACTAAAGCCGGGCTCGGTGGCTCAGCCTGTAATCCCGCGCCTTGGGAGGCTGAGGTGAGTGGATTGCCTGAGCCCGCGGGTTCGAGACTCGCCTGGGCAACTTGGTGAGACCTCATCTCTTCAATAAACCAAAAAATTAGCCGGGTGTGGTAGCGCGCGCCTGTAGTTCCAGCTACTTGGAAGGCTGAGGCGGAAGGATCGCCGGAGCCCAGCAGGTCGAGGCTGCGGTGGCCGGGAGCGGCCACTGCACTCCAGTCTGGGCGACAGAGTGAGACTCCTACTCAAAAAAATAAATAAATAAAAAATAAATAAATAAATTTGCAAACCTTTAGCTAGATTGATAAAAAAGAGAAAACACTTAAATTGATAGAATCAGAAATAAAAGAAAGAACATTACCAGCAATATAAACAATTATAAGAAATATTATAAACAATTACATGTCAACAAATTAGATAGTTTAGATGAAATGCACAAACTTCTACAAAGATGGAAACTACCAAAACGGATTCAAAGAGAAATAGACCTTTTTACTAGACCCATAACAAGTGAAGAAATTAAATTACTAATCAAGAAGAAAAAAAAAAAAACAGGCCCAGATGATTTCACTACTGACTTCTACCAAACATTTAAAGAGAACTCTTCCAAAAAGCATTTGGAAACAGATTCCAGATCACTTTATGAGTCCAATATTATCTTAGTACTAAAACCAGAGACATTACAAGAAAAGAAATTTATAGACTAACATTTCTTATGCATATGGCTGCAAAAATCTTTAACAAAATGCTAGGGAACTGAATCGAGCAACATATAAAAATAATTATATCCCACAATTAGATGAGATTTATCTCAAGAATGCAAGGTTGGTTTTATATCTGAAAATCAATTCATGTGCTACATTATATCAACTGAATTCTAAAAAAAATTATCATCTCAATAGTGCAGAAAAAGAATTTGACAAAATCCAACACCTTTTCATGACAAAAAAACTCAATAAATTAGGACTAGAAGGGAATTTCCCCAACCTGATAAAGGATATCTATAAAAAACCAACAATAAATATATGTCTACTAAATGCCTACTATACTAAATGCTTCTTCCTCTGACAAGCAACAATAAGATTAAGATATCCACTCTCATCACACCTATTCAACGTTGTATTGGAAGAACTAGCAAGGGCAATCAGGCATAAATAAATAAATAAATGACATCTGGATAGAAAAGCAGGAAATGAAACTATATTTGCAGAAGACATAATCTTGAATGTAGGAAATTCTAAGCACTCCTTAAAAAACTATTAGAATAAATAAGTTCAGTAAGTTGCAGGATACAAGATCAATATGTAAAAACCAGTGTATTTCTATTTATCTGCAAAAAAAAACTAACTGAAAATAAAACTAAGAAAACAATTTCATTTAAGCATCAAAAGTATACTTAGGAATAAATTTTTTAAAAGCACTGCATAACTTATACTATGAAAACTACAAAAATATGTTGAAAGAAATTAAGTTCAAATATTTGGAAAAATATTCCCATGTTCTTAGATGGGAAGACAATGTTGTTAAGAAGGCAATACTTCCCAAAATGATCAACAGATTTAGCAGATTTCTTATCAAAATTTTAGTTGACTTATTTGTAGAAATTTTCTTTCTTTTTTTTTTTTTTTTGAGTTGGAGTCTCACTCTGTCGCCCAGACTGGAGTGCAGTGGCCGCTCCCAGCCACCGCAGCCTCGACCTGCTGGGCTCCGGTGATCCTTCCGCCTCAGCCTTCCAAGTAGCTGGAACTACAGGTGCGCGCCACCACGCCTGGTTAATTTTTGATTTATTGTAGACATGAGGTCTCACCAAGTTGCCCGGGTGGGTCTCGAACCTGCGGGCTCAGGCAATCCACTCACCTCAGCCTCCCAAAGCGCAGGATTACAGGCTGAGCCACCGAGCCCGGCTAGAAATTTTCTAACTTATTCTTTTTTTTTGAGTTGGAGTCTCACTCCGTTACCCAAGCTGGCGTGCAGTGGCACTCATGCTCACGGCCACCCCAGTGTCTACCTGCTGGACTCCAGCGATCCTTCCACCTCAGCCTTCCGAGTAGCCGGAACTACGGGCTTGCACTGCCATGCCCAGCCTTTTTTTTTTTTACTGTAGAGATGAGGGCTCACCAAGTTGCCCGGGCTGGTCTCGAACCTGCAGGCTCAGGCAATCCACTAGCCTCCCAAAATTCACTAACCTCCCAAAATGCTGGGATTACAGGCTGAGCCAATGAGCCCGGCTGTAACTTATTCTAAATATTCATATGGAATGGTACAGGAAACAGAATGGTCAAAACAATCTTAAGAAAGAACAAAATTGGAGGGCTCTCAATCCCCAACTTCAATACTTTACTACAAAGTTACAGTGATAAAAATAGTGTGGTACTGGCATAAGGATAGACATAGAGATTAATGGAACAGAATTGAGAGTACAGAAATAAACTCTACATATCTAGTTAACCAATTTTAGACAAGGACACTAAGACCATTCAATGTGGAAAAAATAGTCTTTATAACAAATGGTACTGAAACAATTTTGTAACTTCATGCAAAAGAATGATATTAAACAACTACCTCAAACTTTTCTTACAGAAAAATTAACTCAAAATAGATCAGAATCCTGCATGCAAGAGCTAAAACTATACTGAGAAGAAAACATAGATAAAAGTACTTATCACCTTGAATTTAGCAAAAGATTATTAGAAATGACAATTAAAAGTATGAGCAACAAAAGAAAAAATAGATAAATTGACTTCCTCAAAATTAAAAATGTTGTACTTCGAAGAACACCATCAAGAAAATGAAAAAACAACTCACATACTGGGAGAAAATATTTGCAAATCCTATATCTCATTTATATCTAGGAATTTGTATCCAACCTAAAACAAGGGATTTGTATCTAGTATTCATAAAAATCTCTTACAACTCAATATAAAAACTCAAATAACTCAGTTTAAGAATGAGCTGAGGATCTGAATAGATATTCATGTCAGGGAGATATGAAAGGCCAAAAGGCATGTGAAAAATTGCTCAACATCATTAATCATTAGAAAAGTGCAAATCAAAGAGTCACAATGAGATAACACTTTATACCCATTAAAACAACTAGAATCAAAAAGTCAGATAATAATAGGTGTTGGCAAAACTGTGCACAAATCAGAACCCTCATAGATTGCAAGTTGGCATGTATAACAGGGCAGATGCTTCGGAAAACAGTATGGCAGTTTCTCAGATAAGTAAATACAGAGTTTACCATATGACCCAGAAATTCCACTTCACCGAGGAGAAATAAAAACATATATCCACTTGTACATAAATGTCCATTGTAATATATACATAATAGGGGCAAAAGGTGGAAACAACTGAAATGTCTAAAAAGGATGCATGAATAAACCAAATGTAGTATGTTTAAATAATGAAATGTTATTCAGCCATAGAAAGGAATGAGGTACTAACACGCTCCATAAATGAACCTTGAAAACAGTATGCTAAGTGAAAGAAGCCAGGCACAAAAGACCACATACTATATGCTTCCATTCATACAAGATGTCTAGAACAAGGAAATCTATATACACAGAAAGCATATTAGTGGCTGCTTAGGACTATGGGAATGGAGAGGTAGGTGAGTGATATCTAAAGGGTATGAGTTTTATTTTTGAGGTGATTAAAGTGACCTAAAATTGACTGTGGTGACGGTTGCACATATGACTGAACATACTAAAAACCATTGAATTGTCTACTTTATTTATTTTTTATTATTTTATTTTTTGAGTTGGAGTCTCACTCTGTCGCTCAGACTGGAATGCAGTGGCCGCTCCTGGCCACCGCAGACTCGACCTACTGGGCTCCGGCGATCCTTCCGCCTCAGCCTTCCAAGTAGCTGGAACTGCAGGTGCACTCTACCATGGCCGGCTAATTTTTTGATTTATTGTAGAGATGAGGTCTTGCCAAGTTGCCCGGGCGGGTCTTGAACCCGCGGGCTCAGGCAGTCCACTCACCTCAGCCTCCCAAAGCGTGGGATTACAGGCTGAGACACCAAGCCTGGCTGAATTGTCTACTTTAAATGGCAAATTATGTAATACGTGAATTATAGCTCAATAAAGCTATTAAAATGTTATCAAAATAATATCTACTGTATGTTGCCTTTAATATAAAATTCTAGAAAAGACAAATATCAGAGTGACAGTAAGTATGTAAATAGATCAGTCATCACCAGAGACCAAAACCGAGGAGAGAGACTGACTGCAGAGAGGCCCAATGAGAATTTTTGAGGTTATGGAATTATTCTGTATCATGATTGTGATTGTGGTCACACATTACAGTATACATTTGTCAAAACTCATCTCTTATAATTTAAAATTAAAAACTATTAATGTATGTAAATTATATCTCAAGGCTGATTTTCAAAGTAATTAGAAAATGCCAAGTGATTTGAGATTTTGCTAGGTCATAAATCCTCTGGACAGGATACCAGTGCCAAGAGACGCCACAAACATTTTGATAGCATTAGTAAACACTAAATTCTTTATTTGCTGTAGCCAGTTTCTTTTAAAAAGCAAATTTTACACCATTGCAAAGTATTCTACCATTAGGTGGTCAGACATTGATGCATTTGGTCATAAATGGGCCTAAAAATACACATCTATTTTTGGGATAAAGATCCTCAGTTTTATGAGAGAATTCATAAAATGGAAATTATACCTGGATACAAAATAGTTTTCTTCCCTAAAGAATTCTTCAGAAGCCAGGCTCGGTGGCTCGGCCTATAATCCCGCACTTTGGGAGGCTGAGGTGAGTGGATTGCCAGAGCCTGCGGGTTCAAGACCCGCCTGGGCAACTTGGCGAGACCTCATCTCTACAATAAATCAAAAAATTAGCCGGGCATGGTAGTGCGCGCCTGTAGTTCCAGTTACTTGGAAGGCTGAGGCAGAAGGATTGCCAGAACCCAGCAGGTCGAGGCTGCGGTGGCTGGGAGCGGCTACTACACTCCAGTCTGGGCGACAGTGAGACTCCAACTCAAAAAATAAAAAATAAAAAAACCCAAAAAAGAATTCTTCAGAAAACAGTTTCTTTATATTCACGTATTTGTATGTTCTCTCATTATAGCATGCTTTCTCAAATGATTTGTTTTGAACCTGACAAAATTGAATCTTTTTTGAAAAAATAGAAATGTAACACAGATTTGGTATTTTCCTGGAAGAATGACCTCATTATAGCAAGATTGGATGTCACTGTAAACAAGGCTTTTAAAAAGCAATCCAGAAAGTGATTACATTGTGGAGATCAGGAATATAAACCTATAGGACAAATGCTGGAGCTCATTTACTCGTATGCTCTAACAAAATTAATATACCCAAACTGAGTGGGGTTGAATTGCAATAAGCTAACATTTAGGGCCCATGTGCAGTAATTCTGGTTGTTTATAGGTAGAAGGTGAATGCACAGTCACACTCTCTAAGCCTAACTTGCTGGTTCTCACTCTACCTCAGGAGAGGGACTCAACCAAACAAGGGATATGCCAGAACTAAATAGAAAACTACATCTGCTATGGGTCTCTGACTTGGGATCAAGACATCTGCTCATCAGAACTGTGGCCAAATTCACTGTTAGTGGATGTGCATTTTTCACCAGGGACACAGTGAAAAACAGACCATTAGTTTCCCAGAGAATAAACAACCAAAATAATAATAGTACACAATTTTTAAGGTGGTGGTTTCACATACTTCCAATGTTTCCATGATAGAGGCTAATTAACATCATGTTTGAGAGCATGGATTGTGAAGCCAGACTGCAATCTTGGATCTTCCAGTTAGAAATCATTAACCTCTCTCTGCTTCAGTTTCTTCTTCTACAAAACAAGGATATTAGTAGTACCCAGTATCTAGCGGGTTGATGTGTGGGTTAAACGAGTTAGTAAATAAGTGCTCAAAACAGTACCAAGCAGTATTTAAATTTCATTCATCACTTGAGGTAGGATAGGCAGATGTCACTCCCATTTCATAGATGGGAAAATTGAGACTTAGAAATGGTGAGTCACACTGCCAGTCAGTGGCTGAGCCAGAACCAAACTCTCTAACATCTGACTCTCATGTTGTACCCTATCTATCACACATACTTATATTCGGAATCAAGAAAGATGGGCTTACCTCATTCAACTGTAACAAAGTCAATTATCAAGGACCCAGGCACTTTTCCATTGTGACACTCTAGAAACTACAAGAACTTGACTTAGGCCTTTAGAGAGACACTTTTCAAAATGCCAATAGTGAAACCTTGGTGGGTCAAATATTCAATTTAGTGGGTTGTCACCAACAGTTTAAAAAAGTAAAACACAATAGAATAGAAAATATCAGAGTGCATCATTATTATTTTGTAAAATGTTGGTTCAATTATATACATACTCTACTCATACACACGTACACATGTGGTGGATAGCATTATTTACTATACTTATTCCCGCTTCACCATTTACTCTTTCTTGTTAAAGGGTTAGTTATCCTTCTCTGTTGCTAGCTGACTTGCAGGACTCCTGTGACTGGGCTGGGCTTCCCCTCTGTATTGATGTTTGTAGTGTTTACAGGATTTACTAAAGTCAATGGAATGTAAGTATGCGATGTACATCAAACCTGAGCTGTAGTTTTCAGAGAAATTATATAGGTTGACTCAGTGTTTCACTCTTTCTCTTTGCTGTGAGCATATCTTAAGACAGGACTGGCATGACAAGCTACTTGGGGCTGAGTTGCAGCCTTTCTGTAGACTGGAGGAGAGAACTACAACCCAGAACAAAGTCATCACTGATGTACAGCCTACATGTAACAGAATGAGAAATAAACATTTGTTTTGAAGCCCCTGAGATTTCGAATTGCTTCCTACCATAATATAGTCTGGCCAAAGATGGCTAACAGTTTACTGGGTTGATAGATAAGTGTATCTTATTGAGAATGGTGGTATAAAAAAAAAATTGAAAATCACTCGATGGAATGACCGTCTTAGTCAATCCAGTCTGCTATAACAGGATGCCATATACTGAGTGGCTTAAACAACATTTATTTCTTACTGTTCTGGAAGCTTAACGTCTGAGACCAGGGTGCCAGCATAGTTAGGTTCTTGGTGAAGGCTCTCTTCCTGGTTTACAGATGGTCATTTTCTCCTTGTATCGTCACATGGCAGAGAGAGTGAGAGCTCTGATCTCTTCATCCCCTTATAAGAATACTACTGCCACTCATGAGGGCTCCACTCTTATGACCTCATTACCTCCCAAAGGTCCCACCTCCAAATAGCAACACATTGGGGATTTAGGCTTCAACATTTAATTTTGTAGAGACACAAATATCCAGTCTATAGAGATGGTCATTTGGAAACTTGATTCTTCAAAATATTAATTTAGTTCACTTGACACACTAGTGTTTATTTAGATTTCCCATTGATTTATACTTGTTTGAAAAGGCTTTATTTTTGTCTGCTTTTATTTTTGTCTGCTTTTCATTGGGCAGACTTTGATTCATTCCTTTTTTTTTTTTTTTTTGAGTTGGAGTCTCACACTGTCGCCCAGACTGGAGTGCAGTAGCCACTCCCAGCCACTGCAGCCTCAAACTGCTGGGCTCCGGCGATCCTTCTGCCTCAGCCTTCCAAGTAGCTGGAACTACAGGTGCGCACTACCACACCCGCTAATTTTTTGATTTATTGTAGAGATGAGGTCTCGCCTGCCCAGGCAGGTCTTGAACCCATGGGCTCAGGCAATTCACTCACCTCAGTCTCCCAAAGGCACGGGATTACAGACTGAGCCACTGAGCCCGGCTTGATTCATTCTATCTCTTAAGACTTAGACCAGTGTTTTCCAAATTATAGCATCTATAGATCAATTAATAGATTTTTCAGACATGCATATTTGCCATATATAGTAAATTCAAATATAGTAAGAATGCAACAGCACATGCTGTTTGACAATAATAAAAATGGCATATCAGTGAGAGATGGTTTTTAATACACTAATAATATAAGTTAGTATCGTAAGCTTAAGTAAGGTCCACATAGTCACTTATATAACATAAGGGACATTAGCTGTAGGACAGTTTTTTCACCCACTCCACTTATTTTTATATTTTTATTTCTATAAAATGATCTCTGGATCAAGTTTAGCCTCAGATCACAGAGAATTTCTCATTGAAGACAATGCCAGCTCATTATCTGATACTGAAGATAATAATCATACCATGTATCATACTCAAATGCTGGGATGTGAAAGATCACAATGAATGGAATCCAAGTCAGCTCTAGGAAGTAGTTTTCCTTTTGCTATTGCAGTTTTCGAATGGGTGTTTGATCATGCCCCCTACATGCCAATGACTTCCTTCATAGTTGGGAGGGGGGGCACCACACTAGAAACAATTCAACTTGCAAAGACTGAGGTGTTTGTACAATAATTTTTTCTTCTTAAGAAATCTTGATGTCTTGCCTCCAACAATAAAAAAGTAATGATAGTGTTTCCTTGAAGTGATGGGTTCATGCTTTCAAGATTGAATAAATCACTAAAATCAGCCATTGGAGCAAACGATCTGAAATGATAGAAATAGTCTCTACTGGCATCATCAGTGTAATGAAGAAATGTGATTTAAAAAACCCATCTCTCATTTTTAAAGTTCATTTAAGCATCTTTTTCTTCAACAGCACTGTGGAAAAGTAGTTTTGAAATTGCAACATATTTCTTCATATAGTACTCTGTAAAGAGTTAAAATCAATAGCTATGATTTAATAATATTTGTATTTCTTACACTTCTTCAATATTAAACCAAGATCTGAAGACATACTGACTACTTTATTCTCTGCAAATAGTGGTATTGGATTGATAATCAGGCACAACTCATTTAATTGAAAGTTCTTCATTGCTGCATACGTGGTTAGTGTTTCTTCACTACTTCACTACTGATTACAGCATGACATTTTCTATTCCACCTCATAGCTTTCTGATGACCATCAAACAAAATATCTCTTCTGTAGAATGGGCACTCAATTCAAATAAAACAAAAAGTTTTTACACACTTTTCTCTCTTAGATATATCACTCATACACTGAGGAAGTTTAACATGTTATCCAATTATGATGCAAAGCACTTGTCAACTGACAGGACATGCTTTACACTCTCCAGGGTATGTCACTTGCATTGTGTAATGGCCATCAGGATCACATGATGAAGGAATTGTGCTGGAAGTTCATTTAGCTTTCTCTCAAAGTACATGTGTCACGAACTCCACTACCTTTGCCATGAGGATGCCTCTATAGTTTTGATCCCCTCTCTGTCTTTATCAACACGATTCCTCAATTTTGTACTGAAACTATTTTGCATTTCTTGTTCTGAGAAAGCACAACTAGTTTACCAGTTAAAATTTGAAAAAAGATAAGCATAATAGACTTTATGACATTATTATATTTAAAAAGTTATCATAGGCAACTTTGCTACAGAAAAATCAAAAAATTAACCAGACATGATGGTGCACACTCATAGTCCCAGCTACTTGGGAAGCTGAGGCAAAAGGATCATCTAAACCCAGGAGGTCAAGACTGCGATGAGCTGTGATCATGCCGTTGCACTCCACCCTAGGCAACAGAGTGAGATCCAGCTTAAAAAACAAAGTTGATAATGCACTGAGTATTAGTATATGTGTAGGTACCATAAAATCCGGCTTTCAGGTCTTTGTCTGACGCCCACGCTACAAGCTTGGGTCCTGTCTCCACTGCCCCAGGTCCGCTACTCTGGGAGACCCAGGTAACTCTGTCACAGCCTCTGTCCCCTGTGACCTCCAGGATCTGGAACCCTTTAGGGAGGATCCTGGATACCCAAAAACCAGGAAATGAACTGTCTGGAGATGACTCAAGATACCCACAGTGGCCATGTTTCTTAGAATGTCTAGTGAATATCAGCCCTGGGCCATCTCCTCGCAGAGGACAGAATTAGTGTGGAGTGGAGGCTCTCAGGGATCAGCTGGATGCCCTGGAGTTGAGAGTAATCTTCTGGTATACCCTTCCTTTAAAAAGTGTGAGTACAGTAAGATTCTGAGGTCTGCTTTTTTGGGAAGGCTCCCTGGGAAATATAGAGATACTATGTCTTTCATTGTGGCTGCAGAAAAATGAATGCATTTCCACAAAAAAGGTTGGTAGATTAATTGGTGAATTATAGATGTTCACAAACACATCAGTTTCTCTCTGTGCAGGTGGACAATTTGTGACAGTGGATAATTCATTTCTGTGTCCTGTTTTCTGGATGTCAGAGTTTAATGCTAAATCTTGTGGAATGGGACTTGGCAACTCAGAAAAATGTTCACATATGACCGATCACTACATGATTTGTTATCATGGGAATAATAAATGAATGAAGGTGGAAAAAACCAACTTTCAGATGTCAGATTTCATTACTGTACTTTTTAGACATACTTTTTACTATTTTGATGACTAGCGAAGCTGTAAACTCTTTATACCTGTAAGTTTGCTTGTCCCAGAAAACAGATTCAGATTCTGTATTTACTCTTTATGCTTAAAATCTCATCAAGCAGCCAGACTGGTTGCTGGCGATGGCTGTGGGGCAGATGCAAAGCTGCAGATCTTTGTGAATACCCTCAATGGCAAGACTAACACCCTTGAGGTTGAGCCCAGTGACACCATCAAGAACATCAAAGCTAAAATCCAAGAAAAGGAGGGCATCTCACCCGACCAGCACCATCTGATATTTGCCGGCAAACAGCTGGAGGATGGAGGCACTCTCTCAGACTACAACATCCAGAAAGAGTCCACCCAGCACCAGGTGCTGTGCCTGCGAAGCAGCATTATTGAGACTTCCCTCCATCAGTTTGCCCAGAAGTACAACTGCGACAAAATAACCTGCTGCAAGTAGTATGCATGCCTTCATCCCTGTGCCATCGACTGCCACAAGAAGCTTGGGCACACCAACAACCTGCGCGCCCCAAGAAGAAGCTTAAATAAGGCCCTCGCCAGCTCCTCCCTCAAGGCAGCCTCCTGCCCTGGCCCATGGCCCCGGGGCCTCAATAAAGTTTCCCTTTCATAGACTAGAGCAGTTAAAAAAAAAAAAATCTCATCTTAAGCTGTAATGAATAATAGTTCAAGACCAACCTGGGCAACTTGGCAAGACTTTGTCTCTACAATAAATCAAAAAATTACTCGAGCTTGGTGGTGCGTGCCTGTAGTTCCAGCTACTTAGAAGGCTGAGGCGGAAGGATCCTCTGAGCCCAGCCAGTCAAGCCTGTGGCGAGTATGTCACTGCACTCCAACCTGGGCAACAGACTAGACTCAATAATAATAATAATAATTTTACTTTTGTCATCACTACATTTATGCTTGAACTATTTCCAGTCATTTATTCACTTTAGTGAATTGGTAGAATTAATACCCAAAGAAGCAAAAATATATATTTAATAAATATAAACACTAGCATAATGTCAAAAAATTACTTTAGCTAAGGTAAAATGTACCCCAATATCCACTTGAAAACGCATTAAAAATTACTTTTATGAGCTGTTAAGTGACAACTTCACCACTGGTAAACTCCTGAATAATGTGATAATTGACCAGTGTTCCCATTTACTTTCCAATGTCCTAATTCAGACCTTCTTTAAAATTATCTTTCTTAGAAATGGATGTTCATACAGCCCAGCATTGTTATAATATCACCATGTAACATTATTGTTCTGATTTGAAAAATTAATAAATACTAAGAAATAAAATTTTTTCTATCAAAGGGCCAGTTTTACCTTTTTTTTTTTTTTTTGAGTTATAGTCTCACTCCATCACCCAGGCTGGAGTGCAGTGACCTGCTCACAGTCACCCCAGCATTGACCTGCTGACCTCTAGCGATCCTTCTGCCTCAGCCTTCCAAGTAGACGGAACTACAGGCACATGCCACCATGCCCAGGTAATTTTTTTTTTTAATTGTAGAGATGAGGTCTCGCTAAGTTGCCCAGGCTGTCTCGAACCCCTGGGCTCAGGCAATCCTCTTGCCTCCCAAAGTGCTGGGATTACAGGCTTGAGCCACTGTGCCCAGCCCAGTTTTATATTTTTAAAAGTGGTTTGTGTGCTCAATTCATTCAATAACATTTAAAGTTGTTGATGGAAGCCAGGCTCAGTAGCTCACGCCTGTAATCCCAGCACTTTGGGAGGCAAAAGGATTCCTGAGCTCAGGGGTTTGAGACCAGCCTGGGGAACATGATGAGACTTCATCTCTACAATAAAATAAAATAAAAAATTTAAAGTTGTTAATGGATACTCTAAATATTATAATTTTTATTATCTGTAGAGGCAATTTTATAAAATGACAAAATTGCTATAGCATGTTCTTTGCTACAGAAAAGAAGATGCACTTGTTTTTAGAGAAGAAGAAAAAAGGCTGGGTGCAATGGCTCACACCTGTAACCTTAGCTGGGAGGCCTAGGAAGGAGGAGGGCTTGAGGCCAAGTGTTCGAGACTAGCCTAGGCAACATAGCAAGACCACATCTCTACAAGAAATTAAATAATTAACCAGGTATGACGGCTTATGTCTGTAGTCACAGCTACTTAGTAGGCTGTGGGGGAAGAATTGCTTGAGCCCAGGAGTTCAAGGCTGCAGCAAGCTATGAACACACCACTGCACAGCCTGGGTGACAGAATGAGACCCTGTCTCTAAAATAAAAATAAAAATAAAAAATAGAGAAAAAATAAATATTGACAAAAGTCCCATGCAAAGATCTCTAATGACTTTGGTCAGCAGTCATCATACCACATGCATTCTTTTTAATGGAAACCATTTTAGTTTAACCCTTTTTAATCTGCAACAAAATGATGATTATATTAAATGACAATGTATACTGAAATAAAAATATTTGCTATCAAATATTTTTACCATAACACACACTATATGAGATATTTTAATCTATCGTAAAAATGTGACATATGTTGATATTTTTAGTATTTATATATCTACCTACATTATTCAACAATGTGTAATTAAAAATACTTATCATTATTAAAATATAAAGGAAGTAGTGGTTAAAACCTAGGCTTTGATATAAGACTAAACCGGGCAAAATTCTGGGTTTTTACAAACGGTGTGATCTTGATCAAGTAACAATTTTTCTAATTCTATTTCTTTATTACTTCTCAAATACAAGCCACATAAGGATAAGAATCTTATCTATTGAGCTCATAATTATATCTCCAACATTTAATATATTACCTGGCACATGGTAGTTACTTAATAAAAATGTTCACAGACTGAAATAATAAATTGAATAATGTAGACAGCAATGTGATTTACCTCATGGAGTAGATGTAAAAATAAAATAGGATTAGGAATGTACAAATCTAGAAGAGAAACACAAATGATTAGCTATTTTTAGGAAGACCATATAATTTGTCACACAAGTCTGGACAATTCTGAGGGTGGCTAAAAGTGTTATTAATAATTACACAGGGACAAAAGATGTAAACTAAGACCATTCTGCTCAAACTGAAGTATATTGTTACCCTAGGTCTTGCCATTATTAAGTAATATAGAAAACCAAGAGGAGAAAGAAATATGAAGTTATACTTCTTCTTTGAAAATAGTTGCAATATAGACAAGTAAGATCACAGCAACAGTGCCAAAAATGTCCCCCACCTACTTGTCCAATGTGTTATAGAAAAGAAACAGCTGAAAAATAACTTTTCCTGTATCCAAATGTCTACATTTGTTGTTTTGTGTTCCTGTTATTTATCAAGTTGAATTAGATTAATAATTCTCTTTCAAATTATCAATCAAATCTCTCACAGTGATTGTTTTACACTTTCACCCTTCATACTCCTGAGCCTGCCCTCTCTGAGTGGAAAACCCAACTTCTAATTCAATGACAACTTACACATTAAACTAAGCTTCTTGGCCAACATTTTCTCTTACTGAGGATCTCTCTGTAATATCACCTCCCCTCTCCACCACTTCTTCTGTCTCCAAAAAAAAAAGACACATCTTTCTTTAAGGCCACGGACTATCCCCCCACAGTCACTCTATGTCATAGCCTCCAAGGTGTTCCTCTGTCAGTTATTCACTCGCTTCTCATTCGTGTCTTCAATATCTCCTATCTGATAAGGTTCAGGAGTTCAGACCTTATGTTCTGAAATCATAAAAAATGTAGGTTCTATTTCTTGGTTTTCAACTTACCCTCTGCACGACCTTGGAATTCCTGCTTAGCATCACTGAGCCTCAGTTTCTTCATGGCTAAAGTGGTCATAGTAATATTTACCTCAAAGGGTAGCAGTGAGGATTAAATGAGATAATGCATATAAAATATCCAGGGGACTTCTGGGCAAGATTATGGCACCTTAGATTTTAGCTTTGGTACACACTCTTTGTTCTAAGCAAATAACAAGAACAGGCAGAACGTGAAAAGAGAAAAAGCAATAACATATGCTGAGGCTCAAAAATAAGATTAACAATCTTGAACCAAAAATCAAAGAGAAATACAAAGTCATCAAAGAAGCTGAAACTGTAAGACTCTGTTTCTGAAATAAACAGTGGCTATCAAGATTGAGGCTTCTATGTGTTAACAACAACCAAAGGAGATGCACAAAAGAGAAGCAACTCAAGCCAGGCTCATCCCTAGAAGACGGGGATAGGGTAACTGGGCAGAAAAGTTCCTGTCCCATCAGTAGCATCATTTTCCTTTCCCAACTACAGGCTGCAGTTGTATCCCACATAGTCCCATCTTAAGCCACGTGTAAGTGCTGTGTTCATGATTCACAGTTTCTATTTCCTTCCCGTACTGTTAGACTTTGTATTTAAGTCTAGACTTTCTATTTCCTTTCTCGTACTGTTAGACTCTGCATTCCTGTGAAAAACTCAAAGTGATTTATACTCTGACATTCTAGTGGAGCAGGAATCTCAGCATGATTTTATAAGGACTCGGGTTCCAGCTGCTGAACATAGGCAACTGAAAGAGGGAATGAGAGAGGAAAAGAGGGAAGGTGAGAGGAGAAAACAAAACAAAACTACAAAAACATTAAAACACTGTTTTTTATAGCATTCCTGAAAAAAATGTATTTTATAGAGGAGACTGACAATGACTTTAAAATAAATGTTGAAAATATTAAAAGACAAAAATTAAGAAATAAAACACATTAGCACAATAGATTGTGACATATAGGCTTGGAAGAGAAGAAACAATGATAAGTAAAGAAACTGAGGAATATGTCAGCAAATTTAATGAAGTATTGGCTATTTTGGGTGTCTGTTAAACAATGTTGTATTTAAACAAAAACAAGATGAAAAAAGGGAGCAGCTAATTAAACTATGATAAGAAGGATAGAAATGATTGAAAATGTTACATTCATTTAAAATATTTATTGTTAAACAGGTATGTGAAAAAAATATTAAGGGTTGCCACTGAAAGTATTTGCTTTCTGCGGTACAAAAAAATCAAATCATCCCAAATTTAGCTGCTTTAAAAAATAAATGCATCATCTCAATGTTGCTATGGGTCAGGAGTCTGGGTACAAGCTAATTGGATCCTCTCTGTTCAGGGTCTCACAAGGCTACAATCAAATGTCATCCAAGCTGTGTCCTCATGTAGAGGTCGAGCCAGGGGAAATATCCACTTCCAACCTCCCTTGGGTTGTTGGAAGAATTCATGTCCCTGGATGACTAAAATCCCAGAATTCTTGCGAGTATTGGCTGTACACTGTTCTCAGTTCCTAGAGGGTGTTCTCAGTTCCTAGAGGACATTGCCACGTGAGTCTCTCAGCATGCAGTTTACAAAATAATGGTTTAATTCTTTAAGGCCAGAAGAAGAATCTCTCAACCTTCTGTTTCTGATCTCTAGACATTCATTTGAAGGATTCTCAGAATTAGGTGAGGCCCAACCAGGATAACCTCCCTCTTGATTAAAGTCAACTGATTAAAAACCTTAATTACACTTCAAAATCCCTTCACTGTGGCTATAAAATGTAACCTAATCACCAGAGTGCTGTCCCATCATATTCACCAGTCTTGCCCAAACTCCAGGGGGAAGATTATATAAGAAGGTGGAAACATTAGGGGCCACCTTAGAATTCTTCCTACTACAGTCGGCCCTCTGATCCCCAGTGATGTACCTCCATCTCACGGTCCCCACAATTCTCATCTCATGACAGCATCAGCTTACAGTCCAGTAACAGTATGTGTACATACACACACACACAAATATATACATATATATCTTTATATATAGTAGAATATAAATACACATATATATATAACATTATTAACTGAAAAGGAGAAATTAAAAAACCAACAAAAGGATGATAAACAGAAGACACAAAATAAAATTGTAGCAAGAAAAATAAATAAACCAATGACCTCAACAAATATGAAGAAAGTAAGTTTACTTTAAAAGACAATATAGATTTTTTAAAATGGGTAAAACACACAGAATCTAGCTGTATTTTTTTTTTAAAGGACAAATGCCAACAAAATGCTGAAGGATTAAAGGAAAGGAGATAAAAAAAGATGTGCCTTATCTAGGGTCTAATATAACATCAGATTTAATAGAACCTAAGTCCAAACCATTACTGGGGTTAAAAAAGAATATTAAAAATATTAAAAATAAAAATATAAAAAGAATATTGATAGTGTCAACACAAAGAATATTTTCCTAAAAGATACAATAATCATTAACATATACATATCTAAAAACATTACCAAATATACATATATATAGACAAAATAAAACCGGAAACTTTTAACACAACTCTATTAAAAATGGATAGGCCCAGATAACAAAAGCTTCATAAGAATAGAGAAAGTTTAAAAACAGAGTGACTATGTTTGATTTACTGGCGCTATATTAAAATTTGCACCTATGCACCCTTTTTTTTTTAAAGTGCCATTTGTAGTGAGAACAACATCAAAAAGAAATGTCAACAAATTCCAAGTTTCAATATGATAGCAACTATGTTATCTGACTATATTAAATTAAACTAGAAATCAAAACTTAAAAGATAGCTAAAAAGACCACATTTTAGAATCTTAGAAGAGTCACTCCTGAAAAGTTTATGAGCCAAAAGGAAAATTACAGTGAGAGAATTATAAAATATTTAGGACAGAGCACCAGTGAAAAGACAATTAAGAAAACTAATGGGATACAGATTTTAAAATATTTAGAGATAAATTTGAATGCATATATTCACTACCAAGAAAGACAATAAATGAGTTGAGTATTTAAATGAGGATCTAGACAAAGATTTTAGAAAAAGTAAACTTCCAAAAATCAGAAGAAAAATAATAAATATTATCAATAAATTAGTAAAATAGAAACAAAAATATAATAGGGAGGATGAATATAGTCACAAATTGGTTCTCTAAAAAACAAACCTCTAGTAAGACTAGTTTAGAAAAGAAAGCATAAATAAACATAACAGCAATGAAAAGGAGACAAATACACTATAGATATCAAACATTTATTCACCTGAGAATCAAGGTGTTCCATGCTCTTGTTAGTAGTTGGGGTAGGAACAGACATGTGACAATTCTTATAGATGGAAGAATGAGACAAATGGGAAAATTTTGCTAGAACTCATCTTAGAAACATTTCTTCATGCTTAGAAATGATCACAAGGTTGGAACTGCCCTTTCCTGTTTTTGGATGTTGCTGTCAGAAGATCTGATGCTTGGTGCTGTAGCAGCCATACTGGATCATGAGGACAAACCATGGGAATCAAAGAAGCTAACAAGGTCACTGCTGAACTTCTGAAGAACCAGTGCCAAAACTGCCCTATTTTCAGATTTCTGTTACGTGGGATAATACATTATTTATGTTTATACAGCTCCTATACGAATATTCTATGAATTAACGTCAAAGGATTCTAACAGACATAACATTATGTAACTAGGTTCTTAATTTTAGTTTAAAACTAGGGATGCAATACACAATTCACAATTTTTCTTCCCAATCAGATGTAAATATTCTTCTCCATTGGGTGGTAAATGTGGCATAGGAGTTAAGAATAGAGAGGTTGTTATGGGATGTTCTGGTTTTCTGGAAGACTACCTGAAATCAGTCAGACACTTGTAATTATTTTTTTCTTGCAGTATATTTAGACATATAAGACAATGGGATCCATGAGGCCCTGTTACTCCTATTCATTGATGAGATATACAAGGGTGGACCCCAAAAAACTGGAATTATATTTTGGAGGAAGAGCCCCTTGTCATACAGCTTCTCCCATGAAGTAAGTGTTCTAGGAACCCATTGGCACCAGTGTACCAGCTAGCGTTGTTGTGAGAGGCTGCATTTGGCTTCAAAGACTTTTTTTGGAGATTCTTTCAATGTATTTGCCCATTTCATGACGGGCAATTTACGAATGCACCTGCCCACACTGCGCTAAATGTTCAGCAGCTTTTGACCAGAAACAGCATGACCCTGTGCCCTACCTTCCCTAGTCACCCAATCTCCCGCTGAGTGACTTTTTAAATTTGTTTCCCTACATGAAAAAAGTCCTCAGGGGGAAACATTTTGCCAATATGGAAGAGGTGAAAAGAAAAATGGCAGAAGCACTAAAAGGCATCAAAATTGATGAGTTCAAAAACTGTTTTTTCGAGCAGTGGAAAAAAGTGTCTTTGAAGGTGACTGAACTTTAAACATGTATGAATAAATACACATTTTTAAAATAAATAAATTCTGTTTGTGTATGCGCGCGCGTGTGTCCTCCTTCATATTGTACAACTGGTTCTTCTCCCACTGAAGGAGAAAGCTTTGAGGACTGCGCCATTTTTTTTTTCTGTCTCTCACTTGTTAGGAAAATAACTTCATGGTTCCCTCAGATCTCTGACATTTGGATAAGGCAGCATGAAACAGGTGAATTTTCTTATCTCCAGATAGAAACAGCAACTACACACAAGATTTTCTTATAAAACAGAGAATAGAGTGACTATAATAGAGCCTAGACCAGAAGTCAGGACTCTTGGGTCCGATTGTTCAGTCTTGGACTTGTTCTGAGATACTGGGGGAAAAATCACCCAAGAGTCTTTTGGTGCCTTTCTGGGCTGCATCTATAAATGGTAATTATATTTTTCTATTATAGAGCTCTCTACCATCTATTGTGGTATGTAACTATCTCAAAGGAGTAGTTGACAGCTTAGTTAATGCAGGGAGTATAAATCACGTTGAGTTTCTCACAGGAATGCAAAATGTACATTAAATACAAAGTCTAGCAGAATGGGAAGGAAAATAGAAACTGTGAATCATGAACACAGCACTTACAGATGTCTTAAGATGGGTTATATGGAACACAACTGCAGCCTGTAGTTAAAAAAAGGAAAATGATGCTACTGATGGGTGGGTTATTTTCTAAGGCAGGGCTCAGGAGACAGATGATTGGTGGATTTCTACACCAGATGTGAAAATGGACCATTGTGTAGGCCTTGGCAACTTGCAAAGTCCAGAATGGTCTGGCTTCTGCCCATCTCTTTGTTATTAGGTTGATTGCACTAACGGCTGAATTCATCCTTTCTGTATTTATGCCTTTTTCCAGGGGATTTTAAGCAATTCCTAGCGAGAGGTAGTCTATATTTGGGGTATCTTGAGTCTGCATTTGGTCACGTGACTTGCTTTGGCCAATAAGATGTCAGTAGTTGTAATGCTAACAGATTTCTAAAAAGTGTTTGCATGTTTTTGGTTTTGCACTTGTGCCTTCCTCTGTGATTGTGAGGAGAACATGCCCTGGCTAGGCTGCTGGAAAATGAGACATGTGGAGCACAGCCAATTGCCCAGGTGCCCCAGCCAAACCGGACCTAGATCAACCACCAACCAGCTGTGAATAGGCCGAATCAACAGCCATAATTGCCCAGTTGAGCCCATTCTAAATCACTGGACTCACAGACTCATGAGCAAAATAAATGCTTATTGGTTTAAGGCACTGAGGTTTTTTTGTTTGTTTGTTTTGTTTTTGTTTTTTGAGTTGGAATCTCACTCTGTCGCCCAGACTGGAGTGCAGTGACACTCCCCCGGTCACTGCAGCCTCACCTGCTGGGCTCGGGCTATCCTTCCGCCTCAGCATTCTAAGTAGCTGGAACTACAGGCCCGTGCTACCACGCCCGGCAAGTTTTTGGTTTATTGTAAAGACGAGGTCTCGCCAACTTGCCATGGTGGGTCTCGAACCCCAGGGCTCAGGCAATTCACTCGCCTTGGCCTCCCAAAGTGCTGGGATTACAGACTGAGCCACTGAGCCCGGCCAAGTAGTTTTGAGATGATTTGTTATACAGCAGTCTTGTGGCAATCAGTCTGATATACTCTCCAACACTTGCCCTTACTGTCTGCGCTCACTGCAGCAACATTAGACTCAACCATTTAAGGGATAAGTGCCTTGTACCCCAGGCACTTGTACCTCAGGATGGGATGTGTGCACATGCTGTTCGCCCTCTGCGCCCTCTGCTCTCTTATGCTTCTCCCTTTGCCCCTTGCCTTGGTCAGCTCCTTAGTGGAATTATGTTTATTCATCAGTTCTTAGCTCAAAAGTAGCTTCCTTAGGCAAGCTTTTCGTTCCATCCCAGGGTAAGTCAACTTTCTTTACAATATATTTTCATTTATTCATGTTACTTTATGTCAGAGCACTTTTTAATGATGTCTCTGTTAATGAGTTATACTCATTTTTTTGGTGATAGTTAAGTCTGTCTCCTCCATTAGATTGCAAAGTCCCTAAGTTTAGAGGCCACAACTGTTATCTGGTTCTCCATTGTATCCTAATACAGTGCATTAGGTACACAGTAACTAATGTGGTGATTGGAACTAATTTCTGTTGAATAAAGATACAAATTGTAGCAAATGCACATATCCTTCACTTCCTGTGGGTGAAGACTGTTAAGGTACTCTTGTATCCTTCTCTGGAGACAGACCCTGAAGTGACATAGCTGCCTCATTCAGAGACACCAGAGAGGTTACACAAACCAGCTCTCTCCCCCAGAGGAAGCCCATAACCAATTCCTGCTGATGCAGGAACGGAACAGTCTAGCCTGCTTGCCTCTGAGTGAGATGACCTCTGTGGCATCATTTATGCTCCAGAGCTCCCCATGAGATCAGCCTAAGCTAGACATCTAAAACCACATTTTAGCCTAGTTCCGTTCCTTGCACGAATCTATTCCCTCACCCTTCTATAAGCTTCTCCTGAGAACTTGACCTCAATAAAATCACTTGAATTAGAACCCCTGTTTTCAAGTTCTACTTCCAACCAAACTCAAATGAGTTTGAGTGAAATTTGTGAAATTTGAGCATTTTTTGCTCAACCAAGAAATAAAACAACTAAGATAGAGCCAGGAAATATTATTCATTGGTACAAATCTTTGACTAGAGAGAAAGAAGAGCTTGATTTTCTCAAAGGGTCCAGAAATTCACAAACATCTAATAATTTGAGGATTGGTTAGAGCTTCCATGGTAATTAAGACTATTTCAAATATGAGATTTTCAGTGAGTAAATATAATGTAGGCACGTATAATTTTATTCCTTCCTGGAAATGTTTGTTCACAACTGTACTACTGTACAATAATGTTTTTCTCGACATAACTATCCAGGAAGAGAGCATGTATTTATATCTGACTACCAAGATTTTCATCTTACCTCTACTTGTGGGTTACTGCTTTCAGAAGATAATTAAAGAAGAGGTGATGATGGCTGGAAAATGCCCATAATATAATGTTAGGAGAAAAATGATGCAAAGTTACACATCATGCAATCCTAAGTAGTTAAACAAATTTATCAATTTCTCTCTCTCTAGGCATTGAAAAATCAATGAAAGAAAGTATACCAAGATGTGAACAGTAGTGAAATATTAGAGATTTTTCTTTTCTACATTTTAATAATTTTTACATTTTTAACAAAGAGCATGACTGTAGGTTTCTAAAAAATGAGTTTTAAAAAGGGTAATTAGCAAAAAGATTATAGAGAACAATGGCATTTTTCCCCCCTCTATATGCACTCAGTTGAAATCTGAGAAGGAAAACTTCTGTTTCTGGAGAGATGGGGCTCTTTTCCTCCCAATAAGTAAACTAAAACTTCTGGTTATGGTATATCAAACCTAAGATGACTTTGAAAGGTAAAGGAAAGATCTGCCAGGGAACAGGACACTAGTAAGTTCTCTGTTTATTTGTTTGTATTTTTGCCTCATATATCTCAGACTTGGCTCTGAGAAAGCTGGCCACCTGGGAATGCCAATGGGCACAGACAAGGAAAACCCAACAAAAGCCTGTGCTCTATAGCCAGAGTACAGCTTAGCGAGGCAAAAACCTTTTATATCATAATCGCTCTACTTCAGTGAAACACCAGAGAAATGATCTGTGGCCCCATCCCTACTTAAGCCCTCAGAGGCTGAGTGGGGAGCCCAGACTTCCACCCTCATCAGACCATAGGGAGGCACCCAAACCCTCTGCCTGGGTGGTGTCATAGAAGGTTGAGTAGGGAGCTGGGACTTTTGTCCCTGCTAGGCAATAACAAGAAACCCCTTCACCTCCAATATGGCATCAGTGGAAAACACATGGGGAGCCTGGACTTCTACCCCTACTCAGCGGGAAAGAGGCGTCCTTCCACCACTCACTGGTGTGGTGTCAAAGGATGCCTAGCAGAGAATTAGGATTTCCAGTGGCAAAGAGGCCATAATCCACTTCTGTGGTGCCACCAGAGCCTATAAGGGGAGCAGTAATTAGGCATGCCTAGCTCTCCCTGTCAGGGAGGGATCAGACAGTGGAGGCATAATGGGGAATCAGAATGCCTACCCTACCCATGAGTAAGAAAGAGCTTCCCCTCAGGTGTGAACAGAGTCCAAATAAGGAATCTGGTAATGTACCCCATTCAGCAGTGATTAGGTAGCACCTTCCTTCCCTGCTGGAGTAGTGTTAGAGGAAGGCAGCTTAAACAGAGGTTTAAACAAGATCCAGAGTCTCAGAACATAATATCCACAGTATTCAAGCTTCAATTGAAAAACACTATTTATATTAAGAACCAGGAAGATCTCAAACTGAATGAAAATAAGAATCCATAGATGCCAACACAAAAGTGACAGAAATGATGGAATTATTTAGCAGATATGTTAAAGCAAAACATCACCAAAATGTTGTCATTGAGCAGTTAGAACAATCTTGAAACAGGAAAAAATGGAAAGTCCCAGCAAAGAGACAAGATATAAAGAAGAATCAAGTGGACATGTTAGAGATGAAAAATATTGTAGCGGAAAAACAATGGATCAGTTGAATAGCAAAATGGAGGGCACAGAGAAAAGAATTTGTGGACTGGAAGATAGAACAATAGAAATTACCCAATCTGAACAACCCAGATAAAATAGACTGAAAAAAGAAAATGAACACTACTTTAGGGACCTATGGGACCATAAAAAAGCTAACATTTTTGTCATGGAACTCCTGGAATGAAAGGCTAAAGAAGACGGTACTGGAAAAATACTTGCCAATGTAATAGTTGGAAATTTACCAAATCTGGCAAAAGACATAAACCAATAGAATCAAGAAGCTGAACAAAATTCAAGATTTTCAAGAACAGATCTAAGTATGACTACATGGGCTATGAGGACCACTAGATTATAACTTTGTTTAGGTTATAAAGTTGTTGTTTTCACCCATTAAAAAAAAAAAGACATAGTGACTCCCATCTAGGATTCTGACAGAAATAGTATCAGAATGCAGTCATGTCCAAGACAAAGTGACTAGCTATTATAAATTCAGCTAGCCCAGGAAGATTCAAAATTAAGCATAGACATATTAAAGACACTCCATTGTTCAATATTTTTGTGTATTTGGTATTTTATGAATTTGCCATATGTAAGAAATGTTTAGATTAAGATGTCAATGTCCTATTTCCAATCCAACATCTGACTGAACACTTGATAAGAACTTGGTATTTTATGTTGAAATCTAAGTATATAAACAAATATTAACCCATTTAAGAGAATTTAAGAATGGTCATTTTTAAACTTTGGTTCAATTTATTAAATTTATGAGGACTACTTAAGTGCTTGGAATGACTTAGCATAAGATGAAAACACTTAAAAAGAAAATGGAAGCTATTAAATTTGTACAGGCAGTTTGAATGTTTACAAAAGTTTCACTGTTTGAAAACATGAAACAAAGTCCCCTTAAAAGTGATTTGTCAAAATTGGACAGATTTATAAATAGAATAAGAAGAGCTATAAATTCAGAATGTCAGCTTTAAAATGTATAACTTAATCAATCATTCACTTTTAAACCAATTTAAACCTTCTCCAGAAACATTTTTTCAATGCCTAAAATCTGCCCTTAAGAACATAAAATTCCTCACACTGACATACACTGTATGTGTTCCCATCATCTTCTATGGGAAATTCTTGTCAGATTTTTCTAGTGTTTCATTTTCCATCACTTCTCCAAGTCCTGTCAAATTCCGGTGAGTAACTCTAAGCACATCTCTATTATTCATTCCTTGCATGGAGGGTCTGTCTTTATTTGATATGTTTTCTCCCTGCCCCTGCCATGTTGCCAGGAAGAGCAGATGTTAGATAAACAGTTGTTTGAATTAAATGGAATTAGCTACAGTTTCCAAGTCCTATTTTTAAATGGTGTCTCCTGGGATAGTGATCCTCAAGAGGTTTGGCTTCCAAGGATGGAATTATTTAGAAGAACCTGAAACTCGCCAGCTGTATTTGTAGCCTGAACACTTGCAGGATAACAATGCTGAGCAAAATCTGGTCCCCTCCAGTACTCTACCAGAGTTTGGGAAGAATTGTTGACTGCCTTGAACATGCATCTCTATATAGTCCTCAGCAGGCAAAGTCCTACCATGTTGCTTTTAATTAGTCCTGTTTCTGAGGTGCTAGTTGTCCTTACACCACGCCTCTTCCTAAACAGCAAGTTTCACTCCCACAAAACTCCTCAACAAAGATCAACATACTGTTTGACATTCATCACTGGAACACAATGTGGCATACTTTTAAATACTAAAATCTTAGACTCTGCACTTCAAAGGCTAAAGAGACTCAAAAACATGAAAAATATCATCAATAATTACAACTCATTACAGAAAAATAAGCTCTATATATTGAACAAAATTGGGTGGCATAGATAAAATAATAATTACTGTGTATATATGAGATAAACACTCACCGAGAACTAGTAACTAATTATTTAATTAAAGATAGAAAACTAAAATGAATATTTATTTTGAGACACAAATATAAAATGAATGAAATTTTAAAATGTCATTTAATAGAACAGCTTAAAAACAAACTTACTTGGGTTTGTATTGAACATATTTTTAATATTTATTCTCCAAAAATAAAATATTTAAAAACAGTATTATGTATTTACTATTAAATATTTGTAAATTAACTCAAGACCTCAAGAGAGGAATGTGTTAATGAGTTTATATCTGTTTAAGTTTAATCCATTTATTTAATAAGCAAACTCTAGCTTCACTTTAGGTAGTGCTTTTTCTTTTAGTAATTTTCATCTTTATTATAGTGGTAGTCCATATTTACCATAGTAAATTAGTAAACACAATTATATCAGCGCTTTCCAGCCTCAGTACTACTGACATTTTTGGGCTGAATAAGTCTTTGTTGTGGGAGGGTAGCCATTGTATTGTTGGATGTTTAACAGCATCGTTGGCCTCTACCTGCTAGAAGTGAGAGTACCTCCCACCCCAGTTTTGACCAAAAAATATGTCTACACATTGCAGTTTCCCATGGGGAGCAAAATTGTCCCCAGCTGACTAAGTGAAATGAAAAGAAAACAAAGTCACCTGTTCTTTTGCCACACATATTTTAGTTCATATTCTTATAATCAATTTTCTATATTGAAAATGATTATATTCTGTATTAGAATATATCTGTAGGCACATGGATAAATATTTAAAAATAATCATATATATTGTTCCTTTCTCTAAGAATTTTGAAGATTTTCTCCACTGTCTTTTGGTATTAAAAGTGGTTGAGGTGAAGTAGAAGTTCAATATAATTGCTTCTCCCTTGCATTTTCTCATTTGCAGGTTCAGTTAAGACACCCAAAGGATTCTCTCTTTGTCCTAAAAGTTGAGAACCTCTGTCCTTAAAAATATCATTTTATTGAAGTTTCCTGAAATACAATGTTTCTTTTCCACCTTTAGGCATAATTCCAGGTTCATTTTAATAAACTTTCATTCTATTATATCTTTAAAATTACTTTCCTTTTCAGTTGTTGGTTTTTTCTGTTTCAAGAACACCAATTTTTCTTATGTTGGATTTTCCTTGTCTTACATATTATTTTCTCCTAATTCCTTTAATTTCTTCCTTCTCCCCTCTGCATTCATTGTGAATCACACAAGCCTTCATTTTATTGTGTTTCCCTTTTTTCCTCCCTTTGGCATCTTCATTTTAATAAACCCATAGCACACATTTACTATGGTAAATTAGTAAACACGCTTTAATTAGAGTTTTTCAGTCTTGACACTATTGACATTTTGGCTAGCAAATTATTCACTGGTTATGGGAGCTTGCCTGTGCATTGCATTATAATTAGCATTCATTGCTCTTGTGACTTATTGATTAGTTATTGCATATTGTTTTTCTGGTTCTCGTTGTTTTCCTTAACTTCTTTTCTTCTTCTGTTTTTACGTTCATTTTTAATCACCATTTTGTGTATTCACTGAATTTAAAGTGCTTCTTAAGTTCTATAACAAGAAGCTATTCTAGGGATTTAAACATATTTTCCCTGAGTTATTTGTTTTCCCCAAAGGGATTGTTATGTGGTACTTTTATTTTTCTGCCTTTGTGCCTGTCCCTCTTTCCTTGACTGCATGGCACAGACATCATGCTGTTTTTTTCTTGCTCATTATGAACACAGGCAGCTCTGTTTACCTTCTCTTTGTGCTTATATAATGTGTCAAATTCTCTCTGATCTTATCTGAGATCAGTTGTCTACCTCTCTGAAGGATAGCAAGTGCATATGTTAACTGCTTTCCCGAGGCTGATGTCATGGTAGGAACGTGGAGGTGGGGTGAGAAGAGGAGCATGAGTGGAAGTGTTCTGCTGGGCTTGTTTGCAGTCTTGTTTGGAAGAACTGTACCATGCTCTCTCCTTGTGATTTTGCCGAGCATTCTGGCACTCATTAGCCCTGGATGGTGGTAAGAAGAGGTTCCCTTTGGTTTTCAGCAGAGCTTTCAGCTTTTGCTTCTGGCATTCTGTCTTCCTGTTTCACCTATGGCCAACCCAGAAAAGCCATTTCCAAACACCAAACAAGGGGCACTATGAACATTTTTAAGGCTGTTATTCTGTACTAAAAACCTGACCTCCAGAAAGGCTGTAACAATTACACAGCAACTACTAAATTAATGAAGAGTATCTATTGCCCTATATTCTCGTCAACCTTGCTTATTATTATTATTTTAATACAACTGGATTTTTATAGAAAATGAAATACAAGTATGAGAAAACATAGTTTAATGAATTTCAATATATTCAAATATTTTACAAATTGTTTTTGAAATTCACTCGTGACAGTCTGAAAACTTACAAATGTCAATGTGTCCATACAAAGTGTGTAACACTTTAAATAACTGCCCGCAATTTAAAGGGCTCTCACTTAACTGAATGTTTAAAAGTTTCCCTGAAAGAAAGCAATCTTTAAAGAAAATATAAAAAACATAAAATCATTTTTAAAATGTTTAACAAAGAATAGTAAATTTAAATATTTCAAGACAAAGTCTTGTACTTGGGAAACAATTACCTTTTAAATAGATATCCAGAATGCTTTACAAAAATTAACAGACTTTTCACTGGAATCCAGGGGACCAAGGCTACTATTCTTTCTATGAACACACAGAAAATTAGCACCAATTGGCAAGGCTCCTTACTTGTATCCATGAGATCATATAAATGAAGAGCTGGAAATAAAACTCAATATATGCTGTTATTAACATACAGTAATCTCCCCCTTATCTGCAGGAGATACTCTATCCCTAGTGGATTCCTGAAACTATAGCTAGTACAAAACCCTACATATACTATGTTTTCCCCTCTACCTACTGTCTATAATAAAGTTTAATTTATAAATTAGGCAATAAGGGATTAACAATAGCCAATCAAATTGAACAATTGTAACAATATACTATAAGAAAAGTTATGTGTATATAGACTCTATCTTTTTTTAAACTTTTTTTATTTTAAAATTGTGGGGTACAATTCAGGGCTAGGTATACAAATGTTCATTATGCAGGTACCCTTGTTGATGAGGTGTGCACCGCCCTTCCCCAGGCAGACTCCCACTACTGCCAATACCGATTCCCCGCTCCCCTCCCGGCGTTTCCTGCTACTGCCAATCCTTTTCTTATAGTATTAGGATAATTGTTCAAGGTCCGTTTATGAGTGAGAACATGTGATACTCAGTTCTTTCATTCTGTGAAAGATCACTCAGTATTACAGACTCTAAGTCCATCCAGGTTGCTGTGAAGTTCATGATTTTGTTCTTTATGGCTACATAATATTCCATCGTGTATATGTACCACATTTTTTTTATCCACTCCTCTTTTGATGGGCAGTATGGTTGGTTCCATGTTCTTGCTATGGTGAACAATACTGTGATAAACATACGTGTACAGATATCTTTTTTATAGAGTGATTTGAGTTCTTCCGGGTATATTCCCAGTAGAGGGATGGCAGGGTTGTATGGAAGGTAGATTTTTAGATCTTTTAGGAATCACCACACTGTTTTCCACAGAGGCTGTACTAGTTTATACTCCCACCAACAGTGTAGGAGTGTTCCCTTTTCGCCACATCCACTCCAGCATCTGTTGCTTTTTCAGTTGATTTAGTCATCCTGACTGGAGTTAGGTGGTATGTCAGTGTAGTTTTTTTTTTTTTTTTTTGAGTTGGAGTCTCACTCTGTCACCCAGACTGGAGTGCAGTGGCCGCTCCCGGCCACCGCAGCCTCCACCTGCTGGGCTCCGGCGATCCTTCCACCTCAGCCTTCCAAGTAGCCGGAATTACAGGCATGCGCTACCACGCTCGGGCTGACTTTTTGATTTATTGTAGAGATGAGGTCTCGCTGCCCAGGTGGGTCTCGAACCCGCGGGCTCAGGCAATCCACTCACCTCAGCCTCCCAAAGGTGCGGGATTACAGGCTGAGCCACCGAGCCCGGTAATTTTTTAATTTTATTGTAGAGATGAGAACTTGCCAAGTTGCCCAGGCGGGTCTCGAACCCGCGAGCTCAGGCAATCCACTCACCTCAGCCTCCCAAAGCACGGGATTACAGGCTGAGCCACCGAGCCCGGCTATCAGTGTAGTTTTAATTTTCATTTCTTTGATGACTAGTGGGACTCTATCTTACTGCATTGTACTCACCTATTTTTTGACTGCAGTTGATTAAAGGTAACTAAAATCACCAAAAGTAAAACCACAGAGGGGAAAACTACTGTGACTCCTACTAAAAGGATATTTATTTTAAATGTTTAAAAAAAATTTTTTCTGAGTCAGAGTCTCACTCTGTCGCCCAGGCTGGAGTGCAGTGGTATGCTCATAGCCATTGCAGCCTTGACCTGTTGGCTCAGGCAATCCTTCTACCTCTGCTTCCTGAGTAGCTGGGACTACAGGCGTATGCCACCTCACCTGGCTAGCTTTTTGATTTATTGTAGACGAGATCTTGTCAAGTTGTGCAGGTTGGTCTCACACCCCTGAGGTTAGGTAATCCTCTTGCCTCTGCCTCCCAAAGTGCTGGGCTTACAGGTGTGAGCCATTGTGCCTGGCGTAAAAGTACTTTGAGACATAATTCACTTACCATAAAATTCACTCATTTAAAGTGTACAATTCAGTGGTTTTAGTATATTTACAGACTTGTGCAACTATCATCCCATCTCATTTTTAAACATTTTCATAACTTCAAAAAGAAACCACTTCCCATTCTCCTTTCCTTTCCTGTCCTAGTTTACATTATATCTCTGTAGATTTCCTTATTCTGGGCATTTCAGATAATGGAATCATATAATATGTGGCCACTCTGGAGTAGATTCTATCATTTAGCATAATACTGTCAAGGTTCATTTATATTGTGGTATGTATCAGTATATCTTTCTTTTTTAAGACAGAATAATATTCCTCTGCACAGATATATCACATTTGTTTCTCCATTCATCAGATGATGGACATTTGGGTTATTTCCCTTGTTTGGCAATTCTGCAACAAGTTTTTTTTATTTTAATGAAGTTTAGTTTATCCAATTTGTGTAGGATATTTTTCCCCTAGTAGTGATGTTACTTGTGTTTTTAATACAAAGTCTTTCAAAACTTTCTATGTCTTGTTTTTTGCTCAGGGAAAATCATTATAAGAATTTAGAGCATACAAATTTTCAATCGTAAAAATAAGTGAAAAATAAAAAACCTCCACATAAGAACCTACCAGTCTTCTAGTTTTTCCTAGTCATTGTCTAATCTCTGAGAAGAGATATCTAAATGACTACTACATCATGTCTTTCTTTCATTTCTTTCTTCCTAGCTAGGAAAGGAGTTAGAAGAGCACCTAGCTAAATAAATATACCTCTGTATCTTCCTCTGTAGACACAAGGGAGAAACAAGGGGGAAAAAAAGAGACAATTTCCCCATAGCTGGTGCATAAAATTTAATTTTGGATTTGTGAAGTTTGGCATAAGGTACCTAGCAAATGCTCCTGGCCTACTTAGAATGTGAAAATACAAGGTAAGACCACTAGACCTAAATTTCTCCAGAAGGGAGAACTCAACTTTGTCAAACTCAATTTTCTCCTAATGCTGTGACAAAACTGTCTCTAGTTTTTGCCCCTCCTGCCTCTCTGGTTTTTGTCTTTTGGTCATGAAGTTGGATGTTGAGAAGGCAGTGAATTAATTTTAAGGAATTAGATCCTTGGAAAAAATGGCCCCTGCCTTATGCATTATGCAAGTCTGGGAGGTGCCTTCATTCACTCTATAGTCTACACAGCCTGCCCAGTTGCATATGGTGATCTTTGGCTTTTAAATCCTGCTTCCCAAAGTATGGGGAAACACTTAAACAGGCAACACATTCAAGAAACTAGCTTGCTAAATGTCTTTGCCTCTAACCTTCTTTTAAATTACCATGACTGTAAGTGGCACGACCATAGTGAATTTGGGTCCTCACAGGAATAAAACAAAGACCAGTGGCTTTTGACTCAGAAAACCAGAGGTTTGATCCTTTAGCCACATACTAGTTGCGTGCTCTTGGTGATATTACTTCACTTCTCTGAATTATAATGTTCTTACCAGTAAAATAGAAATGATGGATTCACAGAGTGGTTAAGAGGATTAACAAAAGTAATGTAGGTGAAGATCCTGGCACACAGTAAGCACTTAATCAATGTGATCCTCTCTGAAGTGAAAGTAATGCATCCTAATACTCACTAGATTTAGACTAGAGAGGGGCACTGTCTAGTATGGTAGACACCCACGTGTGACTGTTAATTAATTGAAATTAAATAGACGTTAAAATTCAGTTCCCAGTGCTCAATAGTTACATGTGGTTAATGACAACACTGATATTTACCATTGCCGTCATCACAGAAAGTTCCCTTGGACAATAGAAAAATGATAGAATTATGCAAGAACCAAAAATTCAGACGCCTAAATTTTTGCCACTAACCATGAAACTTGGGAGCACCTTTAACTCACTACACCACAATTTCCTCACTGGTAAGACGGAATGCCTTTGCAGTAATGGGGTCACTTTTGTCTGCTTACTCATTATCTTCCCAGAACCCCAAGACCACACAGCACACAACACAGTCGCTAGTGAGGATCCCTTTGTGGATGAGTTGATAGGTACAGCCCTTTTGCCGTTTAATATTCAGAGCCACGAGTTGATGTTATTCCAACACACTTGCAAATAGTTAAGAACAGCGTTATGTTCAAAAGCGCAAGGAGCTATTGCAGACAGTTCTTGTGGTGATGGAAAGATACAAAGTAATGTAACTGGATAGGTTTTCATTGACAAGTGGCCTTTTGTAGAATTTTGTAGTTCTCACAGGGTTCATAATGGAAAAATCAAAGATCATATTTTTCTACTTTTCCATTTGTTTCACTTTAACACTAAAATGTACATTGAGAAACCTGAAGAAGGATTGAAAACTATAATCCATTGCTGTCATTTTGGGGGCAATGTTGTATTTTTATTTATTTATCTAGAGCAAGGGTTGGCAAACATTTTCTGTAAAGGGCCAAACAGGACTATGAGGTTTAGGGCTATAAGGTTTCTATCACAACTATTCAACTCTGCTGTTGTAGCATGAAAGTAGCCACAGTGTAGAAGTTTTTCCCTTTTCACCACACCCTCTCCAGCAGCTGTTATTTTTTGAGTTGTTGATAATTGCTATTCCGACTGGAGTTAGGTGGTATCTCAGTGTGGTTTTGATTTGCATCTCCCTGATGATTAGTGAGGTTGAGCATTTCTTCATGTGTTTGTTGGCTGCTCAGATGTCTTCTTTTGTGAAGTGTCTGTTCATATCTTTTGCCCATTTTATAATGGGGTTGTTTGTTTTTTCTTTTCAGCACGTTTGAGTTCCTTGTAGATCCAGGATGTTAAGCCTTTGTCAGACCTAGAGTTGGCAAATACTTTTTCCCAGTCTGTAGGCTGTCTCCCTGCTCTCTTGATGGTTTCTTTGGCTTTGCAGAAGCTTGTCAGTTTAATAAGGTCCCATTTGTCTATCTTCTCTCTTATGACCTGTGGGTTTCGGGTTTTGTACAGGAATTGGATGCCAGTTCCGATTTCCATGAGAGTATTTCCTTCCTTTTCTAAGGTTCTTATGGTTTGAGGTTTTACATTCAGGTCTCTGATCCATTTGGAGTTAGCCTTTGTGCATGGGGATAGATAGGGGTCCTGTTTCAATCTTCTGCATGTGGTCAGCCAGTTTTCCCAGCACCATTTACTGAATAGGTTCTCCTCTTTCCAGTGGTAGGTGGTGGGGGCTTTGTCGAAGATGAGTTGGTTGAGAAATTGAGGTTTTGCTTCTGGAATCTCAATTCTGTTCCATTGATCTATATGCCTGTTCACAATAGCAAGAACCTGGAAACAACCATGCTGCCCATCAAAAGAGGAATGGATTAAAAAAATGTGGTACATATACACGATGGAATACTATGCAGCCATAAAAAAGAACAAAATCATGAATTTTGCAGCAACCTGGATGGAACTAGAGTCTATAATACTGAGTGACCTCTTACAGAAACAAAGATCCGAGTATCACATGTCCTCATTCATATAATGGACCTTGAACATCCAATGTAATACTATAAGAAAAAGACTGATGTTACTGGGAAACTATGGGGGGGAGGGGGATGGGATTAACAGTAGCAAATATCTGTCTGGGGATGGGAAAACACCTCTTATCAACAGGGTGCCTGAATGAAATGTAATTGTACACCTAACCCTTAACTGTACCCCACAAAACCATAATAAAAATATTGATTAATAAAAAAAAAAATAAAATAAATAAATAAAAAAGAAAGTAGCCACAGACAATATGTACATAAACGGGTGTGGCTGTGTTCCAATAAAACTTAACTTTCGGAAATAGACCCTTGCTCAGGCCTTAGTTTGCCACCTCCAGGTCTAGAAGGATATACAAAAACATACTCTTTCCACTTTTCCCCACATTGTTTTTTAAACAACTATTGTATATGTTTTCTCACTTATTTTATTTTTGAATATAGAGTGTATCTTACACACTGTTAAACATTCAAATGCTTACTTTAGAAATTTCAAAAAATGATTTTTCTTCTCATTTTTATTAAGGCTTTGAATTTAAAAAACAATATAATTCTTCAGAATGATAATTTATTTTATCTCAGAGAGTAAATTGAGGAGAGGGACATAGATCTAAAATATAAAAGCAAGAATTAAAAATGATTTGTAGATCTAGTCAGGCCATTTAAAAAGTTTCTTGGCTAGTTTACTAATTAATGAATTGAATTACAACGTAAACAGAAACCACAATTGAGCTAGGTGCCTCAAGGCCATTATTTCTTTTTCTTTTTTTTAGAAAGCAGAATTTATTAAGAGGACAGAAAAGCTCCCACAGTGGAAGGGGACCTGAGGGGGTTGCCTGGCCATTATTTCTTATGTGGACATTACTGTTCAAGACAAAGTAAGGCCAGAATTTTAGATGACTCAAACAGCATCTAAACCAAACCTGATAACTTGTATGTGTGAGTGAAAATGCACTCCAAAGAACTAGTGAGAAATTAATAGAATAAAATAAAATAAATTTTAGGATTGAAAATGCCCTTAGAAATAATTTTGTTTAACCCTATCACTCCTTAGTTGATAAATGTGATTGACATCTCTTGTCTTTCCTTCCCAGTACACAGTTTCTTTGTTAGCGTTCCACTTTTCCTTATGTAACTTCCCCACCCTCCCTTACTTTCACTTTCAGTAATTTGGGTGAGGATAGCCACTCCCTCCGGCCCAAGAGTGAGGGTATTTACCCCAAGTTGGATTCAACATAGCACTGTAAAGTCCTGGCCAACATTCTTCAGTTTTGACGTAAAATGGAAACTTCTCCAAAATCACAAATAAGGTTTCTGACTTTCTTCTTAGTGTGAGGAAAACAGTATATTCAATATAAAAGCCAGTGGTAAAATACATGTATGGTATATTAATGCAGACCTGCCACTGTAAGAGACATTTTGGACTGATTTTCCAAACATGTTATAAGTAGAAACTTGTAAAAACATGCAATAACTATGTGCTTGAGTGTCTTAGCTATGCCTTTTTGGTAGTTAATATGTTAAATATAACTGTCTCTGAATTTTTTATGGCCTACGTTTATATTTGTGTGTGTGTGTGTATGTAAATATATTTATTTTTGTCAGAGTCTCATTCTGTCACCCAGGTTGTAGTACAGAGGCACATTCACTGCAGTCTTGACCTGCTAGGCTCAGGCGATCCTTCTGCCTCAGTCTTCCAAGTAGCTGGAACTACTTGGTACATGCCACTACGCCTGGCTAATTTTTTGATTTATTGTAGAGATGAGGTCTTGTCAAGTTACTCAGACTGGTCTCAAACCCCTGGGCTCAGGCAATCCTCTCACCTGTCTCCCAAAGTGCTAGAATTACAGGCATGAGCCACCATGCCTGCCTAGGGACTATAATTATTTTTATTATATAAGATTAGATGGCAACCAAAATTCTCATAAATGAATCAGAACCTGATTCAGGGGTAGGTTACTGATCTGACATTGATCATCAGAGTCCTCAAGACTCAATTCTGGGATGTGTCTTAGAAGTAACAAGAGAGATGAGCTGCTTTCTTTCCTTTCTCCTTTATCCCACCCTTACTCACTCTCTCTTCCTCTCTTCTCATCTCTTCTGGGGATGCTAAGTGTGAGAACCTGTACAGCAAATGGCCAGCAGCCATGTTGCCAATTTGTAGAAATGACCAGCCTGAGAATAAAACCAACAGAGACAAGCTGGGCCAAGATGCAAAAAGATCAAGTTTTGACAGATTTGAACTTATTTGAAAATAAGAGGCTCTTTGCTTGTTATTAATCCTGTTACAAAATAATCACATGAATAATTTAATTCCCTCCTCCACGCTGGAGTTGATTCGAAAAACCAACATTTATATAAGTGATTTGAACACAGGTCTTTGCAGAGAGCAAAAAATTCAAAATGCTTATTGTTGCCTAATTGGCAAAATATAGGTTATTCCTTTTATTGTACCAACCAATTATGAAGCTGTCAGAAAACAAAACACACCTAAAAAGACATTACTAATATTTTTCATTCATTCATTGCATAGTCATTAAGAAAGGGTAGAAGACTATATCAAACAGTTCATTTCTTCCCGGCAAATGTAGAGCTGCACAGTATTGATTCTTAACTTTTGTCCACTTGTGAAATTTATGAGAACAATGTAAGCTGGTAAAAAAACAAGCAAGGCCAGGCTCGGTACTCAGATTGTAATCTCAGCACTTTGGGAGGCCAAGGAGAGTGAATTGCCTGAGCCCATGGGTTCGAGACCAGTCTGGGCAACTTGGCGAGACCTCATCTCTACAATAAAAATTTTTTAAAAGCTGGGCATGGTAGCGCATGCCTGTAGTTCTGGCTACTTGGAAGGCTGAGGTGGAAGGATTGCCAGAGCCCAGCAGGTCGAGTGTGTCACAACACTGAGCGTGGGTGACGGAGTGAGACTCTAACTCAAAAAACAAACAAACAAACAAGTTTGCTCTGCTACACATGGGTACATTGAAAGGAAAATTAATGGTGCAATGAGTCTCGTTAGATGGGAGGCATTTCTATCAGTATACTTCCTTCATACTTCATACTTCATACTTCCTTCAGCTTCATGCAGACTGACATCACACTGTAACATTTCCAACATCTGAGATAAGTTCCTGGGGTTCATGTTTGTACATAGAAAAGGGTATCTGAAAGTTGAGTGTAACTGGAATAATTCAGGGACAATCCAAATTTTCTAATTGTAGAAATATGCCTGAGACATTAATGCTAGTGTCTTAGTAAAAGAAAATTTGCTTAAGGCATAAAATTAACCAAAATGATAAATATACACAGATCGTATAGCTTACAAAACAGAATTTTATTTAAATTTGTATACAGATAAACACTTATCAAAATTTAAACAAAAATCTAATCCAAATTAGTTCCCACACACATACACAAAATGGACATCATGGAATAAAAGCCACACTCCTTTCAATTACATTTCTCATCTTTCTACCACAAACTGGTAGGTTCTAGAAGATGAGTGGTGAGGGAAAAAGGAGAGGAGAGGAGATACTGACAGGCAACATAATTTGATCATCAGTGCTGTCTCATCTTGAAATGACTTAATTACTGAGATTACCGTAAGAATCAGCATTCTTCAGTTTTGGCATTAAAATGGAAGCTTCTACTCCAAAATCACAAATAAGGTTTCTGGCTTTCTTTTTAGTGTGAGGTAAACAGTTTATTCAATATTAAGGCAAGCGGTAAAATACATGTATGGTATATTAATGTGGATCTTCCATTATAAAATGTATTTTGGAAAATTCATGGATTTTCCAAACATAGGATGGAATTAAAAACTTATGAAAACTGCTGCATGTATAGTAATAGCTATTTGCTTGAATGTCTTAGCTATGACTTTTTGGTAGTTAATATGCTAAACATATTCTTGTCTGAGTTTTATATGGCCTGTGATATTTTTATCAGATTAGATGTCCACCAAAATTCTTGTAAATGAACCAGGGCCTCATTTCAAATTCTGTATATATGCACATTATTTGGCCACAGAGACTACTCTCCAGAGTTGGCAAAACACTGCCTACTGAGCAGGCTTACTGTGATAGAACAGTATAAGAACACAAAGTATGAGACATTATTTTTATAAAGCCTTTAAGCAAAATCAGATTTAGGCTGTCTAAATATCTTATTCCAGAAAATACAGATTTACGGTTTTTCAGACGGTGATTCTTACTCATGCCTTCCCCCATTTTTTCCCAGTGAGATAACCACTTCCTTCACAGTGATGAGAGAACCATTTCTTTTTTTATGGAAAAATGGCCTTCCTTCCCCAAGAGATAGGACGAGGACATCACTTCTTGGCCACGCTAGCCACAGCTTTCTTGGCTGCATCCTCCAGGTCGACAGCTGACATGATGGGGAGTCCGCTGTTGTCGAGTATGTTCTGAGCCTCTTGGACATTGGTTCCTAGAAGGGGAAAGGATGAACAAGCATCAAGTGAAACGGGGTGGTACCCGTGAAGCTGTGAACAACCTGAAGTCCCGGATGCCTGGGTCTCACCTGACACTAACACAATTTAATGACAATACAGCTTTAGCTTTTTTTTTTTTTAAATACAAATCTGGCTGGTCAGACAATCCCAGATGACAAATTTATTTATTTTTGATTTTTAACTTCAGTTATCTGTCAATATAAAGATACTGCCTATATTTACTCAGGCATTTTTTTAAAAATGGAAATGAGTTTTCCTTAAAACTATGTTCAAGAGAACAGCCTGGCAACTTGGTGAGACCTCGTCTCTACAATAAATCACAAACATTAGACGGGTGTGGTGGCGTGTGTCTATAGTTCCAGTTACTTGGAATGTTGAGGTGGGAGGATCACTTAAGCCCAGCAGGTCAAGGCTGTGGTGGCCGTGAGTGTGCCGCTGCACTCCAGCCTGGACAACAGAGTGAGACTCCAACCCCCGCCACCCCAAAAAAAACTGTGTTCAAGGAAAGATTAACAACCACTTATTCAACTAGTTTGAAGGGGAAAATCTGAACTGGATTTGTCCCTTGATTGAAAAGTCTGAGTAAAAATTGAAAGAAAAAGTCTTGTGGATAAAATGAGCAGGAGAATGGCAAATCAGGGTATTGGGATGGTATGGAATACAGATGCTCCTCTACTTTCGATGGGGTTATGTCCTGATGAACCCATCATAATCTGAAAATATCCCAAGTCAAAAATCCATTTAATACCCTTAACCTACAGAATATTATAGTTTAGCCTCTCCTACTTTAAGCATGCTCAGAACATTATATTAGCCTACAGTTGGGCAAAATCATACAAAGTCTATTTTATAATAAAGTGTTGAGTATCTCATCTAATTTTTCACTGATGTTCTCCTGGACACATATTGCTTTTATGCCACTGTAGAGTGGAAAAATCGTAAGTCAAGCCATTGTAAGTTGCAGACCGTCTATACTGGTATACTACGTGAGGACATATGGAACCAATCCACCTATAGTTTTTCACCAGGAAATGAATTAAATATAGTTTCTAATCAATGTCATTGACAGGAAAGATTATGTGACAAGGTCTATCTCAAGCTGTGATACAACAAGAAATGAAGATGAAAGCAAGGACTTCAACTAGGGAAATAACAATTTGTACTGCCAGAAGCTGAAATGTCTGCTGATGACCCATAGCCAAGCGGATTTAATGTGGTTTCAGCTATTACCAGAAGTCACTGGTCTTAAAGACCTCCTGCAAGGCAGGAGTCCGAGTAGTGATCTGACCTGAGATCTGAAGGTCTGAGAATCTGCATACCTATGCCCACAAATCCACGGCTTTGGAGACTCGAGCAGCATCTAAGGTATCCACTTCTGCTTTCTCTGCACTCTGCAGAAGGAAAAGGGCTGAGGCTTTGAAAACGAGCAGTGCAGCCCCTGATGGCATCTCTTGGCTGCCTGATGGATCTGGAGTATTTGTGGGCCAACCCACCTCTTCCAATGGTGTGCTTTGGGGACTGAACATTTAACATGCCAACTGCTTTTCTGCTCTTTCAGAGTGAACAACTCCTTTAGGAGAAATGTGATAGAATGTAAGCATCTAATAAAATATCTTGTTTTACATAATTTGCTTTTATCTCAGAAAGACAGAGGCTATTTATAAACAAAGACTGAAATATAGGCCTTGGAGAAGCTACCTTACCATAAAGAGGGCAAATAAAAAAGAGGCTCCGGGTCAGCGTGTTTCATATAAAAAGGCAGAGGCCAGGTTAAATGGGAACAGTTGGATTAAAAAGAGATGAAGCAGCCAGGCTCGGTGGCTCAGCCTGTAATCCTGCGCCTTTGGGAGGCTGAGGTGAGTGGATTGCCTGAGCCCGCGGGTTCGACACCCGCCTGGGCAGCGAGACCTCATCTCTACAATAAATCAAAAAATCAGCCGGGCGTGGTAGCGCATGCCTGTAATTCTGGCTACTTGGGAGGCTGAGGCGGAAGTATTGCCAGAGCCCAGCAGGTCGAGGCTGCGGTGGCCGGGAGCGGCCACTGCACTCTAGTCTGGGCGATCGAGTGAGACTCCGACTAAAAAAAAAAAAAAAAAGATGAAGCGTTGATACTCGTAGGACCCAGGGTCCCTGAAAGCAGCAGCAATGGGAACACCTGGCACTGAGTCCTTGACTTAGGCTCACTTATTACTGCTTTACACAGGAGGAAAGGCCACTTGGGAAAGTAACAACCTGAAAGGTAGGAAAGTTGCTACCTAAAATCTCCACTCTCTCATCCTGGCTCTGCCTTGTATTCATTATAATAAGTCTCCAACATACGAACCTTCAAGTCATGATTATTCAAAGATGTGAACATGTGTTCATATGTCCAATCACGTAAGTTAGTTCATGTGTCTGGCATACTTTTCAAGGTACTGCATTGTAAGACTAAAAATGTTTTTTTTTAAATTTTTTATGTTTTTTACATAATATTTGTATGCGAAGTATTATAAACCTATTACAATATAGTACTATATAGCCGATTGTGTTAGTTGGGTACCTAGGCTAACTTTGTAGGACTTACAAATTGGGCTTACGAATGCATTCTCAGAATGGAACTTGTTTGTATACAGGGGACTTTATTGGATACAATTTTCAGTAAATCATTCAACTCTTCTGAACTTCATCTCCATCTCCATACATAGCCTTATCACCCTCATCATCTTCCCCAGAACTAGTATTCATTAATGCTTATGTATGCCAGGCATGATGCTAAGTAACTTACCAGCATATGAAATCCTTACAAAAACTGTGAGTAGATTCTTTTGTTCCCTATTTTACAGATAAGGCGTCCAAGGCACAGAGAGGCTACATAACTTCTCCATGGCCACAGAGATGATAAATGGCAGGGATGGGACTTGAACTACTCTCTGTCATTACAAACCTTGCATGTTCTAAAGCTATGCTGGTCTGTGTATAAAATGAGGATAGTGTAGATGAGAGCATAGATGTGATGAGAAGCAAATAAAATAATATGTGTAAAAGCATTTGGCAAACGGGAAAGCATCTGTGGCAGACCTAGTTGGCTGTCCACCACACATTCCAGCTCCTCTTCTATGGTGGAGTGCTATTGCTGGAAAGTAGCTGCCCAGTCAGAAACTACATTTCTGAGACCCCCTTGATTGAGGAGGGTCATACGACTTAATTTCGGGCCAATGGAATGTGAGTGGATATGAAATACATACCCATAAAAATCTCCACCATATTCTCTGTTTTCCCTACCTGCCTTCTGGAAGTTGCCAGCCTAGGTAACCCAGGAAGGTATCTTTTTGAAGATGGTAATGACGCCTTCAGACTGGATACTTGGATACGTGGTGTAGAGTGCCCCGCCACTCACCTTCACAAACCCACTCACCTTCACAAACCGTATGTGAATGAGAAAGGACCTTCTATAATGTTAAGTCCCTGACATTTCAGCATTTCTCTGTTGTCACAGGCGCTAGTATTACTTTGACCAGCACATGGCTCTGTAAATGTTGTGGAAGGCAGCTTCTAAAATGGCTCTCAATCAATTCTGCCTCCTGGTGTTCACATCCTTGTATAATCCTTGCCCCCCTTGAGTGTGGCCTAGACCCAGGGCCTTGCTTGTAATGAATAAAGTATATGACAAAAGTGATGGCATGTCACTTCTGAGACTAGGTTACAAAAGCCGGTGGCTTCTGTCTTGCTCCCTTTGACTTCGTTTGTTTACTCTGATGAAGCAAATGGATGTGTTGGGAGCTGCCCTATGGAGAAACCCCATGGCAAGAAACTGAAGACAGCCTCTGGCCAACAGCCAGTAAGAAACTGAGGTCCTCGGTCTGACAACCTATGAGAAGCTATGGCTGACAGACACTATGATAGCAACCTGGTGAGAAGTGATTGGTTCTGTGTCCTCTCAGGGTTCTCCAGAGGCTTTCGAGTGGCCCCTTTCTCTCGTGTTCACTGCCCCTGAGTGAAGACTCTAAGCTGCTGCCATTCCTCCCAGCCCACAGCTCCAGGGGCCCTGGGCAGGTGAGGCCTTGCTTGAGGCTAACACCAGTGGGCAGGGTCAGTAAAGAAAGGGGAGGGAGCAGCTCCTCAGAAAACCATGGCTCCTCTCTCCTCCCAGCTGCTCCTTCATGGCATGTTAAAATGCCTAATTGCTTTGTAATTCCAGGATCCACAAAAGTGAATTTTAATTATGCTTGTTGTTACACTTTAATTACGGCCTTAATTATTAAGTGTATTAGGCATGCTCAGAACCAAGTAGTTTTTGAAGGCATTCTCATATTCAAATATGAAGCTTAGGCATAGGACAGTGATGAGAAATGGAAAGGCACTGTGACCAGATGGAAATCTGTCACACAGCAGAGAGAGGAAGAGGAGAGAGAAAGAGAGACCAGAGATATATGAAGAGAGAATCATGGGGAACAACTCAGAAAGGGACAGACATAAGTAAAGAAAGAGGCACAGACACAATCAAACAGAGAGAAAGGAAAAAGGCGAGATTGACAAGTGCCTTCTGCACAAGCCCCTACCCTGACCCTGGAACCATCTCCTCTGAGCATTCTACCTGATTTCTCCTTGGCATGACTTTGCTGCCCACTGACCCTGCTTGGCTGTTAATTACCACTTGCTTCCTCCTTCCTGTTGAGGGAGCGGCTAGAAGGGAAAGTGAGAACACATAGAAAAGAGGGACTAAAAGGAAACCAGCCAGGCATGGTGGCTCACACCTGTAGTCCCAAGAGGTTGAGGCAAGAGGATTGCTTGAGCCCAGGAATTAGAGATCAGCCTGGGCAACACAGCAAGACCCCATCTCTTAAAAAATAAAAAAGGAAAACAGCAACCACTGAAAGAAGGTCATTGGGAAAAGGGGGGGGGGCGGCGCAGAGGAAGCCCTGGAAATGATCACTAGTTTGTGGGTTCCTTTTGTTAATAATATTGAGTGTGTAAGGTTAGTTTCTTCTTGATACACCAATTGTCTGACATTTATTCCCCATCCCACTCTCTGTCTTTACTTCTAAACAGAAACCATCATAGCTGCTTTAAACTCTGACATGGAATTAAGTGTTCTAAAAAGAGTGTTTATGCCTGTGCACAGAATTAGAAAGGAAACTGATCTCTTTCCCACATTTAAATTGTGCTACTGACATGCCCTAATATTTATTAAATGCTGCATTGCTTTTTAATGCGGCTGCAGGACAACAGCTTTAATGACCACCTGTATTGATAACTGATCAGCTCATGCAGGTCAAACTTCAGGTACTTTTTAATATTCACATGCTGAGAGTCACTCAGCTATGAGTCACTCAGCTATGATGGTTATCTACCCACTGTGGGCCTTAAAAATGGCAAAATAGAGAGAATGAAAAGGAAATGAGTTTTAAATGAACTTATGCTCTTCTGCTAGAGGATATTATACAAAGTAATAGTTATTAAAACCTTTAAAATTCTTGACCTCTTTAGCATGTGTTACCAGGGACTTAATGCCACTAGGTGGGGTAAGAGAGCTGTAAACAGAGATGCAAGGTTAACGGATCAAAGTTGGTTCTTTGCTTTCATTATGCATGAGAGATAATGGTAGTGGACACACATTACAGGGTTTTGTCCAAAAGAGGCAGAGGCCTGCATAGGGCTATGAAGAAGACCATTCTCCAGTCTGGCAGTGTGTAGAAACTGTCTTTTTAAAACTATTATTGCAATAGGAATTTAGTTTTATTAAGAAAGGATACAATAATCAGCACTTGTTGAGTATATCTTATCAATATAATACATTCTCTGGAAACATGAGTTAAGGGGTTCATAGGTATCATGAAGTAACCCTGGAGTAACCTTCAAGTTGACATCATTTTTATGCCCATTTTATAGACAAGGTAATGAAGGTGCTGGAGTTGGAGCCAGTTTGGAAACCCAGGTGTCTCTGACCACAAAGCCACATAACCGTGCAGTCCAGCCTTTAAGTGCTAGAAGGAATTCTAGGCATCAGTTAAGATAAATCTCTTTCTTACTAGAGGAGACTGAGGTCCATAGATATTCAGATAATTTGCTCAGGTCAGACAGTCAGTTAACTCTGGACAGGTCTGATTCCGAGTCTAATGTTCCAAGTCAGGGTGGCAAACTCTGGCTTTTGGGCCAAATCTAGCTGGCTGGCTGTTTTTGTATCATCTGGGAGCTAAGAATAGTGTTCACATTTTTAAATAATTGGGAAAAAATCAGAAGACTGTTTTGTGATATATGAAAATTATATGAAATTCAAATTCCAGCATCCATAAAGTTTTCATGGAACACAGTCAGGTGGATTGGCTTATAGACCGCTGATGGCTGCTTGTGCCCTGTGATGGCAGAGCTGAGTCACTGTGACACAGACTGTATGGCTTGGAAAGCCTAAACTATTTCAACCTCTGCTCTAAGCAATTGAGTCATTATCCCCCTGGGAGAGGGGAGGTCAGTGGAAGCAAGCCACCCTCCCCATAGCAGCAGATTCCTCCTAACATGTCACTGTCTCTGTGTCTTTACTCCCCCCCCTTCCTTAGTCTCCTTTAAGTAACAAGTAGACAAAGGAGATCCACTTTCCTGGTGACGTGTACATTTAGGTAACTTCTCACATCTCCTTTGTCTTGTTATTGTGCATTAGAAATAGAATAACTTTTAGAAAATCAGAGCAAAAGCAGTCCTCACTTGTTTGAGACGATGTGTGTCAAATATCTAGCACCTTGCTTGACAGCTGACGGAGTCCACTCATGTGGCCTCAGTTACTGACAAGAGTTCAGATGATAAGAAGGATAGCTAACATTTATTGAGCCAGAAACCATTTCAAGTTATTTAAAAACGAATCTGCTTTTTACAACAACCCTCTGGAATTGTCCATATTTTTATTCCCATTTTACAGATGAAGAAGTTGAGATTTCAAACCTGACTCTGTTCCCAAGTCGCTAAACAGCCTGGGGAAGTTACTGTTGCTTTAAGGTTGTAGATTTCTTCTTGGATTAATATCTTATTTAAATGCCTTGTATCCCTCACACTTTATAGAAATTAAAGATGACATACGATATCTTGTGTGGCTGTGTCATATCCACACCTAATTTCCTCGATGATTTCTTCTCCCATGGAAAGAAGAAATCAACACCTGGAGTGTGAATGTGATAGTTATATGGATGGTCACAGCAGGATCCCCCAGCTCCAGTGGCAAGAAGCCAGTGACTAGGTTCTTCACTACAGTGTTGCAAAGAATGGTGTGTATGTGATGTGATCATGCAAGCAAGGTTTAGGATCAAGTCTAACATATACAAGCTGAAAATTAGGTTCACAAAGCATCCTAGAAAAAGTGCTACATACACCTCATTGCTGAGTATCGCTACAGTCACCTTCAAAGTACTTCCCTTGGGAAGCTATGCACCAATACCGGCGCCTAGTTCACCCATCAAAGCAATTTTGGAATGCTTTTTCTGGAATGTCCATCAGAGCTGTCATTTTTATTTGTTGAGGTCTGGCAATTAAGTCTGTGGCTTACGTTGGCAGCACTGTACAAATAACTGTATTGGAACACCCTCCCTACTCAACTAATCTGGCCCCAATGATTTTTTTTCTTTACCCGAAAATAAAGGAACTGTTGAGAGGAAGAGGACCATGCTTTTTTAAGCTCTTGGAGAGGTGGATTCACTCTCTCTCTCTAATCTACGTTCTAAATAAGCTATCTTTCCCAATCTAAAAAAAAAGGAAGGAAGAAATTTGATGATATTCAGGACATCAAGGGTAATGCAACAACAGCTCTGATGGCCATTCCAGAAAAAGAGTTCCAAAACTGCTTTGACGAGTGGACTAGATGCTGGTGTTTGTGCATAGCATTCTAAGGGGAATACTTCAAAGATGACTGTAGCAATATGCAGCAATGAGGTATGTGGCACTTTGTCTAGGATGAGTTTGCGAACTTAATTGTCACGTCCTGAATTCACTGGGGGCTTATGCTTTTGCTTTCAACTATGTTAACACTCAAGGAAAAAAAAAAAGCAACATATATGTTAATGTAAACCAAAGTTAAAGGAGCCTTAATATTAAACTGGAATGGAATGAATTCTCTGACAAGCAAAAACACCATACAATTCTGGGCTCACCCCCTCCTCTATCACCAGCTAGGGACAAGAAAGTTCTTTTAAAGAAGGAAGACTTACCGGGTTTGGTGGCTCAGCCTGTAATCCCGTGCCTTTGGGAGGCTGAGGTGAGTGGACTGCCTGAGCCCGCGGGTTCGAGACCCGCCTGGGCAGCAAGACCTCATCTCTACAATAAATCAAAAAATCAGCTGGGTGTGGTAGCGCATGCCTGTAATTCCAGCTACATGGAAGGCTGAGGCGGAAGGATTGCCGGAGCCCAGCAGGTTGAGGCTGCGGTGGCCGGGAGCAGCCACTGCACTCCAGTCTGGACGACAGAGTGAAACTCCCAACTCAAAAAAAAAAAAAAAAAAGAAGGAAGACTTTATATGTCCTCAACATCTGCATGTAGAATTCCCTTTCATGTCTTCCTTGAATCTTCCTCCTAGCTTTCAATTCATGTATATATGCCAATTCATGGTTGATTTAAGGACTTTTCAAAAGCAATTTTGATGGTGCGAGTCTGAAATGCTGACTCTGAAACACCATTACTGCCTAAGAGGTAACATCACTGCATCATTGCATGTGATTCTGTACGTACATGGGGAAATAACTGAGTGGACCCAACTGCTAATATTTTCCTCGAGAAGAAGTTGGATTCTAAGAGCTTAGTACTGTCTGTCAAATTCTTACCTGACTCTCATGAGACATTTCAGAGCTAAGGACATCGGTAGATTTATACACAGATAACATGGGGATTTTCTAGAATTTTAGGTCTTGCTGCTTGGCCTTTTCTCTATATCAGAAATTTGTAAACTATGGCCTGTGGGTCAAATCTGTCTCACTGCCTGTTTTTGTCAAAAAGACTGACTGTGGCTCAGTCATGTCTCTCCCTTTATCTACCGTCCAAGGCTGCTTCCGTATTATTACAATGACAGAGTTAAGTCATCACAACAGGGAATAAATACATGGCCCACAAAGCCTAATATCTTGTACTTTACAAAACTTTGCAGACCTTTGCTTTATACAATCCAAATTTCTAGTCCCGTGAGTGAAGGGTTGGGTGGAAAGTAAGATGGCCTCTTCTGGTCTTTTCTAGCTTGCAGCCCCCACTTCCTAACTCCTGATATGAGAGGCACTGTACCTCTAGGGAGAAAATTCCACCTATGGCCTCTTTGAATCAACAATGGTAAATATTTGGCTCAAATTCCCCATCTCCCCCATTTGCTGTGGACGATGACAACAGAACTCTTTTCCACTGAGCTGAGACACAGTCTCAGAATCTTTCTTTGCACAGCACTTCAGGTAGACACCACCAATAAAAAGAAGTTGGCATGAAAGCTATTTGTCCTCCCTGCTTTAAAACATTCTCATGGAGTCTTTATGCTCTGCCTCTGGACAGTCTCAAGGTGGTGTCCTCTGGAAGAGTGTTATTAGCAGGACACCCCAAGCCCCTGCAAAACAGTACAGACTGAATCTACCTGTATGTCTCCTCCCTGGTAGCAGTGTGCTCGCTCTCCTTCTTTGATGGCCGATCAAATATAACTTTCAAGTGTTACATGAAGAAACTGAGGCAGGAAGAAATTAACTGACTGGTGACTTAGAAAACACCCAGCGGACAGTGATGTTCCAGGATATGCCAGTCCTAGAAACTGCCAGGCTTCAAGACCTCTCCTTACAAAAATTGCCACACCCATAGCTGTTGCTCAGGGAAACAACTTCAGGCTTTTGTTCTTGAAGGGATAACCACTGCCTCGACTAGGGCAGGCACCTGACCAAGGGCAGCCTATGACTGGATGTACAGAGCTGCCTAATTCAGAGTAAGGAAGCTCATTGTGAACACAATAAGATGCATCCTCCAGTTTCTTTTCTATCAGAATGAAAGTAACATTTTGGTTTCCTTAGTCTTTTATCACTCTCCAGGATCAGAAACCCAGATAGGGAAGACTCTATTGGGCCCCCTCAAAGACCCTAACCACACAGCCTAGTGGGTTGTGGACAACAGGAGTGATGGCCTAAGGGAGCTAATTAGATTGGCTACCTGTGGGATCTGGACTTCTAGGGAACACAGAGGGATCAGGCTGGCCTTTAAAGAGACCAGAAGGGAGAGGCACCAAGAAGAAATGAAAAAGCTCTCCAGCACTTGTAAGGAAGAGGCAGAGGGAAGAGTTGGGAGACTTTCCAGGTTGAATTTCATTAAAGCTTTAAAACGGGTTACACATACCACGGTCAAGTCCTCTTATAGTATAAAGTAGTCTCTGGTACCCCCCAAAAGCCACAGAGATGAAGTAACAATACAAAAGAAAACAGACTTTTGAGACCTGAGAGGAACTTGCCCGTCACTCTTGAAACTCCATAAGGAAAGCAGAAAACCCCTGAAAGGGTTCTGAGTCTCTTCTCTAGGTCTTTTCATGTGGTACCAAAGATGACAAAGAGGAAGGAGGAGTAGGGAGGAGCAGAAGCAAACGGAGGGACCAAGCACCCAATTTTTTTAAAAGGGGGTTTAAAAAAGGGGGTTTTAGTTGACTGAAAAAAATTCCCCAGAATAGGATCCAAAAGAGGAAAAGTAGAAAGGACTATATATCTATACCATATTACTTTATATTTATGTAAACTGTATATATTTTAAGTTAATAAATATATTAACTTAATAAACATCCTTTTTATTAAGGTGGTCTGAGAGTTTTGGCTCATTACATTAAAACGCACACATGCACACCTCCTCTGCATAAGGCAGAGGCCATCTCCTTTCAAGGAGCCCTAGTTCAGTAATTGCAATGACTGCTTTCCTGCAAGAAGGTTCTTTCTTGAGTATGGCAGAAATGTCCAACACAAAATACATCTCAATTACGCAATGAGCACCCAAGTGCCAAATATAGTAGAGTATTTGCCTGGCAATTTAAATATTGGATCTAAAAAAACTTTAACTAGCTAACAATGAGTCTGGGTCTAATGTTTTTGTTTTTGGGTTGGAGTCTCACTCTTTAGCCCACGCTGGAGTACAGTGGCACAATCATGGCTCACCACAGCCTCAACCTCCTGGGCTCAGGCAATCCTTCTGCTCCAGCCTTTCGAGTAGCTGGGACTATTACCACACCTGGCTGGTTTTTTTTTTTTTTGTAGAGATGAGGTCTCACTGTGTTGCCCAGACTGCTCTCAAATGCCTGGCCTCAAGCGATCCTCCCACCTTGGCTTCCCAAAGTGCTGGGATTATAGGTGTGAGCCACTGTACCCAGCCTTGGTCTAATGTTTAAGTGTGGCAAAGTTTAAGCATTAAGAAGCAGACAATGGAGAGGATGTGAGGCTCAATGACAGAGTGAATTTCCTCCAGTGTCTTCTCTGGTTTTGGTGATGATGAAGTGAATACCAGGAGGAAAGAGGAGGGGGATGCTAGTGATCAGGCAGGAGAGGTGATCAATGTCACCATGCCGAGAAATTGATGCTAGTAAATTCATTTTCACAGGGGACAGCAACAGAGGGAGGCGATGAAGAAAGGTGAGTGGGCACTAGTGAGACAGAGCACAAAGTGATGAACAAGGTGTGTACAAAACGGGGACCTGGAAAATGGGAAGAGAAAGAAGAATGAGAATCAAACACCCGGGGAAACGAAACACACACACAGAGCATCAGACCCTTATCCAGAGCCACATTTCCAACACAGCAGCAATGGAACTCATTCGGACAGGCTGGGGGGAGGGGTGGGGTCGGATGCATCTCATCTTGCAAGGGGACAGGGCTTGAAAAAGGAAGATGAAAATTCAAATCAGTACAGAGCACATATTGGAAACAAGCACCCAAGAGAATGCTTACATATGGAAAAGTACAAAGAGGCCAGGGAGGTGTCATGAGACACGGAGCTGGACCCAGGCTCTGCTGGGCAACTGCATTCACTCTGCCCAGGATTGTTCTACCATCCAGACAGGGGTCCCTATTCTCCGTTCACTCTGGATGCCAGCCGCAAACCTAGGGCTCCAAGACCAGAATGAAAACTTTTTCAAAACTAGTCAGCCACAGTCAATTTACTGAAGCTGCCTTCTGATGAGAGGCAAAGGCATAATCAAGGCTCTCATCTCTGGTCTTACACCCTAGCATACCTGAAGACTTGAAGAGCAGGCAGTGCCAAGCGTATAGACACAGCTGAAAGCTCAGTGGCTGCTTCTTAACTCTTTAATACTCATAGGATTCTTCTTCTCTTTCAGCAGACCAAAGCATCATATAGTGATTATACTGAGTCCATGCTAAGAAGGACACTTGAACGGTTTTACTCTAGTTGTGGCTCCAATCTGTATTTCAGGAGCAAGGATAAAGATGTGTCCATGAGTGGAGGTTTGGGTGCCTTGTCAACAAAGTAAAAGACACAGATACATTCACATTCTCAGGACATTTAGAGAGAGTTTAGGGAACATTACAAAGATTGTTAAAGATGACAATTAAGGGGGCAGATTCCTGTTTTTAAAGATATTTGGCAAAAGAAAAAGATATTTACTACTAAAACAAATCTCTTGGTGTGGGTGGAAAAATCAAATTGAGAGGATCTGGCTAAGAGAACGGGATCCAATCTACAAATTGTCTAGGCTTTTGATTATTATTATTATTATTATTATTTTTGAGTTGGAGTCTCACTCTGTCGCCCAGACTGGAGTGCAGTGGCCGCTCCCAGCCACCGCAGCCTCAACCTGCTGGGCTCCGGCGATCCTTCCGCCTCAGCCTTCCAAGTAGCTGGAATTACAGGCACGCGCTACCACGTCTGGCTGATTTTTTTTTTGATTTATTGTAGAGATGAGGTCTCGCTGCCCAGGCAGGTCTCAAACCCGCGGGCTCAGGCAATCCACTCACCTCAGCCTCCCAAAGGCGCGGGATTACAGGCTGAGCCACCGAGCCTGGCTTGATTATTTTTTATGAGCTCAACTTGGAATCACAATGAACACCTGAGAGACAAGCAACTTCCTCTTCAGGCATATTAGAGACAGAGAATTTTGTTGCTGATTTAAATGGGACAGTAATAAGAAAAAATAAATTATTTTTGAAAATTCTCTCAAGATGTTAGTGGATTTTGATACAGAACTATAAAACTGCCCACAGGAAATCCAAAGCTTTGGCCAAAACACTTTGTACACTGAATAGACAAAGCTGTCAATATATGTACATTTTTCATTCAGTATCATGGGTTTGGCTGAATTCTGCATCTAGGTAACTTTTGTGCCAAGTTTTTAATACATTTCAAAAAGGGAGAAATATAAAACTCACTTCAGATAATTTGTTTTTTATTCATGCCAGAAATAATTGTCTCCAAAGGCTAAATTTCCCCCAAATATGTAGTTGTTCAATTCACCAGAGAGTCTTTAAATAAAAATAATCCTTTGTCTCAGTTGGTGAGTTCTATTCTTCCGATAAGGCAAGTAAATACATGTAATTATAAAGTTACCATTTTCAAAGAGGAGCATAATCCTTCCCTTATCCACTGGTAAATCAGCTTGTAATTATTATACAGCTGAGAACAAAGATTTGTCCACAAAATCCCCCTAAATCAAGCCTGATTTGATTGATTAAAACTTTTCTCATCAGGACATTTCTAATACATTGTGGGTGGGCTACAGACTCATTAAAATGTGGGCCACAAATTAGTGAGACTTATGGCAAGGATTCCAGCCCTTCAAAATGGTCACAGAATAAACAAAAGGGGCCACTTTCTTTAGTCAAAGGAAACCAATACTAGTAGCAAAACATGCCCTGGGGCAGAGCACGGTAGCTCACACCTGAATCCCAGCACTTTGGAAGGTCAAGGTGGGAGGAACGCTTGAGGCCAGGAGTCTGAGATCAACTTGGACAACAAAGTGAGACCTCATCTCTACAAAAAAATCAAAAAAATTAGCCAAGTGTGATGGTATGCACCTGTGGTCCTAGATACTTGGGAGGCTGAGTTGAAAGGATCCCCTGAGCCCAGCAGGTCAAGGTTGTGGTGAGTTATGATCGTGTTACTACACTCCAGTCAGGGCAACAGAGTTAAGACTCTGGCTCAAAACAAACAAAACATGCCACTGGGTTTTTGAAACATCTCTTGTCTTGCTCATCATGGCAGACTGCTTGATACTTAGAAAGTACTTAATAAATATTAGCAGTAATAGTTATGGCTATTGCTATTGTAATTCAGGCTCTTGTAAAATTTTTCTATCACATTTCCTTTTTAGTGTCCCTTGGCTTTGACACAGACGCAGCGAAAATGGAGACTACTTTCTCATCTCACTCTTCCTAGCTAGATAAGATGTGTGTTCTGGGAATGTGAACCAATTTTAATACTAATATGAACAAAGATCAATGAGAAGTTCATCAGTTAAAACAGAGAGTATAGTATTATGTCCAGTCAAATAGAAATGACCACTAAAACTGTCCAAAATGTTCCTGCCTCTTGTACCACTTTGTACTTCTTTGGCACCACGGACAATGAAGACTTGCTCTGTTTAGAAAAACAGAAGGAACCAAATCATACTCTAAGGCAGTAAACTGTAACTAAATGTGGAGAGATTTGTGGGAGGAGGAGAATTTGTTTCCACACAGAAGAAAGCAAATGAAAAATTTAGATTGAATATAAAATAAATTTCCCAAAGGTCCCTGTATTTGGCAACTTTTTCCCCACTGGAAACACTGAGAATGACTTTCCATGACAAGATATTTTGATTTTGGCTAGTTTTTCATTTTTACTTGAGCTTTTCTGGAGGGGAACAATTTCCAGTTCAGCCAGTCCTACATGTAGTTTACTGAGGGCCATTAGAATGGAGGTGCCTTATCCATCTGCCTATCACACCCATCCTTGGATCATCCCCTGTACCCTCACATCGTTCCCCACATGCATTCTAGTTGGTATTACAGCTTGATCTCCAGTGTGGGACGACTGTACTCTAATGTCATACTCTCCCATGCTCTCTACTGGACTTCCCCAAGTCCGCCAACTATGCCGTCACTCTCCTGGTCCACAGATTGAAATCCCTTAGCTCTTCCTTGTTCTCTCATCTCCTTTTCTTTCTGTTCCTGCCTCCACACCACTCTATCTCTAGGAATTCTGTCTGAAGTGTTTTGTTTTTTTTTTTAAAATTCTACCTAAAGTAGCTACTATCTTTATCTTCCCGTTGTGTTCTTTTAGCCATAACATATTGCTGCAAAGCCACTGCTCTCACCAGGACAACCTTCTGAAGGATCTATCCAACCCTGGATCTCAGTTGTTACCCAGTTATGATCCCAGCACCAACTCTCCGGAACGGATGACTGATGACTTAATTGACAGCTGACTTCTGATCCTCTACTCCTTCCTCCCTCCTCCTTCCTTTCCAATGAATCCAATCTTACATATCCTTCCAGGCTCAACTTGGACATTCTCCTTTCATACTATTTCTATGCTAACTCCTGTCTCTAAATAGACTGTAATTATAATAGTCAATACTGAATAAACTTATGAAATGGGGTGTGCCGATGAAAGAGAACAGAGCTATGACAGGCACTGAGCTTAAGGGACATGTACTTTAAAGAAGTCTACATTTCCTTAGTGTAAAAAACATTGGCTCGGTTTGCATTTAGTTCCCTTTATGGGGCCGTTATGCATAATACCTTCTCTTAATTTCTACATTTTGTTACCTATGATCAGTGCCAAGAGTACAGTTAGAACAGAATGCTTCATCCTTCCCTTGTTTATTATGCAGGGACAGTACAGTCTTGGGATAAGTCTTGTCCTGGTGTGGGGCTGCTGATTTCCCCAAAACCACACATAAAGATGTTAGAGTATCCCTGAAAGTATCATGTTGAGTGTGAGAGTCTGTAGCCATCTAAGGACATTCTCACTCAAGATGTCAGTTCCCACAAAAGGAAGAAAAGAACACCAGCTAGGATTCCAGAAATATCAAAAGCTCTCTTCCCTGTTCTCTCCTGATAACGATCCCAGGTGCTTATTATAAAATCGAGGTTATACGGTGAAAAGAGGGCAGTGGCCAAAAAGAGTCACTAATACTTTTATTTACTTAAATTTGAGGGACAGTGCCCTCTTTTGAGCTTATCCTGAGCCATCACATTCAATGCCCCATGATATGGTAGACATTATGAGCTAATGTTTCCAAAGATTCTGCAAACCAGGCTGGTGCCTGTCTGGGATCCCCAATGGCTACTGCTACTAAAATAGAAGTAGGTCCTATTAGGGTAAACACTTGTTACCATTTTATAGACACTGTATTATATTGTTAATTTTTTCCTTTTTATTTTCCCAGGGATCTAATTGATATATATATTTTTTTACATCTGCTGATCCTCTTTAATGCCTAAAGTTCAATGACCTGCACATGGTATTTATGATTATACTAATTAACTAATTATAAAACCACAGGCATATACTTTGAAAGTACATTTACTTAAAAGATGAAAATCAGATATATTAACAAATTGAGAACTTTCAAAGCTTCTTCCTATTATCTCAGACAGACATCTGACATAATCAGCAGAGATTATTAAGGGAGATAATCTTGAATGAGGCATTTTGCATATTTCAGCATGAGTATCATCTGGGTATTACAAAAATCATTTAAGTCTCCTGAAATACTAAACATAGTGTGAAAACAAAAGAAATGTTCCTTCAAATCTTTTGGGAAAAATTAAAAGTGAGGTAACTGTCTTTTCTAGGACAGGCACAGGGAGGATCACTAGAAAGAATGAGTCCACCATAGTGTACGCATTCATTTCTGGTTACTTCCAAGTGATAGACAATAGCGTGATTTGCTGACAGAGACCTGTCACCCTTTTGGGAAAAGGAGGAGAAGAGTTGATTTTTATAATCTGAGGGTCTCTGGTCACTTTGACCCTGAAAACAGTCTGACATCAACATTTTAATCAGAAATACACTAACATGGATGCCCTCAGTAATTCCTTGATCAATTTTTTCATTCCTCCTTTGTCAATTATTTTGCTTGTTTTATTTTTACTGGGATCAACTATGTTGCATTTACACTTCTAAGATTTAAGTTATTGATATGTTTCAATGGCCATAATAAGCTTTGTTAACTGGAGCATCTGCTATTTTCAGTTTTCTTTTGTAATCATTATTTCTACCAAGTCTATACTGTGTAGCTCTAAGCTTGTGATGCAAACAGGGAAGGAGCGAGGTAGAATGAGGAAAGAAAGAGATACAAAGGAGGAGACAAATATAAAGAAAAAGAGGGTGCAGCTGTTCCAGAATTTTGACTCCAAAGGACGAGGAAAAATAGCAGGGTCAAAATATCCTTGGATTTTATCTTGAGGAGAAGAAGTACAACCCCAGCACGGAGCTTGGGGAAACTGAGATTTACCAAGAGTGATACTGTAGTAGACATCAACTCAAGGGGGCTATTTGCTTATTGTAACTTATATTTATTAAAGAAATAGGACTTTTGGATAGTTCTCACATTAAAGTGTCTTTGGTTCTCTACTACAGTGGGTTCTCAAAGTGTGGTCCACAGAACCAAGGGAGAGTATTTCTTAAGGTTAAAAACGATTGAAGCAGTTGTAATAAAAATAACACTGTGTTGGCATCTGCATTGACAGGTTAAAAGTAATGGTGGGCAAAACTGCTGGCTCATTATCATGCAATCAAGGCAGTGGCACCAAACTGTGCTAATAATCTTATTTATTTATTTATTTATTTATTATTTTTGAGTAGGAGTCTCACGCTGTTACCTAAGCTGGAGTGCTGTGGCACATTCACGGCCACTGCAGCCTTGACTTGCTGGGCTCAGGCGATCCTACCACCTCAGTCTTCCTAGTAGCTGGAACCACAGGCGTGCGACACCATGCCCAGCTAATTTTTTGATTTATTGTGGAAATGAGCTCCCGCCATGTTGTCCGGGCTGGTCTCGAACCTGTAGACTCAGGCAATCCTCTGCCTCAGCCTCCCAGTGCTGGGATTAAAGGTGTGAGCCACTACGTCTGGCCTTTTGTTTTTTTCTTGAGACAAGGTCTCACACTAAGTTGCCCAGACTGGGCTCAAGTGATCTTCCCACCTCAGCCTCTGGAGTACTTGGGATTACAGGTGACCGCCACCACACCTGGCTGATCATTGTACTTGTTATCACCACACACTCATAGTAAAAAATTGTTTTCAAATAAGAAGGTCCTTGATGAAGAGTAAAAAAAAAAATTAATTGTATTGAATCTCAACCTTTGAGTCCATTTTAATACTGTGACCAAATGGGGAGCACATATAAAGCACTTCTGCTGCATCTCAAACAGTGAGGGTTGTTCTGAGGAAAAGTATTTGTGTAACTGTTTGATATCAAGCTGTCACTTTTCCATGGAACACTCTTTTTTTACAGAATAAAGACAGACATACTATGGTTGTTCAGATTTGGTTATTTGGCAGACATTTCCTCAAAAATGAGAGAAGTGAGTTTGTCACATCAAGGAAAACAACTGACCATTTTGTAGCTGATGATAAAATGTGTACTATAAAGTGAAATTCAAATTCTGGAAAACTTGCATCCACCCTGTGAACCTGACAACCTCCTAATAAAAAGCTATTCTGATGAGAATGGTGGTGATATTGACAACTGAGAATTCCTTATGGACAAAACCCATTTAATGTGCAAGACAGACTGATTGATTTTAATGTAAGTTCATTGAGAAAGTTTGATTCCATATGAAAACAAGTCTTTAAGAAACTATTATCTATAGGCTTCTCATGTAGTACTAAAGAATATTCAAAACTCTTTGAAAAGACCATTAAAAACTCCTCTTAATTCTAAATACATATCTGAGCCCAAATTTTCTACTGTACTTCAACTGAAACAATATATTATAAAAGATTTCATGCAGAAACAGGTATTGAGCTAGATAAGAAAGGGATTTGCAAAACTGTAAAACAATGCCAACTATTCTTACTAAAATTTTTAAAGATAGCTATTTTTCATAAAATATATAATACATGCAACATATTTATATATATTATATAAATACTAAAAATTAAGAATTTTAAATGAAATAAGTAAATATTTTAATAATTCCAAGTAATTTCTGTTATCAAATTACCAACCAAAGTAATTAATAAATATTGACAGATATAACCCCAAATAAAGAAAAGCTCTTTGGGGTCCTCAATTTTAATAAATAAAAGAGTCCTGAGATCAAAGTTTAAGAACTGTTGCTCTCCCATGATGACTATTTCTTAGAGCAGCATTTTAGAGTGTTTTTCCCGTAACAGTAATCTTATGAAATGATTAATAATAAAAGGCCTTTAACTCTGGAATAAGTTGGGAAGTTTACAGCATCTTAACACCTGCCATTCTTGGAAAGTTGCAATCCATATTAGCCTGTTAGAGACCCAGGGAAGTCCTGATGTACTGTGTTTGTTTCATCTTACTCAGTCCAGTGTTTCCTTATGTTACCTCTGAAAGTTTGTGACTCCAGGAGATGTTGGTCATCTGACCTTGAAGGAAGAGTGCTGGCCCAGTGGAAATCAACCATGACTTACCTTCAAGTCGGACCACCAGGGGCACCTTGAGTTCCAGTTCCCGACAGGCTTTGGTGATCCCATTGGCAATGATGGCACAGTTGACGATCCCACCAAAAATATTGACGAGGATGGCTTCAACCTGAAATCAAAAATAGTAAATTATCTATTTCATAAAATGCTGACAGTCATAGTCTCAAAAATAACTGGCTAAATAGAGATAATTAAAATAAGACTACTTTTTTTGTTTTTGTTTTTAACACAGAGCATAAAATATAAAAAAAATCCCAGGACGTATTAGTAAAGTTAATATTTAGTTAACTAATATCACTATAATATTACCATATTAACCCATATTATCACATCAATCACTCTAGAATAAAAGTGAATTCAAAAATCATTCATCCATTTATTACATACTACCTTCTATTTTAAAAAAATATTGTCTGTTCTTTTTATGAGTAATGCCATTTAAAATTTCATGCACTTATATCTTTTCTCCCATGATTTATAATTAAATATTTATCTGTCATGGTGTCTCATACAATATTTTAAAATTAGGAACTTACTATTTGTTGTTTTGTATTAATAGGTAAAGATTCAAACTTTTCCATGCTTCCCCTATACCTCTAGGATATGCTAGAGGTTTATCCTGAAAAACCAGAGATGTTTAATTATCTTAGATAACAAGCTTTTTGATTAAAAAATTCCCTCAAAATAAAAAGATACAAGTTCATACCATAAGTAACCATGTCAGCTACTGACAAACTCAAGCCACTGACTGGAATTTTTCAGAAATGCAGATTTAAACTCATCATGTTAATTTGTTTGTACATATTCCATATTCAAAGGCATGTGGACCAAAAAAATTGCCCTTGTCCTGACTTGATAAATAGGAGTAAGAAAATCCTGTATAATTAACATGAAGAATGAGATAATGAAGAGAATTCATTACCTAGATTAATTGATAACACCCACAGAAAAATGGCTATTCATCAAGCTGGAAGCATCAAAATTCCAACAATAGAGTCACACTTAGATTATGCTACACTAATTGCAAAGCATATATGTGCTTCATGCCATTTTAAAATCCTGTTATTTCAATATGCTAAATTAAACAAAACATATGAGAAAAAAATATCTTACATTTGTATAGCACTTGACAGTTTAGAAAGTGCTATTTACGTAAATTCTTCTTTAATTTTAATCCTTCCCAACTGCCTATTCATTAGTATGGTGAGGGTGGGCCCTCTGCAGCTAATAAAGTCATTGGGCCGTTCAAGTGGTGTGTTCCAAGGTCGCACAGCTAACATGTAGCAGTGTGAGGCTAAAAAGTCAGCTCCCTAGTTTGCCTACTGATTTGTTTGCTCATGCCAGTTGCTAGAGTTGGGACCTTGGTCAAGTTACATAACCTCTCCTGAGCAGTTCTTTATCTATAGAATGGGAATAATAATAGGACCTAATCCATAGGGTTGCTAAAAACCTAAATGAGACAATACATGTGAAATATTTAGCATGTGGCTTTAAACATACTTAATGAATATTTATATATGCATTTAGCAAGCAAAGATGAAAGTGGGCAGGTTACCTAGACAGAAGTAAAAAAAGCTTTTTTCAGGAGACTGAGACTATGTTGAATTTGAATATAATGAAAACACAAATTCACTGAAGTTCAATACAAAGGTAATGTCTTAGGAATAAAATAAATGAGCAATATTTTTCAAACCAATTAGAGATTGGGGCTACTCCCAAAAAAGAAATCTCCCATTACCATTCACAGCAGGCCGACTGGTAAGCAGAAGCTTGCTTTCTAATGACAGCTATTAAATGCTGTTAGCATTGAGGCTTGGTACAGCAGTAGTTTCCAAATAACTGTGGGATGGAGAGGAACTTGCCAGAACAATGGAAGAAAAACATTGAAGAGCAATAATGACTTCATGGGGTCCATGGAGAAACTCAGAAACTGCTGAGGCTCAGTAAGGTTTGTGTAGAAAAACCAGGTTTTCTAGTAAAGCACACATTGGCACCTGCACACCTCTGCCAGGTTCAACCTGCACATTCTTTAAGGATGAGTTCAGATGTCAGCTTCTCTGGGAAGCTTTCCTGTCTCACCAAACCCATCTAAAATGGTGTGATCATTCTTTAGAGTAGCTACAGAATACACAATAAATTTATGTGAATTCATCTAAATAGGTGGGGAGAGGGCAAGAAGGAGGGAAGATGCTTGTGACTCTGTGGTTCAATTCTGGAGTAAGTGTCAAACAGGAGCTGTGAATCTGATGTTCCTTCAGTTGGCAGAAGATCGCACGAGTCTCTCATATGTCAGTGTATTAGCCTAATGTTAGAAATAGATACTGTTCATACAACTTGTACCTAAAAGTAAGCCAACTTCTTCAGCTGGTGCTGAACCCAAGGAGGAGCACTCTTTTCCAACTGCAGGAGAATAATTGGGTTTGTTAGACTTACCGAGAAATAGGTGGCTGTTGTTCTCCAATGTAGTTTAATCTCCTCTCAACCCTCTTCACCCATCCCCAAGATATAACTCCCTTGTGTGGGTCATCTTTGTGTTCTTCTAAAACAAAGATGATGTCTTTTTCCCCATATGTTTATAATCAGCAGCTAGCATAATCCATGGCATGGCATAATCATCCAAAAATAATGGTTTGAAGAATGAATTAATTTCAATATGATACAGAGATCTGTTAATTTCTGTTCATATTGCCACAGCCCCTAGACAAGGGCATGGCAAAGGATCGAGTGCTCCTGTACGTTCCTGAACAACGATTCTGACGGTCCATCCCCTTATTTCCTATGCACCCACAATAATTAGCTTCAGGGGATCCTTGACTTTCCTGTCAAGGAAAGCCCAATCAGCTGAAAGACTGAAAGACTCAAATCCCCATTTACTCCCTTTAACTGAGTAGTCATAAGTTTGAATAATAGTATCAATGTAATTGTAAGTCTTGTGATTTGTATAACTTTTGTATCAATGTAACAAGAAGTTTTGTGATTTGTGTAACTTTTGCGTAATGCATGATGTCTTAGGCCTTGTAAACTCCCTTTACTTTATGGCAAGCTTGATTAACGCTTCTGCCAGGCCCTACTGATAAAAGCTATGAGATACTTCTGATACCTGGTATCAGGAAGTCTGGACTGAAAAAATGTCACTATCGATAAATGTGGCTGAAACTTAAGTTCTATACGATGCTCTGCTGGTCATGTGGCCAATGTATAGGTACTAACAACTCTGGACTTAAAAAGTGAACTGTAAAAACCTAGAGGGTGAGCAGAACCATTTTAGAATGACCTCCAGTCTGGCTCTGCTCCCTGGATTCGAACTCAGAAATAAACTTCTTCCTACTAGTTCTCTGCCCCTCTGATTTATTGGTGTCAAGGGAGAGCAGCCGAGCGTTACTCAGACCATAATAAATAGACATTTGATAACCATATCTCTTGTACCAGACACAGAGTTAAATCCTTGGGATATAGAGAAGAATGAGATATCATCACTGTCCTCAAAGAATTCAAAGTCTAGTTTGAGAGGCAGACCAGCAAACTGGCCATTACAATACAGGGTCTACAGTTGCCTCACACAGCCAAGACCAGGGCAGAGGACAGTGATGCAGGCGGCTGCCATGAGACAGGCTTTTTGGAATAGGTGATGTTCTACAGACAAGGGCTCTGAGATAAAGGGAACAGCCAGGACAAAGGCAGAGATGTCACCCAACTTATTTCACTGAGGAACTCACGGTTGATTGGGGAAGTAACCCAAGATGATACAGATGCGGCAGAGAGTGGCTGGTGCCAGAGGCCAGGGATGGGAACTTAGGTCCTTTTATTCCTTCCATTATCTGAACTGGGTGAAAGCAAGTCTTGAAAGCAGCTTCCCTGCCAGATAGAGGGGAAGTGATAGGAGAGGAACAGAGGGACAGAGAGAAGAGTGAATGCTTGAGAGAATGAGGAAAACAGAGTGGCCACGTGAGAGCATGAGAGAGAGCACTAAAGAAGCAGTGAGAGGGGTAGCATGAGAGAATGCAAGAGAACATGAGAATGGGAAAGGGAGTGAGAGGGGGAGGCAGAGAGGTAGGGAAAAGAAGAAGAGGTGATGGAAGAGGGAGAGAGGGAGAGGGGAAGATGGGGAGAGGATGCAAAACAGAGTGTGAGAAAACAAGCTGTGAGAAAGAGAGAGGAGGAGAAAGAGTTTGACCAAGACCAACAAAGCAGTTAGGATTTCTACAAGAGCAGTAAGACAGAAGAACACAGCTGCTTAGCTCAGGGACACAGGATTGTTTAGGACACACTGTATACCTCAGTGCACTAAGAGGAAAATCACCACCCAGGGTGAAGAGAAGACCCCACTCAACCAGAGATTATGCCACTCTCGCCTCTCTCCCACTACAAAGTAATGCGCTGCAGTCATGTACTTTAATGGAAATCTGAATTAAGGTTCACTCTGGGCCAATTTCTATAATTAACTACTGTAATCTCCAATCTCAAACTGAGAACGAAATTAAGACAGTTTAAAAATAAAAGCCTCACGACATCATTATTATTATTTAGCATTTATAAAGCACGTCAAATTTTCAGTGTGTGCCTCACATGTTCATTCATTTCACAACTACTAAGTGCTGTTCCATGACAATACCAACAGCAACTTTTAATTGTCTTTTGTTCTTGTTGTTCCTGGCAAATAGAAAGTTAAAAAAAAAAAAAAAAGTCAGTGCTAGGTCTATTTAAGTACCCAGAGACTCTCCCGGAAGATCCCTAAGTGCTTTTGGGAAGAGAAGCTTTTTCAAATTCTCGAGTGAGAATTACGCGGGTTGCTATTTACTGTTTCACAAAAGTAAAGATCATCTAATGAGGCAGTGTAGGTGCCAGATACAGAGCCAAGGTCCCCAGCCAGCTGCTCCCAAGACAAGCCTGTGGTGACTGCTGGCAGCTGTGCAGGTGGTCGGACAGTCCAAATGCAGGTTTTTCAAATGTCTGTGGCTGTTTGCCTTTGTAAAATAACCCTGGTTGCAGATTTTAGTCCACAATTAAAGGCAAAAAACGAACTTCAAAAGAAGAAAGGCAACAGCCTTTGCTATTTATCAAGCTCCTCTCAACCCTCCCTAAAATAAGTAAACCAACAAAAATCAATACTAAAACCCTTTTTGGGAACACAGATCTTTTTTGGAGTATCTGATAAACATTAGGGACCCTCGGTCAGATGAATTCATACACAAACACTTTTCTGGATGATTTTAGATATGTCCCATGACTGTCCCACTCCTGTCGGTTACAGCCTCAAAGGTAGACAATGACAAGTGGTAAGTTAACACAGCATATGCACAGGGGATAGGAGTATAAGTTTCAGGAGAATTGTGAATTATTTACAACTACCAACAGTTGTATATTTACAACTATCTATAGTTGTGTGTGAATGTCCACTTTTCCGGGAGAGTTCATAATCTTTAAAAACTGATATACTCAGAATAATTGCAAATACAACAATAACATATACTAAATATTTAGGTGTTATTCATTCAGTATTCTAATTATTTTACATGTTTTAAAACATTTAACGCATGAGTATTCTAGAAGGTGGGTATAATTATCCCCACTTAAAAGACAAAGAAACTGAGTTGATGATCTGGAAGAATCACTAAGACTACAGCTTTACCTACTGCCAAATGTCCTTCAGAGCCAGTAAACCTACTTGGCTTCAATACGTGTTATAAGCAGTATGTGCAATGTTTAGTATTTTCTCATTCATTACCACAGTCAATTCTGCCATTACTTGTGAGACACATATTATCTACCCCATTTTACAGATGAGAAAAGCAAGTCTCAGAGAGGTAAAAACTTGTGCCAAATTATACAGCCAGTATGTTGTCAGGTTCAAAAACTGAGTTCTTTCTCTTCAACATTATCCTGACTTCCTTTAATGAAATGCAAAGTTGCCAGACAGCTCGATAAAAAGTGAGTTATTCATTCAATATATATTCTTGAGGGTTTACTCTGTGCTACCTATTCTTTTAACACTGGGTGTGGTCAGTAGCTAAGCAAGAATGATTTTAAAATTAGACAAAATGTTCTATATCTGTATCTAAAATTACAAATCATGATCATAGTTATGAAGGGAAAGAAAACATTGGGTACTATGGGAAGAGTAAGCTGGGGCCCACGTTAGACTGAGTAGTTAGGGTGGGCTTCTTGGAGGCAGACACATTAAAGCTAGAGTCTGAAGGACAGTCAGGAAGAGGCCAGGTAGACTGAGAGGGAGAAAAGTATCTTAAGACTGCAGAATATCACAGGTAAAGGTCAAGGGGCAGCAAAGAACTTGGTGCAATTGAGAAATTGAACAAAAACTGGAGCATCAGGTGCCTGGGACTTGGGTAGATATCAGACAGGCCACCCCTCCAGAAATCAATCACACAGAGTCTCACGGAGCAAATGCTGTGAGAAAGAGATGGAAAAGTTTTTTGTTTCAAGACACCTACACAAACTTCTGAGAGGTCAGGAAGGGAACTAATATTTACCTAGCATCCATAATGCATTTATATTAAATCTATAAGATACTTTTTTAAACCTCCATTTTACGGATAAACTGAGGCTCAGAGAGTTTAGGGTTTGCTAGCTATTAAGTAGTCACAGTACAAACCAACATCTGTTTCATCACAGCCTATGTAGGGCAGTCGGAAATAGCTGGGAAAACTGGGGAGCCGCTGACATACACCAGGTGTCAGCAAACTTTTTCTGTTAAGAGCTAGTCAGTATACAAGTTAGTCTCCATCACAACTACTCAACTCCTTTGTTCCAGCACCAAAGAGTCATTGACAAATAATATGTAAATGAATGAGCATGGTTGTAGTTCAATAAAACTTTATTTACAAAAACAAGAGATGGGTCATATTTGGCCACAGGCTATAGTTTGCTAATCCCTAACACAGACATGATTTGGTTCATTTCCCTCTCAAATTCACTGCAAATGCACTATCATCCATCCTTCTTTGCATGACTTGATATATCTTTGACAGCACTTCTCAGACTTTGAGTTGTCTTTCTTTGTTGCATCATTTTCTTGCCACCACTGACAACATTAAGGTATCCAGGCTTAGTGGCAGCTGACTACATAAATGTGTCCATTCCAACTTTAATTCAATTCCTTCAGAATAAAACCTGTTATCTTTAACAAATTCGTAAAATAAATGTCTCTGCTTTATTCTTTTTTCCTCCCTGACATTGGTTGGAAGTAACAAATAGACTTCCACAATAAAGCCAGCCATTTTGCAATGATTATTGTAAACAGTTAAGTACTATACTATACCTAAAATACTGTAGGCATATATGAAAGCATAGTAAGTGCAACTATTGGGTTTTGTCTCTGCCTATTCCAATCTGGAATGCTAACTTTTAGTCCCACTGCAGTGAACATTATGTTGATAAAAGTCAAGCAAGCATTGTATATATTAGTCAAGAACTTTTTAAAAAACCACAAGTTATTTTAATTCTGAACGTTATTGCTCTTGCTTAAGCATCTGTTTTTGTGAAACTGTTTCTCTTTTTTGTTGTTGTTTTTATTTTCCTGATGAATTCTAATCATGTCTTCTAATCCATTGGCAGCCAACGAAGGAAAATAAATGGTGAAGGAAATTAGATGCAGCTTGGATAACTGATGTTTGTATGCCTGGCTATAATAAAAATACTCTGCTAAATTAGAGGGGAGTCTAAATGGATTCAGTCAATAAGGAAGTGATTCAGGTGAGGAATTCATTCTTGGGCTTTGTTGTAATCTTACAAATAAACCAACAGATCAGTTCAATTGGGACCAGATTTGCCTTCTATTGAAATCCGAAATCCTGGCAAGCTGCTCATGGTTACTTTTCTACCTTTAGTTTGTTCTAGAAGTTTAAAATTTCTTTTGTTTTGTATGAGCACTAGGATCCTTGGGTTACAGCGATTCATGTGTCCCCTAAGTAGCCAAAAATGACATGTGAAAAGCAGCAATTCTTGAAAAAATCCTCCTACTCTGCCCTTTTAATTTCTTCCAAGGAAAAAAGAAACAATTTTACTAAGTTCACAAGCCAATCTGAAGATCTCAGAATCTAAAGAAAATATCTTACATATCACCCTTAATACCAAATAATATTTCAGCATTTTTAATTCATCAATCAAGATAAACCAACCGTTTTAATTTCAGCTTTTCTAAACCAATAGCATGGAAATGACATCTGATGGATGGATCCTCCAGAAACAGTATTTTGAAGGAGAGCCACGTTTCCACAGCTTGACCTCTGAGAGCCACAGTGAATGAACCCAGGGAAATGGATCTAATCTCCTTCCAATTTGTCGATTCTCTTTTCCCTAAATTCTTCACCCTGCTTACATCCTGTAATTTTCTCCTCACTAGAATAAGTAAAATCATATGTAGGATTAACATTCATTGAGTGTTAATTTTCTTAGGTGTTAGAAATTATGTACTACAATCTTCCCCAGTAAATAAACTGAGACTCAAAGAGCTTAAATAACATATTCAAGGTTACAAAGCTACTAAGCAACAGGGTTAGGATTTGAACTAAGTCGGTCTTAACTTCAAAGTCTATGCTATTTCCACTCCCTTTGGTAGGCTCTTTGTAACCAGTAACTATCATGATTAGTCAAGATTCCCAGCTCTATTTTGGTTCTATTTCCAAGCTTCAAAGACATGCTCCTCAGTCTCATATTCTGGTGCCTAAGTATTTCTTTTTTCAATTTATTATTTTTTATTCTAAGTATATCTTATTCTCAAATCTCACAGTTCAATTAAAATCAATCAGAGGTAAGATATCTTTAATAGGTCTGTGGACCAATAGGCTTTGGTTCGATACAAGCCATGTTTCCTGTTTACTGATAAAAGAGCTGTCCAGCCGGGCACAGTGGCTCAAGCCTGTAATCCCAGCACTTTGGGAGGCCGAGGTGAGGGGGCTGCCTGAGCCCATGAGTTCAAGAACAGCCTGGACAACTTGGTGAGACTTTATCGCTACAATAAATCAAAAAATTAGCCGGGCATGGCAGCATGTGCCTGTAGTTCCAGCTATTTGGAAGGCTGAGGCAGAAGGATAGCCTGAGCCCAGCAGGTTGACGCTGGGGTGGCTGTGAGCGTGCCAACTCAAAAAAAAAAAAAAAAAAAAGCTGTCCAGAGCTTATGGTTGCAATCCCTATTTAGATGGGGCTGGGGAGTGGTAATGATGGTATAAGAATGGATCCTGGACTTGAAAACCTAACTCTGTTATGAACTGAAATAGATGTCCCTAATAAGACCCCTTTCTGCAGACTGATAAGATCCTCTTCCCCTTTCTGACACGAAATGTATCCCTTTGCCACTGTTACTATTTATAATTATGATCATGAAAATTCTAGTGAAGAGACATCATCATCAACACAGACTGTAGACATCAGAGAGTAGAATGGCCACTGGAAGACAGGATAACTCTGCTCTTTGCGTGTGGCTATTTGTGGTGCTATGTTGAGAACAATGATGGGACCACATATCTGGTTCCATAGTGGAGATCTTTGACCTGTTAACGACTCCTGCCCTGGGAGAGGATGATAGAGTCACACAAGTGTATTATATGTTTGTTTCCCTATCTTTGGAGTTACATAATACATTAATACATGTTTTTGTAATTACAATCTAAGGTTTAATTTGGCAACACTATGCCTCCTTTAATGACTTTCACAAGAACATATCAGGCAGTAAGGAAAATCAATTCATACCCAACATAATCACCATCAATCTCATTTATTATATATATAAACCAAAAAATTTAAATATAGACTGCCAGCTCTAGATAGGATAGGCAGCTTCCATTATGAATACTGGTTTAACAGTTTAAAAAATACTGTGAATATTTTACCATATAAATTATAAAGCCATACTTCCTCCCAGAGGAAGTACCTGTTTCCTTAGGTCAAAGTTTTCCAAAGTGTATTCTATGAAAGTGTATACTATCAGGCCTAAGTAATACTCCCTGAAAAACAAATCATCTTCTGGTCAAATAATTTGGATTCTAGCTTATGAGAGCTTTCGCAGACCATCTGTGTTCTACCTTTTAACATTCTAATTTAGTCATTTTTTGCCAAAGAGTCAATGCGATGAAAATTTGATCTGCAGAGAACTGTTAAGAAAGGTGTCTGGCTGGGTGCAGTGGCTGAAGCCTGTAATTCCAGCACTTTAGGCCAAGGTGAGAGGATTACCTGAGCCAACAGGTTTGAGAACAGCCTGGGCAACTTGGTAAGACCTCATCTCTACAATAAATCAAAAAATTAGCTGGGCGAGGTAGTGGACACCTGCAGTTCTGTCTAATTAGAAGGCTGAGGTGGAAGGATCGCCTGAGCCCAGTGGGTTGACACAGGGGTGGCCGTGAGAATGCTACTGCACTCCAGCCTGGGTGATGGAGTGAGACTCCAACTCAAAAAACAAAGGTGTCCAGGAGTTGGTGTACTTGTGGTGAGGTGGCATAGGGATCTAGGGTCCTTTCTCCACATGGATGCTAATTATTTCACTATTTAGGTCAAATGCATGGCATCTGCACAAGTGGAAGGCGTTCATAATCAAGAACAGCCACGATGAATGTCCTGGCCAAGGGTGGCATAGGAATGCTTCCCCAGTTGCCAGCAAACATAGTAGTAATGGTTAAGTCAGGTATTAAAAGGATTTTCAGGAGAGGAAAAAATATAAAGATGGAGATATTGATTGGCATTATAAGAAGGTACAGGAGACAAGGAGTTAAAAGGACTGAAGGGCACAGAGATTTGGGGAAACAGCACAAACATGCTTTTTATCTTTTACACAGATATTTCTCATATCCTTGTGAACCGAGAATCAGAACTATTGCCATGATTACAAAAGCCACTTGGGCATTTAGAATGGTGAATGCAAGATTCTTTTAAAAGTGCTTTGTGTTTAATTTAGCTCTTGCAAAAACTACCATAATGTATAATTTGGCTACAGAGACGCTTGAAGCAAATTAATTTTTTAAAAAATAGAGCAAGGAGATTTTGGTTCATAGTATTTCATCAAGAGGCATCAAAAGGTTTTAAAAAGCAGATATACAACACTCACTTAAGAAATTAGCAGGCAGGGCATGATGGCTCACACCTGTAATCCCAACAATTTGGGAGGCCAGGGTGGGAGGATTGCTTAAGTCCAGGAGTTCAAGGCCAGTCTAGGAAACATAGTGAGACCCCCATTTCTACAAATAATGGTAGCATGCACTTATAATCCTAGTTACTCTGGAGGCTGAGTTAGAAGGATCACTTAAGCCCAGAAGTTTTGAGGTTGCAATGAGTTATGATATTGCCACTATAATCCAGCCTGGGTGATAGAGTAAAACCCTGTCTCAACAAGAACAACAACAAAAAGGCTGGGTGCAGTAGTTCATACCTATAATCCCTTGGGTAGACCAAGGTGGGAAGACTACTTGAGCCCAGAAGTTTTGTAGAGACCAGACTGGGTCTCTACTAAAAAAAAAAACAAGAATTAGCTGGGCATGGTGGCAAGCACCTATATTCTCAGGTGGGAGGATTGCTTTAGCCCTGGAGGTCAAGGCTGCAGTGAGCTGGGATCGGGCCCCTGCACTCCAGCCTGGTGGACACAGTAAGACTCTGTCTCAAAGAAAAACGAAAAAGTACTTAGCTATTAGAACTGACTGTTAAGAAATATTTTGGTTACAAAACTGCCTTCCCAACTTAACAGATAATTGCTTTCAAGGCAAAAGACTCCTGGTTCACAATATAATATCTATATTTTCTTTGTCACAGGAGCTACATTGGTGCAGATGAAAAATATTTATTGGCACATTTACTCTGAGCAGTATTTCACCCAATCATCTCAGACTTATGCCATCTTGATGAATGTAAATATGTATATTCCATCATCATTAGTTGGAGAGTTAATATAGAGAACACCCATAAAATTGGCAACTTAGTGAAGGACCCATTTATTAATCTATAAACAGGATGTCCATCTACCTATTGTTGCAAGATAATAGTCTCCACAGGGTAACTGTCCCTAAAGAAAAGGGAAAAAAATGCTTCTATGGGTGGTTTCTTCTCCTTTATTTGTGACTGACATTAATTTAAAAAAATTAGCTAAGCAGAGAGAGCCAAGACTTAGGACCACACAGATTCACACTTCACACCACAGAGAAAAGAAGACAAATTTAGTTAATGGCAAAACCCACTGTTTCTGTAAATAACAAGTCTAATGTAAAATGAAGGTGGAATATAATGATTCTTTGACGCTTCATACATCTGTTCAAATAAACCAATTTGATCATTAAGTTTTCTGGAAAAACAAAGGGTTGACAAAGTTTCATAACAAAACCCCAGTGGATAAATATTTGACTTAGAAAAATAAAAATATAAGTTTCCAGCTAAGGTTTCAATAAGATATAAGCTATTTTTTATAGACTAAAATTTATATTAAAATTGTTCTAAGTAAAAGAGTTTTGAAAGCACATACTTATGTTTTACTCATTACAAATCTCACTAGTATATTTGTGAAAAATCAGTTTTCTGCCAAATTTCTTTGTAAAAATAAGTTTCCAATTAATTTCCCAAACTCCTTACTTTTTGCTCATCCCCATAAAATGACTCCAAAGCCAAGCCTCATGCCCAGAATCCTAAAACTCCAAAGTTGTCTCTGCTGATAATAATCATTAACATCACAAATTTAAATTCAGACAAAATTATGAGAAAAACAAATAACACTCCAGGAAAGTTACTCATTCAAACATTTGTAATTATAAAAATCAACATCCCATTTGAATTAGGGCTCTTTTGAAATGCCTGGGCAGGACTGGTGCCTGGTAATATTTAATAAGGAGGAGAGAAATTTCATAGAATTCATTCTATGCCTACTGGCATCAGATGTCACTGTCACCAAAAGACATCCTCAGCTGTAGGCAATATTCCAAAATTACTGGTATCACTGTCTGACCTTGTTGTAATCTGTTGTGTAGAAGTCTGATTTATTTATTTAGCTGTTCATCAAATGTCAGTATACCATGTCTGGAGCAAATTAAACAATACATTGGTAAAGCACTCCCCACCTCCTGTTAAGAATGAAATTTAACAAAACTCTTTCCACCCCAAAGCATCTAAACAATTGATTGGCCACACCTTCTCCCACCCAAGTTAACCTTTTGTGAATATCTTGGTATTCTCTGGCTGGTACACTCTTTTTACAAAAGGATTCCTGAATACTCTATTCCCTGAGGCGCATGTTCAACAGATCATCAAAACATTGTCATTTGGGACCTGTCTGTGCTGCAGTTCTTTTCGGTGCCTCTCAAGGTACTGTCCGCTTTTTTCCAACCTGCTCTTGGCCCTGGGAGCTGCCTACAGAGACCAGATCAAAGGGCTCCTTTCCCATCTGGCGCCTGGGAAGTCCTGGCAGGAGGAGAGGAAATCAGGCACATTTATTCCCCCAAGTCTCTCCCAGCAAGGTTGTCCTGGGTAGCTATTTCCTCCACAGAGGGTATCCAAGCATTTCAAGAAAGTTTTCATTACAGGACTTTCTCTTCTGGTCAAGTAACCGACTTCTTCTCTCTTTATTTTTTATTTAATTTTATTTTAGAGTTGTGGGGTACATGTGAGGATTTACTACACTGCATGCAGCTGGAACTACAGGCAGGTGCCACCATGCCCAGTTTACCCCTTTTAATGAAATTGTTTGTTTCTATCCTGTCAGCTTGTTTGAGTTCCTCATAGATCCTGGATGTTAGGCCTTTGTGGGCTATATAGCTTGTAAATATTTTCTTCCCATTTTGTGGGTTACCTTTTTTACTTTCTTGATGGCTTCTTTTGCTGTGCAAAAATGTTTTAGTTTGATAAGGTCCCACCTGTCAATCTTAGCTTTTGCTGCATTTGCTTTTGCTCCTTCTTCCTTCCAGCTTTGGGACGTAAGAGAACCCTGGCTGCTAGCCCCAGGTATCTGCACTCCCCACATACCCTCATTATTAATCTTTTAAAAAATAAACTCTCCTCTATATACCATGAGTGTGTGAGTAATCACTTCCTTTCGAATAACATACGATTTTGACCAACCTGGTTTGATCTTGGAAAAATCCACTCAACCTTCTAGAACTGGGAGGTTAATTTTGCATTCAGTTTCCCCCCCCCATGATGTCCATGGTCATGAGCTTCACAATGAAATAAAACTCAAATAAATCTGAACATTCTCAATACAAGCTATTAAACAAGTATTATCAAGCACTCTTTCACTAGTTCTTTTTGGGAGATGGCTCTTACCTAAGAATCTGAAATTATTGCTCATTAGCTGTCTGAATCTATACCAAGGGCAGAAAAAGAAAAAAACAAGCCAAACGCTTTATTATCTTGGGTCCTGTCCATTATAAATGACAGATGATGCCCTGTCAGGTGAAAACAAGCTTCTCAGCACTAAAATGGCTTCATTTAGTTTATTAGCCACAAACGAAACTAAGGAAGGCCCATCTAGAAGGTGACTTGCAATCCTTATTTTCAGCATAATAAAAGATGGGCTCAATAAGATTGAATTCTCATGTGGTCTTCCAGTCTGTCTAAGGAAGGAACACTGGTGACAGGTAGACAAACTCAAGAGATGGTTAATAAGTAAAAATGTAGGTCTGCAACCTTGAACAAAAATGATGTTTAACGTCCATGAAATGTCAACGACCCAGCTGTAAGCAGTCACCTCACATTTATCTCAAAAGCCTCATTATTTTGTTCTTTACTAAGCAAATAAACTGTATCTTGAGCTGTTAATAGTCAACAACAAAATATACCCAAAGGGAACATGAATAGGATGACTTAACAACCAAGAAAAACAATGGGAGGAAACAGAAGCCCTCAAATCCCCTAACTTCCACCTGGCTTTTCCAGAAAGTGAGCAGCACCTGGTAAGGACAGGCACGCACATGCAAGACCTGAATCCACCACCTAGGTGTTTGCTTTCCTGATAAGCTAGAGCATGCTTTTTTCTTCCCTACCCTGTAACTGCTCTTTATTCTCTGATCCATTTGGACAAAGGTCCCTGTTTGCAGAAGCTTAACTCATCCATGTTAACACACATGTCCCTCAGTATGGGCTTATTTCATGAATATGTATTTTCCTACATGCTGGATTCAAAAGGTAGTCTTGAATCTATTTAATGCCCACTTTGTGTCCTACCAAAGTAGACACTTCTGAGTTGACAAAAATATTTTTATGAGTGTCTTGGAGTGGCTCTTCATTTCTTTTTAAGATTACCTTGAATATCTTGTCAAAGTTCTCACTCCAGAAACTTTGGGAAAGTATTTTGTGTCCCTTTCTTGAATTTGTCTACATGTCACCTGTGTTCCTCCTTTAGCCAGACTGGAAGACCACGTAAGAATTCAATCTTACTGAGCCCATCTTTTATTATGCTGAGGCTGGCTGAGGTCATCTCCCATTTTGTTTGCTCTGACTAGATGATGGTTCCTGTAATGTCCATTTCTGCTACACAGTGGGATCTGCTGAATCTCCTTTAAAACTATGTCATCTAGCTAAATTCCAAAGTTCTTGTCAGTTACCTGGGAAGACTGTAATCTCTGCCTAGTTAGATTTGAGACTAGGAATTCCATTTGTCTCTTGCGAAAGTTTCAAATGGTTGTTTTTATGGATGTATGACATACACTGATGTTGGCATACTTCTTATGGAAGATTATCCTAACAAAACTGCAGAGTGCTGATTGTTAATTGTGGGGTTACAGACTCAGAGTCCGCAGGGTCAGGCAGGCGAGTAAATCAGTAGAAAGGTTTTGGATTAAGACAACACAAAGTACTCTGACATACCAGAGAGGTTGTGCCCCTTAGGGGCAGTTGCTACCTAATCTATTCAATTGTTACCATGGGAGTGCAGGAATAATTTGCTCAGATCTTTCCAGTTTTCAAAAGTCAGACATCTAGATATCTAAAAACCCTGAGATTACTAGACAAAATGCATCTGAGGGCCACATCTGTTGGTGGTGGTTAACCTTTACAGCTCCAACACTAGCCAGATGTATCAACATCCTGGAAGATGATTTACAGATCAGTACATGTCTTTTCTGATGCTGTTGCCATGCTCTCCAGTTTTTTGACTGTCCTTCTCCCCTAAAGAATTTGAAAATCTTTGCATGTAATGAAATATTCTGTGGAAAACTGCTGCATATGTGAAAGAAGGAATGTAGAACAAAGCCACAAAGAGAGGGGGAAAAAAAAAAAAACCCAAACAAGTTGGGAGAGGGTAACCAAGCAGGATTTTTTAGGCTAGAGAAGGGAGGACTAAAGAATTACCAAACATAAATCCACACATGGTAACAATGATATAAAGGCTGAAAGCAGTAGCTACCACTTATTAATCATTTATTAGATCCCAGGCACTTGGCCAAGTTTTTTTGTTTTGTTTGTTTGATTGTTTGGAGTTGGGGTATTACTCTGTCACTCAGGCTGGAGTACAGAGGCATGATCATGGCTCACCACAGCATTGACCTCCTGGGTTCAGGCAATCCTCCAGCCTCAGCTTCCTGAGCAACTGGGACTATAGGCATGCACAACCACACCTGGCTAACTTTTTGATATTTTTTGTAGAGACAAGGTCTCACTATGTGGCCCAGGCTGGTCTCGAACTCCTGGGTGCAAGCAATCCTCCCACCTCGACCTCTCAAAAAGCTTGGATAAGACACCGCACCTGGCCATATTTTATATGTACTTACTTACAGTTCACCAAAACCCTATGAGGAATGTAATTACTTTCCATATTTTACAGATAGCATACAGTATAGATGCATCAGATGACTCTCCTAAGATTATACATTTGGTAAGTGTAGACCCTCACCTGATTCCAGATCTACTGTATTATGTGGTTTGTGCTATACTTTCACTATAACACCTTCAGTCACCTCATTGGTGTGCTTGACTCATGTCCCTGGCATAGCATAAAATGAACTTTCTATACATCCAAATCCAACACATTCTTTAAACATGGAATAAACCCTTCCATGAAAATCTCCTTCTGTGGTGGTTTCAAAATATGCCCACAAATTCCTTAGTGTTCCTCCCTCTAAGATCTAGAGCTTAATTTTCCTCCTCTGGAGGATGGGCAGACTTAGTGATTCACTTCCAATAAGCAGAATATGGAGGAAGTGATGGTATGTGACTTCTAAGACCAGGTCATGAAAGGTATTGGGGCTTCTTCCTCTTTGTTCTCTCTCAGATCATTCCTTCTGGGGAAGCCAAATGCATGTCATAAAGATACTCAAGAGTATTCTATCAAGCAAGGAAGTGAGTCCTCCTGCTAACTGCCAAGTAAGTGAGTCATCTCGGAAATGGATCCTTCTGTCCCAATCCATCAAGTCTTCAGATGACCATGTACCAGGCTTACTTCTTGACTGCAACCTCATAAAAGACCCTGAGGCAGAACCAACCTATAAACAAAAACCAGATGTCATTTACCGAATAATTCAAGGTTAAATTGTTTGTTTGTTGGTGGGCAGAGTAGAGTTCTTTTCACTAAGGGCTTAAATAGGTGTTTCAATAGGACATGTTTAGCACTTAAATTTATGGCAGATTACCCAATAAGCATGGATATACTTTTACTATTTACTGACTACATATTGGAATTGAAATCAATCATTTGTTCTTTTCAAATTATTGATAGTTGCCATTTCATGTGTGTGAAAAATGAAATGTGAAAAATATACATATATTTGGGATAAAAAACTAATCCTTTGTCATATTAAGATATATTAAACTATAAATAATAGGAAATGACATATTTTTTAACAGGATGATTTTCTTAAACTTTATATGTGGGAAAAAATTCCATTATGATGATATTGCTTTGGAATATGCTAGTTTCTTTTTTTTTTCAATGAAGACCATGCACAGAGAATATAAGATAATTGGATATCACATTAGTATCTTACTTCTCTGAAATAAGTAAGTTGTACTGATTTCTAAAATGATCTGTTATATATTCCTTGAGTCTTCAAGTACAAAGTTTGTTAAATGAAAAGTCCTGTGGAATTAACATCGCAGTTCTACCTTAAAAAATTGCAGGAAATAATCCAAATTTATTAAGGACATTGCTAAGTATGGGACTATTCGCACAAAATTTAATCAATTTCATGACGACATCTACTTCAAATCCTGACATCCTGATTGTACTGTATAATACAGATTATTGGAAATTATTAAAATATGTAACTTAGTACCACGATAACTGTGTTAAGGCAAGATCAATATGAAATATAACTGAGACAGGTATCCACTAGAGGCCAGTGTAATTCAGCATGGAGAAGGAATTTATAATCAATCCCTGTGGAAAAACCAACATTATTTCTTCTACTTAAAAAGTGGAGCTCTCATGAATTGGAGAAAAAAAATGATGACGGAAGCTTTTTTTGATTCTCTAAAGAGAAAGTTTCAAAGGATAGGAAAGATGAGTTAAGAAAGGATGAGTCATGAAAAATAGGAGCAGTGAGAATTCTTGTCTACAAGAAAAAAAAAATAGTACTACCATATATGTATTGTTTGATGTTTCACCAATGTAAGCAAAATTTTTCAAGATACTCAATGTAATTGTAAGCTTTTCAATAAATGTTTCATTTGACAATACTTTGGGAAGAATTAAAGATCTAGAATACCTAGATAGTGTCACAGAAATCTCATTTTCAGGGCAGTCATCATTGCTAGCTGCCTAGACAAGGCCAAAGATTTTGAAAAGGGATAGAAAAACTGCACATTTGCAATTTCCTTCCCTTAAACAATTTTATTCAGAACAAGTACCAAATGGTTCACTCTCAAACATGGAGTAATTCATATAAATTCACCTGGCACTACATGCATATTGTAAAATACATTTCTTAATAATGGTGCAACATGATGCTTACAATATTTTTTAACAAGGAATTGAACCAGTTTTTCAAAACTAAAAATAGAAGTGGAAATGAAAATCTAATTCTTTAGTAAAGCTTAGAAAATAATAGTTGGTAGGATCCTGAGTAGGAGATTTTACTTTGTAAGAGTAAGGCTGAATAATTTAGATGTGTACTCTTTCCCCTCTCCTCCAGCAGAGAAAGGCACCTTATGTAACACGGGCATGCCAAGGAGATTAATGAACCAGAAAATCTTAGAGCTAGGCAGGACCTTAGAGGTCAGCTAGCCACAGTTTGAACCTTTTCAAAGACACAGACCTTCCTCCTTTGCAAAGTGGCCAATTCCATTGTTGAGGTTATAACTGCTTGAGAGTTATTCTTTCATCTTTATATTGGGGGATCTCATCCAACACACAACAAAACACTCTTCTGGTTCCTGAGGTCAAAAAGAGGAGGGAAGATACAAAGATAAATAATACACTATCCTGACTTTGAGGAGCTGTAAAATTCTACCCATACAGCCGGTTCTAATTCTGACCTCTGAACCAAAAGCACTGGCTCTATCACTTACTAGCTCTGTGGATTAGTTAGCTTTTTTTGGGTTTCAGTTTCTTCATCTTTAAAATGGGGTAATAACAGTACCTACACCTTAAAGGGCTGGTGCCAGGATTAAATGAGATAACTAAATAAAGCACTAAGCCCAGTATCTGGCAAATGGGATGTTCTCATTGTTAGTAATTACTGCTGTACACTGTTTAGTTGACAAATAAGTCATTCAACCCTTATCAAACTCCTATGAGCTGATTTATTGCCCCTATTATTAGAGACAGGAAAACTGGAACTCAGAGAGGTGAAGTAGGCTGCAAGGATCAGTAGTCAGGTATCCTCCGGCACCAAGCCCTCACTGGGTCAGGCATTGTGCTGGGCCCAGGGACCAGGGGGCAGAAGGATACCTGAGCTTTTTATTAAAGGCATTAATCTGTGTCAGATGTTACACTAAGCACATCACAGGTATCAGGTCATTTCACCCTCACAAGAAGTTCAGGTGTTAATACTGGTAGTATTAACTGGCCCATAGTCCTAGAGCTGCTTAATGTCTGAGTAGCAATTTCAAATCAGGTGTATTTGACTATGTAGCCTAAACTCTTACTCAACATGGTATACTGAGACCAACTGCCCTGTGACCTCACGGGTACCATACACACACTACTATAGTACAACATGACCCTAAATACATGCTAAACAGTCCTTTTTATATTTCCCAAAATAATCCTTTCTTCAGTAAAAAAACAAGCAAAGAAGTAAGCACAAAACAATTTACTAGCAATCAGGTGGGAGACTTGGGTTCTAGTTTTTATTCTGTTCCAAATTAGGTATGAGACCTTGGCAACATCTTTTCATCTCTCATGGCCTCAACTGTTTAGGAAATCCTAGAGAAATATCCTTGCACAAATGTACTAAATGTATAACCAAGTAACATGTCAATCATGGTGAAGACCATTAGCACTAGATTGTTGCTTTTATTACACTATGATGTGTTTACATAAACATTTTGCCACTATAAAAAGGAAAGATGATAAAATCATTCATTGGGAAGATGGGGCTTAGAAACTCAATGTTTTGTCATCTACTGCTACATATCTAGGTCAAATATGGCTTTATGGATAAATGAAGATTGAGGGGAAAAAACTGCAAATTGAAAGAGTTTAATTAGAGTATAAGTATGCTGTCAGGAGAACTGAATTGCATCTTTTGACATAAACTCAACTGGAAAAATAATTAAATTTGGCTTTTTAAAAGCCTATTTTAGGTTACACTGAGGATGTTGAATATTTCAATGAGAAGCATTTCCAATTCTTAGAATAAAAGCAAAGAAGATTTGCAAATTGATCAGTCTACGTGTATGTAGTAAATTTCTTCAAGGTAGGGGGAAGTTTACTCAAATGAGGCAAGTAAATGTGAATGGCTGTCAGCTTTACATGACTCTCAGAGACTAAGCTTCAATACTTGGGGTTTTTCTTTTACCCTAAATAGCTCTGGGGAACAATAAGGTATGGCAGAAATATTAAAGAAAAGAATACTCAACACAAGTTTACTAAGATCCTGTAATATGCGTATCACTGTGTTGACCAGAAAGTCATAGTCTTCTGCCTTTACTAATTACATAATCCAGTGGCGAGAGCTTGAACTACAGAGTGAGAAAAGAGATTTCAAAGGCATAGCTCAACTAAAAATGTCTCCTTATAAACCATAAATCTTTAGTTTGATAACTACTTTACCATTTACAATGATAATGTCTATGCGGAGACGACCATGGAGTTTTTATTGTCTGTGCATCTCATTAAAGTGTGGGCAGCTGACAGCTAGAGGCACTGATAGCATTACACTGAATAATCTTTAGCTACACCAAGAGGGGTAGTCAACAATCAGAAGGCTGTGAGAATATCCATCACATTAGGCAGAGGTTCCTAGTATAGGAAGTAGAACAGTGTAGCCAGAGCTCTTGAAGACAGATTGATGAGGCTGAAGGAAGTAAGTTTCCTTGAACTGGGCTGCCAAGGTTGATCTGGTCTTATTTGTGGATGGTTAATAGGCATACCCAAAGGAGTAATTTCATGCAGGCTCTATTAGAGGGCTAAGTTGATATGAGTACCTAAGTCAGACACTCAAATTTCCTTCTCCTAATGTCTATTAACTTTATTTTGGGCCTCTCTATACCTGGCCTTTGACTCTATCTTCTTCATACTCCCTCAATTCTTAGAGCCCAAATACCCACATATCATGTTGCCTTTGCCAATATTTGCCTGGTTTTCTCTTACCTCCTCCTCCCAAAAATTATTGTAAAGATGGGGCAGAACTTCCTTATTTCTTCTATTGTACGATAAAAGGACTCTAGACATTTTAAAATTTCTGGCATCAGAATATACCTTAGAATGAATGTCTTCCTTTATGGAAGTGGGTTTTATTCCTGAAACATCATTATTAAAACGGTAACACATCCTCCTATAACTGGGATTGTAGAACAGAATAAACAATGCATTTCCATTATTTAGGTACTGACCAAGACTGATACTAATACTAACCATATATTGCTTTTCTTCCTCTACCTCCACTTCATAAAATCTCTAAAGGACCTCGTGTATTTGGTGAAAAATCAGAACTGCAAAAATTGATAGGTACTAAGATTTTGCTTTCTGTGAACTCAATCGTCAAGGATTGCTTTAGTGGAATATAAAAGTAAATGATGTCTCATTCAAAAAAGACCAGTAAGTAGCATCTCTCAGAAATTATTTTATCCTTGGTTTAAAAAGTCTTATCTATCTGGAGTAATCTTGTAATCCGCTTAAACATTTCTATGTAATTCCTCAATCTCTATAATATACAGTGGTGAGAGAACTCAGCCCACTACAGCTAGGGAACAGGAGGAAAAGGGGGGATATAAAGCCTAATTTATCACTTTCTCTACAAACTTGATTATCTTCTTGACATCACTATTTCTGTTCACAGGGATTCAAGGATTCTTTATCATCCCAATCATCCTACTTTGGATGGACTCCAGTTATTAACACCCCTCCTAAAATGTAGAATGATGTGTTGGAACTGCTGTTCTCTGCAGCTACATACTGCCCTCAGGTAATACAAGAAAGTGTTTAAGAATATGGAATGTGGTGTAAAATTGCCTGAGCTCAACATACTAGCTTTACACATACTAGTTCTGTGGCCTGGGGTGAGTTATGAACCTCTTCTATGCCTCCTTTCCTTGGCTATAAAACAGATAATAATGCCTTAAAGTACAATAATCCATGAAAAGCATAAGAGCCTGGCACATCATAAGAGCTCAATAACTGTTGGCCATTACTAGTACCACTGCTGTCACCATCATTACCAAGACTGCTGCTTGAAGGAGGACTCCCAATGAACTGCTCAGGACAACAATGATTACAGAAGTGACAGCAGCTTTCCTTAGCCTCTATGATTTGCCATCCCTTTTACCCAACTGAATATCTTGCCTACCATTCCACTTATTTTCCAACAATCTCTTTACTGCCTTCTGCTTGACCATCCAGGCCAAAGGGCCTTATTCCTTCACTTCTACCCTTCAATCACATCTATCAAAACTGTTCAGTGTGCCTACCCAAGGGCTTCCACCCACAATCACCTCTTCTTCCCCCTTACTTTGAGCTGAGAATCATTTTGCACCTGATTAAGTGCTCTTCTAGTTTTAAATTCAATGTCATATAAGATTACTATGATTTATGGCTTCTTAATTGACTCATGAATTTACTTTGTCTTTCTAATTACAGGGTAAAGAGCTTGCTGTTTTTTTTATTTGGTATTGTCTTCTTTTATTTAGCGTCATTTTCGGAATACACAACAAGACCTAGTTAGTATCAATGGACTGACTTACACCTCTGTTTTAAGTGTGGTAGTTATCCCTACGATTAATATTGGGAACCTCGGAAAGTGTGTGTGTGACAGCTAGTTTTATGTGTCTACTTGACTGGAAAATGGAATGCCCAGATATTTGGTAAAATGTTACTGCTGAAGGGTGTCTGTGAGGGTGTTCCCAAGAGAGATTAGCATTTTAATCAGTGGAATGAGTAAAGAACATCACCCTCACCAATGGGGGTGGGCACCATTCAATTTGTTCTGTCAGTGAAGAACAAAAAGATAGAAGTGAGGATCTTCTCTTTCTGTGTCAGATTGTTTAGCTGGACATCTGTCTTCTGTCCTTGGTACTCCTGGTTTTCAGGCCTTCAGATTCAGACTAGAAGCTAAGCCATTGGGTCTCTGGCTCTCAGGCCTTCAAACTACATCACCAGCCTTCTGGGGTCTCTACCTTGCAGGTAGAGATTGTGATGCTTCTCAGCTTCCCTAATTATATGAACTAATACCTTATAATAAATATCTTTTTATATCTCTCACTAGTCTTATTTCTCTGGAGAGCCCTAATCCAGAAGATGAAGTAAACCTCCTCTGAACACTACAGTACTGCTTAACATTAGGACTTTTGAGGTTTCTAGAAACCCAAAAGAAAAGAAATTTAGTCTCAAATTGAGACCTGTAAAATGTCATCATAAGCTGAAAAGAGTTTAGTACACAGTGAGGAAGTAATTCCAGCTCAGGAAGATTCTGTCTTCCTGTAATAAAGAACCTAACCCATTTACCAATTGTCTCGCTTAAAATAAGACACAATTCCTATGGGAAAGGTTCCAGATCTGAAAGTATTGGGGAATGTTAAGGAGTTCTACTCCAGGAGGTTAGGCAAGAAGGGAGAGTTGTCAAGTTTCAGTATTTTAAAATGTTTACTTTTTCTAAACTAAAAAATAAACAAAACAAGGCTAGCAAACAAACAATAACAGAACTCCATAATCATGATTATTTTACTACTGATAAAACTCAGTGTCATATTAGCACCTGGGTCATTAAGGTTGCTTGATGCAATTACTAAAAAAAATGTGACAGCAAATAAAATAGACATACAAGGAAGAACATGTTGGATGAAAGAATTCTGATTATTGGTCAAAATGCTAATAATGTCTCTTTGTACAAACAACAAAAAATCCACATTTCAAACTGCATTTGTTCTGAATATGTATATGAAAATACCTAAACTTTACTTTTGTGCTATTTTAGAAAAAGAATTACCTGAATAAAAAAGTATTAAAATAAGATTGTAAAGAACATACTTAACATATCCATCCCAAAAAACCAAACTTTTCTAGCAATGAAATTCTTACTTATAAATACTTGATTTCTTAATAATGAGACATTCCTTTCTGTTCATTAAAATAGGTGGCAAAATACATCTATTGACTAAATATCCTTTGCTGACTTTAAACACATAATATAATAAATGACATTAAGAATGTACTTCAGAATAGAATCTCTTCCTGCTCATTGACCTTACTATAATAAAATTGAAAAGTTTTACATATTATGAGATAGGATAGTTTTTCATTAAATGATATTCTGATTTTAATGGTTACAGTCACCTAAAATAACTATAGATATGTGTTTTATGTTATTATCTCTCTTTTCCTTTTAGCAAAAATTGTTTCCTTTAAAAGTAGCCCACAATTCACATGTGCAACTGAGCCTATTGTTCTAAGATCAGGTTTTAAGTAACTTCAAGGAGGAGAGACCCTTGATAAGAGAGTTAACAACAGAAACCAGGTCACCAACTCAAGACCTGACTTTCTTTACTGTTCATAGACACAAATGCTTGGTTGTAGAAGTGCATTATTATCAAAGAAGCTGCTGGACAAAACTATTTCTATGTGCAAATCATATCCAAGAACTAATGCGGTCAACTGACTAGGAAAAGTCAATTCAATCTTCAAATCTACACTAAACACAAATAAATGATAATCACTTAGGGGTCAGCAACTGGTGGCTCCGGTGGGCACTGGAGACAATGCCTGTTCTCCGTGGGTCGTACAATGAGGATGACTGACCTTAAGAATCGCAGCAAGAGAATGATGGATGGTCTGTTCAGATTCCCTTTGTCCCAACTGCATTTTTCAGCTGTCAAAAGTGTTGTAGCAGGGGCCAGATTTGACAGTGGGTGGCCACTTGGGGGGCTAACTACCTATTCAAGTATACCCTTGTCAAATGACAAGTATCTTTACTTTTAAACCCAGCAAAAGTGGGTTGCTAGACATTGTTTTGCTGGTTTATTAAACTTGTTTCAATAAACAATTGCAGTTTATGCTAGACTGAGAGCTTCTTATTAACAAATAATGGTCTCAGGAAATGTATCCTGGGGGTCTAGGACAGTACTAGAGGTGACAAAATTAATATAACGATCACCAAGGCCTACCTTTAGAGACAAAGTCACATGGAGTGGTGAAATTCTGGGAGAACCACCACCAAGGAAACTTTCTATGATCAGTTTTAAATGTTCCAGCTACATAAAATTAGTCATCTATTTCAAATTTGTCATTATTTTTATTTCTCATTCCCATCCTTATGCCTAGAGTTTCCTTTTTCTTTACACCCGGTCAAACCCTTCCTATCCTTAGAAACTTCATCTAAGATTCTTCTTGTGACCTCTCTGGGCACAGTTACCCTTCATGCTCATCAAGAATGGTGACCCCAATGTATGAGGGTCTAAGTCTTCAGTTTCTACAATATGCTATCTTGCTTCATGCTTCTGACTTTTATATTCCCGATTTTTAAACCACCAGAATATACAGAGTTATCAAATAATCACATTATACGACTATCTCTCAGCTTTTTAAGTTCTTGAGGGTAGAAATGGAAACTTATTTTTGTTACCCCTTCACCTAGAAGGTCCTGCCCACAATACCAAAGTCAGAGTTTTAAAAGAAATGGGAACTTTGTACACATTTATTGAGTTAAATTGAAGAAATGACTAATGTCTCCTGAGCTTCCTTATTTTCTTAAAAATCCATTGAATAAGCAAGAAATAAAGTTGGTAAGAAATAATGATGGTATCTTGTCATGCCATACTGTTCTACCCTAAGTCTGGCAGAAACGTTTATCTATTGCCTGTCCTTTTCACTGTACCTCTGGAGGTGTGGAAGTGACTGATGCTAGCCATTTCCTCTAGTAAAAGTTCAAAAGAGCACTTCTATAAAAACTACCCACATAAAACATTACTTTATAACCATATGAAAAATCCTAAAGTTGACCTCTAAGATAAGCCACTTTATATGGCTTCCCCAATTTTCTTTAGTGAGTTTTAAAATATTGAGCTGGAATATTACTTGAAGTTTATTTTCTCATTCCATTTACCAGTTGTGACCTAATCTGTGCTTGAAATTGGCTGAAAAGAACCAATTTTATTCAGGTAAACTTTCAGATGTAAAGCATGATGCCTACTCAATGGTAAAAAGATGATAAGGTGGAGGGGAGATATGGAGGGGAGAGAATCCTTTCTAGTTACAGAAGGAAGGGAGAGGGGCCCGGGTTAAGTTACCAAGTGACCTTTCTCTTTTTTAGCTGTTGTGTAGGGGAAGAAAGGCTACTTCTTTCTAAAGAGAACTGAGAAATGAGGTTTAAACTGAGTAGCAAGGTAGAGTGAGCCTCCCACATTAGCTGATTAAGCAAACTGCTCAAATACTCAAAGGGACAGATAGTTTCTGAGGGAATTAATAATAAATCCTGAGATTGGGTGAATTGAATTCAGGTCTAAAGATTAAACCAGAGTCATACTGCCCAGGGAGTAAGAGATACAGGGTTTAGTAAAAAAGGGAACTTATTTGCACAGAGATGCTTAGTTAAGTCTAGTTCTATAAAAACATCTATAAAACATAGTTTTTTAACTGTCATCTTACTGGTTTAATAATTAGCTTAATTTCTGTTCATAAAAGAAAAAAAGCTTTCTATGCCTATAAGAAGTTTGTCTAATTGAGCCATAAAGGCAAATTCAAGACGCTGCCACACAGTTCCTAGAGGCTGACAAAGTAAGTACATGGGAAGAAACAGGTCTCAGGAGTTCTGATCTTGCAACCCAAAGTTAAAGTGTGAGTATCTGCTACCTAAGCAAATTGAGCAAATGAAATAATCAGTTAGAAATCTCTTTGAAAAGCAAAGAAGTAAACATACATATGCAAAGGATGATGATTACTATTGTTATCTTACAGAATAATGAAATGGGATGTACTAAAATAACTTCAGTTTAAAATTGCATATATGGTTTAGTCTTTAGACCTTAACACCTAACAGAAAAAAGTGTAAAAATTACTTTTCCACACTTGAGATGGGAGAAGGAGAAGGCCAGCAGGAATATTTTATACTGGATGCTTGTAGGGAGAGGGAGGTAGATGACAATTTAATCTCAATACAAAGCAAATGATTCCATTTTAACTCTTATTTCCTTCTTTGTTAATTGGTTTTTGAATCTCTGTGGGCATGCATGTACATGGCAGCGTGAGATGCAAAGGATCCATTTCTTTCTTCTTTTCATTCCACATAAATGGGCAAGAGAAGTATACTCAGAAAGGGTTGGGTCAAGTCCAATCTCATACGTGATGTTAGTTCTCAAATGTGTATTCTTCCTGCTATGTCCCATCAGTTGTCAGGCAAGTCCTCCACAAGTAACTGATGACAGTTAAATATATAAATCTGTGAATAATTTACTTGTGTTTCTAAATGAAGTAGAAAAGACTCAAGGTCAATCTTATAAGAGTTTTTCTCTCACTCACTTGCTTTTCTGTAGATGTGCTTGAGTGGGTAAACTACAGCAGTCTCTCTTCTCTACTGCGTGGTGCAGCTACAATTGACAAAGGTTTGAGGACCACTGTTCTAATCCCCAGCAATATAGAAGTACACTTGTATGAGGGCAGTTTGCTACCTTGTAATATTGATTTAGACCCAAACAATATGCTTTCAGGATCTTTTAATGATTATCTTCCTCTGGAACAAAACAGAGAGAGAATAAACTTGGGCTATAATACTGCAATCCTTTGCTTCGAATGCAGATTGCTCGGGAGGAAGCAGAAAATATGTATTATTAACACCAGCAGTTGTTAATGGTGGTAATGATAATATGTTATCTCTACCAAACGGCGATAATAGCTTTTTTATTATTAAAGTTAAGTTGCAGCTTTTATTTATAGACATCAGTTAAGTCAGAGAAAATGAAAATGCAAAATTACCACACAGCTCAAACTGCAGCAGCTCTTGAGACTCAGTGAGAGAATGGTCATGTATTATCAAATAGACTGAAAAGAATACACATTAGTTTAGTCCAATATTATGTCCACACAAATTTGGCTTTAAGGTTGTAAGACAAGAAAATCTCGTCAAAGTAAAGAAAACATTCTTTTAGATGTGATTTTTTAAAAAAATGAGTCTTAAATGTAATCAGTTTTTCTTTAAGCTAACTACAGAAAATAGAATCTGATATGCTCTTCTCAATTATGACTTTTTTCCCTTTAAATAATCTCACTTTGGAACAAACATGAACACAGCCAAACGGACTTTACACTAACTATTTAATATAGTTCAATGCTCTTTTCCCTCTTAAATTTTAGGCTGAAGCTCTATTGATAATGTCTGTAACACAAGTGTGTGAAAAATACTGATAGTATCTCCCAAAAGTGGTCCCTGAGATTGTATTTGCTGTCTGAAGGACTGCATGTGCTCCAATAGTATTAAAAAAACAAAAACAAAAAATCATAAGGAACAAATGTTGCAAGCCTCATAGGAAGACATGTAATGATCTCAAGTCTTAACAAAGTGCTTCAGGTAATTTTAAGAATCAAGGGCTCAAAAGTGGGGCGTGGGGGAGCAGGAGGGGTGAGGGGACTTTTTTTTTCTAAATACAATGTTATTGCTAGTAATGAATGAACAGAAGAAGAAATAAAACTGTGCTTCATTTCAGTTTGTACAGGAGAAAAAGCATCTGGTCTCAAACAAACTGAAGCAATTTAATGTTTCTGCTCACCAGTCCTTTGCTAGATACCCATATATCACAGTGCACATAGCAGACCCCAAATGAGAGCCCCACAAGAAGATGGAATCAGGCATCATGGAAAGCAACCCCAAGCTACAGAATGGACTGAAAGACAGCATAACCCAACATCAAGGAGGTCAGAGAGCAAAGCATCACTGATGACATTTATAAGAGTTCTAGTGCCAAATAAGATCAACTGACTAAAACTCTTCATTGGTTGAAGATTCAGATTTGGGGGGAATGAACTAGCAATAATGTGCTAGTAAAGTCTGTTGCCTAAATCAGGGGTCCCAAAACCTGGCCCATGGCCTGTTAGAGTCACCCAGAAGGTGAGCGGCCATGAGTTAGGGAAGCTTCATCTGTATTTACAGATGCTCTCCATTGCTGGCATCACCACCTGAGCTCCATCTCCTGTCAGATCAGCACTGAAAAGCCTGCTTCCATTTCCAACATCCCATCTTTGTGAAGCAGGGTTTTCTGCAGTGACAGCAACCACAATGAGATTATGGAGATTGGACATAAGCAATGTACTTTGGGTGTCACTTGTCTCCTATCATTCCCAGATGGGACCTTCTAGTTGCAGGAAAACAAGCTCAGAGCTCCCACTGACTCTGCGTTATGCTGAGTTGTATGATTATTTCATTATGTATTATAATGCAATAATAATAGAAATAAAATACACAATAAATGTAATGTGCTTGAATCATCCTGAAACAACACCCCACTCCCACCTCCTGCCCTGGTTCATGGAAAAATTGTCTATGGAAGAAACTAGTTCCTGATGACAAAAAGGCTGGGGACTTCTGGCCTAAATTACTATAGAATTTTTACTAAAATGTCACTAAATCAACAATACTACTACTATGGATTTACATGGTACTTTTCATCTGCAAAACCGTTTCTTAAAAAAATTATAAATGATGTATTGCCACCATACAAATTTTCAATTTTACATAATCTTGAAACCAAATCATATATTTTTGTAGGTATTTAATTACAAATGCACATACAACATTTTTCTCACTAAAAAATCAAACATTTCTCAATGCTACATGTGTTTAAATACCTACATGTACTTTGTCTTTTTTCTTTCTCTTTTTAAAGTATTTTCCTATTGTAAAATAATAAATTATGATGATAAGGAACAGATGAACAGAAAAGTAAAACAATTCACAGAGACCTAACACTTGAAGACATTGAATGTCATTATTTTTGTATATTTCCTTCTAGCAGATTTCTGAAGGTAGAAATAAGATTTATACTAGGTGTGGTTAAATAAATGCTGCTTGTAAAAAGGGCAAGCAGCAGTCCCCAAGACAGAAGGTGCTGTTTTTTATGAACTAATTTTTCTATTTCTATTTATTATAAGTTACTAGATTCAGCCCACATGTAAGGGGACAGGATTATACAAGAGTATAAATGTGGACCAATCTCTAGGGGCCATCTTATAGGCAAATACTGTCCTGTGTTAAATATCTTCTTGCATCAAAATGATGGTATTATATTCTTAAGACAAAATACCAAAAATGGACTACAAGACAAAATGATATCATGATTTTTAAAGTATCTGATAAAAATCAGTCTTTGTGTATTACGAGACATCCTACTTGGTAATACACCTTATTCTTTTAATAATTGGTAACTCCTATTCAATAATAAGTTATTATAAATGTTCTCACCCATAATCATAATGATGTTAGTCTTCAACTTTTTTGGTTGTATACAGTCTAGTTTTATTATCAGAGTATATTTTCATAATTAAAAAAAGAAGAAGGGGCTTTTATGATATGTGGCAGTTTATAAAATATGGATTTAGGTGGAGAGAGTTTCAAGCATCAGAAAATTTGGTTGATTGTAAAGTTCTTAAGGGATGATGAAGATAATGATAGAAAATTAATATAATCAATACAATAACTTAATACGTATCAATTACTGAAATCCTATCAAATATCACTTTCTCATTTTATGGATGAGGAAACTGATGTTAATATAGTATGATGGTTTTAAGAATATGTTAAAAAAATTCTCTGATACTCCCCAAAAGAAATGAAACTTATTTCCGCCTATGGGTGCAGGCTGAGCATAGTGACTCACTTCTAGGAAGAGAATATGCATATATGATACATTGCCGCTTCCGAGATTAGGTTATAAAAAGTCTGCAGCTTTTGTCTTGTGTATAATCTCTGGTCATGTCATAAGCAGCCTTATGGAGAGGCCCACAGGACAAAAAGCAAATGAAGCTTCCTGCAAATATGCATGTGAATGAGCTTGAAAACACACTCTCCAAATACTTCAGAGACTGCAGCCCTCACTGATAGCTTGACTATAACTCTAAGAGAGACCCCTCACCAGAACAATCCAGCTAAGCTGCTCCTATATTCACAACCCTCAAAAACTGAAAGTGATAACAAATGTTTTAAGATGCTGAGTTTTTTTGTTTTTGTTTTTAACAAAGCAATAGATAACTAACTATAAAACAATCTGTTCAAGATAACACTGCTACAAGTGGTAGAGTTCGAACTCTCAACCGTTTCACTATACTGGTTAGAAAACATCAATATGGCATGAAAGGAACAAAGAAAAATAACTTTCAGAATTATTGCCCTTGCTCTCAATGAAAAGAGAAGTTAAGGGGCCAACATACTGGCTTTCCATCTGTTCCTCCTTCCAAACCATACATAAAAACCTTTTTGCCATTTTTCCCCCCAACAATATCTTGTTCTGAAATCTCTATAAAACCTGTCAAATGGAAACCTATTTTAAAAGGTTTGGTTCAGTCAATCAGGTTGTCTACTTGCAAATCATAACTGAATTTCCTAGTACAGTGGTTCCCAGAGTATGGTACCTGGACCAGCAGCATCAGCATCAGCCTGGAACTAGTTAGAAATGCACATTTGGGGTTCTCACCTTAGGTTGCTAAATCAGTATCTTTAAAGGTGGGGCTCAAGTATCTGTTCTAACAGGCTTTCCAGGTGATTTCTATGCACACGTCTCCATATTTAAGAGTCTTCTGAAAATGACAGTAGCTGCCCAATAGCTTTGTTCCTACTGATGGCTGAAAGTGTTTTCCAGATGTGAGCAAAGGCTTTGGGTGGCCTTCAGCCTAATCAAAATGTTTAAAGAGATTTAATTACTAAATGCCAACCCATACAAATGTAAAGATCTTTCCTACAGAGACTTTGTGATGATTTGAATGCATTTTTTAATTTACTGCTTGGCAAGAGGTATGGGTTTTCTTGTTTGTAAATAGTTATACTAATGCTAAACATATTTATTCACAACTTGACAAGAAATATTGCCCTGTAATTAATCATTTCCCAGTACTAATTCAAACAAAATAAAAATACACACCCAAAATTGCAACTCCTTCTCAATTATAAAAGTCACAAACACAATACAGACAGCCCTCCGTATCCATGGGTTCTATATCCTTAGATTCAACCAATCATGAATTGAAAATATTTGGGGAAAAAAGTATGATAGCATCTGTACTGAACTTGTACATACTTTCTTTGATAATCATTCCCTCAACAATATAGTATAACAACTATTTACACAGCATTTACATTGTATTAGTTATTACAAGTAATCTAGAGAGGATTTAGGGCATGCAGAAAGATATGCTTTGGTTAACTCAAATATTATACCATTTTTTATCAGAAACTTGAGTATCTGCTGATTTTAGTATCTTTGAGGAGGTCCTGGAACCAATGCCCCATGGATACCAAGGGACAACTGCAATCAGATCTATCTGGTATCTACATACGTGCAGGTCCTTCTGGGCAAAACAATACTAGACACTCAAAGGGTAATCAAAGGGCATTTCACTTTAAAAAATATATGTAATTGAGAAAAATCACTATTTATTTCACCTATTTTTAATTGTGAGTTATTAATAACAGGTTATCTATTGATTGCATACTTCCATTAAAGGAATTTGCAAAAAAAAAATTATCTATGTTTCAGGAAGACATGCTTAAATCAAAAAGTTAACATGGTTTTTAAAAACAGGTTAAAAGCCAATCATCACTACCAATTAGCTCAGGAAAATTCATTGTTCTCTGGTCCAACAATTTTAATTAATGCGTATTCTCAAGATGTGAATGTTGACAGGAATCACCATCAACTAGATAACATGCTAAAATTCAAGGGTGATAAAACTGAGTTAACTTAAAAAAAAAAATTTTACTTACTCCTCTCTAGGATTTCTATCTCATTTCCCAAATGCAATAATACTAAAAGTACCATAAAATACGGCAATTAGGTGCAAAATTCACTATAAAGTTGAACCCTGACAATGAGAAGAAATGTTATCAAGTCATTATAAAAAAGCAACTGCTCAAATATAAAAATATGATTTTATAAGAGTGGTTTTTTTCCCATCATTGTTTCTTTTTAAAAAATTATATTTATTTATTTATTTTTAAAGATTTGGGGTACAATTCAGGATTAGATACATAAGTGGTAATCATACTGGTAAAGTTTGGGTCTCCCATTGGTTCTTACTTCACCTGGTTCGGGATCGGGTACCCTTATTAATGTTATGTGCCCTGCCCCCCATCTCCCTGGCAGTGATCTGCTACTGCCAATCTCTTTCATGTAGTATTATAATAAATGTTCAGGTTCCACTTAGGAAAGCATGTGGTAATCAGGTTTTTGTTTCTGTGGTAGATCAATGAGCATATTAGCCTTTAAATCCATTCAAGTTGCTGTGAAGTCCATAATTTTGTCCTTCTTTGTGGCTGCATAATATTCCATTGTGTACATGTACCACTTTCGACAGGCAGCACAGTTGGTTTCATGTTTTTGCTGTTGTGAATAGTGCTGCAATAAACATGTGTGCACAGGTATCTTTTCTGTAGAATGATGTGAGTTCCTCTGGGTATATTCCCAGAAAGGGGACAGCTGCGTCATATGGAAGGTCAATATTTAGATCTTTCAGAAATTGCCAGTTTTCCACAGAGGTTATACTAGTTTATGCTCCCACCACCTGTGTAGAAGTATTCTCTTTTCTCTGCATCCTCTCCAGCATCTGTTGTTTTTTGAGTTGTTAATGGTGGCCATCCTGACTGGAGTTAGGTGGTATCTCAGTATGGTTTTGATTTGCATTTCTTTGATGATTAGTGAGGCTGAATATTTTTTCATGTATCTTTTGGCTGTTCATATGTCTTCTTTTAGGAAGCATCTATTCATAGCTTTTGCCCACTTTTTATAGAGCTGTTTGATTTTTTTTCTTTTGGCATGTTTGAGTTCCTTATAGATCCTCAATGTTAGGCCTTTGTCAGATATGAAGTTGGCAAATATTTTTTCCCATTTTGTTCCCCACCAACTTTTCAATATTCATTGAGCAATTATTACATGGCAGGCATTGGGATAGATGGAGTTTGCTACAAAAATCATTGAAGCTCCAGTTTGATTAATTCCACAATTGGGGGCATGGGAAAGCAGAAAGAATGTGTACTGGGCGGGGGAGGAGACACACACACCAGAATGCCATGTGCAGATAGAGCAAATGGGAGGAGATTCTTTAGGAGGAAGATTTGACTCCCATCCTAGAAATGTCAGTAATGAATTATATTCCAAATCAATATATTTGCCAATAGAAAAGAAAGTTCATGAAAACCTGAGAAAATCTGTTTCAAAAAGTAAATAACAATTAAAATATTCAAATGTTGTTTTAGCAGTTTTCCTTCCAACAATTTATCAGAAATACAAAAGCTCATAAAGACACATAATTGATGTTCAATGGAGAAAACCCACAAAACAATGAACAACCTAAATCCATCAAGATGGGACTTTGTAATAAATTATCAGACATACATTTTATGGAATGCTATGCAACCACAAAAAACAATGAAGTTGTTTCATTTATATTAACATAAAACTATCTCTAAGACTTATTATTAGGTGAAAATGTTAGTCACGGAAGAACACATATGAGTCCACTTATTTGAAGAACAAATTAGGAGACATGTGCCTGTATATGTACATACACGTAAACACATTTAAAGATGAACAGATAATGCTCCCGCCTAAATTCTGACACTCTAACTGGTACTAAGAAATGTCATACTCCAAACATATTTAAAACTGCATGAAAAAACAGCATCCCTGCATCATGTGTTAACAAAAGTGGGGGGGGGTCTTTTATTTCAGTGAGTAAACACAAACACTAGTTATTCTGATTACTTGTCCTTGCTAAGGTTGATTCTAGTAGTGAAAAAAATCCCTTTTATATTCCACCAAGATAGTAATCAACATAGAATCCTACTAATAGACAGATGGAAGCAATATAAAAACACTGTCTAACTTGAATAATTCTTGCTTTTTTGTTTTTATAGAAACACATTATTGTACATTTACTTTGTAGAAGTGAGGTACTTTGTGGTGTTTTCTAAATTCTGTGTTTTAAAAAAATCTATAAAGAGAAAGTGACTGTGACGGACAGATTAAAATCCAATCCACAGGCAGGCCCAGCTTGGCAAACCACTCTAATTAAGTGGATCCTTTTCATTTCAGGAATATATACATCCCCCCTCCCGCCTTAAAAAAGATGTCAGTGTTTTCCAAAAGCAAGTAAAGAGTGCTACATCTTAAGCACTAGAAAGCTTATAAGCTTTATCTCGGATCTTTGCTTCCATAGGCTTTTGAAGAAATTCTAAACACACAGACAGGCAGTCACTGCCACATATGGCAACTTAACTGTGGCCAGAGAAAGTATCAAAGCTAAAACTCTATATTTATTCTGCAGCCACACAAAGAGCACAGGGGGAATAATTCAACTTCTGAAAAAATTAGATCACTTCCCTCAAATTCTGCAGTAATTACCCTTTTCCTACAGCAGTCATGTGCATACCACCTCTGCCCTTATTGTTTCCCACATGAATACAACATCTATTTATTACTTCTGGAACTTAAATTCATTACTTGAAGAATAAACAGTATCATTATCAATAATTAAGGAGTTGTATTAATTTCCATAAGTTGAAGAGCAACAATAAAAGAAATACCTCCCAAATTCTATATTTTTATTATTACATTTAATTTAATGCATTTATTTGGAGGTAAGGTCTTGCTCTGTCACCCAGACTGGAGTGCAGAGGTGCAATCATAGCTCACTTCAGCCTTGAACTCCTGGGCTCAAGTGATCTTCATGCCTTAGCCTTCCAAGTAGCTAGGACTATACACTTGTGTGAACAAGTTCAACTAATTTTTTTATTTTTTGTGGAGACAGGGTCTCATTATGTTGCCTAGGCCAGTCTCAAACTCCTGGCCTCAAGTAATCCTCTAATCACCGCCTCCCAAAGTACTGGCAATATAGACATGAGCCACTGCCTAACATATATATTTATACATGTATTTTTAAAAATTTATAAATTTTTCTTTTTTAGAGATGAGTTCTTGCAGTGTTGCCCAGGCTGGCCTCAAATTCCTGGGCTCAAATGATCCTTCCTCCTCAGTTTCTGAAGCAACTGGGATTTACATGTACAAGTTACTGCACCCAGCAAAAAATTACATTTTTATTAAAATCTAACTAGATACATTCAGTCAGTGGCTCTGAGTCAAAACAAAGTGCTAAAGCCATATAAGCACCAAGAGACTTTTAAGAATTTTAAAAGAATTAAAGAGAATACAATGTCCCATTTCCCCCCCAATATTATATTATATACTCTGGTTTCTTTCTTTTTTTTTTTTTTTCGAGTTGGAGTCTCCACTCTGTCACCCAGACTGGAGAGCAATGGACGCTGCCGGCCACCGCAGCCTCGACCTGCTGGGCTCCGGCGATCCTTCCGCCTCAGCCTTCCAAATAGCTGGAACTACAGGCACGCGCAACCACGCCCGGCTAATTTTTGATTTATTGTAGAGATGAGGTCTCATCAAGTTGCCCGGGCATGTCTCGAACCCACGGGCTCAGGCAATCCACTCACCTCCCAAAGTGCGGGATTACAGGCTGAGCCACCGAGCTCGGCTTATACTCTGGTTTCTTTTCAGATCGTATAAATCTTTTGCTTTTTACCAACATTGTATTGTGAAATTTTTCAAGCATACAGAGAAGTTGAAAAGACTGAACAGAGAACTCCCATGTACCAACATCTAAACACTCCCAAAGGTATTTGCTACATTTCCTTTACTACATATCATCCTTCCATCTATCCCTCTATCCAGGAGTCTTGGTTATTTAACACGGCTATTTAATCACCTAGAGAGCTTCTCTCAAGAATCACCAGATCCCAATCCACAATATTGGAAATGCTATTCTAAAAGATAATGTGATCATCCCAACTCCTCTGCCCATCCCAGAAGGCTTGTTAATGCATTGGACCATGGCTATCTCTCTTTTTATCTCTAACCAATCCCTAACACACAAGTGTCAAAGTAATCCAAACTATTTACAATCTCCACTTGACACAAAATGCTATTCCCACCCTGGCCTTAATCCACTCCTTTGGCCTCATGGTCACTCCAGCAGCCAGTGTTTACTGAGAGTTTATGATATGCTAGGCCCTGTCCTAGGTATCTCACTTGCTTATCTTCTATAACCCTCAAAACAGGTCTATGAAGAAGGTCTTCCTATTATTCCCAGTTTATAGATGAGCAAGTGATAGCAGAGAAAAATTTAAAAACAAGCCCACATCTGTCTGATTAGAGACTGTATAACTGAACAACTCAAAATACTGTCCAAGCTTCCCAGTGGCCTTCATTTAACCCATATATGTTTCTTCTAACACCTTTCATAATTCTAGTCTTTTCAATCTGCAGTTTTGGCTCTTGAATACATTTTCTACATTTCCTTCATCCAAACTTTACTCATTTGTTTAGATATAATGTAAATGTCACCTCCTCCATGAGACATGTTCAAATATTTTAAGCAAGAGTTAAATAAGTGACTCAATGTTTGCAAGGTCAAAATGTCCATTTGATAAACTAAGCAAAATAGTAAATCTTTACTTTCGTAAGCAAGTCTTTAGATAATCAAGATGAGAATATTTCATACATAGAGTTGGCAGAAATGACAAAATAAAAATCTACCAGACGCTAAATAATCAATAAAGAAAGTGCATCAACATGTTTAGACTAGGTATTACCAAAGTCATATTCCATTTTTCTAGCAGATATCTCCTTTCTGATATTCCTGAATACTTCAACTCAATAATCAAGAAAAGGATATTCTACTACACTATTTTGACAGATAAAAATTCCCATTCCTTTTCTTACACATTTATTTCTGGAGGGAAATTATAGTTGGAGGGAATTTTAAAAGATGGATAAATTTCTCAGAATGTCTGTAGTAAAAGATTTTGAAACATACAGATCATAGATTATAGAGCCATAAAGTTTGAAGGGACTTTAAAAATAATACAATCTGTGATATACTGGTAAATTGGCTGAGCAGGAATGGGAAAGGGACCAATTCACAGTGTTTGTCAATTTCTGTAGTATAAATACTCCCACCACAGCCAATTTCAAGTTACCAATTGTTCAACAATCTGGTCACAAAAATTCCTAAATATTTAAAATAGTTGGTTATTGACCAACCCCCCTCAATGGAAGGATGAGTATTCTGAGGACCAGGACAACTAAATCAGTTGTTCAGGGTCACAGAAAAAAAACCTGTCAGTGTCTGTGCTAGAAGCCAAGTTAGCTGACTCAGCCTAATTGAGTTGTTCTCAACTCCCTAGAGTCACCTAGGAATTGTGGAATGATACTTTGCCCAGCATCACACCAGAGCAACTTAAAAAAAATCTGGAGATTACCCCACTTCATAAAGGAAAAAAAACAAACAAACAACAACAACAAAAAAAAAAACAACAAAAACTCTCCAGGTGCTTCTAATTAAACCATGTTCAAGAACTTCTGTAATGCCCCCCCACCTCCATTTTATGTTGCCTAGTAAGAGAATCTCTCTTTTATATGAATTTAGAGAATGAATAAAACACACATTAATAAAAATACAAATCATCATAACATTTTAAAAGGATATAAGTTTCAAGTATATTTCATATTTGGCCATGAATTACACCTATTGGACTATTTCTTAAACTTTTGGGCCTGCTTTTACAAAGATGGGACCAATTTGTAATTAGTGCAGTGATTTTATGTGAATGAGTGCTTCCGTATGTAAGGGGTTGATAATTAGTTCTCTTAATAGATTAAAAATACTTTTTGTTCTATTAGTTTCTTTACCAAACCCTTTCTTATATGTAGAAAAGAGAACTTTCCTTAGTAATCCAACTAACCACAATTTCCTCATCAAGTTTACTAAATAATCCACATTGAATTTAGCTCTCTTTTCCTTCTCCCAGTTCTTCCTTCCATTCAAATATTTACTATCTATGGAGTAGACTACTAAACTCAAGACACTCCTCTGCAACAGAGATAACATCTAATAAACTCTTCTAATTGTCATTCTGTAACTGAAATTCTATTCAGGACTGCATTTCTAAATTATAGTTCAATTAGCAGCTTTGTTTACAATTCATCAATGCCATTTTAATTTTGTAGATCTTGTAGATACATATAAAGAGCTTCTAGCCAAATCAGTTGTGTATTGCAACTGCATAACCTGATGTGTTTTAAAGAAAGTCTCTCTCTGGTATTTTCTCTTCAACTGGAATCACAGATTAAGGTCTAAAGTAGACTTTCCTATTCCCTTTCTAAACTCATTTATATTCTTAAGTCAATTATAATCCTGAAATCCGTCATCTATTTCTTCCATGTGCCCTTCATCCACAGCACACGTCTATTCTTTATCTTGTAACTTATTAGCAAGGACTGCAACAATGAATTCCAAATACTATGATTTTTGAGCATTTGTTTCTTCAGAAGAACAATGTGAAGAAAACTATCTCAATACGTTCTGACTAGTACCATAAACAAAATACCATAAACTGGGTAGCTTATAAATAACAGAATTTTTTCACAGTTCTGAAGGCTGAGAAGACTACAATCAGAGAACCAGCAGATTTGAGTGTTTGCTGAGGGCCTGCTTTCTGGATTAAAGGTGGCACCAGCTTGCTGTGTCTACGTGGTAGAAGGGATGATGGAGCTCCCTTGGCCTGTTTCCTAAGGACACCAATCCCATTCATGACCTAATGACCTAATCAGGCCTCATGACCTAATCAACTCCCAAAGGTGCCACTTTCTAATACCATAACATCTTGAGGATTAGGGTCTCAACCTATGAACAGAGGGGTGAGGAAGAACACAAGCATTTAGACCACAACAAAATTACTCCATTAAAATTTTTATCTCTATCTATTTTGCCTTTCCGTTACATGGCTACAAATTAGCAAGTAGGAAAACAATTTTTCTATGCACAGCAATTTTCAAGTAGTGGGAAACTTGATATTCCTTGGAGGAGCCACATGAACCCTGGGGATCCCAAGAAGGGAGTCTCTTGAAAACTCATGTGTTCACTGGTTGTCACCATGCAGGTCAAACACAATTCTAGCTGTGTATGTCAGAAATATATCTAGATAGCTTCAGAATGCCATGATGTACTTGGGTAAATCCCCAGTATTGCCATTGTCACATGTGTTTTGTGGACAAATGACTTAAACATATTCATCACTGCCTACTGTTCTCACATAAAACTTACCAAGAAAATTACATTCTAGCAGGCTTACTAGATGACAGCCTTATATCAACATACACTGTTTAACACATTCTTATGCCCAAGCAAAAGTTTTTATTTTTATTCCCAAGATTTCATAAGAAGTTGATGCAGAACTGCACAAAAATAGCAAAAGAGATATACTAAATCATGAGCTCTTTAAGTACAGGAATGATATCTTACTCATTTATATATCTCCAACACTTGGAACAGTATCTGGTATAGACCATAGATGTTTAAGAAATGATGATAAATCTCAACTTTAAGATAAGGGAACAGGGTGAGTGACAAGCTGGGGCTGTACTGGTGGTTACAGGGCAGTACTTTTTCTTCTTTTGAACTGTGAAAAACCACAAATACACAGGAAAATATAGAGAAGGTGAAATAATTCTACAGACTACCCATATACCCTCTACCTATATTTAGCAGTACTTCATGTTTTGCATATTTGTGTTCTCTCTCTTCTCCTCTCTCTTTCTTCATAGACAGATAGTTGTTATTAAATTATTTCACATTAAGTTGCCTACATCATATGCTCCCAAATACTTTGGCATCCAACTCCTAAGAATAGGAACATTCTTCTATACGATCACAATATTATTATAACACCAAAGAAAACGAACAATTCCCCATTATCATCTAATATGCAGCCTGTGGTGAAATTTCCCCAATTATCCTAAGAATGTCTTATAAACCCACACACCCAAAAGAGTATCCATTCAAAGGTCACACATTACATATAGTTCTTAGGGTCTATTTCATCATTTTCAGTCTTTAAGATTTACCTGTCAAGTTTTCCATTTCCATATGTATTTTAGTCCATTTGTATCTGATTTGTAGCATGTATCTTAAAATCCTTATGAAACTGAGCTTTGTGGATTAAGGTAAAAAGGACACTGTAGACACCTCTGGCTCATCCTTCCCACCTCTGAGTAAGTATAGGTCATCTGATCCATCCTCCTGCAAGTTAGGCATTATTTCACTCTTGACATACACTTGTGGTTCAGGGTATAAATCACTATAAGCATCTTGCATGTTTGCCTAACCAACTCAGTTTAAATCCCCTGACTAAAAAAGGGAGCCCGTTTTCCAGAATCAGATCAGAAGAAAAGGGGAGATTTTAAATTCCTTCCTGCTCCTAAAAATGGAATGCTCCAAAGTGATATATATTGGCAATGTAAAATACTTTTGAAGGGGAAAGAGTGCAGAAATCAACTTTCTAACTGAAAATAATTTCAATTTTATAATTCTCAGTATTAGAGTAATCACTACCATAAAAATACAATATACCATGCTACATGGAGGAAAAAATATGGATGAGACTGAGATCTTGTTAGGGAATGTGGTAGAGAAAGTGAAAAAACAATGAGAAATTAAGATTTTCAGATCCCAAACCAGGCGAAGTGAGGACCAATGGGAAGCCCAAATCTCACCTATGTGATAACCACCTAAAGTACCAAACCCTGAATTGTACCCCATATCTTTAAAGTAAAATAAAATAAATAAACAAAATTGCATGCAACTCCCCCCACAAATGGCTTTCAAATATGGGTATTTGAAAAGCTGGGCCTTTCCATTTTTGTTCTACTACTCAGTGCTCCAATCCCACTGAGAACACTACCATATTCCAGGTCTTTCCCATACCTCCTACCCTGCCCTGGGGATATTTGGGGTAGAGGGCATTGCTGTGCCCAGTATTCTTCAAATTTAAGATTATTACATTTAACTATTCTTCTACCATGGGAAGTGATAAGATCTCAATCAGGAGGATTCACTTCCAGATAATAAGTGGCATAAGGCAGAGAGTACTGGGACACCACGTGTTAATTCTTCATTTCTTCCTTAGTGGCAGAATCTCAACAGAATGTCAATTTTATGATATTTTTCAGCATCTCTTTCAACCCAGAATCATGTGATTTGCTGTCTGGGTAGTGTGGTGGGACTTCTGGTATTCAGCCTGGCCTCACACTTCCCTTGGTACCTGAACCTCTTAAACTAAACTGCATAGGGCTCTTTTTCTTTATTACTGACCAAATCAAAATTTAATTGAGTAAAAATCATATGGCCCATTATATGCAATGACTATGACATAGGCAGGTTTTAGGGAATATCAGAGAAGCCAAAGAAAAAATAAGTTCCTCTACAGAGAAAATCAATGCTCCTCAGAGGTAACTGAAAAAGATGTTTGTCTGCTCAATCCTAGTATAAACCCCCATTCAAAAGTTTATTGGAACACTGAACTGAATATAGATAGTAGAGAGAGATGTAGCTGATAACAGGAAAAGAGTTGCTGTTGTACGATCCATGGTATGTGGGGGCATAGGGAAAAAACACACTCAACTCCAACAAGGGTATGGTAATTTCAGGCTTCATTAGAAACACAGGGAGGTGAAATCAATCGTAAACAAAACAGGAAAGAATCAAAATCAGTAAGAAAAGAAATTTTAATTTCAAGCTTCTAAGGAGAAACTATAAATAATGCAAAGTTTAAAACATATTAGCAAAAATACATCATGGTATCTCTCTCAAGCAAAACAGTTAAACTTGAAAGTTTCTTGAAGACATTCAGCTCTGAATATTTAAAAGCAAATGCACATATCTGCCAGGGAGAAAAACATGTTTGGGGAAAATATTAAAATGAAGTCTGAGCTGACACACACCAAAATATTAACGTGGACACAAATGACTCCAGGTTACTTTCCCTTTCTTCTTTATACCTTTATGTAGTCTTTGAAAATTTAAAACTGCAAATGCATAATTTTTGTAATTAGGAAGATAAAGAGCTTTTGCAAAAAGAAAAACGTTCAAGTAGCCATACAGTAACATTGTACGAATATTAGACATGGAAGGCTCATCAAAGCCAAACATTTCCCAAATATCATCCACAAAACAGCTAATGACTTGCTCTTGTTTTTGTTTTTTGTGTAGGAGTCTCACTCTGTCGCCCAGGCTGGAGAGCAGTGGCACACTCATGGGCATCACAACCTCGATCTGCTCGGCAGATTCTTCCACCTCAGCTTTCCAAGTAGCTGGAACTATAGGCCACCACGCCCAGTTAGATGACTTGCTCTTAATGAAGGAATGGTGCCTCCTAGGCATCTACATTTTGGGGTGATTCTAATGGTTGAGACTAGTGTCTCTGGGTTGTAGGCTTAGAGTCTTGCTTCTCAACATGTGCTTTTCTAGACCAGCAGCATTAAATTCACCTGGAAGCAGGTAGGGAATCAGATTGGAGAAAAGGAGCAGATGCTTAATTTCCTTCTCCTAAAAATGTCATGCTCTGAAGTGATATATGGAAATGTAAAACAATTCTAGTGGGGAAAATATGCAGAAATGAACTTTCTAACTTGAATAGTTTCAATTTTATGATTATTTGTTAGAAATGCAGACTCTGGCCCCAACTCAGACCTGCTTGGATTGGGAACTTAGGGAATTTATTGGGAAGTTACTGAATTAAGGAATTTTCTAAACCCCTATTTACAGTAGTTGTCCCCGGAAAACCATGGATAGTAGTGTTATTTAAACTAAGAGATATAGAAATAAATTTATTTCATCTTTCAAAATTTTTATGTGAACTTTTTTCATCTATACCTACTTATAACAACAACAAAACAATAAAAACAGTTATGAGCCGGTGGCTCAAGCCTGTAATCTCAGCACTTTGGGAGGCCGAGGTGAGAGGATTGCCTGAGCCCATGGGATCAAGAACAGCCTGGACAACAAGGTGAGACCTCTTCTCTACAATAAAATAAAAAAATTAGCCAGGTGTGTAGCATGTGCCTGTAGTTCTGGCTACTTAGAAGGCTGAGGCGGAAGGATTGCTGGAGCCCAGCAGTCGATGCTGGGGTGAGTGGCCATAAGCGTGCCACTGCACTCCATCCTGGGCGACAAAGTGAGACTCCAACTAAAAAAAAAAAAAAAAGAAAAGAAAACCCAGCTATAAGCACTACTACTTCCAAATCAAAAGAGAGCAACTAATATTGCTCGGGCCTTTATCACGCATCAGACACAGTGATACATGTTTGGGAAAGTGTTTAACAATGGAGTTCTATAATGAACCATGTTACCATTTATGAATGCTCTTAGGTAGTCCCCCTTGAACACTGGCTGAGTCTGTGACTTGGTTTTTAGCCCCAAGACTGTGGCAGCAGAGAATGTGGCACCAGTCCCAGGCCAATGCCTTAAGAAGTTCTGGCAGTTTCTTTGCTCTCTCGGAAACCTCAGGTGACATGTAGGAAGTCTGGGTCACTCAAGGACACAAGAAGGAACTATGTGGAGCAATCACATGGAGAGGGAGAAGACCTCAAACAACAAGGGGACGAAGGAAGAGTCCAGCTTCCCTACCACCTACCAGCTGAACGTAGTCACACTATGAACATTGACAAGAAAAGAGGAAGAACAACCCACCTGGTCCCAGGTCAGACTGCTGAATCATAAGAAAATAAAATGGGTATTGTTTTAAGCTGCTAAGTTTTATGGTGGCTGCTATGCAGAAATAATAATAATAACCAAAACAGAGCTTTATAGACATTTGTCTCACTTTAATCTCACAACAACCCTAGAAATAGGCACTAATTAATAACATCCTCTTTCTACAGAACAGTTTATCTACTTTGGATAATGCCACACATCTATAATTGCTGGGCATCACTGTATAAGAACAGTTCTATATGTTAGCCAACACGCACCAGCTGAGTTGCTGGTCTGAGGGTAAGGCATTTCCTATTACTGGCCTTGCATCTCCAAAACTGTAAAGTAAAGAAAGTTAACTAACTCACTGATTGTCTAAGGTTCTTTTCGGCTCTGAAGCTCCACGCTCTGCTTAAATAAGTACCCTTGCTTATATGGGGTCCTCAGTACATCACATCACACATGCAAGCTGTCCAGCAAAGTTCAGAAAGGCAAAAAGCACCCTGAGAACTGCCCATCCAACTGTCCAGGCCACCACCACTGGGCAGGAAGGGAAGTCTCAATGCATATTGAAACATTCTAAGCATGCTGCCCTTCTAGAATATCTTTAAACAACTTAGTCTGTCATATGGTCCTTTGAGTTTTTTAATTAAAAAAGAAATGGCACATGTAAACATTACCATCTCCTTTTGAGTCTGTTAATTTGTGTTTAGGAAAGTCTTTCAACAAGAAAAACACATGGTTAATCACCTCTGAGACCCAATATAACAAAGTAGCCTAGAAAGAGAAAAGGGACTTTTAAAAATGATTTAAATTGTTATGTGGTCAATCTAATCTATTCAAATTTATTCACATGGAAGGTCAATTATCCAAATACTTTTAATTGATCCTGCACCTGATCTTGGTGACCAGTGAGCCATTCAAAGGACAGCTGTTTTGTGTGTGTTTTAATATGAATCAATTATCATAATTTGTATGGCTTCCTCATTCTCAGCTATTTAAACTAACATGGCCTGCTTGACGAAGTACATTTAAGTTGAGGGAAAAAACACTCAGCAGTCTTTGTATTCTGGAATGAAAACATATTCTCTATGGCCTTTCTCTAGTCAATGTATAAGAAAAACCCACCAGATTCACACTATCACCATCTGTTTGAAGGAAAACACCACAACAGCTTTAAGGAAATATTGGTACCACCTTTAGAAAAACTCCATACTGAACAGCGGACCACACACCATGCACTTCTACTGGCACTAAACTAGCATCAACCACAAGATGAGCAACTGGACTGGGAGCCCATATGCTGATGGAATGCAGGCAACAAACCTACTTTACAGGCCAATCATTCCTTTCTCTAAAATTATTTCATCTTCAAAATAAGCCCAAAATGCATGTCAAGAAACAACATACATTTGTCCTTACACTTCTTTTTGCTTGTTGATGTGCTAAAGAATCAAGTTTAAATTTGACTCAACTTGTTTATTTGTGTTATAATGGAAGAGAAATTTACCAGGAAAGAACAAAAATATTGGAAGTACTCCATGATAAATGAGAGAAAGCATGCCAAACCTCTTAGCAGCAAGACTGGATCAGTCGAGAATTGTATTTGGATACTAGGAACAAAGAAATAAATATCAGGACTCAAACATACAAGCATTTATTCTCTCACACAAAAGAAGGCTGATGTAGATAGACCCAGGCTAGTATAATGCTACCCAGTCTCAAGCAGGAACTCAGATCCCTTTAATTTGTCTCTATCAAGTAAAACTGTTGTCCTAAAGTTACCTAAGAGCGCTGCTAAAGCCCCTGCCATTATAAAGGCATTTCAAGCAGCAGGGAAGAACAGGGAAAAGGTAAAGGGGCTCCTTTCCCAGCTGTTTCAGCTTCTTAAAACAACCTTGCCAGAAGTCCCACACTATCTTTTGTTTATATATCATTGACCAGGAAGCAGTCACCTGATTCTACTCAGTTGAACAGGAGATGGAAAAACATCATAGAACCAATATTTTGTTGAGATTCTGCTACCAAGGAAGAAATAAAAAGTTGACATTGGATAACCCAGCTTTATGCCATTTAATGGCTTGGTATTAAGTCACTACTAATTGAGGTCTTATTATTTCTAATGGTAGAAGAATAGTTAAAAAATATTAGCTGGGTTCGGTGGCTCAGCCTGTAATTCCACGCTTTGGGAGGCTGAGGTGAGTGGATTTCCTGAGCCTGCGGGTTCGAGACCCACCTGGGCAACTTGGTGAGACCACATCTCTAACAATAAATCAAAAATTAGCCGGGCATGATAGCATGCGCCTGTAGTTCCAGCTCCTTGGAAAGCTGAGGTGGAAGGCTCACCAGAGCCCAGCAGGTCGAAGCTGCATTGGCCGGGAGGGGCCACTGCACTCCAATCTGGGTGACAGAGTGAGACTCCAACTCAAAAAAAAAATTAACAGTGGTAATAATACCTTAAATTTAAAGAAATTTCCTGTAAAAGTTAAAATCTGGCCCACACAATAATCACATGATAAAACAATAAAAGTGACAATAATAAATTAATACTGATGGCAGAAATTAGTAGCAGTATGTGCCATTTCTTAAATCCCAGATTCTGTGCTGAGTTCTGTAAGGTATCACATTGGTTAAGAAGATTTTAACAAATTTTCATATTAGTTTTGAGAGATTTTATTAACTCCAATTTACAGAGAAGATACTGACTTCAGAGATGAGAAGTGACTTTTCTAAGGCTATGTACTTGGCAAGGAAGACAGAACTGCAATTCCATCAAAGCCGCCTGATCACACTGGTGTTAATCATTACCCCGATGAGGACATCAATGTTCCCATTTTACAGTTGAGGAAACTAAGTTTCAAATAATTGGTGTGCTTTGATTTACTATAACTACAATTTACTAAAATTTTGAACCAATGCTAGGATTTTGATTGTGAAAGTGACTTTTACCCACTGGTCCTTAAGGGGTCCAGAGAAAGAGTTACAAAATCTGGCTTCTCATACTGGCTCTGTACTTCACCAGTGGTTTTTGATTTGATTATAAAAAATAAGCTCATTTAGAAGGAAAAATTAAAACAGTTCAGAATAGAAGGAAGTGAAACTCTTCTCCAAATACCACCACTTGGAGAGGATATAGCCAATGTAAATTTTGGTAGGCATTCTCCAGGGTTTTTCTCATCAAGATTTAAAGATGAAGAGGGCGATGTGGAGGGGAAGAGGTTATATATTTTGCCTAATGTCTGAGCTATAGACATACACTGGCCCAAGTACCCAGTATACAAGGGAGAATCCCCCCAAAACTGGAATTTATAAAAAATTGTGTATTTATTCTTACTTTTAAACTTCAGTTACCTTCAAAGTACTCTCCGTTTGATGCAACACACCTATTGAGATATTTTTCCACCGCTCAAAACAGTTTTCGAACTTGTCCATTTTGATGCCTTTTGAAGTTTCTGCTGGTTTTGTCTCACCTCTTCTATATCTGCAAAACGTTTCCCTCTAAGGACTTTTTTCATCAGGGAAACAAAAAGTCGCTAGGGCAAGATCAGGTGAACAGGGAGGGTAGGGCACTGGGGTCATGTTGTTTTTGGTCAAAAACTGAATATTCAGCACAGTGTGGGCAGGTGTGCTTGTAAATCACCCATGATGAAATGGGCAAACGTGTTGAAGAATCTCCCCACCAGAAAAATTCACTAAAGCCAAACACAGCCTCTCACAATGTTAGTTGGTACAATGATGCCAATGGGTTTCTAGAACAATTAACTAGTGGGGGGAAGCCTGTATTACAAAGGGGCTTGCCCTCCAAAAATTAATTGTTCCTTTTTTGGGGGGGTCCCCCCTTGTATCCTCTGAACCAGGACAGGACATTTATGAGTCTTATCTTTCCCTCTGAAAGACATTCCATATACATGCAGGATTTATTTTTATTTTATTTTTATTTTTTAGAAAACAGCATTGAGAGGACAGAAGAGCTCCCACAGTGGGAGGAGACCCTAAGGGGTTGCCCCACATGCAGGATTTAAAACTCTATGACAAAGGACTGCCCTATTTTTTCAATGGGTTTTCAAGAAAATGCCTCTTTATGTTTCTCTTCCAAGCACCAAAGATGAAGAAAATATGACCAGAAAAATAACCTACACCACACTTGAGTTTAATACGCCAAACAAGACTTGGGGTTTTGAACCTTAACAATGCACTGAAGCCAGCTCATTTCTCATTTTCTTTTGCCAACTCCATAAATCTGCTTGAAATCTTAAGTGTAGATTATATATTTAAGTGATTCTGGTATTCTGGCAAGTAGAAACATAAGACATAATTAGAATTCCATATAACTATGTAACGGAAGAAGCACAAAGTAAGATGGTATTCTGAGGAGGAAGGAGCTTGTGCATTCATTTCAATATTTTTTGAATCATATATTATGTATCAGGCACTGGGAAGAGAGAGATCAATCAGAAAAAAGACCTGCCATCTAGTACTTGCACGAGTACTTCCATCTGGTATCAAGGATTCCTCAACCTGGGCCCTATTGTCATCTTAGGCTGGAGAACTTTTTGTTATGACAGGCTGGTCTGTGTGCTCTTTAAGCAGCATTCTTGGCCTTTGTTCACTAGATGCCAGTAGCATATCCACCACAAACTGACAACCCCAAATCTTTCCAGATGTTGCCAAATGTCCCCTTGGGGGCAACATGGCGCCAGCTGAGAACCACTGTTCTGGTAGATCCTCTCCAGTTCACAGAACCTAGAGATTTCTACAGAGACAGTGAAAACAGGCAGGCAAAGTGAGGATGGGGAGGGAGAACACTCTGGACCAAGAGTCTCTGGGACAAATAGTAGAGTCCATGCCTGCAATAAAAAGTAAGATGGGGCTAAATGATACATCTGGGCCCAGATGACACAAGGTTCTATATCACTAACACAGGAGTTTAGAATTCAGTTTGCAGAAAATGGGGATTATGACATTTTACACACACACACAACACACACACACACACACACACACACACACACACATTTTCATCCACAGCTTCTGGCTCAAACTTGCAAAGCTCTTGATACAGTTGTTTCTTATAATATTAGGGCACTTCAGACCTCAGAGGCAGGGCTCAAAAAGCAGAATTTCTCTCTCTGATCTTCTCCTGCCCTCCTTTTACCTGATCCTTTTTTCCCCCAAGGCAGGCCTTAGAAACTACAAATAAAAATCTTCTCCACTTTTCTGATTTGTGACTCATAAAACCCCCATTTCAGAAGGACTGCTGCACAAGGTCCAAGAAGACTCTAAACAGAGGTCTTGCTTGGTTTCCTCATTCAGTCTATACCCTTTTTTGTCCAGTCATATTTCAACATGGTTGTTAATCATGTCTATCCAATGAAGTCTCCATAAAAGTCCCCAGAGGACAGGGTTCACAGAGTTTCTGGATAGCTTAACACATGGAGGGTCCCGGAGGGTGGCGTGCCCAGGGAGGGCCTGAAAGCTCCATGCCCCTTCCCATACCTTACCCTATGTATCTTTTCCATCTGGCTGTTCATCTGTATCTTTTGTAATAGCCTTTAAAATAAACCAGTAAGTGTAAGTGTTTTCCTGAGTTCTGTGAGTCACTCTAGCAAATTAATTGAAACCAAGGAAGGGGTTGTGGGAACCTCAATTAATAGCTGGTTAGTCAGAAGCACAGGTGCAACAACCTGAGACTCTCAATTGGCACTGGAAGTCTTGCAAGACTGAGCCCTCAACTTGTGGGATCTCCAGGTAGATAATGTCAGAAGTGAATTGAATTAAAGGACATCCAGCTGGTGTCTGCTGCAGAACTGACTGCTTGATTATTGGTGGGGAGAAACCACCACACACTGTATCACAGAAGTCTTCTGTGTTGATTGCTGTGGTGTGAGAGCAGACAAAATACAGTTTGTGTTTTGACATAAAGGATCAACTCGTTTGTGAGCAGTGACTGAGGTAAAATACATAAAAAGCAAGTCCTACAAGGTGAGTGTGATGGCATGCTGCTGGGCTGCAGCCCTTTGATGGCTTTAATTAAAGAAAAGTAGAGGATGAAATAATTATAACCCATTTCTGAAACAGTCTACTTAATAAAGTGGCTGAATACCACTGAAAATTTTCTGATTTTTAAAATAGACATTTTAACACTTAGAAAATATTTTGCACATTGCCTAACATATAGCATGCTCCCATCAATGTTAATTTCTCATTGTTACCATTCTTGTTGCTGTGTTTATTAAACAAGGACAGGGCACTGATGGCAAATGTCAGCATTTCTCAGATATGGCCCAAGAAACTCTGGTGTCTGGGAAGTGTACATACAGATGTACACACAGAAAAAATTATTTTATTTCCAGATTATATCTTTTAAAAAGGAGACCATTATGACAAGGGATGTAAACTAAGAGAAACATATATTTTGTTATAAATACTTGTGTTCCCTAACTTATAATTTCTTATCAAATAAGGAGTTAAGTACATAAATATTTTCTTGAATTAATTTGCCTCTGAGACCACACTTTTCCAGTTCTCTCTAAAGAGTTCATGTTGGTGTTCCACTAATACTTAATTGAGATATTATATGTCTGGAAAATACTGTCTTGATCAAATTGACTAGTGCTGTATAGAAAAGACCCTGGCTGGGGGCCATCTTGAAATAAGGAGAAAGAAAGTGTTAATCTGTGAAAGGGTCAAGGAGGAAGCAGTCTTGCCAGCTGTCTACAAACATCAATTCAAGGCAGTCAACTGACAGTGAAATAATCTCAAGGAGGTATTAAAACAGCAGCAAGGCCAGGCAAACACATATGTGAATGCCCAGACAATTGGGCGTCAATATTTTAGGAGTGAGAGGGCCATCCTTCCCTGTGCATTTGAAGCAATTTTCTCCCGTAACACACTATATTTTGTCTTCCTGAACATTTAACCTCTGGATTTGGACAGCAGGGACCTGGCCCAAGCCTATTCCTTTAGGGAGTACATGAATGGTTACTGAAAGTGACACTTTTCTAATTATTCTGTCAAGCATCAATCTCAGAAGTTCCCAGTTCCTCCATGCCTGACTGACAGGGCAATCAGCTCTTTATTTAAAGCATAAGTACCAATGTTTCCTGGACAGGAGAATCTCCCCATGTGCCCAAAGAACAGAAAAATTCACAACTAAAAGAAGGTGAGAAACCCTCATGGGTACGATATTGTACAAGTGTGGACACACATCCTTCTTGGGAATAGCACTTTGAAATGGGGACATCCCTAATTCCAAATCTCAACCATCATGACTAGGAATTCACATACTCACTGTGGCTACTGAAAACTCAATTGAAAGGTGCAGCCAAAAAAAAAAAAAAAAAAAGCCAATCACAAAACCCCCTCTAGCTCAAGGAAGACCTACATGCTGGGAGATCAAACAAGAGTTTGGAACTACCAAATTCTAAACCAAAATGTTTATTTACACTTTCTTAAATGGTGGGCTTCTGAGAGAAAAAAGGGGGCAAAAGGAGGGATAAGAACTATCCTAAAAGGAGAAGTATTCTTATTAATGAAATTTAGGCAAATTCTACTCATTTGTTTTTCTCTAAAAGTAAATTCTATATCTTAATAGACATCTTACTTTAGTTTTGCCCTTAGAAATCGGATTGCATATAATCTGAGACAATATATAGAAAGAGAAATGAGATTGGTGCATCAGTCTTTCAACTTGGTTGAATGTGATAGTAAAGAGCTGTGAAAGCTGCCAGCGTGTGGTACTAAAAAACAAAGAGGTCATGGCACAAGGACACAGGTTATATGATGACAGCCCGCAGGATAAACTGAAGAGGGACTCAACAAATGATTGCCTCAAACACATTATGGGAATGAGGGGGAGAAATAATCCCCTAAATATAAGCAGACAACCCACATATCTTCAAGATCTCAGAGGCTTGAAGAGAAAGCAGATAATTCAAAAGCCTATTATTTTGGGATGGCTTAGACTAATCCTAATTGGTCTCCTAACCAGTCTCTCTGTTTTCTCTTCCCTTTCTATGATGTATGCTCCTATCTTTGTCTAAGATTTCATCATTCTGGTGCTCAAAGCCTTTCAAAGGCTTCCCATTTTATCTGGAATAAAATTCAGACTTCCTAATTTGGCCTGCAAGTCCTTCCTGAGCTGGGCGAAGCTCCACTCCCGCCCCCTCCTTGGTTCTCCTTGCTCACTCTGATCTGAGACACTCAGAGCTGTCTCCTGTCTTCCAGCCTTTGCACTTGCCTTCCCCTACTCTTTTCCCTTGCCTCAGATCACCAAGGTTCACTGCTTTACATAATTTAGGTCTCAGCCCAAATGTCACCTCCTCAGAGAAGCCCTCCCTGGCCACCCCGTTTAAAGTAACAGCTGCCTCACTAGTGAGGGCATGAGAACACATCTCAGATGCTTACTACGGGAGCATGTCTGGCTACTCTGGGGCTGAGCCACGCTTCCCCTGAGCTACTCCCAGCCAATGAGCAGATACAGAGGAACACTAAGAGGTAGATCCACTCCTGGGAAACACAGGACTCCTCCTCTGCTGGCTAACCCAGGCTCAAGGACTCCCTGACAGCCTTCCCAGGCTTTCTCAGTCTGCTTGTCAGTTTAGGATACTTCCCCATCCAAACTTCCTCCCCTTTCTCTTTCACTCAGAGTCAGAGCTGCATCACAGTCTGAAGGCTGGGCCAGACTCTCCTGGTTTCTTCTCCATTTTCCTTCAAAGGCATTTCTCCTAGTAAAATTCTGGAACATTTAATCTTGTCTTGGTGGGATCTGGGCCTTAACAAAATTATTATCCTCCCGCTGTTTATTGTCTTCTTAGTACTTAAAAAAATAATCTGGGTAGTACCCAGCCATCTCCATTTTACCACGCACTCCAGGATGTTCTGAGGTATGCTCAAGTTTGAAAAACATTGGTCTACTATTACATGGATAATTATAGTCAGAGTAAGAATCAGGACCCAACTGTATAAATTCCATTCACTTCTCAGCAACCAGCACTCTTTTAACGACACACATAGTCCTTAGGTTGCATCTCTGCTTAAATACCCTGCTTTAAAAAACGAATTTATGCTGGTCATATTTTTACATCCATTAAAAAAGTGATTTAATAAAATGGGCATTAATATACCAGGTAAACTGAAGGAATTTCTAGAACATTGATTTGATCATGGCTGACTGCCTCCATGTATCTAACTGGCTTTGTAGCTTTTAAGGCAGTAAAAATAAACTTCTCAATTTATACCCCTCTCTTGTGAGGGAAGCTTAATCTGATGCTCTGCCATTACTAACATGGAAAAGCAGTCGTGCTATCAAGATGGCATCAGGCAAGATGAAATGGCACTGAAGTTTGTCACTATTGATTTCTATGTGGCAAAACCTGGGTCTTGTTCTCCCTTTTTTTTTCTCTAGATCAAGGGATCTCATCTCCAGGAAGAAATGCTACAATTTCAGTGAAAAGACTCTCAGCCACAGTGCAAGCAGGTATGATAATCATAAAATGGAATGATTATGTTCAGGAAACCTATGGACAGTGAGATAGGAAATATTATCCAGCTGAACATCCAAGATACAAAGATATAACAAGCTTTACTGCTTACAAAGAGAGGCAGCAGAAAGTTTCCTTTCTAACATAAATCTTTAACTATCTTTCCCTGGGGGGGAAACGTATATTAAATCTAGTCCATTACAACATTTAGATACCAGTCAGGATTCTGACAAGTAGGAATACTTAATTTGTATCGAATTAAGAATTAAGAAGGGAACTTCCACAATGATATGAATACAGAAGCCAGGACCTTCCTTACTAATTAATGACCTCTGGCCTTCACAGGCATCTGTAGAATTTCTAAATGTTCTCAATGTTGTGTTTTCTCTTGCCTCTTGAGGTTGATGTAACTATATAATGATAACCCTCTGAAATCTAAGTTTTTAATATACTAGCTAGAGTCTCTTATACATCAAAATAATAGCTCTAGTATGTTTTTCTTATCTCAAAATTTGAGAAATAGGAAGTTACTCCATTTCTCACAATTTTCTAACCAAGCTCAAAAGGTTTGGTCAAAGCATACATCAAACCTGCTTAATCTTCAGAGAAAACAACTTTGACAAGTGAAGTAAGAAAAAAAAAAAAAGCTGCTCTGATGCCTTCCTACAACTCGGAAAAAAGATGAAATGTAAAGGCCTGGGATGACAGATTTTTCAAATAGTCTTAGTAAAAGAATAATGTCTCCAGAAACTTAAACGGCAATTTTACCATAAACAAGTAGGGAAAAATATCCTTTAAAAGGAATACTTGAAAACTATAAAATGTTTATTCACTCAACAAATATCTATTATGTGACTACTATACCCATATAACATCATAACCAAGAGTTACTGGAAAGAATAATTAAAAGTATAATGTGCTAATAGACTTATATGTCTTATTATGTCTTTTTTTTTTTTTTAGTCAGAGTCTCACTCTATTGCCCAAGCTGGAAGGCAGTGGCATGCCTCATGGCTACTGCAGCTTCAACCTGCTGGGCTCAGATGATCCTTCCCCCTCAACCTCTCGACTAGTTGAGACTACAGGCATGCACTACCATGCCTAGCTAATTTTATTTTCGTAAAAACGAGGTCTTACCAAGTTTCCCAGGCTGGTCTCGAACCCTTGGGTTCAGGCAATCCTCTCGTCGCAACCTCCCAAAGTGCTGGGATTACAGGCATGAACTACTGCACCTGGTCTTATTATGTCATTTATTACAGGAGTTAACTCACTGAAGAAAGTCACAGAGGTAAAAGGAAACAGAGATGCAATTCCAACCCAGGTTAACACATAAACTGACTCAGATTCTTAACTACACAGCCTAACATTGAACTAAATAGCCTGAAAACTAACACATGCCTTCAAGAAACTTTACTGAAAAAATAGATAGGAGAGAAAATAGCTACAATACTCCACTCAACTGAGCATTATAAAAGGGGCAAAAGTGTGAAATAAAAGCATGTCATGTAGTGACAAATTCTGAAAGATATGGAGGTTGGGCAGGTAGAGAATGACGCTTAGCCTACAAGGACACAAGAGATTGAGCTCACTCACATTTGTTTCCTGACCTAATCTTTTATTAGTCCAAGACTTTTCTCTGGAATTATATATTTTCTCAAATATATTTTATCAGCACCTACCATGCGCCAATATAGTATAAACATGGACCCTGACTTCATGAATGGCACGGTCTAGCAAAAGAAGTGGGTCAGCTTTCAAAGATGGTCATGCAATCCCTCCTCCCTCACATGCTCCTCTGCAATGTGTCTTGGCCATTCCTACCTTAAGAGATGGGGTCTATTTCTCCATCTCACCTCATCCCTTGAACCTGGGCAGGGCCCATGACAGCTCTAACAGAATATAGCAGAAGTGACACACTGTCAGTCCTGGCCTAAAGGCTTCCATTTCCTACCTCTTGGTAGCTAGTCACTATTATAATCACTCTATGACCACCATGCTGTGAAAAGGCCAAACCACACAGTGAGATGAGATGGAATTTGAAAAGAAAGAAAAGGAGAGAGGCCAAGGAACAATGAGGTACCAGACATGTGAAGAAGCCATCTTGGGTGTCCAGTCCTGTTGAACTTTCAGATGGCTCTAGCTCCATCCACTGACTGCAGTCACATAGTAGACTCCAAGCAGGGACCATACAGCTTAGCCTGTGCACCCACAGAATCATAAGAGATGATAAATTGCTGTTTTAAAGCCACTAAGGGCAGAACTGAATACAAAATTATCTGTATGGCTACATAATTAAACAAGAAGTAGAGTATAACTTGAGAAATCATACCAAGGGATGTATCCTTGCATTCAACTGGGTCTGAGGGGTTAAGGCTCTCTGCATAATTACATTTAGGCTGAGACCTGAAGAGTAAGTAGAAGAAGGAAAAACATGAGAGGGGAGAGGTTGGGGCAGAAAGAACAGCCCAGACAAAGTTTTGAGGATGGGGATGTGCTTATACATTCTAAGAAGGGAGAGAAGATTAATGACCAAATTAAAGCAAATGGATAAAAAATGGGCATGAGGTGGGCTGGAGACTTGGGCAGGGGCTAGGTCACACAGAGTCTTATAAGCCATGGTAAGCATTTTGAACTGTATCCCAAGAGCAACAGGAGCTAAGCAAGAGGAGTGACAGAAGATTTGTGGCCACTGTGATTATCATGAGGAGGGTTTCAGGGAAAGTCAATGGAGAACATGACTGGACTTAAGTTCTTAGCGATCAAGTGCAGGATATGCTTAAGTGAAACTCAACTTTACCATCTCTGCCCTAGGCCTCACATGACTACGAGTGTTGTCGCTTACAACAATTTTTTAAAAAGTATGGTGTCCAGGGAATTAACTTTCTCAATTCAAATTTTACAACTCACACAATGAGGAACAATACAGTTGCCACATAAACATGACCTAATTTAGGAAATGGAATGTGGATACATTTAATAAACCAAAGAAAATAAAGGAAAATGACATGGTTTGAATAAGAAACTTAAATGAATTTTTCAAATTTCATGTGGTTCTCTCAAGCCCAAGTTAGCCAAGGATGTACACACAATGAGCTTTTATGCTTTAGTCTCTGCCTTAGTTAACAGCTCCTATTGAGTCTGCAAATACATTCTTATTTCATTTACACAGTTTTCTCTGCAATGCTGCTATGGTTTGAATGTCCCCTCCAAAATTCATGTTGAAATTTAATTGTCATTGTGACAGTATTAAGAGATGGGACCTTTAAAAAGTGATTGGTCCTGAGGGCTCTTCCCTCATGAATGGATTAATGCCATTATCACAAAAGCTGATGAGCTATCACTGGAGTGGGCTCCTGATAAAAGGATAAGTTAGGCCCAATTTTCTCTCTGTTGCATATGCTTCCTTGCCTTTCTGCTTTCTGCAAGGGGATGATGCAACAAGTAGACCCTTACCAGAGAAGCACGTGCCAGCACCATGCCCTTGGACTTCCCAGACTGTAAAACCATGAGCCAAATAAATCTCTTTTCTTCTTTATAAGCTATTCAGTTGGTGGCATTCTGCTATAGCAACAGAAAACGAACTCAGACAAATGTCCAAGTGTTTTCAATTACCAGCACTTAGATGGACAGATATCCAGTGCCACCTTGTCTATCCTTGCTCTTCATACCAAACACAGAAGAAAGGAGAGCTGCCCCTTTCTAAGCACAGCAGTTACAAACATGAAGTACTCCCTGTCATGAGGAGGTCTGCAGGCTGGGAGGGCGATGGGCTATGCAAAAAGGGACACTGGATACTGTGCTGCCTGAGGTCAGAACTTATAGGAACATCGCAAAGAGAAAAACTTAGAGAACACAGAACATGCTGCTAATAGAGTTGGGATCAAAGTGGTTTTTATTACAGTTTTGTTTGCTTTTGTGTATTCTCTAAGATAAGCAAGACTTATATGAGCAATGATTATTTAAATCGCAGTACTGATGTATTACTAACATAGCATTTGGCCACAGCACAGTTGCACAAAGTTGTTGAGGGAAATAAAAGTAAGGCAAGGAAAATGGTCTCTATTATTAGCTGAGGTGAGAGCTCCAAGGTCTTAGTAAGTATGGCTTCTTTACCCAAGTTAAATTAAAAAAAAATAGGACATGACAATTGCTCTTTCAACTCCTGTGATCCAACTTCTCCATACCCCTAATTCCACGTTTCTTAACAACCACTCCATTGAAATCAGACAACTTCACTCTACCACAATTACAGAAAAAGTAGCCAGAGAGAAAGACAGAACAAAATGGTGGTGTTCACTCAATAAATGGTTGCAACTGGTCCAGTCCAGGCTAGTCTGGCCTTCACTGGGACAGGAGACAAAAGAATGATGAGAAGGAGGGTGAGGAAGAAGAGAGCAAACTGATTTGGCCAGTATTAGGAGAGAAACTTGATCTGTGTTACCATCAGCCAGGATCTGAGGGTAGCACAAGAAGAACCACAACATGCCGAGGTTCTGGATATTTGACCTGAACATGATGACTCCTGAACATGATGAAATACGCTTTCATGGAAAAAACCACATCCATGACTTTCCTGTCCATCCCTGTAGCAGTTGAGTGAGAGGTGAGGAAAGAAGAAGACACAAAGAACTTATTTCCCCAGATGCTACAATGTGGTTAAGGAAAAATATTAAACACATATACACACAAACTTTCTATATGTTCAGAGTGTCTGATGGCCTTTGGTGTAAGAAAATTATTTTCACAAAATTAGTGAAAACAATTTGAGGTTACAATATAAATAGATAAAACCCTGGAAAAATAATGAAGTTGTTTCATCTTGAATATCTACTTTGTCCACCTGTAAAAAAGTTAAAATGTGTCCAACACAAACAAGCAAACAACTTCTTTTTTGAACTTTAATTTGAGGCGATGTTAACACTGTGATATTCATTTCTTCAACACATGGAAAAGGTGAAGTCTAAAGAATTCACATGTCCATATTTTACTTTACACTTATTCAACATTAAAACATTTTTTTAAAAAACAAGATCATAGCCAGGCTCGGTGGCTCTGCCTGTAATCCCGTGCTTTGGGAGGCTGAGGTGAGTGGATTGCCTGAGCCCGCGGGTTCGAGACCCGCCTGGGCAACTTGGTGAGACCTCATCTCTACAATAAATCAAAAATTAGCCAGGCGTGGTAGCATGTGCCTGTAGTTTCAGCTACTTGGAAGGCTGAGGCAGAAGGATCACCAGAGTCCAGCAGGTCAAGGCTGCGGTGGCTGGGAGTGGCCACTGCACTCCAGTCTGGGTGACAGAGTGAGACTCCAACCCCCCCCAAAAAATAAAAAAAAGATCACGTTTCCTTTCTTGCTGGATGTAAAGCCTGTAGAAACCACAAAGCATCATGTTTTAGCTCCAGACTCAAAATCTAACAATCAGAGACTTATTATAAGATATACTAAATCACAATACGTGATTTTTATATTTCATCACAAATTCTGTTTACTGGGTTGTCTTATAATGAAATATCCCTCGTGATAATAATTTGTTTTTACCCAATTGTCACTATTATTATATTTATCTAATATATTTATATACAGACCCTCTGAAAGCTATCTGTTAAAGTCTAAGTATCTATTTGTTAATAGGTTTTTATTTAACATTTAACATTTGGAATTATTTAGCAAAATGCTTTGTTCAAGGAATAATAGAAGCCAACCAACCTCAATTAACTAAAGGGTCACCACAGGACTATTTTAGGGAGAGACAGCAAAAAATAAAATTCTTCCAACAGGTATGTGTGTGGTTAAAAAAGAAACATTTAACAGAGGCCCATGTTTTTTTTGGGGGGGGGATAAAGATGGGCTTCAAATTTCATTTATAAATATATACTACAAAATATATCAAAGATGATCACATTTTGATGACAGTAAAAAGACAGGAAGCCAGCTAAATGTCTAAACCATAGAGAAATGACTAAAAATATAAGAGTATAATCATATAATGGAATATGACATGGCCACAAAAAAGCTTGTTTCAGAAAAAGAATTTAATAATGCAATAAAATGATTTCAGTATATTGTTAAGTGGAAAAATAGTATAATCTAAATTTTAATTTAAAAAATATGTATTTATACAGAAATAAAAACACACCAAATTTTAGTAACTCTTATCTCTAAGCTAAGGATTTACGAGTTATTTGATTTGATTTTATTCCTGTACTTTTCTGCATTCCAAATGCTTTATAATGAACATATATTAAATTAAGAAACTGAAATCTTTAGGAAATGAAACAAATTCCATAGAAAATTCTGAAGTTTGTTAAGAGTATTAAAAGATATGTTAGAGATTGCTAAAAAAAAAAGCCCTCTGCTCCAAGCTTCCAGGTAATCATTAAGAATCCTTTGGCTACTGGATACAATGCACATTATGAGTAAACACTGCACATTTTATTTTAGGGTAAGTTTTGCTTGAATTTTGACCCAACTTCATTTTAAAATGGGTTTTGTCTGGGACAGACATAAGACTGCTTTCTACAGATAATTTCGGAGTGTCAGCAGCTCCAGTCTTGAACTCCCCAAGCCTTGCCAAATGTAGTGATAAAAGTGTGAATTATGTTTAACTAAAACCATTTGCTTTAAGTAAATGGAATAAGAGTTTATCATTCACAGCCGGGCTCGGTGGCTCAGCCTGTAATCCTGCGCCTTTGGGAGGCTGAGGTGAGTGGATTGCCTGAGCCCGCGGGTTCGAGACCCGCCAGGGCAGCAAGACTTCATCTCTACAATAACTCAAAAAATCAGCCGGGTGTGGTAGCACGCGCCTGTAATTCTGGCTACTCGGAAGGCTGAGGTGGAAGGATCGCTGGAGCCCAGCAGGCGAGGCTGCGGTGGCCGGGAGCAGCCACTGCACTCCAGTCTGGGCGACAGAGTGAGACTCCATCTCAAAAAAAAAAAAAAAAAAAGTAAAGAGTTTATCATTCACCATCACCTCTTGATTCATGAAAGCTGCTTGCTCTTCTCCGAAGGGTACTATTGCTGGTGTCCTTAGTGACGGAAAATGGGTAGAGGGTCAGCATCATCTTCTCGCAGTCACTGAGTTTTAAGAACACTGTCCAATGTAAATTAAGGAGGATTCAGGGAAAGTACTAACAGATCAAAATTTTCTAGAACTGAATTTCCATATATTGAAACAACAAATATTACTGTGCTAAAATGCTTCAAAATAATGTCCCCAAGTGAAGCTTATTTGCTACTTATTTGCTGGTCTCATTCTATAGATTTCCATGGCTATACCAAGTAGCTGACAGAGATGAGATGAGATAAGACTTGATTTGATTGGTGACTATAAAGAACTTGGCCCCCATTCAGAAGAACATGCCAAGTCTTCCTATATTTGCTCAAACTTAACTCACATTATGATATCGCTTTCTTTCACATTTAGAAGGGCTCATGAATTCTAAAATACTGTTACATATAAAGTTTTAAAATAGTTTTTTTTAAGAAGCTTCACTTAAAATTAAATTTAAACACACATTTTACGGGCTGAAAGTAATTTAATTTAGTTTTCTTTAATTATCTTTACCTTTCTTTAATTTATCTTTACTGAATTTTGTTTTGCGTTTCAGTTTTTGGTTTTTTTTTTTTGAGTTGGAGTCTCACTCTGTTGCCCAGGCTCAAGGCCTCCCCAGTGTTGACCTGCTGGGCTCCGAAAATCCTCCGCCTCAGTCTTCCAAGTAGCTGCAACTACAGACATGTGTTATCATACCTGGTTAATTTTTTATTTATTTTAGAGACAGGTCTCGCCAAGTTGCCCAGGCTGGTCTCGAACCTGCAGGCTCAGGCAAACCACTCACTTTGGGCACCCAAAGTGCTGGGATTACAGGTTGAGCCACCAAACCCAGCCGGTTTATCAGTTTTTAAAAATGCCCATACACATATCCAGGCCATTCGCAATTCTTAAAAGTTTTTTCCACTCCAGAGATTTCTCCCCCAGGAAACACCTATTCCTGACATAAAAATGGAGAAAACATAAATGGTATAAGTTGTGACTTGATCTAATTCCAGCTCTGGACACAGTGGTCCCCACAATCCCAATATAACCAGACTCCACCTTCCCCCACCTCAGAATTGGTCACTTGTGAGGCCAACAAGGCGTGATTTAGCTGCTTTTCTTATTTCCTTTCCTGGTCTGAAAAGATGAGAAGAGAAATTATGCTACCCAGCAGTGAATAAAAATTCAAGTATTAGAGTCTTAAAGTCATACCTTTTGTATTAGTGTTAGATAATGAATGGCATAAGAGATCAACAAAATATCCACACACACAACTCAACAGTTTCCAAATCACAAGCTGGCAACTCCTGACACGGTAAGAGTAAAATTTAGTTAAGTCTACTTCATACTAGTAAAACAGAAGGAATAATATTAAACCCTAGATAACTGAAAAAAGACAATAAAGGCTTTTTCAGTGAAAATATTTTTTCATTTGTAAGAAAACAGTTATTTCTCTTCATTGCAGCAATGACAGGGAAAACTTTGAGTTTCTCTTCTAGTAACAGAAGCTATTCTGCTTAGAAATTCTTATTAAAGGTGAATCAGCCACAATTCAGAGAGCATGCCCCCAAAGAGGTGTTCAAGGGAACAGACTCCAGGGACAAGCAGAAACTAAACAAATTAGACAAGATCCTGTAACTTGCCAGCACACTGTAATGTATTCTATTATATGCTTTCAATGGAAAGACATATCCTATAGTCCCAAATCTTTAAATCAAATGATATGCTGTGCATGAAGCATCTGGTTCCATCACCAACTACGGCATACTGACTTCACACATGCATTTCCACATGCGCCCATCCCCACTGCCCGGCCCATAATTGGTAATTTTCCCTTTTGAAAGTCTGTAGAGTTATAAACTTGAAATATTATCTAGGAGGATATCATTGGAGTATGCTACAGAAAAGCCCCCTTAAAAATACAGAATTTGAGTATTCCTTTCCTGTTCCTTCTTTCTTTCTCTCTCTCTCTCTCTGTGTCTTTCAAGCTCATTCTATTTGCTTAATCAAATTTCAGTGGAATTCAATTTAGGTGTAGTTCATTTATAAACAATGTTAACCCTTAATGTTCATATGTCGATTCTAAGAAACCAAGAGTGGGCCCACATTCATATATTATAGGGAATAGATTTGCCTCATAATATTCTAACAATGTAGCTAAGAAGCCAGGGTATTAACTAAACCTGATAACTTCAGGTAGCATGAGTCAACAACTGCAGAGACTGTAACAATGGAAGCTAAGAGAATAAAAATTGAAACTGATGAATATTTTTAAACAGAGAGATCTACATGATTCCATTTTAGCAAAACCAGGGATAGTTAATTCCAGCTCTGGATTCTGGTCTTGTGGAGAAGCACTTTCTTGTGATTACCTTAAAGAAGCCTCCAAAATCACAACTACATATAGTATTTCCTAAACAACTGCCAAGGTCCCTGAATCTATAAATACAGGTAAACCCTCCTCTTATCTACTTGTACCTATAGGGCAATATGCCCAGGGTACAGCCTTCTGCATCACTTGTTCTCACACTGGCTGCAGTGTGGCATTACCTGGGGAGCTTCAAAGGTCCTGACGCCTCAGCACCTCCCTTATCCCAAGAAACTGATTTAATTGGTCTGGGTAAGGCCTGGGTATATGGAGTGTTGAAAGCTCCCCTCAGGTGCTTCAAATGTGTAGCCGAGCATGAGAATCCAAGCTTCTCATTTGACTTTTTTTTCCCCTGTAGGCAAAGTCGAGGTCTTATTCATCTCTTTATCTTCAGTGTCCTCTTCACAGCACTTCTCACAATCACAGTCTGTAATTAGAAAACTGATGAGAGATTTTCCTGAAGTCTGTCTGGTCCAAGATACTGTAAGCTCCATATGAGTAGGATGGCCTCTCTTTTGTTCGCCACATTCCCACTCCTCAAAGGGCGGCAGAAATATGGTACAGAATGAATAATTATTTTGGTGAATAAAATAAATTAAATGTACTGGAGTGAAAGAATAAAATCAAAATTTACAAATAGCAGCTGACACATATAGGCACTCTGTACCAAAAACCATTTTAGGGCTTTACAAACATTGACTCATTTATTAGTCACCACACAAACTTAAGACAGCTACTAGTCTGTTTTACAGATGAGAAAACTGAGGCATACAGATTAAGTTGTCCAAGGTCAAGCAGTTAGTGGTAGAGCCAGGATTCAAACGTAGGCAGCTTGGCTCTAGTGTCCCTTTTCATATCAACTAGATCACACAGCAGCTGGCCAGTGAAAGAGGCCACCTAACTGCCCCCTTTATGTAATTTACCGCAACAACTATCCCGCTGAAGATGGTCACCACTGGCATTGCTTTCATGGAATGACAACACAGTAGCACTTTACATGTTATTTCCTCTAATACTTTACTGAGCACGTTTTACAGATCAAATCAGTGAGGTAGATATTTTAATCAACTTGTCCAAGGTCACACATGCAGAAACTGGGCTGAGCAGGGACTCACTTGAACCTTGTCTATCAGTGAAGTGCAAGCTCTCAACCACCGTATTGTGACCCTTCTGGTTGGAGAGTTAAATATTTTCAACAACAACTAATATGCATGACAAGAATACCTTGCAACAATTTCTTGCCCCTGGTTTTCATTGCTGTCTCCATATTAACATTTTATTTAGTCTCATACATCAAAGTTTCATGATACACACATTTAATTTATATAAATCCCACTATGCACAGAGACAGAAGTCAGGGGAAAAGAGTGAAAATTAATGAGTAGAATCTAGCGAGAGACCCCACTGCTATTCCATTCAAAGGACATGAGTTCCTGGGAGAGATGGAAGGGAATGAGCTAAAGTACCCCTCATCAGGTCTGCATCTCGCCACACTATGGAATTCTTGTGCGTAAAAGCACTAAAGTGTATGGGTAACTTAAATAATTTTCAGAGATAATTTCTGTTATAATGTCTGGCCTTATGAACTGTCTTTAGAGCCTCATCCTTACATGCAGTGTGATACCACCATGCAGTGGCTACAACAAACTAGAGACGGCCAACATCTACAAATGGGAATGAAAACTAGCTCCCATCCTGTTTCTTCTCTCGCCAACTCTCTAAGTGAGACATGAAGACCCAACAACATGGTACGACCTCAGAAACAGGAGAAATAGCAATGAGGTCTCATCTTGATATTGAACACATGAAATAAAAGAAAACCATGCAAATCTCAATTCCCAAATGGTAGTTGACATAAAGGTGGTTTATCCAATAGCTAGAGGAAGTCACATGCTGATTTTCTGACTACAGAGTAATCTGTAAAAGGAGTTTGTGCAAAGATCCATCAAGGTTATTTTAAAAAGGCATATCTAAAAAAAAAAAAGTGATTTTTTTTTCCCTCATACATACCAAAGAAAAACTCAGCAAAGACCTTATATCATTATGAATCAATTTTCTTTTCTTCTTTTTTTTTTGAGTTGGAGTCTCACGGTCACCCAGACTGGAGTGCAGTGGCCACTCCCGGCCACCACAGCCTTGACCTGCTGGGCTCCGGCCATCCTTCCGCCTCAGTCTTCCAAGTAGCCGGAATTACAGGCATGCGCTACCATGCCCGGCCGATTTTTTGATTTATTGTAGAGATGAGGTCTTGCTGCCCAGGCAGGGCTCGAACCCGCGGGCTCAGGCAATCCACTCACCTCAGCCTCCCAAAGGCGCGGGATTACAGGCTGAGTTTGACCAAACATAAAAGTTGATTCAACATTTCCATCTTGACATTTGTCAAATACTGAAAGACCCGACCATTGCCCTTTTCCCCAAACAGCAAAAGGAACCCAGATAACAAATGAAGGCTGTCCTTTGTAATAAGAATAGGCAGGAGACCATATCACAGCAAAACACTTAACAAATCAAGAGTGGAGAAGAAAGGCACAGAGAGTGATTAAATGCATGAAGAGCAATAATAGGAAACAAGTCTCTAGTGAAAAGAAGTAGTTCATGGTAACTTAATGGGGACAAAAATGAATTAGATTTACTTCAATAACTGATCTCAAGATGAGGTAATTTCATAAAGTTTAAGAAAGTCACTTGAAAATTACACAACTTGTTGTTGTAGCCTACTTTTAGAGAGAAGGAAAACAAAAGTTCTCCTTTTGGGGAAGTTGATCTTTAGAAAAATGCATTTACAAACCAAATCGATGAACTTCACCTATTAGCAAGAAGATTATACTTAATTCTCATTTGGGTAGAAAAGTCACTTTGGAACTGATAAAGTCCACTGGGAAAGATTTTGACATAAAATACAAAGATTGGGGAAAGATTTTGACACAAAAACACAAGGGAATAAAAATCTTAAAATACCTGGGGGTATAAAGCATAGAGATAAAGAAATAAAAATAAATGTCAACAGAGCTGAACTTGGGGCTGCTATGGGGCACAATAAGAGTATGCTGGGGCAAATCCTCAGTATGGCAAGAAAAGTACTCATGATATATTAAGCAGTACTTGCTGGGTTGTCAGTGACAGAAAACAAACCCTAACTAAAGGAAGAATAAAGGAATGAGTTGGCTTATACCAAGGAAGGATGCCGAATTAGCTCACAAGGAGGAGCTATAGCACTCATTCTCAAAATTTAGCAAACATGAGCATGAAAACACAGATTATTGGGCTTCACCCAGAGGTTTTCATTCTGCAGGCCTGCAGTAGGACCTAATTATTTGCATTTCTTTCTTTCTCTTTTTTTTTTTTGAGTTGGTGCCTCACTCCATCACCGAGCCTGGAGTGCAATGGCATGCTCACGGCCATTCCAGCATCAACCTGCTGGGCTCAGGTGATCCTTCCGCCTCAGCCTTCCAAGTAGCCAGAACCATAGACGCCTGCTACCACACCTGGCTAATTTTTTTATTTCTTGTAGAGATGAAGTCTCGCCAAGTTGCCTAGGCAGTTCTTGAACCCGAGGGCTCAGGCAATCCCCTCACCTTGGCCTCCCAAAGTGCTGGGATTACAGGCTTGAGCCACCACTCCTGACAGTATTTGCATTTCTAACAAGTTACCAGGTGATGCTGATGCTGCGAGTCCAACCACCCTTTTGAGAATCATGGAGTTATAGGAACCTAGGCTAGAAGAATTAAACCCTATGACTAGAGGAGTCTCCTCATGCAGCTTTGCTCCTGGATCTTACATAGGCTCTCACCAGGTGGTAGGCAGGTGATAGGCAAGCTCTTTCTACCAGGTGGTAGGCAAGCTCTTTCATGAGCTTTAGGAGGAAAGTCAAGGGAAGAATTCTGATTAGCCTGAGAGACTTGTGGCCCAAGACCACCCCTGAAAGCAAAGTACTAAACCAGGGATACAGTGAAGCCACTGGCCTGGCCTGGGCATAAGCCTATTCTGTGAGCAGTAGTGAGGGGAGAGAGAATCCAAGTGAGGACACAGAGAGAAAAAAGAGGCATCCAATGTAATGGCAACACCAAGATCACAAGGAATGGAAGGACGTATCTCCAAAGAAATAAGAGGAGGATGAACAAGGAACAATAGGACAATATAAGTATCACAACCCATAATAAAGTTCACTTAGGCATCAAAATGTACAATCAAGCTCACATATGATACCGATTTTTACCAATATATCATCTATAGTCATAAAGCAGTGCGTCTTACATAATCTGTGGTGAGAAACTAATATTTTTTAAAAATTCCCTAAAATGGGGAATAATCTTATAAAATGCAATAAGATGAATTACTAAAAAAAAACCAAACAAACCCAAAACTGATTTTTCTACTTGCATGTCATGTCAATGACAATTTGCAATAAAAATTTTTAAATGCTTATTCTCAGGATCTGTATTTATCACAAGCCGAAAACAAATAACTCACAGATTGATGCTGGTACACACAAGCACCAGTCCAACAACATACTTTTGATCACTACTACTCTAGACCGTGGTGGGTCAGAACGTCTCTGTCACAACTACTCTATTCATTCAAAAAATGAATGAGAAAGCTGTGTTCTCATAAATTTGTATTTGCAAAAAACAGGCATTTGCCATAAACTGTAGTTTGCCTACCCCTGCTCTAGACCAGAGTTCCACAAATTCTAATATGTATAGGAATCACCTAGGGATCCTACGAAAACAGATGGTGCATTGCTAAAGCTTTGAATTTGTCAACATGGACAGTCCATGGCTCATATTTTGACTGGTAAGGCTGCACAGACAATTCTCTGTGAACCCAGAGACTGGGATGTGACCTCAGTATAATAGGTGCTTTACACTGGGTCTTTAATGGCCCTTAAAAAAGAAAGAGAGAGAAGACCACATCTTTTCTGTCTACATGTAATCTGTCAGTCAGGTACACACCTTCATCTGCTTTTAAAAAAATGATTAAAATCAGAAAAAAAAAGATAAGAACAGCTCCATGGGAACCAAGTGCATCAAATATTGGATGGTTTTCTACTTTCTCAATTAGTTCATAACTTGACACATAGCGGGTGATCAAGAAATATTTGGTTACAGCTAGGTGGACGCAGAAGTACCAAGCTATGAATACTAGAGGGAGAAATATAGTCTGGTGGTGGGGCTTTAATTTCTGTCCTGCCATCTTACCTAGCTAAGGTATTTTGCAGTGTATGATAAATTGACACAATTTTTAATTGGTAGTACTTTTAAGATTGTACCTGTACAGAAAAACTGAATAGCAAAATTTGTTCTTTCAGTAAAAGTTATCTTCTCAGGTTTCTTTTCTTTTGTACTTTTTACTTTTGCTTCTTTCACTTTTCTCATTTGAACATCAAATACCTCTTCCTGGGAATTTGGTCAGCACTGCCAGCATTCGTGTTAGCTATTCAGTCGTTCAGCTTAATGGAGAAGAAGCTCCACTCATAAAATGCAATCACTGATCACAGGTTGCAAAACAGAAAATATCAGAAGGTATCCTTTAAATACAGTATAAATTCAGCATTTTCCCTCACACCTGCTACCCAAATGTCCATATTCTCGGATCATAATGATACACTGAAGATTCAAAGTCACTTTTGTCTCTGTCTCAGAGAAATGGACTACTTGGGATTAACGAGCAAGTGAAATCTAGAAGGTCAAGGGTTAAAGCTCCAAATGGATTTTCTGTTTGCTGTTTACGATCTTAAGGCCTCTGAGTATTAGAGCAGACACCCAAAGTTTGCTCAAAAATATTCTACTGAGTTCTAATTGAGAAAAAGAGATGTGTCCGGAATACGTACAGATAATGATTAATGAAAGAGCACACAGATAAGCTGGAAGAAAAATAATTAACTCGGATTTGTACCAGCTGGCCCTCGGGAATGCTAACTAATACGTGTGTTCGAAGTGCTCTATTTCATAAGACCTCAAAGGTGGTAATAAAGCATCCTCAGGAGAGGGTCCTGGATATGCAGATAAAATATCCATGGATGTTCAGAAGGGACCTCTAATTACAAGAGAGTTGCCACCCAAATTAGATAAAATTGCTGTGTAAACTATTCAAGTGGACAAAACCTTTTTTTTTTTAAGTTCTGTACTAAAGCAAGCAACATTGCTCAGAACTTTGGTAAAGAAGTAGGTAAAGACAAGGGAAAGGAGGACAGATCTGCTGGACAGGTTCCCTCATAAGTAGCATTTATGCTATGACATTTCTTTCTCCAAGATCAACAATCAGGGAGGTCTGCTTGGACAAATCTATCAGAAATAACAAAACCCTGACATTCTCAGGCTTCGTTCATTTTTATTTTTCAACGTAGCATGCAGCACCAGCACCAGATACGTATTTGCTTTATCTTATGTATTTATTTACTCACTAGTTTTATGGTCTATCTGCCCCTCTAAAATGGCAGGTACAAGACAGTAAGACTCCATTGCATTCACTGCTTTATCCTCAGTGCTTACAAGAGTGGCATATACAGACACACACATATATATATTCTTGCTTAGCTGATGTTTCTGCATGACTTTTCATCTAGTTAGATCATTCTGTCATCTGGAGAAACAGTCCTGACCTCACAAAGGCATCTTTGAGGAGCAGCCTCCTGACATGCTGGAGAACACCAACCATCCCCTAAAAGTCATTCTTGTTGTGAGATGCATCTCAACCTCATGTGTGACACCCTGACTTGTATCTATGGCTGAGACCCAGCCTTATTTACTTGCCTGGTACTCCAGGCTCCCTAGAACCGAGCTTCAGCTTACAGGATACTGGCCAGGAATGGAATTTGTACCCTGTACTATAGCCTGGAATGATGGTATTGGCTATATGTTAAGAGAATTCCCTTTATGTTGAGAATTACTTCCCTAGGTTTGTCCTCTGGCTATATTCCAATATTCCACTTTCAGGTAAAGATCTCTCCCTGCTGCCACAATTCTCCCTGTGTAACCAACTATCATTGTACCCACTGCCTCTGGCTGCTGAATGGGACTTAATCCCACATGCTGCAATAGAGCCCTTCCCTCCATTGCTTGCTTAACCCTGGTGGCCAAGTCTAGTTCTAGAGTATGGTCCCGCATCAGACTGCCCCATTATATTACAGTCTTGCTAGATGCATGGCTATTGGCATCTAGCCTAGAAACTACATTGTTTCCAAAGGACAACTCATTAACTTATTTTGTTTTTTTTCCTGACTGATAACATTCAATTGGATGACATATAAAAATAAAATATAGACTGACAATATACATTTCTTCTGAAAAGACATATATGAAGAACCTACCATATTCTTGCACCACTGTAGGGGCTAGAGATAATAAAATATCAATAACAGTTGATCAAAACAAAACCATGGGGGTGACTCAAGGAAGGCTTATACGCAGCTATTTTTAAGTAATATGGAACAAATAGAATGTCTACCGTAGAAACAGCTAGAAGGGGAGGGGACAAAGGAAGAATAATATTTCTGAGATATTTAACAAGTTTTAAAGAGAAAAGTGAATGAACAAAGAGAGTATTAAGTGCTGAGGACTGTAAATTATAAACATCACGTGGAAAAGAAAAAGGAGATGGGCACAAATTATCAGCAAGTTGACATCTTATAAGGGTTACAGAGATTAAAAAGACATTTTTTAAAGAAGTTCACCTGGATGGAGTGTCTTGCTCCTTTACAAAGACAGAAAGTCTGGTGAGACTGCATAGAGAAATCAATGGAATCTTATAAGGTCTGTTAATAAAATACCTTATTTGAGAATTCCAGCAAGCAAGAACATGAAAAAATAAAGATAAGCTTCTTTTCCTACCTGTAGCAAGTCTCATTCTTGACTCCTCCTCACCTCTTTGACCTGAATATATTAGGAAGACATAAGGAAGATATTGAACTGAATAATCAGGAAGGGGCATTAGCCCACCTCTGGAATTCACACACAGTTCAGCATCCAAGGTATTCAGAATGGCTGCATCAAATATTAATTAACAACTCACCATCAATTCTGGCATAATTTTAGCAAACTCAAATTAGTAATTAACCAAAGTAGTAAATGTATAAAATACTCAAGAAATATCTAGCTTGGTCTTGGCTTATGTTGATTTTCTTTTTTTATTCTTATGAAAATGTCTGTCATGTACCACAAAACTTTTCATACTTGTTACTACAACATTTGATAACTATAATGCACCCTGCTTTAAGTAAACCTTATTTACAAAGTTCACATGCTTTTTGAAAGAGATCTTAGATAGTAGGCTTTTCTGAACAACCTTCTAAATAACAAGATGCCTTTAAAACAGGCTGCTATTTAATACTGCTAGCAAAGATGATGGTCAGGGCAACCAACAAACAACATCGGCCAATGTTTATCATGGCTGTATTATAGGAATCAAATCAGGGGCTTCTTGTTAATTTCATACTTTTTGTGGGAAATATAAATTTATAAAAGTAAAACTATGATAATTTACTAAACAAAAAACTTTCAGAAAGCAGAGAGTGAAAGGACCTGAATTTGTAAAGACATCATTCTTTACTGAAAAGTGAAAACTAATGAAAATTTCCTCAAACATTATTTTCTTAATCCATAAAAGCAGTATGTCTAAAAAAGCCATTACTGGCATATTCTGAAGGTTCTCATAATCAAATCCTTTCTTCTGGAAAAGATACAGACTATGAAAGGAAAAGATTATTTACCTTACATTCAGGTTAGGAGTTTCTGGCTGTCCTTTTTAAAAAGATTAAATGGAGAATCTCTATCATATAGTCTCTAAAGAGTTGCTCATAATTATTCAAAACACCATATAGGCAATTATCACTATCCATAGTAGTTATGGTCTATATAGTTACCACAAACACTGATTTAGCAATATTCAAATATTCTTAGGGAAAATACATGGTTAGATTCTTGTGAGTCTCTGGTCATAACATTTTCATCAACAGATCAATTCATAACCTTGTTTTAAGTGTGTTACTGTTTAAGGACACCTTATTTAACATTTATTGCTGATTCGTTAACACTAATTTCATGGCCAGCAGCATTATAACTCATGCCTGAACAAAACTTGTCTAACACCTGTATTTTCTCTGAAAGGTACATCACAACAGACGTCTTACATTTAGGAACACTAGACTGCACTTCAACACTATGCTTGGGGGCCAACAGTGAAATCATATACAAAAAAGAGACAAAAATGTGAAAAACAGGGCACTAAGCAGACTGCTTAAAGGACACTTGTTTATAGTATGAAAGCTGAAACAAGAAAGCAGAAGATCGCCTTGTTTGATCTCAGCTGGGAAGGTGCACACTGGAAAACTAAAATTTTTCACCATTCTGCACACTTCCTTGAATAACCTTGAAAGCACTGTGGAATTACAAATGACTTTTAGAATTACAAATAAATTTTAGCACACAGGCGAATTTCCAAATATGGAATCAACAAATAATGATGATCAACTATATTAAGAGTACTAAGAGAAAAAAAAATGCATTATTACATTACAGTGAAATTCCTTCAACACTTCTAAAAACACTCCTTAGAAAGAACTAGGAATGGTATTAATAACTAGAGGAACATGCCATTTCAGACCACAATATCCATCTTGCTTTATATCAAACTGTGAGAACCCACTGCCTTTGGGGAATGGATGTGGGGTAAATACACACTTGAACGTTTTAACTTGAAACGGTACCATAACACAGTGACTCATGAAACAACCAATTTGAAAAGTCTCAATACAGGTTTCATGGGAAACTAAGTAAATAATTGTAAAAAGTAATAACATGCATGAAATGGTCTCAGTATATGCTACATAATAGTATGTCAAGAATACATACTCATATAATGAAATGTCAAAATTTACATAAAACAATTTAAACACAAGAGACAAGATAGGGGAAAAATGAGTGGTAACATGTATAAAAGGCTCATTCCCTTGGTCTCAAATATGCGTGCGCGCGCGCACACACACGTACGCACACACTATACCTACGAAAAAGAGTGATATAACAATGTGAGACTAGACAAAAATAAGAACAGGCAGGTCACACAAAAAGCAATAAAAAATGTTGAATAAAAGAAAAAGAATTTTTTAAAAATGCCACCTCTCATGTTGGTAGAGAAAAACTGTAATGATGGTCAGGACATGGGCACTCTTCTCATCGATGACAGTCCTCCAGCTAGTATGGAGATAATTCAACAATACATGTGAAGAGTGGAAATCTGCATATATCTTGACCCTCATTCTCTCAGGAATTTATCTTCTATGAATCTTCTAATCTCAGCTGTATGTAAAGGTATGAGTACAAGGAAGTTCACAGCAGCATTCTTTTAAGTCGGAAACACCATGAATACCAAATAACAGAGCACTAGTTAAATCTTAAACTTGTATATCCATACAAGTAAACACTATTCAGCTACTGAAAATGTTGTCAAGAACTATACCAGGACAGGCAAAAACTGAAAACAGAGCCTATGTAATACTGTCACTTATGTGATACAAGTACTAGTTCTGTAAAAACTGGTAAATATGTTATAAAAATTTTTTTTTAAAGATATATATAAATACCCATGTGTATAATTTATTTTTATACTTTTCTATGGCTTGTGCTTCCCTAATTTAACAATTAGGGAAAAGGGGATGGTGTTTATAAAATATCCTAAGACAGAGACAAAAGACTAATTAGGAAACCACTTAAGTGCAGCCAATTTCTTAGGCAAGTCATATGGATGTGTTGCTCACTTAAGAACAAGACAATCTTTTCTAATGCCTCATTCTCTGGCAGTGAATCAGGGTGGCATGGAGGGAGCAAGGAAGAGGATTTACCCAAATCCACGGAGGCTCATCCCACCAGAATACCACTCATCTCTACCATATAGGAGAGGAATCAGAAACACTCACAGTCCAAAAATACTTAGACTTGTTCTTCTGAATAATTTTCCCAAGTTCACTGCCCACATCTCGTGATACCTCTACCAGGCTTTATTTGAATTTGAAAATAACACTTCAAAAAGAATAATAGTAAAACTTTCAGATGCCCTGTCAACATACAATTATTCTTAAGATTCAAAGATTCCTGATATTATTCCTGGCCATTATTAATCGTCTTACTAGAAAATGTGCTATTTTCTCATTGTTGAATTCTTACCCTTTTCTCAACGCAGTAACATTAAGAAAAAAATACTCTAATTCCTCTAATAATTATATATTATTTTCAATTTATATGACATTATGATTTGATTCATGGTCCATTTCTCATTAACAGTCTACAAAGGCGTCTACATACAGGATTCATAACATTACTGAGCATGCTGGAACTGATGACAACATTTACTAAGATATCCCAAAGTCTACTAAATTCTTTAAAACATTTACCATAAAAAAATATGAATTTTGAGAACAGATGAAAGAGTAGAAACCTTATTTTTTTTTATTTGTTTCTGAGAATATGTCAGGAAGGAGCATGAAAACAGATTTTGAGTATTCCATTAGGAATGCTTTGAAAATATGGTAGCTATCAGACACACCGATTGTGTGTAAGGCATGGAACCAAATGCAGTCGCCAGCACTACTATTACTGAGAAGTATTTGAAGGCAACGTGGAATGAGTGTGAAGTGGGCATGGAGGGCCAGACACTCTTGAAAATTTTAATCAACTGGACATCAGGAAAAGAAATGCAAAATCAACATTTACAAACTCACAATAGTGGGAAAACTACTGCAAGGGAAGGAAGAGAAAAGAGGCCCCGATGGATGGTGTTCCATTCTCTAGCTTATACAGAGTAGTTAACTTAAATAAGGGGCTATTCTAAGTGGAAATGGAGGCTAAATGACAGGCTAAAAATTCATAAAAACAAAATTATTTTTATTTTTCTTAGACTAGACTATCAGGTAGACTACCATCAGAAAGAATAGCTGCCTGAACTTTTAATCTTTTCAATTCATATGAAAGAAAAATATATTTTCAAGCAGCCTGCAAGAATAGAAATGCGAGACAGTCATTTCAAAAATAATGCTCATGTTGTGTAAAGTGCTGGGCACTATATTTGAAAATAAATTCCTACAAGAGTTCCATTACCTTAGAAAGTAAATATTCACTTGTAGATAAGAAATTTCAGCAAATATATGTGGTAAGTAACAAAATGGATTTTGCTTTGTTACAGTAAATTAAAATGGAGACTAGGTCGAAGAATCCCTAAGCAGACAAAGCCAGTTATGCCTCATAAGTGAACTTAACCTTGCTTGATAAGCAGACATAAATAAAACTTAATTTGAGCTTTTTCTAGTAAATGCCTATGTTAAAGACAAATAAAACTTAAGGCTAACCAATCAGAAGTGACCAATTAACTTATATAAGTTATATAAACGGAACTTTTCAGCAGAATAAACCAAATAAGGCAAAAGTATAACTGTAACCAATCAAATATTTATTTTGCTTTACTTTCATGTTTGCCCTTTAAAAAGTCTTTCCCTTATGTTTCCTCAGCAGTCACGGAACCACTTCTGGTTATTCAAATAAACTCTTAAATTTTATGATGTCTCAGTTTAAGTTTTAATAACTCCATGTCTCTGACATAAACGCATATATAAAAGAAAAAGAGGATATTCTGCCTTGTATTTAAATACACTCTAAAGTGTATAAAAATTTCAATACATGAAACAGCATATATTGATCCCAAAACACATTTATTAAAATTTAAGGCATTATCCATACATCTCATAATGAAAATAAAGCATGTGCTTTTACTTCTCTGGCTTCAAATTTTAAAGATTCTGAAGCCTAAACCACAGAGCTAAAAGAGCTGCCCTCTTCTCAAATTTATACTAAATGATATCTTGTTCTTTCAAACCTGAGTTTAATCCTCCCTTTATTAAATTGTTTGCTTGGATGTCTGAGCAATCATTGCAAGCTACTGAATCACTTACACCTTCCATCAACTTCAAAACAACACATGTGGAAGCACTGATTATCACTGAACGTACTTCAGACACCTTCCAGTTCTGTAGATGCGCATTTATTCCAAATCTAAGTTTTGGAAATGATAATGGAATGAAACACTCAAAAAACACCACAAACTAAACGTTTCTCTGTGTGTTAAAAAGAAGTGCAAGTTAGCTGGGCTCGGTGGCTCAGCCTGTAATCCCGTGCTTTGGGAGGCTGAGGTGAGTGGACTGCCTGAGCCCGCCGGTTCGATACCCGCCTGGGCAACTTGGAGAGACCTCACCTCTACAATAAATCAAAAATTAGCCGGGCGTGGCAGCACGCGCCTGTAGTTCCAGCTACTTGGAAGGCTGAGGTGGAAGGATCGCTGGAGTCCAGCAGGGCGAGGCTGCAGTGGCCGGGAGTGTGCCACTGCACTCCAGTCTGGGCGACAGAGTGAGACTCCAACTCAAAAAAATAAAAATAAAAAAGAAGTGCAAGTTGATACTTAAAAAAAGAACTTGAGGGATTATTTTTTTGTCTACTTTTCAGATGAAGCAATGTAAGTTTAAAGAGTATATCCAAATGGGTGATAAATATGTGAAAAAGTGCTCAACCTCATTAGTAATGAGAGAAAGCCCACAGTGAGACACTGTCACACATTTACCTGAATGACAGAAACTGAAAAGACTAAACAGGACCACAAGTGAAGTGAAATATGGCAAACACAAAAGAGTATACAGTGTATGATTCCAATTACATTAAGTTTTAAAACAGGCAAAACAAATCTGTAATATTAGAAATTACCTTTGGGGTGAAAGCAAGATAGGAGAAGGATTGGGAATAGGGTGTATAGGAGGAAAAGTTTCTAGGATCCTGATCATGTTCTACTTCTTGATTTGGTTGTAGGTTGCATGGGTATGCTCACTTAGTAATAATTCACCACGCTGTATGCCTAGAATTTGTATTATGTTCTCTATATAGGCTATACTTTAATAAAAGTTTGCTAAATTTTTAAAATGATACTGTCATATGAAATGACTGTCCTTCTAAATGAGAAATATATGTGAAGAAATATGTGTGTCTTCATTCATGTAATAAAACCATCCTCTGAAGCAAGTAGTTATTATCATCACTTTATAAAAGGAAACATAGAAGTTAAATGACATGCCCAAGGTCCCAAGACCAATAAGTGGTAAAGATAGGATTAGAATCCAGGCAGTCTGGCAACAGAGCCCCACTAAGAATTGTTGCCATTCTCAAACTAGTCCTTGGTGCTTAGGTAACACATTTCTTCGTGGATATTTTAAGAGCTTCAAAATTATGAGTCAAAGTTGGATCTAAAACAGGAAGCACAGGCAAATCAAGTGAAGTGGCTTCACTAATGCCAATCACTGACCATTGCTTTTCAAAATCAGGCCTCCCAAAAGCAACAGATTTGCTTAACTTCAGCCTACAGAGTTAGGGCTATTTTGTGGAGATTCATACCAAATGTCCTTCCTTTGTATTCGTGTACATAAGATGTTTTACATATTCCAGATGTTACAATTCCTATACCTTTGGAATTCTAAGTTCAAACTTAAAAACAGAAGCCACAGCATAATTTAGGAAAACAAAACCCAGTGATAACATTCTATATAGCATTCTTCTTTTAAGAGTGTTCAAATTTTTAACAGACAACCACAAAACCTACCTCTATTTCCTATTTTATAACATTTTTACTCCCTATGATTAAAGAATACTAGTGTTTAGAATTATTTAAATCAAAATGATGAAGACCACAGCAAAACAAACTATTACATTTCTCTCATCTTGAGGTAAGCTGGAAAATAAGAGAATTATAAAATATTTAATGACATACTTCATATGAAGTTTAGTAAGTGACTTATTGAAAAGACTCTTGCTTTAGATACTTTAGTAGAGGAATTTTATTTCACATATATTACAAACAAATAAGAAACACATTTGTTATAGAGATACTTGTGTTAGGGCCACAAAAAAACAGGATTTGGGCTATAGTCAAGCAAAATAAATATAAGTCTCAGCTCTATGGCTGACATTATGAGTGGAAATATATGTTAAACTAATATTTTTATTGAATGATGCTGTGTTTGTAACAACAGAATTATCTTATATATTGAAAAGCAAGCAGTTGTTAGTATTGGTTTATTTGATTTAATGTTAACAATAACTGGTCTTTTATAATTTTGAGTTTCAGTGTATATTGAACTAACTAATCCTTATGTCTAACAAGAAAAGTGATACCTTTGAAATAATTTACTTTGGGCTCTTGGGAATCTCTATGTCTGGGCAAGTGGACAGGGTTCTACTAGAAATAATTACTGCCAGAACTACAACCAGTTTCCTTGCAAAATCAAATCAACTCATCTATACTATTTTTTTAGACTCTGTTTTCTGAATTTTATGAAATGATGCCAGGATTGAAAATACCCATTGCATCTCTTATGCTTTTAAACCAGTTTTGAAATTTCAAGATTTGGAAAATGTACTGTGAGATGAGCTGTGCATTCATTTTCCTGATATAGAATGAGAAAAATAAAATAACTCCCACATACCTTTATCTACCCAAGATGACATCTAATCTCAAAAAAGTTTAAATAATCCAAGCATTTGAAAATATTCCATAGGGTAAAGTCAAAATTTTTTAAGAGAATGTTTTTAAAAAATGGCTCTGCCAGTGAGTTTTGCTCCCTCCCTCCCTATCCTGTACTTTTACAAAATTAAAATTCAAGATCAGCCACCAAGTAAAGATATTTCAAAGAAAACCCAATGATTGTCCTGGTAGATTTAATCCCTTGGTGGCTCTCTATTATTCTTAGCACTGAATTTCAATAGACACTAAAAGTTCAGTATTTTATTACAGTTGTCTGTCCTCTGGGTACTTTGTGGTTCAAGCAGCTTAAAGAGCTGTGTGTTATGTCTCAGTATTTATAGATTTCAATTGGTTTGGGAATCTCTGGGAGGAAAATGATTCTTCCCTTAGAAAGGAGTAGGAAGAAGGAATAAATGAATTAATAAATAATTACAGAGCTACCGATAATGTTTCTACCTAACCAATGAAAACAAAGTACTCTGTAAACAGAAAAATCTTTCATTTTGCAAGTACTTTCCTGATGACTGGATACCTTTGAACTACAATAACTTTGCTATTCCTGAATAACACTGGAGAAATGAAGATAAACGCTGACAATACCCTGCCATATGTTTTGTGAATCAGAAGAAAAGAGTTAGCAAAAACATAAAGTCACCAACTATCTAAGTCATAAGGAAAACAGAAAAGCATGCTACTAATAAAGGACAAAATTTTATGGATGTGAAACAAAGTAGGCTATTGCCAATATTTATTGCTAATATACTTAGTAGAAAGCTTCCATATTAAGTTCAGACCATATTTCTTTTAAAAATAAAAAAACTGTCATATGATTTTCTTAGTGACAGTTCAGATTTCCTATGTCTTCAGATAATTTAGTAATCAACAAATTAGATAACCTAACAATACTGAGATAATAATTCTCAAATAAAGTTTCACATCAAATGATTGTGTCTTGCTGAGAGAACTAAATGAAAACCATGTACATCAAACATTCAAAAAATTTCTGGTCTTTCTATGTAATAAGGATTCACCTAAAATCATATTACCATAGACAATTGAGTACCTATAGTTGAAACAAAGCACACTGGTATTTAAATTGGTTATTAAATGAACTGATGAAATATTTATTGAATGCCAAGGATGCATCTACCATGGGTGTGGCAGCAGCATTCTAGATAGCTACACTTAAGTTAAAAAGAAAAGTTGCACAGAACACAACAGTAGAAACTATGTCACCATGCACAGTTATTTGCTACTTAGTGCCTATGTTAAAAACTGTAATGGTCAGAGATGAAAATTTAAAAGCACCCAGGAGGTAGGGCCATTATTTCCCAGTGATATATGTATGATCTTGGAATCCTATAATTTTCCAAGATTACAATAATACTCTCAGCATCTTTATGAAAGGAATCTGGGCTGAGTCCCTTCTAAGGCATGTAAGCTTAGGACTAACCGCTTCAGTGTAAATTAACCAAATAATGTTTCATACCAACCAACATTTCACTGTTTGGCACCACTGTATCTTTATTATTTCTTTCCACCTCCCAGGACATTGTATATAAAGCCTCCAAAATAAAAGCCTGGGGCTGTTTATAAGTCTTCGACCCAAAATGAGAGTTAAATCATCATATATTTCAATGCGATACATGGCAGCATTTGCATCTACGACTGCAAAGTACATATGTTGACTTATTAATTCTCAGTAGTGGGAACTATTCAGTTCTTGAGGATGAGAAATATTATGCAATCTCCCTAACAAAGAGAGAGGTTACCTTAGGATCAGCTGTGAGCAATTTGAATGCTTGATATACTTGAGATTCCTTCACACCACCACCAAGATCCAAGAAGTTGGCTGGTTTCCCACCGTTAAGAAAAATGATGTCACAGGTGGCCATGGCCAGTCCAGCACCATTGACTGTGAAATGCAAATGGCATACAAGACAGAATACATTTAGCAACAAGAAAGGGTCCGCAAACTTTTTCCCTCCCCCATGCTGTCAAAGAACCCTGTCACTGTCAGACCAATTTCCTACCTGTTTGCAATTCCATTCAACAGGATTAGGACAAATCACAGACTCTTAGGACAAAGAATCAGAAAATGTGCATACAAAGAATACACAAAAATACATGGGGATGAGGAGAAGGATTTCTTGAGAAGTTAAATCAATCTGGGACACAGAAAGAAGAGTTTAAGTGGGTAACTAAGTTGGGCTAGTAGTAAAGTAGGGACGTTTAGGATCCAGAAAACTTAAGTTTAAGAGAATTAGAAAGGAGAGAACAGGCTATGAGAAGTTGCTAACGTCTATGAATTACATTCTTTTTACTATCCTTTAAGAGACTGGAGTAAAGAATGAAAATCTCTTAACATTTTGCTTGCTGAGAATATACTCTTTTGAATGTGACATCTCTTTGAGATTGAACCATAGGGGTCTCAACTGCGATAGGATTTCATACAGCTTAGTGTAGTCTTGAATGTTTATATAATATAATATTATCTGCATAAACTAAGAAAACAAATGAATAAATGACAGCACCAAAAACAATATTCCTATTCCCTTTTCCGCTTTCAAATTAAAATAAACAATGTCCACTAGCAATGCAATCATTAAAACTAGAACTAAAATGTGCCAACACCTTAAGAGCCTTTCTTAGAAACCAAGCAAAGAGTTTTGACATCAAAATTTTTGTTTTCCAGAATTAAGTTTTATTGATCAATTGCACTTCTTTGCTTTTTAGATATAATTAATGAAATTACTTTTATCAATTAATGAAGTTAATTACTTTTCTCAGGTTAGTAAGAAAAAAAATCTCCCAAACAAATCTCTCAAGCTAAAGTACCCTTCACTTTTCTGACCCTTGAATTCCTCAGAAAATTCTATAAACTGTGACTAACTGAATTAAGTTTGGGGCAACTAAAGGAAAAATGGTTGATATAGTCTTAAAACAATTTGAAGTGTGATAAGTTGTAGCTTTTAAGGTTGCCACTTGGTCAAACAATACACATTCCTACAGATGCTGCAAAGAATCTGTATTTAATTTGTTCTAAACACACCATTATGTCTTTCCCCTTTCTAAATGCCTACAAATATTGAGAGGGTATTAGCTTATCAGGATCACAACCATTTGAGTGATCTGTTATATTACAGTTATTGTCCCAATACAAAGAGCGAGCTTTTGATATCACTTGTAATTGGGTATCATTTTCTATTGTATTGAACAGATAAGGTCTCTTCAGCTCTGAATATAATGATACTGTTGGTTTAATGAGCTACAAATCTTTTTTATTTTAATTCCATTAAGATTAAAACCTCAGTTTCCAGTGCAATGAATTGATAGAACCAGAAACAGTCTAGTGCAATTAAGCCAAAAGCATATAAATCTCTGCACTATAAGCTGTGAACAATAACAGAAACTGTATTGCCTCTATAGACTCATTCTTATCTCAGTCGAATAAGCCATTTTCACAAATTTAGATAAGTATGATGAAATCAATTGTTTTATTAATAAACTGGCATAATGGGTTAGATATTTTGTCATTTGTTTATCACAGAAGCAGAAACTTTAGTATAATGATTAAAGTATACGTCTTCTTTTACTTCCTCTGAAAAAGAAATTGTTTTAAAACCAAATTTCAGAATAGGTCTTAGCACGTTAACACTGACTTGAGTAGCAAAGGTTCTGATTTATTACTAAGCAAAGTTTAACTGAGATGTTTAAAATCAATTGTCTAAGAGCGATTTTACCTATCACAGACATTTGGAAATGTCTGGAAGCTTTTATTTTAATTTATTTATGCTTGTTTATTTTCATTTAGAGGCCAAAATACTGCTAAATTAATTATAATACACAAGACAGCCCCTACAGCAAATATTTATTCTACCCAAAATCTCAACAGTGCCAGAGCTTAGAAACTGCTTTCAACCAGTGACCATTGAACAAAATGAACTTTGAGAACTCTGGATTGTTGCCTAAGGTTTTTTTGGCTATAAAAGAAAAAATCCCACCAAAAACTCATGTTTACTTGCTACTGGTAAATAACATTTCAGAAGTCAAGAGTTCCTAAATTCTGTAAAAATCTGCAAAGCATTCTTTTGACGGAACTGCTTCTTACCAAAGCAGGCAATGTTTCCATCCAGTCCTATGTATTTTAGATCATATCTGGCAGCTTCATTTTCAATGGGCTCATTCTCTGATCTGTCATCCATAGCAAATATGTCCTTCTGTCGGAATTCTGCGTTGTCATCAAAGTTTATCTTGGCATCAAAACAGACAACTAAATAAAGAAAAAAGGAACATATCTGAATATCTCTTGAGGATCTATAATTAAGTTCTCCAGGCTGGTGGGCCCAGGAGAAAGAAGAACAACATGCTGACAATTTTTCTCATGCTACAGGCAGGAAAGGCTGCTGTGGCTTTCTTGACCTTTAAACCTCAGAGCTACAAACATAAGCATGACTCGGTCCCTGTTCTTAAGGGGCTTGTGTTCTAGTAAAGAGCATAGTAGTTTGCATGTGTTGATCTCTGTTCAAGAAAACAACAACAAAAATTGCCATCACCCATTAAACGCTACAGACTGGCATAACTACACACAGCTTTGATTCATATTTTTATTATATTTCTTGTTTTTAGTATTTAACCATTAATTATCACTCTTCCCTTCTATGCAAAGAGAGACTAGACAATATACTAATCCTTTTATCTTTCTTTGTCCTTCTTCTGACATTGCAAAATGAAATTTTTATTGAATCAATATACTGTCTAATATTTCCAAAAGATTTAGTGAAAAGAATGCTGGACCAGAATCACTCAATTTTTATTTGATCCTTAAATAACTCTGTAACCTTTTTTTAACTTAAAAATTTTTTTAAAACATAAAAATCACATACAGTTGACTCTTGAATAATACAAGTTTACACTGCGGACTCCACTTATATAATGATTTTTATTCTCTGAATGTGAAATCCATGTATACCAAGGGCTGACTTTTTGCATACATGGTTCCATCCAGGAAATGAGTATGTGTAAATTTTGGTATATGCAAGGGTCCTGGAACCATCCACCACATATACCAAGGAACAACTGCAAGTCAACAGCATGATGTTTATATATATATATACATATATATATATACATATCATGACATGATTACCATAGTGAAGCAAATTAACATGTTGATCTCACATCACTTTTGGTTTTTTTGTGTGTATATGTGTGAGAGCAGTTAAAAAGTACTCTTTTAGCAGTTTCCAATATATATTACTAACTCTGTAACCTTGATTAAAATAACCTAGCTCCTCTCTATTGACATTCTTGCTTAGGTGTCTCCTAGAATTAGGACCATGCCTTGATTTGTCCTGGACAATCTTATGAGTCTTCTGATTTGAGTTATAAAACACTAAGATATCCAGACTGTCAGTTACAATGTCAGGATGCCAGGCATTATCAGCACTATTGACTCCAACCTTTGATGCTGGTAGAAATCTCAATCTCATATTGACCAAGAGCCCCGGACACAGCAAAACTCATTTAATGATAGGGATAGAACACTGAGCACTTTTGTGGATTTACAGATCTTCTACACGTACAGATAGACTGCAGCAAGAAGGGTGGCATTATTGGTATCTGGGTTCTGACCCCTTTTAGTATCTCCCTTAGAGTATAAATTAGCCCTCTGTGATGCTATACCATCATAACATTCTTTTACTTAACTTAGGATACTGATGGACAGAATTCTTTAACCAAGAACCTATAGATACTGCGCATTCTCCTTTGGCATTGCCGACAGGCACCTGACTCTTGAAAGGGAAACAAGCACCCTGACATTTCTCACTCAAGGGAAAGCAATGGCCATAGTCTACTAATTCCGCCTGCTTCCCATGAAAAGAAAAAAATGCTGCATATGGCATCCTGGGTAACAGACCCTAGGTAGAGGGCCTTTGCCAAGGGGCTCTCTACCATAATATTAAAGTAATTAGATACAAATCTGTGTAGAACTGCCACATTAACATCTACGAACACTTGTCATAAATATAAATCCAGACCACAAATTAAAGCAGCAATAAGTGACAAGAGAGAATCTTACATGGAAGTTAATGTCTGTTTGAATCCTTAGTTTTGCCACAAAATGCCTAACCACTTTGCCCACACATTGTGAACACAGAGTGAATGAGTAATTACTTTCCAGAATATTGAAATCTTAATGATGGAATCCTACAATTACCAAAGGAATTGGCCAATGTTCTCTGCTTGCTACAGTGGCATTTTCTCAGCAGTTAATGACCGGTATAATAATCAATAGAAAAGCAACTTCATTCTTGGCTTTCCACTGGGTTTATAAATACATTCTAATTAATTTATTAGTAATTTCAGCTCCTCCATTACTCATTGGCTAGTCTACTTGTAACTGACACCTTCAAAATGAATGGGCAAAGGCTATCAAATTGACTTCCTAAGTGAAGAGTTTCAAATAAAAGAATTCTTGGTCGAGATCAATAAACCAGTAAATCAAAACAGTTCCCAGATGACCTTTGCTCCTTACACAGACTACAATTACAGGCTGCTTCAGAGAGAGCATAATTAATGGATATGTATGCAAAGTTCAGAAGGCAGTCCCCACTAAATGCTTGCAAAGCCAGATTTTCAAAGGATGCTTTCCTGTGGTGTGATGTTCTCTCAAGGGGACCACCCTGGCAGAACTTTACAGTTAACCCAGAGATTCAAGATGGTGACTGTGAGATGAAAGGGGTATGTATCTATGATGGCCCCTTGCCACCTCTTCCCTCTCTATAGTCAAAACTATATAATTTAATTGGACTAATATATGTATGTCTAAGAACTTTGGGAAGTTTAAAACTCTACCTAAATATGACGTAAGAGGACTCAGGAATTAAGAAAGGGGATCCTAAATCAAATTGCTGCTCCTAAGGCTCAAGTACTTTTTTGGTGAGATAGGGATGGAGGACATTAAGGAGGTAGGGATACTCTCTGTAAGACATATATAGTTGCTAAGTATTTTAAAAGTAGGCCAGGTGCAGTCACTCAAGTCTGTAATCCCAGCACTTTGGGAGGCTGAGGTGAGGGGACTGCCTGAGCCCATGGGTTCGAGAACAACCTGGGCAAATTGGCAAAACTTCATCTCTACAATAAAATAAAAAAATTAGCTGGGCGTAACAGTGCGTGCCTATAGTTCCAGCTACTTGGAAGCCTGAGGCAGAAGGATAGCTGGAGCCCAGCAAGTTGACGCTGGGGTGGCCATGAGCATGCCACTCCAGTCTGCAACTGGAGTTGAGAGTGAGATTACAATCCCCCCTCCCCCGAAAAAAATTGTCTGTTATATTGTGATTTATAGCAAGAAATGCCAGTTCCTGGCATAGTGCTCCTAAAACCCTGGTAATTACCTGAGCAATAGGGGTGCTAAAATAGTTTTTTGTTCTAATATTTGGCCTTTGACCCTGATTCATGATACAGAGCTCCTAATTCTTTGGAATTTCCTGGGACACAGAAAGCATTTTTTGCTCTAATACGACAACTCTTGGTGGGTTCCTGGATGGGGCTGGTCGCCAGAAAGACCAAATTATGCTTAGAATTTTTAGCCCCATTCCTCATTTTTCAGAGTGGATAATGGATCACTACTACATGATGAAGCTTCCATAGTAGGAGTGTAGTAGGAGAAAACTGTTATATATTTTTTCTGTTATACATAGTTCCAAACAAAGAAAGTGCTTTCCTGCCTTACTATCTACAATACTGTATCATCTAAACACTTTTCCTGGAACTTGACCAATTACTGTAGACTCTGGCATCAACAATATCTGGGAATGAATTACAACTGTGGCACTTGCTAGCTAGTTAGCCCTGGGCACACTCTTAAGCCCAGTGGCCTTCTCTACACAATGGGGATCAGAGAATGTTCTATTGTATGGTGTTGGTGGGAGAAGAGTCTGCAGGGAAAGCACTCAACCTCCCAGACAGCAGCCCCTCACTGTTTGTAGATTTCCCGCCATCTTCCTACATGCATGTGCATTTTAACGCTTAGGGTTTCCCATTATGGCAGCCCAGAATATAGAACTCTCCTCTTTTCCTATTGCTGAAAGTTACCTGTACTTACTTTGGCCCACTGCTTTATAATCCCAGATGTCTATTTAAGAGCAAATGTCTATTGAAGTATCCACAGGTTACCTGGGGTTGTCAATAAAATGCTGTTTTCTGAATACATAAGAATTTTCCCAAAAGGAAGGATTTTAATGGTTGGAGCATTTGGAGCATCATAACTGACAGAAATGAAGATTTTTGGCTAAAGAATGAGGGTGAAACAGAGACCTTTGGTGACCTTCAAATCACATCATGCCTTCGCATAAGGCCAAGGTGGCTAAAGATTGGCACAAAACAGCCCCAAATGATAATCTAAGCTGAGAATGGCAAACTATGGCTCTCAAAGCAGTCCACCATCTGTTTTTGTCAATATTGATTGGAACACAGTCACCCCATCATGTTTACATATTGCTCATGGCTGCCTTTCCAAGACAACAGCAAAGGTAAATAGCTACATAGAGACTGTATGGCCTGCAAACCCCCAAATATTTACTAACTGGCCTTTCACAGCAAAGGTTTTGCCAATCCCCACCATGTCACAATTCTCAACACATTTGCATCCTGTTTTAACCAACTGATAGGTATAAGAATCACAGGTATATTTTTTATAGTAAAGGAAACACCTAGAAAAAGTACATTATACTAACATTAAAAAAGAAAAAAACAAAAGAAACATAAACCTGCAGCTACACAAAAGGAGTAGATGAATCCCTGAACACTGCCTGACTCTCATACGCTTATTGTCCCTTCTACATGTACTTCCAGATCTGATGGGTTAAAAATGAATTGATGTCTTTGTCAACAGCAGGGCAATAAAAATAAACTTGTTTGCTCAAACCTTAGCTTTCTTATTTAATAAAACAACAAACAACTATGGTAAAATGTATTTTTGGAGGCACTGAGCTTGGTCCAGACATTAAGATTTTCAATGTTACTTTAATGAAACCTCAATTCTATAGAAAACGCATCATGAACAAAGGCCATTCTATGCATAAAGTAGGTGAAAAAAACCCTACCTATTAGTATTTATAAAACGATTTTCACCATCAAAAGCACATTGTTACATGCTTGATAGATTATACAAATGAATATTCCTTCTGAACAAATATCAAAGAAAGCTGTGGTACTTATATGCATAGGGTGTTTTGTTGTTTTGTTTGGTGGTGTGAGGTTCTGTGAGCTGCTAATTCAACAGTCTCAACAGAGAACAAGACTGGCAGTTAGAGGCCTCTGACCCTAGAGTTTTACCAGAAGAATGTGCCACAGAATTAAACAAAAGAAAAATACATTTCAGAGGGGAGACTTACACATAAAAGAAACATAAAAACAGCAGGAAATAAGACTGTCATAATTAGTTTGAAAAATAATCTGTCTTTAAGCAATGTACTGTGTTTGATTTGTGATAAATAACCATAATGTGCTATTGAAACACATCTTGCCAAAAATGGCCCTAAAATGCTGATACTTTCAAATTAGTCCCACTTTCCATTAAATATTGATGTTCTGAGAGTTGTATACTTTTTTGAACTTTTTTTAGTTGCTGTGAAAAGAGAAAATAGATATGGAGCGAGCAGGGGCTGGGGGAGGTTAAAAAAACTGAAAATGCTCTTGAAAATAGAGTCTTGTGTATAAAGACAGAAACAGAGAAACACCCACCAACAACATGGGTACTTGGTAACAAGAAGCAACAGGGTAGTTATTTAGGGAAATCAAACTGAAGAAAGAAAGGAATTCGGTATTCTAGCTAACTCTGGATCATCCAGCCTTAAATCTCAAGGAATCTTAGCCAGATAGTCACTGCTTCAAATTGGATCTCACTCTGTTAGCTCAATGACTGGATTTGGGCTCCAACTGATAAAGATGCCTTAAAGCAGTAATTAATCTCTAGACTGTAGGCATACTATGTGAAATCATTCTCTCTTGTCAGGGACTATCCTGCACATTACAGTTTGTTTAGCATCCCTATCCTATCCCCACCAGGTGCCAGTAGAACTGCCTTCAAGTTGTGATGGCAAAAAAATATCCCCAGACATTGCCAAATGTCCCTTGGGGACAAAATGCCCACCCTCCCCACTGTACCACTTGCTTTAAAGATGCTATAGAAAGAAGTCTATGTGTAGACAAAGTTGGCTGAAGGTGGGATGAAATATGACATAAAATTTCACAGTTGCTAGCAAAATGAATGGATGAATGAATAGGTGAGTAGATAAATAATAAAACGTTGATTCTTACATGGTCACATGATTGGTGAATAAACTGGCAACACAGTTGGGCAATAAAAAAAAATACAGTCAACTTATCTTTGACTATTTAAGTAACAGCTCACTTTTGTTTCCATAAAGTTGGGCCATTCTGATAGGTGTGTTTTGGACACAGCAAACCTTCTTCCAATAGAAAACTGTATCTCTCCTATTTCATGTTATTCCGCTCAGTGATTGGCAGAGGCACAAACTTGTGACTTAAGAAGGGCCAATCAGAATGGTCTGAAGGGATTTCTGTGGTTGCTGGAGGAGAGTGATAAGCACTGGGAGCCATCTTTGCTGCCAGCTGCAGAAAGTCTGTGAGGAAGAAGCCAATTCAGAGGAAAGCAGAGCAAGAGAACCAGAGAATTCCTGATTCTCTTCTGGCCTTAAGCCAGTTCATACCTTAGAATTCCTTGTTATACAAGGAAAATAACTTCCCCTAGGGTCTTTTTAACAATAACTAAGCCGATGGGGATGTCTGTCACTAGCAACCATTATAATCCTAGCTAACACTAAACTCTGTTATAGTTAGAAATATCAAATTATATATTTTTAATTGGATTATTAACCTCATTGGACAAAATGATTCTTGGACTGCAGTTCATTCTCCATGTCTAAAACCCCATGGGTGACTTAGCAGTATAGCTGTTATCAAGACTCTTGATCTTCTTTCAACCAACCAGACATCATGTTATGCAAATAAATGACCAATAATCTGAATGTTTTAAAAACATTCCTCAATGAGTAATGGAAGGCCAAAGAAACTCTCCTACAAAGAGGTGGTATAATAAATAGGGAAAAATGTCAGATGTGATGCTGAGCTCCTTAAACTTCTAAATTTAAATACAAATTACTAAATGTTCAGTGGTAAAGTTTTAATGTGGAATGATTCTGTTATTATTGATCTAAACAGAAATAACTTAAATATTCAGATTATAAATATTAAGATTATCAATGCTTCTAAGATATAAATGACTGTTTTTACAGCTCCTAAATAAAGGACTGCTTTAGGGGATTGTGATAACAATAAAGATCAATTTGTATATTTGGTCATTAATCACCATTTCCTAATTGGGTTTAATTTGACTACTGTTCATTAGAGTTATAAACCAACACACTCATTTAATTGTGATTATAATTCAATAGCTGAACTTTTATGGTACAATGAACAAATTAATAAAGATAATTTTTTTGCTCTTAAAAATATCACGACTTATGTTTTAATGAACTGTATATAAAGGTTTTATGATTATTCCTTCAGCAAAACTCAAAAATTTTCCTTTCTCTTTGTAATTAAAAAGCAAACTTCAGACTTCATGAGATTTTTGTAAGCAACTTCTAAGAAAAGGTTCCTATACCTCTGTTCCCTGCAGCCCGACCACAGATTGCAACTGACTACTTCCCAAAGGTTTGAATAAAACTAGTATTACAGTCTGATTTTTATCCCACACCATGGCTGAATTTCCTTTTTTTTTTTTTTAAATATGAAGTAACCAGGCTTCTTATGTATACTAGTTTAAAAGGCAGCATATGACCTTTAAAAATTTTTTCTATTTTTAAATATAAAACTTAGTTAATTTAATTATCAGCCAGTCAATACAGCATGAATTTTGACTGGTATTCTCAAACTGGAGACTATTTCTAGGCCACCCTGAGATGAAAACAAATGAGTAGTTTAAAGGGGAAAAAATAGAAAAGGCAGGCTGCTGTAAGTGAGTCTAGCATATCAGAATCAACATGCATACTGGACTCAGAGAAACAGGGTTTGAATCCCAGCACCCATAACTAGCTGTGCATGCAAGAGTCACACTGACTTTTTGCAATTATTTATAGGAGCATTCATCCTATTTTAAGGAATTAAGTGCTGTTCAATAAAATAAAATTTTAAAAAAATTCTCTATACAAGGGGGATAACAACTCCCAACTTCACAGGGTTGTAATAAAGAGTAAAAAACAATATAAAAGTATGTCATAGTACCTGGCATGTAAGTTTCTTCCTCTTTCCCTCCTCTCTTGATGAAATACTGATTGTACAGTCACAGCAATTTTAAAAAATATTTAATAAATAAAGGTAGTTATAGGTGCTTATAAATGACCTAGCATAGATTTTATCTCGTGATTATGTGTGTAAACCATGAAACATTTTCTTCATTCCTCCCTTTCTCCTTCCCTCCTCTCTCTCTCTCTTTTCTTTCTTTCTTTTTCTTGAGTCAGGGTCTCATTCTGTTGCCCAGGCTGGAGTGCAGTGCCACATGATTCACCACAGTCTCAGCCTCCTGGGCTCAGGTGATCCTTCCACCTCAGCTGCCTGATAGCTGGGACTATCAGTGCGCGCGCCATCATACTCAGCTATTTAAAAAAATTTTTTATAGAGACAGTGTCTCCCTATGCTGTCTGGGCTGGTTTCAAACTGCTGGGCTCAAGTAATCTTCTCACTGCCGCCTTCCAAACTGCAGGAATTATAGGCATGAGCCACTGCTCCCAGCTCATTAAATATATTATTTCAATGGCTTGCTAAACATAAACTCTTTGCTTATTCTCATCTGAAACCTATACCTTTCCTAGGTTCCTCTTGTACCACCTGAGAAAAGGAATTACATTTTATGAATGTTAGGAAGTAGCCTATTTTGGGTCTGACACTGCACATTTACACATTTACCAGCTCACCTTATTCTCACGTCACTCTATGAGATAGGTATCATTTTTACCATTTTATTTGATTTAAAAACAAAATAAACAAAGCTGTGACTTAGAGAGGCTGAGTAACCTGCCCAAATCTGTAGCCAGAACATGGCAAATCCAGAATTTGTACCTTGGCCTCTGTGGCTTCCAAGCAAATGATATCATAGCTATTCTAAATCTTACTACAGAATCTCTAAAGTACACTACGGAGATAACATTGCACTGTCCAACTTGCTCCATAACTTGGTGTGTTTACACATAATGAATAAACCCATTTACCAATTCAATGGCAAATTCCTATTTACTGACTGTCCACAACACGCTAAACAGTATGCATGACACTGGGGGTGAAATGCACTAAAAAAGAAAAGGTTCATGTAGCTTACAATCTGGTATTACTACGCTCTCCACCTGCTAGCCTACTCTGCAATCCCAATTTTACCCATGTTGCATTCACAAGCTTTTGCTATCAAATTAAGAAGAACTTACTGAATGTGGACAAGACACAGTGTAATGGTGGCAGAAACCAACATATAAAACAGTTATTTATACTCTACAAGTACCTGATGGATAGGAGAACTCTTCCCCACAAGAATACCACCTCTTCTTGCCTGAAGCAGAAGCTGCTAACCAAATAAGGGGAGGCTTTACCAAAGTGACATGAGTCCAGCATGGGACGCAAGGTAAAATTATATACAGATTTAAGCAAATCAGAAATCTTCAAAAATTCCAGTTCCATAAAAGCAGGTACATTTATTACACCCAAGTGCAGTGGCTCCTATTCCCACCCAAATCTTTATCTTGGCAGCAGCAGCAGCAGCAACAGTCCTGAAAAAACGTGGTGGGGGAAAAGGGATGGATGGATGTTTCTAAGCAAAACAAGAAGTAGCTTCCTCAGAGGCTTGGCATTTGGCTACAAACAAATCCAAGTGCTGAAATGTTCAACTGCATCATGGGAGCATTTGAAACTATGGCAGATATCAAATTACTGAAAGAAATTAATGCAAAGCTGCTGCTACAGTCTTTTGTGCAATTTAATTTATAGTTTGCATAAATAATAATACTATATTCATTTGTTTTGTTTTCTTTTTTTTTTTTTTTTTTACCTTGTCCTTCTGGAGTTTCACCAAAGGGATTCACTTCCACCTGAGTAGCATCAATTTTCAGGAAGAGATTATAGAGCTTCTTAATTTGATCTGCAGCCTAAATGTGATCAAGTGAAATGGAATTACACCAAAGCAGTACAGGAGAATTTATTTTGCTGGATTAATGAAACCTTAAAAATAGCAAGTTATGTCTCTATTTTCAGTTAGGTTTTCTGAAGGGAAAAACAGAAAAGCATAATTATTTTAATTTTCACTGCTATTCATTAGAAGAAATTGCTCAACTTTCCTCCAGACACCAGAAGAGACCGTTATCAAGAAAACAAAATATTTTCAGTAAGGCCTAAAATGTTGTTAATCTCTTTGTAAATTATCATGCCACTATTAGCAGAGTTATGCTGCAATATAAGCTACAATCATTAATACAAACAAGCTCCATTTAAGTAAAAGGTAAACATGATTTTGAGAGTTTATAATGACTAGGTTTTTCCTTATTATGCTAGAATAAAACAGTTATTATATTCATCAATCCAACCCATAATCTGAGAAACAACAATTACCAAGCGTCTAATGGAAACTGTTGCAAAACAGGAAGATGAAAGTACTTAAAGGCATAGTTACTGAACAGCACAGTTTGTCCTAAAGGCATTAACCACAAAGGGCAAGAACATCCAAGGTTGCCCTGAAGTTCTGACCCTGACTTAACTTTTCTCACTACTTGAAATTCACTCATTCATTCATTCTTTACAACTAACACTGATTCACTGTCTATGACACAGAAGGCTGGTATCCCATGAGCTGAGGTTTGAGATGAGAACATGAATGAGATATGACCCCACCCTGGAAAGCTCTCATTTACAACAAATAGAACATGTAATGCACAGAGTGAGACGGTCAATTATGGTTGAATACTGGGCATCAGTCTCAGTCCTGGCTCCATTTTATCTTACAGCCACGGTTTTCCCACTGCCACATCTCCCTCATTATGCCAGCCTTGCATTATTTGGCATCAGATCCATTTTCGGCTCTTTCCCATGTCTACTCTGTATATCAGGGGAGCTAACTCTTAGGGGCTGAGTTTTCTAGGGTTCTGGGTCAGCTGGGGTCAGCCAATGGGAAGCAGTAGTGGGACACAGAGGTGGGAGGAAGGGAAAGGGCAGGGCATTTCTCTCTGCCTGCCTTGGGCAGCCCACTCCTCTGGCTCTAGCTCCTACTAGAGATGTCCGCCAGGGTTCTACCTTCTGCATCAAGGTCCATAACCCCACGGCCTCATTTTGTTCCTGAGCATACAGATGGATATATCCTAGGTTGCCTTTCTGTCCAGTCTTAAACTACTCAGCTCTTGCATCACCTATGTCACAAATCCCCTAAAGTAAATCCCACTGGTGTAATTATTGAAAGTGCTTCCAGTTTTAACTGAAGAGCCTCTGTAGATTTAAATCATGTTATCTTAATGTATTTTACGTCTGCTTGTCCATTTCCTTAAATTCTAATTTGAATCCCAACAGAGATAAATAAATATACATAATGAATACAACTAAATATTAATACTTTTAACATTAAGTATTTGTATGGCTAGATAATACCTGTACATGGTATAAAATCCCCAAAGTATGCAAATTCCCCTAATCGTACCCCTCAGCCCCACAGCTCCCCGCAGTAGCAACCTCACTACTTGGTGCTTCATCTGAGAGAGAGTCTATGGCACCAGAAAGTATGCATTCTTTCTTCATCTGTTTTAAGAAACCAAACTTGTTTCTGCACCTTGTTTATTTATTTAAAAGATTTTAGAGACCCTTCGCTGGCAACACGGGTAGATCAGTCAGTCGTGTAACTGACTGCATAATATCTCATTGTAAGGAGGTACTATAATCCATTTAACCTTTCTTTTTTTTTTTTTTGAGTTGGAGTCTCACTCTGTCGCCCAGACTGGAGTGCAGTGGCCGCTCCCGGCCACCGCAGCCTCGACCTGCTGGGCTCCGGCGATCCTTCCACCTCAGCCTTCCGAGTAGCCAGAATTACAGGCGTGCGCTACCACTCCCGGCTGATTTTTTGATTTATTGTAGAGATGAGGTCTCGCTGCCCAGGCGGGTCTCGAACCCGCGGGCTCAGGCAATCCACTCACCTCAGCCTCCATTTAACCTTTCATTTAAATAATGGCCATATGGATAGTTTCTAATAGTTCTGATATTACAAGGCTGCCCTACCTATCTCTGTATGTTTATCATACATGCGACTCAGCATTTGTAGGATAAATTTCCCAGAGTGGAGCAAAAGAGGGGTGCAGGCATTTGGAATACCTAAAGATCCTGTCAAATTGTTCTTGGTAGAAGGTGTCTCTGAATTCCATTCCAACAAACTAGTACCAGAGAAACTGTTTTTCCACTTACAACCATCAACCATCTGGATTTTTACCAGTGTGTTAGGTGAAACAGGGTATCTCAGATACAGTTTTAATTTGAATCTCTTTTATTGTGAATGAACTTGAGTGTCATTCTATGAGTTTAAGAGACATCTGGCCGGGCTCAGTGGCTCAGCCTGTAATCCCGCGCCTTTGGGAGGCTGAGTGAGTGGATTGCCTGAGCCCACGGGTTTGAGACCTGCCTGGGGAGTGAGACCTCATTTCTACAATAAATCAAAAAATCAGCCGGGCGTGGTAGCCCATGCCTGTAATTCCAACTACTTGGTAGGCTGAGGCGGAAGGATCGCCGGAGCCCAGCAGGTCGAGGCTGCGGTGGCCGGGAGCGGCCACTGCACTCCAGTCTGGGCAACAGAATGAGACTCCAACTCAAAAAAAAAAAAAAAAAAAAAAGAGACATCTGTATTTCCTTTCCTGTGAATTCTACCCAGCTTCCTGTTGAGATTTCGGGTTTGCTCATAATTTATAGGAACTGTTTTTACATGAAGGAAATTAGTTCTTTATATCGTGTAAATTGCAAATATTTTCATCCTTTAACATTTATCTTTTATGTTTTTATTACTTTTGCCACATGGAAATTTCACAAGAATGCCACTTTTTTCCTTTATGGTTTCTGGCTATGTGTCAGAAATTTTGAGAGTTTTTTATTTTATTTTTTTTTATTCACCCATTATTTTTTTCTATCACTCTTCATGATTTCCATCTTTGTTTCCTTTTGTTGTTTGTTTTATTCAAATGAATTTTATTTAAGAAAAAGCTGACAAATACCTCACTGCTGAATCTTATTTGCATTCTGGGGGGTTTTCTAGGTCATCAACATGAGCTTGCAATGTCAGCTGCATGAAGGAGGCCCCCTGTGCATCCTGGGCACCATGGCATCCTCTATTTTCACACAGCTTCTGCAGAACCAACACTCAATAAATAGTGGTTGAATTAAAGATTAATTTAATAATAAGAGGAATCTGCATAATAGAAGTAACTGCTGGGTATAATAAGATCTTATCCCAGCCACTTCAAAACTTCCTTTTATAAAAATTGTGGTAAAATATACATACAATTTACTGTATCTCAACCACTTTTAAGTGTACATAGTTTTAAATTCAGCTGTGTGAGGTATATTCACATTTCTGTGCAATCAATCTCCAGAACTTCATCTTCCCAAACTAAAATTACATACCTACTAAACAACTCCCACTCTCCCCTTCCCTCTACCCCTGACAACAAACCATTCTACTTTCTGTCTCTATAAATCTGACTATTCTAGGTACCTGGGGAATCATACAGTATTTGTCTTTGTGCGACAGGCTTATTTCACTTACGACAATGTCCTCATGGCTCATCCATACTGCAGCATGTATCAAAATCTACTTTATCAAGGCTAAATAAATGTTAATTGTAGTATAAACCACTTTTTGTTTATCCATTCATTCATAGATGTACACTTGGATCAATTCAGAACTTCTTAAGCCTGTATCAACTTAGCTTAAAATGAAGCTTAAATTTTGTTTTTTGGGAGTTTTTTTTGAGTTGGAGTCTCACTCGTTGCCCACTGCTGGATTGCAGTGGCATGCTGACTGCCACCGCAGCCTCAACCTACTGGGCTCAGGAGATCCTTCTGCCTTAGCTTTCCAAGTAGCTGGAACTCCAGGCACTTGCCACCATGCTCAGCTAATTTTTTGATTTATTGTAGAGATGAGGTCTCATCAAGTTGCCCGGAAGGGTCTCGAACGTATGGGTTCAGGCAATCCTCTCAACTCTGTCTCCCAAAGTGCTGGGATTACAAAAGCGTGAGCTACCGCCCCCGGCCAAAGATTTTATTTTATTTTTTGAGTTGGAGTCACTCTGTCACCCAGATTGGAGTGCCATGGCAAACTCACTGCTACCCCAGCATTGACCTGCTGGGCTCCTGTGATCCTTCTGCTTCAGCCTTCCAAGTAGCTGGAACTACATGCATATGCTACCATGCCTGGCTAATATTTTCTTCACTGTAGAGATGAGGTCTCGCCAAGTTGCTCCGGCTGGTCTCAAACTCGCGGGCTCAGGCAATCTACTCACCTTGGCCTCCCAAGGTGCTGGGATTACAGGCTGAGCCACCAAGCCGACCCTTCTATATGTTAATGTCATTGTAATGATACCTTGGTACAGCATTTTGGGGATGTTTGCTATTTTCACTTTTACTGTTATGCAAAGACAGACTATAAACATTTTTGGAACAGAGCTGAAACACAATTAGATCTTGGAGATATTTCTAAACTAGGCTGGTTCTCCTTTGTAAAACCTTTTATTCCAGAGGCTGTACACCAAATGGCTATAAAGGCTAGGCACATAAAATGTATCGGTCTGACCAGATATAATAATAGGAAACCATAGGAAATGGGTTCGAGTGTTAAAAATAAATTAAACGCCCGTCAAAGAAAGCATACTCCTGTTCTGCTTGTAGTCAGTTGCTTACTACTGCCATCTACTTTCTATAGCCACTCTATACAAAACATCTTTCTTTCTTTTTGCTACCAACTAGTGTTATTTTAAGGCTGTTTGTCAAGCAATTTTTTAAAAGTTAAAATCCATAAAATCAAATATATGTACATACAACACACACATATATGAAATCTTGACAAGTTTATATATAAGTACCTTTAAAATATTTCAATGGGTTAAAAATTCTAAAATACTTTTCTTGCATTTCAGAAAATATCATCAATAATGCCATATGATTCTCAAATCTAGCTAGACACACAAACCATTTCTAGGGGTGTTAGAGATTTTGTATTAAGTTGACCCATTATATCTTTTCAATTTATGGTATCTACGTTTTCAGAAGTTAATAGTGCAGATGTTGATTAAGACACACTTGAGAAACTTGTAAATTTTAGCCATACAGTAGTCCCTGCCCACCTTCAGTTTCACTTTATGTGGTTTCAGTTATTCACAGTAAACAGTGGTCCAAAAATACTAAAAGGAAAATGCAGAATTATGGAATATGATCCTTGGATAGCATGTAGCATTAAAGTTACATGTATGATCACCAAAGGCTTCAATCGTTGCAGCAACACTTTGGTGAGTTAAAAAGAAAGAGACAACAGCTTCCTATTACAATGTTCTTCCAAAAGTTGTCAGCAAGAAAACCTGCAACTATTGAAGACACCCAACTATCAACAATGTTTGCTTCTGACACCCAACCACTGACACTGTCATGGCTCCATGATCCGGAATCACCTAAAGCAGATGATCCTCTTCCTGACCTTTCACCAGAAGGTCAGCAGTAGCAGAATCCTACTTCACAATGCCTACACCATTCAGCTCATGTCATCTTATGTAGACATTGTTTCATTTCAGAGAGACCATATTCACATAACTTCCATAATAGCATATTATTACTGTTCTATTTTATTAGTTATTGTTCATCTCTGCTGTACCTAACCTATAAACTGTTGTCATTATTATTATTTAGTTGGAGTCTCATTCCATCACCCAGGCTGGAGTGCAAAGCCACACTCACGGGCACCGCAGCATCGACCTGCTGGGCTCAGACAATCCTTCTGCCTCATCCTTCCAAGTACCTGGAACTACAGGCGCATGGTACTAGGCCAGCTAATTTTTGGTTTATTGTAGAGATGAGATCTCACCAAGTTGCCCAGGCTGTTCTTAAACCTGTGGGCTCAGGCAATCCTCTCACCTCAGCCTCCCAAAGTGTTGGGATTACAGGCTTGAGACACCACGCCTGGTCATAAATTATTTTTTATCATAGTTTTGCATATACAGGAAATAACAACATATATATCCTATATATAATTTATATAGCTATATATATTATATACAAACAGGATTCATTACTATCTGTACTTTCAGGCATCCACTGGGACCTTGGAACATATCTCCTATGGATAAGGAGCAACTACTATATCATGCTTTCTCATGGCTTCAGCTTTCTTTCAAAAAATACTTGCGGCAATAGATTTTAGGCAAGAACACATACTTGGTAGTTTTTATGTAGGGTAAAATACAATCTTTATTTTTGTTATGTCTGATATTAATCATATTTTAGAGACAACGGGCATGAGTCACAGGAAAGACATTAATAATTTTACAAGATAATCATCTAATCTGTTATTCATCCATTAGCGAGGCGCCCTCCAAATGCCTAAACCACACCCTAGATGAAAATTAAGTAACTTTCAAAGTCACATTGAATTGAAGGGTCCTGTAAGATGCCATTTCCTTATAAAGAGATCATTGATGATTAACGTTTTCCCTTCTCAGGTGGGTCCTCTGCTCACTGGACGCCAGCTCTCTAAAGCATTTTACCAATCCCCACAGTTTAAGCAAGCATTATAAAGCATAAATTCCCAATCTGCAACTCCAGTGTATGGCTTTCCCTTGACTTCCATGCCATAGATCCCTTCTACTGAACAAATACACCTGTGTATCCCTAGGTGAACAAATTCTAACACAACTACAACTGAGAGAGCCTTGCTCTCTCCTTCACATTCTCTCTTCAGCCCCTTTTCCTTGACCAGCAGGCTGACTGCTTGTGGTGTGTGAGCTCCTAAAGAACAATGACTATTTTTCATTGTCTCTGTTCCCCAGGGCCCAGGAGAGTGAGCAACCCCCAATCAGTGCTCACTCCTAGCTCCTGAGCAAATGAAGATTTAAAGCCTTTCATGAAGCTGGCAATGAAAAAAAATGAATTAAAAATTTTCTTTCTTCCCCTGGATAAATTACATTAAAAATATACTGACAGTATAACTACTTAATGACCTCTGAGTACGCCTGTTCATCTTCCTTCTATAAGTAACTCATTTAAAACCTAGAGTGTTTCAGACACTGGGAAAATACAATTAAACCATCTAAGAGCTATAAATAACTCTTAATTTTCTCTTATAATATGTAGTAGGGGAGAGTATCTTATGACATACATAATAATACTATTATTGACTTCTCTAGAACTCTCTATTGTGTTCACCTCCTGAGCTTTCAACATGTGGTCAGCAGATTTTGTCCACTCTAGATTTATTTTTCTGACATGTAAAGTCACCTACCGCTGACTAGGAAACTCTTCAAAGTGAACAGCCTAGGTGTGTTTTTTCACCTAGTCACGTACATGACAAATGTTTCTTGGGCAACAGATAGATATGCCATGCCCTTTGTGAGCTGCTGGCTACACAGCAGTAAGCAAAATGGGTAAAATCCCAGTTGTGGTGAAGATTAGAATCTAGCAAAAGTGACTGCAAATAAACAAGAGAAATACAAATGTGCAGAGTGACATGGTGGAATAAACAGGGTCACTGAGTACACTCTGGAGCTGGCTGTAGGACTGTGTAGTTACAACACAGTGTCTGTACAGGAGAGGGGGCTCTCGGTGGCCACCAATGCTGAAAGATAAGACCCTCAATAAATGTCAGGTGAATGGATAATGCAGCTAGTAGCCTCACTCTCGGGAGGTGAAACCCCGACTGTGGCATGTATCCAGGAATCTTCTAGTATCTTCCTCGCAACAGATCACTTCCCTGGCATCTCTCTGCCAGTCTTAGAAAAGACAATCAGAAAATACAGTTCCTCTAAGTATCCACTGAATCCTGACCCTTTCTGTCTTGTCCTGACATTTAGTCCTAGATGATCCTGTCTTCTTCAACCATCTTGAATCTTTTGCTTTCCAACGGAGCCTTTACTACCATTTTCAAGTAAGTGTTGTCCTCCCTTCATTTAAACATATATAATGTTTAAAGTCTTATTCTGCTTTACCCTTCGACTTGTCTATTGTCACCATCAGCCTTTGAGAGAAAGAGTCAATAAAAATTAAAAACAGGAGAAAAAAAAAAGAGTCCACAATCAACTGTTAGATGGGAATAGTATTACCCAACTAAATTAAAGGACTACTCTAAAATCATCATGGAGCCCAGGCCAGGAAACACACACATGTACACAATTTGAGGTTATTAAGCTGGCTTCTCTGAGTAATGGAGGAGGAAAAAATTAGCTAGTACGTTCTGATTTAGCTTTGGGATAAGGAAGCTTACCTAAGTAGCCACAAAATCATGCACCATGGGGTGGACTAAAGACAGAGCAGGGCTCTGATGCTTAAGACAGATTCTGTTCCTCAACAGCTCTGAGGACAATTTTTCTGTCTTTGAAGCCAGGGGATATCATTACTAAGTTGGCATATTTTATGCTGTTCTCAAGGAAATATTACCTTCATGCCATCCATATTCATCTCAAATATGCATTAGCTATGAAAGAACAGCAATTAGTTAAGTAATGTGTATTATTCATCACAATAGAAATGGACCTTATAGAGCACCGTAATAAGGAGTTCCACACATCATTGTACTTAGTACCCACTATAAGCTTCTCAGTTAAAAGATATTATCATCCCCATTTTACAGATGATGAAACTGAACTTCAGACAGGCTGAATCATACACATGCTAGAGAGTAGCACAGAAAAATAAAGATTATCATATATCATAATGCATATATCTGCATGCAACACACATGCACATACACACCAAAATATACATAAACACACACTATAAACATTCTCCCTTACAACACCAGGGAAATAGTTCTCTTTATCATAAACACCTGGATGAAAAAAATTATAAAACAATCAATAATCCTGTTTCTTGGTCAACACAAACATTAGAGGTAATTAAGTTCCCAAATGTTTTCTTAAACAAGTCAGACACATCGTTCTCCAATCACTCATGTACCTGGTTTTTCAAAGGCCCTTGGAAGCCTAGATTTTCTGCCATCCGCTGAGCTTGGCTGTCTTGTATCCCTTCAAAAATGTCAATCTGCTCCTAGTAAAAATAAATCAAATAAACAAAATTCAGACAGTCAAGTGAAAAGATTTACAACTCAAAAGATAGAAATGTTTAGTATTTATTTGCAAATGAGTAATTAAAGTGTGGCACCTTTCCAGAGATCCCTGAGCAGGGCTACCGCAGATGCCTATAGGGTATGTTTTAATTAGCAGACCATCTATGAAACAGCACTTCCAAAAACTACATAATTCTTCAAGGTGGCATGCTGACAAGACAATCTGATGCCAGTTTTCACTTTTAATTACTATACAGATGGTATTGATGAATATTTAGTCAGTTAATTTTTATGACATCTTTTGGAAGGCTTCCAAAGTAAGGTTTTCCTGCCTAATATTACTGTTAAGTTTAGAGCTTTTCATAGAAAGGTTAAATATTACCTTATGATTTAAACACACTATTGACGATAGGTATTAATTATACTTTAGCTCTACAAAATGCTATTCTCTCAAAGACACTGAGTGCTGTTCATATATATTATTTCATGCATCCTCTTAACAAATGGGATGGCGTGTTTTAAATAATGGTAATTGTGGAAATGGCTAGATATTATTGGTAAGTCTGTATGTAAAGTCTCAACTTCTAAGGTGGTTAACTTAAATACATGGGCTTTCTCTGAGTACTCCAGTTTCCTCTCACATTCCAAAGCTGTGCACATTAAGTGAATTGGTATGTCAACATGGTCCCAGCTGGAGTGAGTGTGGGTGTCTGTGTGTCCTGCAATGGGTTGGTGTTCTGTCCAGAGTGAGTTCCCTCCTTGCACTCTGAGTGGCCAGGTCAGGCTCCAGCCACCTGTGACCCTAAGCAGGAATAATTAGGTAAATTATTATCTTACTTGTTCTAATGAAATTTTCTGAAATGTATGTATAGCTCACATTTATTTCAGTGTATAATAGTAGAAGTGTGTTGACCTTTATTAGAAGTTGGGTGATGTTTTTGTGACCAGAAATGTGCCATAGGAATTTAACTCTTGTTTCTATAAATCAGTCTGTAGTAAAACTGGTTTCATTATATGTCATTTCGATCAAGTCACAGTTTCCAAGGACCTGTTGACAATGTATGTGAGGGCTTACTGTACATTATCTAGACAAAGCGATTTAAGAAATAAAATCCCTCCTTTTGAAAGGGAAACAAAATCATTTTCTAAAAGAGATAGAATGTTTCTGCTAGATATTTTTAATGTGATTTTGACACTAAGAATTTTGATTAAAAATGAATTACCGGCCACCGAGAAGAGTGAATTGCCTGAGCCTGTGGGTTCGAGGCCAGCCCGGACAACTTGGCAAGCACTTGTCTCTACAATAAATAAAAAATTAACCAGGTGTGGTAGCACCCACCTGTAGTTCCAACTACTTGGAAGGCTGAGGTGGAGGGATCGCTAGAGCCCAGAAAGTAGATGTCAGGGTGACTGTGAGTGTGCCACTGCACTCCAGCCTAGGTGACAGAGTGAGACTCCAACTCCAAAAACAAAAAAAAACAAAAAAAAACCCAAAAACCTGGAATTACCCCTATGATCCATCAAGCTCCCTATTAGGGATATACCCAGAGGAACTCAAATCATTTCATTGAAAAAATACCTGCACATGCATGTTTACTGCAGCACTATTCACAATAGCAAAAACATGGAACCAATCATGCTGCCCATCCAATTTGGACTGGATTTTTTAAAAGTGGCACATATACACAATGGAATATGACACAACCATGAAGAAGAACAAAATGATGGGTTTCACAGCAACTTGGATGGATTTAGAGTCTATCATACTCATTGACCTCTCACAGAAATGAACTAAATACCACATGTTCCCACTCATAAGTGGACCCTGAACATTTACCATAATACTATAAGAAAGGGATTGGCAGTAGTGGTATACTGCCGAGGTGGGGTGGCAGTAGGGGGGCAAATAATATCAAAAAATGTATCTGATCTCAAACCAGGCAAAGTGAGGACCAAAGGGAGGCTCAAACTTTACCTGTGCGATGTCTCCTTAAATACCCAATCCTGAATTGTACACTACATTTAAAAAATAAAATATAAAAAATAAAATAAATTTAAAAAAACTGGAATTACAGTTCTAAAGACCTTATGTTTTTCTTCTCATAGCTGAGGTAGGTCAAGAAGCACTTTTCATACATATTACCTCATTTAATCCTCACAATCTGCAGGGTAGAAATTACTCTATGTTCATCTTACTGATTTAAAAAATGAGGCGTAGAGACTTTGAGAAACTTGCTGATTAACTAAATTTGACCTCAGACATCTCTGACTCAATCTAATTTAATATCAATAAAAGGAACAAGATCTCAAAAACTGAAACACAGTGACAGAATCTAAACCTCAGAAAGATTCTATTTTATTTACTTATTTTATTTTTTATTTTTAATTTAATTTTAATTTTTTTTTGAATTGGAGTCTCACTCCGTCACCCAGACTGGAGTGCAGTGGCTGTTCCCGGCCACCGCAGCCTCCACCTGCTGGGCTCTGGCGATCCTTCCGCCTCAGCCTTCCGAGTAGCCAGAATTACAGGATGCGTGCTACCACGCCTGTAATTTTTTATTTATTGTAGAGATGAGGTCTCGCCAAGTTGCCCAGGCGGGTCTTGAACCTGCAGGCTCAGCAATCCACTCACCTCGGCCTCCCAAAGCGCTGGATTACAGGCTGAGCCACCGAGCCTGACAAAGATTCTATTTTATATCAATAGTATTGAGAGACCTCAAATAAGTCTCTAGTTCACACGTGGTCTCTTAGAAGAGAATTTCTGGATTATATATAATGTAAAATGTGAGACAGTTAACCAAGAGAAAATGAAAATATCACAGTCCTCTTCCATTGGTTAATTCCTGGGGCAAGTTGGATGGAAAAGAACCAGGAAGGAAGAAAAGAATGGAAGAAGAGAAGGAAGAGAGGAAAAAAGCAAGAAACAAGAAGGTCCTTAAATACTGAATACCTTGATTCTACCAACTTTCAGCTGGATTCCCAGTAATAAAAAAAAAAAATATGACTCAACAGCTTAATACCCTAAATCACAGAAACAGATTTACTGCTTCCAGCCTTAGACTCCACATTAAATATTGAACACCTTCTACAATAACAATCAATTAACACATGGCAGCCAGGAATTCAAACATACCTTAAAAATAAGTTCTGGATTTGAAGCGGCCACCTCTTCAATGTCAACGCCCCCTTGGGGGCTGCCCACCAGTACAGGGCCATTGCAGGAACGGTCCATCAGAATCGCTAGGTAGGTTTCTCTGGAAATGTCCAAGGCTTCAGCAACCATCACCTACCACATTAGTGGGAAAATCAAATTAATTCAGCATAGAGCTGATTTCCACTTGGAAATCTATACAAACTTGCTACACAAATCAAACGGCTTCATTTTCAGGCTCTTAAAACTCAGGAAGTTAGTTTCCAGAGATTTCAGAGTTCTGTTCTCGTGATGCCCAATGTCCGTTTCTCACCTACTTAATTGATCCTGTTAACTTGTTCCAGTGACAGGTATTTGGTTTGCCTCAAGGAACCTTCCCACTTTAATCTTCTTTTTTTCTTCCGTGAGAAACTGTCGCTTAAAAAATACTCCAGGGAAGCAGCTGTTATTTTAATTTGAGATATTAACAGTACATATATATTACTCCACTGACTTTCTTCAGAGTTCAGTCACTGGTGGAAAACCAAGTTTGATTGCCAAAGGATTCTTTTACAGTATGTCTTATGCATCATGTGCTTACATACTTCTGTCTCTTGGATCACTGTGTTTTATTTCATTTTATACTCTTTTCATTTACAAACAGAATACTTACTTGTTAAAGAATACTGCAAAATGATACCAAAAATTCATAAATGAGAAAGTCAAAGGAGCCCTCTGTTGTACACTTTCCACCATATACATAACCCTCAAGTCCCAGTAGTCAGGGTAATTATTAGCCTTTGTAATCATTAGAAAAAGGCATTTTGGCCAGGTACAGTGGCTCATGCCTATAATCTCAGCACTTGGGGAGGCCCAGGTAAGAGGACTGCTTGAGACAAGGAGTTCAAGATCAGTCTAGGCAATAACAAGACCTCATCTCATCAAAACAACAAGAACAACAGAAGAAAAAAAGAAAAGAAAAAGATACTCAGAGGTCTTTCTGCTCTGCACAACTTCAATTGCAGGCAGCAGCCCCACCAGGGAAAGCCACTACTAACTTGCTATTGTCACTTCCATACAATGGAATCATCCTACATGTAGAAGCACATCATTTATATAAGAATGCCTTTCTTCTTCTTTTTTAAAATCTTAATAGTGAAATTTGGGTATTTCTCTAAGGTCTTCTCTCGTCATTGTGACTACACAATACTTATATGTTAGTATATATTTAATCATGTTCCTGCCGATAGACATTTACGTGGACTTCAAGTTTTCTAAAATGCCACTTTTTAGTGAATATTTTTGTACTTATGTCTTTGCTCATTTGTTTTAATATCCCTGTAGATAAGAAACATAGAAATAAAATGTCTAGGCTTCTGACTATGAATATTTAAAATTTTGATAAGTACTGTCAAATTGCCCTTGAGAGGTTATACCAACTTACGTGCCTAACAAGAATGGTGAAAGATGTCTTGGATAATTTTTAAAGAATATAAAAACAATCCCATAAATAATCAGTAATAGATGTAAAAATAAAAGCATTTACATGGCTTTTCTTAAAAGTAATTTAGTAATGGATTTCACAAAAAATTTACAGATTAAATAGCATTAGATTTTTAGCTATTCAGATGCTACAAAAACACCAAGTTTTAAGTCACGTGAAATGGCATATATATATATGTATGATTATCTAAAAAGCTATAAAGCAATGAATGTAGAACTTCTTTTTAAAAAACTTTTATTAAATTTATCACCAGTTAAAAATAAAATATAAGGATCTGCATAATGAATTTTTTAATCAAAAATAGTATATAAATATGTCTTAGCACATAGTGTTAGGATTATCTTAGAACCATTCTGATTTAAAGTTGGTTGTTCTTTCCAACAATGTAGGTCATTGAAGGTCAAACCATCCACCAGTTCCCAGGAAAATGTTGATTATCAAGAGGTAATTTAAAAAAATCTATATACCACAAAAACCAGTTTTTTGATGTCATCATGCCATCCATATGACCCAAGATGTCACAGCATTTTAGGAATTTAAAGAGATACCCAAATGGACTCCACGAACACTCATCCCATGAGAAGCTCCATTACATACATTTCAAAAGAGCTTCATCTGTAAGTTACATGAATTATAATAATGGATACATTCATTCTGCACAGTCCTCCAGTAGAGATATTTTTTAAACTTTCTATGCCCTATTTACCACAAAACAGATTTATGTTTTCTTGGCTGGGCACAGTGACTCACACCTGTAATCCCAGCACTTTGAAAGAGGCTGAGGTAGGAGGACTGCATGAGCCCAGGAGTTCAAGACCAGGCTGAACAACATAGTGAGACCCTGTCTCTTAAAATATATATATGTTTTCTTAAATATATTTTGCTGCTCAAGTTGTGGTCTGTGGATGAGTGCTATTGCACAAACTATTTGTAACAGGACCATGAAGAGATAAGATTAAAAGGACACTCTCAATGTTTGAATTCACTGTACAGCAATGATTACTAGTGTTGCTGAATCCTGGACCACATGTTAAATAACACTGCCTCACAGTCCTAATATTAGCCCCAGGAACACATACACATTGGCACAGATTTAGAAAACAAATGCCCAATGTATATAAATATATGCACGTATTAAATTAGCTTCTCAAATAAACATAATCAAAAGTTTCTATAATCCATGGACTTCTGCTTTTAAGAAGATGGAGTAGGCATACTTTTCCCTATTCAACCTGCTAAATGCAAACAAAAACCTTGAACGTTGCATGTACACAAAACTTAAGAAGATTCTGAATGTTACAGAGAAGGCACACTAGCTAAGAAGCTTGAGGTCCAAGGAACAACATGGGGTCCTCTGTGTTTTCTTTTGCCTCATAAATCTCAGACAAGGTACGGGGTGCTGGGTGCTAATAAAGCCAGCAACCCATAAAGAGCAACAGACACAGAAGAAGGAATCTCCTGGCCCACAGGGTTTCACTAGAGAAGTCTAGCAAACATTTAAAAAGGAATTAATACTGATAATAAGCATGCTGGACACTGAAATTAAGTATCCCGTGCCACTGACAATTACCAAAAAAAAAAAGGAGAGAATTATTTACACATAAATCTTTTTGAAAAGTATAACAAGCTCATATGATGAAAAGTATACAACACTGATTAAATGAATCAAAGTAGGTCCAAAAACAAAGAGAGAGAGAGAGAGAGAGAGAGAGAGAGAGAGAGAGAGAAAGAGAATGTTCACTGATTTGCGGATTGGAAGACTTAACATAGCAAAAATAACGATTCTCTCCAAATTGAACCTGCAGATTTAATAAAATTCCTCTCAAAATTTCAACAGATTTTTTTAAGTAGACAAAGAAAAAATATTCTATACTGTATATGGAAAAACATAGGAACTAGAAAAGCGAAAGCGAGAAGAGTCAGTCTACCCAATTTCAGAACTTGATATAGAGCTATAGCAATTAAGACTGTGTGGTATTGGTAGAGGAATGGACATATAGGCTACTGGAACAGAATAGAAAACCCCGAAACAAACCCACATTGATATGTCCAGCTGACTTTTAACAAAGGTGCAAAAGCTATTCAAAAGAAGAAAAATATGCCTTTTCAAAAACTGGCACAGGACCAAGTGGCTATCATAGGCCAAAAAAGAGAGAGAGAGAGAGAGAGAGAGAGAAAGAGAGAAGAAAGAGAGCGAGAGGAAAAAAAAGAGCCTCAACCTAAGTTTCAAAACTTATTCAAAAGTTGACTCAAAATGGACCAGACTTAAATATAAAACATAAAACCATAAAACATATTTAAAAAATGAGAAATTTTTAGTGAAGTATAAGTAAAGTGTTCTTAAAACACATATCAAAAAGGTACAACCCATAAAGAGATACTGATATATTGGATTTCATCAAAATTAAACACTTTTGTCCTGCAAAAGACCTGGTAAAGAGGATGAATAAACAAGTTCAAAGTGAGAGAAAATATTTACCAAGCACACATCCAACAGTGGACTAGTATCTAATATAATTCTCAAAGCTCAATAAAAATTTTTTAAAAACTGAATTAGAAAATGGGCAAAAGATAATGTTTTTGTGCTGCTATAATGAAATACCTGAGACTGGGTAATTTCTAAAAAACAAAAATTTAGGCTGGGTATGGTGGCTCACACCTGTAATTCCAGTACTTTGAGAGACTGAGGCAGGAGTATCATTTGAGTCCAGGAGTCCTAGATAGCTGGGCAAATTAGCAAGATCCCTTCTCTAAAAAAATTTCGAAATTAGCCAGGTGCTGTGGTGCACATCTGTAGTCATAGCTACTTGGGAGGCTGAGGAGGGAGGATCATTTGAACCCAGGAGTTCAAGGCTGCAGTGAGCCATGATTGTACCATTGCACTCTAGCCTGGGTAACAGAGTGAGATGCCATCTCTGGGGGGAAAAATTATCTGACAGTTCTGCAGGAGGCTAGGAAGGCCAAGATTGAAGCACCAGCATTTTGTGTCTGATGAGGGCCTTCTGGTTGCATCCTGATATGGTAGAAGAAGGAAGGGTAAAAAGAGGCCTAAGCTAGTTCCCTCCAGCCCTTTTATCAGACACTAATCCATTCATGAGAATGGAGCCTTCATAACTTATTCACTTCCCAAAAGATTCTCTCTCTCTTAATGCCACACAATGGGATTCAGTTTCATCATGAATTTTGGAGAGAACATTCAGACCACAGCATCCATGAGTAGATAATCCATCAAAGACAGTCTAAAGATGGCAGCTAAGCATATGAAGAGATGTCTGACATCCTGAGCTATTAGGAAAATGCAAATTAAAACCACAATAAAATATCACTATAAACCTGTCAGAATAGCTAAAATAAAAAATAACATCACCAAATGCTGACTAGGATGTGGAGACCCTGGTCACTCACACAATGTTGATGGCAATGTAAAATAGTGCAGCCGATCTGGAAAACATTTGGTACTTTCTTAAAAGATTAATCATACAACTTCTATATAATGCAATAATTATCCTCAAAAATGAAGATGTATGTTCACACCAAAACTCAGAAACAGTTTAGAGTAGTTTTATTTGTGATAGCAAAAAATGAAACAACTCAGATGTCTTTCAACAGACGATGGCTTAACAAACTGTGGTACATCTGTATCATAGATTGCTACACGGCAAGAAAAAGGAACAAACTACTGATACACACAGTAACCTCAATGAGTCTCTAGAATATTGTGCCAAATGGAAAAAAAAAATCAAAAAAGTTATATACTATACAATTTTCATTTGTTAACATTCCAGAAATGTTTGTGTCCCACCAAAATTCCCATTCCTATGTCGTGTCCCACCAAAATTCCGATGGAAATCTAACCTCCAACATATGATATATGGAGGTGGGGTTTTGGGGAGGTAATTAGATTATGAGGGGGGAGCTCTCAAGGATTGGATTCACTAAATCCAATGAACCCAAATGACCCCAATGAACACCTTCACATCCTTCACCATATGAGGATAGACACAGCAAAAACTTCCCCTTCAGTGAACAAGGAAGTGAATTTTCAACAGACATGGAATCTGCTGGTGCCTTGATCTTGGACTTCCCAGTCTCTAAAACCATAGGAAGTAAACTTCTGTTGTTTATAGGATACCCAGACTGTTGTATTCTGTTATGGTAGCCTGAACCAACTAAGACAATGCATAATGTTTACTGTGTTAGGTACTTAAGCATGTATTAACTTATTTAATGTATAGCAATGCTATCTAGCAGGTTATGATTATGATTGTGACATCCATTTGAAACTGAGGTTACTAAATGTTGGAACATGATGAAACATAATGTTAAAAGGAAAAAAAAATTATTTCTACCAAAAACTTCATTGCTATATCCCAGAATCCAGCACCATGCTTGGTACACAAAAAAAACCTCATACATACTTCCTAAACACGTAAATCTATGCTGGTTCTCACACTTACAAAACCCATATATTATTAAAAGTTTACCCTTGCTCTACCAAGCTGCATAGTAAATTCTAAATGATAACTTTAACCCCTGACCCCCTGCTCAGTTTCTGATCTTTGGTAACACTTGATGAATCAAAGAAGATACACCAGACACCAAATATCCTGGGAAACAGAAACCCTGGATCAAGCTGTTATTTTTTGCTGAGACCTTCTATAAGTACCCTCTGTTTGTCCATCTGGAAAATGAAAGACATGGTGGTCATCATGAAGTCTAATGCCTTTCTCACATATCAGAGTATTCAGAATATTCACTGCCACACTGCCTGTAAAACATTCCAGACTAAAATGTCCATCAATGGGAGATCTGTTAAATACTAATCACAGTATACTTCACTGTGTAACACTATGCCACCATCAAAAAAGACAAGATAGAAACATATGTACCAATGTGGAAAGATGTCCAATATTCTGTAAGTAAAAGTATGGTCCTTAAACTTGTATGTAATATGTCCACATAAAACAATTTCTATAAACAAAAATATTAATCACATCCTATGAGGGCACTTTTTTTTTTTTTTTGAGTTGGAGTCTCTCTGTTGCCCAGACTGGAGTGCAGTGGCCGCTCCCGGCCACCGCAGCCTCGACCTGCTGGGCTCCAGCGATCCTTCCACCTCAGCCTTCCAAGTAGCCGGAATTACAGGCATGTACTACCACGCCCAGCTTATTTTTTGATTTATTGTAGAGATGAGGTCTCGCTGCCCAGGTGGGTCTCGAACCCGCGGGCTCAGGCAATCCACTCACCTCAGCCTCCCAAAGGCGCGGGAGGCACATTTTTAATAAGTTACACAGGTATGGGCTCATAAGCAGATTTAAAGGAAAAATAAAAGTAGCATTTCATGCCAAACAAGAACATATCCACAAAATAAAACATTTTTGAAGTTTTTTTTTTTTTTGAATTGGAGTCTCACTCTGTCGCCCAGACTGGAGTGTAGTGGCCGCTCCCGGCCACCGCAGCCTCGACCTGCTGGGCTCCGGCAATCCTTTCGCCTCAGCCTTCTGAGTAGCCGGAATTACAGGCATGCACTACCATGCCCGGCTGATTTTTTGATTTATTGTAGAGATGAGGTCTCGCTGCCCAGGCGGGTCTCGAACCCGCGGGCTCAGGCAATCCACTCACCTCAGCCTCCCAAAGGCGCAGGATTACAGGCTAAGCCACCGATCCCGGCTCATTTTTGAGTTTTTAATTAGTTCTCACCTCTACTTTGGAGGCAGCAAGAAAGAGAAATAGCCACACCAGTTCAGCTTGCTCCCCCCGCCCTTTTTTTTGAGTCAGAGTTTCACACTGTCACCATGGCTGGAGGGCAGTGGCATGCTCATGGCTACCAGCCTCAATCTGCTGGGCTCTGGTGATCCTTCTGCCTCAGCTTCCCTTAACATTGAGAAAAGTTGTATATTCTCAACCTGACAGAGCCAATGACCCATCAGAATTCCAATCTCCCTCCTGCTCAGTATCCTTCTGTGGATTAGGATAGGCCATTTCATGGTACACTAAGAATGAGCTGGTCGTTTTTTTAGGTCATGTCAAGAATTTCCCACAAAACTCTCTCTGGAAAGGAAAAACTGAATGTACCACCACAGTGTTCCCCAGCATGGTGCACAGGTAGGGACCGTGACTCTGTGACACTGTGTCAACGGAGTAGACAGTTGCTGCCCCAAAATGCGCAGCCCTAATTCACTGTTAGGACAGGGTCTTCCAACCACTGGCATTTCCCAAGGCTGATGCTTGTGATCTGTGTGGTCACATGGGGGATGTCTGCTAGAGCTGCCATGAAATTTAAACAAGGGTCCCTGTCTGTTTACTTTGCACGGTTCCTGCAACTCAGGCAGCTGGTTCTGGAGCCTTGACATATGAGGGGGATATGGCAAAGGGTGAATAGACTAGAGAGCTTTGTTCTTGCTTCAGTTCTTTCACCCACAATTTCATGACTGGAGCAGGCCACTTTCCTCTGGGCTTTATTTTCTGTGTATATGCGCACGTAGGCACCCATGCTTTGTGCATACTTGAGTGTCCCAGCTGACCTCCCTAATGCAATATACTCCTAGTAGTAAGAGTGGCTCAAAATGATAGCAATCTCAAAACAAAGAATAGGGGCACTTAGAGGGAAAAAAACCACAATAGGTAATTCTGACAGACAGACTGAAGATGAAGCTGTGTGGGAAGAGGGAATGTCCTTCACTGAGTATAAGGCTGTTAGAGCAAGCACTTCTCAGCCTTAAACAGAATGTATCTGTGTTCTGAAAGGGAAAGTCATTGCTTCAGTCACTGGCTCCCACCTACTTTTACTAAATGCTAATGATAATAAATAATACAACTATAACAGAATCCTTTTTATTCCTCCCCCCAAACATATTATTTACTTAGCAGAGAGGTTTAAAAAAATAAAATGGCACACTGCCAAAGATTCACTGTTTCATCAGATTTTGTCAAAACTGAAGTATGGTTTTCTTCTTTTAAAAACATACATGGAAAGTGACCGAAAGCATCCATATTACCTTGTTAACTTTCACACCTTCTTTCGGAGTTTGTTTTGTTGCTAGATTATACCCAATCATCTGTTTAGCCAGCTGTCCCACAACTTTAGGACTAAAAAGAAGAGAAAAAAGAGAAGAAAATCAACGTCCACTGAAAATCATTTTAAAGTCAAGTCCACATTAGCACCTTATGCCCACACTGCACAGGGTCCACCTTCATCCTCACAGACTCCATGGGTCTTTCCACTCACAAACCACGTGCCTAGCATTGTACTAGAGGCCCACAGAGAGCAAAATAAAGATGAGTGAATGGAAGACATAAAAGATGCTTGCTGACCTCTGCTACCCTCTCCCCCAAATAAGTTGCAGTCATACTGAAGAGATAAGGCTGAAATGCATAGTGGAGTTAGATAAGAACTGAATAAAGACTTGACAGTGGACAAGTTGGGAAGTCTTGAACAATGAGAGGGATAAGAAAGAAGGTAAGATCAAAGTAAGTAATGAAAAGATATGTGGCACAAACAGGGAGGAGAGGAAAGCGTTCAGCACTGGGGAATGTGGGAGATGAAGTTGAAAAGACAGGCTCAGATCAACGAAAACTTGCACTATCAGATGGGAGGCACAACTGATGTTACTGGTAATGGGAAGCCCCTGCAGGTTCTTGAACAGGGGAGTGACATTACGGAAGTAGCATTTCACTTGCAAGTGGTATCATTTCAACATTTATGATGAATCATTGATCGTCTAGGAGAGAAGAACTGTCAAGTTTTCACCAATTAGTGAAGAAAAATCCTTTTATGGGAGCAGAAAGAAAACTGGGCCATTGCCAGAGCCCGGTACCTATAATTCAGTTCTCTCTAGTTGCTATGGCCTGTTCTGTCCCCTGTACAGCCACCTAGGAACTTCTCAGTGTCAGGAACTGTCAATCATGAGCACGATCTTCCATACCTGCTTGGCCCAAAGACAAGAAATTAAAACCTCCAGACTTACTCTTTCGTTAAGTGAACACCTCCTTTCAACCCGCTATTGAAGACACCTTTTCCTCTTCCTCCAGCTAAGATCTGGGCTTTTAAAACAATTTCTTTTGCATCTGAAAAAGAAAAATCCAGAGTGGGTAGTTTATTTTAAATTCTTTTCTTTCTTTTTGTTTGTTTGTTTTTTAGAAGGCAGGATTTATTAAGAAGACAGAAAAGCTGCTGGAGTGGGAGGGGACCTGAAAGAGGTTGCCCTCTTTTTTTTTTTTAAGCTACAAAGAAAGCAATAATGACATATAACTTCCAAGTGACTGGTAAGAGTTCTGTCACACTAACTTTGAAAATACAGGCAATAAACAACTTCAAAAAAACATCAGTGTGCCTAAATACAAAGCTTGTTTCCCGAGGACATTCAAATGCTTCCCACCAGTTAAATAGGCTAATATTCGAACATGCCAAGGGAAAGCAAGGCATGTATGTATGCGTTCCCTTGCTCTTTTCAGTGTGTCATAAGACACTAAATAAATCTTGGATGGAAGTATTAATTTTACTGTGTAATGACACTCCCATGTGGCAGAGGCATCAGTCAGCCAGTCAGAGATGTTAATAACATGTCCGCCAACTGTCAAAGGGAAGACCGGATTATGTGGGTAAACAGTGTAAAGACAAGGCCCAAAGGTCATATTTAATAACTGTTATTCCTGCAAACCAACAGCTTTTTGAGCAGTAGTTCTATACGTTGATCGGGTTGGGGCAGGAGAGGGAAGATGGTGGCAGAGCCAGTAAGTCTACATGAGTCCCTGAGTGAGTCAGCGAGTGTTTGAACAATTTTGCCTACATGTCTGTGAGTAAGCGGGAGTGTGAAGGGCTGACTGAGTGGGGACTCGGGAGCAAGCGGCCAGGGCTCTCCTGGTGAAGCGGCTGGTGCCGCAGCTGTTCCGCTTGGCTCCTAGCACTTCCCAGAGTGCAGAAGCCAAGCATCATTTTTTAAAATCTGCAAAGCCCTTCCCGGGAAGAAGCTGCCAGGAGTGACTGCCGGCTCCAGGCTCTGCGGCGCCTGGTCAGACACTGGCAGCAAGGGCTGTGGAGGGAGCACAGCAGAGAGCCAGAGGCAGAGCCCCACCGGAGAAGATGAAACAGGCACCCTGCCACCATCTTGAAAACTGGGCAGGGAAGTGGTCCGGCTTGCTCACCATGGAGCAACAGACCCGATCTCTGTGACCGGCGGGTTAACTACAAGGGGGACTGATCGTGACTCAGAGGGAATATCCTGAAAACACACACTTCTTTCAGACAGGATGAGTGCTGAATTTCAGGTGCCCCAAACCCTACCCAGATTCAGCCATGGGACCAAGGGTGTGACCAGAAAAGGACGAGGAAGACCTCAAAGAGATCCACGGTGAGTCTGGGGCTGACCTGACCCCTCCTCCCAGCAACCTTCTGAAGCAGACCCACGCGGCTGGGGCACAACTGAGAGGGACGAACCCAGGTGGAAACTAGACTTCAGCTGAGATAGAAGGAATCTTCTCCAGGATAAGCAGGGCTGGGGTACCCCCACCAATTCCTGGGGAGGAAACAATCCCACACCTCCCAACCGGAGGGGATCACTCTGACCACGCGGGAGTGGGAGGAGAGGCCTGAAGTCTTATCGTCTCCAACCAGCCCTCCTCCTTCTCTGGGACCCTCTTGCTGGGGAGATTGTAAATGGGGCCGGCATGGCTCCACAGGAGAGAGCAGAAGGACTTACATCAGTGAGCAGCTGAGAGGAACAATTACAAAACCTGCCACAAGAGGGCGCTTAATGCTGAGAATTTTTTTAAAAAAAATTTTTCTTTGTGCGTGAATGTGTATGTAAGTTTGATTTCCATTTCCCCCATTATTTTATTTATTTATCTATTTTATATACATTTTATTTTAAAGATGTGGGGTACAATTCAGGATTAGATATACAAGTGGACAGCATACAGGTAAAGTTTGGGCCTCCCTTTGGTCCCCACTTCACCTGGCTTGAGAAAAGTTACCATTATTGATGTTATCTGCCCTCTCCTCACCCCAGCAGTATCCCATTATTGCCAATTCATTTCTTATAATATTATGGTAAATGCTCAGGGTTCACTTGTGAGTGAGAACATGCAGTACTCACTTTGTTTCTGTGATAGATCACTGGGTAAGATAGACTAAATCCATCCAAGTTGCTGCAAAGTCCATGTTTGTCCTTCCTTATGACTGCATAATATTTCGTTGTGTATATGTACCACTTTTTTTTAAGGAGTCCAGCTTCAATGGGCAGCACAGTTGGTTCCGTGTTTTTGCTATTGTGAATAGTGCTGCAATCAACATGCACGTGCAGATATCTTTTTTGTAGAATGAATTGAGTTCCACTGAGTATATTCCCAGTAGGAAGATTGCTGAGTAATATGGAAGGTCAATTACTAGTTCTTTTAGAAATTGTCACACTGTATTCCACAGAAGTTGAACTAGTTTACATTCCCACCAGCGGTGTAGAAGCATTCCCTTTTCTCCATATCCTCACCAGCATCTGTTTTTTGTTTTATTAATGATGGCCATTCTTAATGGGGTTAGGTTGTATCTTAGTGTGGCTTTGATTTGCATTTCTCTGATAATGAGTGAGGCTGAGCACTTTTTCATGTGTGTGTTGGCTGCACGTATATCTTCTTTTAAGAAGTATCTCTTTATGCCTTTGCCCACTTTGAAATGGGGCTGTTTGTTTTTTGCCTTTCTGCACATTTGAGTTCCTTGTGGATCCTGGATGTTAGGCCTTTGTCAGATAAACAGTTGGCAAAATTTTTTTTCCTGTTCTGTGGGCTCTCCCGCTGCTCTCTTGATGGTTTCTTTTGTTTTGCAGAAGTTTTTCAGGTTGATGAGATCCCACTTTTCTATCTTGTCTCTTTTAGCATGGACATCTGGGGTTTTGATCGGGAGTGGACTGCCTGTAAATTTCTGTAAGGGTGTCTCCTGCGTTTTCTAAGGATCTTACAGTTTCAGGTTTTACATTTAGACCTTTGATCCATTTAGAGTTGACTTTTGTGTATGGTGATAGGTAGGGGTTCTGTTTCAATCTTATGCATATGGTCAGCCAGTTTTCCCAGAACCACTTACTGAAAAAATTCTCCACTCCCCAGTGGCTGTCACTGGAGGCTGTGTCAAAGATGAGTTGGTTGAGAAATTGAGATTTTACTTCCAGAATCTCTATCCTTTCCATTTACCCATATTCCTATTCTAGTACCAATACCAGGCTGTTTTGATTATTGTAGACTTATAGTAAATTTTAATATCTGGAAGTGTAATACCTCCTGCTTTGTTTCTTTTGCTAAGGATTGTTTTATTTATTCATGGTAGTTTAAGTTTCCATATGAATTTCTGTATCATCATTTCCAGCTCTGAGAAGAATGCTGCTGGTAATTTAATGGTTATTGCATTGACTCTATAGATTGCCTTTGGTAAGATGGACATCTTAACAATGTTGATTCTTTTATCCATGTCCATGGAATCTTTCTTCTTTCATTTTCCTTTTCTATATATGTGTGCACATGAATTGTTGAGTGTTCATCATTCAGTTTCCTTTTGTTGTTTCAGTTACTCTCTTTTTTTAGTTTAATATGTGTGTGAATGTATGTGTGAGGGTTCAATCTGCATTCCCCTTTTTTATTTTTATTTTTTTATTTTTTTTGACGGAGGTTTGGTTTTTCCTGTTTGTTTTGGAGTATGTGTGTGGTATGTGTTTTATTGGTTTTTTTTTTTACTTTGGTTTGTTTTGTTTTCCTATTTTTTTAACTTTTGTTTTGGTTTTATTTCTCATACTTCCTATTTCATTCTACTTTTCTCTGTTCTCCTCATTGCTGTTACTTTGTATTGGACTCATGGGGTACACACACATACCATTGTCATATACAGAGATGGTGGGGAGTGGGTCTCAGGGAACCATATCCCAGTCAGTGAACACTGTGATTTGCAAGTAGTTTCTGAATCCCAGTTCCCCATCCTCCACCTTATTCAACTCTCAAAACTACAAGAGACAGCAAAGTTTCCCACACTCAGCTCTGTTTCAAAATGGAATAAATTCAGAGACTTGATCAGGGAAGAAGAGAGGGCCAAAAAACCATCAGAAGTCAAAGCTCCTCCCAATGTCACTAAATAACAGAACTAAAGAGAAAATAAAGTGATCTGTCACAAATGAGGAAAAATCAATGAAAGACCACAGGCAATTCCCAGTGCACCAAAGAGACACCTGAAAAATTAGACCTTAGAGCCCAGATAATGAAGTCATTAACAACTGGCCACAGAATAAAACAGGGCTTAGGTAATGGATGGAAAGAGTGAATAAGACTCAGGAAAGTCAAGATGCAACACTGAAAGAACTTGTACCAGAGATTTTCACCATAAAAAACAAAAACTTCATCCAGGAAATAAATAACAAGATGACAAGCAAGGAAAGCAGAATAAGTCAAGCAGAAGAAAGATCTCGGAGTTTGAAGACCAAAACATGGAGTCAAATAGATCTGTAAAAATCATAGAAAGAAAACTCAGAAAGAACAAAGCCTCCAAGAGATGTGTGATTATATCAAGAGGCTGAACCTATGCCTGACTGATATCCCAGAAGAAGGGAAAGGGAGAACATCTTGGAGCTAGTATTCCAGGAGGTTATCCAAGAAAACTTTCCCCATTTTACCAGAGATGTGACCATCCAAACAAAAGACATACAGAGAACCCCTGTAAGACATCAAATGACAAAACCAACCCCTAGACACATAGTAATCTGCCTACACAAAGAAGGTAAAAATAAAATCCTAAAGGCAGCAAGAAAGAAATGTCAGACTACCTACCAGGGAAGACCAATCAGAATAGCAGCAGACCTATCAGCAGAAACACTACAAGCTAGAAGGGACTAGAATCCAATATTCAAAGTCCTCAAAGATAAACAGTTTCAGCCAAGAATTTCCTACCCAGCCAAACAGCTTCATCAGTGATAGAGAATTAAAATCCTTCCCAGACATCCAATCCCTAAGAGATTATGCAGCTTCCAGACCAGTTCTACAGGTATTAAGCACAAAAGGGAAAAAAAAAGAACAAACACACACACACATGTCTCAGGAGAACATGAGAACACAGAACCAAAAGAGAGTACATTGCGACTGCAAACTTGAAAACATGCACATATATCAGTCCACATTGAAAAAAAACAGAGAAAGAACTTTATAAGCACCTCGTGATGGTGATAAACACTCATATTTCAATAATCAGGCGAAACATGAATAGATTAAATGTACCACTGAAAAGACACAGAATAGCAAGATGGATTTTAAAAATGACCCAATAATTTCTGCATCCATGAAACTCATCTCACCACAAGGGATGCACACAGACTCAAAGTTAGAGGATGGAAAATGGATTTCCAGGAAAATGGATCACAAAAGAAGTCAGGAGTTGCAATCTTAATGCCAAACAAAACAACCTTTAAGCTATCAAAAATTTAAAAAGATATGGAAGGACACTATATAATAATAAAAGGTTCAATCCATCAACAACAAATATCTATTCTAAATATATATGCAGTCAACACAAGAGTACCAGCATTTATAGCAACTACTAAGTAAACTGAAAAAAGATACTGACTCTAATACCATCATAGCTGGGGACTTAAATACCCCACTAACAACCTTAGATAGATGATTGAGGCAAAAAAAACGAACAAAGATATCCAGAATCTCAACTTGATGCTTGACCAAATGAACTTAACAGATATATACAGAACAGATATCCACTCAACAACCACAGAATATACATTCTACTCATCACCTCATGGAATGTACTCTTGAGATCAATCACATCATCGGCCATAAATCAAGAATAAACAAGAAAAAAAAGAATAAACAAATTTCATACGATGGAAATACTACCATGTACCTCCTTAACTACAGTGGAATAAAAAGAAATATAAACACCAACAAAGCTATCCCCAAACCCACAAAGACATGGACATAAAACAGCATGATACTGAACAATTCCTGGGTCAACATGGAAAGCAAAGTAGAAATTAAAAGATTTCTGAAAACAAATGAAAATAAAGACACATCTTACCAAAACCTCTGGGATGACATGAAAACAGTACTGAGGGGGGATTCATTTTTTTTTTGGAACACACATCAAGAAAATGGAAAACTCACAGATTAACAGCCTAACAAATCATCTAAAGAGCAGGAAAGACAAGACCACCAAAACCCTAACTTCAGCAGAAGAATCCAGATCACCAAAGTAAAAGCCCAATTACAGGACACAGAAGACAAAACTACCATAGGAAAAAAATTAGCAAAACAAAAAGCATTTGAAAGGATAAACAAAACTGATGGACCCCCGTAGTCGAACTGACCAAGAAAAATGGAGAAAAAACCCAAATAAACATAATCAAATCAAATCACAATAGAACCAGAAGAAATACAGAAAGTTATCAGAGATTACTATGCAAAGCTGTATAGAACAAACTCGAAAACCTAAATGAAATGGAGGACTTTCTGATATCACATTACCTCCCAAGGTTGAAACAAGAAGAAATTGAGACATTAAATAGCCCAATAACACATCAGGAAATCGACTCCATCATAAGACACTAACTACCCACACACACACAAAAAAATTCCCGGACCAGATGTCTTTCCAGCAGAGTTCTACAAAACATACAAGGAGGAGCTGATACCAATCCTACTGAAAGTATTCCAAGCAATAGAGAAAGACAGGACTCTCTCCAAATCACTTTGTTAAGCTAACATCACACTGATACCCAAACCAGGTAAAGCTCCAACGAAGAAAGAGAGCCACAGGCCAATATCCCTGATGAACAGAGATGCAAAAATACTCAACAAGATTCTAGCAAATTGGGTCCAACAACACATCTCAAAAATCATCCACCCTGATCAAGTAGGCTTCACCCCAGGATGCAGGCTGGTTCAACATACACAAGACCAAAAAGGTAAATGAATACATCAATAGATGTAAAAATAGAAATTACATGATTATATCACTATATGCAGGAAAAACTTTTGATAAAATCCAGTATCCCTTCTTGATAAAAACCCTGGATCACCTAGGCATAGAGGGAATATACCTCAAAATAGTAAGAGCCATCTATGATAAACCTACAGCTAACATATTGCTACATGGAAAAATTGGAAGCATTTTTCCTGAAAACCACAACATAGCAAAGGCTACCTACTTTCAGCCCTCCTGTACAACATAGTGTTGGAAGTCCTAGCTAGAGAAACCAGACAAGAGAAAGAAATCAGAGGTATCCAAATAGGAAAAGAGGAAATCAAGTTACCCCTCTTTGCTGACAATATGATTCTACACCTCAAAAATTCAAGAGAATCTGTCAAAAATCTTCTTGATAAAGGGCTTTGGCAAAGTCTCAGGGTACCAAATCAACATGCAAAAAGATAGTCACTTATACACCAACAAAAAACAGGCAGAGAACCAAATAAAAAGCACAATCCCATTCACAATCGCAACAAAAAAATTGAAATACCTCAACATCTTCCTAACCAGAGAAGTGAAAGACTTTTACAATGTAAACTACAAAACACTGCTCAAAGAAATTAAAGATGACACACACAAATGGAAAAATATTCCATGTTCATGAATTGGAAGAATCAACATTGCTGAGATGTGCATCCTACCCACGGCAATCTACAGATTTAACGCTATACCCACTAAATTACCAGTATCATTCTTCTCAGACCTGGAAACGACAATACAGGAATTCATATGGAAATATAAGCAACCACAACCATCAGGAAAAGAAACAAAGAGGGAAGTATCACATTTCCAGACTTAAAACTTTATTATAAGGCTACAATAATCAAAACAGCCTGGAATTGGTACAAGAACAGGCATATGGACCAACGGAACAGGACAGAGATTCCAGAAGCAAAACCTAAATTTCTCAATCAACTCATCTTCCACAAAGCCTCCACCAACAACCACTAGAGAGAAAAGAATCTATTCAGTAAATGGTGTTGGGAAAACAGGGTGACCACATGCAGAAGATGAAAACAAGACCCCTACCTATCACCATACACAAAAGTAAACTCTAAAGGGATCAAAGACCTAAAAATAAAACCTCTAACTATAACTTAGAAAATGCAGGAGACACCCTTATGGAAACTAGAAATGGCAAACAATTCCTGATGAAAACCCCAAGTGCCCATGCCATAAGAGATAAGATAGACAAGTGGGACCACATCAAACTGAAAAGTTTCTGCAAAGCAAAAGAAACCATTAAGAGAGTGGAAAGACAGCCCACACACTGTGAAAAAATATGTGCTAACTATATATCTGACTAAGGTCTAACATCTAGAATCTACAAGGAACTCAAACATGCTGAAAAGAAAAAAACAAACAGTCCTATTAAAAAGTGGCAAAAGATGTAAATAGACACTTCTCAAAAGAAGACATATGAGCAGCCAACAGATACATGAAAAAATGCTCAGCCTCACTAGTCATTAAGAAATGCAAATTAAAACCACACTGAGATACCACCTAACTCCAGTCAGGATGGCCATCATCAATAACTCAAAAAGCAACAGATGTTGGCGAGGATGTGAGGAAAAGGGAATACTTCCACACTGTTGGTGGGAGTATAAACTAATACACCCTCTGTGGAAAAGAGTGCTGCAATTCCTGAAAGATCTAAAAAATCGACCTTCCATACGACCCAGCAATTCCCCTTCTGGGAATATACCTGGAAAAACTCAAAGTATTTTATGAAAAAGATACCTGCACATACATGTTTAGTGCAGCATTATTCACAATAGCAAAAATATTGAATCAACCATGGTGTCCATCAAAACTAAAGTGGATTTAAAAAAATGTAGTACATATACACAATGGAATATTATGCAGCCTTAATGAAGGACAAAATTATGAACTTTGCAGCAACTTGTATGGATTTAGAATCTGTAATACTGAGTGATCTACCACAGAAACCAAGAACTGAGTACCATATGTTCTTACTCATAAGTGGACCCTGAAAAATCATAATACTATAAGGGATTGGTAGTAGTGGGAAACTTCCAGAGGAGGCAGGAGGGCACACTTCATCAATAAGGGTACCTGATCTCAAACCAGGTGAAGTGAGAACCAAAATGAGGCCCAAACTTTACCTATACAATGACCATTTGTATACCTTACCCTGAATTGTATCTCACATCTTTAAAATTAAAAATTAAAAAAAAAAAAAAAGATAGGGTTGGGCAAATAGGAAGAAACTGATTAAAACTAAAAGCAAGCAAAATTTAAGACACCGACAAGATGATAAAATATCTGGAGGAAAGTGGTTATGGAATCTTTGTTATTCAACATACTTAAGGAAAGACAGAAGTGCCTGATCTTGATCCTTAAGACCACCAAAGTTAAAAACACAAATATCTTATGGGTCTTGAAGGAAAGTTGGGTGTGTGAAACAGGAGAGCTCAACCCAACCACCAAGAAAAGCAACCTCCAAATCAAATATGCTTAATATACTAAACAGCACACATCTGCAGGCGACAGCTGACAGCCTCTGTTTGTGAGTCATCTTTGTTTAAAATCAGAGAACCAAATCAGACGATTTACTATAAGGCTGTGATGGTTTTCTTGTTCAGCGTACCATGTTTAGAATCTGCAGACCCAGGTTTCATCATTTACCCAGCCATGAGATATTAGGCAAATTGCTTAATGTCTCTGATAATCAGTTTTAAAAATTAAATGAAATATACCTAAGCCTGAATTGTACCCCACATCTTTAAAATAAAAATTAGGCTGGGCACTGTGGCTCAAGCCTGTAATCCCAGTACTTTGAGAGGCCAAGATGAGGGGACTGCCTGAGCCCACAGGTTCGAGAACAGCCTGGGAAACTTGGTGAAAGCTCATCTCCACAATAAATCAAAAAACTAGCTGGGCATGGTAGCACACACCTGTAGTTCCAGCTACTTGGAAGGTTGAAGGGAAGGATCGATGCTGGGGTGGCCGTGAGTGTGCCGTGAGTGTGCCACTGCACTCCAGCCTGGGTGATGGAGTGAGACTCCCACTCAAAAATAAAATAAAATAATACATGTGAATGTTTTGTCCCAGAGCCTGAAAACACATGATTAAAGACTATTGCCTTGATCAATTAATTTATTATCTTTATATATTATAAAGAATCAAAAGGCTTGTTCAGAAATAGTAAAAAAAGGAAACTATAACGGTTGTCGGTATCTACCACCACTCATGTAAGTTAAGGGTTCCACAAGTGTTGGCCGCTTCAACTTTGACTGTCATTGTTGTTACATATAGGTAAGCAGGTAAAGGTTCATACCAAGTCACGGAAGTTTTTACCATGAAGGCAAATAGGGAGCTAAAGAAGGATCTTACACTATGAAGGTACTGAATAAGATAGTCATCCAGCGAGTACTGCTACACCACTGAGGCTCATTTACTGTCCTCATTGGTTGATCTTCCTTTCACCTATATTTGCTTGCACTCAGAAAGCTGGGGTTCACCTTCCTCTCAGAAGCAAATACAGCTCCTTCTTAGATGCAGCCTTCTGTACCCTCTGCGCTGGATATGACCCATCACATCAGTAAAACCTTGTCTTATAGTAAACTGATTCCCATCAAGCTGAATAAAAGACAAGCTAATTATCAGAAACTCACAAGAAAAAGAATAAAGCAAAATAAATTTATTGCATATTTAGGCTACTGCATGTAAGAACAACAGTAATAGAATGGATACAGAAGTTAAACAGACCTGGTTTAACGCTACAACTACAAAAATATCACCTTCTTTGTAGGGAAGAAGAGACTGCAATTCAGAAAGGTAAAAATAGTATAACCTCCTGTAAAATGGTCATATTAAAGAAATCTAAAGTGAAATCTAAAGTGTAATAATGTGAAGAATAAGTGAAATAATAGGTAAAGTGTCTGGTACTTTTTTAAAAGTCAAAATATGATATTATATTTTTAGCAATTATGAAAATAATGGTATTATTTTTCTTTTGAAGACACCAAGTGAAAAACATTGTTTTCTGTCTACTCAAATTTTTAATTGTGATCACTTCAAATTTATTTTTAAAAATAACCAGCACTCCATTGCCATAATCATTTATCATATCCTTGCCAGCCAAAAGAAAAAGATGCTTTCCTCTTCAAGCTTCCCAGCAGCAAAACTTGAAAGCTAGACAGAATACCTAATTGGTTACTGTTAATTGGCACTACATAGGTTCAATTAGATCAGCTTTAGTTACTAATCATCAAGACACAAAACAGTTGTCGCCTCAATTAATTGTTGTCAATTACCCATATCGTTATTTGACCTCTCATCAAAAGGACTCCATGCCACACAACTGGTGGACCAAGCAGCCACTTCAGAGACTCTGAAGCCATGCTTCCAAACAGGAAAAGACTATCCAATCTATGCACATCTTCTGCAACTTATACCTCCGACCAAAAGTGAGTTCACTAAAATCATCTCTTCTGATTAGAGCTCAAGTGCTAAATCAATATACATAGAAGGAAAGCAGCCCAAAGTAAAGCAAGTTTTCCTCATCTTGAAGGAAATGCTCATGAAGTAATTTAATTCAATGGTTATTTACTCAACATTCTGGAAATTAAGTAAAGTGGCTAAATCCTATTTAACTGTAACTAGTTTCTTCATTCAGTATTTACCAAGTTGAGGTATACATACCTAATACCATTGTTTTCATTTTATTTAAAGATCTGATTTCTCCAAAATCTCACACAAATTTTCTTTCCTTTTTTTTGAGTTGGAGTCTCACTCTGTCGCCCAGACTGGAGTGCAGTGGCCACTCCCAGCCACCTCAGCCTCGACCTGCTGGGCTCCAGCGATCCTTCCGCCTCATCCTTCCAAGTAGCTGGAACTACAGGAGCGCGCTACCACGCCCAGCTAATTTTTTGATTTATTGTAGAGATGAGGTCTCACCAAGTTGCCCAGGCGGGTCTCGAACCCACGGGCTCAGGCAATCCACTCACCTCAGCTTCTTAAGGTGCAGGATTACAGGCTGAGCCACCGAACCCGGCTATAAATTTTCTTTTAAAAGCTAATTCCTGCCCCTTTTCCCAAACAGAATTACAAAAGAATATCCTATAGATGAAATTCAGTTTCTGTCTGAATAAGTAAGATGATTTAACCATACTTCAGGATAACAAGCTAAAAGGAGAGAAGAAAAAAACGCTACTGTAAAAGATTTTGGATAGATGGCAATCTAGACATTGGATGCAATTCACATAATCCAGGCTTGTACAACTCCAAAGTCTTTGTTCTTAACCGCTCCTCTATGCAGTAGCCCAAATATGCACTATACTTTGTTCCTTTCCTGTTGAGCTTCTGGCAAGGAACAGTACTCATGGCTAGTTTTCCACTCTGTTTAGTAGGAACCAATGTATTATAATTTATATGTATCTTTGTAGAAAACGCTGTAAGACATACTTGATAAACTGATAAATATATGACTCTCAAATATCATATCACTTAAAAGAACAATATTTAAAGCCACTGAAAAAAACTTAAACAAAACCCAACTCCATGGTCTTCTTTTGCTTCTTAGTTGAATTAAAACAATACTTTTGCAAATGTTTTCCTCTCATTCTTTACCACAAGTGTTATTCTAATTATAATACCATTTTATACCTATTTTTATAGTCTCCCAATAGTCACATGCTGGATAATAAATATTCTTGGGAGGAAGCATTGTTAAATCTAAAGGGGAAAAAAATCCGTTAAGGAAAACAATCTAAAAAGAATAAATAAGAAACATTTTAAATTAGGAAGGCTATGTAAAAAGTGGTTCACTTTGTTTTTCATTAAAGATAGCATTCTGAAAACATATTTATACAAAATAACATTCATGAGACATATTTCAGAATCATAATGGAGACCACAGTAAATGTCTGAAAATGTTAATCAAGTATAATAAGTTATTTTCAACTATCTTTTTAAAACTGTTTAGTTATAAATAAAATATTTGCATTACCAAGCTGGTTTTTATTCAACATTGCTCTTTTCCAAAATGTAATACTTTCCTTAAAGCTAAATGTAGCACTGTGTACACTGATACTGCAGGGAGATGACTACTACAGTGATCATCTATTTTAAGTCAATAATATTGGACTTGTTGCAGAAACTATTATTTCTATGGTTCACTGACTGGAGCAAAGCAGGAATATCCAGTTTCCAGTACAATTGTATTGTGTAATTTCTAATGATCACCTTTTCATAAGGTTTGATAGAATTCTTAATTGAGAAAGTTAAACTGTATTTCAGTAGTTTAGTTTACCTATTACCAGAAGGTAAGGAGAAGGGAGAGGGAAAGGCTGAAAAGAGTTAAAAGAGATATTATGAAGAGATGAAACTTTACAAAGAACATACAATATGTTAGAGGCCTAAGTGCCAATTTCATGAAGGAAATGACCTCACTTCGGTGTCTTCATTCTGACTCCAGAACCCAAACTTAAAAATAGAGAGTTACCAATCTTCAATCATTACTGTAATATCTCCTACAGACTGACACATATTTTCCTCAAGTTGTAACTAGGTCACTGGAAGTAAGCTGATATTGTGATGACTCTTTCCATATGCCTAAAGGCATCTTTGAGACTGAAACTATTATTTCAACTTTCAAAATGTCTGATACAGGCTGATCAACTTCGGGACAGAGACTTCCAAATATACAAGATATCAGAACAAACCATTTCACCACTGGTCACATCGCTTGACTGAATGAGACTGGAGATAATTGGGTCTCCACCAGACTGCTTCCCACCCATCAGAGACTTAAACTGCACACATCTAAGAGTCATTCTCAAATATAGGTAAAAGATGGAAATAGGAGCATCTTTAAGACATGAATTCTGTGATACAAATAGGAAGATATCCAGAGAGCTATTTTTTCCCACAAAAAAATCCTTTACTAGACCAGATGCAGTGGCTCACACCTGTAATCTCAGCACTTTGGGAGGCTGAGGCAGGAGGACTGCTTGAGCCCAGGTGTTGGAGATAAGCCTGGGCATCATTGCGAGATCTCCATTCTACAAAAAATAAAAGATTAACTGGGCATGGTGGCATCTGTAGTCCCTGATACTTGGAGGACTGAGGCAGAAGGATCATCTAAGCCTGGGAGGACAAGGCTGCTGGGAGCCATGATACTGCCACTGGCTCCAGCCTGGGTGACAGTGAGACCTCAACTTGAATAAAAAAGAAAGAAATCCTTTACTGATAAAGTTTTAATGTAAGTATTAAATCTAAAATTTCCTATTGAACTATATTAGTTTTATATTATCAAAAATAATTCCTTTATTCAGATACTGTGGGGGCATGATGATGCCACTCTGAACAGTTTATTGATCATAAAAAAGATAATATCTTAACATAAAACATGCTTATACTTTCAAGGGAATAATTTTAATTTTAGTCTCTCTGAAAAATTCCTAGTTTATTAAATCATCATTTTATCATATTGCTATACTCTTAAAAATATTGTATATTTATTACTACATTATAGGCCTCATTAAAATCTATAATGATAAATTAGCTTCCTTTTCTGATCTTGTCACTTACTTTATTTATTGCTTTCATAACCATTAATACACACGTTGTTGGTGATAAAATTTTTAAAGCTAGATAAAAATTACCTCTGGAAAGGCCCAATTCAGCTGTAATCTTACTATTACTTCTCAGAAAAAGATACAATCTTGTTGTTTTCAGTTTAATACTAGTAAACCAATCTTATATTTTGTCAATTAGATTAAATGATATATTTCTACAAGAAAACTTACAGACAGAACCTACCAATATTGAGGGCAATAATCACCTCAACTTTTTCAAGCACCTGTAGCTAATCAAAAAATTTCTAACACTCTAAGATTGCAACCATAGGAAATTAAACAATCCTTTTGCAAATGAAGGCACCTGAAGAAATGACAATTTTTCAGAAGAAAACAAGTTTCTTCAGAAGAAGAAACTTCCAGAAGAAATCTTTACTATGTCTTACACAGATAACAGGATGGACTAATCCTATAATGACATACATTTATGGTAAAAATACCTGTGTAACATTTGTAGCCTTAACAAATCCTGGGAATAGCCATGGAAGATGAAAAGCATTTATGAACACCAAAAGCAGTTCTGCTGTATTTCGTGGTACATTTCAGGAGAAGGAAAAATAAACCTTCATGTTTCCCTGATTTTCAGACCAAAGATGTGAGTCAGACAGAGTTCAACTAGGTAAGCAGAACCACGATGAGTTATAGGTAAGGAATTTAATATAGGAGTCAAAGCTTACATAACTGTAAGAGAAGTTGAGAAAGGAAAGGTCTGCAAGTGTGCGCAGTTGGAGGATCACTGGAGCCCAGCAGAGGAACCAGCACCTCCAGATGTAAAAATGTGGGACAGCAAAGGAGGAGCTGTGAAGAACATGGGGCTTGCAGAATGCTACAGTTTGGATGTTTGCTCCCTGCCCCCAATCTCATGTTGAAATTTGATCCCCAGTTTTGGAAATGGGACCTAATGGGAGGTGTTTGGGTCATAGTGGAGGATCTTTTAAGAGTCAATAGGAAAGAGGATTGTCTGAGCTCAGGGGCTCAAGACCAGCCTGGGCAACTTGGTGAGACCTCATCCCTACAATAAATCAAAAACTAAGTCGGGCATGGTGGCATGTGCCTGTAGTTCCAGCTACTTGGAAGGCTGAAGAGAAAGGATCGCTTGAGCCCAGGAGGTTGAGGCTGCAGTGGCCGTGAGCATGCAACTGCACTCCATCCTGAGAGACACAGTGAGACTCCAACTCAAAAAAAGAGTAAATGAATGTTCCTTCCTGATGTTGGGGAGAGATTAGTTCTCACTCTCCTGGCACTTCCCCTCTCTCCCTAGCTGCTTCTCTGCCATGTGACCTCTGCATACACCAGCTCCCCCTCACCTTTTGCCATGAATTGGCCAGACTGAGGCCTTTACCAGATGCTCCATCTTGAACCTTCCAGTCAGCAGAACTGTGAGCTAAATAGACCTTTCTTTTTTTTTTTTTTTTTTTGAGTTGGAGTTTCATTCCATCACCCAGGCTGGAGTACAGTGACATGCTCACGGCCACGCCAGTGTTGACCTGCTGGGCTCAGGTGATCCTTCCACCCCAGCCTTTCAAGTAGCCGGAACTACAGGTGTGTGCTACCATGCCCAGCCACTTTTTTGATTTACTGTAGAGATGAGGTCATGCCAAGTTGCCCAGGCTGTTCTCAAATCCGTGGGCTCAGGCAATTCCCTCACCTTGGCCTTCCAAAGTGCTGGGATTACAGGCTTGAGTCACCATGCCCAGTCAATCTCTTTTCTTTGTAAATTATCCATCCTGAAGTATTTTCTCACTGTAACACTAAATAGACTAAGACACCAAGCATCTCATGATGGGCCTGGGTCCATTTAGCTTAGCAGGGTCAGCACTTGGGAAAAATAGGTGGACGCAGAGCAGAGAAGGAGGACATGCTGGAGCCTCTTGCCAGCATCTCTACGTCTATCACCAACCAATCACAATGAACTTTAGTAAGTAATGGCAAATTCTGTGCAAATAGTTTTTCTGGTCAACTGTAACCCAAATTTATACAGGACAAGAAAATCTAGGAAACACAGTTCCAGCTTAATACAACACAGTATAAATCACAACACATGACAGAAAAACATCTGATGCCCACAACCATTGCAGGTTCAGAATGAATGCTTTGCAACTTCTCTGAGTGGTTTGAAAACCCATCCTGGGCCAGGGAAAATCTCTCCTTAGTTGCAGATTACTGGAAGCTACTTGATAAGAGAGACGTAAAGGGGATTCTCTTGTTGATCTTAACCAGTAATGAACAAAAGAGGAAGAAAAAGCGGCAGTAGCCAGAACTGCTCTGGGTGTGCACACACTCTCATAGACAGCTGGTGGACTACAATCTCACAAAGTTTTTTTTTTTTTGAGACGGAGTCTCACTCTGTCACCAGGCTAGAGTGCAGTGGCATGCTCACAGCCACTGCAGCCTTGATCTGCTGGGCTCAGTTGAACCTTCAGCCTCAGCCTTCCAAGGAGCTGGAACTACAGGTGTATGCCACCACGCCTGGCTAATTTTTTTGATTTATTATAGAAATGAGGTCTTGCCAAGATGCCCAAGCTGGTCTCAAACCCGTGGGCCCTGGCAATCCTCACACCTCAGCCTCCAAAAATGCTGGGATTATAGGCGTGAGCAAAGTTTTTATTTCTAGAGCCAAATGGAATGACCATAAAATTTTAAGTGTATGTAATATGTGCATCACCCGGGTGCACCCATACTTATATTTCTTTTACTTTTAGAGCAATATTACTAATATTATGATATTTGCCCACCTTCTTGGCTAGAAATCCCTATTTCTCTTTTTTTTATCAGTTCCTCTCTCATATCCACAACTAGCAATAAGTGTTCTCACATGCAATCACAACTACTGTCCAGAATGTTTTCTCTGTTGTCTGCTGATTGCCATCATTCCCTGCCCATGGTCTGGTGACCACACTACCATCAGTTTCCTCTAAGCTTCTCCTTGTCTACAACTGAGGAAGATTCTTACAACTTCTCATGCGTGGGTCATTTCAGAGGAACTCTTAAAGCAGAGTGGCTGAGTACCTAGAGACACAGCTTTTTCCTTTCCAACATAGACTGTATGTCCATAAGTCACATACTCTCCAGAGAAGACACTGGCTCAGTCAGGGACCCCACACTAAACCTGAGGTCTCTATGCCCAAAGAGCTCCAGTCCCTGCTGCTCACGTATCTCCTTCTCAGAGAGATCATCTCTCAGAAACCCTTTGCCTCTCCAACCCATTCCACTCTGTAGAGGGACTAATTTTCCAGACAGGTCATGCAGACTGAATTCAAATTCCCTCTCACAGACTCCGGAGCCCAGTGTAAACCAAGGAATAGGGCTGGGCACCTGTTCCATGCTGCTAAAAAATTATGACAGTTAAAAAGTACCTGGAATGTCCCAGACAAGTAGGAGATCCATGTGCTCAAAGCTCACAGAAAACCCTTTGATAGAGCAATCCCACTTCTATGAAAATCAACCACAGAAATAAGAATTTTTCACTTCAGTGTAATTCTAATGGCAAAACATTGGAAACAACCTAAATGTCCATCAACATTTAACCACTATTAGAAAAATAAATTTTACATATTCATATAATAAAATAATGAAATGCCATACATATAGTCATTAAGTATATATTTAAGTATTAACATGGAAAAATACCCCTATACAAAGTAAGCTTTTTTTAAAAATGTTTTATTTTAAATATGTAGGGTATAATTCAGGGTTAGGTATACAAATGTTCATTATGCAGGTACCCTTGTTGATGAGTTGCTTCCCCACCCCACTTGGCAGTTTCCCACTACTGCCAATCCCTTTCTTATAGGATTATGATAGTTGTTCAAAGTCCACTTATGAGTGAGAACATGTGATACTTGCTTGGTTTTTTGTTTCTGTGATAGATCACTCAGTATTATAGCCTCTAAGTCCATCCAAGTCACTGCGAAGTTCACAATTTTGTCCTTCTTTATGGCTATGTAATATTCCATCGTGCATATGTACCACATTTTTTTATCCAGTCCTCTTTTGATTATAGTGAATAATGCTGAAATAAACATGTGTGTGCAGGTATCTTTTTCATAGAGTGATTTGAGTTCTTCCAGGTATATTCCCAGTTAGGGGGATTGCGGGGTCAGATGGGAGGTCGATCTTTAGACCTTTTAGGAATCGCCACACTGTTTTCCACAGAGGTTTTACTAATTTACACTCCCACCAACAGTTAAAGTAAGCTTTAAGCAAACCTTGGTGATTATTATTTTAAAAAGTAAGTACTCACAACTTGTAAACAGCTCCACAGTCATAATGAAATATAAATGAGCACCAAACTATTAACTGAGGTTATCTTAAGGGGATAGGAAATGGTATTATAGGTACAGCATTATATCTTATCAGTGATAATTAAAATTTTTTTGCAATAATTGTATGTTGTCAGAAAAATAAAAGCTTCAAAAATGTAAGATAAGCATGTGCAGCTATCCATAGTAGTTTAGTATTTAAACATTCCTCTCTGTAGTACCTTTAAGCATTTTAATATATCAGGTCAGGGATATTTATATTTGAGAAGGCCTCTGAAAGACATCTTCAAGACAAACGGCTCAGTGTCTTATAACATTACCTCCTAAAGCATCATGCAAGAAAACAGAGTGGTGGGAACATATTTTGCCCTTTTAAAACATCTATTGGCCTGGCTCAGTGGCTCAGCCTGTAATCCCAGCACTTTGGGAGGCCGAGGTGAGTGGATTACCTGAGCCCGCGGGTTTGAGACCCACTTGGGCAAGGTGGCTGGGAGCGTGCCACTGCACTCCAGTCTGGGCGACAGAGTGAGACTCCAACTCAAAATAAATAAATAAATAAAAATAAAACATCTACTGAGCATCTACTCGAAGAAAATTCAAAGACTGTTTTAAACATCATGTTCACTGCCTTTCATAAACTTAAAATCTACTGGAGGAAACAGAAACAAATAATTAATGACAAATATTAATCTATAATAGACATCAAGAACAAAATAAAATGGGAAGGGGAAATGATATCAACCTAAACTGAGCAGGAAAGAGGATAGAAGACTACTCGATAGATGTCATAAAGAAAAGCTACACATTTTGCAGGTAGGACTGATAAGCAAAGACACGGAGGGGAAAACAACTTAGAAATTCTACTTCGCTTGTCAGTTTATATTTGTTTGGCTTTCTTTGTTACCTTTTTAAATTAGGAATTACTACAGCACCACTTCCAATAAACCAGTAAAGCGTGCCAGGATCTAGTATTATACATCACTCAAACTTGTTATTTTAGATCTTTAAAAAACCTCTACGTATTAAAGTTTATCTCCCTATATTCATGAACAGCATATAAATAGAAAAATACATTGATGTGTATTTAAATTAGTTAATTTAGATTTTTTATATCAAATGCTTTTAAGATCTCTAGTAATTTGATCATGGTGGCCTTAAAAACAGGCCCCAACCAAGTTAACTCTCAAACAGAGCTCCTATAAATGTTCTGCAAGAGGCCAGAGAGATTCAAACTAATCATTGTTTAGTAGTCATATTAATATAGCATGTGTCCCCCTCCTCCCATCTTGTAAAATGAACACAAGTTTCAGGCTTTAAATCTGTGTAATTTCAAACACAGAAAATACAGATTACAGACAACAGCTTGGTGATGTTGCCATAAAAAAGGAACGCAGAAGGTTTTCATTTTCCATTTTACAGTTTATAAAGTGGTTGATGACATGCCGGAGTTAAGTAGAAGCCAAGAATGACCTACCTCAAGAGAGATGAAACATCTCAGAACTACTTTCCCATGGTACACACATCCACTGAGGTCCAACATAATTTTTTATGCTGCTTTCAAATTGCACTGAGTTTTAAATTGCAATGTCTTGCACTTTTATTGCCTGTCCTGATCCATTCATTGTGTCTGAAATCTAAGTCTATTGCTTGAATGTTAAACACAGAAGGGACTTTAGATTACATCCCGGAGGATGAAACTGGGCAGTATCAATGAACTGGGAAGAGTTTATATTGGCTTTCAAGGGTTGTGAAGGCCTGAGAAATAGTTACTATTTCCTTTTATCTTTACGCCACTTTCTTTGCCTGCTTGCCTGCCTGCCCACCTTCCTTCCCTCCCTTTCATCTTTCCTCCTTTTCTCACTTCCTTCCCTGTAATGCTTCCAAGTTATTTAATTTGCACATTCAACTATATCCGATAACTAATTTCAGTATCAACAGCCAGAGAGATCAGCATTGACTATCAATTCCACCCTCCATCTACTCTCCCTCATAACCAATCCCAAATAAGAAATTATGCACTTTAACCCTTGTGAACTGGAGAGCTCATTGCCAACTTGAGAGACCTAACCTCAGAAGCCACAAAACCCTACTTTCTTGGATGGTTTTCAAAACATTTCTGATTGTATTTGAGCCTCAAGTCTCTTCTGGGACATTCTGCATCATATTTTTCAATGCCTGGCTTGAGCTGGAATTCATACTGGGGGAAGCCAGGACAAGTATTATGAATGGGAAATTAGGAAATTAATAAGCTGGTATAAATTTTACTTGGAGTAGAATAACAAAATTTTTTAAATTGAGTTTGGAATTGTAATACCCAAGACAGCACAGGAAAATACTCTAGAGCCAGTATCCATATCTGGTAAAACAAAAGAAAATTCTGGCAGCTTTTAAGTAGTTCCCCAATAGTATTAGCATGGCAGAAAAACCAAGTCCTATTTCATACTTGATGAACCTATATGAGGATACTCTTTGAAATTCCAATAATTACAAGAAATCCACACTCTAGATTCATATTTCATAATCACAGCTGGAAAGCTAACATATAAGTCCACTCCTGCTACCCACACACAGCTCACTAACAAGGCTAGTATAGTATTGTTCTATACCCCTAAACTTCTGCTATGGTCTGAATGTTTGTGTTCTCTCCAAAATTCATACATTTATATCCTGCCCCCTAAGGTGATAATATTAGAAGGCAAAGGCAGACCCCTCATACACGGAATTAGTGCTTTTATAAAAAGAGATCTGAGAGAGACCCCCTCACCCTTTCCACCATGTGAGGACACAGATAGAAGGTATCATCTGTTAACCAAAAAGTGGACTCTCATCCAATACTGAATCTGCCTTAACCTTGGACTTCCCATCCTCCAGAACTATGTGAAATTTCTGTTGTTTATAAGCTATCCAGTCAATAGTATTTTGTTATAGCAGCCTGAATGAACTAAGATACTCCCTCAACACCATATTTTTTACTCTGCCACCTTTGCTTCCAACAGCATGGACATCTAGAAGTAAACGGCATATCCATAGTGTTACCTGAATTATTCTTCATCTCCCAGTGCTGGTGTCATTAAATCCAGCTGCAACCTTTCAGGTTCCTGACCCTTCATCTTTGCCTTCCAGCATGAGGTGAAACAGTCTGTCATAATGCATAAACATGATTCATGATGGGGAGGGGACAGATCATCCTACCCTAGAAGAATTTCCCAGGACACTTATCCAAAAAGCCAAAACAGAATAACTCCAGAAAATAAGATGTCCTATCCTTACACAAAGGGAGCAATTTTTACAAATCAACTAAATTAACATTGACTTGAGAATGCTACCAAATCTAACAAAGCAGATGCCACCTCTCCTCTGAAGGCCCTTTGAGTTCAAAGGAGAGGCCATGCCAAGGGAAAACCCACAAAGCCAGGGAGGGGCTCTGTCAAATTTAATGAAGCCACTCTTGAGTTATGCTAATCAAACCCCTCACACCTCCTCTGTGTGGAGGTTTCTACTGAAAGACACACACAGCACAGATGCAGAATTAGATAACCTCATTCTCCTAAAAATGACAAAATGAGAATACCAGGCACACAGTGGGCCCTCAGCATATATATGGGCATTCATTTATAATCATCACTTCCTTTGTACTATGAAATCATAATCACAGTATTTGTTAGGAATTTACTCGGAAATATGATTTATGTTAAGTGTGTTCATTATCTCTATTTAACAAATAAACCAACTGAAGTTAAATGAGTTTCCTAGAGTCACACAGCAAGAAGCAAGAAGAAGACTCAAGGTTTTTAAGTCAGAAAGATCACACTAGAGATTGTGCTCAATTCCCCCCTTACATAGAGCCTTGTTTCTTGTTTTTCTTTCATCTTTGCATTACTAAAATTTCCTATCACATAGCAAAGCTAAACAACTAATATATTAAATATCCACATATAATCTAGATTCTACAACTCTTCACATTTTGCTGCATTTGTTTCATCACATAATTCTCATGCACTTCAAAGTTGCAAACATCAGTACAGTTGCTTTTAAACTCTTCAGCATGTATATCAATAACCAGAGTTCAATATTTGTTTATAGTTTCTTTTGGGGAAAAGGTAAAATTTAGAGAGCAAAATACCCATGTCTGATGTGCATCATCAGTAAGTCTGATAAATACATAACTATATGACCCAAATCCCAATCAAGAAATATATTACAGTTTTTCTGAGACTATATTACAAGAGTACGCTTGGGATAAAATATCTAAAATATTTTGACAATGGGGATCCTAAGTAGCTTCTTGACTTTTTACTGAAATTAAACATAACAATATATTAAATTCATGTGCCTTAGCACAAAACTTAATATATAATGCTTGATCTATAAGTAGACATTCAACAGGTATGCGACTTTTTGAGGTTGTATAAGAAGGAATCAGCTTCCCCACCCCCACCACTTCCAAATCAGAATCCTGTTTGAAGGATTCCTATAAATCATAGTCAATGATATGCAAAATACTGGGTTTAAAAGGCATTTTTTAAAACATCACCAACATATGTGTCAACATATGTAACTCTTTGAAAATAGAAACAACTAATTCTTTTTAACATGAGTTTTTATAGTAGTAATGTGTAAACTCAGTGGAAACTATACATAATAGCTGCATCCAAGTGTTTCCTTGCACCACACCTGCCCAGGTATCTTTGTGTGACTATTCCATTTTGAACAAGGAATTGAGTTTTCCTAGAAATACTTGCAACCTCCGGAAAAGCTAGGCTGATGCTTGGAGCTTAAGTCTGATGCTTAAGTGATGGAATGATGAAAATGACTATCTTTAGCCAAGCACGAATATGCTGTCAATGTCACTGTCACCTGCCTGAAGCTTAACATCATGGGACTCCAGACTTTCGATAAGCCTGCAGGGTTTTTGAAAGGAAACCACCAGAAAGTATTTATAAGATAAAAGCCCAAACATATCTGTGTTACAAACTAGAACACATTACTTTTTTCCAAACTTTAGAAAATACAGATATAAATGCCTAAAAATAGTCTGAAATGATACAAAGCCCACATCAACAGTGGTTATCTATAAAGAGTAGGGATTCGAGTAATTTTTTTTACCTCCTCCTTTGTAGTTTTGATATAACCGGTATTCTTTGCAATGACTATTTCTAATCAGAGGAAAACTATTTTCAGATTTAAACAAAAGATGTTTCTTTGACCTGGGAAGAACAGTAACAGTATATTGCTAAGAGGGAGGAAAGCTTGCTCCAGTCCAAAATATGTACCATTAAATATATGTACATATACACATATATGTATACTGAGGATAAATCTGAAATGAAATATATCAAAAGTACTAACTCTGATTAGAGATAGGTGAGCACTGTTATAGGTAATTTTTTCTTCTTTTGTACTTCAAATTTGCTACAAGGAACATACATAATATCTGTAAGCAGGAGGATAAAAGCAATTATGTTTTAAAAGGACTTAACTACACATTAGATTAAAACAACTGTCTGAGATACCATTCAGATGATGCCATTCAGCTGGATTGGGCTTAACAACTGCTTTTTCATTTCTTGACAGGCGTGACCCAAAATAAAGGAAAAGGGACAACAGTGACACTTCTCAATTCAGTTGCTAATTCTCAATTCAGTTGCTAAGTCAGTCTTGGAGTTCCTCAGGTGTGAGGGCACACACACCTGCACTTGCCAGAATTAGCAGATCTGGTTCACACAGGAAACATGAAGATTCATCCTTGTGTGACTCAGGTCAAGTCACTACATCTCAAGTCAGTGATTCCTTACATGTAACATAAAGGGTTGACATGCCTGTTTGAGGCCCCACACACACCAACATTTTTAGATGTAAGCTGAATTATTAAACCACCTCCTTTCCATGTACAAAAATTTACCATCTTTCTTTAGTTTCCCCTAAAGAAGAAAACATACTAGGGATTATTAGAGTGTAGTGAGTAAGTTCATAAGCCATGGATCAGATAGTCCTGGATTAAAGTTCAGGCTTTGTCCCTTACGTAGTGACTTTGGCCAAGAAAACAGAGCCTCAATTTTCTCATCTATGAAATGAAGCTGATAAATATAGTGCTTACCTTTCAGAGCTGCGATAATTATTAAATGAGAGAAGAAAATGCATGGAAAGTATTTGACACAATGCTTGGTTTATACTTATATTTATGTCATAAGTATCAAATAAATGGCAGATACTGATGGTAATGATAAATATGCTGACCATTGGGCAAAATAATTGTTAAGTAAGTAATAAATCTATTATACATATTTGTAAGTATTAAGAATATATAGAAACCTATGTCTTGTAATATTTCCAATTATTCAGATATGATAAATAAAACATGTTCATGGCTGATGAGAACATAAGAAGTTAAAAAGGATTAGATGCCTTCAAAAGCAGATCAAATTCTGTAGACATTTAGCACTACCCTGCCACCTCCCAGATGGTCTTATGCTTTAGTACCTAAAATGAGTATCTCTGGATACTAGATAGGATTCTCCCACCACAAATGCACACCACGGTTTTATTTACATTTTGATAGCTTGTTTAGTTCCAAGGCCTGTGTCTTTCCTTGCTGCTTGTTAGTCTCTCTTTTTATATCCATGACTGTTGACCTAGTGCCATTAGCCTTGGAATCTACCACATTTTCTGGCAGAGAACCCATCACTTGACTCCATCTGGAGCTGCTCAACTTTGTGCCTCATTAGCAGACTGAGGCTTGTACCAGCACGGCACATCCTTCCCCCAACACTGATGCTGGGACCACTCCAGCCAGCCTTGTGGTAGTCTGTAGGGGAAGGAAAATCAGCTGGGAAGCAAGCTAGACTCTGAAGCTTGGCTGGCATTTTATACAGGAGAGTTAGCACACCCGACTATCTGTCCTTTAGTGTTATTACTACTATGATTGCTGGGGTTGTTGTTTTATGTCTTAAGGACACCACATACACAGCACTGACTATGCACCAGATCTGTTTAAAGGACTTTACAAATCTCACTTCATTTATCTTCACATCAGTTTTCTGCAGGAGACACTACTAATCTTAGCAGTCAGGACACTGAAACTCAGACATAAAGTCACTTGTCCAAGATCATATATGCTGTAAACTTTAGAGCACCAGATCTACCTAGAGCTGAAACTCCTCACACCACCTGAGCATGACTGCCCATGACTCCATGTCTCTGGTTCAAGTTTCAGGGAGTCAAAGAGGGTGGGGGAATATCAAGTGACAGTAGTCAGTGAGAAGGCAAGCCACCCAGTTTCAAATCCTAATGATGGCTTCTCAGGTAACTGGTTACCAATTTAATGAAGAAAACACAATGAGCTATACCCATCAGGTAGCTCATAGGTATTAACAGCTTCAAGAACAATTCCTTTTATCTACATAATTGAATATTTTTGTCATTTAATATACCTGATCACCTTATAATATAACACAGCCTACACCATTAGTGTATTCACTCAGTACTTTTATTATGTATGTAAAGAAAAAGACAGCAGTCTGAATTGGCACGGGGCAAAAGTCAGAGAGCAATTCTGTAAAGTAAAGGCAATACTGGCTGGCCTTACCTTCTCTGAAGAACTGTACTGAAGACACATATGTTTGTAGCATAGGAATACAAGGCTGTGAACTTGAGAACAATAGTCTAGCATTAGATTTCGTGGATTACATGCTAGTTCAACTCTTCTACTTAGCTGTATACAATGAGAAAAGTCACTTAACCTCTCTAAATCTCAGTTTCTTCATCTGTAAAATAGAGGATAATGTTAAACATCTCATGGGTTATCAGGAGACTTCAAGGACACAATCTATGTAAAGAATGTACAATCTACGGCAACATAGCAGATGACTGATGAATGTGAACTACTGTGGATTTTAAGTCTTAAATCCTCTGCTTTGGCTCAGTTTCTAAGCTATTTCATCAGCTTCATCAGCTTCCTCTAACAAATACCATTGTGTCTGAGCCCCTGGTAGGTGCATGCTTTATGTCTATTATTTCTAATCCACTGTTATTGCTAAATCACATAATTCTGAAATCATTGTCCCCAGTGTACACTAGAAACACTAGAGTTCAAAAGACAGTAAGTGATTAGTTGAGGGCTGTGACCTCCAGTCCATGCTTTATCTATGACACCTCCCATCCCAAAGGGTGGTTATGAATGTTACCTTAGTGAATATGAATGCCATCTTGCTGCCTAAGGCATCAGTTCAGGTACTCAGGTACTGAAGACTGACAATCCTCAACCTCACTATTTTACCCCAGAGAATGACACTAGAAATTAGCTTTATCGTTCAATGTGGCATCTAGTCCCTGCTAGGACAACATTCTTGTCCACCACAGGGAAATGTTCTCTTTGTTCATGTGTTTGGGAGATCTATTGTGGCTTTGCTGCAAAGAGGAACTCACATGCAGTTTTAAATTAAATATTTGCTTTAGTGAAATAACAAAAAAAAACACCTTTTTTTCAGAAGCCTTTGAGTTCAATTTGCAAATCTTATCATTTTATTTATAAGTTTAAAAATTTAACTCACTTTCAAGGAGGCTTTTGATTAAAGTTCAAACAACTCAAGTTGGACACTAAACTCCCTTCAGCAATGAGTATCACTTACAAATTTAATTTTTCTTAAACATTTTAAACTGCATTTATGAATTCAACATATCCATTTTCTTTTCATAAGCACATCAATTGTCTGACCCAGCAAGCAAACTCTTTTAAGTACTAAATTGCACCAATTATTCCCTAACAAATTAAAATAAAAGATTCAGTAAATTTTAAAAGCATTATAACACTATTTATGATCTTTGTGAAAAAAAACTTTATCTTTAAACATAAAAATTACAAGAGTAACGTCAATTACTCAACTAAACATAAAAAGTAGAATCGGATCGCCAGGCTCGGTGGCTCAGCCTGCAATCCCACGCCTTTGGGAGGCTGAGGTTAGTGGATTGCCTGAGCCCACGGGTTCGAGACCCGCCTGGGCAGCGAGACCTCATCTCCACAGTAAATCAAAAAATCAGCCGGGCATGGTAGCACATGCCTGTAGTTCCGCCTACTCAGAAGGCTGAGGCGGAAGGATCGCCGGAGCCCAGCAGGTCGAGGCTGCGTTGGCCGCCCCGGCACTCCAGTCTGGGCGACAGAGTGAGACTCCAACTCAAAAAAAAACCAAAAAAACAGTAGAATCGATGTCCACTTTGTTAGTTACTTTAATAGGTCAAATTCTATTAAATAGTACAAAAACATCAACCAAAAAAAGTATGCAGTTCATTAATAATCGATAAAAATTAATTAACATGGGTTTCAGGAATTTCATCAGCTGTTTATTAAATTCTAAATCCTTCTGGTTAAAAGTAACATAACCACTTTTAAATCCCATGTCATACATGAGATCACAACTCTAAGGAGCTGGGGTAACCTTTTCAGTCAAGGTCTAGTGATTTTTGTATGTGCTTTTGAGAGACAGCTTGTATCTGTTTTTAACAGTTGCCAAGACAAATGGGGACTCCCAAACAGAGTGATCTCCAAGATGGCGTCCCTGGGTTCACTCAGGATATACCACCACCTAGTTCTACCCAATTCCACTAGATTTTAGCAGATAGACGTCAGCCAGCCTCTGTAAGGTCACAGCTATTACCTTCACTTACTCTATGCATGATGTTTTTGTTTGTATTTGTTTTTTGGGTTTTTTTTTCAGAATTTCAGTTGTTCTTTTACTGCTTAGGAACCCTAACATGGTTCCATAGGATCCTCTACATTCTACTGTAATTCTTTCAAACTTCTATGCCTTTTGTCAGATTTGTGAGATTAAATTCAGCCTCCTTTATGAATTTCTTTATTGCCTGACCAAATTCAAAGTCATTTTCATTTCCTTCTTGTCTAGCAGAGATAGTGTTAAGTTAGAATTCAGTTTAGCTACTAAGGGACCAAAAATTTAAAATAATAATCTGAAAAGTTTAAATGAGAGAGAAGTTTATTTTTCTCTCACACAAAGTTCCAAAGTGAATTATTCAGGGCAAGTGTCATGGTTCCACAAGCATCACAGTCTTTCAACATATGGCTTTCACTTCATAGTTAAACTGGCTACCACTGGCCATAATTGAGTCAGAACCCACAAGCAGCAATGTGGGAGGCTGGGAAACATAGTCTTTATTCCCAGCAGCCAGAAATTCAGTGAAAAACTGACAGGTCCCCTGGACAAGGAGTGCTGACAGGGAAATGGGGAAGCATCGTGAACATATTGACAGCATGCCTGCTGGAACTCAAGTACACGGGCACTGAGAGATGGGGGAGGTGGCTGTCTCAGAGAGACACGTCAGGGCATTTGTGACAGAATCCCAAAACTGAAGATGTTGGAGAGTGTGGGCAGAATTGTGTTCTCAATCTGTCTCTCAAAAGCACACACAATAATCACTAGGCCTTGGCTGCAAAGGCTACCCTAGCTCCTTAGAGTTGGGATCTCATGTATGACATGGGATCCAAAAGTGGTTATGTTACTTTTAACCAGAAGGATTTAGAATTGTGGACAGAAGAGACAGCATAGTTAGGAAATTGGTCACATTGGTAGGTTATAATAAATTGAGGAAATAAGTATATACAGGGGATGAGAGCCAAGTTTGCTGCTGCCAGAGAAAGTATTTCCAAACATGGAAAGGTCAGAGGCTAAAAGAATCCTGAGATTTAGAAATGGAAGTATCAATATAAACACAATATTTTTGATAGCATATGTAGACAAATAAATGGTTATAGATGTATAGTATGTATATAAGTGTATACAGTGTAGAATGAATATGTATATTTTATATTGATATGTATTTGTATGTGTGTGTATTTACATATACATATATGTGTATATACACATGCTCTAACCATCTTCTAAGATAGCCTAAAAGCAATGACATCTCAACAGTAATAAGTACAACAAGTGTTCAGATCTTAGTTTTTAAATACCATCACTACCAAAACAACCAGGGCTGGGACAAGGACAGTATAGATGAAATTGGGATATCTAGCATCAGAAAGCAAGTAAGTGCTCAAGGAAAAGATGAAGCCATGTCAAAAAGACTTAGGAATGGAAGACAATCCACTGAACAAAACAAGAATTCATATGTCCTTGCTGACATAAATAAAGTAGAAGGAAAAGCTCTTGGTAGAATAACAATTAAGAAATGTAGAACAGATGATAGAAATGAATCACCGACTGACAACCATCATAGAGGTAACAGATTCAGGCAGGAGTCATGCATGAAAGCCATGACCTGCAGGTAGAGGTTGAATGAGGAACATGATACAGCCATAATCTCCGAACACTGCCTCCCAAAATTCTAACCACTTACAAAAGTAAACTAAGATGGAGAACCCTGTCATACATCAATGTGACCAGCAGTAGGACAGGCCATGTACCACCTAATGGGACCATCTGTAAACAGATGACCATCATAACCATGGCATTTTCACTAAGAATGTGGGACCTAGGCTGGATGCAGTGGCTAACACGTATAATCCAAGCACTTTGGGAGGGCAAAGTGAGAGGATTGTCTGAGTCCATGGGTTCGAGACCAGCCCGGGCAACTTGGTGAGACCTCATCTCTACAATAAACCAAAAAAAAAAAAAATTAGCCAGGCATGGTGGCACGTGCCTGGAGTTCCAGCTACTTGGAAAGCTGAGGCGGAAGGATTGCCTGAGCCCATCAGGTCAAGGATGCAGTAACCGTGAGGGTGCCACTGTACTTCAGCCTGGGCAACTCAAAAAAAGTATGTGCGACTGAATCTGGTCATGTGGAGACACTGGGTAGATCCAGACTGAGAGACATTCTACAAACTCAAAGACCTGGACTTTTTAAAAATTGTCATGAACCAGACAGGGAAAAATAAAGGAAATGTTCCAGAGTAGAAGAGACTCAATAGACATGATAACTAAATGTAACATGTGACTTATTATATACAGAGTGCCAAAAAAACATATACACATTTTAAGACAGGAAAAACTTCATTAAGAATCATAATACTCAGCCAGGTTCAGTGGCTCAGCCTGTAATCCCACGCCTTGGGAGGCTGAGGTGAGTGGATTGCCTGAGCCTGAGGGTTTGAGACCCTCCTGGGCAACTTGGTGAGACCTCATCTCTACAATAAATCAAAAAATTAGCCAGGCGTGGTAGCGTGCGCCTGTAGTTCTAGCTACTTGAAAGGCTGAGGCGGAAAGATCGCCGGAGCCCAGCAGGTCAAGGCTGCGGTGGCCGGGAGCGGCCACTGCACTCCAGTCTGGGTGACAGTGTGAGACTCCAACTCAAAAAAAAAAAGCAAAACATAATACTCAATATATACCTATAACAAAAGATGAATACAAACCATATTTGACTTCTGCAATTACAAGAGATGCTCAAAGTGGTTACCATCAGCATCCAGACTCTTCTGATTACAGCAAACTACTGCAGGACTTGTTGACGTGTGAGACCTCCCAGATCTTCCCTTGTGCACATCACACACAGTACCATGTGTCTCAAACTTATCACAAATGCGTGCAGTTGTTATGGGTGTTAGAGGTTCTGTTACATACTCACACCTCCATTGTCGTTGTACTTCCACAACATTCTCGAATTTCAAATACCACTTTGAAATGGTCTTATGCTCCTCAAACAACAGCTGTGCTTCCGCCATTTTCTTGGACTGTCCCACCTGCCACATGGTAACACCAGCATTCATTTGATTACTACCATCTTTTGAGCGAATGTCACACTACACATGACTACTGCAATTAAACTTTGAAAAGTAATACATACATAACATAAAATGTGTATACCTTTCTGGCACTCCCAGTATAATCACTGAACATATATGTATATGTGTATATTATATATCCTATGCTCTGTTGAAATATTTAAGAGCAAATTTCCATAAAATTTAACTCTGGTTGATCTTAGCTTTGAGGCACAGAAGCACTCAGTTTATTTATTTTTTTTTAAAGCAAGATTTGTTGAGAAGACAGAAAAGTTTCCACAGTGAGAGGGAAGCGAAGGGGTTGCCCAGCACTCAGTTTCTATGGACCTTGATGCTATCACAATTTTGTCCCTGAGAACTTAGATTATTGTTAGAAGGGTATGGGCCCATTAACTGGACTGGCAATCTCATCTTTCTTTGTTCCAATCTAAGGTCACAGAGGTCTCAGAAAGAAATCCCAAATGGTATTTTTCTGTGCCACTGTCCCACCTCTACCCCATGCCCATCACCATCGAGACTTGTTTTTCTACTTCCTTTGCAAGAGCCAGAACAAACACCACCAGTGAGTCCAAGGGGATGCTGACAGCCATTCCTCACTCCTCTTGCTCACCTCGCTCTGATGCCCTGCAGCTCTGCCTCTCTCAGTGGGTGGAAATGTGAAGTTTGGGCTGGGTTTTCTTTTTTTTTTTTTTTTTGAGTCGGAGTCTCACTCTGTCGCCCAAACTGGAGTGCAGTGGCCGTTCCCGGCCACCGCAGCCTCGACCTGCCGGGCTCCGGCGATCCTTCCACCTAAACCTTCCAAGTAGCTGGAACTACAGGTGCGCATTACCATGCCCGGCTAATTTTTTTATTTATTGTAGAAATGAGGTCTTGCCAAGTTGCCCAGGCGGGTCTTGAACCCGTGAGCTCAGGCAATCCACTCACCTCAGGAAAAAAAAATAAATGTAACATGTGTTACTGACTTGGACCCAGGGTCAGAAAAGAGGAAGAAACCCTGCTAGGACAGCTGGCAACCATTTAGTGGGCTCCATGGACTTGAAGGCAGTGGTACACCAACTGCTTTCCTGAGTTGGAGGGCAGAATGCTGATGGTATAGGAAAGTGTCCTTATTTGGGGGAAAATACACTCTACAATGTTTAGGCGTGATGAGGCACCATGGTTGTGACTTGCTCTCAAATGTTAACAGTTGAGGAATCACGGTGAAAATGATACAGGAGACATCAGTATTGTACTTGGAACTTTTTCCCTAAATTTAAAATTATTTCAAAATAGAATATTAAATTTAAAAAAATTCAGGGCTCTGTTCAGCTTGTTCAGGAAGAAAGGGAGCCCTGATATGGAGAGACAGCTTGTGGTCTCTGCTGGTGAGGCCACAAATCATCCTACAGTATCTGCATATCTTTCTTGGCTTTGTTCAATCCTTCTTCTCATTGCCTCTGTTGCAGTTGTTTGCCATAACACTAGTATCTCCTTCCTGCTGGTCCATCAATGAGATCTCAACCTGCCTTATATACAAACTAGTCAGAGTTACCAAGGGCAACATGTTTTAGGGCTAGATAACAAGATGTTTTCAACATCAGAGTATCTCCACTGCATTTAAGAGCTTTTCAACACAAGTCTGCCCTGAGGCAGAAATTGAACAGAATAGAAGAATGGAAGTAACACACTCAAGCAAACTGGAGAACAAATGTAACACTCAGGCAAAGTGGGGAGCATGAGATAGAACACACAAAGGAGAAAACAGAAATGAGAACAGGTTTCAGAGACACAGCCTCAGGCCACCTTTTTTTTTTTTTTTTTTTTTTTTGAGTTGGAGTCTCACTTGGTCACCCAGACTAGAGTGCAGTGGCCGCTTCCAGCTACCGCAGCCTCACCTGCTGGGCTCCAGCGATCCTTCCGCCTCAGCCTTCCAAGTAGCCAGAACTATAGGCGCACGCTACCACGTCCGGCTGATTTTTTGATTTATTGTAGAGAAGAGGTCTCGCTGCCCAAGGCCACCATTTTTATTATGCACAAAGACCAGCTATCACTAGCACAATGACCTACCTGGACTGGAGTTTATCCCAAAAGTCTAGTCAATGAGCCTCCCAACTAGAATTCTAGGCATGGTTCTTACAGGTATAACTTACATTTGCAAACCTCTCCCTTAATGGAAGAAGAATAAAGGATAGAAAGAGTCTTCCTCCTAATATCAAATCTATGCGATTCTGTTCTCAATGCCCTAATAGTCAGGTTAGATACTTTAAGAAATACTAAATGTGGCAGAAAAGGGGCTAAAAACAGTTAAAATCATTCCTTTTAAAAGTCAACTGGCAAGCTCCAGACCTGCTAGACATGGGGCTTGAGAAAACCAAATAGCCAAAGGTCCTTTCCTGAAAATGCAAGATAGTAATTCATTCACAACTTTACCCCCACATCCTCTCTTTGTGAAGTTATCAGTTTACAACCCCTGCTTGTCATGTATACGCTGAAGACAACTTGTTCTTTGAAAATCTGGTTTTGCTAAATACCATCTTGCAAATTCCAAAGAAAAATGTATAGCCATACAACCTGACCCCCTCCCTTACCTAAACTAACATATATAAACCCCTCTCCTCTTTCTCTGGGTAGCTCAACCTTGGAGCATTAGCCTGCTGAGTTGCGCTGGTGCTAATAAACCGCTACTTCCTAAGACAGTCTCAGTGTCACGGTCTCTCTGTTTTTCCACAACACTAATATCATAAATTGTATAGCCATTTGTAACACAGCTGTTACAATCAATTTATGACAAACAGAGATTGTCTGATAATTCCAATGAAGAGAATATCCAGGAGTTAATAATTTTTGCCTCTTTTCACATTCAAATTTATATTCCATAAACATATATTGAATTCCTACGTCTTGATCATCAAAATGAATAAAACAGTGCCCTTACTGAGTCCAAGGACACAGACCCATAAACTAACAAATCTCAAAAAAGCACAGATGATGTCAAATTATTTGTTCACTTTGCCTGGGTTTACCAAATTATGTTCCAGGCCTTATTTTATTTTATTTTATTCTATTCTATTTTAAGGTTAGGAACCAAATTAGGGAAACTGAACACACTAGCTGTGGGCTTTTCCACTTAGATATATAGAGCCACATGCGATATATTACTTAAATCAGTGGTTTCCATGGTCCATGGCTGAGCAGTACAAATCACTTGTAGTATACATTTTAATAATTGAGAAATCCAGAACGAATTAATCAGAATCCCAGGAATTTGAGAGTTCATTGTTTCTAAGAGTTGTACAGTGGATTTTGATGCACCGTTAAGTTTGGGCACCTCTAACAAGTAACTGTCACTAATTCTACCAAGAGTGACCTTAGCTCGTACAACACTAGCTTGCAAAATAAGAATCGTACCTTGGCTGTGAAATTCACAAGAGTGCTGATTAATTCATTTGAATATGATTAAACTGCTTCCCTCTACCCTGGGCTTATGAACGATGAGGAACTGAAATGTTTGCTGTGACATCCATTATTAATGCTCTTCCTTTCCAAAGCCTGTCCCTTTGACCTCTGTTTATTCCAGCTTATCTCCTATATGGGTTTATAGTTACTTATTATTATGTGCAATTACATCATGCTGAGTGTGAGGACACCCCACAAGCTGTTAGTTATATTAACTTAATAATAGATTTCAGGGTGTGATTTCCAATTAATTTCATTTTCCATATGCACATGCAGCTCCATGGGAAGCCAAAATTATAGAGTAGCCATATGGTGCCTCATAAGTAACAATTAAAACTAATTTTCTATTCTTTGACACTAAAAAAAAAAATCATACGGCTTAAATGCCACAGAGAAAATTGAAACTTCAACAGCAGATGTATCTCTCTAGAAAGAAGATGCCTCACTTTGTGGTACGGATATTCCAGCTTCTTGCTTGACAGTGGACCGTGGTCCCACCTGGCTTTTAGCACATTTGATTCCTTACTGCTCTTACCCTGGGTGGAATGTCTTAAAGCAGCTGTGAGAGAGTGCTGGGCTTTCTATTTCACATCAGTAAGCTGAGTTGAAAAGAATAGTCTGTTTCCTTCTCAAAACAGAATTCGTAATAGAACTTTCCTATTGACCCATTTCCAAAAGGCTATGTATGAAACATGGGGCCGTCTGCAGGAGAAAAATAAGCAGTCCCACTAAAAGCAGGTGATGTTTATCAAGCAATAGATGTAATTGCTCTAGGGTGAGGAGGGCTGGGGAAAAGGTCGCTCCCTCTGGAAACTCCCACTGGTGTGTTAACAGGACAGACGATCCTCTTACACTAATCACTGGGTCTAATTTTGGCAGGTTAAAAATAAATCAAACCATATACAGACCCCATTCTAGGTAAGCAGTGTGACCAAAAATAAAAATCCTTGATTTTATTAGTCTTTCACAATTTTCTAAACCTGCCAAGTTTTTATTTGGGAGCAAATAATATCACATTATAGATTTACTCTAAAGAATACCTTAACTGCTTTACTGAAAACATGACTAAATCTCATTATTTTATACTTTATGATGAATCCTTTCTACAGCTAATACATGTGGGCAAGGATAGCAGAAGGAACTACAAGGGAGAGGAGCGAAAAGGCCAGAGGTCTCTTTAGATTCTAGTATGAACTGAATGAGTGAGAAAACCTTGTGAAGGAAGAGGGTTAAAAAGGGAAAAACTTCAAGATTATTATTTTTCCTTCTGCAATAGCAATGTAATTGGGCCAATTTAATATATTCATTGCTTTTGTAAACAGAGCAGGCTGTCAGCACCAGAAGTAACAATGTCCAGTGTCTGGGCAGCTTTCTCCTGGGAATATTATCTCTAAAGTATTGGATCCCAGCATATATACTTTGTTAGCAGACTTACAGACCTCACTAGCTTTTTCTTTTCTGCTAGTACTCACTCCAATATTTAACTCATATTAATTTGATTTAGATTTTTAGAAATCTGCAAAGTAGTCTACCAAAACAGCAGAGGAAATATGCTGGTGTGGCAAACTACATAAGTGATGCTGAGTAGAAGCAAATGTCACAATTACAGTCTCTGTGTTCACCATAATGGACAAGAGTTACTAAATGAAATCCTCTTCTTTGAGTATTTTGCATCTCTATCGTAATCATCTGTGTTTTAGAATCTACACAGAACAGTCAGAGCCTGAAGTCCGATACTGCAGGAGAAAAGGTATCGTGACTTAAAAAAGACATAAGTGTGTCCTGCTATTTGTAATCTTAGAGCAACAAGTTTCTTTTTCAGGGAAAATAAAATGTACCTTGTGTTCTAACACTACTTTTATTATTCCCACTGGTTTTTTTTTTCCCCCAACAATAAGACATACAATAGGTTTTCAAACTGTGGCATTTGAAAACCAAAGCAATGAGTACCTCCGTTCCTTAACAGAATCAATCAAATCTTACCTTACATAGAATTTTGGTATGAATACATTTAAACATATGCTATGTGCAGGTCACTGTGCTAGGTACTAGGGAAGTGAGAGCAAACAGAACAAATGAGGTCCTTCACTGGGCTTATGTCTAGGGGAGAAAAGTCATCCCACAAATAATTTCGTAAACTATTTGATTTAGTCATATATACTCTATGTAGTTCCTGATTTATGAAGAGTTAGTAATAAAAACTCCACTGAATATAATATAGTTTTCTTTTTAATGGATGTACTGTAGCACTTCAGGATACCTCGGGGATATCTGCGAAAATGAGTTATTTTATGATTTCAGTCTTACCTCAACTGTGCAACTCAATACTAGCTGTTAAAATACAAATGTTCCATACTCTAAAAAAAAAAAGTAACCCATTTTACTGGTCACTGACTCAAGTGCAAACTATGTAACACTGGCATACCCTTCATCATCCATCACAAGAGATATGCTATTGCCCCTTAGAAGACTTTCTGACTTTTTAGGTAAGGTCTGTAACCCCTCTTGTTCCCACAGTAATCTACCCAAATTTCCACTACTGTGTTTATCATATTGTACTAGAGTTATTTGTCACCCTCCATTACTTGAGATCCTTATGTGTAAGAACAATGTCTCATTCATGCCATATTACTAGAACCCTCCCCAGTGCCTAGCACCCTGCCATCTCTCAACACTGGTCAGATGAATACATTTGTGACAAAGACTGAGCTGAACACTGCAAGGCAACTATCACTCAAAGTACACCAAGATTCCACAAAGCATATTCGCTGCTTATATTGGAAATGTTCTAAAATTCTTATCCATCTCAGCTGATTACCATGTCTGAAAGCCATTCCTTCTTCTTCTTATCTTTGATTTACTGAGGCACACTCTATTCCAGGGGCTGCAGTCACAACTTGAAACAATCAGAGAGTACAGCATAGTGGAAGGAATCACACATCTGTCCACTTAAGACGAGATTATGCATTCAAAGAACAAGCATTTGCAGTAAGATACTCAAGCATCAGGCAGCTGATGAGTCTTTTTAATGAACTTTTTGGTTCTCTGAACATAGTGAACATTCTAGTATGTCTTTGACCTTATAAAGTTTTAACTTCTCAGATTGTAAATATAGAGTGGTGAAATCAACATAAAAATCCTACAGAAGGAAAGTGGCTTTAAAAAATTAAATACTGGCCGGGCTCGGTGACTCAGCCTGTAATCCCAGCGCTTTTGGGAGGCCGAGGTGAGTGGATTGCCTGAGCCCACAGGTTCGAGACCCGCCTGGGCAAGTTGGCGAGACCTCACCTCTGCAATAAAAATCAAAACTTAGCCGGGTGTGGTAGCGCGCGCCTTTAGTTCCAGCTACTTGTAAGGCTGAGGCAGAAGGATCGCCGGAGCCCAGCAGGTCGAGGTTGCGGCATTAGCATGCCACTGCATTCCAGCCTGGGCGACAAGAGTGAGACTCTAACTCAAAAAAAAAAAAAAATTAAATATCATTTTAAATCATCAAATTAAATTTTGCTACAATCATTGTAATTAAATTTGGGGGAATATTTAACAACATGTGAAAATTCTCATATGCCATGTTAATGTAAAAAAGCAGAATACATATATATATATACATATATAAAGTGTAATTTCAATTTTGTGAAATACATCTATATGAAAATAGATACACATATATTTGCACATAGAAAAATAACTTAAAGGAATTTCAATTTTTATGATGATTATGTATTTTTTATAGAAATTCTGATAGTAATGTATGCTTTCTAAAGTAAAAATCGTATCTTAACAGATTTTATAGGGAATTTTGCAAAGCAACAACTCCTCTACTAACTTCCAGTAAGATACTTTTCTTAAATTTTTAAATTACACCATATGCATTAAAAACACATAAACAAAAAATAAAGATAAACCATTATGTTTCCTTCCATGGTGAATAAAATGAACTTTTAAGATATTTAAAAGACATAATTATCTAGGATATTAAAGATTAATAGTTATCTTTATAATTATGGATTTCTTCCATTCTGCATTTTTTTACCTCATAACTGCAATATGTTTAACGTCCTTTAGAAGGGAGGAAAAATATCAATAAAATTTTTTTAGAATACTTTTAAATATAAAGAAATGCTGCATTTTGAATGGCAAAACTAAACTTCCTGTGTCCGGAATTTAAAGAGTAAAAGAAAATAGTAATTTGAAAATATTTTGGCAACCTTTATATTCAAGTCATTCTTTATTCCCACTTTTCCACAGAAGAAAACTTTAATCTTTTTTAAAAAATGTATTCCTTCAGAAAGAGGCTACTTTAAGTCCACCAGAGAAATGGAGCCCAAGTCAAATGTCACACCTTGCCGTGTTTAGACAATCAACTTTTCCTTTTGATCTTTTTTTGGTACTTGAAAAACCTAAAATTGATTTTTCCCAGTTGAACCAAAGTAGAAGAGAGACAATGTTTTATTAGAAGATTCTTCATTCCCAACATAAACTGTCTTCTTTATTTATATACAAAGAAAATCTTTTTGTTCTTGTGAAAATGTTTTTAGAAACTATCACTCTGGAAAGTTAATTTAATTGTACTTTACTCTGAAAAGAGAGTGAGAAAAGAAAAAATGATGATGATAAACCTATTAGCCACCACAGCAAAAGATAAAGACATGTGTTGATCACCTCTCCAAAGAAGAGGTGTACAAAACAAACTCCACCAAAATGTAAAAACAAGGGCACCACGGAGACCATTGACTTTTGTTGTGTGTGAGACACAGACCAGGACAGCAAAAGAACTGTGGTATTAGAGTCACTGAAGTTGTTACGATTACGAAAAATTTATTGTTGCACTTAAATGTGCTAAAGAAAAGGGTATTCATGTTACACAAAAGGCAACAGATTAAGGAAAATTCAAAATGATTCCTGAAATGAAACAGAGTAAGGGGCATGGTTTGGGGCTAAATGGCAAGACCCAGCCAGCTATAATTCAGAAGGGAAAGTATCAAATAGATTTTAAAGTACCAAAATAAGGGAGGAATGAAAAGTAAATAAAAGACTAAAAAGTAATATGATTCTCTGATCCTGTATAAGCCTGAGATTCGACAGCAACACAAAAAAGAGGCAAATTAGAGAGAAAATATGAGAAAATGAATGCTTTCCATCCTGGTCTCAAAGAAAATGTAAGTGATTTCTTTTTAAAAGAAAACCGCAGTATTTTCTGAATACAAACTTTGAGTCATTAAAATTATCTTGCCTCATTATTCCTAGAACAGCAAGCTTTTAAAAAATAAATACTGAAAGCACTAAGAACAGATTTAGAGCTATATGGGAAATAATTCCTAACTCAGAGCTAAAATTATTATAGTTAAAACTATATTAGAAACATATTTAGGAAAGATGATCAGACTGTGGAGCTTTTCAATTATGATCCCCAATCCTATTCTATCTGGATTCCTGAAATTCTCAAGCTTACCAGCGCAAATGCATTGATTCTCTCATTTCGTGACTCATTAACTCAATAATTTCTTACACGATATGACACCAGCAAAAATCTTAAAACAATCCCTGAGGATAGTACAGACTATAACTGCTAAACCCTTAGAACACAACTGTTCTAGCAATCATGGAATTTAGGATTTTTTTTTTTTTTTTTTTTTAGTTTGAGTCTCACTCCATCACCCAGGCTAGACTGCAGTGGCACACTCACGGCCACCCCAGTGTCGACCGGTTGGGCTCAGGTGATCCTTCCACCTCAGCCTTCCATGTAGCTGGAACTATAGGCACGAGCTACTACACCCATCTAATTTTGGGATTTATTGTAGAGATGAGGTCTCACCAAATTGCCCAGGCTGTTCTCAAACCTGTGGGCTCAGACAATCCCCTCACTCCGGCCTCCCAAAATGCTGGGATTACAGGGAATTTATGATTTTTTTATTCGTTTGTTACAACTATCCATGTAGATGCCTGCCTCTCCATCTAGACCTCTGAGCATATGAAGATCAATCAAGTATTACTTAATATATCTCTTACATAATAAGATCAATGCGAGTTTTCTCTCATCAAGAGTCTTAGGGGTGAAGTTGCCAGCCAGAGCCTCAGGGGTACAACTGCTTTCCAAGATGACTCAGAAGGCTGGACTTTGGCTTCAGTGAGCCAAGAGGACATAGCATCACAGAAACATTTGCCCTGGTAGGTTTTGGACTTGTTTGGGACCCACGATCCCATTCTTCCAATTTCTCCCTTTAGGACTGGAAAAATCTATCAAATGCCTGTCCAGCTCTTTTAAAAGCAGATAACTTATCTGGTTTTCAAAGGAATTTGACTCAGGATGCATCATACCTAGAGTCTCACCCATCACTGATTTAGATGAGATTTTGGACTTAAGAGTTGATGCTGGAATGGATTAAAATGTGGGGGGTTCTTTAGACAGGGTGAATGTACTTTGCATGCAAGCAGGATGATGTCCTTATAAGAAGAGGGAGAGACACCAGAGACAGATGTGCACAGAGGAAAGGCCATAAAAAGGACACAGTAAGAAGGCAATCATCTGCAAGCCAAGGAGAAAGATCTCAGAATGAAATCAATATCTTGATCTTGGACTTCTAGCTTTCAGAACTGTGAAAAATAAATTTCTGTCATTCAAGCCACACAGTCTGGCATTTTGTTACAGTAGCCCTAGCTAATAACATACCTGCCAGTTTATACTCTCTCTGAATTGTCACTGGTTGAGGGAACATGTCATGCAGTACTTCAACAACAAATACAAACGTACATGTGTTCCTTTTCTCAGGGACAGTATAGTAAAGAATACAGCTTTGCCCAAAGAGTGATCTGGCCTTATGCCCCCAACTTTTGGGAGGTAACCTATATCAAACCAGATGGAAATGTCTTTGTTTAGGGCAAGAACTTTTAAGGTAGGGCCAGTCACACTCAATAGTCTTAGGTCAGGGGGCTAGTCATACCAAAAAGAAAAAGACTTAGGGAGGGGGCTTTGGATAACATCAAGGCTGAGACCAACCACCTAGGCAATAATCCAATCGACCATGCCTATGTAGTGGAGCTCCAGTAAAAACTCTGAACACTGAGACTCAGACGAGCTTCCTTGGTTAGCAACACTCTGTATATATTGTCATACACCAATGCAGGGAAGATAATGCATCCCAACTCCATCAGGAAAAGACAAAGGAGCTTCATGTATGGAATCTTCCCAAACTCTGCCTTATGTATCTCTTCTTTCTTTGGCTGATCTTAATTTGTATCTCATCTCTGTTAAAAATGGTAACCATGAGTATAAAAAAAGTATTCCGTGAGTTTTGGGGGTCCTTCTAGCAAATTATCAAACCTGAGGGTGGTTTTTGAAAAACTCAAACTTGAAGCTGTGTCATAAGTGAATTCAGTCTTAAGAGACTGAACCCTCTAACTTTGCAATATGGTTAACTTCAAATAGAGAAGAAACCTCAGACATCACTATCTTAGTAACATTTCTTTTATCTACCCCAAACAGAGTTGACCATGATCTCCTTCCTTCTTGGTACACCACAGCATATAACCCTAATTTGTCTGGTAATTACAGTGATTCTAAACCCAGGGCAATACTGCTCCTCATAGAATATTTGGCAATGTATGAACAAAGTTTTAGTGGTTACAACTGAAGGTTGCTACAGACATCTAGTGGGTAGAGGCCAGGAATGCCTACATCCTACAATGTACAGGACAGCCCCCACAGCAAAAAATTATGACCCAAAATGTCAGCAATATCAAGTTTGAGAAACTCTGCATTAGACCCTTGACATTTACTGGGTGAACTCTCAAATCTGAGACAACTACTCTCAAAGTAGTGAGAAAACGGCACCCTGAATTCCAAGACCCAGTATCTAAATGCCAAATACACACAAATAACTTCTGTTTAATGTTGGGCAAACTTCCAAGTCTTTGGTACTCAATTTTCTCATTTGTAAATGAAACTAATAATAGGATGTATTCCGCAATTGTTTACAAAAGAAATAAGATCATATATTAAAACAAGTTAGCAAACTACTTAAACCAAAGTAAACATGGCTAAATGTTCACTCTATGTCATTTAACTTTCCCTGTATAATGAAGAACATTTTTAAAAAATGTTTGCACTGACTGGAATACTGGTAAAAGCAGTCACAAATCACTTTTTTTGATTTGGTATAGAACAGATATACAACTCCTTGATGTCATAAATCTGAGCTACCAAAATTAAATATTCCTTTCAAAATTAGCCTTTTCTGTCCGTGGCCATTCTTTTTCTCTTTCCTTCCATCATCATCACTCATGGTTGACTTTTTGTGTGTTCATTTTCTTCAAAGAAACAACGTTTATATCACACATCAGAGTTACTATAGAAGCAATGACAAAGGAAACAACCAAGTAATTCAGACAAAATTGCTGGGCTAAACACAACCACCTGTTAAATGTAAACACCAGGCAAGCAATTTCCTAAATGACCATCTTGCAGAAAATTACAAACTGTCCCATACTGGCAGATATTCAGGTCAAAGGACTATGCATGTTCTGTCAGAGAACTAAAAGGATTTAATGTATTCCTTCTGTGTCTGTCACTTCCATCACCCTTCATCTAAAGTGAATTCCCCAAGAAACAGGCATAACATTTCCCTCTCAGACCCCAAAACCTATCATAATACCTGGCATATTATATGTGCTAATTCATCCTTCTTGGATGGATGGAAGAACAGGTGGCCAAATGGATGAAAAAATATAAACACATATAAAAAAACAAATAAAAGAATGAATAAATGAATACCTAAAATGGTTCATTAGCCTATGAATAGCAGTACCACTAATTTCTGCTTGAGCTTGAGTAAAATTAAAATATTAGTGTTTTTACAATTTAAACACAGGACATAGCTGTTCAACAAAAGCACTTGGTTTACAGGCTTACTCTGAACAAGGAACAACGTACTCTCCCCATATTGATGAATGATATAACTCAAAGCAGTAAGAAGAGGTTAGATTTTTACTGGAAGAAAGCTGTTTTCCATTTTGTAGCATGGTACCACAGACTCTAGGTTAAGACACAAACAAGAATATGACCAATATCTATCTAATGAAGAAAGAATTACTGCTTCCCTTGTAAGACAGACGACAAGGTAAGGAAGTCTGCTCTCAACATAGTACTAGAGGCTGAGCCAGTGCAAGCAGGCAAGGAAGAGAAATAAAGAGCATTTAGAATGGGGGGAGAGGGAGAAGTAACACTGTCTACTCACAGGCGATATAATCCTGTATACAGAAAATCTTAAGGCAGAGGTCCCCAACATACTACTTGCATAAGAGGAGAATGGTGGGCAAGCTCTACCTCCTGTCAGATCAGCAATGGTCCGTGCATTATTTTATTTATCACTTCCATTCACACCTTTTTTTTTTCTTTTTGAGTTGGAGTCTCACTCTGTCACGCAGATTGCAGTGCAGTGGGGCATGCTCATGGCCATCCCAGTGTCGACCTGCTGGGCTCTGGCAATCCCTCCACCTCAGCCTTCCAGGTAGCTGGAACAACAGATGCGAACTAACACGCCTGGCTAATTTTTTGATTTATTGTAGAGGTGAGGGCTCGGGAAGCTACCCAGGCTGTCTCAAACTGTGGACCCAGGCAATCTCCTCACCTTGGCCTCCCAGCCTTTTTTTTTAAAATAGTGAGTTGTATAATTATTTCATTACATATTACAATGTAACAATAATAGAAATAAAGGGCACAAAACCATCTGTCCTCCCCACTCCCCTATGGAAAAATTGTCTTCCACAAAACTGGTCCCTGATGCCAAGAAAGTTGGGGACTGGTGTCTTAAGGAATCAATTTTTAAAACTATTAGCAGGAATAAATAACTAAAATGAGGTCACGAGACACAAGATCAAAGATGCAAAAATCTATTTTATTTCTTTGTAGAAGTAGTGAATAATCTGAAAATGAAATTATGAAAGTAACTCCATACATAATAGCATCAAAATAACCTTAGAAATACAAAAGATAAAAACAAAAAACAAAAGAAACAAAAGATTTACATGCTTGAAAATTACAAAATATTGCTGAAATAAATAAAATATCTAAATTAACATAAAGACATTCCATGTTTACTGTTTCCAGCAAGAGTCAATATTGTTAAGATGACAATACTCCCAATATTGATCTACAGGGTCAACATAAGCTCTGATCAAAATTACAGCAGGTTAATTTGCAAAAATTGACAAGCAGATCCTAAAATGTGTAATAAAATGCCAAACATCTAGAATCGCTGAAACAATTTTGAAGAAAAAAAAAGAGGTTGGAGGACTTTCACTTTCCAATTTCAAAACCTGTTATGAAGTTAACAGTTATTAAGTAGTGTGTTGCTAACATATATTAGGTTTGATTGTCATAAAAAAATTATCACAAATTTCTCAGCTTGACTCAATGTACTATCTTATATTTCTGTTGGTCAGAAGTCCAATATGGGTCTCAAAAGGATAAAAATCAAGGTATTGGCAATCCTCTCTGGAGGCTCTAGGTAGGATTTATGTCACTGCTCATTTAGGTGATTACTAGAATTCAGTTTCTGGGGTTGTAATGCTAAGATCCCTGTTTCTTTGTTGATTGTCAGCTTGAGGTTCTTCCCTAGAGGCCATGCACAATACTCTTTGGCTAGTGGTCCCTTTCCTCCATTTTCAAAGACATTAACCATAGGTCAAGCCCCATTCGTACTCATTTATTATGATGCATTAAAGAAAAAATACTACATACTGAGACATTACAGAGTACAGGCATATATATGAACATGGGATGTTAGAACACAACATTTAAAAAATATATAGAACATAAACATCATGACATCACATTTATAATGTCCAAAAATTTTTTTAAAGTAGATGTATAAAATAAAAGTTTTAGGGATATAGATACACTTATTTTTAACCCTGAAAGCTAGATAATAATAAAAAATGCAGAAGACTGGCTATCACTGTCAAGGAAGCAAGATAATGGGGCTTATCCCCTCTTTCCTCTATCTCTTATCTCTAACCTAGTATGAAAAAATTTTGCCACTTTTAAGAACTTATGTGACTAGATTGGGCCCACCTAATAATTCAGAATAATTTCTTCTCTAAACATTAATACTTGTAAACATATCTACAAGGTCCCTGTTGCCATATAAAGTAACATACTCATAGGTTCTGGGTCTTAAGGCATGGGAATCTCTGGGGGGACTACTTTTTTAGTGACCACATGGTATAAAGATAAATAGATCAATGGAACGGAATCAACAGTCCAGAAAGAAATCCTTACATTTACAGTCAACAGATCTTTGACAAAGGTGCCAAGGCAATTCATTGGATAAAGTATAGACTGTTCAACAAATGGAGCTGGGACAATTGCAAAAGTTTAACTTGGACTTTATGCCATACACAAAAATGGACCCCAAATGGATCACAGACATAAGTGTAAGAGCTAAAATAATATACTTTTAGAAGAAAATACACTTTTAGGAGAAAATCTTTGAGTCTTTGATTAAATACCACACCAAGAGCATAGGCCAAAAAATAATAATAATTGATAAGTTGGAATCTGTTAAAACTCAAAACTTTTACATTTCAAAAAGCACCATAAGAGAAATAAAATGACAAGCAACAGATTGTGGGAAAACATTTGCAAAACACATATCCAATAAAGGACTTGTCTCCAGAATTTGTAAACAACTTTTACAACTTAATAATAAGACAAAACTCAATAAAAAAAATGGGTAAATGATATGGCCAGACAATTCACCAAAGAATTTAGAATAATGACTAATAAGTACCTGAAAAGATATTTAACATCATTAGTCAGTAGGAAAAGGCAAATTAAAAACACAGAGAAATATTCTACACCAAGAGACAGAAAACAAGTGTTGATAATGAATATGAAGAATAGGAACTCTCCTGCATTGTAATGGGAATGTAAAATGGTACACCTTCTTTGAAAAACAGTTTGGCAGCGAGGCTCAGTGGCTCAGCCTGTTATCCTGCGCTTTGGGAGGCCAAGGTGAATGGATTGCCTGAGCCCGCGGGTTTGAGACCCGCCTGGGCAACTTGGTAAGACCTCATCTCTACAATAAATCAAAAACTAGCCGGGTGTGGTAGCACACGCCTGTAGTTCCAGCTACTTGGAAGGCTGAGGCAGAAGGATGGCCGGAGCCCAGCAGATGGCTGGGAGCAAGACTCTAACTCAAAAAAAAAAACAGTTTGGCAGTTTCTCAAAAAGTTAAACATAGCGTTAACATATAATCCAGCAATTCCAATCCTACCTACCCACCCAAAAGAAATGAAAACATATGTCCACAAAGACTTGCATGGTTATTCATAGTAGCAATTATTAGTATTAGCTCCAAACTGGAAACACTCTAAATGTCTACCAACTGGTAAACAGATAAATCAAATATGCATGTCCACACAATGGAATACTATTCAGCAATACAAAAGAAATAATTACAGGCCGGCCCAGCCCGTAATCCCAGCACTTTGGGAGGCCCAGGCAAGCGGATTGCCTGAGCCTGTAGGCTCAAGACCCGCCCAAGTAACTTGGCGAGACCTCCTCTCTACAATAAATAAAAAATTAGCCAGGCGCGGTAGTACTGCGCCTACAGTTCCACCTACTTGGAAGGCTGAGGCAGGAGAATCGCCTGAGCCCACCAGGTCGAGGCTGCGGTGGCCAAGAGCATGCCACAGCACTCCAGTCTGGGTGACAGAGTGAGACTCCAACTCAAAAAAAAAAAAAAAAGAAAGAATTATTGACATATGCTAAGTCATAAATGAACCTCAAAAACATTACACTAAAAGAAAGAAGGCAGACACAGAAAGCCACATATCATATGATTCTATTTATATAAAATGCTCAAAAAAGGCAAATTTAAAGAGATATAAAGTAGATTAGGGTTGCCTGAGTCTTGTGACAATGATAATTAACAGCAAATGTACATCAGATATCTTATAGGGGAGAGTGAAAATATTCTAAAACTAATTTATGGTGATGGCTACCCAACTCAATGTAAGCTACTAAAAATTATTAAATTGGATACTTGAAATAGGCAAATTTAATGATATGCAAACTACATCTCTATAAGGTTGTTTAAAAAACAATTTCTAAAAAAGAAAGGAAACAAAAAACATCCCAGTATGAAGCATGCATTCTTGGGAAATTGTCAAATTTATGCTACTAACTAAATCTAAGAATAAAAATACTCAATTTCATCTAGACAGATTTGAAGAAAAAAAAAAGAATGACATAATGTCAACTATCTAATGGATTCTGGGCAGTTGTTCTCTGGATCCCTGACGGTGTGAACCAGAGAAACTGAGCACTTACCTAAAGCCATTCTTGTCACATAAAATACACATACATCCACACGGAGGGTTTGAAGGACATAGAGTTCTACCTCCACTGAGAGCTGAGTACTTTTTACCCTGGCTTTCCATGTAACTGCAGCTGACTAAATGTACTGGAAGAGATATGTCTCCTTGCTATTTCCACAGCAAAGTGTACACGGACAGGACTATTGCTATGAGCACAAGTAAGGGTCATTCACCAAGCAGCTGACTAAATGTATTAGAAGAGATATGTCTCTTTGCTATTTCCACAGCAAAGTGTGCATGGACAGGACTATTGCTATGAGCACAAGTAAGGGTCATCCACCAATCAACAGAATAGCAAATAGAAGACATAGGTCAACATCGGTATCCTCAAGAAATCTCAGGTCAAGCCTCATCATAAAGACAGTCTCACTGAGTTTGCAGGGATGTTTTTTTCTCATATCCCAGGGACTCTCCTTGAAGGGAGAAATAAAGTATGGCATGATTTGGTTTTTATAATGCAAAACACAAAAATATTTAATGTAGGCCAATAAATAATCTGTACAATTTTTAATAGAAAAAAAGGTAGACAAGAAATTTTCCTGATTCAGAATTGAACAGAATTTTCAGAAGTATTTCCCATTCACAAATGTGTTGAAACATTCTCCTCTTTAAATAGCAAATAGATGAATTTAGATAAACATATTTAAATTCCCAGAGCAGTCTTGAGTAGCTGCAACAGTTTGGGGAAATGTCAAGAACACCCTCTGCTTGAGAAAACTGCTCTGCTATGTAAAATGGAGATTATCTTAAGGAAAATAGAAACCTTCGCAAAGAAACTTACTGAGTGCCATATTTTTCCCAACTGTTGATTTTAGAGAATTTCAGCTGAGAGTTACTTCCACTCTGCCAGCTAAATAAAAATCTCTCAGACCAACTGGGTTGGAGGGGAAAAACATATAAGTTGAGAAGACAGAAAATACTACAAATTCACTTGATTCACTGCTTGAAAACCAATTCTCACTAAAAATTGATAATAAAATTGTTCAAATAAACTTCACTATCAATACCAAAACAGTGGTTTAAAAAAATTTTAACTCTAAATGAATTAACCACCTGGCTATAAACAACTCTACAGGTTGACCTGGCCCAGTTAAACGTCATAAGTAAAGAATTAAGTTCAACTAAGATAGTCTTAAATTCACTTTGAGGTAAAAATAAGCTATTGAGAAAAGAATCACAAATTCATAAAGGAGAAAATTAAAGAACAGTTACAAAAGACCTAATGCTGAACATAAAATACTGTAGTACTTCCCAGAAATTATACGCTCGAGTTATAAATAAAGGAGTATTTAAGAAATATAAGGCATACAACAAAAAAATTAGAACTCAGAGCAGAATTTGGTTAATAAGTTTAAGTAGAATCAAGAGCTAGAAAAAAAAAAGGACTGGGCTAAATTTTAAAAAAAGACATAGAAAAGATATGACACAGGAGGAAAAAATTTTGATTTAAACATGCTAAATAAAATACTTCTGAGCATTTTATTTAGCATGTTTAGTTACTACATGCTAAATAAAATACTTCTGAGTATTATAAAGTAGAGACTAAAAATCTGGTGGCATTTCAACCTGTGAAGGCCTAACACATTTTGCTCAGGGAAAAAATATGGCAGCCAAAAGTTGTATTAGAGCCTCTGTCTTCTCAAGGATCTTTCTCCTCAGCAAGGGCAGGAATGGGAAGAGGGAAGGCAGGAGCTCCTCAAAGTCTCATAAAGCGACTTACAACCAGGCCGACCAAGTACAACTCTGCCATATAAAGGGGCATCCACACTATTGCTTAGTCAGCCATTGTGCTATATATTTTATATGCACTTTCTCATTCAATTTTATCTTACTGAACAATGGAATCAAAACTCCACTTGCCAAAAGACCTAAAGGCCAAGATCAGGAAGGATATTCTCTATCATTCTTTATCTTAAGAACAATAGGAGGAAGGGAAAGTATCAAATCTGCATTTCAGAAAACATCATGGACCAACTGCAGAGAACAGATGGGGTAAGGGAGACTCTGTGTTTTTATCTCTGAATTGGTTACAAAGTAACAATTGTAATTCCTACTTTTGGTTAAGAGGATTGATTGTAAGATACAATATGAATTATAAGTTGCAATATTTATGAATAAATAGCATAAATTCAATACTATAATAAACAGTAATATTTATTATATTACAGTATACACAATTTAAAATTAAAGGCTATTTCTGTATCCAAGAAACTGTTTATTTAAGAAGTATTAGATAAAACAATGATGAGAATGTATGTTTTCAAAGTGTCTTAGACAGGCTTATCTGAAAAAACAAAAATGTTTTTAGACTGGCTTATCTAAAAAAAAAACATATTTTAAAATGTGTATGCCAATTCTCTATGTGAGGGTGGAAATCCAGGGAAGCCAGGAAGAGAGAGGACAGGGCAGTGAAGCCAGGGAGGAAGGAAGGAATGCAAAGTGGGATGTTGCCTAGGTGACCACAGCTTCACCAGAGATCATCGCTGGTTGCTTGGTTATGGGAGATGAGATGTCTCCTGAGAGTCCATATGATCCATTGTGCCTGAGAACAACCCCTGAGAGAGGAAGAAGGAAGAAAACCAAGAAGAAAGAAGGACAAAAAATTCTCTCTCAGACTTTTTCTGGCTCCTTTCTCTCCCTAGTCAATGACTGCCAAAAATTGGTGGAAACAGCCTGAGATTCTGGGTCTGTTGTGACTGAGCTTGGCCCTCAAAAGAGACAAAAGGGGCCTGGCCAGGACAGCGACATGGGGGCTGGGTCCAGGGAGGCTAAGACCATCCAGCACCAAGTACTGCAGCTCTCTCAGACGATCCAGGAACACCTGGCTTGGCATTAACTGAGTCACACATAAAATATATTAGAGAATTTTACAATATTTTTCAAAGGCCAAAATATCTATCATAAAATCCTATAATTTCCTAAGGAAAAAGAAATTAGAAATTTCAGTATGTTATATGCAATATTAGAATTTATAATTTTAAAAAAGCTGAAAATAAAATTGTTTCACTCAAATGAAAATGTTCCTTCCTCATTAATAGATCTTTTAAAATTGCATTTTCAGTAAGTTAAAGGGTCCAAGTTCACAACTCATAAATCATGGCAAAATGAGGCAATTACGAGATTGAAAGAAGAATATAGAATGTCAAGTAACATTAATTGAAGTGAGAAATAAGTTCTCTGTGCCTAATTAGTGCCAAGTGCTTATACAGTTTTTTTTTTTTTAGAAGAAACTTGAAATTGGTTGAGACTTAACACAGTAATCATAATCTAATACCTTGCCCTGTAGAACTACTGATTTTATTACCCATCATTTTAAAAAACCTTATCACTCAGGCTACATGCAATATGAAATCCAGGTTTAAAAAATCCAAACAAATTTTAATAAGCTTACTACCACACTAAATCACAAACCAAGAAACTTCCAAAAGGCATTCTCTGGCCTGGCTTTTCTTGCTTCCTAATAGCAAAGACTGTTCAGGAAGCATAGCTATAGTCTAAACTAGACACTAACTTCCTCAGTACACCACCCAAAGGCTTTCAAATAAATCACAGTGGTGTTAGAAAAATAAAATTTGGCCAGGTACAGTGGCTCATGCCTATAATCCCAGTACTTTGGGAGGTCGAGGTGGGAGGATCGCTTGAGCTTAGGAATTTGTGATCAGCCTGGGCAACATAGCAAGACCTTGTCTCTACAAAGAATAAAATAAAATTAGCTGGGCATTGTGGCATGTCTACAGTGCTGGCTACTCAGGAGGTTGAGGTGGGAAGATCATTTGAGCCCAGGAGGTCAGGGATACAGGGAGCCATGATTTCACCACTGAGTATAGCCTGTGCAAAAGAGCAAGACCCCGTCAAAAAAAAGAAGGGAGTAGAAGGAAGGGGAAAGGGGGAAGGGGAAGGGGGAAGGCGGAAAGAAAGAGAAATTAAAAATTTGAATAGGGTAATGGGAAATAGAGTCCATGCTGATTGTCAAACAAATTGCAACGTTATCCTCTGAAATGACATTAGTATGTTTTTCTTTTTGAAAAACAAAACTTGTTTATAGGAGATCATGTGACATTGAGTTGCAAGGTAAAATGGTACTTATTATTCTGAAATAAGCAAACAAAAAGAAATATTACAAAACCATTTCAGTCATAGGTGACAATGAGTAGAACTCCACAAGACTTAAAAAGCAGGGAGACGAAAGAGAATAAAAAGAAAAATTTAAATTTAAAACAAGAGAGAGGAAACCATCAAATTAGAATATACTCCAGCAAATTTCAATATATTGATGCTTTATAATTTTGTCTCATCTTTATTTTTTAATTCTATTACTACTATATGAATATACTCTAATACTTTAAAAAACCAAACTTCACAGAATAAAGAATACAAAGTAAAAATTCCCAACATTTTTTCCCAGATATTCAGGATGAGTAACACAGAAAAACACACACCCATACCTACTGCCTTGACATTCATATTTCACTCATATCACAGGCAGATACAATGAAGAACTCTAAACCTGAACTGTGTGCCAGCCTTTTCCAACAGGATCATTCTTATTCTATATAGTGTACTAGTTAAGACCATGAACTCTGCTGTCAAACAGCACTATTTTTTCCCCTTTTTAAAAAAATTTTTATTTTAAAGATGTGGGGTGCCATTCAGGGTTAGGTATTAGGAATACAAACATTGATCATGTAGGTACCCTTGTTGATGAGGTGTGCCCCTCCCTCCCCTAGCAGTTTCCCTCCACTGCCAATCCCAGCCCCCCCCCAGGCAGTTCCCCACCACTACCAATCTCTTTCTTACAGTATTATGATAATTGTTCAAGGTCCACTTATGAGTGAGAACATATGGTACTCTGTTCTTTGTTTCTGTGATACATCACTGAGTATGATAAACTCTAAATCCATCCAAGTTGCTGCAAAGTCCGTATGTTTGTCCTTCTTTATAACTGCATAATATTCCATTGTGTATATGTACCACATTTTTTTTTATCCAGTTCAGCTTCAATGGGCAGCATGCAGCACTGTATTTATTTTAAATTATTAGGCATGTGGTCTTGCCAAGTTCTTCACTTCCTCATCTGTAAAATGGGTGTTGTAAAAATCTGTTTAAAAAATCCTACCTCAGCCAGGCTCGGTGGCTCAGTCTGAAATCCCAGCACTTTGGGAGCCCCCGGGGTTTGAGACCCACCCGGGCAACTTGGCGAGACCTCATCTCTACAATAAATAAAAAAAAAAAAATTAGCCGGGCGTGGTAGCGCATGCCTGTAATTCCGGCTACTCGGAAGGCTGAGGCGGAAGGATCGCGGAGCCCAGCAGGTCGAGGCTGCGGTGGCCGGGAGCGTGCCACGGCACTCCAGTCTGGGCGACAGAGTGAGATTCCAACTCAAAATAAATAAATAAATTAAAAAAAATAAAAAATCCTACCTGGGGCTGAGGTAAGGGTTAAATGCAATGATGAATATAAAAACAGTACAGTGTCTGGCAAATAGGAAGGACCGTAGCTGCTACTTTTCTCCTATTACTAGGATGTAGCCAAGTCTGGAGAGGAAGCTTTCTTACCGGGATACAAGGAGAGAGGCAGCTTATCTGCCTGGGATATGAGTGAAACATGGATGTCCAGGCAACAGGTATGGGTGTGTGTTTTTTCTATGTGGCTCATCCTGAATATGCTGGGGGAAGGGGAGACAGAGAGTGGGAAATTGTTACTTTATATTCTTTATTCTATAAGTTTGATTTTTTAAAAGTATTAGAATATATTCATAGAGTAGTAATGGAATTAAAAAATAAAGAAAAACCGAGGCTTACGGGTCAAATCTGTAAGTTATCAGGTAATTTTCTTATAGTCACTGTTTATCATAGTTTGAATGGTGGCTCCCCAAAATAAATATATGTTCACCCAGAACCTGTGAATGTGATCTTATTGGAAAAAGGGTCTTTGCACTAAGGTAAGGATCTTTAGATGATCATCCTGGATTATAAGAGTGGGCCTTGTCTCCAATAACATGTGCCTTTATAACAGAAAGGCAGAGGATCTGAGACACAGAGAAACAGAGGTGAACATGAGGGAAGATAGGCAGAGAGTGGAGTGAGGCTGCTGCAAATCATGGAAAACCACGATTCTCAGCAGCCCACCAGGAGCCAGGAACACATTTTCCCTCAGAGCCTCCAGAAAGAACCAATTCTGCCAACACCTTGATTTTGGACTTCTGGCCTCCAAAACTGTGAGGGAATCCATTTCAGTTGGTTAAAGCCACTCATTTTATAGTAATTTGTTATGACAGACCTAGGAAACTAATAAGGTACCCCAGAGTAGTTATCTCCAAAACATGTACTCATCAGATTACATGAACTCAAAGTGATGTCTGTGAAGGTGTTTAACGTGCTGTCTGGCACATGAACGACCCTTAATAAAAGTGAGCTTTCCTTCTACTTCCACTTGCCCTCAGCCCAGCATGAACCAGAACTGAGAGTCCCCAACTCATCTGCTGCATAGAAGACCAACCATTTCTCAAGAGGCAAATACATAAACTATCCCTGGCCAAGGCAGTATAGATTCAGGCCCTTCCTTAACTGTAAGGCCATTTTGCCATCTTTTTCTACTCTTAGTCTATTATTTCCTACAAAGCTTCCCCAATAGCCGCTGTCTCAACCTGAGGTCTCCCAGCTTGACCTATCCTCTGTACTTTCAGCTTCTTAGAACACAGTTTCCTGAATTTTACTCAAAATTGGACCCTGTTTGGTTTTTATCTCCCCATCCTGGAAGACAATAAAACCTTTTATTTCTCATTATTTTATAACTTTTTAAAGAATTTTTATATTCATAAATTTTCATTTTATCTTCATCAGTGTTATGAAGGATGCCAGTAAAATTTACTAATGTTACTTATAAGTAAAGCGCTTTGAGAGGTAATAGGACTTTTCCAATCACAAAGACACCAAAAGAAACAGAGATGGAACAAAAAGATGGCCATATCTCTTGAATTCATGTTTTGTTTTGTTTTCAACTATGTTTTACATACCCCTATTGCTCAAATAAAATTCAATAAATAAATAAATGTAAATAAATTGCCTGTGGAGCCTGAAAGAAAAAAAATCTTAGAAAGAATGAATTCTCCAAAACCACATAAAAGAGGCTAGTTAAAGACCAGAAATAACCAAAAGACAGGAAGACTTCAAAACATAAAAGGAATCTTGGGTAAAAAGCCTAGCAAAATAGCATGAGGAAGTAAGCAGAATAACAAAGGGGAGTGATAACTCCTGATTTTTAAAAACAGATATTGGGAAAATGCCCCTATATGAGGATTGGGGACATTCATATGGAAAATAAATAATGAAATTTATTTCCCTGAAGAAAACACCAAAGAAAATCATTTGTGTGCTGACTTCAAGATAAAGGAAGCTATCCAGGTCCTCAGGGAGCTTACAGTTCAGACTTACAGATACAATACAAAGTTAAAATATACAGCACATGTCTAGGTCTTAAACAATGTATAAACTCTGCAACATGATGTTGCTTGCTATATTATGTCTCTATCAGATTTAGTCATGGTTTCAGACAGTGGATATACTCTGATAAAACTCAAAATTATTGACAATACATGATTTCAGAGAGGATATGGGGAAGCAAGTTTCCACCCATTCACTATGACTAAGGGCAATTCAGTCATTAACTGTGATTAAGAGCGTATACTGGAACAACCAACTGATAATAAATATCAGAAGACTTACAAAAATCATATACTCAGCAACCAGTAATGCCACTCCTACAGCACTAATAACCTAAGTGAACAAGTATATATGGACTAAGATTGTTCATGACAAGGTTGTTTAACAGGGGGAAAAATACAATCATCCTAAATATCTAAGAAAATAAGACTGTTGGCCAGGTTGGGTGCTTCATGCCGGTAATCCTGATGCTTCGGGAGGCCGAGGTGGAAAGATCACTTGAGTCCAAAAGTTCAAGACTAATCCCAACAAAAAATTTTTAAAAAATAACCCAGGCATGGTGGCACATGCCTATAGCCCTAGCTACTCAGGAGGGTGAGGTGCGATATCGCTTAAGCCTAGGAGTTTAAGGCTATAGTAAGCTATGATCACATCACTGAATTACAACCTGGGGGACAGAGCAAGACCCTTTCTGAAAGAAAGAAAGGGAGGAAGGGAGAAAGAGGGAGGAGGGAGGGAGGGAAGATTGTTAAACAAGGTAAAGTATGGCTAATCATGATCTGTACATATTTATGATGAAGAGTTGTACTCTCTGAAAAATAAAGATGGTCATGACCATGTCTTAAATGAAATGGGTAAGTAGCTGCATTATGAGCTGTGTTTTATGGCTGTTTGTATGCACTTATACATTCACACATGAGTCTGGAAGCCAGAAATCAGACTAATAACACTGGTAATCTCTGGATATGATAAATCCAGTTGATCTTTTTCATATATTATTTTTGGAAAAATTTTGCAACGAGCTCTTTTTTTAATTGAATTCTAAAAAGATAAAAAATAATGGAAGACACATCATTCAAATGGCTACATTATTCTTTTTCCCAACATTTGCTGAATGCCTTATAGGGACTGGGAGAGACATACTCAGGCTGGCCAAAGCCAAGTCTAGGAATGAAGGCTGAGACCCCAGACTAACAGCAGAGACTGTCTCTTGATTAACTGTTATCTCCACTTCCAGGGTAAGAATGTTATCCATGTTATAAAATTTGGAGCTGGTTCATCTTCCAAAACCACTGGTCAGTTTTGAACACAGCTGGGTTGAACATTATAGAGTGCCAATCATAATTTCACAACTGAGTTGTCAGGAAAAAAATATCTACTGCACTTGGAAATGTCAAGTGTAACCCAATAAATGTCAAATAAAATTGAACTGTTTGCAGGAAATTACGGGTATGGGAACAGGAAACCTGTGCAAGACCCTTTAAAAGTATGACCGCTGTATTAAGTTGAGTTTGTGTTCCTGAAATTAAGGTGTTTCCCTTCTTCATGGTGTCTTGCACAGTAAACCATACTACTTTCCTCTGCAGAGTTCTTAATTCTTTAAATACTTGGATGTCCAGTCACTTCTCTGATAAACCCATTTCTTACGCATATGTCTCTGTGTGCTGATGCAGGGGGAGTTACTAAGGCATGTAACCAATGTTGCGTAACACTTTCTTTAGACATTCTTAAGATAGGCTTTTCTCAAGAGCAAAAATGCAGCCAAATTAAGAAGGCAAGGCTGAGCATGGCAGCTCATGCCTGTAATCCCACACTATAGGTAGCCGAGGCAGGAGAATTACCTGATCCCAGGTTTAAGACCAGCAGAGACAACATAGTGAGACCTCATCTCTACAAAAAAAAAATACAAAATACATACACCTGTAAGCTCAGCTACTCTGAGACAGAAGGATAGCTTGAGCCCAGGAGGCCAAGGCTGCAATGAGCTAGGATCATGCCACTGCATGCCAGCCTGGGTGACAGAGTAAGATCCCGTCTCAAAAAAAAAAAAAAGACACAAGACCAAAAGTTCACAGAACATGGCTATTTTCTTTATAACAAAAATGGTCCGGGCAACCAGATATATCACACATATGTCTGTGGCCAACACAATGTGCTATCTTCTGCCACAGTTGTTTTTTGAAATGGTTGAAAGGTCTGTTGATGACAAGTGACTTTCCCTGAACACGTAATCTTTCTCTAAGAGATTAAACATTCTGGATTTTTTTAAAATAAGAAGGGCATGCAATAAAGTGATAGTTATGATTCTTGTTTTAATTCAATCAGTATTTACTGAACACTTGCCTGTTACAAGTTCTTTGCACTAGGAATGTGATGGTAAAAAGTGAGCCCTGACATTTTAGAGCTCAAAATAGAGTTAGGGAGACAGATGAGAAGTAGACAAAGACAAAACAGTGCATGATGTGTGATGACTGAAGGCAGCATCTCAAGGGGATGCCCATCTCAACCATAGAAGGTTACAGAAGTTTCTCAGAGTATAAACCTAAGAAGGAGAGGTAGGTATGAAAGTACCAAAGGTGGCAAAGAATAATCGTATACAAAGACCCAAAGGTATTTAAGGAAGCCTACAGGATTCAGTCTGGTAAGGATGACTTCTATCAATATGGTATATCATCAGACACACACTGAATATACAGAAGTGGTGAATGAGTAAAGGAGTCATCAATAAGCTCACCAAAACTTGAAGAAGTAAACATTAAGCCTGCTTCTTATACCCAAATTAGAAAGCCAGATTAGAAATTCTGTTTATTTCTCAGGTCATATCAAGCTAAGTCTGTCCTTTGAAAGTTCTGCACTTAATAATTAATAATAAGTACTAGAGGAATTTTACAATGTGCATGAGAAATCAATATGTCACATTTCTAAACCATACATTTTTTATGGAACGGCATTACCTTCTCCCCCAAACCACCTTTTATTACATTGTTCTATAATTTTCCATAAACAACTCTCAGTCTATTCATTTTTTTAAAATCAATATTCTTTATTATTATATTGTGGGGTACAGTTAAGGGTTAGGTATACAAATATGGTTTGTTCAGGCACCCTTGTTGATAAGTGGTATCTCCCCATCCCCAGACAGATATTTACTACTGTTAATCCCATCTCCCTTCCCCTCCCCCCATAGTTTCCCACCACTGTCAGTCATTTTCTTATAGTATTACATTGGATGTTCAAGGTCCACTATATGAGTGAGTACATGTGATACTCAGATCTTTGTTTCTGTGAGAGATCACTCAGTATTATAGACTCTAGTTCCATCCAGGTCGCTACAAAATTCATGATTTTGTTCTTTTTTATGGCTGCGTAGTATTCCATCGTGTATATGTACCACATTTTTAAAATCTAGTCCTCTTTTGATGGACAGCATGGTTGCTTCCAGGTTCTTGCTATTGTGAACGATGCTGCGATAAACATACGTGTGCAGGTATCTTTTATATAGAGTGATTTGAGTTCTTCAGGGTATATTCCCAGTAGGGGGATTGTGGGATCATATGGGAGGTCGATATTTAGAGCTTTTAGGAATCGCCATACTGTTTTCCACAGAGGCTGCACTAGTTTGCACTCCTACCACCTTCCACCAGTAACTAGACTGTCAAACTCCCATCACCTTCCACCAGTAACTAGATTGTCTCAGGGTGGTAAATGGGAATTACTTACATGCAATGATAAATGGGAAAATACAGTGTCTTTCTTTGACCATGAGTCAATTATATACCTCTCTCCTCCTCTGATGACTCAGCCTCTACCTGAGACTGACCAGTGATCTTGGGATGTTTGGTTACCAAGGCTCTTGCAAGCTCCCAACACCTTCCACAGCGCCATCTTCTGCCACACTACTTCCCACCACTTCACCCCCAGCAGAGGGCTAAACCTGCTCCAGATGCATCTGTCATCATGGCTCTGTCCTGATTCCAGCTTGGGCAGAGCCACCATCCTCATTAGCCCTGCCTCCTCACTGGTCTCATGATTCTACCCTTGGCTCCTCTACAGGTTAATTTCAGTTTGGTCAGAGAATCCTTTCAAAATATCATATTATGATCACTGTGCTCAAAACCACTGCAAAGTTTCTGAAGTGGAAAAATTTATCATATGACCCCAGCAATTCCACTCCTAGGGATCTATCTGTATTCTTTTTTTTTTTTTTTTTTTGCTGTTGTGGCAGATTACCATAAACTTAATGGCTTAAAACAACACTCATTATCAAACAGTATTTGTAGGTAGCAGGTCTGACACAAGTCTCAATAAGGTAAAATCAAGCTATTAGCCAGGACTATAATTCTCAATTGGAGCTCAGAGCTCTCCTCCCACCTCACAAGTTACAGCAGAATTCAGTCCCTTATAACTGTAGGACTGAGGTCTTCACTTTTCTGAACATGACCTCTCATCTTAAAGCCAACAATGGCACATTAATCCTTCTCATGCTTCAAATGTCTCTGACTTCTGCTACACCTCTCTAAATTCCTCTCCTGAATTCTTCTTGTGCTTTTAAGGACTCATGTAATTACATTGCATTCATCTAGTTAACCTAGGAAAATCTTCTTATCTTAAAGTCAACTGATTAGTAACCTTAATTACAGCAGCACAGTTCATTTTACAATGTAATGTCACATATTCACAGTGCAACAAAGTCTTATGCGAAAATTCTGCCTACCACAAATATACAAGAGGAATAAAAACACATTCCACAGACAGATTTGCACATAAATGTTCATAGCAACACTAATCACAACAGGCAAAATTTCAAAACAACACAAAAATTCACCAATTGGTGAATGAACAAAATGTTCTACATTCATACAATGGAATATTCTTCAGCAACACAAAGAAAAAATTATTAATACATTGAACAATATGAATAAACCTCAAAAACACGTTATTAAGTGAAAGAAGCTAGACACAAGAGACCACACCATATGTTATATGATTCCATTAAAAGAAAAGACAAAATCTATAGGGACAGAAAGTAGATTAATGGTTGCTGGGGTAATGGGACTAACAATTAATGGGCAGGCCAGGATGGTGGTTTATGCCTGTAATCGCCACACTTACAAAGGCAGAGGCAAGAGGATTTCTTGAACCAGGAGTTCAAGACCAGCCTGGGCAACACAGAAAGACCTTGTCTATACAAAATACCAAAACATTAGCCAAGTATGGCACCATGCACCTGTAGTACCAGCTACTCAGAAGACTGAGGCAGAAGGATTACCTGAGCCCAGGAAGTTGAGGCTGTGGTGAGCTGTGATCTGGGCTACTATACTCCAGCCTCGGTGACAGGATGAGACTCTGACTCAAATAAAATACAATACAATTAAATTAAAAGACAGTAAATAGGCAAGAGGTATCTTATTGGAGTATGAAATGTTCTAAAAAGAACTATGATGATGGTTACATAACTTGGTAAATTTACCAAAAGTCATTGAGCTATATACATTTGAAATAAGTAAATTTTATGAAACAAAATATAACTCAACACACTCATTAGAAAACAAAAAATACAACCACTGCAAAAGAGCCTCCCCTTTCATAAACATTTAAAGTTAGCATCACTCCAACTGCATACAAAGTCCTCCATGATTTGGAATCCCCATACTCAAATCTGACCCCAGGTCCTATAGCTAAATTGCTCCCTTTCTCTTATTACCACTTGACACCTCCAGGCACATTCCTGCCTCTGGGCCTTTCCAATTTATCCCAACCCAACTCTTTGAATTAGGTTAATATTGCTTTGGCTCCAGCTCTCTCTTAAATTAGTTCTGAATCAACATGGTCTTGACCATGGAAGGAACATCAAGAGGACATTGGTGTCCTTTTGTTCTCTGATGAGGTGAGGAAATATATAATAAAAAGTGATCATACTGTAAAAACTGGTACAAGATGAACAACGTGATGCTTAGAGAGCAAGCAAAGGACAGTCTTTGGAGCAGGGATACTCCATAATCTGTCTCCAGCTGCCACTAGATGCCAATAAGCTGCTGGAATATAATAGCTGATTTCACCAAGAATGTACAAATCACTGCCATGATGAAAATGCTAGCCGGGCTCGGTGGCTCAGCCTGTAATCCCGCGCCTTTGGGAGGCTGAGGTGAGTGGATTGCCTGAGCCCACGGGTTTGAGACCCGCCTGGGCAGTGAGACCTCATCTCCACAATAAATCAAAAAAATCAGCCGGGTGTGGTAGCGCGTGCCTGTAATTCCGGCTACTCGGAAGGCTGAGGTGGAAGGATCGCCGGAGTCCAGCAGGTCGAGGCTGCGGTGGCCGGGAGCGGCCACTGCACTCCAGTCTGGGCGACAGAGTGAGACTCCAACTCAAAAAAAAAAAAAAAAAAAAAAGGAAATGCCTGCTGCCACTTATACTTCCCTGTCCATTAAGAATCCTGCTTTATTTCAATTATTTCCATGATAGATTTTCTTCAACATTTGTAAAACAATGCTGTCATCAACCAACCTGTATCCTAAACCAGTAAAAATTCACCCCCACTTTATCAGAACCATGCATGCAAGTTAAATACATGGCCATGTATTTCTAAAAGAAACAATTATTTCTACTTTTTAAACCAACTTTTACCCCCCCCTTTTTGTAACAAGAATAGGGTATCCTATCTGTAACTCTCAATGATTTCTACAGAGGCTACAGCTATTGCTGATCAAGTGAGGCTCTTTCCTTACTACTGCCAGATTCATAAGGCAGAAACTTAAGAGTTCAGAGAATTCCAGTTAACGGTAGAAGGCTGTTGTACAATTCCTTAATAAGCCCCTGAAACAACCTAGGCTGCATAGAACAAAATTCTCTTTTTGCAAATGGTGTGTTTTGTTTACAAAAAAAAAAGAGCTATGAATAATAATAAGATTCATTGATTTCTACAGATCAGAAACAAGCAAGTATTGTACCAGAGTCCAAATATGCCGATTTCAGTTTTCAGGCAGCCAATTAATCTACCCTTTCCGATTGGTTTGATGTTCATTATCCTATAGGGCTTTGTGGTTTTTTTTAAATGAGTATTTTAAGTAAATAAGATTAAGGATGTCGCTGGCTTCACCTATTTTGTATACATTCTGTTGGATGACCTTTTCTTTCTTTTTTCTTTTTTTTGAGTCAGGGTCCCATTCTGTCACCAGGGTTAGAGTGCAATGACACCATCATGGCTCAAGTGATCCTCCCACATCAGCCTCCTGAATAGCTGGGACTACAAGTGCATGCAGCTCTGCCTGGCTTATTTATTTATTTACTTTTTGGGAGAGAAGAGGTCTTACTATGCTGCCCAAGCTGGTCTCGAACTCCTGGGTTCAAGTAATCCTCCTGCATCGGCCTCCCAAAGTGCTAGGATTACAGGTGAGCCACTATGATGGGCCTTCGATGACTTTTTCAAATGCTCTAGAATATGTTCTGGGGTTTGTTGTTTTTGCTTTGAAATCAGCACAATAGAGTAATCAGGCTCAGACAGGCGTAGGTTCAAATTCCAAATCTGACATTTACTAGATTCAGAGATTTAAGTAACTTGTCCAAGGTCACACAAGAAATGAGTGGCACAAAAGGGATTTGAACAAGTCTGACTTGAAGCAGTGGCTCTAGCCAGTACTCTTAGCTGCCTCCCATTTATTATTATTACTACCATTCTTCCATCATCACCATCACCATCCTCATCCTCCTCTTCCTCCTCCTCCTCATTACTAAAGAGCCATGTTACAGATAGTAATTAAAACTGTTAATAATTGATCAAATCTTGAATTCTGAAAAGCCACATTCAGCAAATGTCATCCAATAAACAGCCACCACATCATTCATTTTTAAAAACACTATTCCAATAAACTAGGGAAGAAAATGTCATAAACCTCATTTTACAGATTGGGAACTGAGCTAAAAGTGATTAAGTCTAGCATCGCTTGGTGACTGAGAGGCAGAGACAAAACTGATGACACTTAATTCTCTTCACCCAGCACTACCCATCATCTTAAAAATATTTAAGCTTCCCAAATGAAAATAGGTAGAACTGCTTCTAGTCATCTGATCTACCTGGAGAAAAAAAAAAAAAGGCCAAGCTGGCTTGCTAAGCACATTGGAATAAATAAAGTGTTAAGACATGAGTAAGGGCCTATCATAAAGAATTCCCACATTGCGTCTGCAGTCAGCATAATAACCATGGTGTTTCTTTTCACTCTGCATTCAGTCTGGGTAATTCAGTGAAGCCTTAAAAGTGACAAATGAATGTGTAAAAGAGCTGACATCTCTTCCAAGATCTGAGAAGATGCCAGAAGGACCCTAGAAAAGTGCAGTGACAGCTGGAATGGAATTCCAGGAGGACAGAGTTTAAAAAAGCAACTTGACACTTATTTTTTATGCTTAATTTTTACATGAAGACAACAAAAACAACATGATGTAATATTGAAATTTTAAAAAATTAAATGAACTCTTTCTTAATTGTACAACTAATGTTCACAAATCTGGCCAAAATCAAAATGAATGACTATCAAATGCATTGCTGATGCCTATAATCCAGGCCCTGTGGTATCATTCATTGATAAATATTTTTATCCATTTCATAACACACAAGGATAAGAGATTCTTTAAGATTCTACTAAACCTTCAGAAAGGCCCTTTAAAAATTCTAGAGCTTTATAGTATTCTCTGAAAGTTTTGCTACATGTACATTTGCCAAAATTTCACTAAAACAAACCTCTTAAAATTAATAAATTACCTGTCAAGTCTCATAAAAACAGATGGTCACTTGGAGACAGGAGAAGATGCTATCATTCTGTTTTACACAGCTGTTTAGACTAGGAAAAGATCATTTCATTTTCTATAACATACAATGAACCTTGTCTAAGATTTCCAATATTATGCGTAAAAATGAAAATATTGTGCAGCTGCTTCTATGTTACACATCTGGTTATTGTTGCGGAAACATCTTTAATAGTAAAAAAAATCATTATAATAAATAAAAACTAAAACTGGTCTATTTTTGTTTTCTTTTAACAAGTATCATGCTACTTATGTCTTTTGCTATCGCAAAAGTTTAAGTAGCGGGTGTTTGCTATTTAACACAATTACAAATTTATTAGTAATAGCCTATCAATAAGAAAGTGCATACAGCTGAATATCTGATATCCTGATTGTTTCTTCCTATTATTCCTTTCAAGAAGGTATTTTAGTAATTTTATCAGAAATCTAACACATGAAACAATAAGTCAACACAACATTAATGTCACACATCCGAAATGAGATTTTGATTTGTTAGTCTCCAACACATTACTTACATTACTATAAATCGTGTGAAGATGAAGATATTTGGCACGGAAGAATAGTTATGAAATAACCAACACCAAGAACATGCCTGTATTTATGCTCAGAGCTCTCTTGGTTCTATGTTTTTAGCAAAAGATATGAAACTTGATAGCTAAATATATGACCACTTTTTTCACATGACTTGATAGGAGCACCAGTGTTTAAGTCTTCAAAATGACCACAAAATTTTTCTGTGATATTCACCTATTGTTAGAGATGGAGATTTTATGGCAGGGAAAATCATTTACTATTGACAAAATGATTAAAATTTGAACAGACCACTTTGAGTTAACTGTTACGTAGTGAATTTCATTAGGAAGTGTTCCCATCACTCCCTGGTTTAAAATTTCCAATGGATCCCACTGCAACAAAATCAAACCCCTCACCGGGCCTGCAAGGTTCTCGTGACCTCTGAGACCCTGCCCAGCTCCCTAATTCCAACTCCTTTTATTCCCTGACCAACTACATACTAGCCTCTATGATCATCTTTCTGTCCCCTGAAGCCACCAAGCTCACAGCCATTGATTGTCTGCTTGGAGTGCTCTTCCTTTTGATCTTCTTGCAGCTGTTCAGCATTCACATCTCACAGCACAATGTCATTTCCACAGAGAAGTTTCCCTGACCATCAGTCCTATTCCTATCTCACCATCCTTTTCATATTCTTCATAGCACTGATAACCTTAGAACATTATTTTGCAATTGTTTGCATGTTCATTCTCACTAGAATTCAAAGCTCCTCCTAAGAGATATTACTCCGTTATATCTCCAGTACTAAGTACCCGCGTATACTGAATAAAGGAGCCAACTTTGTTTTGCACTAAACTAATAATGGGATCGAAGTAGTCAAACAATCCAAATGAATTCAACTTGTATCTTGGATACCCCACTACTGGCTTCATAATCAGACTTAATCATGGGATGAGATGAGAAGTCCTCAAGGCCAAGGGTATTGTCCAGACCCTATATATATATATATATATAAATATCCTGCCATGTGCATTCCTGCAGAAGCCTGACCAAATGGCCTACTGTGGGTCTCTTCTCAAAATTCTGCCTTCTAAGAGAAGAACCACAGCACCCCCTAAGTATACTTGCAGGCTCAATAGGTGGCTATTTGCAGGAGAGGTAGAGGATCTGAAAATATACCCACACATGAGGCACCTTACAATGTAGAATAGAAAGGGGGGTGAAAAGAGAAACCACAGGATAGGGGCTGGTAATCCCAATGCTGCATGTTCTTGCACCTAACTCCACAAAGTCCAGGAATGCAAAATTGAAACCAGGTCTTAAGGTTGCTACAAAGGTTATGTTCGTCAGGGTAAGACATTTCATTCTACTTGGAATATAATTTAGTCTACCTGAAAGGCTAATGAGACTTGATGTATATATGCATTTATAAAACTTTACATTTTAAACATACAGTGTGTGGGCTTCTGTTTGTCCTCCTACTCCGGTCCTCCAAATGTTAGGGATAGGCCTGCCTGCTACTGTGAGACCTTGATCAAGTCCCTTAGGCTCACTGAGTCTGTTCTTCATTTAAGAATAATACTTCCTGTCCTACCAAAATCCCATATTATTTGAAAAACAAATGAGATAATATATAAAAATCAATAAAAAGAATGTTAAAATATTGCAAATTATGTTCTTTCCCACATACCTCTTTACGTATTACAGCAAGTAAGGACCATGACAGTTTCCATCACCAATCTCAAAGCTACTGTGGCTTTTGCAGAACTTTTGAACTAGACAGGGTTTAGCTTTTCATTGCATTTGTGTGTATGTTAAGTACTCTTTAAATTACTTCTCTATCCCACAAAGTTTCACACCTTTCCAGAAGGAAAAGATATCCAACTACTCAAGACTTTAGACATTAAGTGAGAGTTCTTAAAAAAATTTTTTTCTAGAATTATTTATAGTTATAGAGTTATGCCAACTGAAAAATGCCTCTTCTCCTATTTAGCCCATTGAATACAGACCTGTTTTTCAGGAAAAGTACATAATATACAACAGTGCTGCACATTTATTGATCTCTAATCAGTTGCTGGAATGAACTGAACAAGAAGTATACCCCTGGGGCTGTTTTAGATCTCCTAGGTTGTCTGTCCAGAAGCTTTTCCTCTCCTCGCAGAGAAAGGATGATCTTAGAGATTTAATAAATCAAGAGCACAAACAGAGCATACAAGGAAGTAAAACAAATAAAGAGAAGTGCAAAAACGTAAGAAGAGAGGAGAGGCAGACTGGCCAGGGTGCAGTAGCAGACAGAGTCTACAGGGCAAGAGAAAACAAAATAACATTTCAAGGGAATGAAATTCAAAAAGTCAAAATTCCTTTTCACAACGCATTTATCAAGTAGGGTATACTAATCACCACAGACAAATTACAAATCATCAAAAAGGAATAATGGAAATCTATATCAAACTGCCTTTCAGAGTTCATCATGACATAAACCTTCCAATGTCCTATATTACTAAACAGTTCTGCCCTGTCTCATAGGGCTACAGATGAAGTAAATGCAGCAGGAAACCTACCTGTATATAATAACAGGAATAACAATAAAGCAGCTAACATTCTTGGAGTACTTACCTTCATTGATTGATTGATTTCCATGTACTGATCTGAGTTATTACAATTAATATAATGATGACACTCATAGCAACTATCTGATGCAAGAAATATTATTAGTTCCTTTTATAGATGGGGAAAGTATAGCACAGAAAAGTTAAGTAACTTGCTCAAAATCTCATGCTATAAAATTAGAGAAAGTGTTTAGAACCCAGAAGGTCTGGTTTTATAGAGGCAGCCAACATCCCAGAAGTAGGGCCAGAATAAAGGACAGATTCACTCTTCTCAATCTCCTGTGCAATCTCGTTCAAACCACCATGTTTTCTAACTTGGATGACCACAACAGCCTACCTCCTCCCCACTTGTCTGACAGCCCCATTAATTCATTCACCACATGACAGGGTAGCCCACTCATCCTGGTTTGCCTGAGACTTTCTCAGTTTTCGTATTGAAAGTCCCAAGTTCCAGGAAACCCCTCATCCTTGAGCAATCCAGGACAGTTGGTCACCCTAGTCTATAGTGAACTTTTAAAAAGACAGATAAGATCAGATCATTGCTTGTGGTCGAATAAACTGGCCCTGATTTGTCATCTCTCCCTGGATCCACACCCTTTGCCATGTGACCTTCCAATTCTTCCCACTAGAGGTCCTAATTCCTTGATTTTGGGCTCCACCAATGGATGTTAGTAGTTGTGATGTAAGAAGCTTGAAACATGTGTACAGTTGGGCTTGCTTTCTTGCATTCTGACCATTTCCTCATGAACCCACCTAGCCAGCTTGTCCAAGGAAAATGAGAGGAATATGGTGTGACCTGGACCCAGAGCACAGCGAAACCAACTGAGCCCCACCTCAATCCTCCAATATGCAGATACTTGAGCAAGAACAAATGCCTCCCTGAGTTTGGGGTGGTCTGTTATCTAGTACTGATGAGGCGACACTTAACTGACAAGAGTTTTATCAAAACCTTTTTGTAGCTCCCCATTTCACTAGAATAAAATCTAAAATTCATACCTGGCTCTTGCCTATCTGTCAGACCCCACTACATTGTCCTTCTCTAAACTTCAATTTCACCAGTCTCCTTTTCTGTTTCTCAAATTGATAAAGCTGTTTCCAGTTCAGGATCCCAACCTCTCCTGTCACTTCTATCTGGAACACTTTTATCCCAGCTCTTCTCGTGACTGGCTCCTTCTCATCCTCACCTGTCAGGTTAAAATCACCTCCTCAGAGAAGCCTTCCTTTACTATCCTAAATCCTCCATGATTTTATTATGAAACTTGTGTATTTCTGTCACAGCATTTCTTATAATCAATTATTTACTAATTTGTTTATGCTCTATACTCTCACCAAGCTCACCAGGTTACTGAATATATAGTTGAATGGTACCCAGGGTTTCAGAAAAATCTCTTACTCTAGTATCCTTCTTATCTGAAGGGTAAAAAATTTTTATTATTGAAAAGAGAAAGTGAAAATTCAGTAAGATAGTAAGCCATAAATTAATCACTGATTCAATTTTAAAGTAAAAGTTAAAAAGAGATTTAACTTAAAACAAGTCAGCTGACAGAATTTCATAAAACCAGAGAGAATTATACCAGATTTTTAGTTGTATCAGGTTTTCTAAATGAAACAATACCTCAATATCATACTCCAATAACAACCCCCACCCAAAGAAAAGCTACTTTGCTAAAGTCAAAAGAAGCTAATCAAATAAAAAGATTGTATGGCTTGGTAGGAAATTACAAGTTTCTAGTTATAGAAGTTAAAACAGAAGCAATGAAAGTATCAGTCTCTATTATTAGTTACAGTTCCAAACTATTGGTCAAGTGGAAAATTTTAGCTATCTACCTTCTTCAGAGACTTCAATGCTCACAAAAGACCCCTTTAAACTCCAACCATTGTGAAGTTAAAAGGCACTGAATCGTGAAAGCAGATATGTTTCTATATTGAGAATACCTTTGTAATGTGAAACACAACAGACCAGTTACTTGTTCCACTAATAGGTGCTACTTGCAGTATTCAAGGCAGAGGCTGGGAAGGCACCAGGACTCCTAGGAGTTTTGACTAATATGAGTAAAATCAACCCAAGAAGAAAAGACATGGATGTCAGCCAGGTCTCAAGCAGGAAGGAAGGATCTTGGTGGTAGTCTGCCTAGAGTAGGGAGTTTTGAACTCAGCTCTGGGGAGAAAGAGGGCATGAAGAGATGGATCAGAGTCCTAGGTGAAGGAAGGCAACCTCATGAGCAGGGCTCTGAATGTTGGAAGCCCTGGTCCCTTGACTTTGGACTCAGAAACATAGAAAGGCCCTTGACTTTTTCTGTCACTCTGAGAAGCTCTATTATGCTTGAGCCTCTTAAAGGATCCTTTACAAACTAGAGATAAGGATGATGGCATCTCACGAGGATTCAAAAAGACAAAGCAGGCAAAACACTTAACAGCGTTTATTATACATACACCAAGCTTTCAAAATATCTCAGCCATTGTATTTTCCACCACCTAGTGCACATGCCAGATAAATATTTGATGAGTGCATGACTAAATGAAAGCCTAAGATTTTGTTGAAATGTGTTCTTTTGCTTGAAAAAGGAAAAAGTTGTGTAAAGATAAAACAAGATAAATTTGTCTTCTAAGACACCGGGATGGTAGATATGAACATTCCAATTATAAGAAAACCATTTCATTTCGTAAATGTGCCCATTAGCATTCTGCTATATTCATCATTTTCATACATTTGGTTGGTGAATATCCAACCTCCTTAGTCTGATGAACTCGGGGTTGGGTACCCACAAGTTTCCTGACCTAAAAGTCAGGAAGTGGTTTTGGGTTTACTCAAAGTAGTATCCCTTGAGGGGTTGTCCACAGGATTTATCTCAGAAGGCAGACATCTACACTTCCTTCAGGCAATATATCTTTTTTACCCTCAACACAAGTAACTAGCTTTAACAAGTAGTAAAATGATTAAAGTTATCACTTCTCTGTTCAAAGCTAGAATTACCATTTTCTTGCCAACATTTTGAGAAATCATTTTCATGAGACCCAAAGACAGAAAAAACAGAGCTAAGGCCAAAGTTTCTATTTTAAGGTGAGAGCAAACTGTTTGCTAAATGCATTTGATTTAATTATGAGTCAGCAAGGCAATGCAATTTCATCTCTTCCAGGAAGTCTTCCCCGTCTTCCAGGAAGACCACCCAGCATCAACAATAGAATAGGTATCCCTTTCCCCTCTGCGTGCTCATAATATCTGGGCCCACATTTACTTCTCCTGTATTCCTATGGGTTTACATATCAGCCTCTCTACTAGGCAACAAACATCTTGGAAGCACCAATTCTCAGTTATCCATGTACCCAACCAACCTCAGTGCCTCATTTCAGCTACCAAGTAACTGTTAAAGAAAGTAATGTCCCACAGAAAAGAAGTGATGTAAATCATGGGTGGTTTGAGCACTCCCTTGGTTTCCTTATGGTCCTCTCCCTTATAATAAACACAATATTCTGGCAAGGATGGAAAGTTACTATCTAATACTGTAGAATATTAATTTTTCCAGAAGTAGAAGAACAGTGATTTTTAAAAAGGTACCAAGATGAGTATATTTGGGCATCTTTCAACTGAAATGAGCACATATCCAAAGATCCTATAACTGAAAGCAGAGCTCATCAATGTAAATAGAACAAAAAGCCACTACAGACTAGGGACTTTTGTTAACATGACCTGCTAGAGATCAGAGAGAACCTGACAGAAGGTGAAACTGTCTTTGTCTAAGCAAATTCATTCCTGGTATACCAGACATGACCATTCCCACATTTTGACTAAAGCTCTTTTGTGGATTAGACAGAAGGGCAACCTGAAGAGAACTCTGGAACAAATCCAGCCATAAGGCTGGCAGCAGGCAGCACCACCAAGGTAATGTGTCTGTTCATGATTTCCCAACTTCCCAGTATCACCCATAGGACTGTGGCTTCCTTAGTTTTACCTTATCCCTTAAACCATGCCTAAGAACACGACCCCATGGCATTAAAGAAAAACCACTAGATGTGTATATCAGAGAGGTCCTGTTTAGCAACTTCTAACCTAAATGGAGGATTCCGTGGTGTGTTTGTTCTTTTATTAACTTTTCCACTCACTAACCACTTATGGAACCCATAAGTTCAAGGTACCAGGAATGCAAAGATGAATGGGAAACAGCCTTGGTCCTGGAATAAAATGAGTCTTGTCCTACCCATCTCTTTCTGTACCCCTGTCTCTAACTGTATAGAAGGCCCTCTCTTCTCCTGCTCATCCTTCATTTAAAAGCTACATTAAACAATGGAATAATATTTAAAGCTAACATATCCTTTCTTACAAATAAGGTTTCCCATTAAAGATAGCTGGGTATACAGCCGGGCTCGGTGGCTCAGCCTGTAATCCCGCACCTTTGGGAGGCTGAGGTGAGTGGATTGCCTGAGCCCGCGGGTTCGAGACTCACCTGGGCAGCAAGACCTCGTCTCTACAATAAATCAAAAAATTAGCCGGGCATGGTAGCGCACGCCTGAAGTTCCAGCTACTTGGAAGGCTGAGGTGGAAGGATTGCCGGAGCCCAGCAGGTGAGGCTGCGGTGGCCGGGAGCAGCCACTGCACTCCAGTCTCGGTGACAGAGTGAGACACCAACTCAAAAAAAAAAAAAAAAGATAGCTGGGTATCAAGAAGTCAGCTTTAATGTTATTGGAGTAAAGTGACCACATACTTTATTATTTAAAGGAGGACAATTTGGAGAGTAAAAGGGATTGAAATTAATAATAGTTCTAGAATAATAATAAATAATAGAATAAATAGTCCAGGCAAACCAGTAAGGATGGTCACCTACACTTAGGAATGCTTTAAATGACAAAATGAATCTCAAAACATCCTGTCCAGATTTACAGAAATATGTACACTTTATTTCTTACATGAAAAGCATCGTATGAGGTCAGTCTGCAACTATGTCATAAAGAATGTACTTCTCTTTCTGGATACAGACACAACAGATTAAATTACAGCCTTCACCCCACTCTTGTGCATACTTCATTCAATGTGGAATATACCACCTACTGTAACAGCTGAAACCACAGCAATACACTGACATCATCCACTGATGTTTCCTATGAAACACTGTGTTTAGGCCTAGGTCACTCCTCCCAACAAACCTATGGGTAGACACTACTGACATCCATATTTTACAGATAAGGAAATAAAGCCCTAGAGAAGTTAAAACAGCTAAAAAAAAAAAAGGGGTGGTGCTATACTTCAAACCAATGCAGTTTCCTCTAGATCCCATCTTCTTAAATACCACCAAAGTGCCTCTCTGGAGACAACACTGGAAGAAGAGATGGCTAAGCTGAGCCATGACAAGAGTGATAATAAACAATAATGATCCTAGCTACTCATTATTGAGACTTAGTGCATACAACTCTGCTAAAACTTATAGATTCATGATCTCATTTCACTCTCCTGGCTCCCCTAGGAAGTTTTATTACAAAGCCCTTTTTACAGATAGGGAAACTAAGGATTCTAGAAGTTAAGTAATTTGCCTAGGTTTGCATAGCTATCATGTAGCAGATGCACGATCTGAATTCAAGGCAAACTCCAGAGTCATTTTCACTGTGTTGGAAGGCATACTGTGGAGGAAAGAACATGAACAAAGGCAGGAAGGAAACTGATGTGACCACACAAAGAGGCAACAGTGTAGAAAAGGCAGACTGTGGCAGTGTCATGCACAACTGACTGTGTGTGTATGCCACAGTGAGTTAAAACTGAACCCACTAAAGAAGAAAGAGCAGTAAGGAATTCTGAGCAAGAGTGTCTCAAAGGGATCTAGATTTTCTCATGTTTATGATGCTAATGGACAGGTTATTTATAAAGAAAATATATATTTATGTAAAGTTGTTTTTCAGTGCTACATCTAGCACCTGAAGACTCTGGGAACAGTTTGATTTCTGCATACCAAATACTTTTAGCACTGTTATTTTTCCCCTGTTATCCACATCCCATCTGTTTCCTTTTCCCCATAATGAAGTGACTGGTATATTCACTCAAATAAAAGCCTGAAGACAAAAAAAAAAATTCTAATACTTGGCTCACATTTAATTTGAGAGAAATAACAGACTCCCAAATCTCTTAGCTTGTTCCATGTTGACTAAAAGAAAAAATTATATAATTGAGGTAGCTTGTTTACTCATCCAATTTTCATCCTAATGTAGATCAAGCAATATAATTATTTTAAACCTTCTCAATTCATTTCTTGACTTTTTTGTAGGTAACCTAGAAAACTGAAGTGGAGTCTGAGTATTATTTATGAACATCTGTTAAACATTGCCAATATCTGTAACAGCCACCTTGAGGAATAGCATAGCATCTTAAAAGAATAATTCCGTATGTAATATTTATTCTGTTACAATGTAAAGAAAGTATGATTCTCATTTTCTTTCAAATTATGCAACTTTTGACCTCTTATATCTCCATCTCGCCTGAAAAATATCAACTATAGTATACAAATGATTATATATTCATTATCAAGGCATCTGGCAAGCTGCACAGTAAATATAGCTTCACATTCAGATGTTATACAAAAAGCACTGAAAACTTTTACTTTTTATCTGCTGTTGATATTTTTAATAGCTGTTATTATACATTTTTTAAATGATGGCTCAAAACACTGGCTCAATTCAATCCTAAAAAAAAAGAAAGAAAAGGATTGGTGACGGCTTCATTTGTATGAGGCATGTGCAATGTTTATCCTTTTTTATCCGAATCATTCCTTGAAGTATGTATTATTATCCCCAATTTTATAGTCAAGTAAATTGTGCTTTAAGATAATCAGTCAAAGTAGAGCTGGGATGAGAGCTGTTTTGATTGCACAGTCCACGATCCTTCTAACCCTTGAAGCAAAGAGACAAATTTTCTCAAGATTCTAAATTCTATCTTAGGAAGAGACTGACATAATCACTAAAGCCATGGATTGAAACTATCCTTCCCAGCTTCCCTTGCAGTTAATTGAGATCATGTGATGAGATTCAGCCTATAGAATGTAAGCTGAAGTGAGGTGGTCCATGCAGATCTATCTCCACATGCAATCCCCTCCCACCCCCCACCCCACCCTGAGAGGCTGGAAAGAACATACCTTCCAGGTTATCTTTGGGAGCCATGTGTTGAAGATAACAAAATAGCAAAGTAAAACAATAAGAAACCAGGGTCCCTAAAGCAAACTGATAATGTCATGCTAGATATTTCTGCGAGTAAGAAATAACTCCTTACTGTATAAGGCTACTAAGAATGGGAAAATCTATGTGCTACAAAAACTAGCATTACCTCATATGACAATACCAAGAAAAACAATCCAAAGAAAATTATAATCAAGTAAATAAGATCGTAAATAAAATAATCAATCTAGAGATTATTGTAAAACCTTAGAACAATATTTTGAAAAACATTTAGTATTTGGGTAATGCTCATGTTATAAAGAATTTTTAAACAAATATTTTTAACAAAACTGTATGTATTGTACTTTCCCAAATTTAAAAATAAACTTATTCTCTCTCAATTATATTATGCAAATATTAACATGTACACAGAAATTAATACTGCTAAATGAACACATGAATGAAATCTGTAAGAAAAAATGAAGGGAAATGTTAGTTTTAATTCTGGTTCCCTCTGAGTAATGAGATTAGGAGAGTTTTTTTTTTTTGTACTTTTCTGTATTTTCCAAAATCAAAATAATAAGCATATTCTCTTGATAATTATAAGAGGTGTCTATTTATGCTTAAGGTTTATTTAAAAGGGCCAAAATATTCAGACAGAAGGATCATAAGGAGCTAGTTCCTATGTCCTTTACCCTATGCAAAATTTTTTGGCATTTACTCCATAGGGTATCCTCTGGACATTCAGAACTACAAAACAATACATTGGGGTGAGTCAAAGACCCCAGGGAAAAAACAATTCATGGGAAAGTCCCAGAAAATGAGACCACATGCCAATGTAACTTCCTTGATCATTACAATGAGGCAGCTTTTAAAAAAATAAGTTGATACATAACTCTAGCTGGGCATGGTGGCTCACGCCTAGCACTTTGAGAAGCCAAGGCAGGAGAATTGCTTTTGCCCAGGAATTCCAGACCAGCCTAGACAACATAACAAGACCTCATCTCTACAAAAAATCAAAAAATAGCCAGACATAATGGCATGAACTAGTGGTAGCAGCTATTCAAGAGGCTGAGACTAAAGGATCTCCTGAGCCCAGGAAGTCAAGGCTGCAGTAAGCCATGACCATGCCACTGCACTCCAGTCTGGTGACAGAGTGAGACCTTAACTTCAAAAAATAAAATAACTCCACTAATGATACACTGAAAAAACAAAAAGTGAAATTATATTAGTTACCATGGATATACAATCATGGGCATGCAGAGATCTAGTGATATTGGAAACCAATCCTTAAAGAAAAGTCTTTCCCTTTAGTTTAAATGAAGATTACATGAGATGACACTTGTAAAATGCTTGGCAGAATGCCTGGCACATGGTAAGGATCCAAAGGTTAAATGCCACTACTATTATTTTTACTGGTTAAAGTATAAGCAGAAGAATTAATCTTTGCTTTATTATATTGCCAAAACTGAAGTTGAAGCACTGACTTTCAAAGCACTGTTTTCATTTGTTTCTAAGGAAACTGAAAGGAAGGTACAATCTACATCCCCATAAAACCTGCTTGCCCACAACCTGCCTTGTTCTCACCCTTCACTCTGCAGGTCTCCTGCTGCTTCTGTTCAGTGAACACCAGAAGACAATTAGGGAAACGATATCCTAGCACAGAGAAACTCTAAAGAGATGACCAGAGAAGCCAATATATATTTTCAAACTTCTGAAAAAAGAGAAAAGAACATCTTATAAAAGGGGTACCTCTTTGCAAAAATACATACAATAGAAAATGGTATTAACGGCTATAATTTGTTGAATGGGATCCTCTTCACAAATATACTTAGTGAAAACCATTAATTTGAATCCAGGTACTCCTTTAGGGAGCATTTGCAAGTAAATATGAGCAAGTGAAAATTTTCAGAATAACAATAATATTTATTGAGCACTTATTCCTCCTTAGGGCCTATAAGAAGCACTCACTAGCTGAATAAGTTAGGGTTCTTAGCAGCAAGCAACAGAAATTAACTCTAGCTGAAATAAGCATGAACTAAATTGCAAAAAGATATTGGAAAGCTTTTGGTGGCTCAGCCTGTAATCCCGCGCTTTGGGAGGCTGAGGTGAGTGGATTGCCTGAGCCCGCGGGTTTGAGACCCGCTTGGGAAACTTGGCGAGACCTCATCTCTACAATAAAAATCAAAAAATTAGCCGGGCATGGTAGCGCGTGCCTGTAGTTCTGGCTACTTGGAAGGCTGAGGCAGAAGGATCATCAGAGACCAGCAGGTCAAGGCTGCAGTGGCCGGGAGCAGCCACTGCACTCTAGTCTGGGTGACAGAGTGAGACTCCAACTAAAAAAAAAAAAAAAAAAAAAAAGATATTGGAAAGCTCATATCATCATCAAAAAGGCAGGAAAATCTGTCCTAGAATATAGGAAAGAACCAAAGAGGCCAACAGCAGACAGGCACTCAATCAAATCACACCATAAGACCCATCCATCTGGTGAAGACACCACTGTTGCTCCTAGAAAGCAGACACCACTCTGATACACCGCATATGCCATTACCCTAGTAGCATTTTTGCATTACTGACTCCAGATTCAAAACAATGGGCAGCTGAGATGCTGGTAAAATGAAGATGTACTTCACAAAAATCAATGTTATCCTGGTCTCTCATTATAAGACAAAAATGGCCATCATCTCAACACAAAGGATATAAGGTCTTTTCACAGGATTCTAACCACATAATGTGATATGACAAAGCCACAACAATCAAGGAGGCTTGCGATGTATTTAATTGACTATAGGATTAATAGTATATGTCAATCAGTACTCAAAGGGTAGCAGTTCCTTTTTTACATAAAATACAATGCCTTAATGGTGTAAGTGATTCATCAGGTTTTAGAACGTGATTATATAAAATGAAAAGAATAAGTTATCATATTGACGAATGGCAACATGTTATAGCTGAAAGCAATCCAAATCTAGCCAAGTTCAATAAAAGCTCCTTATCTCCACTTTAGGATGCATATCATTAGCTCAGAGAAGATTAATTTCTCTATTCATAGTTCAATTTTCTTTCCTGACAAAAAATAAAACTGTGAGTTTTTGAAACACAATTTTCTTGCTTAATCAAATGTTGAGAGTGTCATGTCAACATGAATGGAATAATTAATAAATTGTGGAGATCCAAAAACTGAAAAGTAGTGGTCCTAGATAAGTTTCATTCTAAGTTTATATACAAATATTCTTTTAAGACAGGCCTTCTCAGTTATATGAAAAAATAAAAAACATATTCCTTTATTCATCTTAAAAAAGAACTGAAAAGGCAACATAAAGATTAGTCATTCACACAGTAGGTATTCTATAATTATCTACTGATTGTATTCATTCATTTTAATCCATAAGAGGAGAAAAGTACATACTTAATAATTCTCCTAAGACAACTGTATGCAAGGGAAACAATTCCATTCTTAAAGCATGATTACAGAAGGTAGCTCTGATAACCTGCTGCAGAAATGAGTATTATCCACACATTAAAAACTTAATTCACATCAAATGTACTCTCTCAATCAGACTAAGTCCATTTTCTGTGCAAGAAAATGAAAATCACACTATCTTACCATCATGAATTTTTTTAGAAACAAAAGACTTGCATTACCCATTTTAAACAAATGTTCAAATTAACAAGCGTTCCATAACTACACAGCAAAAGGTTCTATTTGCCCAAAGACATTCAACAAAGTGAATCATTAAGAAAATATCTGCAGATTACACAGTTTCTATAAATTGCACCTTACAACCTGCCACATCTTCATTTTAATCCAATCTTCTAATTTTATTAATATGCATTTTCCATCTTTTAAATGCTGACCCACATACAAAAATCTCCCAAAAATATCATCATCGAGTTAGCAAAGAAGAAAATGTTTGGGGAGGACATTAAATCTAATATGGCTAGGTTCAAATCCCATCTTTGTCAATCACTGGCTCTACAACATTGGCAAGTTTTTTAACCTTATCTTGCCTGTTCCCTTGCTTAATTATAACATGACAATGCTGCACAAACAGTGACAGGACAGAATTTAGAATATGAAGGACATGAAAGGCATTAAAGAGGATCTGGAGTTATTTCACCTGAGTAAGTAGGCAGACAGAAGAAGAAGAGAAGGTTTGGAGCAACCAAGAGATGACAAGCTCAATTTGGGCCAGGAATGCCAAAGACATTCCATGAATAGGAGGTGGTCAACAGACACTAGGAACGAGGGCTCAGACACAAAGAAGGAGATTTGTGAGATATTCCACACAGAAATCAAACTGGAAATCATAGACATGGTTAGTATCAACATTTCTTTTCTTTATTTTTTATATACATTCTTGGTAGAAATGAGGTCTCCCTGTGTTGCCCAGTCTGGGCTTGAGCTCTAGGCCTCAGGTGATCCTCCCACCTCAGCTTCCCAAAGTGTAGGGATTACAGGTATTAGTCACCATACATTTATTTTCAAGATATTTTATAAGTGTAATTTTGTTTCAATACACATCCAAATATTAATAAAATAGAAAGGTAAGCAAATACATTTCGATAATCTACAAGTCTTTCAAATTAAAATATGAACTCTTTTAACACATGATTGATGGATACTAATTATCATATGTATCTGATCCGTTTGTGAATCTGAATCATGATAGTAGTAAACCACTTGGAATTAGCTGCCACTGATGATGATGATGATGATAGCAATAAAATCCTATTTATCAATTACTGCATGTTAGACATATTATTATACTATGTAATTTTCTCCTATTATAATATCATAATTAAAAGGTAGAGGTCCCATTTTCAGGACAATCAGGAAGATGTGTATGTAATCTAGTTTTAATCCTAACCTCAAATCTACTTGGTAAAACTCAACTTGTGCTCTTGGTTCATGTCAATCTTGCAATTACAAGAATGTGAATAGTGTGACATTCCGACAATTTCTGCTTGCTTTGCTCTCTCCAGACAATGCCAGTAATATGCAGACTTTTAAAAATATTTACTATCAGTTCATTTCACTTTAACCAGCTAGAATTGGTACCATCTCCTCTTCCAGTGCTATATAAATTTCCTCTCAGATCCAAACTATTCAACAACAGAAACCAAAAGATACCTTCCTTATACCAAAACTATTCACTGAGGAAGGAATGTATTATTCATTCATTCACCAAATGAAGTGCTTGAATTAGCTCTCCAAATTCCTTAAGAGGCAAAAACAGTTTTCAAAAAGTTAGTTTTCATTGTTTAATTTTAATTTTCTTTTACTTAAACTTAATTTGTTGTCTGCTACTCTCCTTAGTCCCAGCCTCAGGATGTAAACACCACATTTGATAGCACGGTCCTACTGGGCTCTGGCAATCCTTCCTCCTCAGTCTTCTAAGTAGCCAGACCTGTAGGCACGCGCTACCACACCCAGCTAATATTTTGAGTTATTGTAGAGATGAGGTCTTGCCAAGTTGCCCAGGCTGTTCTCAAACCCGTGCAACTCAAGCAATCTACTCACCTCGGCCTCCCAAAGTGCTGGGATTATAGGCATGAGCCACTGCACCTAGTGCAATTTCACTAGATTTTTTTTCACGATAAAAACCAATTTTGATAGTTTTTGAAAATGAAACCAATTTTCATTTCTTAAAATATAAGTTGCTCTCAGTTTCTACATTTAGCATCTGAAGATTACAAATTAATTTATATCTAAAAATGTAAATTTTATGAAGAAAAAGAGCTTGCCCACCTTCCACAGCTATATCCACAGTACCTAATACAGGGTCGACACTCAATAAACATTTGTTCAAGAAAAGAATAAGCATACATGTCTTTTTTTTTCCTAGTCAGAGTCTTACTCTGTCACCCAGTCTGGAATGCAGTGGCATATTCATGGCCTCCACAGCCTCAATCTTTTGGGCTCAGGCAATCTTTCCACTTTAGCTTTCCAAGTAGCTAGAACCACAGGCATGTGCCACTACACCATGCTAATTTTTTTTTATTTAAAGACGAGGTCTCATGATGTTGCCCAGGCTAGTCTTGAACTCCTGGGCTCAGGCAATCCTCTCGCCTCTGCCTCCAAAAGTACTGGGATTACAGGCATGAGCCACCGCTCCTGGCTAGAATAAACATACATTTCAACTGATATAACATAGAAAGAATCTGGTGTATTAGCATCTGGGAGAACTTTAACAAGGAGATGAAAGAACAACAATTATTAGCTGAAGTACTTCACAGCTTACTCTAAAAAGAGCATAGAAAATTAGAAAATGGAAATATAGAGACTGACTCTACCTTGTACTTGCCAACCCTGCTACAGCTGCCTGGGCAAAATTGAGTAGCAGATGCTCTAGTCTTTATTTTTGGTGGGAAACAACTGCTCTCCCAAGGTTATAGGCAAAGAAAACACATGCAATTCCTTCTAGTGTCCAAATCTACACCATCCAACGTGGTTGCCACTAGCCATATGTGTCTCTTGAGTACTTGAAATGTGATTAGTCTAAAAGGAGACACAATGGGGGTGTAAAATTACAAACCAGATTTGTGATGATGAGGACAAAAAAAAAAAAAAAAAGAAACAACCTTAAAATATCCCATTGAGAGCCGGGCTCGGTGGCTCAGCCTGTAACCCCACATCTTTGGGAGGCTGAGATGGACTGCCTGAGCCCGCGGGTTCGAGACCCACCTGGGCCACTTGGCAAGACCTCATCTCTGCAATAAATCAAAAATTAGCCGGGCATGGTAGCGCATGCCTGTAGTTCCAGCTACTTGGAAGGCTGAGGCGGAAGGATCGCCGGAGCCCAGCAGGTCGAGGCTGCGGTGGCCGGGAGCGGCCACTGCACTCCAGTCTGGGCGACAGAGTGAGACTCCAACTCAAAAAAAAAAAAAAAAAAAAAAATCCCATTGATAATTCTTACATTAATTACATGTTGAAATGATGTTGTTTTAGATATACCTGAGTAAATAAAATATGCCATTAAAGTTAATTTTATCCATTTATTTTCACTTTTCTTAATGTGACTATTAGAAAATCTTAAAATACTTATGTGTTTCATATTCTCTCTACTGGACAAGGGCAATGTAGATTGAGAATAAGAGAGTTTATATACCACCAGAAGCAATACTGACTGAAAGGCAGACTGCAGGACCTAATACCCAGTTTCTCAATCTATTAAGTAGGGAAATTGGTTAGATTCTCTACTAAATAACAATGTACAATCTCCCTTAAAGACTCACAACACAAATACTATTTGCTTTGATCTATAAAGAAGAAAACTGAGGCACAGGAAGGAGAAGGCACTTCTGCAAAGTTACAGAGCTGGTAAGTGGGAGAGCAAAACACGGAAGTAACATCAGGTTAACTTTAAAGTCATCTCTTTCCCTTACTCTCCTCCCATCACTCAGAGAGAGCTCTTCCCATGTTGTGCTCTTCCCATGTTCCAAGAGGCTTAAAGAAGGATGCCAATTTCCTTGCCTGACTCACCCTGCCACAGCTTCTCTATGCCCTGCAGCCATATTTCTCCCAGCCACTAAATCACAACTGAGAGGACTAGGTGAAATGGTGACGAAAATCTATGCAAAATCACCATGGAGTGACTTATGTGCTGCTATTTCAGGTAAAAGAAAAAAGTCTTCCTAAATTGTCTTTTTTTTTTGCAGTTATCACCTCCTTTATTAGTTAATATGAATCATGACCTCTTTTCTGTATCATCAAATATGCACTCATGACATCACTGTTAAAGGTTTCCCATTCATTCCTACCACAAATTACTGCACCATGCTCCGTGTCTGCACATTTCTTCATTTTTCAAACAAAGCTAGGAAGAAAACACCTTCATGCTCATGCTGTGAGAATTCCTGATGATATGCCTTGAGATACACACACACACACACACACACACACACACAAAGCGGGAGGGGAGCTCAAAGGCTTTTGACACTTAGGCCAAGGGTCTTCAGTGAGACTCTGGTGGAGCCAAGAATAGCTAGGTGTGCCTCTGAATCTCATCCAGCCAGTGTCAGTCAGGGCCTGGGTTAGAGGGAGTCTCTGGGCATGCTTGGGAAGGGAAGCTCTGTTTTCCTATACACGGCCTCTTCCACCAAGGACTGTCCTGTGAGTCCACGTCTCCTCCCAGGTCAGCAGGCTGAGGACTTAGGGACCAAGTTTTGAAGGCAGACCCATCCCCCTCACCCTGCTACCACCAGGTCACTCCTACCCACTCATGCACATGTACACCAAACAATCTAAACGTTTTTGTTTTTGCAATTCTAAGGTCTCACCTATATCTGTCCCTGTTAGTAAAACTCACAACAAAAACACTTAACTAGTGGGAAACTTCTACCTGTGAATTCACTGGTTTGGGCAGGCGGATGAATTTAGCTTACTTAGTCTCTTAGCAGCCTCCAGAGCTTCATTCGCAGTGTCTGCCACAAAGAATCTTTGAACTTTCACTCCGTTGTCAGACATCAGTTTCTTGCTCTGGTATTCCTGCAGGTTCAGCCATCTTCTGGAAGTTAACTGAACCACCTAGGAAATTGAGAGAGACAGGTAGGAACACATATTAATAACACCCTACATGGCGAGTCCTATAGGTACTGTCAATTGGCAATCAGCAACACAAAGTTTAGAGAGTCAAAAGAAAAAAAATTCATTTAAATTCTTCATGCTTAATTATATTTTTTTAATAAAAAAATGTTAGGGATAAGTACACACACACACACACAAATGAATGCAAGTTTTAAAAAATGATGAAAGCTGAATAAGGTCTGTAGTCTTGTTAATACTAATACTGATATTTTTTAATTTAAATTTTTTACAAAGACAGGGTTTCACTATGTTGCCTAGGATAGTCTTGAACTCTTTGCCTCAAGCGCAATCCTCCTACTTCAGTCTTCTGAAGTGCTGGGATTACAGGCATAAGCCATCATGCCTAGCCAATGGTAATATACAAATGTCAATTGTACACTTAATATTATACTACACCTATAAGACGTGTCAACATTAGAGGAAGCTGGATGAAGGATACATCAGACTGTTATACTACTTTTCCAACTTCCTGTGAGTCTACTAGAATTTACTTTATAGAAAGGAAAAAAACAAACAGCCCCCTTAAAAAGTGGGCAAAAGACATGAATAGACACTTCTCAAAAGAAGATATACAGGCAGCCAACAGACACATGAAAAAGTGCTCCGCCTCACTCATCATCAGAGAAATGCAAATTAAAACCACACTGAGATACCACCTAACCCCTGTAAGAATGGCCATCATTAATAAAACAAACAACAGCACATGCTAGTGAGGATGTGGAGAAAAAGGAAGGCTTCTACACTGCTGGTGGGAATGCAAACTAATACAACCTCTTTGGAAGAGTGTGGCGATTTCTGAAAGAACTAGAAATTGACCTTCCATATGACCCAGCAATTCCCCTATTGGGAATATACCCGGGAGGAACTCAAATCATTCTATCTGCGCACGTATGTTTGTTGCAGCTCTATTCACAATAGCAAAAACATGGAACCAACCACGTTGCCCATCGAAGCCAGACTGGATAAAAAAATGTGGTACATATACACAATGGAATATTATGCAGTCATAAAGAAGGACAAATATATGAATATTGCGGCAACTTGGATGGACTTGGAGTCAGTCATACTCAGTGATTTATCACAGAAACAAAGAAACAGAGTTCCATATGTTCTCACTCATAAACGGACCTTGAACAATTTTAATGCTATAAGAAAGCAATTGGCAGTAGTGGGAAATTGTTGGGGGGGGGGTGGCAGTTAATAGAAACTGCTAGGGGAGGGAGGGGCATACCTCATCAACAAGGGTAACTGTATGATCAACGTTTATACACTTAACCCTGAAATGTACCCCACATCTTTATAATAAATTTTTTTTAATAAAAAATATTTAAAAAAATAATTTACTTTATAAAAACCATTAAGGCATATTATAGAGCATATGCCTCCCTGGCACCCATCTCATATAAATAAAGAATATAGAATTGTTTTAATAACTGTACACACACACACACACACACACACACACACACACACATACACACACATCATTAATTATTTAAGGTTCTTCAAGAAAAAGTTTTTAACTCTCTGAAGTCATTGTGCCACAGATAAATTCATTTCTTTACCCTAGTTTTCTGGGGATTTGTTTGTTTGCTGAGTTGTGGGTCTTATTCTGTCATCCTGGCTGGAGTACAGTGTCACAATCACCACTCACTGCAGCCTCAACCTCCTGGGCTCAGGCGATCGTTCCACCTCAACCTCCAGAGTAGGTAGGGCACTAGGTGCACATCACCATATCCAGCTAATTTTTTTTCTTTTTCTTTTCTTTTTTTTTTTTTTTGAGACAAGGTCTCTCTAAAGTCACCCAGGCTGGTATCAAACTCCTGGGTTCAAGCAATCCTTCCACCACACCCTCCCAAAGTGCTGGGATTACAGGCATGAGTGACCACACCCAGTCTCTTTATCCTAGTTTTTAATAGAGTCTGGCTGGGTACATTATGTACATTAAATACATTATGTTTAACACTTACGTGTTTAATGAGACTATCTTTTTCATGCACCAAGAATGAGTGCAGTGGCCTACAAGAGTCACCATTAATTAAACTAGTCCCTAAACTGCAACTTGTACATTAAAGAAACATTGCTTATACTTCATGCAGCAGTGGATTTCCAACATGTACTATTCATTACTTTTTATCCGAGTTGAGATGAAATAGTCAAAGGGAACAATGACATGAACAAATAAATTGGTTTTTTGCTTTATCCAATAATATCAATAGCATTCCCTATCAAACCCTAAGCCCCATTTTTAAAAGAAAAAGAAATACCAAAAAAATGAATACAACTTAGTATAAGTTCCTTTCCATCCATGAGCCATAGCAAAAAGAAACCAACACTGGAAAGTGAAAGGATGACACCGTCATTAATACACACACAAAAAAAATCAATCACACAACTGGATCTCAAGACTGGTGGTATGTGAAAGATCACCTGATACAGCCCCTAGAGACTTCTGTCCATGGTTTGGGTGGATGTCTAAGGCAGTATCACATAGATCATAAAGTGAGATTCATAGGGCTTGTTAATATGGAGGCATGAGCTTTCAGAACCTCTACTGTATCCTTAAAATGTCAGTTTCTTCTGGAATCCCCAAGCTATGATGCACTCACTCATGGAGCTCTTTTGAGCAAGGGAGATTCCAAAGAAGCTCTAGAACCTCACCTTAGGTTCTACTCTAGGGCAGAGAGTATGTCTTAAACCTCTCTGTATCTTTATGAAGAATGTGACAGGGTTTGGCGTATGGAAGATGCTAAAAAAATGCCAACTGGATGGTCAGTTGAATAAATCTTGCCTTTTGTTTCCTGATACAGATAATTTTGAATTCCCAGAAACTGGCCACTACCAAAAATAAAAAAGTACAAGTTAGTCCTTAAGACCTGAAATAAACATAGTATCATTTCCACACACTTGTAAAAAATGCAAACTTTTTACATGATCAAGCCTAAAGATAGCTCTCTGTTCCATCCTTATAAAAACTAGTAGTGATGTTTTAAATACTAAACTTGCCTATACTTTTTTTTGTTTTTTTTCCTGAGTCAGAGTCTCACTCTGTAGTCCAGGTTGGAGTGCAGTAGCACGCTCACGGCCACCACAGCCTCAACCAGCTGAGCTCAGGCAATCCTTCTGCCTTAGCCTTCCAAGTAGCCAGACTTACAGGCATGTGTCACCACACCCAGCTAAGTTTTTGATTTATTGTAGAGACAAAGTCTCACCAAGTTGCCCAGGCTGGTCTCGAACCTCTGTGTTCAGGCAATCCTCTTGCCTTGGCCTCCCAAAGTGCTGGGATTACAGGCTTGAGCCACAGCACCCGACCCTTTACTTCTTTAGAAATAAATAATACCAGGGTAAAAATAAGTTGCCAGATAAGCAATGCTCACGTTATTTACCATATATTATTTGTTAACTATATATAGACTTTTTAAGTCTTCATGAAACAGTAATTTGAAAAACACAAAATTCTATAAATGAACACAATACTGGGCTTAACAGTCTTAACAGTGTATCATACAACATACCAGGAAAAATACAAGCTTAAGGCATTTAGTAAAAGCCCCCTAAAGAAAACATTAACTGTTAGCTATGTGCTATTATCTAGAACCACTTTTAAAAGGCAAATGGGGAAGGATCAATAGATTATGTCTGTGTTGACGTACCAATTAAAGCCATTAACCAAAGAAGAAAAAATATAGTTTGAAAAGAGCATTTGAGGAAGACTAAAAACAGTCATTGTGTGGTTGTGGTCAATTCCTTTACATCAGAACACTCGCCATATTAATTGTAGATATGTTAATGCGATCTGCTGCAAACTAATTGCAATTGATCCAAAGACCAGCTTCATAGACATATGATATATATTAACTGTTTCTACATTGACTTAAATGAAAGCCAGCTTAAAGTTTGCTGCTCTTAAGTTGAAAACCAGGACAGTGAACATCATTCCAAAGCCACTGCTGACACCCACACCATCACTCCACAAAGTGATCCTCTTAAAGGATAAAGACCTGGTTTTGTCAGTCCAAAATTTAGAAGAGTAGGGTCCCTGACTAGGTCAAAAACCTCAAGACAACTCCACTTATTAAGAATTTGTGGTGAGTCTAAAGAACAACTGAAGCTGACTTCTGCATTTTCAGAGAGGAAAAAAGGTGAGGAGAAACTTGCCGGAAATGTAATATAAATTGCCTAATAATAATAACAATAATAGGAAGAAGCGATAGCAGCAGAAGCAGCAGTAGCAGCTGCTACCACTGCCTCATCTACTAATAACCAAACATTTATCATGTGCCAGACATTATATTAAACATTCATGTTATCTAACAGTTAAAACAATCATGAAAAAGTCAAGTGTTATTATCTCTTTCTGTAGCTGTTATTAGTGCACATCAACAGATATTCACAGTATTCCTCCTTTTTAGGTACTTCCTTAACTTCGATGAAGTTAGGTGATAGATATCATGTCTATAGGAGATACAGGAAAAAAAAATCAGTGTTAATTCCTCTCTTACATAGTCAACACAGAACACTTCACCTTTGGTCACTACACATGAGAGTTTTTCTCCACAAACCAACCAAGCAATTCTCTACCAAACACCAACTGAGTGTCTTATAATTTAGTTCAATTCTGACACTACTGCCTGGAGTTAGTATCAGATCCCACAGGCTCAGTTCCACGTGACTATGCGCACTTTTGATTCTGGTCGTAAGTCCCAGGTTGTTTCACCTGTGCTTGTGATCAACCAGTTATAAATTATAAATTTCCAAACCCCCCTACCTGGGTTCAATTAATTTTATAGGATGGCTAACAGAGATAATTACATTTATCAACTCTTTACAAAGGATATTATTACAAGACAATTGCCCTCAAATCCACTCTCCATGCTCCTTTGCCAACTGGCTTCTGCCTAAATTTGAGTATCTGATCAGAGGCTGAACAGCAGGGGTAAGACACTAGATAGTACTGTCCTCTTTCTGAGCAGGGAGACATCTCCTCTGGAGCTCCAGATCCTCCCACATTAGCCATTCCTTTCATAATTCCATCTCCCACTGTCTCCTCCACCATGACTTCTGCTCCCATCTGCTGGTCCTGGACTCTGATAACACAACTTCCTTCTTTTCCAAACTCAGAGGATTCCTTCTGCTGTCCATCTCTGTGTTGCCTCCTCAGCTCATTTGCCTTCTAATCATTCAACAACTTTTGCAACTAATTTCCTTCTCCTTGCTAAACTCTATTAAGTGACCCTGTAGAATATCCATCTTCCTGATTGAACCTTGATTGACACAGTGAGTGCTTCACAGTCTGAAGGTGAAGGGGACTGTCAGTGATCCACTTTTAAAGGGGTCTTTGGGATTCTACACTGGAGAAGTTTCCCAGTCAGTCATGTTTTTCCTATATTGGGGTTCCAAGGCACTAAAGGGCCACCAGAGTTCAACCCCCTCATTTTATAGTCAGAAACTTTGAGGCTTCACAAAGGAACAGGACTAGCTTAGTGATAATAGAGAGAGCCAAAAGCCTGATGAAAACTTGACTAATACCTATTTTCTTTCCTTCCTTCATGTAGATTTTGGCAATGTGACTGTTAAGAGTCATACTCCTCCAGAATGTTAGGTCAGGCCAGCTGGGGTTACGGGATGTCTGGTGTGCAGTCCAATGCCACATGAAAGATGGAAAGAATTGCACAGAAGCTAAATTAGAAAATATAGCTTATTTAGAAAGTAAATTAGAGAGAGAAAAAGAAAGGAGATTCACCTCCCCAAGGCAGGAAAGGGGGTCAAAGCCAGGAAACATAGCAGTAGTCACTGCTTAAAGAGCATATGGTCTCACCAGAGTCTAGTAAGGAAATGGCAAATGGCTGCTCATGGTTGAGTCCTTTTAACCTTTCCCTTTGATGGGAGAAGGTCATTAAGGTGATTGGGCGGTGGTCTGCTCCACGAAGGGGCAGGTGAACACAGGTACTGATGTCAGATGATGAACAGCGGGCAGATGGATGGGTTAGTCACATGATTGCTTGTCATGGTGGTGGGCTAGATGGGAGACAAGGAGAGGGATTTTTCCTACAAGAGACTTGTCAGGCGTCTTCAATTCACAAGTTCCTTGACTAAAAGGTGGTCTTACTATCATTTCTATGGTTTTGGCCAGCCAAGGGGAGGGTTTCCTAGAGATTACTATGATAAACCATGAATTGAAAGGTTGGACTGTTGGGCTGTTCTTGCCTTGTGTTTGATGGAGATTTGCCGAGGAGGTGGGGTAGGCTGCTGCTTGGCCTATAGTAAAATGTAATTTTAGAATGTCTGAATGCTGCCTGACACTTGCCTATTGGAAATTATTCTCATCTATGTCTAACCTGTGCTAGATTCAAAGCATGTCAAGGATAAAGTCTAAGCAAAAATGGCTATGCTGAGGCAAAAAGACTACGCTAAACTAAGTTTATTCTAGGTTTTTATAGGTACTTACTTTCAGTGACCATCTAAAAACAGTATTATGTTCTCAAACCAACTAAGGTAGGTGGGCACCTAGGTGTTGTTTTCTTTGGACTTCTCCAATATCCCTGCCATTGCTCCCCTCCCTTCTGGTTATTCTTTCACAGAGCAAGCATTTCTAAGCTCGGAAGGGAAGGGGAAAAATACAACTTAAAAGAAAAGCAGCACATGAAGATTTAAGGGCCTATGGGAGCAAGGGAGCAGAGGCAGAAGAAAAAGAATGAAAAATGAGAGGAAGGACAAAGAGAACCAAGCGATAACAAGACAATGACTAAGTGGGCAAGAATTTACAAGAAAACTCAAAGCACAAAATTAGACAGCTACACCGAAAGAAATGGCACGACCAAGAAATCATCCTTAACCCCATGGTTTTAAAATCAGAGGTGCAGAGATTACAGAAATAGCAATGCAGGAGTTGGGGTGGGGAATGGAGATCAATAAAGAGAATATCAAAAGAAATGTCATTGAGCTGAGCACTCTCCAAAGGGAAAATCTGCGATCTGCATCTACCCACTAGCTCTGTGCTGGCTCTATTTTTCTTCAGCCTGATTCTTCACAGGAGTACTGCCTCACTTGGGAAGGCAGCATAATGCAGTACTGGAAAGAGCCCAAGACTTATTAGGAATCAGGAAAACAGAAATTCAAACAAAAGAGGCCATTTTGCCAAAAGGAATGAAGATGCCATTGGTTGAAGAAAAAAAAAAGGAAGTTTGATATTGCTATTGTTGAAGAGTTGACGAAATACACTTTCTTATACACTACCCATGCAAATAAAACACCAGTGCAACTGCACTTTGAGCCAGGTGCAGTGTTTCATGCCTATAATCCTAGCACTTTGGGAGGCCAAGGCAAGAGGATTGCTTGAGCCCAGAAATTCAAATCCAGCTTAGGCAACATAGTGAGACTTCACCTCTACAAAAAATCAAAAAATTAGCTGGGTGTGGTGGCATTCACCTGTAGTTCCAGCTGAGGCAGAAAGATCACCTGAGGCCAGGAGGTCGATGCTGCAGTGAGACACAACCATGCCACTGTACTCCAACCTAAGTGACAGAGTAAGATTCCAATATGGAAAAAAAAAAAAGCAATCTGACAACGTTCAGCACACTAAAGTATCTACAGTTGTCCACTTCTTGGGTATCTATCCTAGCAAAATACGTGTCAGAGATATAAACAAGGGTCTTCTGTGTAATTGTATATTACAAAGGGTAAAGTTGGAAATGAGCCAAATGCCCATCAAATAGAAGCCTAGCTAAACAAACCGTAATATATTCAAACTATGTAAAGCATTTAAAATATTTGTATCAGCCAGCTCCGTAGCTCAGCCTGTAATCCCAACGCTTTGGGAGGCCGAGGTGAGTGGACTGCCTGAGCCCGTGGGTCTGAGACCCGCCCAGGCAATTTGGTGAGACCTCATCTATACAATAAATCAAAAATTAGCCAGGTGTGGTAGTGTACGTCTGTAATTCCGGCTACTTGGAAGGTTGAGGTGGAAGGATCGCTGGAGCCCAGTGGGTCAAGGCTGCGGTGGTCGGCAGCGTGCCACTGCACTCCAGTCTGGGCAACAGAGTGAGACTCCAACTCAAAAGAAAAAAAAAAAATTTGTATCACCCAATATCCATGTGTTCCTTTACGTTTCTCAGTTCTCTTGTAGCTAGTATGCCAAAACTTTTATAAGACCATGTATAACTCTCCAGAGCCCTTTCTGTTGGCTGCAAGGACCTGGAAGCCACATGTAGAGATGATGTAGTCACAAGATGGAAGTACTGAGTTACTACATGGAGGACAGTTGCCCTAGAGTCACCTAACCCACATTTGCATGAATGAGAATGGTTTGATGTGTTAACCACTAAAATCTTGAGAATAACTCATAGCAGCAGCATTGACTAGTCTAGCCTGTTAGTCTGAATGTTATAACACTGATTATTCTATAAGGCACATGAATGAAAGCAACCAGCAAGCTGCAGAACAATATACACAGTAGAGTAACATATCTTAGACATATATGTTCATACATGAAGTAATAATCTGTATCTTCTAAGGATAAATGTGTGCAGAAGTAAATGTACTATTAGCAAAGGCGTCAGATGATGTTCACAAGCTATTGCCAGAAAATAGGTCTGGGGAGGGCAGACCTAAAAACTTTAACCTAGGTTGTTGTTGTTGTTTTTTTAGAAACGGATGTTTATTTTCGGCCAACCTCATTTCCGTCTTGCTTAAAAGCCTGTTGTTTTTTAAAAAAATATTTCGAATGCCATAAAAATCAATCGGCTTCAAAATAACATAAAAAAATTCATCAAAACCAGGCTCTAACACAACCGTGTAGCCTTAAATCTCTATTAACTTGCCTGGAAAATGAAGGGCTGGCACCCTAACTTAAATGTACCAGGGTTCCTCAAATACCATATGAGATCAAGATGAGGGAGCAAAAGCTGCCTTTTCTGTTACATAGAACAACCACCTCTAATATAAACTCCTGCTGTTAGATATGAAGAGACTCTTAAGCCTCATTTCAAGCTCTCAACAGCAGTGATGGCAGTGGAATACAAACAAGGAATTAGCTGTAAACTCAGAGGAAAATATATTTCCCTCTCATTACAGGCATGGCAACGAAGGCAGATGCTCAGTGGGCTGTGGCAAGTCAAAAGTTAGTATGTGTTTGTTATATTTTAGTTTTGCCAATGTTGTTCTGTATGCAAATGAGCACCCATAAATCTACCTTAGTCATGTTACCTAGGAAATACGAGGCTTCAAATAAATGTGTTGGTGCAAATGAAAAGACAGATATAACTCAACGTGTCTCAACATGAGTGTCATAAAAGGCCTGCTTGCTTAAAACAGGCTCTGATGAAGAAGCCACTTTAGCTCTCCTGGCCTGCAAAAGAGATTAAGTGAAATCCTGTTTGTAAGAGGAAAAACAATAATACTAATAACATTTTTCAGTTTAGGCCTTAATGTGATAAGGCCAGCATGCCAACTTATCGTTCAGCATGAAAACACACTAAAGAAACAGGTGAGAAAAGCAACCATTGTGATTAGAAGGCTAAGCTTATGGAAGGGAAAATATAAAGTCAGATGGAAGAAGAGGAGTAGGAATACGAGTACTGACACTGTCATAGTTTACTCTGTTCAGGCTAAAATGCAAGGTCTTCATTTGAAGTCACCTTTTGAAAATATCGCATCACATTTGTCTAGAACTACAACACTCCTGTACTCTCCACTGAGGTTTTCCCTCTTTTGCACAATGTAAGGAAATTAATTAACCAATTGCACAGCCCCTTGTGGCTGAGGTCTTAAACTCTAGTAGGGCTAGAGAGGGATCCCACCTACTCTAAGGATGGCAAAAATGGCAGCCAAAATGATTTTCCTCATTTATAAGATAGAAGATACTAACAGGCTCTTCCTCATAGTTTGTTGTAAGGTTTAAATGAGTTTATATATAGCCGGGCTCGGTGGCTCAGCCTGTAATCCCGCACCTTGGGAGGCTGAGGCGAGTGGATTGCCTGAGCCCGCGGGTTCGAGACCCGCCTGGGCAGGCGAACCTCAGCTCTACAATAAATAAATAAAAAATTAGCCGGGCGTGGTAGCGTGCGCCTGTAGTTCCAGCTACTTGGAAGGCTGAGGCAGAAGGACCGCTGGAGGCCAGTAGGTCGAGGTTGCGGTGGCTGGAAGCGGCCACTGCACTCCAGTCTGGGCGACTGAGTGAGACTCCAACTCAAAAAAAAAAAAATTGATTTTATATATGTGAGGATTAAACTCTGACTTTTTTTCTTTACCTTGCCAAATTCTTAACTAAGGGATCTGGGGAAATTTTTTTTTTTTTTAATAACTTTCCCTATATGATGTGGTTTACTTTCCAACCTGACTCTGGCATAATGTCACATAACAGATAAAGAAGGAAAATCAAAGTATGTTATGGCCCTGTAAAGCTGTCTCTTGGGGACTCCTGGACTCCAGGCACCTTTTAAGATACTTACCTATTCTCTCTGAAGTCTGCCACCTATGAGGCTTCATCTACATATTAAGAAACTTAGAATTTTTCCACCCCCTTATCTCAACAGGACATCTCTTCTACTGATTTCAAAATTCCTTAGATAAGAGTCTGACTCTTACTACTAATTGCCAGTCAGAAAATCTTTGAATCCACCTATAACCTGCAATTCCCCACTTTAAGGCATCCTACCTTCCTGGACCAAACTAATGTAAATCTCACGTGTATTGATTTATGGTTTTCTGTAACTTGATTCCTCCTAAAATGTATATAACCAAGGTACAAGTCAACCACAGGCATGCATTCTTAGGACCTCTTGGGACAGGTGTCATGGGCCCAAGGTCACTCACATTTGACTCAGAAAAAATCATCTTAAATATGTTACAGAGTTTGGCATTTTTCATGAATATATGTAAATAGATTGGAACAGTACCCATGATAAGTACTCAAAGAAAGTTATCATTATTTAATACAGAACTATAAAGGGGCAGGAAAAGTGTAACAGTAGACACTCAGCAATCATTAAGATAAAAATAGTAGGTGATCGCACAAACGATTTTTAAAAAATGCTCCCTGAGCCCTGCTTATTGTTTTAAATGCATTTGGGAAGGTATTTTTAAACTCTAATCATGGAATCTCTCTACTTGAATCACTCAAAAAATCACAGAAAGAGACAGAAGAGTAATTCAAAACTGAAAGAACCAGAAAAAATCTCACATTCAGTAAGTATCCTAAAATGTGCTACTTGTGCTAAGTAAATTTACTTCTAATCTCATTTAAACTAGGCTATCTCCATCTCACAGACGAAAACATTTGAAGGTAAGAGAAGTTAAGTAACTTGTATAAGGCCAGTCAGCTGATTGAGAGTCAAAATTTGAACCCAAGTCTTCCTGCCTAAAAAACTCATTACCTTTCTGTTATTACACCTGACTTTTTTTCTTTTTAGTCAGTCTGTAATTCCTGTGTCAATAAAAAATATTTGGAACCAACACAGACAAAAACTAAACTGCCATTCCTGGCCCAAAAATACTGATTTTCACTTTAATGTATGAAAAACAAAGCCGCTGACAAACTGGAAACGATAATAACAATGATATGCTACCTGAAAAGGCAGAGTTGATGGAATGTGAAACTTAATTAGAGTAGATGGCTAGAGAAGAAAAGTATTTTAAGGTTTTCTGATCAAGAGAAACAACACTTGAGTTTCCCTTTACGGGAAATAAGACTAAGATCAGACCAGGCGCCTAAGGCCATTTTTACTGCATTGTAAATGCATCTCTGATAGCACCACACCTCTTATCTAAGGTGCCCAGTGGTAAGTTGAACAGCATCTGTTTAAAAATAATAATAATAATAAAATAAGATAATCGGTGCTACCAGAAAATAATAGAAAGTAGAACTTTCATACTATCCAAAACCTGAATCATAGCAGGTTATTTTAGAATTCATTTTTCTTGGGGTGTCTTGACAAAGTCTTCTATGTTGCTAAGCAAAGCCAAATACTAGTGAATATTTCTGAGTGTCATGAAGCTTCAGAAGCTGTGCTATCCACTTGGCGAGCATTACCTCATTTATTCTGCCAGCAAAGACACCAGCAAGAAGCCCATTTTACAGATGAGCAAATTAAGGTTCAGAGTAGCTAAAAGCCGGCTCAGACTGACAGAGCTGGTTAGAGGCAAGGCCATATTTCAAATCCAGGGAGAGCCTGTGCCCTTTAATGAGGCAGTGATGGTGAACTGTCTCCCAGTGCACAAAAGTGGGTCCTAAACCATGAAGTCAACTGGGTCGAGAGGAGAAGCAGGAGGGTCTTGTTTATAAATTTCACTGTAAGAAGGTATAGAGCTGGGCTGAACCTAGTTCCGCGGGAAGACAGGAAGCTCTGAATGAGAGAGAGGTTGCTGGATGGGTTTTACTAAGTCAAAAGAATTAAGATTCTCAAAGATATTGCCTCATTCTTTTTATCCTAGATTCAGCAGAAAAGCAGCATATTTTTAAGGAGCAAAGAAATATAAAACTCTTTGTAGTGAGGACAAATGCCCAAAGGAGAGTTCACTCCATAACTCCATAATGTTGCTCTGCCAGCAACAAGAAAGAAAGGGAGGGGAAAAAAATACAACCTTGATAAACATTAGCATTTTAGCACAAAAGCAGAAACAAATGTATAAAGGGCTCTAAAAATATTGAGCAGCATTCTTTCAGAATGACTGCCCATCCCCTCCGAAAAGTATGCCAGCTCTACCATGCTGCAGAAGATCATCTTAATTTTACACCATGAACAGAAGTGGGCAATATTTATTTTTACATAAATAAAACAAATTAAGGTAGTATAAACATATACAAGCATGTAACCTCTACCAAGGCAACTGGGGGAACCTATACTTTGTTGATTAATTTAGCAGTTTTCTACTGCATCTATAACGTGGTGGCCACTGTATTTCACATTTGAGATCTAACAGTAAACAGCACAGACAAGTTCTTTGTTGGCACCAAGCTTTTGTCCTAGGAAGAAAGGCAGGGGAAAAAAGACATGAACACATAAATGGAGTAGGAAGTGCTGTGAGGGAAAGAAAAGATACATGAGGAATTAAGCAGGCCAACTCTAAGTGATCACCTCTAAAGAAATGATATCAGTGCAGAAACCTGGAGATAGAAGAAACTGAGACAGGCGCATAGCAGACTGAGCAGCCAGCATGTTCCAAGGTTCTGAGGCAGGAAAGGGGATGGTATGTGCTTGAACTAGGGAAGTACAGTGAGAGAGGAGCATGAAAAGGTGAGCAGGGACCAGATCGTGCAAGTGTGTACACGTTACCATCTGGAGTTTAAGCTTTATTCACTCAGAACTTTAAACAAGGAAGTGAGATCAAATTCAGATTTTAAAAAGTCACTCTGTCTTCTGTTTAGAGAATGAAACCAATTAGGAAACAGTTGTGTTAAACCAGATCAGGGTTAGCAAATTTTTCTATAAAGAACCAGAGAGCAAATACTTTCGGGCTTTGAGGTCAGATGGTTTCTGTTGCAACCATTCAGCTCTGCCTTTATAGCACAAAGTAGTCATAGATAATATGTAAGTGAATGGGCATGGATGTGTTCCAATAAAGCTTTATGTACAAAGTCAGGATTTGGCTACCAGGCCTGTGTGCTGATCTCTCAACTAGACTATAAAGAAAGGCAATGAAGTCGGAAACAGAAAAATGAAGGGATTCTGAATACATTTTGGTGATGAAGCAAAACTTACTCATGGATTAGGTGTGGTTTAAGGGGAAAATAAATCTAGTATTAGAAACACACACTTTACAATATTAGTTCGTGTGAACATGAATTTTCTGCACCTGATAGTAATTTTTTAAAAAGCATTTCTTTATAAACAATCTTAACCCCAGATTTTCTGCCCAAACTGGCCTGCTATGGTTTGAATATTCATTGCCTCCAAAACTCATGTTGACACTTAATCCCCAATGTGGCAGTATTGAGAGGTGGAATCTTTAAAAGGTGACTGGGTCATGAGGGCTCTGCCCTCATGAATGGATTAATCCATCCATGGATTAATGGATTACTAGGTTATCCTAGGAGTAAAACTGGTGGCTTTACAAGAAGAGAAAGAGACAACCTGAGCTCGTACTCTCAGCCTCCTCACCAAGCATGGCCTGGAGACTCCCACCAGCAAGAAGGCTCTCCCTGGATACAGTCCCTTGACCTTGGACTTCTCGGTCTCCATAACTGTAAGAAATAAATTCCTTTCTTTATAAATTACCCTGTTTCAGATATTCTCTTATGAGAAACAGAAAATGGACTAAGACATGGCCTTTGTATCCCATTTAATTATTGACATTCCCGTACATCATTCCAACACATCAGAGCTGCTGGGCCTTTGATCTTATAACCTTCTTCCATTATTTAATATTAATCTCAGCAGGCACCAGGCAAACTACCTTTCAGCAGCCCCATTCTGCTACAGTGGCTTGTCTGAGCTTCTCTCCAACAAGGACAGCAAACAAGGTCCCCCTTGATTAAAGAGACAATATATAGAAGTAACAAAAACAGAAGAAATAAAGCTAAGGATTAATAAGATGTGGCATATCCAATGGAATACTGTAAAATGGTTCAAATGAATGAACCAGCTCTTGAAATACATCAATACAGATATATTTCCAAAGCAAAATAGAGGAAAAAAAAACAAGCCAGTGGCATGAAGGCGCTTTGTAAACCCTAAAGAACCTACACGCACATTCAACATCAGACGCTGATTCAAGAGGATCACATAAGAGTATCTACACACACTTAAATAGGAAAAAAAATTAAACAATCTTAAGATATATATGTTGATATATCAAAACAGCTTGGAAAGTGACATGCCTAGTTTAGGACAGGAACTATTGATTTAAAGGGTTAGAGAGGGTCATGGGTTTGGGGGTGGGGAGCCAGGAGATTTCCACTCCATCAGTTATATTTTTTGTCTTTTATTTTAAAACAATTTGAGCAAATATGAGAAAATAGCAACATTTGAAACTTCTTTATATTGAGCCTTCAGATGACTGTGATATTAATCTCCACATTTTCCATTTTTTCGACATAAAAAGTTACATATTTGATTTTGCTGAATAATTATATTTAATTCCATAAAGATAGATTTAATAAGATGAAAGAAGACAAACTAGAAAAAATAATTTTTCTAACAACATTTAATAAGATTAATAATTTTTCTAATTACTTTGAAAAGTAATTAGATACGAAAGAAGCCTGAGATCATGTCAGGCCAATAGTTTGTGTTATATATGCGTAACTGGAGCCCAGCAGTGCTGACACTCCCTCAACAAGCCAGCATCAAGCATCCACCTATGACTTAGGTACCGCCTTTGCAGCCTGTCAAGTCGACATCTCTGTAGAACAGGTAAGCTCATGGAAGAAGGGGAGGATATATGTACCAGATAGTTTGATCTTAGGTCAGGTTCATGTTCATAAAAATTGTGTTTCCACTCACTTCTGCCATAAATAACTCTAGAAGTTATTCCTGAAAATTAGGTCATTGTTCCATTTCATTTAAATATGTATGTGTGTGTGTATACATAAACACACACACACACACACACACACACACACAAAATTTCCTCCACTCACTCAAGTTAGTCTCTATGGTGGCAAAAGGGAGTTTGGGTTCCAAGAATAATCTCTAGGTGACATGCTCACTTGAAAACAAATTCTAAAGAATACAATAATACAATGGTTACGGGGTCTTTCAAAGAAAAAAAAAAATCTTTGTTCTGGAGCCATGAGTTGCTTAATTAACTCGATAACCATTTCACACACACATGCCATCAGAGTATATCATTTACAATACTCACAAAGAGAAAATACTGATCTTTTTTCTTCAACCATGTTGCCCAAACACATCACCAGTATAAGAAGATCAGCAGCCGTGATTTTCAGGATCTCCACCTTGAATAAGCTTGCCACATGGAAGGAGTATAGCAGAGATATTGGTAAAACACAACACCAAACCTTCCGAGGTGGCTAGGAGGGTACAGACAGATAATGTACATGAAGGCACTTTGTAAACCCCGAAGAACCTACATGCACATTCAGCATCAGACGCTGAACCCAAGGGTTGAAAGTGTCCTCCCAGGGCATCAGATACAGCTCCTTCATAGGTCCCCACTACCATCCTCCATCCCCTGCAGTTCTCAATTTGTTAGCCCTCCTTAAATTACTCCCCAGAGTCCTTTCCAATAAATCTAGTTGAAAGCTTACAATGGGCAGACTTTATTTCAATCAACCCACTCCTGCTCCTTCTAACAATCTAATAGTGCTTAATAGTTTAGGATACATTTGAGTTTAATGGGATTTACCTGATAGCAATAGACTTCTCATTGCTTCTTTATAGCTGCAGTTTTGAGTGACCTAACTAACTCAATCTCCCAGGTTCGCCTGTCACGCTGGCATGCCAAAGAAATGACTTGGAGAGTAGTAAATGAGCGACCTTTGCTGGGGAAATTCCTGAGATCATCTCTGACATTTTGAACGTTCTCTGTGCAGCATGATAATTGGTGTCTGTGAGGTCTGAAGCCCACTATTTGTGTTTAGAAAGAGATTTCATTCTTGTTGATGAATAAAATATTACTGCTACAGAAAACCAGATCTTAGTTTTCTTTTTTAAGAAAAATGACAACACTGTAGGGACGCTTCTTTCTTCACAAATCCATTGTCAAAATCTCCATTTGTAGGATAAATTACAATCTTGAGAATTAAATTCCATTGCCCTTCCCAATAAATTCCACAAAAAAAGTCCTAGTTATGAAAGAAAAACATATGTCAAATCTTTCTGTCTGTATTAACCATCTCTTCTCTTGCAAATATTTTCAGTTTCTTTAGCTAGAGAGGGGAAGGAGGAGCATCACATAAAACTTACTTTTATCTGCAAGAATAACCCATGGAAGTTAAATTCAAGGCAAGCTCTCAGAAAACTAGGTAACATAAAAAGTAAGCTTCAAAATTATCCCTGGAGGAAAAAAATGTCCACTACAGTGAAGAGTGTATGACATTCTCTCTCCTCCAGGAAACTTTGAAATAAGAACTGTCATGCATTTGAAGAGTTCACTATGATGATGGAGAACTCAGAAAACACTCCTTTCAAAATAGACAATCTGACAATTAACATCTAAGCAGCAAAGCACTATTCTGATCATCATACTACACCCTCTTAAAACTGGAGAATTCAGCCGGGTTCGGTGGCTCAGCCTGTAATCCTGCGCTTTGGAAGACTGAGGTGAGTGGATTGTCTGAGCCTGCAGGTTCAAGACCCACCTGGACAACTTGGCACGACCTCATCTCTACAATAAATCAAAAAAATTAGCCGGGCATGGTAGCACGCACCTGTAGTTCCAGCTACTTGGAAGGCTGAGGTGGAAGGATCGCTGAAGCCCAGCAGGTCAAGACTGTGGTGGCCGGGAGAGTGCCACTGCACTCTAGTCTGGGCAACAGAGTGAGACTCCAACTCAAAAAAAAAAAACAAAACCCTGGAGGATTCAAAGAACCTAAGATATATCCAGAAAGTTCAATCCAAACAATTCTTCAGGAACCTACAGATAAATGCTATATGGCATTACTACAATTTAAAAACTGGTCCAAACTGAAAGTGAACAGAGGATACAAGGCAGAAAAGTGCAAAATATGTAGTATTGCTTGATAATGGCATGATGACAGTTTCAGGTGTTGATAACTGAGAAATGAGCTTAAGTGAGAGTGGGGCTGAAGACGCAGTGGGCCATCTTCACCCCAGTCCCCATTTATTAGCAGGTGACCTTTTACCTTGCTTACTTATGTTAAATAAGAATATCAACCACCAAGATTTGACAAAGTTGCTGGAAAAGTAAAGTAAAACATTTCTGTGAAATCTCTTTTCTATCTGGTCTAGGATCAAGAAACAACCCCAAGCTGGGCACAGTGGCTCACCTGTAATCCCAGCACTTTGGGAGACTGAGGCAGATTGCTTGAACCCTGGAGATCGAGACCAACCTGGACAAATAGTGAAACCTCATCTCTACAAAAAATCAAAAAATGTGCTGGCATGGTGCATGCACTTATAGTCCCAGCTACTTGAGATGCTGAGATGGAGATCACCTGAGCCCGAGAGGTTGAGGTTGCTGTAAGCCATGATCATCACAATCATGCCACTATACTCCAGCCTGGGCAACAGAGTAAGACCCCAACTAAAAAAAAAAAGGAAGTGACCCAGGAAGGCAAGAAATGCCACCAGAGTGGGAGTAGGGATTTGTTTATATCGCCTTCTCCCTAGCCAGATCCAGCCAACATCCAAATGGCTATCCAATCCAAGGAGAAACATCCTGAGCAACTCTTCCTTGTTGGCCCTCCCTCTCTTCTTGGGAACCTCTTCCTCCTTTGTCTCTAAAGAAAGGCAGTCATCTCAAAATTGAAACTGATCTCTGCAGACCCAGCTACATTTGAATCATCACACTTAAAGCTACTCACCTTCAGCTGGGTGTGGCGGCTCCAGCCTATAATCCCAGCACTTTGGAAGGCCAAGGCAGAATTGCTTAAGCTCAAAAGTTCAAGATCAGCCTAGGCCTTGCCTCAAAAACAAACAAACAAACAAAAAACATTCACCTTCCCAGGGCAGAGGAAACACCCCAAGGAAGTACTGCCAAAATGATAGCTGGAAAAATTACCTGAGGCTTGAGGTCTTGAGAGCAATCCTCCCCCCTCCCCACCCCCACTTCCCAAAAGCAATCTAATGAACCTGATGTATCCCCTACTCTGCAGGGTAAAATGTAGTGCCTAGCACAGTGTGAATACAGAAAGAAAGAATGCAAGATTGGACCAAGATATCTAAACCAAATATTCATAGCACTGCTTGGGAAAAAAATTAATAGAGTGCCCCTGGTAGACCAGAAATTTAGAAGAAATTTAGAAGAATCCCTAAAGAATGGTAGACAGATAAGAACTAGATTGAAGTAGGACCCCACACCCAAAAAAACACAGGACAGGGTGTACTAACAGCAGGAGTAGCTAGGGTTATATTCTAAACATGAAGGCAGAACACCCAGAGAGCAAAGGAGGGATCCAGGCAACCATTAAAAAGACCAGTATCAGATAGCCAAGGGAATGCTAGACAAAAATAGTAATCGTGGATTATGTGGGTCCAAGAGATGGAACAGTGCCCCAGGAGACTACTGATACCTGGGGAAAAAAACAGTTACTGGCACACGCCATGTGGCCACACATTGCTCCCTTCCCAGTCACTGATGGCAGGATGCTTGCTATAAAGCACAATAGCAAGAATAAGAAAACAATGGAGGTCTACCAAAACCAGGAGAGAGAAACAAACAGAAGAATGAATACCCAAGGGGACAAAGTTCAAGGTGGGCATAGCACAAAACTGTTTTTTAAAAGTATAATACATGTGAGAGAATATTAAATATATGATTAAAATCTAACTAGAAATCTGAAATTGTTAAATTTTTTTTTAAAAGGACTAGAAGATTTGGGTTGAAAGTAGAGAGACTATAACCAGAAAACAAATTAGTGACAGACATCAAAGGTGAGGAGGGTGGGTTTCAGTCAAATATTTGGGAAATCTAAGTTTTATTTTCATCACTTGGAGATTCTCAATACAAACTATCTTGTTAAAGATTCTAAGGAGCCCAGCCATTTAAAAAAAAAATCCAACTATATTTACACAGTTACCTACAAACCAGTTTTTACTTGGCACCTGCTTTAAATACCATGGAATTAGTTACTCCTTTGGGAAATGCCATAGACTGCAAAAATAAGACAAGCAAACAACTAACTAACACCCAAAAGAAGGAAATAAGAGCTGTGTCACATTTGTGTGAAAGTACTTTTGTTTATCCAGGTATTTCACATTTATCTTCACATCTGATCTGTACAACCTCTTTGGAATTCTGTGCAGTAAATCAAAAGAAAGATAAAGAGGACCCAAACTCAGGCCTTATCAGTGATGAGTCAGTTATGAGGCTATTTCCTCTCAGCTCCAAAATCCCTCTTCTAGGTGCTCATGCCCCGTGGGGCTGAGATTCTGCAATCACTTTCTCCTTTGCCAGCTGGCCTCCCATTAGGGTCCACCAACATGGAGCACTACTGGGAGACTAAAGGCTGGCAGATGGAGAAGGTGGATCTGCTCCTTTTGGTGTGTCTAATGTTCCATCAACTTAGCCCTTGGCCTCACAGCTCTTTCTCCTGGCAGCTGGTTCCAGTTTACAGGTTCTGCCTGCACTCCCAGACCAGCCGTAAGCCCCTTCCTTAATGCTCTGGGTCCCAGCTCTACAGGACCTCTCTCCTTCAAGTTTCCAAGTTCTTGGAGAACTTCGACTTCTTCCTTTTATCTCATGGGTAGTAGCTACTTACTGCAAGTTACAATCTCTGCCTTAGTTAGAGCTTTTCTTAAAATTAATTTTAAAGTTATCTTTATTTCAAATTCATTTTGTTTTCCCCAACAGCACTGTAGAGTTCTTTGCAAATGGCAGCAATTGCTTTTTTGTTTTGTTTTGTTTTGAGTTGGAGTCTCCCTCTGTTGCCCAGACTGGAGTACAGTGGCTGCTCCCGGCCACCTCAGCCTCGACGAGCTGGGTTCCGGCGATCCTTCCACCTCAGCCTTCCAAGTAGCCAGAACTACAGGTGCACGCTACCACACCTGGCTAATTTTTTTTTTATTTATTGTAGAGACGAGGTCTCGCCAAGTTGCCCGGGCTGGTCTTGAACCCGCAGGCTCAGGCAATCCACTTGTGGCTCAGGCCTCCCAAAGTGCTGGGATTACAGGCTGAGCCACTAAGCCCGCCAATTAGAGTTTTTTTTGCTTTTTGTTTTTTGCCCTTTCAGTCCTCAAATGCTGCTTTTATTGATTCTCTCCGTTACATTTTCTGTTAAAATAATAAGTGTGGTTTCTATATTTCTGATTGGATTCCAAATTTTTTAAAAAGCAGGAAAGGAAAGTGTAAATACAGAGAAACTTAGTAAATGCTTCCCTCAGTTTTATTACCTGTACTAATATTATATATGTATAGAGCTAAAACACGAGATCCATAGGGCAAGCACATTTTGTTCACTGAGTGCCTAGTACCCAGAACACTGCATAAGATATAGTCACTATTCAGATCTGTTTATTGAATGAAGGCATGTAGTATGAATGTGCAAGACAGACAAAGGCAAATTTACCCCTAGATACTCTCAGGAAGACTGCCATATACAGATGGAAGAAATATATATAATAATGACCAGTAAACATTTATTTTTTGATTCACAATACATTTTTAGCAGAAATATAATCTCACCTCTAAACATTATTACAGTCTTAGCTCTTATTTTAAGAGTAGGAAAACATTTATAAGAAAATTTATATATTCAGACTGATGGCTACTCTTTTCTCTCTCTTTCTCTCTCTCTCTCTCTCTCTCTCTCTCTGAGTTGGAGTCTCACTCTGTCGCCCAGGCAGGAGTGCAGTGGCATGCTCATGACCACCGCAGCCTCAACCTGCTGGGCCCAAGTGATCCTTCCCCCTCAGCCTTCCAAGTAGCTGGAATTACAGGCATGTGCCAGCATGCCCAGCTGCTTTGTTTGATTTATCGTAGAGGTGAGGTCTCGCCAAGTAGTGCAGGCTGGTCTTGAACCCATGGGCAAAGGCAATCCTCTTACCTTGGCCTCCCAAAGTGCTGAGATTATAGGCATAAGCCACCACACCCAGCCCTGATGCCTGCTTTAAGAAGGACTATTTTGATATACTGTTTGGGATGAGTGAATGAGACACCAGAGGGCATGTTTAAGTACGGTCACCAAACTTCCATCTAAGAGAAGGGAGTTGGGGAGACTATAAGTCAAGTTTGAGGAAAATTAAACTGCTCCATATAACATAGGAGAACTTTCTCAGTGTGGGGGCAGGGAGGAGGAAGGCAAAGAGATGGGGAGAGAGAACAAGGGAGAACAGACACATCGGATGGGAACGTGTGAGGAAGGCTGTTGTGGGTTTGGCATGCCTTCACATTTTGCCTCAGAAACCTGCAGCAGCATCTGCTCACTGACACTGGTGTAAGAGCATGCTTTCTGCTGAATACGAAGAGATGCTGAGCACCATATTGAGTTAAGTGTTGGCAAGGACAGACATCATGTGTGGTGTTTTCTAACACCAAATATGTGTTATTTCCCCACAATTCTCCAATTCTCCAACACCAACTGGCTGTCCAACAATTCCATTCAATTCTGAGACTAACTCCCGGAGTTAACACAAACACTATAGGTTAAGGGATCAGTCTCACAAGACTGCCCCCACTTCAGATGCCAACTGCACATTGGGTGTCAGGCTACTAACACTTCTGCCTGGCCAACTACATATATGGGGGTTCCCACGATCCTATCTTCAGGTTCAAAAAAATCACTAGAACAACTCACAGAACTCAGGAAAAGACTCTGCAATGACTAATTTATTATAAAAGATAAACCTCAAAAGCAGCCAATTGGAAGAGATGCATAGGACATGGTATGGGGGGGTGCAGCCACCATCTCAGGTCCCAGGCAGCACCTCAATGTGTTTACCAACCTAGAAACTCCCCTAAAGTCATCGTTTCAAAGTTTCAATCAGGGTTTCATTACTTAGGCATGACTGGTTAAGAGACTGGCCACGGGTGTGGGAACTCAACCTCCAGCCTCTCCCTTACTTAGAGGTGGCAGGGTGGAGGAATAGAAACTGACAGTTGCAACCAACCTTCTCAGCATGGCTAGTCATTCCCTGAAAACTAAGGGTCTACCAGGAGTGGCTTCATTAGCACAAACCCAGTATGGTTGAAAGAGCCTCCTTATAAATACAAAAGTTCTTACCACTCAAGAAATTCCAAGGGTTTTAGGAGGTCTATGCCAAGAACCTGAGGCAAAGACCAAATATATTTTCATTATACCACACACTGTGTTCTAGAAAAACTGACTTTAACTATAGAATTATTTTATCCTATTCTCTGCTCCCTTCTCATCCTTCTCAAACCCAAAAACACACAAGATAGCCAGGCACAGTGGCTCAAGCCTGTAATTCCAGTACTTTGGGAGACAGGGACGAGAGGACTGCCTGAGCCAGAGTTCAAGACGAGCCTGGTCAACTTGGTGAGATCTGGTCTCTACAATAAATCAAAAAATTAGTAGGGCTTAGCGGCATGTTCCTATAGTTCCAGCTAAAGGCTGAGGCAGAAAGATCACCTGAGCCCAGCAGGTTGAGACTGTGGTGGCCCATGAGTTGCCTCTGCACTCCAGCCTGGGTGACAATGAGACTCCAATTCAAACACACACACACACACAAGATAAACTCTATGGCACAACCATAAGAAAAAGATTAAGAGGTATGTGTTATAAGGACATAAGGGATTGTATACTCTATTTACTGTGAAAGAATGAAACCTATTTTATAAAGCAAACATATGATAAAAAACACTTCTTAATTATCTATTCTACATATTTTGAAAGAAATGTTAAACTCTAATTGCATCATGTTTTTTATATTATTTGTAAGAAACATAAAGGCCTTAACGCACAAACATGTTAAGGATAGAAGGAGAGAAAATCATTTAAATTGTAGGCTTTGGTGGTTCTGTTATATGGAAAGATAAAAATACTAATAGTCAAGGACATTCCACACAGAATGCAATGAATTTCCTTTCTCTGGAAAACCACTTTGGAATAAAAAGATATTTATGTTAATGCTACAAGCATTTAATAAGTACTTACTGTGTGGCATAAATGATTTAAATATGGTTTTGTAGGAAAGCATCAAGCTAAATGTCTATTCATTTCTTTCTTAAACTATTATGTCAAGTACCTGACATATAAAGATAAGTGGCAAAGTCCTTACTCACAAGGCATTTCTAGCCGCAAGGATGAATGATACCTAACACTCATACCAGTGGTCCCCCAAGCTGAACCTGTGACAGACATCACCAATCAACTGCCTCCTTTGCTCCAAAGAATGGCTCTGCCTCACAATCCTCATTACACTGTGCTCCACATGGAAACAAACAACAGGAGTTGGACTCAAGATGAGACCTACTTGTCTGGAATGTTAAGCCTTAATCAATTCTTCCGAACAAATGTAAGATACAAAGCTCTGTATCAGCAAGTTTTATTGTAACAGTCATGCCTGCAACTTTATGCACTGTCTGCTGCCGCTTTTGCTTCCAAGTAGTCTCAACAGAGATGTACAGCTGCAGAGCCTAAAATATCTACCTACTCACTGGTCCTTTAAGAAAAAATATGCAGATCCCTAGCCTATACAGAGAGGAGATGGGGACCAACTCCTTAAGACTCCAGAAGAGGAAACTGCAGTCTGACGCTCTCCCACACCAGCACGGAGCCCCACAGGAGAACCGTCTACTTCACTGCCTAAGTCAAAGCTCCCAAGCAGCCTTCCAGGGCAGATACATGAAGACATTTGCTTCATCAAGTAAAAGCAATCTGTGGATTTTGATCAGCCTCTCTGATGCTCATAAGAAACACCCTGCTAGCCCAAATGCCCTTCTTCACTGACCCAGACCACAAGACAAGAGAACGACTCTCTTTGTCAACTGTAGTGACAGAGCAGAGTGGTTGCAGCAGGAAATATAAAGCTCGGAAGTCTAAAGGACTTCCTATGTGGTCCTCTACAGAAAAAGCTTGCTGACCCATCATTTTTACTCATAACACCTCTCAATGTATAATTATACATTTGCATGATTTGTCCATGTCTGCTGTGTCCCATGAGACTATGATGGTCTCAAAGGCACAAACCATGTCCGATGTGTTCACCAATGCGTCTCCCATGCCTGGGACAGTCCTGTCATATACAAGGTAATTTGTCAGGTATTTATTGTTGTTTTGTTTTTTTGTAATTTTTTTCTTCTGATTTTTTTTTTTTTTTTTTTTGAATTGGAGTCTCACTCTGTCGCCCAGACTGGAGTACAGTGGCCGCTCCCGGCCACCACAGCCTCGACCTGCTGGGCTCCAGCGATCCTTCCGCCTCAGCCTTCCGAGTAGCCAGAATTACAGGCATGCGCTACCACACCTAGCTGATTTTTTTGATTTATTGTAGAGATGAGGTCTCGCTGCCCAGGCGGGTCTCGAACCCACGGGCTCAGGCAATCCACTCACCTCAGCCTCCCAAAGGCACGGGATTACAGGCTGAGCCGAGCCCAGCTGAATTTTTTTTTAAAGATGTGGGGTACAATTCAGTATTAGGTATACAAGTGGACATGGTACAGGTAAAGTTTGGGCCTCCCTTTGGTCCCCATATTGCCTGGTTTGAGATCAGGTACCCTTATTGATGTTGTGTAACTCCCACCCTTCCAGTATCTCACTACTGCCAATTCCTTTCTTATAGTATTATAGCAAATGTTCAGGGTCCACTTATGAGTGAAGGTATTTGTTGAATGACAATTAATTAGATATAAAAACTACTGATAAAATGACCCTAAATCTAAAACTGAGGCCACTGAACTGCCTTCATGGCAGATAAGTAACAATGGTTCCTATGACAATAAGTTACATTAGACAAGAACAGACACTTCCTGGAGCTAATAGTTCAGCATCATGTTTTCAAAATAATACAGATTTTAGCCCATATGCCCATTATTAATCTCAGACTCCAAAGATAAGAAGTTTTTCTCTGCATCCAGCAATTTTTTTGTTGTTTTTTTTGTTTGTTTTTTGAGTTGGAGTCTCACTCTGTCACCCAGACTGGAGTGCAGTGGCTGCTCCTGGCCACCGCAGCCTCGACCTGCTGGGCTCCGGCGATCCTTCCGCCTCAGCCTTCCGAGTAGCCAGAATTACAGGCATGTGCTACCACGCCCAGCTGATTTTTTTTTGATTTATTGTAGAGATGAGGTCTCGCTGCCCAGGCGGGTCTTGAACCCGTGGGCTCAGGCAATCCACTCACTTCAGCCTCCCAAAGGCGCGGGATTACAGGCTGAGCCACCAAGTTTTATTTACAAATGGTCAACCAAGCCAGTTCAACACAAATTCTGCAGAGAAGACATACCTCAGAGCTCATTTACTGAGCACCTACTGTGTGTCAGGCAGCATACCCAGACATCCAGTAAGATGGTTAGGATCATGGACACTGGAGACAAAGGCCTACTTGAGGCCTAACCCTATTGTGATAATGACCGCAACCATTTAATGTGAGGTGACTGGGCAATGAGGTATTGTTTCAGTGCATTACGTTGAAAATCATAAGGTAAAAAAAGATGGAAAACTGAGGCACAGAGAGACATGTTTCCAAGGTCACAGGATCCAAAGCTAACTTCTGAAGCCTATGACCTTAAATCACTGTACTGCTAGGTTATCCTGTTTTTGAAGGATGCGTCACAGTGCCTAACAGAAAGCACTCAAAAAATACTTTCATTATCATAACTATTACATCACCATAATCATCTAGACCGTCAAGCAGAGAACCCATCTGATCTCTCACAGATTTAACTAAGATGTACACATGTATTTCATAATTCTTCATATTGAAATATAAATTTGAGCTTGTCCAGTGTTGCTTTTCACCACCCTCATTGCTGGAATCCACAAGTGTAAGAGGATGAATGTACAGGTATTGCATTTTTAAATTAATGTGTTTAAGTCAGAAACCAAAAGCAAGAACGAATTAATAATAAAAAGTGAAATGTTTTAAAGGTTACTCAAAAGGACATGATTATTTTTCTGGCTATTTCACAGACTGACTCAAGTAAAATTTCTCTAATTTTATGCTAGATGAAGTACTTACTAGCAAAATGTAGCCATTAAATATTTATTATATCAATATTCATAAACAATGTAGTACACTGCAATCAGTTTCTGTAGTAAAGTCATTTACATGGAGGTCAAACTTTTCAAACACAGAAAAAGCAAACCAAATTGTGCATGTTTTCAAAAACCAAGTTCTAAACCAAAGCCATATAGTTAATATACCCTGACTCTTTCATTCTATTTTGATTTCCTCATGTCCTATAACCTATACAGTAAAGTAAAGGCATAATTCCAATGATTTTCTCTCCAAGACTACATGAAATTAAATAAATATCCCATAATGAAATAGCAGGAAAATATCTAGTTGTAGTAAATGTCAATTAAAGAACAATGCCTCCTGTCAGTGTCTATGTTCAATACGTTTACCTGTCAGTAGTAAAGCCAAAACTTCATTAGGCCAAAATATTTTAACGAGCAGTTATTTGATGCACTGTGGGCTGAGAAAGGCCCTCAGAGGAAAAGCTATATCAATGTGAGTCCTTGTATTCTCAGCTACTTAGGAGGCTGAGGCAGGTTCACTTGAGCCCAAGAGTTCGAGGTGACAGCGAGCTATGATTGTGCTGTTGCTCTCCAGCCTGAGTGACAGAGTGAGACCCTGTCTCTAGAAAAATAAAATAAAAAATAAAAATCTGGGTCTTTCTCAGAGATGCCTTTAAGGATAGAATCCCCTCCACTTTCTGCCTAATTTTAGTTATTCTCCAAGACCTTCAAATACTTTTATTATTTTAAAAATATTTTTCATGTTTTATATATTTTTCAGAAGTTATCATTGTTTTATAATAATCTGTTAGTTCAAGACTAGTCCATTACAGGAAAGAAGTATGCACTTTATAACTATGTTGTACAGAAGAGAAAAATTTCCAGATGTGGTTGAACAATATACAACAGAGCTGAAACATCATGGCTCCATCCTGGACACCCTCCATATATTACCCAAGCCTAATGCTACAAGTCACACGAATCCTACATAGTTTGACATCTTCATAACCAGTACATTGTAGTGCTCAGTGGAGCCTAAAAACTCTTCAATACCACTATAGGCAGGAACTCCTCTTTCCTTGGCCAGCTCCATCATGACTAGGACCCTACCATCACCAAAGTTACTATCAAGAGTCTATAGGACTTTCCGAGCAGAGTGCAAAGAATTCTGGTGCAAACAAAATAAACTATTAAATCCCTTATAAATAACGTGCATTCTCATCTTTTCATCCCAATTAACTACACTCAATAATTGGCTCCTCAATATGAACAAAAATCTCAGCAGTATTTTAGCCACAAGAGTCAACAAATAACTTCCTAGGTAGAATCTAACTCATCTGAGATAAGCAAACTACTCACTCATTGTTTATCCTTTTAATTAAAGGATTTATTCAATCTTTGAGCCTTCACTATTATTTCTTAGCCTTTTCTGTGCCAAACTCAAGCAAGTAAACTTGATAGGACACAGTAGCAGGAAAATGTCATTTTTCATATCTCTCTTCTTCGGGAATCTGCTGAAACTCAGTCCAGGCAATCCCTATCTCCCAATACTAAACACATGTTTGATAGTGTACACATGTACATATCCCATGCTAGCCAATCTTTCTCTTACTGTTGGCTTCTGGCTTTACCACTTAATAGCTGTATATTCACCCCCTCTGTGCCTTTATTTCCTTAACTGTAAAATAACAATAATAAAGTTACCATAAGAATAGAATGAGTTGCTACATGTAAAGTGCTTAGGACAGTGACTATAATGTAACCAGAGCTCAAAAAATATTAAGCTATTGTCATTTATTATCATTATGATTTTTACAATACTCAACACTGTTTCCGGCACCTTCTGAAGAGCTAGCAAAGCAACATGAGGTAACCCGTGACATTCAAATGCATGAGGGAAATCTTCACAACAACCAGTAATTGTGCAAAAAATGTAGGAACTGTGGCCGAACCATCATTATTAAAATCTGTTATCAAACTCCTGCCTTTGCTGAGACTTTGCACTAGTTATAAATTTTTCAGACCTCTTGCCTGCCTTTTGAAGCCCAACAACTGTTAACTATGCATATGAAACCCAGATAGGCAACTGAACAGTGGGGAGAGAGTATATTTACATTGTGTGTATCAGACATAAGTGAAAATAGCTGAGATCTCAGTGAAGAGTGATTCACAAGTGACACATATTCAGACTCAAACTGCAAACTCTGTCTCTTGGGCAGCAGCTCAAATCTTAGTTTAGTTCTTTTTTTCTTTAGCTGGGCCACTTACTGTCAGCCTCATGCATGAGCCGTTCAGGAATTGTCTTCTGATTTGGACAGAGTTTATACGCAGAATCCAGGACTCCCCCTCTTCAATTCTCTTCTTCCAGAGACACCCCTTTTACTTTCCAGCCATGGGGTGGTCCTGAACCCTGTCCTCCAGTTCTCCGGAACAAAAAGACATTTAGCCACCATTGCAGCCTGTCCTAAACACCAAAGCTGGAAGTAAAAACTGAAAACTCAGAATATGCCTATCTTTCCCAATTTCTACTCCTGTCTGGCAACTCCCTGCTTTTGTTCACTTTCCAGAGCCTACCAGTACTTGTGGGGGGGGGTTGTTGTTTGTTTGTTTGTTTGTTTTCCAGAGCAGATAGTTACTAGCTCTGGAAAGTCCAGCCTGTTAAGAACTTACATGGTAGTTCTTAACTACCATGGCATGGTGGCTCACACCTGTAATCCCAGCACTTTGGGAGGCAGAGACGAGAGGATTACCTGAGTCCAGGGGTTCGAGACCAGCCTGGGCAACTTGGTGAGACCTCATCTCTATAATAAATCAAAAAAATTAACCAGGCGTGGTGGTGCATGCCTATAGTTCCAGTTACTAGGAAGTCTGAGACAGAAGGATCACCTGAGCCCAGCAGGTCGAGGCTGCAGTGGCTGTGAGCGTGCAACTGCCCTCCAGCCTGGGCGATGGGGTGAGACTCCTACTCAAAAAAAAAAAAAAAAAAAGAGCTTACATGATCACACGGGAAATAGAACCTGTCAGAAGGGATTCAAGCAGATGTTCTTTTCTATTCCAAACAGCCAGGGAACACTAACTCATGAGCAGAGATAATACCTGGAGACTTCATCTTACTGAGAGTCCTCACCTTAGAAGAGGAAATCACTTCCACGTAGCAGTGCTGAGGAAATGGACAAAGCTTGGCCAAGAAATAAGTGCAGGAGTTTGTTTTGAGTTGTACAAACTATGGAGGCAGCACAAGAGATTTTAGAGCATACAGAAGTATGGTAATAGAAAGGTCTAGAAAAGGAAAAGATCTTCATTTCAAATAGATGGGAAATTAAACCCAAGGAATCATTTTTATTTTTTATTTCTTCATTTAAGAAAAGCTGAAAGCATAACATACTCAGAGATTCTGGGGGAGGATATAAAAGTCTAGACCCTAGACAGCCAGCATCAGGCCTTGGAATGGCAAAGAGCCTGCCATCTCTGACCAGCTGGGAAGGTCTGCTTAGAGGGCTGCAGGAAGTAAGAACCGGAGACTTCGTCTAGGCTCACAGAACAGTGTCACAACTGATCACTGATGTCTGCCCCAGGAAGAGAGAGGAGTAACATAGCCCCACATATTCACAAGCCAGAATCAAGAATAAGGTTATGGGACTTGAGAAGAATAAAATAGGACAGATTCGTCAACATATCATTATTAATATTACCGAGTATCTTCAATATGCTCAGATGATGTTTAGAGTAATTCAAATTTAAGTGAAATTAAAAAGGGATATCAGACAGGCTAAAATAAAAAAGTGCCTTGAATCTTAATAAGCCCATAGTATATGAACTGCCTCTAATTAGATTCAGGAATATGACTCCTTTTGAAACCAACCAAGAGAAAACACTTATTCAGGAGATTTCAATAAAAAATTAATAACCACTTGCTTCCACTTTATCATGCACAGGCCTCAACGGTGGATTTTTAAAAACGAAAGTACAGTCTGTCTCAGGGAAATTATACTTGTGAGTCCTTCAAGAGCTAGGGACATTTTAATCAATAAGGTGTAAGGGCAATTTACTGACTTATATAAATGAACAAAATACTTGCTATTCAAAATGAGTGAAGTCTATCACTGAAATCGCTCAGGGTCTGTATAACCACACTACTAAATTAACAAAGAAAAGGCAAGCAAAGGCTGCCTTCCAACCTCATACTCCAGGTAACCAACTCTCTACCTGGATAATGGTGGTAGAAATATTTTTTGGCCTATGGCTTTTTTTTCCAGAGAACCATGACTTGCCCAAAGTCATGTTCAGAAAGGGAACATCTACGGCTCTAAATTATAATCCATATAGCTTTCCCCTATACCATTTTATGACTTGCTGAGGAGGACAGTTATGCAGGATAATTAAGAATGTAAGTTTCCCAACTAAATGACTACCATAAAAATTAGATGTATGGTTACAAATCAGTAAAGAGTGAGTAGAGGGAGATTTTCTTGGTTACTGGTTAACGTCTACTTAGGCCCTAGGGAGTGGTTTTCACTTTATATGTTAAACCACACATATGGTGTATGGACTTTTTTGTCAGGATTTGATGCTACATTTCATAATTTCTAAAAGCTTGCAATATGTGTAAGCTTCAAAGTTCCATAGCCCTGAATTCAAATTTAGACTCTATCATTTACAAGTTGGATAAGTTTAGACAAACTACTTAACCTCTTTAAGCTACAGTGTCCTTTTGTGTAAAATGAGGATAATGATAATGATAGTACATATTTAACAGGATTGCTGTTGAGTGTTGAAGAGAAAATGCAGTTAGAATACCAGACACTTAGTGGCCCTATATGGGCTGAACTCTCCTCTCCAGAGGCTCAGAAACTACCCCCTGCATTGTTTCTAAGCTGAGGCACATCAACACATTTCTGGCTTGTAGTTACACTTGCCATTTCACCTCTTAGCTGACAGTATGCAGCTGTTCAAATTGCTGTAGGGCAGCACACAGCTGAATGCAAATACCACCTTTTGCCTTAGTCAGGAGCTCTATGGATTAGAAGATGCCCTCACAGCTGAGCAACAGGCATAAAGAAAGACAGCAAGTGGATACTTGACCATAATGTATGACCACTGGCCACCAAAGTCTAATTCCAGCAAAAAACCAATACCACTGGAAGACTTCACAGCAAGCAGACAGATATTTAGAAAGGCACAGGAGACTTGGGAGTCTGATAAATGGAGGATCAAATCCTAGCTCAGCCACTCACCAGCAACACAGTAGTAGTGGACGCTGTAAGGGAGATTCTTCAGTATTTTTTTTTTTTTTTTTTTTTTTGAGTTGGAGTCTCGCTCTGTCACCCAGGCTGGAGTGCAATAGCATGTTTACGGCCACCCCAGCATTGACCTTCTGGGCTCCAGCGATCTTTCCACCTCAGTCTTCCAAGTAGCCAGAACTACAGGAGCGTGCTACCACGCCCAGCTAATTTTTGATTTATTGTGGGGGGGGGGTCTCGCCAAGTTGCCCCGGCTGGTCTCAAACCCACAGACTCAAGCAATCCTCCTGCCCTGGTCTTTCAAAGTGCTGGGATTACAGGCTGAGCCACCGAGACCAGCCTTCAGTATCTTTTTCTAAACCATTCAGCAGCTCAGCCAATAACGGAGATGTCCATCTCTTTGCCAATTGGTTCAACATAGATATATGACCTAATCCCCACCAGTGACAACTGAGAGGAAACCTGATGAGAGGGTTATGGGAAGAACTTCCGTTCTCCTCGAAGTTTAATATATATAGCAATTAGGACCATACCTCATACCTATCCAATATCCAAAAAATGGCCCCGATTATTCAAAACACACCTTGCAATGCTCATGAAAAACTATTAAAATATTTCTTTACTGAAAAATTCACAAAACATACCCAAGTATGTTTGGGTTTCTTTTCTTTTCTTTTCTTTTTAGGGTAGGAGTCTCATTCTGTTGTCCAGGATGTAGTGCAGTAGCACTCAGGGCTTCCACAACCTCGGCCTGCTAGGCTCAGGCAATCCTTCCACCTAAGCCTTTCAAATAGCTAGAACTACAGGCGTGTACCACCATGGACAAAGTTAATTTTTTGATTTATTGTAGAAATGAGTTCTCATCAAGTTGCCCAGGCTGGTCTTGAACCCCTGAGCTCAGGCAATCCTCTTGCCTTCACCTCCCAAAGTGCTGGGATTACAGGCATGAGCCACCGCACCCAGTCAGGGTTTCTTTTTCTTGTTATTCCTATGCCAGAGCTAAAACAGACCCTACTAATTCAGTGGTTCTCAAACATAAGATTTTTGTGAAGAACTCACTAGAATGTAGATTCCCAGGCTTTAACCACAGGCTATTTTTTTTTTTTTCAGACAAAAGGTTTCACATTTATTACTGAGCCAGCCCACCCTGGCTATATTTTAAGGGAGCCCAGGAATCTACATTTTAACAGGTATCCCAGGTTATCCTGATGCAGGTGGTCTAAGGTTCACAATTAGGTCTTTCCACTCAACTCTCCAAACAGCCTCCTAACTCTAGTCTCACCAACTCTACTTCTGCCGGCTATAGGCTACAATCCTACAGTCGACTCTGCCGGCTACAGTCTAGACTCTGTATATAACAGCCTGAGTGGTCTTCTGAAAACCGAAATCTAATAATAATGGCCTCTTTGCTCCAAACCCTTCACTGGTGAAATTCAATTAAAATGCTTAACTGAGTAACACGGCATGAAATAAACTCCAGTTCCTCCCCCATCCCAATTATTTATAACACAGTAAGATCCTGAGATACATCAATCAGGTTACAAGAATTCGACTTAATGAGGAATTTCATTTAACAAACCTAGTTTGACTTACATCGCATTTATTTGCATTTACAAGGATCATTTCAGATACCTCTTGCCTGTGAGCAGCTGAAAGCTGGGAAAGGAAACATCAGGCTAGCAGCCTTACATCTGCACGTTTGATGTTAAGTGTGCTTACAGTTTGCAAGTTTGTAATACTGATTATCTCATGCAGCACTTGCATTGGTTTCATTGATTTCTTCTGTATGTCTTATGGTTTTCGTGGATGAGACTTCTATTAAAGTTTCAATTACGCAAACACTGAGTATCAAATGAATACCTAGTAAGTAGAATACTAAGTGCAATATATGTAAAGCTAGAAAAAGGCTGAAGGAAATAGGTAACAGGCCATCACTAGGATAAATGATGCCTGGACACTGTCTTAGTACGTCATGTTATCATGACTTTAACTCCTGAAAAACGGTGTCCATTAAAACAGGACATATTAAACTTAACTGTTCATGTTATAATGTTTGGCACAAATTGTTGTTAATTTTGGAATTTGGCCATGCATTTTTGAAAATTTTCTACTGAAATTAACAGTAACTATGTTTTTGAAGTGAAAACTTAGAATTTGTACTAGGAGATTTTCAGGAACAAATTTCCTTTTTTTTTTTGAGTTGGAGTCTCACTCTGTCACCTGGACTGGCGTGCAGTGGTCACTCCCAGCCACTGAAGCCTTGACCTGCTGGGTTGCTGGGTTCCAGCGATCCTTCTGCCTCAGCCTTCCAAGTAGCTGGAACTACAGTTGCACGCTACCATGCCCGGCTAATTTATTTATTTATTTATTGTAGAGATGAGGTCTTGCCAAGTTGCCCAGGCGGGTCTCGAACCCACGACCAGCAATTCACTCACCTCGGTCTCCCAAGGTGCGGGATTATAGGCTGAGCCACCAAGTCAGGCACAAATTTCTTTCTAAAGCAGAGGAAGTTAATCATATTTGCTTGTTGGTAGATGAAACATATGTAAAGTCTGTGCAGTCCAATTTGAAACAATGAAAGGTTTTTTTCACAGCTAATAAATTGGAAAACTTTTTAAAATTATCATATTTGATGTTGGTCTGGATACTAGAAAACTCATTATTTTCATACACTGCAGGTAGATTTTGTCTCTAAAAGGAAGTTAGTGTTCTGTGAGAAACAAATGAGTTAATCCATACAAAGTGCTTAGAATAGGATGTGTGGGGCCAGGTGCGGTGGCTCAAGCCTGTAATCCCAGCACTTTGGGAGGCCAAGGCGAGTGGATTGCCTGATCCTGCAGGTTCGAGACCAGCCTGGGCAACATAGTGTGACCTCATCTCTACAATAAATAAATAAATAAATTAGCCAGGCGTGGTAGCACGCACCTGTAGTTCCAGTTACTTGGAAAGTTGAGGCAGAAGGATCGCCAGAGCCTAGCAGGTCAGTGCTGGGGTAGCTGTGAGTGTGCCACTGCATTCCAGCTTGGGCAACAGAGTGAGACTCCAACTCAAAAAAAAAAAAAAAGGGAATAATATGTGTCATATATATAATCAGCTGTCAATAAATAGTAGCCAATATTATTGCTATTATTAACCACCAGAAGTAGGACTATACATTTGTACAGATTTTCTGGAGGGCATATGACAGAACATCTCAAGAATGTATTATAAATAGAAATATATGTTTGGGCATATTCATCACAACATTAAAACAGTGGAACATTAGAAATATCATAAATGCCCATGACTAAGAAAATGACTGCTGGATGCGATGGCTCATGCCTGTAATCCCAGCACTTTGGAAGGTCAAAGGTGGAGAACTGCTTGAGCCCAGGAGTTCAAGACCAGCCTGGGTAACATAGCAAGACCTCATCTCTACAAAAAAAAAATCAGCCGAGAGTGGTGGTGCATGCCTGTAGTCCTAGCTACTTGGGAGACTGAGACAAGAGGATAACTTGAGCCCAGGAGTTCAAGACTATAGTGAGCCATGATTGTGCCACCGCACTCCAGCGTGGGTGACAGAGTGAGAGGCAGTCTCACAAAAAAAAAAAAAGAAAATGACAAAATAAATGACAGCATCTATGTGAGTACAACCTCTTTTTCCTTCAAACTCTTTGGCATCAGAAATATTTGAAAAAATTTTAATGCGCAAGTATTCTGGATTTAATGTCAAGTGGGAGGAAAATAATAAACAAAGGTATCTAATTAGTATGATCCTACTTCTGTTTAAAAGAATCTGTATACATGTGTGCAAAATAGTGAAAACTTCCACTCTGTTACCCATAACAGCTTCGCCTAGGGCACAGGTGATTATAGGTGATCATTATGGCCCTTTAATATTTTTCTGTATTTTCCAAGTTTTTTGAAATAAGTGCAAGTTATATTTTCTATATCAAAAATAAAATAAGAAAAAAATACATCATGTGTTTTCAATCAGATATCTAAAATATCTGATACACATCAATTTTTCCCCAAGACCACATATGTTTTTATACCAGTCATTTTATGTCAGCAACTTGGTACCCTCAAAATACTAATCTTTGAAAACAGTTTTTTTTTAAATCTCAAATTCTTAGCAGAACTGAAGTTTCAGTATAAAGCCAATTGCTACCTGTCAAGCTAGAAGACATCCTATTTTGAGATGGTTAATGAAAACAGACTGTGATAGAAAAAGTCACAGTCGTAGGGCAAGGGAGCATAAAATATCCAAACAACAAAATAAGAACTTTTTTACAAAAGCAAAAGGGTTCTTGTGAAATAATTAGGTTTCATATACAAACAAAATATTTTAGAAAAGACAAGATTTTGACTCTGCTGTCCTCGCAAATAGTTTATTTTATTGAGCAATTCATTCCTTCATTTCATGCCATGAAATTAATTAAAACATCAGTAGCCACTAGGTAAACTTGGGAGATTAAACACGAAGTGAGGATAAGAACAACAACAAAAAATTAGTTCAAATAGTCTACATCCTCCATGAAGCCGACCTTATATGAGAACTAAATGCTTCTCCAACTATGCCCATGTTTATTTGCAATATTATCATTCAGTATAATAAATGCTATTGCACCGAAAAGCATATAAATAGATGTAAATAACACAGAAAAGAAGTGCCAGCTAGAAGTTTAGCACAAAGCTTCCCAGCCCTGAGAATTAATTAAGCACAGGGGTTAAACCATGAAATCGTAACTTCTCCATACTATTCCAAATCATACTGATTAAAGAACTCCTCAGGTAAAGGGGGGAAGTAATTGGTATTTCACGTGGAGTGGAGGGAATGGCTGGAAGCAATATCTGATTATTCTCTCAATTAAACTGTTATCAGTTATTCATGGGCATTTTTTCATTAAATGGGAAATAAAATTATTTCCTCAACTTTTCAAGTTCTGATGACACCACTTAGGTGCCCTTACTTTCTCCAGATAACTTAAAGTTACCAATCAATCAAAAGCATAAAACTCTTTGCCTTCAATAAAATTTAAGTCTCTGTTAACCAATAACTCGACATATCATTCAACAGAACCGCCACGTGATAGATGCTGGAGATACAAAAATGAAGGGGATGGGCGTTAGAACAATGGGAAACAAAGAAAATCATTATGAGAAGTATTATTTGAACTGAATCTTAAAGACAACAAGGAAAAATGTCAGCAAAGGCATTTCCAGTAGAGGACATATAATATGCACACAGAAGGATACTCAAATCCAGTGTTTGAAGGGACCTTATAGTTCAGTGTGGAAAGAACAAGGGGATTTATGTCTCCTAGTGGGTCCATATGCAGAAGAGAAGAGAATAAGGCACATAACAATTTAGAAAAAGAATGTGTGGCCACCATGGTGGCTCATGCCTATAATCCCAGCACTTTGGGAAGCCAAAGCAGGAGGATTGCTTGAACCCAGGAGTTCAAGACCAGCCTGGGCAACATAACTCTCTACAAAAAAAATAAAAAGAATTAGCCAGGCTTGGTGTCATGCAACTGGAGTCCCAGCTATTTAGGAGACGTAGTAAGGATTGCTTGAGCCTAGGAGTTCAAGGCTGTGGTGAGCCATGATCCTGCCACTGCACTCTAGTCTGGGCAATGGAGTGATACCATGACTCAAAAAAAAAATTGAAGGTTGTAGATATACAATGTGGTACCAAGATTATTTGCTAAAACACCCTTCTGATGATCCAGTGAAATATTATCAAAGTAATACTATGTAAAGTAAGAATATGATTCTTTCTTTCCAAACTGCTAAGCGCTGTGTGATTTTTATCATATTATTTAGCTTGCTATTTTAAGAAAGCATGCCATATAATCCACCTTACAGCATGCCCACATGTAAAAGGACATATCAAAAAAACTATATATGTTCAACTTATTAAAGAAAAAGACAACATGTACTATCATTACTAACAAAGCTAGTACTACTAAAACCATCACCACCGCCACCATTTGCTGAGCACTCACTATTCGCTCAGCGGTCTTTAGCTTTTTAAGTCTTCACAACACCCTTGTATTTCCTCAATTCACACATAAGGAAAGTAAAGCTCTGAGAGTTTAATTAAGTAATCTGCCTAAGAACACAGAACTAGCAAGGTCAGGGCCATGATCAGAACTCAGAAGTCTACCTTAAGAGCCTGTGTTTTTAATTTACCAAACCATATAATCACAGTATTTGTCTTAGTTACAGCATTTGTCAAGAAAGCTGAATAAAAACAAAGTCTTTAAAACACCAATTTGATTCTACATAGCAACTATACTCTAGTGGAAAAAAAGAAAAGAACATGGATTTCTATTCCTGGTGACCATATACAAGCTTTTATTGCCCATATATAACAGCCTTAGTGTCTGTATTAGGATTGAGTTGTTTCCAAAGTTCATTACAGTCCTAAGATTCTATAAACCACCGTGGAAGCAGAATTACAATCTACGTGTGAGATTCTTGAGGGACTCAATGAAAACTTGAGCTTCTATCAATTTTTTTTCCTAAGAGATCCACAGAAAGGCAGCTGAGAGAAGCAAATCCATTACCATCAACAATCTGATCCCATTTCAGCATTTTTTATTTGATCAACATGCTGTAAATGTTACCAAGATTATCACTCACAGTTATATTCTCCAGGTTCCCGTGGTCCATTATGCTTCAGTATTGTAAGAAAAAAAGCTTCTAAACAGAAACTGTATAAACTGATTTCACCAAAATACCAAGTTTTGAGAGTAATATCTCCTTAACGCAGGTGTATAGCAGAGTTCAGTCCAGCTTTATTAGCCCAGGGTCCACAGGAATATGAAGCCAAATTTAATTTTTTTTCCCAGAGTCTCAAATGGTCCTTGACTGAAAAAAAAAAATCTTAAAAACCAAGTGATGCCACATAAAGACACTACATCACTGATTTTTTTTTTTTTAGTCGGAATCTGTCACCCAGAAATTAATTTAATTTTTCTTTCCAGAGTCTCAAATGGTCCTTGACTTAAAAAAAAACCCTTAAAAGCCAAGTGATGCCACATAAAGACACCACATCATCTGCTTTTTTTTTTTTTTTTTTTTTTGAGTCAGAGTCTCACTCTGTCACCCAGGCTGGATTGCAGTGGCTCACTCATGGCAACCACAGCCTCAACCTGCTAGGCTCAGGTGATTCTTCTGCTTCAGCCCTCCAAGTAGCTGGAACTACAGGCACACGCCACCATGCACGGTTAATTTTTTGATTTATTATAGAGATGAGGTCTCACCAAGTTGCCCAGGCTGGTCTCAAACGCCTGGACTCAGGCAATCCTCTCACCTCGGCATCCCAAAGTGCTGGGATTACAGTCTTGAGGCACTGCGCCCGGCCTCATATCATTGGTTTTACATCAAAAAACAAAATATGCCAGAGTCCAGCTCCAGCGGGTCAGGATTTCCTGAAAGAGGGATGGTGTCAGCGCAGGAGAAAAAACTTGGACACTGACTCTGCTGCAAACAGGACAAATGCCAATTTATTATCTTTTCCAACTCCTTTTATACCCTACATGTTTTTTGTTTTCAAGGCAATCAGTTACAATTTAATGAACTGGACAGGCAATGTATCTTTGTTCATCCTGTTTTGATCTTAAAAGATTATCATCCTAAACATTAACTATAAATCTTATAAACTCCCTAACATTTTTTAATGATTACCATTTCTTAATGTCCATACAAAACTTACTTATTCCTATAACTATTACATTATAAATCACTACCAAGTTCTAAGCACTATAATTGTCACATAGATTAACAAGTCATACCTGTGACCTTCACACAGCAATTTGCAACTAGCGGGGATAAAACAACATTTTCAAGGTTTCTTACCACAAGTTGGCCTGACTAGTTTTCCCTAATTTCACACCTGGTGTTTACAATCTGCGTTAATTATTTCCTGCCAGGGAGAATGAACTTTACTGTTTGTAAAACAAAGGGTCTCCAGGGCTCAAGTCTTCTCAGTTACAATCTCTAACCAGAATTACAAACCTCCTTAACAAAGGGAAGTAAAGGCAAGGGTGCTCTAATATTTATGTAATTGTTAATTTTTTAAGCATAATACACCACATGTAGAAATTACGAAGTTAAGTCAATGTAATTTTTGCATTGGCATTCTTCCTAAAAATACAAACTGTAGCTTCTCAAATTTCTCTAATTAGTCGCCAGTCAGAAGAAATAAAACCTTACAAGTAATTATCTACCTGCACATGATATTTAAAATCTCTATTGATAATTTCCTGGCAAGGCCAGTGAGTTCCCTGACAAACATTAAATTGAGCACCTTCTGATTTTTTAACAATTTTCCCAACTACAATGTTTAATCACGTGATTGCCTGGTTTAATACCAGGAGGCCGGGGATGTGGAAACCTAGGGAGGAATTCAAATGAAGGGAAGGTAATTTTTCATGAATTCCCCTCTTGCCTTTTTGCAAGGGGTAATGGAGGCGTGAGTGGAATTTTGCTTTCCATCCTCAGAACTTTTTGGCTGTACTAATAACAAAAGTAGAAGAAGCGAGGGTCTCAGCTGCCCAGGTTCACTTTGCAACCCGGGGTCTTCAGCCCCCTGGACTTTGTCAGCAGGCAGGCCTCCATGGCTGGCTCCCAACAAAAATACATCCAAAGATCCAAATAGATTTACTGAAAATAGGAGGTAGAAGAGCCCTAAAATGGAAGCCAAAAGCTTTGTTCAAGGCAGCTAAGCTAGTATTCCACACTTAACTTCTCTGTAATTCAGTTCTTTTTTATCACATAAGAGATGATGTCAAAGACGACTAACAGGTCTCATATTCTAGAATTCCGTCACAAGAATTAAAAGCTTTCCAAGTAAAATCAATTCAATGGAGAAAGGTTAGCTTTGCAACAAATGTTGCAAGTGCAACTGGATATGCACAGGGGAGAAAACTGACCTCAAACTAATCTCATACCTTAAATAAAATTTAACTAAAAATGAATCATAGATTTAAATGCAAAACTATAAAAACTTTTAGAAAATAGTATGGGAGAAAATTTTGTGAATCTAAGGCTTAGAGAGGAATTCACAGAAGGATCACCGGAGCCCAGCAGGTCGAGGCTGCAGTGGCTGGGAGCGGCCACTGCACTCCAGTCTGGCCGGCAGAGTGAGACTCCAACTCAAAAAAAAAAAAAAAAAAAAAAGGACAGGCGTGGTGGCTTATGCCTGTAATCCCAGCACTTTGGGAAGTCAAGGCAAGAGACTCACTCGAGGCCGGAAGTTACCCTTTTTAATTTTAACCTTTCTATATACTCTGGCTTCTCTTCAAATCATGTAAATCTTTTGGCTTTTAATTTTAACCTTTCTAATAGCATATAGTGGGATCTCATTATGGTTTAAATTTTCATTTCTTTTTTTTTTTTTGAGTTGGAGTCTCACTCTGTCGCCCAGACTGGAGTGCAGCAGCCGCTCCCAGCCACCGCAGCCTCGCCTGCTGGGCTCCGGCGATCCTTCCGCCTCAGCCTTCCAAGTAGCCGGAATTACAGGCATGCGCTACCATGCCGGCTGATTTTTTTAAATTTATTTATTGTAGAGAGGAGGTCTCGCTGCCCAGGCGGGTCTCAAACCCGCGGGCTCAGGCAATCCACTCACCTCAGCCTCCCAAAGGCGCGGGATTACAGGCTGAGCCACCGACCCCGGCTTAAATTTTCATTTACATAATTTTCATTCCTATAATTTTCATTCCTATAGTAATATTGAGTCTTTTCATGTATTCATTTGCCATCTATGTGTCTTTGTTGAAGTGTTTATTCAAATACAACACACTTACTTAGTGTTTATTAAGTTTTTAAATTCTTTAAATATTCCAAATATAGGCCTTTTATCAGATCAATAATTTGCACATATTTTTCTAATCTATGCCTTATGTTTTCATTGTCTTTAACAGCATCTTGTGAAGAACAGAAGTTTTCATTTTGATGCAGTCCAAATTCCCAATTCTTTTTTTTATGGGTTGTGCTTTTGGTGGCACAGCTAAGATGTTGTCACCTAACCTAAGGTCACAACGGTTTTCTCTTTGGTTTCTTTCTATAAATTTTGTTGTTTCTGGTTTTACTTGTCTGTCTATGATCCATTTTACATTGATTTGATTTTTTTTAAATGGAAGTTTAGTAGTTTTAGAACCATTTGTTGAAAAGATTTCTTTCCTCCACTGAATTGTCTTTGCATCTCTGTTAATAATTAGTCATCCGTATATGTGAGGGTGTATTTCTGAATTCTCTCTTCTCTTCCATTGATCTATTCACCTATCTTTACTTCAGTACAACACTCTCTTGACTATTGGAGATTTATAGTAAGTCTTCAAATTAGGTGGCATTAATCATCCAGCTCTGTTCTCCATTTTCAAATGTTGGCTAATCTCAGTTCCTTAATATTCCAAGTGAATTTTAAAATCACTCTGTCCATTTCTACAAAAAGTATGGCAGAATTTTGATTGGAATTGCATTGACTATCTAGATGTAGATCAATCTATGGAGAAGTGACATTTAAAAAATATTGCCCATGAACAAGGTAGATCTTTTTGTATTTCTTTCAATAAATTTTTGTATGTCAAGTAAGTTATTCACATCTCTAGTCAGATTTGTTCCTGGGGGAGAGAGAGAGAGAGTGGGAGTGAGAGAGAGTGAGAGTAAGAGAGAGAGAAAGAGAAATAGATATAGGTGCTATTATAAATGTCATGTTGAAATTTCCATTTATAATTACAAATTGCAAATAAATAGAAATATAATTGATTTTTGCATTTTCATCTTATATTCTGCAATGTGTCTAAACTTGCTTATTAGTTCTACTAGTTTCATTGCACCTTTTATTAGATTTTCTAGAAAGATCATGGGTCAACAAACCTTTTCTTGAAAAGCCAGATAGTAAATATTTTAAGTTTGTAGACTGTATGGTGAAGAGATTTCTTAGACATGTCACAAAAATCTTGATTCATTAAAAAAAAATGGATTGGCAAGTGCAGTACCTAATGCCTATAATCCCAGCAATTTAGGAGGCTGAGGCAGGAGGATCACTTGAGGCCAGGAGTTAAAGACCAGCCTGAGCAACACAGTGAGACACCCGTCTCTACAAACAAATAAAAATTACCACTCCAGCCTGGGTGACATAGCAAAACCCTGTCTCCTAAAAAAAAATTGAACTTCAACAAAATTTAAAATTAAAATGTTTGCTCTGTAAAAGACAATTAATGGCCAGGCTTGATGGCTCAGTCTGTAATCCCAGCACTTTGGGAGGCCAAAGTGAGAGGATTGCCTGAGCCTGCAAGTTCGAGACCAGCCTGAGCAACTTGGCGAGACCTCATTTCCACAATAAGTCAAAAAATAGCTGGGCATGGTGGCGCATGCCTGTAGTTCCAGCTTCCAGCTACTTGGAAGGCTGAGTCGGAAGGATCACTCAACAGGCTGAGGTTGCAGTGGCCATGAGCATGCTACTGCACTCCAGGCTGGGCGACAGGGTGAAACTCCAACTCAAAAAAAAAAAAAAAAGAACGACAATTAAGAGGATGAAAATACAAGTTATAGACCAAGAGAAAATATCTGCAAACCACATATCTGGCAAAGTATCTTGAATATATAAAGAACTTTCAAAACTCAATGATGAAAAAACACAGTATAATTAGAAAAATGAGCAAAAGATATGAAGAGACATTTCAATGAAGAGAAAATGTGTGGCAAATAAACACATAAAAGATGTCCAACATCACTATTAGTACAAATTAAGCCCACAACAAGGCGGTTTCTCGCGCCCATGCCAGGTCTCCCTTTCTCTCCTCTCTTCTTTCTCTAATAAACTTTGTTTTCAAACTTAAAAAAAAAAAAAAAGACAATAAAATGTCACTGTACACCAAATAGGACAGCTGAAATTAAAAATAAGAAAAGTAAGAATATCAAAAGCTGGCAAGGATGCATAGAAACTGGATTTCTCATACATTGCTCGTAGGAATGAAACTGGAACAACCACTCTGAAAAAGCTTGGCAGTTTCTTAAAAAAGCTAAACATACACTCAAAATGTGGCCCTGCAATTGCACTCCTGGGCATTTATCCCAGAGAAATGAAAGTTGATGTCCAAACAAAAACCTCTACATTACTGTTATAGCAGTTTTATTTGCAATAGCCACAAACTGGAAACAACCACAATGGCCTTCAGTGGGAGGATGGTTCAACAAACTGCAGTATAGTCAAAGCATGGACTACTACTCAGCAACAAAAAGAAACAAACTATAGATAAATGCAACTTCAATGACTTCAACTACCTATCTTCCCAAACTCCTCCTTTCTCTCCCTGCTACTCATTCCCTCTCAGATACACTAGTTTCTTCTTACCTAAACATGCCAGGTACATACCCCATCACAGCGCTCCGTACTAGCTGTTCCTTCCTCCTGGAACACTCTCTTCCCAGAACACTCCATGGCTCACTCTTTCACATCCCTCAGGTCTTTCCTCAAATATTACTTTATGGATGACCACTTCCCTGACAACCCTAACTAAAGGTACAGTCCATTACTTGCTTATATTACCTTCTTTCTCTCCTTCCTGCCTTATTTTTCTTAACCGCACATATGTCATCTGAATCAGAGACAAAAACTTCTACCTTCTCTCTACTGGGGAAAGAGAAACAATAAAGAGTATGTTTTATTCTGCTGTATCTTGGTGCCTAAAAACATTCCTAGGTCAGAGCAAATACCTATGAATGAACTAAAAATGGTATAAATTGTACTCTGCCTGTTTTAGTGCTTCCCAAACTTCTGGTGACTCACATATCAACCTCCACAATTTTTGCTACAGGTGATTACCACAAGTATAATTATTCACTTAAGTTGTTTCATTCTATTGTCTATGTTGTACTTAAATACCCACTTGAGCCTCCTCCTAAGCAATAAGTATTTATGAAATCACAGGTTTAGAATGCTAGCTATATATTTCATAATATGCAATGTATTAACATTTAAACATTCACCTGGACATCACTAAAATCATTATTAGTGCCATAAGCAGTTGGCTGCCTTCTGCCCTTCCAGCTTCCCACACTTAGTGAAACAGGGATCACAAGGAAGCAGGAGCCCTATAAACACAGTGAAATTTTGGAGAAACCTAAAGATTGGCTGCCTTTTGCCCTTCCAGTTTCCCATGCTTAGTACAATGGGAGTCACAAGGAAGTAGGAACCCTGTAAGCACAGTGACATTTTAGAGAAATCTCAGAGATGAGAATGACAACAGAGTAGCACTGCCCCTCTGACCCCAGCTGGAAAGGTATAGTACCACAAGAGAAAGACCATAATAACCCCTTGTCTATACAGAGCTCTTCAAAGTTCACTCACAATTCCTCATCTCTAATTATTCCCGTCCTGCAAATGAGGAAATTGTGTTCAGAAAGGTAAACTGATTTGCTCAAGGTCACACAATGTGTGATTCTAGCCAACATTTTTTTGAGCTTGGTATCAGTGCATGTACAACAAACAGACTATAGTAACAAGTTCGAACACAAAGTGGCTCAACACAACACAACTACTCTTCTTGCTGAAGTCACAGTCCTGGGAAGGTGAACGCGTGGGTAGGGTAGCACTCCCCCACAATGGTTGTTTAGGAACCTAGGTAACAGAGGCTCTGTCATCTTTACCACCTGACTTCCAAGTCAACTTGGTCATCACCATCTTAGCTAGAAGGAAGGAAAACAGCATAAGGGAACCACATAGGAGTTCTTTATGAGCTGGACTGTTCCACAGCACTTCTACTCACTTGTCATTGGTCTAGAACCATGCCATGGTCACACCCAACTGCAAGGCAGGCTGGGAGATCCAGTACAGCCATGCGTCCAGAGAAAAGGAGAGCCAGTACTAGATCATAGTTTCTGGCATGTTTCTAAAGAAAGCTCTTATCAGGGATTTCTTCTGTGTACTTTCTATTAATATCCATTAGGGAAAAAAATGTATCAATAGTCTATTAAGCCCATAATTTCATGGATATTATTAAAATGAGGCTTGGCTGGGCTTGGTGGCTCAGCCTCTAATCCCAGCACTTTGGGAGGCCGAGGCGAGTGAACTGCCTGAGCCCGCGCATTCGAGACCCACCCGGACAACTCGGCGAGACCTTATGTCTACAATAAATCAACAAATCAGCCGGGTGTGGCAGCACGTGCCTGTAGTTCTGGCTACTTGGAAAGTTGAGGCAGAAGGATCGCCAGAGTCCAGTAGGTTGAGGCTGCGGTGGCCAGGAGCATGCCACTGAACTCCAGTTGGGCAACTGGAGGCTGAGGTGAGTGGATTGTCTGAGTCCGCGGGTTCAAGACCCGTCTAAGGCATAAGGTTAGTAAGTGGCTTTATGTCACCTTATACATGAAAGAGACCTACAGCAGATGCTCACAACACTTCACCCACCTGGCTTTGGATTCCTCCACCATCGTTGCACACAGACTCCCTGGCACCCTCACTCCCAGCCACTGCCCCTACTGCTCTCTGTCATGGGGTGCTGAAGCCCACATGCCCCTGAGCATGAAGAACCAGAGATGCTGGGAATATGGATCCCTATAGGAGGAAGTAGGGTGTATAAATACCTCAACTCCCTTGCCCCTAACTGTAACTCTGAGGTGTAACCTACACTGTCTGCATAGATGCCCTATGGAATTCAGCCAACTTACCTTCTTTGGGGCTCACCTAAATAACACACCCTTGTCAGCAGGGTGGTTCCTTCCCCTGGGAAATACTTCTCCCAAAAATCACTTTCACATGAATTCTTTTCTCAGGATCCACTCCAAGCGAACACAAACTAAGAGAAGTCTTAGGGTTACTCTGCTGTGAGGTGCATGAACAAATAATCACTCATGCATGTTCTGGCTACATCCACCAAATATCAGTATCAATATCTTGACGATGCTTTTTTTAACCTAGAGATGTAAGCATAAGTAGAGGTAATATTGACACAATTAAAAAAATAAAAGGGATTCAAATCTGGTTATTTGTGGTACAAAGTCCTAAGCTAAAGATTAAGCATACTAGCACAGAAATGAAAAATACTCCTTGAAAAAAATCCCAAGGTTCCCAAGATATTCAGGAGTGTAACAATGAATTCAGTAAGTACTATGTGATTCATTTGTTTTGATGCCGCATGCTTGCATTACCTACATTCATCTTGTGTCCTGTCAATGAATGCACCTCACACTATGGGAAGCACTGTTTTAGCAGCCATTTTGCAAAGTTATGTACATATCTAGCACATAGCCCAATTCCTGATACATAACAGATGTATAATAAACATTAAACAGAGTTTAAAAAGGACACTGAGTCTCAGAGAAGTTGAATGTCTCGCCTCATGCCACACAGTCCCTCAGTGGGCCCAGAAACAGACACAACTGAACCTTTTCTCTCCATACCATCTGCCTGCATCTAGAACGGAGACATGATTCATTCTTAAAAACCCACTATGATTTTTCCTAGATGACTTCATTTAAGGCAGTAAATCTATACAATTCTAAAGATTTTTATTCTCTCCCAATGTCTGTTTCCCCCCATCCTTCTCAAAACTCATGGAGAATTCCATGGAGCATCACTGTTGGCTGATTTTCACCCACAACTTGCCTATTAGCATAACCATACCTTCTTTTTATCACTCTCCTTTTCCAACTACTGCTATTAGTCTTTTTTTTCCTTTCATTATAATCCTCAGAAGTGATTTCACTTTTATGTTCATTATTGTTCATTTATAATCAGCTTTTGATTGCATGTTGATTATTCTTAAATTTCAACTTTATACTACTAAAGAAAAACAGTGCTTGGTGTTATGCTTCTGATTACAAAATCAGCTGGATTAAGTTATGTAACTGTTTTTCAAAAGGCCTGTAACACAGGTATTAAAATGTAGTGTTTTTTTTAATCTTGAGTAAGCAGTCTGAATAAAGAGAATGGTTAAAAACTAAGTTGAGTTTTTTTTCAAAAAAATTTAAACATTTCTTTTGTTTAAAATAAAAATGAAAAAAAGAGAACTGACATATTTAAATGAATAAGGCGCTGTATGTATTCTAATTTCTTGTCACTGTTTAAAATGCTTCTAGAATACCTATTTGGGAAATGGCATCAGAAGCCTACACCCCCCATTCCTTGGAATATTCTTCTCAATTGCATCTCTCCTGTCTTTTCGTTGACTTTTCTTTCATAAATGGTCAGAGTTTCTCAAATCCAAACTAGTGAATAAGAGGTAGTAGTAAACAATGTTTTGGTTCAAAAACAAGTTTATGAAGCATAAATCAAGATAGTTCATGGTGGTGGTGGTTATGAGCCTTCTCCAAGCAGCAAGACAAGCATGCATCTCTAGGACAAGTTCAAAGATGCCAGAGGCACCTGGTCACAAAGTTTCAGATATGTTTGATCAAAAAATCAGTCACGCCATCCTTGTCTCAAAGCAGGGTGGTTCTGGAGGGTTGTGAGGTCCAAACTATTTTCATAGTAATAATAGAACGACATTTGTCACTCTGATTCTTCACAAATGTAGATAGTACAAAAAGTTCGCTGATCTGGGTATTAGCATCCTAGGACTGCCATAACAAAGTACCACACACTAGGTGGTTTAAACAACAGAAATGTGTTCTTTCACAGTTCAGGTGGCCTAAAGTCTGAGATCAAGGTGTCAGCAGAGTTTGTTTCTTCTGAGGGCTTTGAGGGAGAATCTGTTCTGTGCCTCTCTCCTAAGCTTCTGGAGTTTTTGGCATTCTTGGTTTGTAGAAGCATCACCTGATCACTACCTTCAACTTCCCCTGGCCTTCTCCCTGGGTGTGTGTGTCTGAGTCTAAACTTTACCTTTTATAAGAACACCAGTCATATTGGATTAGAGCTCTCCCTAATGACTTCATTTTAATTTGATTTCCTCTGTAATGACTATCTCTAAATCAGGTCATATTCTGAGGATTGAAGGTTAGATTTTAACATAGGAATTTTGTGGGGGGACACAATTCAACACCTAACACCCAGAACTCAGTAGACCATGTGCGAGGCATCCTGAGAAGTGACAAGGGGAAGTTGTTTGAAATCTTTCAGCCATAGTTTCCTCCTCTTCAAGATGGGCTTATCAATGGCAATAATAATGCCTACCCCCTAGGGTCACCACAAGGAATGTGACAATCCTCTTCAGGTGCACAGCACAAGGCCCAGCATGCAGAATATGCTTGATAATGTCAGGTGTCTATTTTCTTTTCTTTTCTTTTTTGAAAACAGGATTTATTAAGAGGACAGAAAAGCTCCCAGTGGGAGGGGACCTGAAGGGGTTGTCCAGGTGTCTATTTTCACATGTGCCCTACTGAGGTCATTCAGACATAAAAGCCACTGTGTGGGTGCATCTAAGAGAAATGGCACAGCTGTATAACAGGTCCTCAAGAAACAGCCTTTCCTTCAACCTTGTTTCAGCATAACATTGAAGAGAAAAAAAAATGGATTCCCAGCTGGGGCCCGTCTGTGTGGCGTCTGCACATTCTCCCCATATCTGTGTGTGTTTTCTCTCTATACTCCAATTTCCTCCCACATCCCAAAGCCATGTACATGAGGCTAACTGGTGTGTCTACATGGTGCAGTCGGACTGAGTGTGGAGTGTGGGATGGCATCCTATCCAGGGTGGGTTCCTGCCCTGCATCAGTAACTGCCAGAATAGGCTCCGGCCACACTCAACCCTTACATGGAAGCTGTGGATTGGAAAATGAATAAATGAATATAAATGTCAAATAAACATTCATCAAGTCTGCAATAATCATGCAAATACACGACAATAAATGGCATGATCCAAAAGTGCTCAGTGAGCTGCCACGTGTTTGTTTTGAACTTGGTTGTGGTAGGAGGTACCCCTCACATTTTTCACTTTGCAAACACGTATTCTTTGATTTAACTCACTCACTACCAATAAGACCACCACCTCTCACGAATTCACCAAAAACTGGGTAAATCATTATCTCATCTGTTTGTATTAATCTTTCTGAAATTATGTATAGTGCACATTTATTTCAGTGCGTAGTATTAGAAGTGTGTTGGTCTTTAAAGTTGGGTGATATTTTTGTGACCAGAAAGACACCTAAAGACCTTTTTGGGGTTTTTTTGAGTCGGAGTCTCACGCTGTTGTCCAGGCTGGAGTGCAGTGGCACGCTCACGGCCACCGCAGCCTCAACCTACTGGACTCAAGCGATCCTTCCGCCTCAGTCTTCCAAGTAACTGGAACTACAGACGCATGTCACCACACCCAGCTAGTTTTTGTGATTTATTGTAGAGACAAGGTCTCAGCAAGTTGCCCAGGCTGGTCTCAAACCCCTGGCTCAGGCAATCCTCTTGCCTAGGCCTCCCAAAGTGCTGGGATTACAGGCTGAGCCACTGCACCTAGTCCCAAAGGATCTTAACTCTTGTTTAAATCAATCAGCCTATGGTGAAATTGACTTCTTTATTTGCTGTTTTGATTTAGGTCGCTGTTTACAAGAACCTATAGACAATGTTAAGTGAGGACTTGTATCCCAGAGAACTGGGCTGCTCTCAGAACACCAAATACAATTTGCTGTAATTGCCAATCTCTCATTAGTCTCTAACAAACTAGACCATAAGTTCCTTAAAGAATGTAACTGTCTCACAGCTCCCAAATAACCCACAACCTATTGGGCCATAGTATGCCTATGCTGTATTTAAGAAATACCCACTGTCAGCTTAGGCAATGTAGCAAGACCTTGTCTCTATAAAACAAAATAAAATAAAGTAAAATAAAATAAAATAAGTAAAATAAAATAAGCTGGGCATGCATGCATGGTGGCACACACCTATATTCCCAGCTATTCAGGAGTCTGAGGTGGAAGGATCACCAGGAGGTCAAGACTGTGGTGAGCTGTTATCATACCACAGCATTCCAGCCCCGGCTGGGAGTGAGGCCTTGACTCAAAAAAAACAAACAAACAAACAAAAAAAAAACCTCTCAGGAAGAATAACTAAATATATGAATATTTACACTTAACAGAATATTATCAGGAAAAACATATTTTAATACACACTTTTTTTTTTTTTTTTGAGTCAGAGTCTCACTCTCTCTTCCAGGCTGGAGTACAGTGGTATAATCACGGCTCACCGCAGCCTTGACCTCTGGGCTCAGGCGATCCTCCCACCTCAGACTACAGGTACACATCACCATGCTCAGCTAATTTTTTTGATTTTTTTTTTTTTTTTTTTTGAGATGAGGTCTGGCTATGTTGCCTAGTCTGGTCTTGAACTTCTGGGTTCAAGCAATCTTCCTGCCTTGCCCTCCCAAAGTGCTAAGCATAGGTTTGAGCCACTGCTCCTGGACATGGGAAACTGAAAATGTTACCCAAACCATGCATTAGACATTTCTACTCAGGTGAATGTTAACATAAAATACATATTCATTGTAACCCCAATTCACAACAGCATTATTCATAAAATCTAAAAAGTGGAAGCAATTCAAGTGTCCACCAACAAATAAGTGTGTAAACAAAATGATATACATATACACATACATGGAATATTATTCAGCCTTAAAAAAGAAAGAAAATTTTGTAGAAGCATTTCCTTTTCTCTGTACCTGTGCCAACATCTGTTGTTTTTTGACTTATTAATGATAGCCATCCTTACCAGAGTTAGGTGGTATCTCATTGTAGTTTTGATTTGTATTTCTCCGATGATTAGTGAGGCTAAGCCTTTTTTCATGTGTCTGTTGGCTAGTTGTATGTCATCTTTTGAGAAGCATTTGTTTATGTCCTTTGCTCACTTTTTAATCATGGATGAAATTTGACAATATTATGCTAAATGAAACAAGACAGTCATAAAAAGGACAGAAACAGTATGACATATAGATACATATAGCAGTATAGATGAGGTTCAACACTCCAAAATGTGATTACAATTTAGTACATGTGGAAGCTCTGAAAAGCAAAAACATGGCTTCTGAGACATAAAAGGTAATTGCTGATCCAAATTCTGAAGCAAAAAAGCAGTTCCTTTATCACCTCCCTCAGCACCCTAAAAGTCTACCACAGAAAACATAGCTCTACGTTAATAATTAATTTCAATTAAATTATAGCAATGTTGTTTATTTGAAACTACAAAGTTCCAGGGGAGGAAATCTACTGACCTAAAAAGAAAGACTCTGAAGTATGCAGGAGGAAATGGATTCATCGCATAGAACAGGACAAAACAGCTTCAAGAAAGAAACACAAGCCGGGCTTGGTGGCTCAGCCTGTAATCCGTGCCTTGGGAGGCTGAGGTGAACGAATTGCCTGAGCCCGCGGGTTTGAGACCCGCCTGGGCAACTTGGTGAGACCTCATCTCTACAACAAATCAAAAAATTAGCCGGGTGTGGTAGCACACGCCTGTAGTTCCAGCTACTTGGAAGGCTGAAGTGGAAGGATCGCTGGAGCCCAGCAGGTCGAGGCTGCGGTGGCCGGGAGCGGCCACTGCACTCTAGCCTGGGCGACAGAGTGTGACTCCAGCTCAAAAAAAAAAAAAAAGAAAGAAAAAAGAAACACTGTGACTTATGGATTACCGTAACCATAACATCACTGATATAGTGCCAATTTTAAGAAAAATGAAATACCATCACTAAATATTTTCACTAGGGGCCTTTTAGTGGGAACAGAAATTTTAGTATTTTTCTCTAGTCTTCATATAAAGTTTAACTCAGTAAGTTTCCCCATATTAAAATTACATCCTATATAAAATATAGTCATAAAATCTAGTTTACACTGCTCATAAAAGCCTCACCATAAACTCACATCAAACAAAAAAGAAAGGATCCATTACATTCAAAGCATGATCTGCTGGGAGTTTTAGATTTGAGACTCCAATCTTAAAGCATCCTCAGGCTCAGCCTCACCTGAGACCTTCTGCCTCCATTTCTTCCTGTCCTACTTGACACTCAGCCATTCAATCCTTCCACATCATTTTAAAATTAGTGACAATATTCTGTGCGCAAATTCAACATCTCAAAATTTACCTAGTTTTTTTTAATGTTCCAAACAGCACATATATTTTTTTCATATTAATTATAACAAAGTTAAAAACTGGGAAATTCATTTTTCTTTTCCCTGGATTGTTGGCTTTCTACTTTAATAATATATCACTTTAAAAGAGTTCTGAGTCTTAACAAAGAAACATTCATCATTAATAGTTTATTCACTTAATAAAAAATAATTAATAACTCTCCACTTTCTTTACATTACTTACTAAAGGCCTACATAAGCCCTCAGGCTGGAATGAGAATGCGTACTAAACACAGTTCCCCCCCTTCCTTTCAAAGGTAAGTTAACCCAGACGATTCTTCAGGTCCAGGTGTAAGAAGTTTGGCACCAGTAATGACTCCACACCCAGCCAGGACCAAGAGATTTATTAAAAGGGTTGTTACAGAGAAGATCTGTAATGGAAAAACAGGAAAAAGAGAGAGAGAGAGTGAGTTGCAGGGAGAGGGCTGTATTTATCAGCCTGACCGGGGCTGGAAGAGGCCGTGCTATGCTCCTATTGGAGGAGCTGCATGGGAGCAGGGTGGGGCCAATGCCGTGTTATGGTCCTATTGGAAGCATAACAAGGCTGGCTACTGATTGGAGGCTTGCAAGTTTGAAATTGATGCGCCTGGAAAGGTTTGAAATTGACCCCGCGCGCGAAGTTTGAAATTGGCGCGCGGCAGGGAATTGTGCTTGCAGAGGCTGGACTGCACAGGGAATAGTGCTTGCAGAGGCCAGACCGAGGGCCTTTGTTGTCCTGTGTGTCGGCTCCATTTTGGGAGCCGCCCCTCTGGTCGCTTCCTGCACCTTTCACCAGGTGGTATAGCAGAGCATCTCAACACCAAGTAGGAGGAGAGCACAAACAGAAGCTGAAGACAGAAAGCAAAGGATCAAGACAGTTCCTTACAAAAATATGAACAGATCTCCATTGATAAATAGAAAATCTTAACACTTTGTGGTAAAGCTAAAATGCTAACCTCTACTTCCAATCAATGCTAAGGGTGCAAGAAAGTCTTTTCTCCAGAAGATTATTTGAGTCTTCCACTTCTGAACATACACACAAGGCATGACAGAGAGCCTCTCACTCTTCCAAGTCATTTTCTCACCACTACTTCTAATTCCCTATTCTGGACTTACTTTGCTCTTCATCTCTCTTGCAAGTCACAGGTATCAAGGAATTTAAGAGGAAGGCAGGAAAACAGCAAAGGAGGCCATTTATGAAAATACAGCCTCCCTGATACCTAATTTGGTGATAATAATATCAAAGCCAATGACTTTTACTGACCATTTGGGGCACAGTGCTAAGAATACATTCACGAGCTCATTTAATCCTCAATACAACTCTGGGCCCAAAGTTGCATAGTAATATAACACTTCCCATTTTGCAGATAAGGAAGCTGAGGTAGAGAAAAATTACCAAGTTTTATCAAATTTAAATTACCAACAATTGTGAGACACATCATTTTTATGTACCAGTGGGGGAAAAAACCTGCCAGTCAATCTATGATGCAAGAGAAAAGACATCTTCATTTCAGAGACGTTACAATGTAAAAATATGTCAGTATTTTCACAAAATCACAAATCTACTAAGTGATGAAATCAAGACTTGAGCCCAAGTGGTCTGATTCTAGTCCTGGTTTATGCCTATTATCCTGGTAGAAGTATTCATGGTGCTTGCTTTTACTCTCAAACATAGCTCTGTTTCAAGAATAACATATAAGATCTGCTTACTAATGGCTTGGGTAGAATTAGCCCCACCACCTTAGTCCCAGCTGACTGTAACAGGGACTGGTGCATAAGCCAAGGCAACAGGAAGGGGCCAGCAGCCTCTGCAAGGTGACTTCAAGGAAGCCCTACCCAATAGGGAAGCACCTTACTGAATAGGGGCAAATCTCGCCAAACAAATCCTCCTTCTTGGAAAGCATGAAGTATAGGAGAATCAAGAGACACAGGGTTATTTCAACTTAGACTACTGTTTCAAGCAAAGTTGAGGGAGTATTCCAGGCCTAGATGAAGGCTGTTGTCTAAAATTGTCTTAGAAACACTCGCTTGACCACTTTGATGGATGAGATGTATCCCCATGATACCTCATTTTCCCACTTAATAATCCTCTCTTCAGAATTACTTTTTACTAGGTTAAGATGACACATCTAAAACAAGGCACACCGCCATCACCTTGAAATACATGGTGAAGCCGGGCTCGGTGGCTCAGTCTGTAATCCCCTGCCTTTGGGAGACTGAGGTGAGTGAATTGCCTGAGTCCGCAGGTTCAAGACCCGCCTGGGCAGGCGAGACCTCATCTCTACAATAAATCAAAAAATTAGCCGGGTGTGGTAGCACGCGCCTGTAGTTCCAGCTACTTGGAAGGCTGAGGCGGAAGGATCGCCGGAGCCCAGCAGGTGGAGGCTGCGGTGGCCGGGAGCGGCCACTGCACTCCAGTCTGGGTGACCGAGTGAGACTCCAACTCAAAAAAAAAAAAAAAGAAAAAGAAATACATGGTGAATTAGTTCAGCTCAGACCAGAAAAAATGAATAGTAAGAGAATCTTCAGAAATTTGAGAAAGTGGGAAGAGAACAAAACAGCCATGAACATGTAAACATGAAGAAAAGAAGATGGGTAGACTGGCAGTAGCTCGTGAAGAACAAAAAACGAAATGATGCTCTAAATGAGCCCTGTGACTCTGTGAGGTAGAGATGAGAGGTGCTGCTCCTCTCCTCATCTTAGCCACAAGTAAACCAGTTCATCTTTTGGTCGGTCAGTGACCCAACACTGAGTGCAAAAGGATGAGCTATACCAGTAAGCTTCTCTTGTTAGGAGAACTAAACAGTTCTGGGAGATAACAGAAGTTGAATGATGTGCTGGGGACAAGGAGCTCAAGTGGGTATGGGAACAGATAGCCAAAGTTACATGCAAGTAGGAGTTAAAATGAGATGTTACCAGAAGTTGTGACTAGTTCACAGAAAAAAACTAAAAAGGTACAGAGAAGCCAATACCCAGGAAGACTGGTTTTGAGTTTTAGAACATTTTCCTTTCCACAAGCCCTTTTTCATTCCCTTGAGATAAATCCAAGTAGGTCTCTTTCCTTCAATCAATGAAGCCTTAGTAAGCAACAGCATCCTCCACACAAGACTGAGAACAAGGAAGGAAATAATTAAACCAGACTGCCTCGTTCCAACAGAGCCTAGAACTCTCGGGAAAGCTCTTTGCTGTGCTTTATAAGCCTGGCATATAAATGGGTCTTTCTACTTCTTTTATTGGCCTGTTCTTTTCTGAGGCTCTAACAACACATCCAGAGAACATCTAGGCATAGGGACAGAGTACGTGGTTCCACAAGCAAAGATAAGCAGGGATATTTGATAACTAGAGTAGCTCCTCACACCCTTTCTGCTCAAGGACAGTAAACAGCCTTTTATCACTGCTTTGCTACATGGCAGAGGATAGCAGAGGTCAGCAACAGAAAGCCAGCAGGAAATCATGGGAACTGCCCACACTATTTCTTTAACAACGTCAATCTTTCTCTTCTATCCCCCCTGCCAAGAGTCAGTCCATTTTAGTCAGTGCAACTGTACAACGGGTTTTCCAGGGATAGTTCTGGTTTCTGTCTGATATCTCGGTATAATTACTTACAATATTCACAATTACTCTCAAAAGTGTCCCAATTTGAACAATGAAGTATGTGGTCACCTTAATTTTTGCTCTAAGCCCTTATCTTCTGCCATTTCATGCATTTTATGTACTGGGAGGGGAGGGGAAACCAACCTAACCTACCAATCAATGACATGAATGTAAAAACATACTCAGCTCTCAGAGATGTTGAAATGCAAAAAACAAATGCATCCTGTAACGAAATTTGTGAGTAATTACTACAAGATCACAATGCTACAGAGTGCTGAAGACAAGATTTAAACCCAGGCTGTCTGACTCCAGTCCTGGTGTATGCCTATTATCCTGGCATAATGAATCACAGTACTGGATAAGTGCAAAAATCTCCCAGATTATCTTCATTCTTGCATTTTTTCAACCCTCTCCACATTACATCCAGAAAGAGTACTTGAAAGCATAAAACTGCCCTGGCCGTTTCACTGTCTAAAACCCTTCAATGGCTCCCCATTGCCCTCAAGAACAAGCTGAACTCCACTGCCAGGATTACTGGGATCAGCAAAATGTTGCCCCTGCTGATGTCTCCCCCTTATCTGTCACCTCAAACACCACAAGGCAGCCCTCTTGAACTTCCTCAGTGCCCTCAAATTATAACCCTGGGATTAAGACAGTTTACAAACAGAAATGGAGCATGTGCAGGGAGAAATGGACAGAGGAAGAAAAAATGACGCCGGATCCCCCTATCCCACCCACAGGACCCAAACTCTATACAGACCTATTCCTTGTGCTTTGCCATGTCTCTGATATTAACTCATATAGTCCACCAAATCCCTCTCATTTTAAAATAAATTTTAGAGGTAAATGTTAGAAATCTATGTTTTCACGGCTCATCCCTTGGTGCTATGTTTTGGAATCATTTCTAGAAAGGTTGAAAGTTGACCATACTCAACACACTGATCAAAATCTGAACCCAGAATACCAGGAAACTCCATCCACCAATACCATCCCCCAAAGTCCATTCTGCAAAGGAAATGAAATTTCACAATTTCTCCAGCATTCCCTGAAATCCCGAGAGTAATGCTTTGTGCTAGGCAGACAGTGAAGGATGTGTCCCAGTTGGCCTTTGGTACATGTTGCAGCTACAAACTATTCTTTAGGTGGTCCCTCACCTCACATCTTTGATGCATATGAGGTCCATAAGCCATTGCTACTAAGTCAACTCTGAGATGTGCAAATACTTCTGGAATGAGCAACCAGGATGGTGCAACTGAGCTCCCCATGTGACCTCCCCACTGCCACCATGGGTCTCACCAGACCTTCATCCTATCTGTGGGATCCTGAAGATAACCAGAGCCCAGGAAGCAGGTCATCACCTCTCTGAGCCTCAAGTTCCCCAGAAGGAAGTTGGGAATAATCACTCCTGTCTCACATACCTATTGTAAAGATGCAGTGAAATAAAACATGGAATCATCAAGCCAGAGACTAACCCTACGATGGCAGCACATGATAAATGCTCATTGGATTCGGGAATGGAAAATTATTCTAGCTCAACAAAGCCTAAAAGAAGAGGAAAAAAAAAGTGTAAGGGAACTAATCATCATGAGGTCACCGTCCAGTCATAATGCCAAATGCCTGACATATCATCTTATTTAATCTTTGTAACCATCGGTGAGAACTATCCCCTTTTCAAAGAACAACACATTGAGGTTCAGTCAGGTTTAACAACTTACTCCAGGTTGCAAAGCAAGAATGTGTGGGATCCAGAATTTGAGTTCAGTTGAATTTGAACCCAGGGCTCATGTCCTTAGCTCCCCTACTACTTTGTTCTCCAGACCCTTAAACCAGAGAAACAGAGAGGAGGATTAGAGCCCAGAGAGGGCAAATGTGCAGAGTTGACTAGAACACCCATGTCAGCACAAGTCCAAAGGACCAAAGGCAACCGTCACTCAAGGGCAAAGAGATGGGGAAAGGTAAGCAATAAGTTTAACTGAATGGTTCAGGCAAATAGGATCTTTCGGCCACATAGCTTAATGATTTAACAGCATAAGTGGTTTATCAGCACAAGGCAGGTGATACCCAACACTGAGACTTTAAGCAAGTAACCTCTCTATGCCTCTAGTTGCTTATAGGAAACGTGGAGACAGTGCAATTTCCCTTGCAGCAATGTTGTAAGGGTTAAAGAAATAATGTGCAGAGATCACTGCACACAGTCACCACACACTACATGCTCAATGAGCAGTCTTCTTATTATGAAAGCCTGTTCACAACTTTCTACAGCCCCTTCCTTCCTCCCTTGCTTGCCTAAATTGTCCACATGACTCCTGAACTTCTTTCTGTTCCTTACCTCCTTCTCCCTTCTCTATGCACCCCCATTCATTCATTCACACCACAAATGCTTACTGAATACCTAGTCAGGCCAGGTGGAGAAACAGCAGTATGTAAGAAAAATCTTTGCCCCATAAAGCATACGTTCTTATACTTGTGGGAGATAGAGGAAGACACCCAATAAACAAATCAACAACACCAGGCAGCGTCAAGTGATGAGGAGCAGAAAAAAATCCCTAGAGAGGAGGTGGTCAGGCAAGATAGTAAGGGAGAGGCGTGACTGAAGAAATAACACTGAATCAGAAAGCTGAATGGCCAGGCATGGTGACTGGTGCCTGTAATTCCAGCACTTTGGAGGCAGAGGCAAGAGGATTGCCTGAGCCCAAGGGTTCAAGACCAGCCTGGGTGACTTGGTGAGACCTTGTCTCTACAATAAATGAAAAAATTAGCCAGGAATGGTGACACATGCCTGCAGTTCCAGCTACTTGGAAGGCTGAGGCAGAAGGATCACCTGAGCCCAGGAGGTCTAGGCTGTGGTGGCAGTGAGCATGCCACTGCACTCCAGCCTGGGCAACAGAGTAAGACTCTGACTCAAAAAAAAAAAGCAAAAAAAGCTGAATGAAGGAAGAGATCAGGTAGAGACCAGAGGACATAGTGTTTCAGACACAGGGACCAGCAAGTAGCAAACATAGGAACAAGCACAGTGTCTTAGAAGACTAAGAAATCAGTCCAGATTTCTGAAAGAATAGAAATTGACCTTCCATATGACCCAGAAATCCCCCTACTGGGAATATACCCGAAGGAACTCAAGTCATGCGCATGCATGTTTACTGCAGCACTATTCATAATAGCAAAAGCATGGAACCACTGTGCTGCCCACTGAAAGAGGACTGGATTTTAAAAATGTGGTACATATACACAATGGAATATTAAGAAGCCATAAAGAAGGACAAAATTATGGACTTCACAGCAACTTGGATGGATTTAGAGTCTATTATACTCAGTGATCTCTCACAGAAACAAAGAACAGAGTACCATATGTTCATACTCATAACCGGACCTTGAACAATTATCATAATACTATAAGAAAGGGATTGGAGCCGGGCTCGGTGGCTCAGCCTGTAATCCCGCGCCTTTGGGAGGCTGAGGTGAGTGGACTGCCTAAGCCCGCAGGTTCGAGACCCGCCTGGGCAGCGAGACCTCATCTCTACAATAAATCAAAAAATCAGCCGGGCGTGGTAGCGCACACCTGTAATTCCGGCTACTCAGAAGGCTGAGGCGGAAGATCACCGGAGCCCAGCAGGCCGAGGCTGCGGTGGCCGGGAGCGGCCACTGAACTCCAGTCTGGGCGACAGAGTGAGACTCCAACTCAAAAAAAAAAAAAAAGAAAAGAAAAGAAAGGGACTGGTAGTAGTGGGGAACTGCCGGCGGGGGAACTGCCGGGGGGGGGGGGGGGTTGGAGTATGGGACTGGCAGTAGTGGGAAATTGCCGGGGCGGAGAAAGGATTGGCAGTAGTGGGAAACTGCTGGGCAGATGGCCACACCTCATCAACAAGGGTACCTACATAATGAACATTTGTAAACATAATCCTGAATTGTACCCCACATCTTCAAAATAAAAATTTAAATTAAAAAAAGAACTCAGCCCAACCACAGTACCCACTATGATGTAGTGTAACTACTAGCCACTAGACTGTGAGCTTGAGGGTAGAAACTGTGTATCTTCTCTGTGTCTGCATTCACTCAGCCATATTTATTAAGTGCATCTATCTGCCCAACATTCTCTTAAGCACTGGCCCCGTACGTTCTCTGCCTTTGGAAAACAGCATTGGGCATATAGTAAGCACTCAAAAAATATTTGCTAAATAAACAATATTTGCTTGATTTTCAGGTATGGAGTTCTATTATTCCCTGAAACGTACCAGGCCTTCTGCAGCCCCACTCATCCTTCCTTGCCTGCCTAAAAGAGTACCATCATCCCTCAATTTCTGTTATCCACTGCCTCTCCCTTCTCTGTACTAAACTGGTAATGACTGACCTCCCTCTGGTTTCTCGCCTCAGCTTCCACATGCAGTCCAGTTCATTCACCTGGAACAACTTCTCCACCACCCCTACCTTCTTTCCCAGATGAACTACCAGTATTAATTTCTAATTTCATTAATATATTGGTTTGATCATTTGTTCAAACATGCACAAATCTCTCAAGCTCTTCAAGCAAAACTTTCCCACCAAGTAAAAGAAAGCAAGGCATTAAGTGACTTTAGATTGAGTAGTCAAGAGAGTTGAAGGACAAATGATCCAGTTATTTATGCAATTTCTTTTTCTTCCCCAAATATGCCGTATTTCAGTGGCTTTCTGGGTTCTGCACCTGCAGAACTAGGCCAGGGTACAAGGGCATGGGAGTTCTCACTACTGTGGGTTTGTACACTCAATCACTCACCCATAAAAGAAACACTTCATTTACAGTAAACAAAATCAATTTGGGACACAAGTTATCACTTAAAGGTCTTCCCTACACAGAAGGTCAATAGTTTAGCATCTAAATTACTGGAGATGGATTCCCTTTTCTAACAGCAGAAATTGCAGCTGTGCTTCATTTTTTTAAAGAAAAAAGTCATCAGATATTTATTCTCCTCAGCAAGAAGGACGATGTAGGTAAGTCACAACTTCCAACACAGCCGCCACTGCCTCATTTAGCTGATAAGAACTTGCACATAACCTTTAGTCCTTCACTTCTAAAAGCCATGCATTCATCTTTCTCTTCCCACTTTCCAGAAACAGCAGAAAATTAAGCTGGAGCCATTCTTTTTGAAGCCTACAGCAGCAGGGGCACGGGTTTAAAGAGCTGCTTTGACAATACACAAGGACATTCCTCACTAAGTTCCTAGACAGAACCTCTGGGCTTCATAGAAAACCACACAACATTGATTCTAAATTTGGGGGCCTATGAGGCAGTGCTGCTGTTACAACAGAGCAGCTCCATGAACTTCACCCAGCCATAGGAGAGGGGAAATGGCCAACAGGCAACATTACTGTGCTCAGATTTACTAATAATCATTTCAAATACACTGCCCTTGGCTAAGACTTCCCCTAAGACTTTATTGACAGCATGTGCTTGTCTGTGCCCACCACAGCTGTGCCTTGAAGTTGTATTACACCGCCAAGCACCACAGCACCCTGTTCACCTGGCTGACTATTTGGACACAGCAACATGGCCCCTGTCTGCCAGAATTTGGGTCTTTGGAAAAACTTCTAAAAATGGTTAGATCTTTACTGAAGTGCTGAATTTACTGAGCACCATTCCCCAAAAATTTCAAAGCCAGCCTAGCCTAGATTTATAATAGGGAGTATATACAGTACAGTAATTAAATCTCTGGACTTCACCAGTCAGGACTGGGATTTAGACCCAGCTGTTTCTTACTAGCTGTATAATTTTGGGCAAGGAACTTAATTACTCTGAGCCCTTAAAAACTTCTTTGGCCCCTATCTCTCAGACTTGTCTACTACCATTTTCCCCCCTCTTTAATTATCTAGACATGTTCAGCTCATTCCCACCTCAGGGTCTTTGTACTTGCCATCTAGTCTGCTTAATACACCCTTCCCAAGTTTCACCTGGCTGGTGACTTTCCATCACTCAGGTCTCAACTCAAATGTCAAAAAGTCACCTCCAGGATCACATAATGTTCAATAATGTTGAGTTTGTATATGCATACTGCATAATTCCATTTACATAAAGTACAAAAAGGAATAAAATCAGTGTATGGTGTTATAAGTTCAGGGGACCAGTTACCCTTTGTGGAGTAGAGGTAGTGATAGGAAAGAGCACTAAGGGGTCTCCAGGTTGCTACTAAATGATTCGTTTCTTAATCTACATCTGTGACCTGAGTGCATCTGTTGTTTATGGAAATTCATCAAGCTGTTCATTTATAATTATACATTTTTCCAGTACATGCGTTATATTTCAATTAAAAGAAAAAAACATTGTGCCACATAGGTCTCCTCTTGATCACTGAGTCTCTATCCTGCTAAGCTATTCATTCTCTATCCAGGGCCCTGTTTGATTTTCTTCATAGCATTTGTCACTGACTGAAATCATCTTCATTATCAGTTATATGTGTACAGTCTCAGCTTCCATACCCCCATTAAAATACAGTATCACATGGCCAAGGACTTGTTCACCACCCCAAAATCCCAGAGCCTGGAACAGTCCTGCTAGATAGTATGGGCTGAATAAATTATATATATATATGTAAAAATAAGAAATGGCTAAAGGTGACCTTTAAAGTATGTAACATCAATCAAAAGTCAAAATAGTGAAGCCAAGAACAGAAGTAATATATAAAAAAGAAAAAACTTTCAGTGACATTAAGCATCAGAAATATATGACAAATGTTAAATTTATCCACGGGGGGGGCAGATGAAGTATCATTCTATAGGTATCTTTGAGAGACCAGTCAATGTTATTTCTCAAAGCAGAAACTGGGTCTTTTATTTCTGTATATCCGACAGTTTTTCACAAGGCCTAGTATTGAAGTAGGTCTGGGCCAAGAGTAGCAGCAGAGTTCTGAGACACTTGGTAAGGATTCTTAAGTTTGGAGGGAGAAAGTAGGCCATGCTTAATTGTGATTTCTGCCATGGGCAAAGGGCTAGGTAGGAATAATAACAGACTTACATGGAAGAGACACTAAGAAGCACCCAAAACATTTGAAAATAGAGTTTCTTACAAGTCATAAGCAATACTCACCATTTGTAGTGCCAATTCTAAAAGGTCATAAAGTAAAACATGAAAATGCGTCAGTAATGCTAATAACTTGGATGTTATATAGTTACTACTGGTATACAGATTAATTTACATGTTGACATAATGTATTTTCATGAGGAAACCTACACTTACTAGGCAACCATTTGGTGTAATGGAAACTTAAAAGGTAAACTTTTACACTGGAATCTGCTCTGCCACAAACTGTCGCTGGAGCCTTGAATAAGTCATTTAACTTCTTTAGGTCTCTGTTTATCTACTTGTGAAATAAGCTGGTGGGCTAGATGCTTGCTAATGTCCATTTCCAATTCTTGAACATAGTGTATAATTCCCATCTTTAAAAAAAAAAAAAAAACTATTCTCATCTTTTAAGCCTTATTTTCACAGGATAACAATCATCCACAAGTATATAAATCACAGTATTTGGATTTAGTGAGGTAACAGGTCATTTTACCCAATCTTCTTGCCAAACCAAGGGTATCCATCCCCAACCAGACTTTGCTTCCATTTCTTGGTTAAGCAAGAAGGCTTAACACACTTCAGCTAAACATTCTGCATTTTAGGTTTCTCCATACAATTATTATTATTCTCTTCCTTGAATTTTCACTGCCCTGGGCCCCATGTTTCTCATCAAGTCAAGCCTACATTCATAGCACTCGAGTTCTTGTTTTTTATAACACTTAAATAATGAATACAACTTGATCACCTGGAGGTATTTGCTTTACTCTATTAAAATAGTTATTAGTGATTTTTAATTAGACAAAACCACTCTTTCTTTTGCTACCTTACCATATTTTCAAGTGCCTATTAAGAATATTATAGTAGTAAGTATTAGCACCTTTTACATTTACATTAACAAAGAAATGGGAAGTCAGGAAATGAAAGGAAGGAGCCCCTCACAGATGTTATAAATTAACGAAAGCTTCAAGTAACCAAAAAAATCATTAGGAGCTATTTTTTTAATTTTCTAAAAAAACCGTATATGCATATGTTATTAAAATTTCATGAGAAGCGGGGCTCGGTGGCTCAGTCTGTAATCCCGCACTTCGGGAGGCTGAGGTGAGTGGATTGCCTGAGCCAGCGGGTTCGAAACCTGCCTGGGCAACTTGGCGAGCCCTCATCTCTACAATTAAAAAAATCAAAAAACCAGCCCGGCATGGTAGAGTGTGCCTGTAATTCCGGCCACTCGGAAGGCTGAGGCAGAAGGATCGCTGGAGCCCAGTGGGTCGAGGCTGCAGTGGCCGAGAGCGGCCACTGCACTCCAGTCTGGGCGACAGAGTGAGACTCCAACTCACACACACAAAAAAAAAAAAAATTTATGAGAGATAATTTGCCTCTCATCAATTAAAAATGGGAAAATAAGGAAGGCCGCAGCTTTGCTGTAGCTGAGCTCCAGACGGTCCTTTCTTTAAAAAAGAGAGAGACTGTCTACGGAGACTAAGAAGTCCAGTGGGTGAGTGATTTCTCCAAGAGTTACACACCAAAATTTCCTCAAAGGTCTTCTGACTACTGTGAAGCTGGCCATCTGAAGAAGGTAAAAATCGACTGGAAGCCAAGTTCGAGTAGCTTATTCGGTGTCCACTGGCCTTCTTTGGATTTTATCCTCCATATACAAGGGGAACAAGGATAGGGTCAATGATCTGATGCATGTTAGTGCTGGGACCGCTCTTGCTTTTTCACTGAAAGGAGCCGGGACGAGCGTTTCCCCTTTCTCTCCTTGCCCATTTCATCAACTCAGGCAATTCTGAAGTCTGCAAATGCAGGCAGCGTGCTGAAAGTTCACTTGGGGAGATGAGTTGGAGATGACCAGCAGATCGGTAATGGGTTTCTAGGCATGTTTATCACGTGGCCTAAAACTGTGTTCGGGGTTACAGTCCTTTCAAACACCGAACTAGCAGAACAGACACTAAAATCTCAGGACTCCAAAACCTGGTCCGAGAAACTTTTCCTAAACTTCACCCAGCGCCTGTTGCAGTGCCAGGCGCCTTCCCCGGGAGCCGTGGGGACCGACAGCAGCGTCTCCTGAGAGTTGGGTCGTTCACATTCTGGGGCACCCGGGTCTGCCGTCCCCACTAAGCCCCTGGCCCCACTCCCGAGCAGAGGGTGCTGAGGGTCCCTGTTGCGCCCCGCGCGCAGCAGCGCGCGTCGCCTCCAGAAGAGGGGCGCCCGAGGAGCCGCGCGGGGACCGGGAGGGAACAGGAGGAGCAGGACAGCGAGGAGAGCCCGGCAGGCGGGCGCCGCCGCCAGCGCCACCCCCGCGGCTCCTGCCACCCGGCCGCGCTCACCTGGGACCTGGGCGCCAGGAACACTGGCCGGAGCGCCAGGTCTCGCAGAAGTTTCCCGGCCTGCACAGCCACGGGGGACGCCATCTTAGGCAGGAAACCCGGCCGGGGGGAGTCGGGTCGAGCTCGGGCTGAGGAAGGAGGGGGAGGAGGAGGAGGAAGAGGAGGAGGAGGGGCGGGCACAGGAGGAGGAGGCGGGCCCGGCCGTCCCCCGGCGCCCCTGGGGATGCCGGCGCGGCGCGAGTGGCCAAGCCCTCGGACCTCCCACCCCGACCCCGAGTTCACTTCGAGCTGCCAGGCTCGGTGGCCTCACTGTGCCATCCCCGGGTTACAATTGTGAGCGACACGGATCCTGAGTCCTGCGCTCTTGGGACCTAAACAGTCGCGGGAGACAGACAGACGGATATTCGCCATTGCAGTGAGTGCTGGACGGACTGGTTTGCGGAGCTGACGCAATCCCACAGGGACCTTTGGTCTCGTCCTGGTGTCACAGAGGGAAGTGGTATCTGAGCTGAGACTTGAAGGACTAAAGAGAGAGAAGTAGGGAATCTGGAGTTTAAGGGGACTGGTGGGTCTGATGAAGTCGTTGGAGGCTCCTTAGTGAGTTGTGGGGGGTTTGGTTTTGTTTTGTTTTATCCTTAACCTAAAATCAATGGAAAGCTATTGAAGGATTTTAAGCCCAGTAATCATGATAATAAAAGCAGACATTTATTTGGCGTTTACACTGTTCTAAGCAATGTATAGGTAATAAAATCGAGAATAGCAAGCATGCTGAATATGTGCCAAGCACTTGACAAATACAAGCTCATTTAGTCTAAATAGCAACCATTTAAGTAGGCGCGAATGTAAAATTCCCATTTTGCAGAAGAGAAAAATGAGGTCCAGAGAACTAAGTAATTTGTCAGAGTAGAAGGAGTAGAAGGCTAGGCTGGTCGTGATGGCTCACGCCTGTAATCCCAACACTTTGGAAGGGCTAGGTAGAAGGATTGCTTGAGCCCAGAAGTTTGAAACCAGCCTGGGCAACATAGCCAGACCTCATCTCTATAAAAATCAAAATAGTAGCCAGGCGTGGTGGCGTGTGCTGGTAGTCCCGGCTGCTCACAGGAGACTGACACAGAAGGATCGCCTAAGCCCAAATGCTGCAACTGTGATCGTGCCACTGCACTCCAGCCTGGGCAACAGAGTGAACCCTCAACTCAAAATAAAAAGAGTAGAGATGAGATTCAAATCCTTGCTCTCCCCACCCCCTACTTAAGCACTATTTTAGATTTTTTTAAGCCTCATTCTTGAGTATATGATTATGAGTAATGTAACAGGCAGAAGTACTTTTTATTTTAATATAGTTTCTAGCCCATTTCTAGTCAAATTTTTGCCCACTAAATTTAGCATCCTCTGATGACTATTGCTTGAATCAATTATTACTATCATGGTTGCAAAATGGTGATTGTCTAACTCTACCCTTCTACATTTATTAGTTTGTATTCTGCTTTGAGAAAAACTTTACTAATTCATCTCTTTATTCTTTTTTTTTTTTTTTTGAGTAGGAGTCTCACTCTGTCACCCAGGCTGAAGTGCATGCTCATGACCACCACAGCCTCGACCTGCTGGGCTCAGGTGATCCCTCCACCTAAGCCTTCCAAGTAGCTGGAACCACAGGTGCGTGCCACTACACCCAGCTAATTTTTTTGATTTATTGTAGAGCCGAGGCCTCACCAAGTTGCCCAGGCTGGTCTCAAACCTTTGGGTTCAGGCAATCCTCTCTCCTTGGCTTTCCAAAGAGCTGGGCTTACAGGTGTGAGCCACCATACTTGGACTTCTTTTTTGTTATGTAGTAAACCCTATGCCCTTTCCTAATACATACACTCTAGTGTCTCTGGATAGCGATCATTTAATCTTCACAGAAACCCTGTGAAAGGGGTCCTGTTTTATTTCCGTTTTGACAGATAAAGAACTAGGCCCAAAGTTTTATATGGCAAATATATGACTAGGGTTATGTAACTTGCCCAGAGTTACACAGCTGGGGACCAGATTCCCCAAAGCAGTAATCTAATCACTCTGTACTTAACAATTCCTCTTGACAGGAGTGGATTTACATTTCCATATTGTTCGTCATTACCCCTACCGGGTCTGCCATCTAGAAGAGAGAAGCTAATGTTTGAAAGTGAATGTTTAAACTTGGTGAGAGCTTTGAACAAGTTGCCAGAAGGAGGAAGACCACCTATAGAATTAATCCAAGGCTGTTTATTCAGACATTACTATGCTAAGGGAGTCGGCTACTATCACTTTCCTTCCAACAGAGACTAGAAAGGGTTTGAAAAGAGTGTTTGTTTTGTAAAGATAAAAGAGAGACTCTTAAACCTATGATTGATGAGTGTTCTTTTAGGATGAGATTTTTCTATTAAGGTGGGATTTTTGGAAGCTTTCTAATTGTCATTCAAGTACATTTGGCAGTCTTTGATTGGCTCATTGTCTACTGATGCATAACTTGGGGGCTTTCCAGGCTCAGCAGCATCATAGGAGTTTTCCTCTCTCAATTGGAAAGCTCTCTGGACCTCAGCTCTGAAACCGAAGTCTTCATTAGCAATTTCTCACTGTCTTTATCCACACTCGTTTATTCTGCCTTCTTTGCAGCAAGAGGATGGGGGAGAAGGAGTGGAAAAAAGAAGAAAATAAACATTCATATCATTGACATGGCATCTCTAGTGCCTAGCACTGGGCCTGGATTAGAGGAGTTCTCGGTAAACACATTTAGAATGAACTGCACTTACTGAGTTCTTCCTAAAGCTACTCCCTTTTTCCTATTCTTTTTTGTTTGTTTGTTTGTTTGTTTGTTTCCAAACAGGAAACTCTTTGAAGGCCGGGAACCTGGGATTCTACCAGAGTTCTACACTGTGCTTTCCTGGAACACACTAAGCTTATAGTCAGACTGGACTGAATTCAAATCCCACCTCTACTGCCTTATAAACCTGTGACTTGGGGAAGTGCCTGCTTCATAGGGTGCTAGTAAGTAGTCAATGATCAGATGTTGTATCTAAAGACCTTGCACATAGTGAAGGCTTAATAAATGTTACTTTTCTTCCTCTAGTAGGTTCTTAATAAATATTTGCCTGATATCCAGTGTGAAACACCAGAGTCAATTTGAGATGTGGGTTAGAAGGTATCAGGGAATACCTTGTAATTTATCTCAATAGCACTGGATAATTATGGAGATATATAAACACTAGATAAAACTACCAAAAGAGGCTAGGCATGGTGGCTCGTACCTGTGACCCCAGCACTTTGGGAGGCTGAGGTGAGAGGACAACTTGAAGCTAAGAATTCAAGACTGGACTGGGCAACAAAGTGAGACTCCATCTCTAGAAAAACTTCGTTTAAAAATTTTTTTCATTTATTTATTTATTTCTTGAGTTGAAGCCTTACTTTGTCACCCAAGTTAGAATGTAGCGGCATGATCACCGCTACTGCAGCCTCAACCTATTGGGCTCAGGCGATCCTTCCACCTCAGCCTTCCAAGTAATTAGAACTAAAGGTGCACACCATCACATCCAGCTATACATAAACTTTAAAACTTTAAAGTAGCCAGTCTCGACACTCAAGAGGCTAACACAGGAGGATTGATCGAGCACAGAAAGTCGAAGCTTTATGATCACGCCACTGCACTTCAGCCTAGGCAACAAAGCAAAACCCCACCTCTTAAAAAAAAAATATTAAGAGTTTAAAGTGGTTGCCTCCAAGAAGAGGGTAGAGGGTTTTTGAGCTTCAAAAATGCAGATTCCTATATTCCACCCTACACTTACTGAATCAGAATCACTTAGGATGGGGAATAGATCTGCATTTTATTTCTTATTGTTTTTGTTTTGAGTTGGTCTCACTCTGTCGCCCAGACTGGAGTGCAGTGGCACACTCCCCACAACCACAGCCTCAACCTGCTGGGCTCAGGTGATCCTACCGCCTCAACCTTCCAAGTAGCTGGAACTACAGGCACACGGTACTGCACCCGGCTAATTTTCGATTTACTGCAGAGATGAGGTCTCGCCAAGTTGCCTGGGCAGGTTTCGAACCCGCGGGCTCAGGCAATCCACTCGCCTCGGCCTCCCAAAGTGCTGGGATTACAAACTGAGCCACCAAGCCTGGCCAGATCTTCATTTTAAATAATCTTTCCAAAACCTTCTTTGGTTTGAGAACTAAAAAAGCAAACAAAGCAAGCCATGATGGCAAACTCTTTTAAGAAGTTTCCTGATAAATCTAAAGACAAGTTTCTCTGCTGTCACCCATCAGGTTCCTAAAATATAGAACAAAAAGCAGATAAATCGTAGATGGAGGTGACGACTGAATGCTGATTTCAGAGAGACTTAACACACTACTGGCACAAAACTCAGTTTCTACCAGTTGTCTAGATTAGCCACAACATGTAGAAGCATCGACTAAGAGTGAATGAATAGCCATGCTATACTTTTTCTTTTTTGTTTGTTGGGCTTGTTTTGTTTTTTTGAGTTGGAGTCTCACTCTGTTACCCAGGCTGGAGTGCCACTCTGACAGCCACCACAGCCTTGACCTGTTGGACTTAGGCCATCCTTCCACCTCAGCCTTCCAAGTAGCTGGAACTACAGGCCCACGCTACCATTCCCAGCCAAATTTTTGATTTATTGTAGAGATGAAGTCTCACCATGTTGCTCACGCTGGTCTCGAGCCCATGGGGTCAGGCAATCCTCTCGCCTCGGCCTCCCAAAATGCTGGGATTACAGGCTTGAGCCACCGCACCTGGCCTGCTATACTTTTTCTTTGTTAAAATTTCAATAGTGAGTGACTTGAACAGTAGCTGGGACCATACGCAATGGCTCTATCCAAAGCATTCTGTATTCTCTGGTATCAGATTAAAACTCAGAGGTAGGCATCAGACAAACAGTTCTAGTCTTGACTGCAATTTAAAAGCTCCATGACCTTGGGTCAGTTTCTTAACGGTCTCAATTCCTTTATCTGTGAAGAGGGGATTATGATAATATCTATCTAGCCAATGGGATGCATTGTCAAGTGCTTGAGATCCAAATGACTGTTATGTACCATGCCTACATTATTTGATTAAAAAAATCTTTTTTTGTGTTTATTTCTTTAGTATTTACACCTGTGAACCATAGTTTCCCCATTACTAAAATGAAGGCCAGGTCGGGCTTCGTGGCTCAGCCTATAATCCCAGCACTTTGGGAGGCCAAGGTGAGTGGATTGCCTGAGTCCTTTGGGTTCGAGACCAGCCCGGACAATTTGGCAAGCCTCATCTTTGCAATCAATAAAAAATTTGCTGGTTGTGGTAGCGCATGCCTGTAGTTCTGGCAACTTGGAAGACTGAGGCAGAAGGATCGCCGGAGCCCAGCAGGTCGATGCTGGGATGACTGTGAGCGTACCGTTGCACTCCAGCCTGGGCGACGGAATAAGACTCCAACGCAAAAAAAAAAAAAACAAAAAGATGGCCAGGTATGACATCATATTTGAGGCGTTAATTTCTAAAACTCTGTGATCAAGCTTTGCATTTAAAACACTTTGCCTTCCCTGTTTCTTATTCAGCTAATCATTGCAGGAAGAAAAATAAAAACATCAGTAGGCCCGTACAACTTCTCTTTCATCTTAGCAGTGCATGTTAACAGTGTAATAATGTGCTCATTTTCATATCCACACTGATTACTCCAGGGGCCCCGATTTGCCAAAGAGTCTTGTCAAAAAATCCAGCAAAAGGCTAGTGCATCTCTAGCAGTTCTGATGGTTATTTATCATTACCTTTTCGTTTAAGCATAAAAACCATTTGACAAATACAAACTCATTATAGCCAGCAGAACTGAATAGAATTTTTAAAGTAACAACCTAATTTTCATGAATTACATATCTGAGCTCATGCTGATACATGTCAGGAATGAAAATCACTATTACAATGATGAAATAAAGGGCATTTGTAGGTTTCATTTGGTTGTTTCTTTTTTAATGGATAACAGATTTCTGGAATTGACAGGAGAAGAAAGTTTGGCCTTTAATTATATGCATAGGTAATATCCCTGTTGTCTTTTGTGACAGCCATTTTAAGCAGTGCTTCAGTTGTGTTGTTTGCTAGGCATCACAGAAAGAAATTCTGTTGTGTTAAAGTTATTTCTTTCCTCTTCAATAAGGCATTACAATGATTAATTTTGATGGTTTTCTCAGTAGCTTATTTAAATAACAGCCCTCTATATCTGTGGGTTCCTTATCTACAAATTCAACCAGCTGCAGATTGAAAATACTCGAAGAAAAATAATAAAAAAAACAATAAAACAAAAATAATACAAAGAATAAGACAATATAACAACTATTTCCATGCATTTACATTGTATTTGGTATTATAACTAATCCAGAGGTTACTGAAAGTGTATGGGAGGATGTGTGGGGGTTATATGCCAGCCCTGCACTCTTTTATATCAAGGACTTGAGCATCCATGGATTTTGATATCATGGGAGGTCTTGGAACCATGCCCCATGGATACTGAGGGATGACTGTATAAAGTACCTGAAAGAAAAGGGACTTATAACTAAAGTATCTCCCAAGAACAGAAAACCAAACACCACATGTTCTCACTTATAAGTGATAGATAAACTAAAGATCAGCAAAGGCATAGAGAATGGTATAGTGGGCCGGGCATGGTGACTCAAGCCTATAATCCCAGCACTTTGGGAGGCCGAGGTGAGAGGATTGCCCGAGCCTGTGGGTTTGAGACCAGCCTAGGCGATATAGTGAGACCTCATCTCTACAATAAACCAAAAAATTAGCTGGACATGGTAGCACCTGCCTATAGTTCCGGATACTTGGAATGCTGAGGCAGAAGGATTGCTTGAGCCCAGCAGGTCGGGAGCATGCCACTGTACTCCAGCCTGAATGACAGAGTGAGACTTCAAATTTTTTAAAAAAAAGAAAGTATTAAAATTTTCTCAGGTGAATGGTATAGTGGACATTGGAGACTCAGAAGTGGGGAGGGAAAGGGCTGGAAAAATGTGCACAGGTGGGTACATTTAAAGCCCAGGCTTCCTTGCCATTATATACTAACCCAAAACTATTTGTGTCCTCTAAAGCTATTGAAATAAAGAAAATAAGTAAATGCAAATCTGATACCACTTCACTGTAAGAACTTAAGCACTACTCAACTTTGCCTAGACTTACAATATAATTGGTAATTGAAATGACGATAGTGAATCTTATAGGATTATCAAATGAATATATAAAACAAATACCCTACTTAAAAGATAGATTTCAGGCCGGGCACAGTGGTTCACGCCTATAATCCCAGCACTTTGGGAGGCCAAGGTGAGAGAATTGCCTGAGCTCAGGGGTTTGAGATCAGCCTGGGCAACTTGGCAAGACCTCATCTCTATAATAAACCAAAAAATTAGCCAGACATGGTGGCACATGCCTGTAGTTCCAGCTACTTGGAAGGCTGAGGCAGAAGGATTGCCTGAGCCCAGCAGGTTGAGGCTGCAGTGGCCGTGAGTGTGCCACTGCCACTGTCCTCCAGCCTGGGCAACAGAGTGAAACGTCAACTTAAAAAAAAAAAAAAAAAGGCCGGGCTCGGTGGCTCAGCCTGTAATCCCGCGCCTTGGGAGGCTGAGGTGAGTGGATTGCCTGAGCCCGCGGGTTCGAGACCCACCTGGGCAGCGAGACCTCATCTCTACAATAAATCAAAAAATCAGCCGGGCGTGGTAGCACATGCCTGTATTCCGGCTACTTGGAAGGCTGAGGCGGAAGGATCGCCGGAGCCCAGCAGGCGAGGCTGCGGTGGCCGGGAGCGGCCACTGCACTCTAGTCTGGGCGACAGTGAGACTCCAACTCAAAAAAAAAAAAAAAAAGATAGATTTCAATCTCAATAACTGTGAACTTTCATCCTTCAAATAATGTAAAAATATTGGTTAGTTAGTTGTAATAGAAGTACTATATTAATGTGAAAAATTAGCAACAGGTAAAACTGGAAGTGAAGTACACTTATACACTTAAAATCTTTCTGTACTACTTAGCAACTGAAAAAAACTAAACAACTAAAAGCGTCTCCTTTGCCAAAACTTCAGTGGACTCAAGAGAAATTCTCACTGCATGCTAGAGAGATTCAGGGGAGGAAAGCTTGGGCAGTGGTGACATGTCAAAATCAGGATGAGAAAGGAGGAAGAGTAAGGAACATCATCAACTCACGGAAGGCACAGCCAGAGACAAGGTCAGCAGAAAGGACTAAACAGGGAGAACAAGATGGAATGATAGAAACAAGAATGATGACATTCTATCCGGCATTCTGTTTGTTGTTTGTTTGTTTTTTAATAGGATTCTACTCTGTCACCCAGGCTGGAGTGCAGTGGTGTAATCACAGCTCACTGCAGCCTCGAACTCCTGGGCTCAAGCAATACTCCCACCTCAGCCTCCCAAATAGGAATACAGGTGTGCACCACTACACTCAGCAAGGTCTTGCAATGTTGCCCAGGCTACGCTAGCAGTTTTTATATACTGTTTCTCAGAGTCTTTAGATATCCTAAAGCTCAACCTCTTTCTGTTTCTGTCTCTCTGTCTTTCCCTCCCCTAAATTTATTGAATGCTTGTTATGTGCTTTCTAAATGCTTTACAGAAATTATCTTACTTCATCCTCACCACAGTCCTATTTTACAGATGTCCAAACTGAGTCTCAAATCTGAGAGTAAGTTGCTTTAAGTAATGAAGAGGAGGAGGCCGATTTTAATTGATCTGGGATTGATTCTTTCCAATAGACTTTCTAGTATGATGAAAATACTCTGTATTTGTGCTGTCCAGCACCGTAGTCATTAGCCATATGTGACTATTGAACACTTGAAATATGGCTAGTGCAACTGAGGAAAATAAATTTTTAATTTGATTTAATTTATATTTAAATTTGAATAGCTACGTATCTTACCTAGTGACTCCTGGATTGGCCAGTGTAGGTCTAAGCTGTCTAACTCTGATGCACAGACTGCAGCATCACACAATTAGTCTTTTTTTTTGAGTTGGAATCTCACTCTTTTTACCCAGGCTGGAGTGCAGTGGCATGCTCACGCCAATATTGCCTCAACCTGCTGGGCTTAGGTGATCTTTCTACCTCAGCCTTCCAAGTAGCTGGAACTACAGATGCATGAAGCATGCCACCATGCCCAGCTAGTTTTGTGCTTTTTTTTATTGTAGAGATGCCTGGGCTGATCTCAAACCTCTCAGGCAATCCTCTCACCTCAGCCTCCCAAAGTGCTGCAATTACAGGCTGGGTCACTGTGCCCAGTCACACCATTTTCTTAACTGGGTTTCTTCCATAGCAGTCCCCAAGACAAGGATTTGGGTACAAGAGGTGATCCTAGGGAGCAGGAGTAGGATTGAGGGAGTGAAGACAGGAGGATGAAAAGCTTACAATAACGGCTACATTGGTAGACTGGTAGGCAATGGAGTTTAGGTTTTCAGGGAACACTCAAGAGACTTATAGAAACATTTCAGGATTTTTACATGGAAGGGAGAGGAGGGGATCCTGTTAATCCAACAACCCCCATGCCTCACTGGTTAAAGGATGCTCCTGGGAGGGGCATTCACACTGCCCTAAATTCCAGCCCCTCATTCCCCCTGCCTCCCCTGTGGAAGTCATGCCCCTGTGCCTGGATGAAGCTTTAGGGCCAAGAGAGATGCAGATGCCTGTGGCTGCGTCTGTACTCCCAAGCTTCAAGAAACTTCCAGAATGATCAAGAGGATGTGGGGTCAGGGTAAACTATATTGCCTTTCACTTTAAACCAACCAGAATAGCACAACATTAGTGTTTTACCTGGGAAGGGAGGAGGAGCACTTGAGACTGTGTTAGAAAGGAAGAGCCTGCTTTTTTTTTTTAAGTTTCAAAACTGTAGTTCTAAACTGCGTTCGTACCTATTTTCCTGACCATCTCAATTTCTGAACTGTGTCCTGTTCTGTATTGTTTCCAGCACAGCATGGATGCTCTAAACATTCCTGCAGTCAGGGCTGTGCAATGTAGCCATAAAATAACTGCTCTGGGACTTTCTCAGTGGAAACATGAGGAGACTCAAACATTCCAGAAAGTGTTTGGTTGGTTTTTATTGATATATATATACACACACACACACAAAGATTAGAGGCAGCAAAAGAAGAAAATCAAATAGAACCTACACTTGGTTTAAAAAAAATAAAGAAATAGATTTTATAGCAGAAGTAGATAGAAGTGGTACAAATAATGATTTCTCCTCTTCTGATAACAAGCTTTGTTAAGTTCCCGAAAAAGCAAACATGTGATTATGATAGAAGTAAATAGACAGAAAGCCAAGTCAAAGAGGCAGATCAGTTTCTGAAGAAGATGCACTTGCTTCTGCAAAGAAAGCTGGGAGAAGAGTCTTGGCCTCTTAACCTAAATTGACCGCTGGTCCCTATAACCCTGGTCTAAAATAATGTGGACTTTCGATATTATAGGTGAAAAGAATGTTATCAGAGTTCCATCAAAGACAATGGCTGGCCCTGAGTTTAAAAGTTTAGCTACCACAAAGAACCTACCTGTAGAGATATCTTCAAGCTACAAACCTCTCTAAACTTCCTTTCAAATATTTTATCTTAAAAAAAATTGAGATAACCTTAAATTAAAGTTATGGCAAGAGTTTCCAGAAGAGTGAAGCCCATGATGCCACAAAGAAAAAAAACAGAGGGAGACTAGAGTAAAATTTCTACATGAAAATATTAAGTACATAGATACTCTTATAAAAATAAAATTAAACACGATAGAAAAAAGGACAGGAATAAGGAATTCAGAAAAAAAGAGGTAGAAGCGGTTGATATACAAGAAAAAGATTGGCCAGCTTCATTGATTGCATTGAAGAAATACAAAATAAAACAAAAGATAGTATTGCCTATTTAAAGTTGCACATCTTTAAATAAAAATGCCCAATGTGTGTGCAATTGTGGAGGCAATGAACACTCTACTACTTATTGATGGAAGTGTTAATTGTTACATCCTTCTAGAGGACAATTTGGCAATATATATTCATATCCTAAAAGAGCTTAAATAAACAAAAATATATTTGCAGTCAAAGATTTTTGTTCAGCCAGGCTCGGTGGCTCAGCCTGTAATCCTGCGCCTTTGGGAGGCTGAGGTGAGTGGATTGCCTGAGCCCGCGGGTTCGAGACCTGCCTGGGCAACTTGGCGAGACCTCATCTCTACAATAAATCAAAAATCAGCCGGGCGCGTTAGTGCGCGCCTGTAATTCCGGCTGCTCTGAAGGCTGAGGCGGAAGGATCACCGGAGCCCAGTAGGTCGAGGCTGCGTGGCCGGGAGCGGCCACTGCACTCCAGTCTGGGCGACAGAGTGAGACTCCAACTCAAAAAAAAAAAAAAGATTTTTGTTCAAAGATATTAACTGCAGCAATATATTTAAGAATGAAAGTTTGGAAACCAAATAGGTGGTGAATAGTTAGTGAAAAATACACTAGCGAATGTTGAACGAACTCAATAAGCACGTTATAAAATTTAAGCTTACTTAGAGAATAAATGTATGAACACTGTAAAAGTTTTAAACTCTCTGAAGGTAACCACTTTTAATAGTTTCTCATGTAGCCTTCCAGAAATTTATATCCACATATTTTCTATTCATACATTTTCTCTTTATGTACCTATGTCTATATCTATGTTTCCATATATATCTGGCCTACTACCTATGTTTGTAAATAAAGCTTTATTGAAACTCAGCCATACCCTTTTGTCTCTGTATTGTCTATGACTGCTTTCCAGCTGTGGTGATAGAGTTCAGTAGTTGCAACAAAAACTGTACAACTGGCAACATATAATATCTGGCACTTTACAGAAAAAAGCTTTCCAATCCCTACACCAGAATGTAAACTCATTAGAATGTAATCTCTATTAGTGCAAATATTTTTGTCTGCTTTGCTATTGTATTCCCAGTGACTAGAACAATGCCTGACATGTAGTAGGTGCTCAATAAATATTTGTGAAATTAATAGGATCAGTTGTTCCTATTAATGTGCATTTACATTGTTTTTATACTTAGTGAGATTTTTGGTTTTACAAATAATGCTTCAATGAACACAGATCTTTGCTTATATAATTGCCTATCTAATTCTGCAATTATATCACACATACTTTTGAAAAGTATTTAATAGCATGAAAAAAATTTGTTAATATATCAAGTTTAAGAAACTCTAAAAATTTTATAGGCGACCATAATATTTTTAAAGTGTGTGTGTCTGTGTGTGTATACATATGTGTAACCATGATAATTTGAAGCCTAGGAGGTATGTAGGGTGATTTTTATTTTCTTTGTTGGTTTTTGTGTTTTCTAAACTTTCTATAATTAACACACATTGATATAAAAAATGTAAAATCTATTTTCTATTTTTAAATATTTTGTAAAATCTATTTCTATTTATTTATTTATTTTGAGTTGGAGTCTCACTCTGTTGCCCAGCCTGGACTGCAATGTTGGCTCACAGCCACTGCAGCCTTGACCTGCCGGGCTCAGGCAATCCTTCCGCTTCAGCCTTCCAAGTAGCTGGGACTACCGGCATACACCACCACACCCAGCTAATTCTTTTTTAAAATTTTTTGTAGAGATGAACTCTTGCAAAGTTGCCCAGGCTGGTCTTAAACCCTTGGGCTAAGGCAATCCTCTCACCTCCACCTCCCAAAGTGCTGGCATTACAGGTGAGAGCCATCACACCCATCCTAAAATCTATTTTTAAAGGAATTGAAAGATCCTTTTTATTTTATTAACTTCATGTCCTTTTTAAAAATTTATTTTTATTTTATTTATTTTATTTTTTTAAAGAAAAGTTTATTTAAAAGTAAATTAGAGAGAGAAAGAGAAGGAAGAGAGAAGATTCACCTCTCCAAGGTGGGGGAGGGGACCAAAGTCAGGAAGCATGGCGACAGTCATAGCTCAAAGAGCACATGGCCACACCAGAGTCTAGCAAGGCAATGGCCCTAAAAATTTAATATTTCCCATAACTATCAGTTAAACCTAAATTCTTCCACCTGATGCTTAAGACTGTCAAGACTCTGGTTTGGATACACATTTTCTATGGTCTCTGCAATGGCTCTCCTGCACAGATGTTTTATTCACCCAGGCTATGATACTCTTTGTCCTCAGAAAAGGCCTTATAAATTCCACCTTGGCACAGATTTTCACAATTTTGTCCTGTCCAGAATGCCACCCTTTCCTCCATCTGCCTTAGCTCCACTGCTGCAGTGCCTAGCTCTTACAGCAGCCTTCCTAAGTCCTGCTCATGGTCACAACTTTCTCTTCTATCCTCCGATAGTATCTAAACCCAGTTGCCTTCAGGAGGCAAAGCAAGGAAACCTAGATGAGTGTTAGCCAAATAAGGGAATAAGGAGTTGTGGGAACTATAGTCAACAAGACAGTGAAATGGGGGAGACAACTTGTTTTTGTAAGAAACAAACAACAACAAGACTACTGAAGAAATTTGCGCTACTGAATTCCAGTTGATACTGTCTGGTCATATAAACTACTTGGAATTTTCCTTAAAGCCTCTGAGGTTCAGGGATGCAGGGAGAGGTGGGGGAAGGTGAAAGTTAACTGAAATTCAAGAATAGGATGAGGTAGGTTGAAAATGAGGAAAGAACAAAGGCCCAGGGTAAAAAGAAAGGAGAGGCTAAAGCTTAAGAATGGAGTAAGAATGTCTGTGGTAAAAGTTACATAGTAAGCTGGGCTTGGTGGCTCAGTCTGTAATCCTGCGCCTTGAGAGGCTGAGGTGAGTGGATTGGCTGAGTCCACGGGTTCGAGACCCGCCTGGGCAACTTGGCGAGACCTCATCTCTACAATAAATCAAAAAAATTAGCCGAGTGTGTTAGCGCGCGCCTGTAATTCCAGCTACTTGGAAGGCTGAGGCGGAAGGATCACCGGAGCCCAGCAGGTCGAGGCTGCGGTGGCCGGGAGCGTGCCACTGCACTCCAGTCTGGGCGACAGAGTGAGACTCCAACTCAAAAAAAAAAAAAAGTTATGTAGTAATTTCCTAAGTAAAATTCGAATATTTTATTTTTAAGCTACAATAAAACATCTTTAAGCCGGGCTCGGTGGCTCAGCCTGTAATCCCGCGCCTTTGGGAGGCTGAGGTGAGTGGATTGCCTGAGCCCGTGGGTTCGAGACCCGCCTGGGCAGTGAGACATCATCTCTACAATAAATCAAAAAATCAACCGGGCGTAGTAGCGCATGCCTGTAATTCAGGCTACTTGGAAGGCTGAGGCAGAAGGATCGCCGGAGCCCAGCAGGTCGAGGCTGCGGTGGCTGGGAGCGGCCACTGCACTCTAGTCTAGGCGACAGAGTGAGACTCCTACTCAAAAAAAAAATCTTTAGTGTTAGAATGGCTTAATCAAAAACAGCCCAGATGAAGAATCGTGTTTCATTTTCTACACCTACGCCAAAGTTCTATTCAAAGTAGTAAAAACAATAAATGGCTAAATTGTGTTGGTTCTATATTATACGCAGGCACTATGCTAAGCACTTTTACTAGAAGTATCTACCTCATTCTGTTCTCAGAATAGCCTTATGAAGTAAGTGCTGTTGCTTTGTACACGATTAGAAGAAAAACATACAGAAAGGCAAAGTAATTTGCCTTAGATCACATGGCTAACAAGTGTCACGACAGACATTTTAACCCAGAGTCCAATCCTGAAGTAGTACCCTTTACTCCTGCAGGGTCCAGCTCCGAAATAGTGAAAGAAAGGGAACAGGCGTAGCAAGGGTGTTGATCAGGGTTTCATATCCTCAGTGCTATTGTCCTTTTAGGCTGGATAATTCCTTGTGATGGAGGACTGTCTGATGTTCAGCAGCGTCCCTGTCCTCTATCACTATATGCAGTAGCAAATACCCCCTCAATTACAATTGTGACAATCAAAAATGTTTCCATATACTGTGATACCAAATGTTTTGTAGGAGGAGGGGTGGGGAGGAAGAGTAAAATCTCCCCTGGTTGAGGACCAGCATAAATATGTGTTCTTAGAGCAGAAATATTTGAACACTTAATATTGTCTTTCTCTTTTTTTGAATTAATAATTATAGATATATCTCTTCTTTCTACAAAAAAGTAAAAATAACAGACATCATTGCATAAAATGTATTTTTCTATATATCTCATCTTTTAGTGGGTTAATTTTAATATACGATAAGGGGAAGCAAAAATTGTTTTTTTTTTTGAGTTGGAGTCTCACTCCATCGCCCAGGCTGGAGTGCATTGGCACACTCATGGCCAATGCAGCCTCTACCTGCTGGGCTCAGGCAGTCCTTCCACCTCAGCCTTTCAAGTAGCTGGAACTACAGGCACATGCCACCACGCCCGGCTAATTTTTTTATTTATTGTAGAGACAAGGTCTTGCCAAGTTGCCCAGGCTAGTCTCGAACCCCTGCGCTCAGGAAATCTTCTCACCTATACCTCCCAAAGTACTGGGATTACAGGCATGAGACGCCGTGCTCAGCTGTAATTTTTTTTTTTTTTTTTTTTTGAGTTGGAGTCTCACTCTGTCACCCAGACTGGAGTGCAGTGGCATGCTCCTGGCCACCGCAGAGGGGGCTCCGGCGATCCTTCTGCCTCAGCCTTCTAAGTAGCCGGAACTACAGGCACACACTACCATGCCTGGCTAATTTTTTATTTATTGTAGAAATGAAGTCTTGACAAGTTGCCTGGGTGAATCTTGAACCCACGGGCTCAGGCAATCCACTCGCCTCGGCTTCCCAAAGTGCTGGGATTACAGGCTGAGCCACCAAGACAGCCTGTAATTTTTAATGAAAGAAACCTAAGATTAGTCTTCAAATTCTCCCATGCAATTTCATATTATCAGTCTGTGCAAGGGAAGAGTTTGCTATTCTAAAGAAAATCAGTTCAAATTACCAAGAAATCTGACATAGAAGTGTGGTACATATTTTTAAAATATTTAACTATAAATCAAAATACAAGTTGTATTTATTGACCAGCATGAACAACCACCAGAAATAAAGAGTGCTATTTTTAAAGGAAACTGTTATCATGAACCCAAATATCATCAGGAATTTTTTCATCTTTGATGAGTTACTGGCTTTTGGCCTTATTCTTTCAAAGTAGTTTCTTACAAGATGAAAAACATGGGTACTAGGAGTTCCAGTGTCACATCCTTACCTCCTCTTGACTGTAGAGAAAAGACAGCCCTCATCCCCAAGCTCAAGTTCTAAAAAATATCTAAAAAAGTCTCATGAAGCCAGCCGGGGTCTTTGTTTCTTTCCTGGACAAATCTCAATGGCCAAAAAGGTGGCTGCCATGCTGATTTAGGTCAGACTCAGGAACAAGTGGTCTCATTAAGGAAGTTCTTCCAGTAGAAAATGGTAAGGGAATGGGTGGAAACAGGATAAGCAAGGGAAAAGAATTGATCAAAGCTGCAATTTCAGATGAAGTGCCAGCCTCAGTCTGATCCCATGGGGAGCTTGAAGCATAAATTGCTTGTCAGAATTTGTCCTCATCTTGCTCGCACGAGAGCTGGGCAAAAGCAATGCTTCACCAGTCATTGGTTACAGCTTGCCCTAGGGAGAAGTGATCTAGGCACTTTGAACTCTGGCTCTCTATAGGCGTGGCAGCCCTAGTAACTCAAGAGTAATCTTCTGAAGAAGATTGCACCTTTTGCAGCAAAAGGAAGAAGTATTTGAGGGCTGGGCACAGGTAGAGGGGATCTGAGAAACTACTATGGTACTAACACTGTTTTTGTTAACAGCTTTATTGAGATGTAATTAGCATACAACAGACAGTACATAATTAAAGTGCACAATTTGATAAATGGTGACATATATACATCCATGAAGCCATCACCACGGTCAAGATAATGAGCATCTCCATCACTTTAGAAGTTTTCTGTGCCCACACAACTCAAGGAGGGGAACAACAGACACTGGGGACTACTAATGGGGGAGGAAGAGGGGGATAATAAGGGTTGAAAAGCCACCCATGAGGTACCATGCTCACCCTCTGGGGAGGCAGGCTCATTAGAAGCCCAAACCTCACCATCACTCAATATACCTATGTAACAAACCTTCACGTGTACCCCCTGAATCTAAAATGAAATAACATTTAAAAAACAAAACAAAAAGCAGAAGCTTCATGTGCCCTTTTGAAATCTATCTCTCTCACCCCTCCCTATCCTTCCACCCTCAGGTAATCACTCATGCTTTCTCTCTATATATAGATTAGTTAGTATTTTCTAGAACTTTATATACAGTGTGCACTCTTTTTTTGGTCTGGCATAATTATTTTGAGATTAGTCCATGTTGATTTGTGCATCAACGGTTCATTTCTTTTTATTGCTGAGTAGTCTTTCATTGTAAAGATATACAACGATTTATCTGTTTACCTATTGATGGCACTAGCATTTTTACATGTCATATTCTTTCCAGAGTACTGTGAGGTAGGTCTTAAAAGAAGACCTACCACTTAAAAGAAGATGCATTTAGATTCAGAGAGATAAACTAAACTTCCTGATTACTCAGCTAGTATGGAGCAGAGCTTACTTACTAGTGATTTTTCCCTTAATAAAACCTATTTTTTTCTAATGCCACCCTCTTTATAAGCACACAAATTAGACACACACTAATTGATTGCTATCTAATCTAATTAGCACAATTTACATATTCAGAAGAGGTTTTTCAATTTTATACTCTTACCTTCAACTTCTTTGTTCATGCCACAATTAGAAAATAACCCATTTCCTTCTCTCTCTTCTTCAATATAATAAAACAGAATAATTTGATAGCATGTTCCCTAGCAAGTATCCAATCTTTTGTCATTTTTACTCTTCTACATTCAATAATTTGTTCATTTTACTACTGAGCTAACCAACTGACAGCTTAAGAAGTCAACACTAAGTATGTGCTCTATTCAGATGCCATGAATATTCAGAGCAAAATTGTAAATGATATTAGAAAAAAGCATTAAGAATTTCAGCAGATTTTACAGTGACAAAACCGCACATCTCACCTCTTTAGCACATTAAATTTCTTTACCTTTTTTTACACTTTAAACTTCTAAATTGCATTTGACTTACGTCTTTCACTTGTGTGTGTACAATCTCCCCAGCTCAATTGCAAACTCTTTGAGAGCATCCACTAGCCCAACCCTACATAAAATCTGGATGTCCAAGCTCAAAGTTCTAAACCTACTCAACACAGAAGGCATACATTCTAATCTTGTTGGCCTAAAGTTTTCAGATGGAAATATGCCTAAGAATTCTATTTGAAAGATTTTGCCTATATTACAAAAATCTCATAATGTAGTGAGAGCTGGAGAGCTCAGGAGATGGGGGGGCACGGGACATTAAATAAAGTCTTTGTTATGGAGATCCTACTGAAACTCTGCCTTGATCCCCTACGGACTTACTGTTGTAAGTTCACTCACTGAAAACCCTTCAATTTTCTCTGCCTAAGGTCATGTTTCTGTCTTTGTAAGCAGGCTTGGCTAGCATGCATGCAGAGCAGGGTAGAAGTGCAAGAGGGTCAATGCCCCCAAAAGCAATTTTTTTTTTTGAGTCAGAGTCTTACTCTGTTGCCCAGGCTGGAGTGCAGCGGCACTCATGTGGCCATGGCAGCCTCGACCTGCTGGGCTTAGGTGATCCTTTTGCCTCAGCCTTCCTCGTAGCTGGAACTACAGGTGTGTGCCATCACACCTAGCTAAATTTTTTTATGATTATTGTAGTGACAAGGTCTCACCAAGTTGCCCAGGCTGGTCTCGAACCCTTAGGCTCAGGCAATCCTCTTGCCTCAGCCTTCCAAAGTACTGGGATTACAGGTGTGAACCAACTCATCCGGTTCAAAAGCAATTTTTAACAATAAAGAGAGCTGGTGGATAAATACCCTGGCTCTTTTGCCTCTTGGAAGGATAAGTCCAAAACTCTTGTACTTTGTCTCTTAGAGTTCTCCGGTAGATTGAGGGATACGTTGTTATCCACAGCAGTCACTTGCCCCATAAATCACCCTTTATGGTCCTCTTTCTCTTCTGTCTCCCTTCCCAACTTTTCTACCTGTGTGCCCTGGAATCACTTCCCAAGTAAACTTCTTGCACCAAAATCCTTATCTCAGAGGCTACAGTTGGGCAAAGTCAAACAAAGACAGACATTAACTTGAAAAGCAGTAACAGAAATCACTATGGCATGCCTATAGCATATTGGGTTAAATACTTTCTATACGTTAACCCATTCAGTTCCCACTCTCAATGAATGTAAGCGATAGGTCTTTTTTGGGTTTTTTTGGGTTTTTTGGGTTTTTTTGTTTTTGTTTTTTTGAGTTGGAGTCTCACTCTGTTGCCCAGGCTGGAGTGCAGTGGCACGTTCACAGCCACTGCAGCCTCGACCTTCAGGGCTCAAGTGATCCTTCCACCTCAGCCTTCCAAATAACTGGAACTATAGACGTGCGCCACCACATCCAATTAATTTTTTGATTTATTGTAGAGATGAGCTCTCACCAAGTTGCCTAGGCTGGTCTTGAACCCCTGGGCTCAGGCAATCCTCTCACCTTGGCCTCCCAAAGTGCTGGGATTACAGGCTTGAGTCACTGTGCCCGGTGAGATAGATATTTTTATTCCTATTTGATAAATGAAGATATTGAAGTCTTTGAAAAGTTAAGAAACTTACCCACATTTATGCATTACATGGCAGAGTCAGGTTTCTCCTGGGTCTGAGTAAATTTCAACCATTTGTTTTATACACTATCAAAACTCCCAGGCCAGTCCCCTTAGAGTTGTGGAGTGTACAATGAACACAACCTCACCTGTCAGCCCCAGGAAATATCAACGTCTTTCTTATATCTTTGATAGTACCCAGAAAAGGTCTGGGTACATTGTAACTCCTAGTAAAGCCTAGTTAAATTGCAAATATTTTTTCTTTATTTGTTGTGACTCTTGTGAAACCTTGACAAGCAGTTTAGAATAAGCATTGGCTTTGCTAGCTGTGTTTGCAGAAGTAATAACAAAATGATATCCTATTCATGTTTCTGCAAGAGTAATGTCTACCATTCATTCTGGCCTCACTGATGGTGTGCTGATAAAATTACTATAAGTGAACATTCTCATTCTGTGCCTCTCATTATTGAGGAAGGAAACTCAGGGAGTTCCAGATATATTTTTTTAATATGATAACGCACATACACCATTTTCCTCATTCTCGAATGTATGCAATTTATCTATCAGAGCAGGCTATATTTCTTATGCACTTGCTTTTATTCCTTTCCCATCCATATGCCAGAGAGAAGGAATTTAATCACTGAAGGAGATTTGTATAATAAAAGTGATCTCTGCAATTCCTTCAGTGAAGAGCATGAATACATGATCTGTACATTCTTAATGCATTGCTCCAAATATGAGTTTCAATTTGCACAGAAGTTTCAATAAATTGTTTTGTGTCCCTAAAGACCTACAGATGCCTCATGGGATACATTGCAAAGGATTCCATTTAGAAAAATTTTGTTTATGGGTAATATATTCTCTGCACTTTTCTTGCCTTTGTTAATGGCTAATGACATTGGATAATACAATCATGCTGTTTTTCTTTTTCTTTTAATAAGCATTACAACGTGAACTTCAGTCCAAAGATTTCCAGAATTCATCACCAACTTTTTGTTCAAGGATTTAAAAGTACAAAACACACACAAAAATAATATCAAATTGTAGTTTAAACTTGTATAATAATTAACCTTGCATTTAATGAGTAATGCACACTATACTAAGTATTTATTTTATCTTTACAATATTCCTATAATGCAGCTACCCATTTTATTGATAAGCAAACAGGCTTAGAAAGGGTACTTTATAAAAAATCACTCAAGTATTATGGCATTTAAATATCATTCACAAGTTTTGTCTTTTCATACCTCTTAAAATCAGTACTGTTTAGACTTGTCATCTAGACCGTGCTCTGCAGGTTAGCATAAATGTCAAATAATTTGTGACTAGATATTAAGTAGCTTATGTTTACATTATGTGGTTGAAGGCTTTTTATAATACTTTTCTTGAATTAAAAGGAACAACAGTTACCATTTTTGTGACAACTCAATCAATATTAATTGATTCAACTTGTACAAAAACATAAAAATGTTCACGTTTTTGTTGTTTTGATGGTTTAGAAGATTATAGAAACCTTTACATATTGTGCATATGATAATGATTCATTTCTGGATTCATTGTCCTCTGATAGTAAGGATGAAAGACTGTTTTAAGCATAAATTAATTATCATGGGCAGTACAAATAAGTAAAATTTTTAGCTTAAGGATGTTATGAAGTTTTAAGTTCAATAAATAGTAAGTTTATATACTCTAACATCAACAGAATATTATTTTTATAACTGCTCATAATATTTCATGTGAAAAAGGGAAGAGAAGGGAGACAATGTTAAAAAAAAAAGTCTTATTGGATCTCTAACCTGTGCCAGGCAAGTCCCAAGGTGTGTTACTTTCATTGTGGTAGCAACTTGGGAAGCAGGTAATGATAGTTCACATTCATTTTACCAAGGCTCTGTGAAGTCAAGGAATTTGCCCAAGTTGAAACCACTGGGAAGCATCAGGTTGGGGATTTTAAGTATGGACTGTCTATCTTCATAGGGCATGCTTTTTCTGTTCCAGTGTATCCCAAAACATGGATGACACAAACCAGTCATTTCAAGGGTGATAATAGGTACTACGTGAAAATAACATTTTCACATAGGCCAGATTACTTTGGATAACAAAAGGTGAAATAAAAGTTAATTAGGTTTCTTTACTACAGGATTTCTCAAAGCCTGTAACATGCAAATTCACAAAGTGATTTGTGGCAAGCCTCTAAGATCCCAGCCCCAGGTGTATATGTCCTATGTAATTTCCTCCCCTTGAGTGAGGGTAGGAACTGTGAAATTGGTGGGATATCACTTCAGTGATTAGGCTACATTAAATAGCAAAAGGGAAAGATTCTAAATCAGTTGATCTTGAGTTAATCAAAAAGAGAATATCCTGGGTGGGTCTGACTTAGGTAAAAGCCCTTAATAGAGTAAGTGGGCTGTTCCTGCTGACCTTGAAGAATGAACAGCTGAGTGTGACTGCCTATAGAGAGAGTCCACCTCTAGCTGCTGAGGGCCTCGGTTCAATCTCTAAAAGGAACTGAATTTTGCCAACAACCAAATGAACTAGAAAGAGGGCCCCAAGTTCCAGAAAAGAACACAGCTCAGCCAATACTATGATTTCCCCCCTGTGAGACTCTGAGCAGAGGACTCAGCTAAGCCAACCTTGGACTCTTGACCCATGGAACCTGTGAGGTAACAAATGTGCGCTGTTTTAAGCTGCTAGGTTTGTCATAATATATCATGCCAACATAAAAAACTCATACAGAGATATAACACTTAACTGTTAAGAAATCTTTCTTTCTCCCCACTCAGGACTTCTTATGCGACTGGTGTTTCATAGAATCAACCTTTGGAAATACTCTTTTTTTGTTTTGTTTTGTTTTTGTTTTTGAATAGGAGTCTCACTCAGTCACCCAGGCTGGAGGGTAGTAGCACGCTCCTGGCCACTGCAGCCTCGACCTGCTCGGCTCAGGAGATCCTTCCACCTTAGCCTTCCAAGTAGAGGAACTACAGGCACACGCCACCATGGCCAGCTAATTTTTTGATTTGTTATAGAGATGGGGTCTCATCAAGTTGCCCAGGCTGGTCTCTAACCCATGGGCTCAGGCGATCTTCTTACCTTGGCCTCCCAAAGTCCTGGTATTATAGGCGTGAGCCACTGAGCCTGGCCTGGAAATGCTGTATTTTTAATGACATTCTGTCCTTCAGAGAAAGAGTAATGACTAGATGCAGTATCTGCTACCAGAAAAGGGCAGACCTTGTTGTGACTAAGAGAAGGGTTGCGTATTCCTTTGGTGAACCTGGTTTCAGTGTGGAATGAGGGCTGAAGTTGATGAATCACTAGGCTAGGCCAGGTAAAGAGGAAAATGGCAATGTTTAGTTAGTGTGATGGCTGATTTTGTTGATTTTAGATAGTGTGATAGTTGATTTTGACTGAGCCATGGGATACCCAGATATTTGGTGAAACATTATTTCTTACTATGTCTGTGAAGGTTTTTCTGGATGAGATTAACATCTGAATTAGTGGACTGAGTAAAGCAGATTGCCACTCACCAGTGTAGGCAGCCTCATTCAATCTGTTGAAGGACTGAATATAATGTAAGACTGAGGAAGAAAAAAATCTGTCTGTTTTCAAACCGTGATATCGATTTTCTCTTGCCTTTGGACTTTAACTTGGCATGAAACTATACCATTGGCTCTCCTGCATCTCCAACTTGTCTGTTGAAGATCTTGGGCTTTTCAGCCTCTATACTCATGTAAGTCAATTCTTTATTGTATATCTATATCTCTTACTGCTTCTATTTTTCTAGAGAACCTAAACTAATACTGCTGGGTTCACAGTGACAAAGTGTAGTGAGAACTTGGAGTACTGGCTGGGCTACTCAGACAGGTCTACACACTGATATTTATTCTGGAGAATCATTACAACCCAAAGCCTCTCAGTTCTCAGCCTAACCTAATCTGAAATTCAAACTATCAATGTCCCAGAGTTGATGAATCATGCCTTCCAAAAACATTGGTGAAGGTAACCAAAATGCTAGCAATTTACAAAGACAGGCATAAGAGTCAGATGCAACATCCTTTGATTAAGTCTTATTGGGTCATCCTCCTCTTATTAAAAAAAAAAATCACATTTGTGTTGTTTTAGATTTAGAGAGTAAGAGAGAAGGGCACATCCCAGATGACTCCTAGGTTTCTGGTTTGTTAGCTAATGAATGTTTGGCAGTGGTTACCACTGAGAAGGGATCTCAGGTTTAGTGGAGAAAGATAACTAGTTAAGTTATGTTGAACTTGAGATGCCTTTGAAACACCAGAAAAAATAGTTGTCAAAATGGTAATTAGATATGTGGTTGCTACTGGGCTGGGCATATACATATGTGATCCATTTGCGTAAAATTAAACCTATGACCATGAATGAGATTATCTAGGGAGGGGGAATCAAAGGAGAGGGAGTCTAGGATTCTTGAAGAGGATAACCCGAAAAGGTGGCAAGTGCCTTTTGTAAAAGCATAAGAAGATAGAGTTTGAGCTCCCACTTGAAAAATAATTAAACTGTTGACTGGAGACATCAGTGGGAAGGACATTCAGGGATGGAGGGCAGATAACCAGCTGAATCATTCAGGGCAAAGTGAGCAGGGCAGGTGAAGGAAGGGCAAGTGACGTTGTTGAAGCTGAGAGGGAGAAGGAACTGAAAAAGACATAGTTGCTTTATGACGAGCAGTCTAGATTGCCATTGTACAGATGTGTATTCATTCAGCAGACTTGTGGCTTTTAAACTCGAGTGACTGGGTGTCAGGCAAACTCTGCACCTTCTTCCCACACAAGCCTGTAGCACTTCTCTATTATTTTCTCATGTGTGGCTAACACAGTATTTTGAGATATAAATCTGTTATCTTTAAAGTTACAGAGATAAATTCACTCTGTATTTCCTTCAACTCAAATAGGGGTTTGCTGTATGCACGTGGCCTGTTTTTTTGTTTGTTTTTTGTTTTCTTCCTCCATGGTGGCCAGAGATTTGAAAATTCAAATTACCTGGAAGGATCAGGCAGATAATGCAAACAGGTCAAGTGGATTGAGTTCAGGAGAATCAGGGAATGATGGAGTCTGTGGTAAACTAAAGAGCACTTTTCTCTTATTTATTTATTCATCCGTTCATTCATTTATTTAAAGTCATGATCTCACTCTGTCACCCAGGCCGGAGTGCAGTGACGTGATCATGACTTATTATATCCTTGATCTCCAGGGCTCAGATGATCCTTCCACTTCAGCCTCCTAAGTAGCTGGGACTACGGGTGCATGCCTCCATGCCTGACTAGTTTTTATTTTGTGTAGAGGTGAGGTCTTGCTATGTTGCCCAGGCTGTTCTTGAACTTTTGGGCTCAAATAATCCTCTCATCTCAGCCTCCCAAAGTGATGGATTTACAGGCATGAACCAACATGTATGGACTACATTTCTCTTTTAAGCAATCCAAATTTAACTTGGCAGGGTAGGGTGGTTTCCATCTGTCTCCAGCATCTTGGGAGGTCAAGGCTGCAGGATTTTTTGAAGCCAGGAGCTTGAGACCAGCCTGGGCAACCTAGAAAGACCTTGTCTCAGAAAATTACAAGATTCAAAATTAACTTAAAAAATTAAAACAAAACACTGTGCAAGCCACACAAAGCTTATCTGTGTCCTGTAGTCAGCCCTAGGGCCACCTGTTCATTTCTGAACTAAATTTTGGAGGAACTGAGTGAAGATAATAACAGAAAAGTACAAGGCATAAGACTTACAGGTATGCCCACAATGTGCTGAAGAAATAAATAGGGGGATTATAATTTTCCCTCTCCTTTCCCCAAGACTAGGGGGATTCTTCAAAGTTGAGGAGAGGAAAGGGAGAGACAACAGAGAGGGTTTAGAAGGCACCTGAGTCCTGCTGTCAGGGCTGCCTGGGAGGTAGTAAGTTCTCGGGACAATGGTTATCCATGAGCAGACATGGCATGGAAGCAGCAGAGAGCTCTTGCACTGGAAGAGTTAGGTGGACAGGAACATTGAGTAACTCTGCAGCCACTTCCTGGGTCTCAAGCATGACCAAGGACTAGGGGAGCCCCTCTGTCTTTCAGCCTTTTGGTTTGTTGAGGATCCCAGCACTGGAGCTCAACTCTGGAAATTTAGGGGAGGTCATAGGTCAGACTGATATTTTTTTTTATTTCTAGAAAAATGAGGGACTGTCAGAAATTATGCTTTTTAAAAAAAATAATAAAGAGATATGTCAAATTTTGCCCACTGAATCTTAGGTCCAAGATTCATATCTGTCATGTACATTCTGGAGTTCCACAGAAGAATTGTCTGGAAAAAAAACTGGGTACACTGCTGTGGGTGACCAGTCACCCTGGTGTACCAGGGTTCTCCCAGTCTTTCAGTACTAAAATACAAAAACTGGGGAAGTCCTAAGCAAAATGGGATGAGCTGGTTACTCTATAACTGCCAAAGAAGCAGTAGCAAATTACTCCCCAGAACAAGGTTAGGTTTTTTAAAAAAGGAATGTATTATAATGAGAGCTATATTTTAAGATAAATCTTTTTCTCATGTGTAGAATGAGTGAGAATGGAAGAGAGGTTCTGAGGCCAGTTAAAAGCGGTACAATAGCTCTGGATTAGGAAAAAGGCTGCTGGAATACAGCGGAGGGACAAGATTCAGATGATGCTGCATGATAAGTAATTACATTGCCAAACCGGGGGATGTGAGGTTTTTGGTGGTTAAATAACACCCTAACTGTGCTGGCTGATTTTGAGACTGTGACTCCATCAGGCTATGCCAATGGTCCTCAACCAAGTATGATTATCCCCCCTGGCAAATGTTGAGCAATGTCTGACTATTCTTTGTTGTCACAACCGGGAAATGTTACGAGCATCTTGTGGGTAGAGAGCAGAGATGTGACTAAACGTTATACACTGCTCAGGATAGCCCTCCATAATTAAAAATTTTCCAACCCTAAGTGTCAACCATACTGAGGTTGAGAAACCTGGGCTGTGTGAAATAGTATGAGAAAAACATTACTATTATTATATAGAACATATAATTTAAGTCTATGTAATGATATATGTTCTTATAGAAAATATTTGTTACATTAGACAATGAACTTTTTCAAGTCAGAACTTTAAAATTTCTGAATCTCCAGAACCTAGCACACAATAGATGCTCAATTATTGTTAAATGAATGAAGGACAATAGCTATCATTTTCTGAGCTTTTACTATGCGTGAGGCACTTTAATATTCTACTCAATGTTTATAACAACCTTCAGAGTTAGGTACTATTATTATCCCCTCATTTTACAGATGAAAAATATGAGAAACAAAGAGGTAAGTCACTTTCTAAGGAAAAAAAAAGAGCCAGTACAGGCTCTGACTCTGATGTTGATTTTGTTACCTGCAACACTGAGTGATTTCTGTTTTCACATGGAACCAAATTGTGTTGGCCATAATCAAATTTCCAATTACCCAAATGCTGAAATAAAGGCCTTTATAAGCTTCATAAACTATCCTTTCCTCTTTATTATTATTTTTTTGTTTATTGCCACTCTTTAAACTTGCTATTGCCATATGCACATTGAATTTATAAATGTACTATATTAGTCAGGAACATTCTATTTTTTTATAGCAAAAACGTTTCCAGATGTATTCTTGGGATTTATGCATTAATATCAGCAGTTGGATGGTGTATTTGATATTATTTCAGTAGATAAGAAATCCTTGAGGGGACGCTTGATGATAACAGTGAGCAAAGATTGCCACTCCTCTTCCCGTTTAAAAAATCTCACTCTATTATTTTGGGGTGAAATGTAACCCAGTGCATTTTCATTTTATTCACTGCTTATATTGTTCTCTCAGTAAATTTATTCAGGAGGGAAAAGAAGTTAACTGAGATGGGGAAAATTCAATAGCAATGTACAGTAGGCTCTAAAGAATGTATACTGTCATTTACCACCGTTTGGCTGTCTGATGGTTGATTGCTTTCTGAAAGCTCTAAAAACAGGAGATCAATATGCTGCAAAAGTCTGGTTTAGCATTTCGGGAATTTTTACCACATTGAAGTGCTATCAGCAGGTGGCTAGAATAGACTAATCCTGCAAATAGCTCATAGAAACCTCTCCACATTTTTCACCATCTGGCTCCAACCTAACTTTTCCGTCTTATCTTCTGTACTCACCTATACTTCCACCTCATAAGATCAAATATCATTAACTGAATGTGCCCTACATATCCACCTACCTGGATGTTCAAGTCTTTTGGTCCCAAGTGTTCTACCCTCCTGGCTGAAGATCACTTCGTTCTTCAAATTCAAGCATGATGTCAAATGTAAGGCCTTTCTTCACCAGATTTCCTCTAATCAGCAATCATTTATTCACTTAGTCATTTATTCAACAAGTTTTTATTGTGCCCTTTGTCAGGTACTGTTGAGAAAGTGGAAAATAAGACAGGTATGGTTCCAACTCTCACAGAGCCTATGGCCAACAGTGATCCGGAAAAATTAATGACTGCCTTTCCTGGGTTTCCACGCTGTTGCTTTTGGTCTCTAATTATGTTCCATTATGTCTTTATTTTTTGTTACAGGCCTACCCCATGAGAAATTCAGTGTCTTATCCATCTTTACATTTCCGTAGTCCCACTCTTGCCTCTCACATGGTAGATACTTAGCAGACTTGTGTGTAGCAAGGTTGAATTGTCTATGTAACACCTCAGAAGAATTCAGTAAATAAATGGAACAATTCTATAATTGTATTTTTATTTTCTAAATAGTGATCACTTTTTTCACTTCAACCATTGCTCCAGATTTATAGAGGAAAAAAAAAGCAAATAGACTTGTCTAGACAAGGTCACTTGTTTACTTCTGGACTAAAATGCCCTGGAATTTAAACTCAGTTTATTCTAGATCTGTGCTAATACATGTGGCTATTGAACACTTGAAATGTGGTTAGTCTGCATGAAGATATGCTATAAATAATATCTAGAAATATACACTGTATTTCAAAGATGGAAAATATCTGATTAATACTTTTGTACAGATTACATATTTAGATGATAATATTTTGATTATATTGGGCTAAGTAAGCTATTTTGCTAAAATTAATTTAACCTTTTTATTTTTACTTTTAAAAATGTGGTTACTGGCCAGGCTTGGTGGCTGAGCTTGTAATCCCAGCACTTTGGGAGTCAGAGACAAGTGAATTGCCTGAGCCTGCCGGTTTGAGACCAGCCCAGGCAGCTTGGCGAGACCTCATCTCTAAAATAAATAAAAAATTAGCTGGGCATGGTAGCGTGTACCTATAGTTCTGGCTACTTGGAAGGCTAAGGCGGAAGGATCATCTGAGCCCAGCAGGTTGACACTGGGGTGACTATGAGTGTGCCACTGCACTCTAGCCTGGGAGATAGAGTGAGACTCCAACTAAAAAAAAAAAATTGTGATTACTAAAAATATTTTAGTTGCGTGTGTGGTTGGCATTATGTTTCCATTGGACAGAGCTGCTCTGGATTCTTGTTCTTCCCCTTCTCTGGCCCTTTCTGCTCAGTTCCTTTGGAGGAGTTCTTATATCATTCTTGGTATTTGGGGTGGTAGTCCTTCACGCTGGTTTTGCCTTTATCTAGCTTATTTCATCTGGTACCTTGATACCCAAGAGTGGTATCTACTAGGCATGTGGGAAGACACAATGGTCTAGGTTCCTGATTTTTTTTTTCTTGTCTCCCCTAAGACTATGCCTGTCAGCAGGGCTTCCCAATTTCCCTTCTGTAAAGATCTGGTTTTATGTCATTTTTGTCTCCGTCTCTAGAGCAATTGGCTTCAGTCTTTTGGTGTAATCTTTGTGGAAGAAGGGCTGCAAATGGGGGAAACCAACTTCTTCACAAGAAACAAGATGCAGTTTGAAGTGTCAAACTGTCATTCCCTCCATATTGATGATTGATTGATCCAAAACACTGAGCTATAGATGGAGTTCATCTCATGAGAAATAACACTTAATTCCATTCTCCTTTTCATGGCCCTACAGCATGGAAGGAAACCATGTTCTGTCACTGTCTCGTTCACTTTCAAGGCTAGAGAATTTTTCAAAGGGAAGATGTTGCAGTCAGACTCACAAGGACATAGGCTTTCTTGTAAATCATTCAATGGGTAAATATTAGATTTGCAGACCCAGAGTGACTCACCAAGTAAACTCAGACATTTATAATTTTTCCAGGACTTAAAATCTTAAACCATGAGAATTCTGTGTTTTCTTCTGTGAAAAGATGGAATGGAAGGATTTTCTTTACTATTGGTTCCATGTATTTCATGCCCTTCTCCAGATTACATCCTAGTTTAACAATTCAACGTGCAAAATTTTCTTATTTTATTTTTTTTTAATTTTTTTGAGTTGAAGTCTCACTCTGTCACCCAGACTGGAGTGCAGTTGCTGCTCCCAGCCACCGCAGCCTCGACCTGCTGGGCTCCGGTGATCCTTCCTCCTCAGTCTTTCAAGTAGCTGGAACTACAGGTGTGCGCTACCATGCCCGGTTAATTTTTTTTTTTTTAATTGTAGAGATGAGGTCTCACCAAGTTGCCCAGGCGGGTCTCGAACCCTCGGGCTCAGGCATTCCACTCACCTTAGCCTCCCAAGTCACAGGATTACAGGCTGAGCCACCGAGCCCAGCCAAAATTTTCTTATTTTAATGCTCCACCCACCATTAGGTTGTAACTTTGAATAGACTATCCTAGGATTCTTGGTGAACTCCTTTAAAAAACTTACTAAGAAAATTCTCCGTTTGCTCCAATTCTCCATTTGCTCCTCTGCCCTTTTAATGGATGCTTCCTCTGCCCTTTTAATGACTAATCTGTATAGTCTGTAGTGTTACCAATGAGCTGTTCCCCTACCCAGTGCCTTGTTGTTCATCCCATTTTCCCCCTGGCAAATGCGATTATTGGAACTGTTGTTATTTTCCTCAAATGAGTTTAAATTGTGAATTACATCAGCTCATCACAGCCAAACCAAACCTCTTTTTAATTGCAGATCTCAAATGTCCCCCCTCTAAATTAAAATAAAATGCACAAAATGCTGCCAACTGTTTTTCCAACTCTTCCAAAATGGAGTCTATCCAAAATTCTACTGATAGATTGAGCCATATTAAGACACATAAACATTTAAAATCACTTGCAACTTTTTTTCTGTTTTGAGGAAATGTTAACATTTTAGTCATGGCGGTTGCCTGTGAGGATGAATGCATGTCTGTTGCTTGCCATTTATGTCCCTTTGACGTCAAGAAAGAGTTTTGCCAATTTTCAATAGTCCTCCACTGAGATTTATGTCAGTTTGTGATCAGACATTAGAGACTACATTGCCTTTGAGAAAGGGCAGAGCCATTGGGGATGTCCATTTTAATAGCTGTTTAACCTTGGTCTTGTCCTTTAACTTCTGTGAACTTCATCATTCTCATTTGTAAACTATGACTAGCAATACATATCTTGCAGAATTTGGGGAATAATAGTAGAAAATGAATGTAAAGTACTTAATTTGAACAGGTGCTCAACAATGAAGTTGTTATGAGGGTCCACAAAGTGACAGCATCCAAGTGTCACACAATAAGCAGACCCCTGAGTCTTTTGGATTTCGTGAACCAAAATAATTTCAAATTGTTTTTTATGGACTTGATAGAAAGTTGTCAAATTTTGTTTTTATTTTGTTAAGTGGAGACCATAAAGAAGAAAGCAAAACCAGCTATAATGAACTTTCATCATTCCTGCAAAATAAAGGCATTTTAGCAGTAAGAACAACAAAGGAATGGCGTTATCAGAGAAAATAACACCAGTCAATGTAGCTTTATGATAAAAGTCTCTAATTTTTCATTTCACTATGAAAAGTAAAACATTCCTCCAAAGTAGGGATTGTTGAACTGATAAATACTCAGGAAAGACTGGTCACCCTTTCTTTGTTGATGTGTTTGTCCACAGCCCTATTTCTTTTCTTTTGCTAGGCGCCACTTGTTTTCGGAAGGATCTGCATATCAGAGTCATATCTTATTAGGGAAATGGGATGATGGTGAACCTTTTCTTCTCCGTTGGGGCTGAGTTTAAATTCTGTTCTTTCAAATGCTTTCTGCCAGGCTGTGTTGCTTTCCGATCTATTTTCAGTGGCTCTTCATCTGACCTGAAAACATGCATGGGTGCTTGTGCACTGATGTTCCCATCTGTACAATCTGTTTGTGTTCTCAGATTTAACAAGCCTTATTTTATCTACTTTCTATTTTGCTTCCCACTTCCAGAATATTATAAGTGAACTCCCTGAAATCTTATCATCTTTGGTTTTGTTTACAATTTCTTTAGAAATGAAGGTGACCATGGATATTTATTTCTTCTCTATGTTTGCAATTATCCTTTTTTAATTTTTAAGGTTGTAAATCATACAAAGTTGGGCATTTGGTTCAACATATGTATCAACAGCAGAAGCATTCTGTAACCATGGAAAATATATAAGATTGTCTCCATAAGAGTGAAAAACTTAGAGGAAGAATGTCATATTGTTATAGAATTAGAATTTTGAATACAATGAGAGTTTTCTTGATAATAAATAGACCAAGATCTTTAGTTTTAGATAGGAAAATTAATGTCTAAGTAGGGAAAAGACATATAGAGAATTAGACTCTGCATAGATGTCGATAAAACCATATTGTAAAGGATACTTTATTAGCAATTGAGCAGTAAAAAAATGTGTCTTCATCAACAAGGGTACCTGCATAATGAACATTTGTATACCTAACGCTGAATTGTACCCTATATCTTTAAAAAAAAATTAAAAGAAAAAAATAAAAGAATGTGTCTTATTCTAGAATTACTTAACTAGTATTGTGTTGAAGTTTTTGGGTTTTGACCCATCTATAACATAAATGTGACTGTCCTGAAACTTAAGGATATTAACTGTGTTTAAACTGAGATCATGGTTACAGAATCAGATCAGTTATAGATCAGAGTCAGCAAATAGCCAACAGAGTCAGAGAAATAACCAATCAGGTATGAATGTTGCATTTGCATCCTGAGTCCAATTTTTGCTTAGATATTAAACATATACAGCTAGTTAGTACACAGAGAGGCAGTACCTAGAAATGGCTAAAGGTCTAAGTTTTGTCACCAAAACAAACACTAGAGTTTGAGCCCTGGCTTCAAAAATTTGTGTGTGTGTGTGTATAAGCTTCAACAATAGTCTACCTTCTTTAAGTCTTAGTTTCTAATTTCTGAAATAGTAATGTTAACTTTAGGATTAATCCATTCATAGATTCATGGGTTATTATGGGAATGAGATCAGTGGGTATTTTTTTTTTTTTATTTTGAGTTGGAGTCTCACTCTGTTGCCCAGACTGGGGTGCAGTGCCACCCTCACGACCACCGCAGCCTTGTCCTGCTGGGCTCCAGCAATCCTTCTGCCTCAGCTTTCCAAGTAACTGGAAACACAGGTGTGTGCCACCATGCCTGGCTAATTTTTTGATTTATTGTAGAGGCAAGGTGTCGCCAAGTTGCTCAGGTTGGTCTCGAACACCTGGGCTCAGGCAATCCTCTCGCCTCTGCCTCCCAAAGTGCTGGGATTACAGGCATGAACCACTGCACCTGGCTTCAGATGGTGGCTTTTTAGGAAGAGGAAGAGACTTGAGCTAGCATGCTCAGGCCCCTCACCATGGAATGTCCTGCGTTGCCTTGGGACTCCGCAGAGAGTTCCAACTGGCAAGAAGGCTCTCACCAGATGTGGCCCCTTGGCCTTGGACTTCTCAGCCTCCATAACTGCAGGAAATAAACTCCTTTTCTTTATAAATTGCCTAGTTACAGATATTCCGTTATAAGCAACAAAAGTGGACTAAGATAGTAAGGTAGCCAAAGTACCGCCTAACACGAATGTTATAAAGAGCTACTTACATTCCTAAAATCTGGTTCACAACACTTCTATCCCAACATGGACCTTTTTGGTTTATTCAGTAATTCTCAAATTTGAATGTACATTAGAATCACCTGGTGGTTTGGTGAAAAGACAAATGGTTAGGCCCCAACCCCCGATGTCTGATTCCATAGAGCTAGTTGTAGGACCTAACCATTTACACTTTTAACAAATTCCCAGTGATGCTGATGCTGATGGTTCACAAAGCACCTTTGAGGACCACATACATCCGAACTCTGAATAGGTTGATTGTGTTGTAACTTCCACAAAACCCCAGACATATCTAATTTATTCATTTAAGTATATCCAGCCTTTATCACAGGGCCTGAGCCATGTTTACTTGGCACTCCACAAAATCTGTCAAGTAAATGAATAAAAAGCCACTGCCTGCAATTGTGAGCTTGGCTGCCATCCTGGTGGGTGAGAAGCTTAGTTTAAAGGCTCTGCCTTTGGTTGTGCCAGTTACTGTGAAAAATATCTAGAAACTCAAGAAAATCTACGTGGAACTCCTTGTAGTATGCCCTGAAATAGACTCTGACATTGTTATTATTAACACTGTCATTACTGACATCATTGCTAGCTGAGTTCCCAGGGAAGTACATAGAGACAGAGATTAGTATGCAGGAAGTTTATTGTGAACTGCTCTTAAGAATAATACCTGTGGGAAAGTGAAATAAGTAGGAAGGGGCAGAGGACAATTTCCAGACTTGAGCTCTGAGCTGTCAGTCGCCAATGCTCTCAGCAGCTGGGGGAATGAGTACTTTAGTCCTGAGAGGAGTAGTGTTGGATCTGGGAAGCTTACCACAGCATCCACTGTAGACCTAAATATTTTTTCCAATTTTTTCCCTTAAATATTTCTATATGTATCTCTAAGAGACAAAGACATTTTTAAAAATGTTTTTAACGTCATTATACCCACATTTAGTAATCAATAATTCATTAATATTCAGTCTGTGTTCAACATTTGCTTTTTCAAGTGTCTGATAAATATACTACAGCAAGATACAATTAATTAATTGATTGACAGTTTGCTTGATTTGGAGTTCAAGTAAGATGCATACATTATAATTAGTAAACATCTCTTAACTTTCTTTTAATCTATAGGTTTGTGTTTCATATTTTTCCTTGTGATTTATTTATTGAGGAAACCGGTAGAGTTCTGTCCTGTAGAGTTTTCAGCAGTACATGTTTTTGTTTTGTTTTTTTGAGTCGGGGTCTCATTCTATTGACCAGGTTGGAGTGCAGTGACACCATCACAACTCACCGAGCCTCAACCTCCTGGGTTCAGGTAACCCTTCTGTCTCAGCCTTTTGATTAGCTGGGACTACAGGCATGTGCCAACACACCTGGTTTATTTTTGATTTCTTGTAGAGACAGGGTCTTGCTGTGTTGCCTAGGTTGGTCAAGAACTCTTGAGCTCAAGCAATCCTCCTGCATGGGCCTCCCAAAGTGCTGGGATTACAGATGTGAGCCTCCACACCTGGCTTTAACAGTAAATATTTTTAAGAATTCCTTCATGATTATGAAACTAATGCATGTACATTGTAGGTAATTTAGAAAATATGGGCAAGTAGGGGGAGACCCCAAAACCAAAATTTATTTATAAAAAATTGTGTATTTATTCTTACATGTTTAAATTTTAGTCACCTTCTAAGTACTCTCTGATGCAATACACCTATTGAGAGCTTTTTACACTGCTCAAAACAGTTTTTGAATTAATCAATTTTATGTCTTTTAGTGCTTTTGCTGTTTGTTGCTTCCCCTCTTCCACATTGACAAAATGTTTGCCTTTGAGGACTTTTTTCATCCGAGGAAACAAAAGGAAGTTGTTGGGGTGAGATTGAGTGAATAGGGTAGGACATGGGGGTCTTGCCATTTTTGGTTAAAAACTGCAGAACACTCAATGCAGTGTGGGCAGGTGTGCTCACAAATCATCCAAATGGGCAGACATGTTGAAAGAATCTCCAAAAAAAAAAAAAATGCTCTGAAGCCAAACACAGCTTCTCACAACAATGCTAACCGGTACACTGATGCCGATGAATCACTAGAACACTTACCTGGGGGAGGGAGCTTATACTATAAGGGATCTGCCTTCCAAAAAAAAAGGTCTGGTTTTTTTTTTTTTTTTTTGGTTCCCCTTCATATTAAGAAAAATGTTAAACCTGTTGAAACCTTTCCAACAGATTTCACTAAAAATATGTTGGTACATTTCCTTATAGCAGCATTTTCAAAATTCGATTCCATGGTACATTACTCCCATCATCTGTCCCCCTAAAACAGAATCAGTCAATGTATTAGTTTTCTATTGCTGCTGTAACAAATTACCACAGACTTAGTGGTTTAGAATACCTGTTTATTATCTCAGAGTTCTGTGGGTCAGAAGTCCAGTGGGGTTGGCTGGGTTCTCTGCTTAGTGTCTCACAAGGTTGAATCAAAGTGGTGGCTGGCTAGGGCTCTTGGTTGGAGACTCTGGGGATAATTTATTCCCAGGCTTATTCCAGTTGTTGGCCGAATACATTTCTGCATAGCTATAGATCAGAGAACCCATTTCCTTACTAGCTGTCAGCCAGGATCTTTCCTGGCTTTTAGAAGGCACCTGC